>JAVSCE010015779.1:0-1266515 GCA_032199065.1 Smutsia gigantea
TTGTAGCTTTCAGAGTACAGGTCTTTCACTTCCTTCGTTAGGTTTATTCCTAGGTATTTTATTCTTTTTGATGCAATTGTGAATGGAATTGTTTTTCTGATTTCTCTTTCTGTTAGTTCATCATTAGTGTACAGGAAAGCAACAGATTTCTGTGTGTTAATTTTGTATCCTGCAACTTTGCTGAATTCAGATATTAGTTCTAGTAGTTTTGGACTCTTTGTTGTTTGCATGAAATATCTTTTTCCATCCCTTCACTTTTAGTCTGTGTATATCTTTGGATTTGAGGTGAGTTTCTTGTAGGCAGCATATAGATGGGTCTTGCTTTTTTATCCATTCTGTTACTCTGTGTCTTTTGATTGGTGCATTCAGTCCATTTACATTTAGGGTGATTATTGATAGATATGTACTTATTACCATTGCAGGCTTTAGATCTGTTGTTACCAAAGGTTCAAGGGCAATTCCCTTACTATCTAACAGTCTAATTTAACTTACTTCTTATACTATTACAAACACAACTAAAGGGTCTTCTTTTGTTTCCTCCTTTTTCTTCCTCCTCCATTCTTTGTAAGTTATGAATCATATTCTGTACTCTTTGTCTATCCCTAGGGTGACATCTATTTAGCCTAAGAAATTCTTCCGTCTATAGGAGTCCCTCCAAAATGCACTGTAGAGGTGGTTTGTGGGAGGTAAATTCTCTCAGCTTTTGCTTATCTGAAAACTGTTTAATCCCTCCTTCAATTTAAATGATAACCTTGCCAGGTAGAGTATTCTTGGTTCAAGGGCCGTCTGCTTCATTGCATTAAATACATCATGCCATCCCCTTCTGGCCTGTAAGGTTTCTATGGAGAAGTCTGATGATAGCCTGATGGGCTTTCCTTTGTATGTGATCTTTTTTCTCTCTCTAGCTGCTTTTAAATGTCTGTCTTTATCCTTGATTTTTGCCATTTTAATTATTATATGTCTTGATGTTGCTTCTTTGGGTCCCTTGTGTTGGGAGATCTGTGCATCTCCATGGCCTGAGAGACTATCTCCTTCCCCAGACTGGGGAAGTTTTCAGCAATTACCTCCTCAATGACACTTTCTATCCCTTTTTCTCTCTCTTCTTCTTCTTGTACCCCTGTAACGCGAATATTATTCCGTTTGGATAGGTCACACAATTCTTTCAATATTCTTTCATTCTTAGAGATTCTTTTTTCTTTCTGTGCCTCAGCTTCTTAGTATTCCTCTTCTCTAATTTCTATTCCATTTACCGTCTATTCTACTACATCTTATCTGCTTTTAAATCCCTCCATTTTATGTTTCATTTCAGGTATGGTTTTTCTTAATGATTGAATCTCCATCTTAAATTCATTCCTGAGGTCTTGAGTACTTTTCTGTACCTCCATAAGCATGTTTATAATTTTTGTTTTGAACTCTCTTTCAGGAAGATTGGTGTGTTCGGTTTCATTTGGCCCTCTTTCTTGGGTTTGTGAGATTTTGGTCTCAACCATGTTCTTCTGATGTTTCATATTTCTGTGTGGTGCCCACTAGTGCATAGAAACTCCAGTCTCTGGAGCTGCTCAGCCCCTAGAGTGAGGATGGGGGTTGTAGGGGAGCGGAGCTGGTGTCTGGGGGGAGGAAAGATCTGTTTCCTGCTTCTCGTCTGTGGTGCCTGTCTCCAGTGTCAAAGCCAGTGTGCCAAGCCCACAGGTGTAAGCCTCTGTGCTTTGCATCCCTAGCTGTTGTAGGCAGGGCCTCCCTCTGGGTGGCCTGACACCAGCACAGTGACTGCCAGTTTGCAAACCGGTGCCGGCAGGCTAGAAGGAAGGTGCAGCCGGCTGTGTGTCACAGTGGGGGGCCTCGGAGCTGAGTAGGCAGCCAGGGGGATGTAGCACCTGAAGCTCCTCAAAGTTCCCAACCAGCTGCGCAGAGCACGCCCAGACAACCTTAACCTGTCCAGCTCTCCCTTCTCCCGTGCAGCAAGCTCCGCCCAAACCCCTCCCCTTCAGCAGCCCTCTCACTGCTAGGAAGCCTCTCAGAGTGCCTGCCTTTCCTCTGACACAGAGCGGCCAGATGTGAATATCCCCTTCCACAAACGGCTGGAATGTCAGTGTCTCAAGCAGTCAGCCTGTCCAACCTCCCCACTGTCCAGAGCACCACACACTATAGTTTTCTGCTCACTAAGCAGATCTCCAGGGCTAGGTGTTCAGCAGTCCCAGGCTTCCATCCCCTCCCCCGCTCCGTTTCTCTTCCTCCCGCCAGTGAGCTGGGGTGGAGGAAGGCCTTCGGTCCTGCCAGATTAAGGCTTTTGTACATTACCCTGTTTTATGAGGTCTGCTCTGTTCATGAGGTGTGTAGGCAGTCTGGTGCAGCCTTCTTTCTTGTTGCTGTCTGAAGGTTAGTTGTATTTATTAACTATATTTTTGTTCATTTGTGGTTTTGGGAGGAGCTCTCCATCTCACCTCTCATGCTGCCATCTTGAATTCTGTGTGCAGTTTTTTAAATCAAAGATTTTCCATTGAGATATCACTATAGTAGACATTTCTTTGTTGCTAATTTTCTACTTCCTCTAATTCCATTTGAACAGTCCTTATTAGTCATAAATTTAGTTACCCATTTAACTGTTGCAGATTTCTGTGCCATTCTCCTCATATTACTGTGTCTTGCTTTCCCCCCATTAGGTTTTACTAATCACTCTTCACAAAAAGTAAACCATACTCTGCTTTTCTTATTCAAAGGGACTATAGAAATTGCAAAGAACAGTACATACATAGTAATATCTGAATCTGACAAATTAGCAGTTAGAAAATCTCATAGGTGAGCTCTAGTTTATAAATGGGTTGAGTTCTAGAGTCCATGGATGGGAAATGGCAGTCCCCTGACTGGCACGGGGTCACAGCAGTGAGAGGGGGAGGGTGGGAGTCCTGGCCGAGACCTCTTCCGACTCAAGAGTGCGCCACTGAAGGCTGGGAAGAGACGGGCTGGGGCAGGGATGTTGGAGTTGCTTACTGGAGGAAGCTGCTTGAGGAAAGGTGCCTTGCCCTCCTTTCATCTAGAGCAGATCCGTTTTTTTTTTTTTTCTTGTATTGAGGGCTGACCAAGGCTTTCTCTGAATGAAGGCTGGGGTAGCTATTTCAGATCCTGGGTCAGGGCTGCAGTGCCAGGCTCAGGACCTTTGTGTCCTATCTTTTGAACGTTCATAGTTCTCTAGGGGTATTTCTTCAACAAAATACCTTCCATTGTCTGAAGTTTCTTTGAAGATAAAAATTTTAAAGTATATTTTCTTGTCCTCTTTTGATTTATCCTGATCCATCAGGAATTTTGCTCCTGTCCTTACAGGATACTTTTTGTGTTGTGTCCAACCAGTCTCATGACCCATTATTTATCCCCACATTTAACTCAAGTTGCCCTTTTGAGAATTTTCGTAGATCTTAGATCTGCACCCCTTAAATTGCCTACTGTTGTTCCTGGGTTTTGTGTTTGTGAGACATACACCTCTCAGCACAGTACAGTTCCATTGTTTTTCTCCCTTGACCCTAACGTTGGGCTTTGCAGTGAGTTCTAAGCAAGAGTTGTTTCAATTCTGTGAAGATTGCTACTTTACACTTAAATCCATGGTTCATTTAAATCGCAATCCTATACTTCCTTTAGCTGTCTTAAAACAGTGTGACTTTGATTTTTCTGCTTTGTTGTCAGGGGCCCCAATCCCAGCAAAGTGCTCCAGCAGTTGTTGGTGCTCCAGCCAGAACAGCAGCTGAGTATATACAAGACCCTGAAGACTCATCTCATTGAGAAGGGGATCCTGCAGCCCACCTTGAAGGTGTAACGGGATCCAGAGGGGGAAGGACTGTCAATAAGGAATTCTACAGAAAAGCACTGATAGATGAATTTAATTTAATTATTTAAAATGCAATAGATCGAAGTTTTACAGACATGAATGTTTCTTCTCTGAAGTTACTGTGGGTATTTAACACTTACTTGCTCTAAGTTATGAAATAAGTAGCAAATTGTTGGCAAAATACCCTGTACTTCTTCTAAAGTGTATTTTCTGATGTGAACTTCCTTCCCCTTACTTTCTAGGTTTCGTAATTTTTGAAGATTTAATGTTTTAAAGAGTCGAACAGTATAAAATAAGTTAATTGAGATGTCTTAAGATTGCACCTGGCAGTGGGCCCTTTATACAAATATTTACTTTTGCACTTGGAACTGCTTTTAATTTTAGCAAAATGTTCTATGTAAGGCACAAGAGGAAGTTATTTCTTCTGGAGTCCCTCTTCTTTAAACAAGTATTTTCTGAAGGGCTGATTGGTCATCCCCCTGCCCCCTTCCAAATGACCACTTCTCAAAGAAGTAATCATTTGCCAAGGAAAAACTTTGAGGTAAGCTCAAAATTCAAGAGAGGGATGCTTGAATTTTCTACCATTGTTGGCCTGCTAGAGTAAGTAGACATCATACACTACTGATAAAATTGTTTGAAAAAGCATGACCTCACCAAAACTTTCAGGACAAACAAAGAGGAATTCTGTGAAGAACATAATGTACATATTCCCCCACAGGGTATCTCAACAGATGATGGCGTGGGAGGCAACCTAAGACAGTGACATGTGGCACAGGCCACCTCTTGGTTCTCTGCCAACTGGTTTACCTAACTAAGTTCTGGATCCATAAGCACGTAAGATCAGTAGAGAGGGTAGCAACCAGGGTGATGGCTGAAGCCAAGAAGAGCGTTCTCGGCCGAGCTCAAGTGGCCTGTCCGCAGGTGGGGCTGTGCATGGCTGTGCCCTAAGTACCTCCTTCCCGGTTCCCTGTGCACCCGCTGGACCCTCACCTGGGAAGAAGGAAGATCTGCCTGGAGACCCAATCTCAGACCAACTCCACAGTAGCAGCTAATCTTTGTCCCATTTCTCTTTCACATCATGTCATAAAATCTGACGACATCAGCTGGTTATTTTTTTTCTTCCAAGAATGAAAATCAAGCAACAGTGATTCCCACAGAGAACAAAAAGCACACAAATGCCAAGCCTTTCCTTTGGTGGACTGGACACTGTAAGCAGATAAGAAATTTATTCTCATCAGTGAATGTAAATAAGACACCATTGCTAAGCGAGCTCTACAACCACACTGCACTGAACAGCACCAAACCTTTCAAGATTGGCTGGTGCTCCTTGGCTAAGTGTTCAGAGAGGAAAAATAGACATATTTTTAAAAGAGTAAATATTTTGGTTTAAATCAGAAATGGCTTTCAGTTATTTTATATTTCTGTTCTACTACAGCTAAAATAAAAATTATAGATATGCCTGGTTTCTACAGATGTAATATGTAACTAGCAGTTTTATCGTGTGTACTGCATGGTTATAGTATAGTTGAACTTGGTACCAAGAGTCTAATTTCTTGGCATGCATTCAGTAGATTTATCATCACTGGATGTGCTCAGTCAGCGATGTCACACTGTTCCATAAAAACCTAGAGTTGGGCATTGGAAGTGTTACAGCAGGAGGGAACGACCACTTGTAAAATCAGGCTACCTGCAAGTTAAATTTTCAACATCTCTCATTTCTATTTGCTTCATTTACAGCTCCAAATGTTGATCATAAAAGTTTGGCATACCAAAGCTTAAAAAATAAAATGAAAATGTTATTATGGTAGGAACTTACGTTGAAAGCTTGAGATTTGCACAATAAGAATTCCTTGGAGATACACAGTTCCCTCCATATTCTTCTTTAAAATGATGGGTGTGGCCCTGCAATACAGAATTACAAGAAAGCACTACTGAGTACATGTATTATAAAATCAACATTATTATAAACAAAAAAGGAAACAAAATATTTGGGGTCACAATAATAGCTTTCCTCAAATGTGCTTTTAGAGTTGGGTGTACATTACTCTATATGTAAAAAAGTAAATTCTTACCTTTAACAGTTCTAAAGATGGACCTTTTTAGTGTACTTTTATAGCATGTATATTAAAATACGATATATTTTAGCAAAAGATTGCCATAAAACCCTGACTTTGATCATTTTTATATTTGCACTGTGAAGAGGGTTTATTTGTAGCAAGGTGGTAGAAGAAAAAAGCAAGTGTAGAAAGTTCCTTCACAGTAATGGCTAATTGTTCCATACTTGCTATTTTTGGAGGTACTCTGATGGTACTAACTGCTTGACTTTTTAACCTGTGGGATGCAAATGTTGCCTCAGTGTTTCCTCCTTGTGGTGGTGTGTATACATTTACTGTCTGAGAATGGAAGACCCCCTCCTTTCTTTCTCATTTATTGTATCTTGTACTTTGAACAAAGTTAGTGTCACCTTGTTCAGTGAAAAAGGAAAAGTAGAAACCGTATATATATTGTATATGGGCGTGAGATAGCTTATGATATATGTCAATCAGTTCTTTGAATCTTTTACTGAGATAGAAAAATAAACAAATCACATTTTGACTTTGTTGTGCTGTTTCCTCATTGGAGAGGAAATATTCATTCAACTAGTGCTTACAAAATGATGACAGATGTACGTAAGGATTGCATATTGTATATATTCCATCACCAGTAGGTACAGCAACATCTTCAGGGCTGAGGACGGGTGAGCTCTGGTGATGGGTGAACATGCATGCTTGTTGCGAGGTGGAGTCCTCTTAACAGAGTACTGAATGTCTATACTTTCCACAGTTTATAATTACATACTTTTTGTGGATCTCTGATGAATGGAACATTATCTGATGATGGTCCTCATGAGAGTTTGAAGCTGTGTGGGGGCGAATGGCATTAGTTTTGATCGGCCATTGTGTTCTCAGTATCTGGCTCAATGCCAGCGCTCCCTAGACCCTCTAGCTTCTGAACAAATGAATGGGTTTGGTGTCTGAAGACCCAACTGTGCACATTCCCACTTGTCTGTCTTGGACAGCCTTTCCCCACCTATGCCAGTTTTCATTTGGCATGCTCTAAGATGCATTCATTATTCCTAGTTCCTAGGATTGTTTTGTTAAGGATTAAATGAAAACTCATATGCACATGCCTTGATTTGTGTCCAGGAAAGAGAAGCTAATTAGTAATCCTTAGTTTCTTTCTTCCTTCCTACCTGCTCCTCTCCTGTGGGAAGTGACAGTTTGATACTGCCCAGAGAAAAGGTAACCACATCTTCGGCTGCATCTGATTCATGTGGTGTTATCATTAAATGTTCCTTGATTGGTAGACAGCCCATCATTGTTCTGGCACTAAGACAAACATTAGAACTAGTAGTTCTTCACCTAATCACAGAGCCAGAGATGGAGGTAAATGCCACGAGGTGGATATTGATCAGGGTGAGGACAAATGTATAGACCAGGTAGGTGTAGGAGAAAACAGGAGACTCCACTTCTACCTCCTTAAAGATGTCTGTCTGCTAGATTGTACACAGTCACACCTGTCTTCCTCATTCCTGAAACTTTCATGAAAGTTTAGAATTCACTCTTTGAGGAGGGACTCAGAGCATTTGTATGTAGTGGCTGAAAATAAGGTCTAGACAATTTAACAAAAATCAGAAGTCTGTCCTACCTAAATCCTGTTGTCTTCCTTTTCCAGTGCAGAAGGGGAGAAGCTTCTCGAGTCACCAGATAACCTTGGGCATCATTTCGTCGGGGTTGATGACTGGAACGTTATCCGATAATGGCACAGTTTCCAAAAGGAGCTGAGAGAATATGGCCTGGTTCTCTAATTTTTACAAAGATTTGGGTGGGTAAAACAAAAGACTGGTTGCCGAGAAATAAAAAACAATGAGGGGCCGTCTGCTTGAGGATGTCCTCTTGGGGAGAGAATGAAATCTCACACTGCTCTGTCGCACTCACAGCACAGCAGGGGCAAGGTAGTGGAGGGTTAAAGCTGTCACTGTATCCAGATGTATCATTTCTACTGAAGAATGAGCAATGTCGACCTTCATACAGGACCTAGAAGAATGATAAATTTGGAGAACATTCTTAAGTAATTTTAAAATATGTTTTTGATTGGCTTTATTAAGTCTCAAAAACTTGTGAAGAAACCCGAGGCTTCAGCTAGTACAGGTCAGACAGACACTTTGAATTGTCAGCTATTCCAGTTCTCTTTTATTAATAGCATTATTGTGATACAGTTTACACACCAGAGCATTGTAAGCTGTCACCATGTCCAGTTGGAGAATTTTTCAAGAAGTTCCCTGGTACTAATTTGCAGTAAATCCCTACTCCAACCCCCAGCCTTAGGCAACCACTGCTCTGCTTTCTGTCTCTAAATTTGCCTTTCCTGGACATCCCATATAAACAAAATCATTCTCTGTAATGTTTTGCATCTGGCATATTTTACATGTATCAGTATTCATTCCTTTTTATTAATACAATATCTCACTGACCCATTTACCCATTGATTGACATTTGGGTTCTTTACTATTTCTGGTTCTTAGGGAAAATGTTGCTATGAGTATTTGTGGATATGTCTTTGGGCATATATTCATTTCTCTCAGATTTCTAGAGATGAAATTGCTGGGTCATACGAAAACGTGATGTTAAATTTTTCAAGAAATTACTGAACTCTTGAAATGGCTGTACAAGACTTCCGGGAAGATGGTGGCGTGAGCAGGGTGGCAGAAATCTACTCCCAACACTATATTTATCTACGAAAATACAGCAAATACAACTATTCCTAAAAGAGAGACCAGAATACAAAGGAAAGCGCACAGCGTGCAGCTATACCCGAGAGGACTCAGCACCCCAAGAGGCGGGTAAGATATGGAGCCGCGACCCGGCGGGACCCGAGCACTCCCCCACCCCAGTGCACCGGCGGGAGGAGAGGATTCAGAGCCGGGAGGGAGTGGAAGTACCCCCCGCGAAGTAGCCAGCCCCGGTGATCTGCGCGGGGAGTGCTGACACATAGAGCATGGTGTAGCAGATTGGAGAGACAGAGGGGCAGGATGTGAGTGGGGAACACGCCAGGGTGCTTGCAGCTGGCTCCCAGGAAGGAAAAAAAAGAAAAAGAAAAAGCACGCGCTTTCTTCAGCGGTCTTAAAGAGACAGGAGCCCAACAAAGGAGCCGGATCGTCCCGGCACACTCAGCCCAGTAGGCTGGGAGTCCTGGGGAGTTTTGGACCCCTTAGCTGGCGACTGGGAAAGGGTGGCCACACATAGACTTCCAACAGATTTTCAACAGCCTCCCATTCCTTCCCACCCCGGCCAGAGCTATAAAGGGCCCTGCGGAGCAGCGGCCATGGCTGCGGAATAGTGCAGCAACAGCGCCACCTACAGCATTCCCACAGAATCTACTCCCGGTGGGCATTTTTTTCTGTTTTTTGTTGGTTTGTTTGTTTTTTTCTTTTCTTTCTTTTTTCTTTTTCTCTTTTTCCTTTTTTTTCTTTCTTTTTTTCTCTTTTTAAAGTCTTAAAGAGCCCAGCTGACATACGTGGCAACTACCAGTGACCACTTCTATAGCCATGAAAAGACAGAGGAATATGGTCCAGACTAAAATCAACCAGACATCCGAGAGAGGGAGCCTGAAGGGATGGAATGCAGTCTTCCTGAAAAAGAATTCAGAATAAAAGTCATAACCATGCTGATGGACCTACAGAGAAATGTGCAAGAGCTGAGGGAGGAAGTGAGGGAACTGAGGAAAGACAATGCAGAAATCACACAAGCGATAGACGGACGGGCTTAACAGCAGACTGGATGAGATGTAAGAAACTGTTAATGGAATAGAAATCAGAGAACAGGAATACAGAGAAGCTGAGGCAGAGAGAGATAAAAGAATCTCTAGGAATGAAAGAATATTAAGAGAACTGTGTGACCAATCCAAACGGAACAATATTCGCACAATAAGAGTACCAGAGGAAGAAGAGAGAGAAAAAGGGATAGAAAGTGTCTTTGAAGAAATAATTGCTGAAAACTTTCCCTCGCTGGGAAAGGAAATAGTCTCGCAGTCCACGGAAGCCCACAGATCTCCCAACACAAGGGACCCAAGGAAGACAACACCAAGACACATAATAATTAAGATGGCAAAGATCAAAGATAAAGACAGAGTCTTAAAGGCAGCTACAGAGAGAAAAAAAGATCACCTACAAAGGAAAAACCATCAGACTATCATCAGACTTCTCAACAGAAACCTTACAGGCCAGAAGAGAATGGCATGATATATTTAACGTTATGAAACAGAAAGGCCTCCAACCAAGAATATTGTATCCAGCACGATTATCATTTAAATATGATGGAGGGATTAAACAATTCCCAGACAAACGAAAGTTGAGAGAGTTTGCCTCTCATAAACCACCACTACAGGATATCTTAAACGGACTGCTCTAGAGTGAAGCACCCCTAAGGCTAAAAAGATGTCACCAGAGAAAATAAAATCATAGCAAAGAAAGCAGACCATCCAAATACTAACTAAAGGCAAAGAATAAAACACCTAGGATATAAAGAATGGAGGAGGAAGAATAAGAAGGGACAGAAATAAAGAAACATCAGACTCTGTTTACAATAACTTAACAAGAAAGTTAAGTTAGATTGTTAGATACTAAAGAAGCAACCCTTGAACCTTTGGTAACCACGAATCTAAAGCCAGCAATTGCAGTAAGTACATATCTATTGATAATCACCCTAAATGTAAATGGACTGAATGCACCAATCAAAAGACACAGACTAACAGAATGGATAAAAAAGCAAGACCCATCTATATGCTGAATACAAGAGACTCACCTCAAACCCAAAGATATACATAGACTAAAAGTGAAGGGATGGAAAAAGATATTTCATGCAAACAACAAAGAGAAAAAAGAAGGTGTTGCAGTTCTTGTATCAGAAAAAATAGACTTCAAAACGAAGAAAGTAGCAAGAGATAAAGTAGGACATAACATAATGATAAAGGGGTCAGTCCAACCAGAAGATATAACCATTATAAATATATATGCACCCAACACAGGAGTGCCAGCATACGTGAAACAAATACTAACAGAATTAAAGGAGGAAATAGACAGCAATGCATTCATTTTAGGTGACTTCAACACACCACTAACTCCAAAGGACAGATCAACCAGACAGAAAATAAGTAAAGACACAGAGGCACTGAACAACACACTAGAACAGATGGACCTAATAGACATCTACAGAACTCTGCCCCCAAATCAACAGGATACACATTCTTCTCAAGTGCACATGGAACATTTTCCAGATTGGAACACATACTAGGCCACAAAAAGAACCTCAGTAAATTCAAAAATATTGAAATCTTACCAACCAACTTCTCAGATCACAAAGGTATAAAACTAGAAATAAATTTTAGAAAGAAATCAAAAAGGCTCACAAATACATGGAGACATAACAACATTCTCCTAATTAATCAGTGGGTTAACGACCAAATCAAAACAGAAATCAAAGAATATATGGAGACTAATGACAACAACACAAAGCCACAGCTTCTGTGGGACGCAGCAAAGGCAGTTCTAAGAGGAAAGTATATTGCAATCCAGGCCTATTTAAAGAAGGAAGAACATTCCCAAATGAATAGTCTAAAGACACAATTACTGAAATTGGAAAAAGCAGAACAAATGAGGCCCAAAGTCACCAGAAGGAGGGACATAATAAAGATCAGAGAAGAAATAAATAAAATTGAGAAGAATAAAACAATAGAAAAAAATCAATGAAACCAAGAGCTGGTTCTTTGAAAAAATAAACAAAATAGATAAACCCCTAGCCAGACTCATTAAGAGAAAAAGAGAATCTACACACATAAACACAATCAGAAATGAGAAAGGAAAAATCACGACGGACCCCACGGAAATACAAAGAATCATAAGAGAATATTATGAGAATCTATATGCTAACAAGCTGGAAAACATAGAAGAAATGGACAACTTCTTAGAAAAATACAACCTCCCAAGACTGACAAAGCAAGAAACAGAAAAACTAAGCAGACAAATCACCAGCAATGAAATTGAATCAGTAATCAAAAAACTACCCAAGAACAAAACCCCCGGACCTGATGGATTCACCTCTGAAATCTACCAGACATATAGAGAAGAAATAACAGCCATTCTCCTTAAAGTTTTCCAAAAAATAGAAGAGGAGGGAATACTTCCAAACTCATTAAGCCAGCATCACTCTAATACCAAAACCGGGCAAAGACCTCACCAAAAAAGAAAATTACAGACCAATATCCCTGATGAACACTGATGCAAAAATACTCAACAAAATATTAGCAAACCGAATTCAAAAATGCAGGAAGAGTTTCATTCCCCATGATCAAGTGGGATTCATCCCAGGGATGCAAGGATGGTACAACATTCAAAAATCCATCAACATCATCCACCACATCAACAAAAAGAACAAAAACCACATGATCATCTCCATAGATGCTGAAAAAGCATTTGACAAAATTCAGCATCCATTCATGATTAAAACTCTCAACAAAATGGGTATAGACGGCAAGTACCTCATCATAAAGGCCATATATGACAAACCCACAGCTAACATCATACTTAACGGTGAGAAGCTGAAAGCTTTTCATCTAAGATCGGGAACAAGACAGCGATGCCCACTCTCTCTACTGTTATTCAACATACTACTGGAGGTCCTAGACACGACAATGAGACAAAACAAAGACATACAAGGCATCCAGATTGATAAAGAAGAAGTCAAATTGTCACTATTTGCAGATGACATGATACTGTACATAAAAAACCCTGAAGACTCCACTCCAAAACTACTAGAACTAATATCTGAATTCAGCAAAGTTGCAGGATACAAAATTAACACACAGAAATCTGTTGCTTTCCTATACACTAACGATGAACTAACAGAAAGAGAAATCAGAAAAACAATTCCATTCACAATTGCATCAAAAAGAATAAAATACCTAGGAATAAACCTAACGAAGGAAGTGAAAGACCTGTACTCTGAAAACTACAAGACACTCCTAAGAGAAATTAAAGAGGACACTAACAAATAGAAATCCATCCCATGCTCTTGGCTAGGAAGAATAAATATTGTCAAAATGGCTATACTACCTAAAGCAATCTACAGATTCAATGCAATCCCTATCAAACTACCAACAGCTTTCTTCAATGAAGTGGAACAAATAATTCTAAAATTCATATGGAACCACAAAAGACCCCGAATAGCCAAAGCAATCCTGAGAAGGAGGAATAAAACAGGGGGAATTACGCTCCCTGAATTCAAGCTCTACTACAAAGCCACAGTAATCAAGACAATTTGGTATTGGCACAAAAACAGACCCACAGACCAGTGGAACAGAATAGAAAATCCAAACATTAACCCAAACATATACAGTCAATTAATATTTGCTAAAGGAGCCTTGGATATACAATGGGGAGATGACAGCCTCTTCAGCAGCTGGTGTTGGAAAAACTGGACAGCTGCATGTAAGAGAATGAAACTGGAGTACTGTCTAGCCCCATACACAAAGGTAAACTCAAGGTGGATCAAACGCCTGAATGTAAGTTTTATAACCATAAAACTCTTTGAAAAGAATATAGGCAAAAATCTCTTGGACATAAACATGAGCGACTTCTTCATGTACATATCTCCCCGGGCAAGGGAAACAAAAGCAAAAATGAACAAGTGGGACTATATCAGGCTGCAGAGCTTCTGTACAGAAAGGACACCATCAGTAGAACAAAAAGACATCCTACAGTATAGAGAATATATTCATAAATGATGTATCTGATAAAGGTTGAAATCCAAAACATATAAAGAACTCACGCACCTTAACAAACAAAAAGCAAATAATCAAAGTAAGAAATGGGCATAGGACATGAATAGACACTTCTCTAAAGAAGAAATCCAGATGGCCAACAGGCACATGAAAAGATGCTCCACATCACTCATCATCAGAGAAATGCAGATTAAAACCACAATGAGGTATCACCTCACACCAGTGAGGATGGTCAATATCCAAAACACAAACAACAACAAATGTTGGCGAGGATGTGGAGAAAAGGGAACCCTCCTACAGTGCTGATGGGAATGCAAATTAGTTCAACCACTGTGTGTGCTGATGGGAATGCAAATTAGTTCAACCACTGTGGAAAGCAGTATGGAGGTTCCTCAAAAAACTCAAAATAGAAATACCATTTGACCCAGGAATCCCACTGCTAGGAATTTACCCTAAGAATGTAGCAGCCAGTTTCAAAAAGACATATGCACCCCTATGTTTATCACAGCACTATTTACAATAGCCAGAAATGGAAGCAACCTAAGTGTCCATCAGTAAATGAATGGATAAAGAAGAGGTGGTACATATACACAATGGAATATTATACAGCCATAAGAAGAAAACTAATTCTACCATTTGCAACAACATGGATGGAGCTAGAGGGTATTAGGCTCAGTGAAATAAGCCAAGCCGAAAAAGACAAGTATCAAATGATTTCACTCATATGTGGAGTATAAGAACAAAGAAAAAAACTGAAGGAACAAAACAACAGCAGACTCACAGAACCCAAGAATGGACTAATAGTTACCAAAGGGAAAGGGACTGGGGAAGATGGGTGGGAAGGGAGGGATAAGAGGGAAAAAGGGGCATTACAATTAGCAGATGTAATGTTGGGGGGGGGGCACAGGAGAGCTGTACAACTCAGAGATGACACGTAGTGATTCTATAGCATCTCACTACACTGATGGACAGTGACTGTAATGGGGTTGGTGGGGGGTACCTGATGAAGGGGGTAGTTTAATAACCATAATATTGCACATGTAATTGTCGATTAATGATACCAAAATAAATTATATATATATATATATAAAGAAATGGCTGTACAACGTTCACTGCTGCCTGCAGTGTACAAGGGATACAGTTTCTCTACTTCCTCACCAAACCCTGGCATGTCTGTCTTCTTAAGACAGCCATTCTATCTAGTTGTTGTGTATGGGTATTGTGCGTGTGTTTGAGTTTGCATTTACCTAACAGCTAATAGCATTGAACATTTCTTCATGTGTGTATTTGCCATTTATATATTTTTCTTGTTGAAAGATCTATTCATATCTTTTTACATTTTTACATGAGACGTTTTTCCTTCTTATTGAGTTATATGGTATGTTCTGTATACAAATCCATTATCAGATAATAGGACTGGCAAAGATTTTCTCCCAGGCTGCCTCTTCTTGTTGCATTTTTTTTTCATCCTTGAGGTTTTAAAAGCAGTTTAAAGTTTACAGGAAAATCAAAGGGAAGGTACAGAGATTTCCCATATACTCTGCTCTGCTTCCCACCATTCCCTCCACATGGCAATAGTCTCTCCCATCAACATAACTGCCCAGGATGGTATATTTGTTACAACTGACAAACTTACACAGACACATTACTATCACCCAAAGTACACAATTTATATTGTTTCATTCTTGGGGTGCATTCCCTGGATTTGGACAAATACAGAATGACATGTATCCATCATTACGGCATCATACACTTTCAGTGCCCTAAGAATCCTCTGTGCTTCCTGTATTCATTCCTTTCACAGATCCCAAGCCCTGATCTTTTTAACCACTCCATAGTATTGCCCTTTCAAGAACGTCATCTAGCTGGAATCACACAGTATGTAGTTTTTTCATATTCTTTCACTTAGTAATATGCATTTAAGGTTCCTCCCTGTCTTTTTTTTTCTTTTGTGCATTTCTACATCGTTTTTTTTATTTATTTTTATTAAGGTATTATTGATATACACTCATATGAAGCTTTCACATGAAAAAACAATGTGGTTACTACATTTACCCATATTAACAAGTCTCAATCCATACCCCAGTGTAGTCACTGTCCATCAGTGTAATAAGATGCCACTAATTCACTGTTTCCTTCTCTGTGCTACACTGTTTTCCCCGTGACCCCCCACACCATGTGTACTAAGCACAATACCCCTCAATCCCCTTCTCTCACTCTCCCCTCCCACTCTCCCACACCCCTCCCCTTTGGGAACCACTAGTTTCTTCTTGGAGTTTCTGAGTCTGCTGCTATTTTGTTCCTTCAGTTTTGCTGTGTTGTTATTCTCCACAAATGAGGGAAATCATTTGGCACATGTCTTTCTCCACCTGGCTTATTTCACTGAGCATAATATCCTCCAGCTCCATCCATGCTGTTGCAAATGGCAGGATTTGTTTCCTTCTTATGGCTGAATAGTATTCCACTGTGTATATGTACCATATCTTCTTTATCCATTCATCTACTGATGGACACTTAGGTTGCTTCCATTTCTTGGCTATTGTAAATAGCGCTGCGATAAACATAGGGGTGCATATGTCTTTCAAAAACTGGGCTCCTGCATTCTTAGAGTAAATTGCTAGGAGTGGAATTCGTGGGTCAAATGGTATTTCTATTTTGAGTTTTTTGAGGAACCTCCATACTGCTTTCCACAATGGTTGAACTAATTTGCATTCCCACCAGCAGTGTAGGAGGGTTCCCCTTTCTCTGCATCCTCACCAGCATTTGTTGTTCTTAGTCTTTTGGATGGTGGCCATCCTTACTGACGTGAGGTGATATTTCATTGTGGTTTTAATTGCATTTCCCTGATTATTAGTGATGTGGAGCATCTTTTCATGTGTCTGTTGGCTGTGAATTTCTTCTTTGGAGAATTGCCTCTTCATATCGTCTGTCCATTTTTTAATTGGGTTATTTGCTCTTTGGGTGTTGATGCATGTAAGATCTTTATATATTTTGGACGTTAACCTCTTGTCAGATACGTCATTTACAAATATAGTCACCCATACTATAGGATGTCTTTTTGTTCTGTTGATGGTGACCTTTGCCATACAGAAACTTTTTAGTTTGATGTAGTCCCATGAGTTCATTTTTGCTTTTGTTTCCCTTCTTTGAGGAGGTGCGTTCATGAAGTAGTCACTCATGCTTATATTCAGGAGATTTTTGCCTATGTTGTCCTCTAAGAGTTTTTTGGTTTCATGACTTCCATTCAGGTCCTTGATCCATTTCTAGTATACTTTTCTGTATTGGGTTAAACAATAATCCAGTTTCATTCTCTTGGATGTAGCTGTCCAGTTTTGCCAACACCAGCTGTTGAAGAGGCTGTCATTTCCCCATTGTATGTCCATGGCTCCTTTATCATATATTAACTGACCATATATGGTTGGGTTTATATCAGGGATCTCTAGTCTATTCCATTGGTCTATGGGTCTGTTCTTGTGCAGTACCAAATTGTCTTGAGTACTGTGGCTTTGTAGTAGAGCTTGAAGTTGGGGAGCATAATCCCTGCAGCTTTATTCTTACTTCTCAGGATTTCTTTGGCTATTCGGGGTCTTTTGAGGTTCCATATAAATTTTAGAACGATTTTCTCTAGTTCATCGAAAAATGCTCTTGGTATTTTGATAGTAATTGCATTGAATCTGTAGATTGCTTTAGGCATGATAGCCATTTTGAAAACATTAATTAATCCTATCCAGGAGCATGGGATATGTTTCCACTTATTGGTATCTTCTTTAATTTCTCTCATGAGTGTCTCGTAGTTTTCAGAGTATAGGACTTGCACTTCCTTGGTTAGGTTTATTCCTAGGTATTTTATTCTTTTTGATTCAAATGTGAATGGAATTGTTTTCCTGATTTCTCTCTATGCTACGTCATTGTTAGTGTATAGGAATGCCACAGATTTCTGCATATTGATTTTGTATCCCTCAACTTTGCTGAATTCAGATATTAGATCTAATAATTTTCGAGTGGATTCTTTAGGGGTTTTTATGTACAATATCATGTCATCTGCAAACAGGGACAGTTTAACTTCTTCCTTGCCAATCTGGATGCCTTTTATTTCTTTGTGTTGTCTGATTGCGTGGCTAGGACCTTGAGTACTATGTTGAATAGAAGTGGGGAGAGTGGGCATCCTTGTCTTGTTCCCGATCTTAGATGAAAAGCTTTCAGCTTCTCGCTGTTAAGTATGATGTTACCTTGGGTTTGTCATATATAGCCTTTATTATGTTGAGGTACTTGCCCTCTATACCCATTTTGTTGAGAGTTTTAATCGTGAATGAGTGTTGAATTTTGTCAAATACTTTTCAGCATCTGTGGAGATGATCATGTGGTTTTTGTCTTTTTTGTTGATGTGGTGGATGATTCTGATGGATTTTTGAATGTTGTACCATCCTTGCATCCCTGGAATAAATCCTACTTGATCATGATGGATGATTTTGATGTATTTTTTAATTCGGTTTGCTAATATTTTGTTGCGTATTTTTGCATCTATGTTCATCAGGGATATTGGTCTGTAGTTTTCTTTTTTGTGGTGTCTTTGCCCGGTTTTTGTATTAGAGTGATGCTGGCCTCATAGAATGAGTTTGGAAGCATTCCCTCTTCTACTCCTTGGAAAACTTTAAGGAGGATAGATATTAGGTCTTCACTAAATGTTTGATAAAATTCAGCGGTGAAGCCATCTGGTCCAGACGTTTTGTTCTTAGGTAGTTTTTTGATTACCAATTCAATTTCGTTACTGGTAATTGGCCTGTTCAGTTTTTCTGTTTCTTTCTGGGTCAGCCTTGGAAGGTTGTATTTTTCTAGAAAGTTGTCCATTTCTTTGAGGTTGTCCAGTTTGTTAGCATATAATTTTTCATAGTATTCTCTCAAAATTCTTTGTATTTCAGTGGTGTCCGTAGTGATTGTTCCTTTCTCATTTCTGATTCTGTTTACATGAGTAGACTCTCTTTTTTTCTTGATAAGTCTGGCCAGGGGTTTATCTATTTTCTTTATTTTCTTGAAGAACCAGCTCTTGCTTTCGTTGATCCTTTCTATTGTTTTATTCTTCTCAATTTTATTTATTTCTGCTCTAATCTTTATTATGTCCCTCCTTCTACTGACTTTGGGTCTCATTTGTTCTTCTTTTCCTAGTTTTATTAATTGTGAGTTTAAACTGCTCATATGGGATTGTTCTTCTTTCCTGAGGTAGGCCTGTATTGCAATATACTTTCCTCTTAACACGGTCTTCGCTGCATCCCACAGATTTTGCGGTGTTGAGTTATTGTTGTCATTTGTGTCCATATATTGCTTGATCTCTGTTTATATTTGGTCATTGATCCATTGATTATTTAGGAGCATGTTGTGAACCCTCCATATGTTTGTGGGATTTTTCATTTTCTGTGTGTAATTCATTTCTGGTTTCATACCTTTGTGATCTGAGAAACTGGCTGGTACAATTTCAATGTTTTTGAATTTACCGAGGCCCTTTTTTTGGCCTAGGAAATGATCTATTCTTGAAAATGTTCCATGTGCACTTGAGAAGAATGTGTATTCTGCTACTTTTGGGTGTAGAGTTCTGTAGATGTCTGTTAGGTCCATCTGTTCTAATGTTTTGTTCAGTGCCTCTGTCTCTTTACTTATTTTCTGTCTCGTTTATCTGTTCTTCAGAGTGAGTGGAGTTTTGAAGTCTCCTCGAATGAATGCATTGCATTCTATTTCTCCTTTTAATTCTGTTAGTATTTGTTTCACATGTGTAGGTGCTCCCGTGTTTGGCGCATAGGTATTTATAATGGTTATATCTTCTTGTTGGATTGACCCTTTTATCATTATGTAATGTCCTTCTTTGTCTCTTGTGACTTTCTTTGTTTTGAAGTCTATTTTGTCTGATATAAATACTGCAACTCCTTCTTTTTTCTATTAGTTGCATGAAATCTTTTTCCATCCCTTCACTTTTAGTCTGTGTGAGTCTCTTGTAGGCAGCATATAGATGGGTCTTGTTTTATCCATTCAGTGACTCTATGTCTTTTGATTGGTGCATTCAGTCCATTTACATTTAGGGTGATTATGGATAGGTATGTACTTATTTGCATTACAGGCTTCAGATTCGTGCTTACCAAAGGTTCAGGTTAACTTCCTTACTATCTAAGAGTCTAACTTAACTCACTTAATATGCTATTACAAACACAATCTAAAGGTGCCCATTATTTTCTTTTCCTCCTCCTTTTTCTTCCTCCTCCATTCTTTATATATATATCATATTCTGTACTGTTTGTCTATCCCTTAATGACTTAGGGGATAATTTAATTTTGCGTTTGCTTAGTAATTAGCTGTTCTACACTCTTTACTGCGGTTTTATTACCTCTGGTGACAGCTATTAAACCATAGGAACACTTCCATCTATAGCAGTCCTCCAAAATACACTGTAGAGATGGTTTGTGGGAGGTAAATTCTCTCAGTTTTTGCTTATCTGGGAATTGTTTAATCCCTTCTTCAAATTTAAATGATAATCTTGCCAGATAAAGTAATCTTGGTTCAAGGCCCTTTTGCTTCATTGCATTAAATACATCATGCCACTCCCTTCTTGCCTGTAAAGTTTCTTTTGAGAAGTCTGATGATAGTCTGATGGGCTTTCCTTTGTATGTGATCTTACTTCTCTCTCTGGCTGCTTTTAATAGTCTGTCTTTATCATTAATCTTTGCCATTTTAATTACTATATGTCTTGGTGTTGTCTTCCTTGGGTCCCTTGTGTTGGGAGATCTGTGCACCTGCATGGCTTGAGAGACTATCTCCTTCCCCAGATTTGGGAAGTTTTCAGCAGTCACCTCCTCAGACACTTTGTATCCCTTTTTCTGTCTGTTCTCCTTCTGGTACCCCTATAATGCAAATATTGTTCCATTTGGACTGGTCACACAGTTCTCTGAATATTCTTTCATTCTTAGAGATGCTTTTTTCTGTGCCTCAGCTTCTTTATATTCCTCTTCTCTACTTTCTATTTCATTTATTGTCTCCTCCATCGTACCCAATCTGATTTTAATACCCTCCATTGTGCTCTTCAATGATTGGATCTCCAACCGGAGTTCATTCCTGAGTTCTTGAATATCTTTCCGTACCTACGTGAACATATTAATGATTTTTATTTTGAACTCCCCTTCAGGGAGAGTCATGAGGTCGATATCATTTAAATCTTTCTCAGGAGTTGTATTAATAATTTTACTCTGGACCAGGTTTCTTTGGCATTTCATATTTGTGTATGGCGCCCTCTAGTGCCCAGAAGCTCTACTCTCTGGAGCCGCTCAGCCCCTGAAGCAACCTCGGGGGTGGCAGGGTAGTGGTATTGGTGCCTGGGGGGAGGAAAGAGCTGTTTCTTGCTTCCTGTCTGCTTTGCCTCTCTCCACTGCCTTTCCCGTTTTGCAAGCCCAGTGTGGCTGGCCAGATGAAAGGCATAGTAGGCTGCCAATCATGGAAGGGGTTTTTGGAGCTGTGTAGGCAGTCAGGGAGCTGGAGCACCTGAAGATCGTGAAAGCTCCCAACCTGCTAGGCAGAGTGCACCCAATTTTATCTACCTGTCCTTTCTCCTGAGGAGTAAGCTCTGTGCAATCCTTGCCCCTTTAGCATCTCTCTTGCTAAGGGCTTCTTTTTTTAGGAAGTATCTCAGACTGCTCGCCTTTTTTTTGTCCCAGAGCAGGTGGACATGGATCCCTGCTTTCCACAGGCAGCTGGAATCTTAGTCTCTCCAGGAATTCTGCCTGTCTTAGCTTTCCAACCCCCTAATTACGAGAGTATCATGCAAGTACCATGAAATGTAGGTTTGTGTTCCCAGAGGAGATCTCTGGAGTTAGGTATTCAGCAGTCCCAGTTTTCCACTCCCTCCCTGCTCTGTTCCTCTTCCTCCTGCCAGTGAGCTGGGGTGGGGGAAGGGCTTGGGTCCCGCAGGGCCACAGCTTTAATACATTACCCTGTTCCTTGAGGTCTGCTCTTATCTCCAGGTGTTTGCAGTTTGGTGCAGTCCTCTTTCCTGTTGCTCTTTCAAGAGTAGTTGTATTAGTTATATTTCCGTAGTATATGCAGTTTTAGGAGGAAGCCTCTGTCTCTCCTCTCACGCCACCATCTTTAATCTCAAAAGACAAGTTTTTAATTTTAATGAAGTCGTTTATCAATTCTTTCATGGACTGCACTTTTGATGTTGTAACTATGATGTATTATATATAGTATGTAGCTTCTATGTAGTTAATATTATTTAGTAACTATGATCTAACAACTTTGATGTTCTCATTGCCATGTCCAAGGTCATCTAGATTTTTCATTATGTTCTGCTTTTATAGTTCTGCATTTTACATTTAGGTTTATCAGCTATTTTGAGTTAATTTTTTGTGAAAGGTGTAAGGTCTGTGTCTCAAATCATTTTTTGTGCATGTGGATGTCATTATTCCCGCACCATTTGTTAAAAGACTATCTTTGCTCCATTGTCAAAGATCAGTTGATTTTATTTATGTGCTTCTGTTTCTGGGCTTTTGTATTCTGTTCCATTAATCTATTTATCTGTTCATTCACCTATACTACTCCTGATTATTATAGGTTGTATAGTGTCAGTCTTTCAACTTTGTTCTCCTATATTGTGTTGGCTTTTCTGGATCTTTTGCCTTTCTATATAAACTTTAGCATCAGTTTACTGATATTGATACAATAACTTCCTGGGATATTGACTGATATTATATTGAGTCTATAAGTCAAGTTGGTAAAAACTGACATGTTGACAATATTGAGTCTTCTTATCCTTGAACATGGGCTATCTCTCCATTTATTTAGTTCTTTGATTTTATGTATCAGAGTTGTGTAGTTTTCATCATAGGAAGTTTGTACATATTTTGTCAGGTTTATACCTAAATATTTTATTTTTGCAAAGTGCTAATGTAAGTGACATTGTGTTTCAATTTCAAATTCTACTTGTTTATTAATGGTTTATATTATTCTTGTATCACGCAACCTTTTTATAATTGCTTATTAGGTTCAAGAGTTTTTTGATCGATTTTTTTCAGATTTCCTACATACAATCACGTCATTTGCCAACAAAGACAGTTTTTTGTATTTCTTTCCAAGCTGTGTACTTTTTTTGGTCTTATTGCATTAGCTA
This sequence comes from Smutsia gigantea, assembly GCA_032199065.1. Classification (NCBI taxonomy): domain Eukaryota; kingdom Metazoa; phylum Chordata; class Mammalia; order Pholidota; family Manidae; genus Smutsia; species Smutsia gigantea. The sequence goes on from JAVSCE010015779.1 coordinate 22,776, forward strand.
GAACTTCCATTGGGATGTTGAAAAGGAGTGGTGAGGGGGTATCTTGACCTTGTAGCTGATTTTAATGGTAAAACTTGGGTTTTTCTCACCATTATCTATGATGTTACCTCTGGAATTTTTGTAGATAGTCTTTATCAAATTGAGGAAGTTTCCCTCCAAGATTAGTTTACTGAGTTTTTATTATGAATGGATGTTGGGTTTTATAAAGTGCTTTTTTCCATCTACTGATATTAAAGGTTTTTCCCTATTGATGTGATAGATTACATTAATTTTCAAATGTTGCACTAGCCTTGCATACTTGGGATAAATTCCACTTGGTTATGGTGTATAATTTCTTTTTATAAATTGTTGGATGTGATTTGCTAATATTTGTTGAGGATTTTTGCATCTATGTTCATGAGATACTGGTCTGTAGTTTTCTTGTAATGTCTTTGTCTGGTTTTGGTGTTAGGGTATGCTGGCCACATGGAATGAGGAAGTATTCTCTCTGCTTCTATCCTCTGAAAGAAATCGTAGAGAATCGGTATAATTTCCTCCTTAAATGTTTGGCAGAATGTCCCAGTGAACCCATATGGGCCTGGGACTTTTAGAAAGGTTATTAATTATTGATTCAATTTCTTTAATATAGACATACTCAATTTATTTCTTCTTGTGTGAACTTGAGCAAATTGTATCTTTCAAGAAATTGGTCCATTTCACGTAGGTCATCAAATTTGTAGGCATAGAGTTGTTCATAGTGTTACTTTATTATCCTTTTAATTTCTATAGGATTCATAGTGATGTCCTTTTCTGATATTAATAATTTGTCTTCTCTCTCTCCCTCTCTCTCTGTAGCCCCCTATCCCCTCCACCCTGGTCTCTCTCTCTTAGTCTGGGGGACGCTTATTAATTTTATCGATCTTTTCGAAGAACCAGATTTTGGTTTCATTGATTTTTTCAACTTCACTGAATTTTTCTTTTTTTTTTTTAGGAGAGCAAGTAAGAGGCTTTTATTTAGATATAAAGTCAGAGGACAGAGCTCCTGGCTCATACGAGGAGGAGACAAGAGAGCCCCCTCAACCTCACTGATTTCTACTCAATACCTTATTATTTCTTTTCTTCAGTTTACTTTGAATTTAATTTGCTCTTTTTTCTGTTTTCACAGTGGAAACTTAGATTTTTTTTTCTAACATATACATTCACTGGTATCAATTTCCGTCCAAGCACTAGTTTCACTGCATCCCATAAATTTTGATAAATTGTATTTTCATTTTCATTTAGCTCAAAATATTTTTAAATTTCTCTTGAGATTTCTTCTTTGGCTGATACCCTTTAAGAAGTGGGGCATTTAATCTACATGTAGAGATTTTCTTGTATTTATTTATAGTTATTTTTATTTCTAGGATTTTCCTGTATTGATTTCTCTTGTGGTCTGACAGCAGACATTATATGATTTTTACTCTTTTCAGTAAGCTGTGTTTTATGGCTCAGAATGTGGTCTATCTTGGTGAGTGTTCCATGTGAGCTTGAGAAGAATGTGTATTCTGCTGTCTTTGGGTGAAGGTTACAGATGCAATTATATCCAGTTGGTGTTATTACTTACTGGTTTTCTGCCTGCTAGACCTATTTCTGATAGTGGCATGTTTAAGTCTCTTAACTATGATAATGCATTCACCTGATCTCCTTGTAGGTCTGTTAGTGTTTGCCTCACATAGTTTGATACTCTTATTATTAGGTACATAGCTTGACTTTATTTCTTAATGGTGTCTTCTGAAGTTTGGTACCTTTTAATTTTGATGATATTCAATTAATCAGTTCTGTCCATTGAGGATCCTATGGGCAGCCTCAGGGTTAGCCAGAGGGAGTATGTGAATCACCTACACCTTCTCCAGGTTTCCACTGTACATGTGCATAGCCATTTCCAGGAGTATGCTTGATCCAATACAATTCTAGGCTTATGGGGCCCTCTCTACTCTGCTGAGATTGTCACTCTCACTGAAAACTTCACTGGGTACAAGCATCATCCACTGTTTCAAATTGGGTGAATCCTCTTTGACCGCTGGGGTCCTCACAGTTCTGCCCTGCTCTGACAAAACCTCCATGCCAACTAAGCTGACAGGGGAATGAGAGCAGCCTGGGGAAAGCACCCCAGAAACCCACAGTACAGCAGTTTTTCAACCATAAATGCTTCTCAGATTGTTGTATATACTTCTTTGATTTCTATAGTGTGGAAATAATTTTGTCCAGCTTTATATATCCTTTCTGGAGAGAGGCTATGCCAGTCTCTCCCCTAGCCTAGATGGAAATCTTAGCTTGGCAATTCTATGTTATAACAGGAAGAGAAGGGATAGGTCTTAATCCAAATATGACACCCTCACCTAAGGAGGAGTGGTCAAGAGTACACACTAATATTAAATAAAACTAAAACCAGGGCCAAAAGAACATTGCAGAAGTTCTGAGAATCTTTAAATACACACTCTTGCCCTCAAAGCAATTTCTAGTTTACCTGGGGAAGCACTGTGGAAGGCGCTGTGACTGGTATACAGCAGGAGGACCCTCACTTTGGCTGCAGCTGGGGAGGCGGCGGAGAGGAGAGATGACAGGAGAGACCCAGGAGGCACAGAGACCCTGGTGGACTCGGGGACTGTTAGCACAGGCTGTCACTGTCCCCTTGCTTACCAGAAACCTTCCTGGAAGCCCATTGGAAGGTGGCCTACCTTTAGAGACGTATCAGACATCAAAGACACATCTTAATGAGGACCTTTAGGTGACAGAGAGGACGTGGGCTGGTTGGCGCTGTTCCCTGACAACAAGAACTGACTATGCACACTGTGGGAGGGAATATAAAATGGGGCAACTGTTTTGGAAAACAGTTTGGCAGTTTCTCAAAATGTTAACATGGCGCTCCCAGCACCCAGCAATTCCACTCTTAGATACATACCCAAGAGAAATGAAGATGCCCATCCACACAAGAACCTGGGTATGAATGTTTACAGCAGCATTATTCATAATAGTAAATATGGCAACGACCATCAAGTGGTGGGTGGATAGAAAAATTGGATGTACTGACAGAATGGTCTAAAGTACTTGACAATAAAAGGAACAAAGTTTTGATACGTGCTACGATATAGATGAACCTCAAAAATATGTGAAGTGAAATAAGACTGTCATTAACGACCCCATATTGCATGATTCCATTATACAGAATTGTCCAGAATAGGCAAATGTATAGACAGTAAGTAGATCAGTAGTTGCTACAGGTTGGGGACAGGGAGGAGCATGGGAAGTGACTACCGATGGTGTGAGGTTTCTTTTGCGGTCATCAATGAGTTCTACAATTAGATTGTGGTGACAGTGACACAGCTCTGCCCTGATGAATTTCATAGTATGTTGCTTATATCTTAAAGTTGTTTAAAAAACCTGATTAGACAATCTCTAATGATGGGATCCAGGCTTGGAAAGGGTCAGGGAAGGGCTTCCAGCTGAGTGCATATCTGGGGGCCGCACACCTGATCCAGCTATCCCTCCTGGGATCACCTGAGAAGCAGCACCGAGGGGCAGGAACTGCCCTGGAATACTGAAGCCTCCTGGTTAGGCTGCACTAGGAGGAGGGCAGCCCTCCTTCTCTGGCATCGCTACAAAGATCACATGGCTTCTGTCCTAGGCTGGCAGGCAGGTAGTGGGCCTTGCTCAAGGGAGGCCATCAAGTGCTAAAGAACTTTGAATGTTTAAGATCAAACCCCAATGAGTTTGAAACACAAGTGTTTAGGTATGTGGAATGTTCAAGCCTCAAATTCAACACAAGAAAGATGATTTAAGATTTCCACAAAAGCAGATTATATTGCAGTTGAAGACCTGTAACATTATACTAACTGAAATAAGGCAGTCAAAGACGGACAAGCACAGTATGATTCCACTTACATGAGGTATCAAAGGCAGTCAGACTCACAGAAGTAGAGTGTAGGATGGTGTGCGCCAGGGGCCAGGAACAGGAGTGGATGGGGAGAGGCTGTTCAACTGGCATAAAGTTTAGTTAGGCAAGACGAACAAGTTTAGAGACCTGAGGTACAACATTGTACCTATAGTTAACACTGTATTGTACACTTTAAATTATTTAAGGGAGTCAATCTCATTTCTCTATTACTTTCATTACTACAGTAAAAAAGAGTTGGAAGTTGCTAAGTCATGGGCTGCCTTGATTCAACAAATTCCCTGAGCCGCTACTCTGCTAGGCACAGTTGTGATAAGAACAGACACAAATCTCAGCCCCCGTGTAGCTTACATTTTACTGGGGAGACACCCCAAACAAGTAATACACAGCATGTCAGATTGTGGCAGATGCAATAAGGAAGCACAGAGCAGAGAAAGGTAATTACGGGTACATGGGGCAGGCAAACTGTGCCCCCTGCAGGTTGGTCAGGCAAGCCCTCCCTAAGAAGGTGACATTTGAAAAAAGACTGAAGCAGGTGAGGGAGGAAGAGGGGCACCACGAGGGTCCGGATTCTCCCAGGCAGAGGTTAGAGGCAGGCGGGGGGCTGGCCCGGGGGAAAGGAAGAAAGAGGTGAGGAGCTGGCAGGGCCCTCAGCAGACTGCTGACCGGGCATCTGAGTCAATAGCATTGACTGTGGCAGGGGCACGCAGAAGCACAGCAGCCACAGCCAGGCCTCAAGCTAAAGGGAGGGGATGGGGTCATGGAGAAATCGCTCTCACTGGATCTCAGCAAATCTAAACTCAAGCCGGAGTATCCAAATTTAAAAGGAGGAAGATAAAGTATGATTGGCACACATGGTGTGGAGGGGTCACAGGGAAGAGTGTAGCACAGAGAAGACAAGTAGTGAATCTGTGGCATCTTACTGCACTGAAGGACAGTGACTGATGGGGTGTTGGGGGGACTTGATAATATGGGTGAATGTAGTTACCATAATGTTTTTCCTGTGAAACCTTCATAAGAGTGTATATCAATGATATCTTAAAAAAAAACAAATGCATTTCTACTATCTGATAATCAAAAAAATAAAAATAAAAAAATAAAAGGAGGAAGATGAAAATCAGTGGCACGACACCTATACAAAACAAAAGGAGGCAGTTGAGAAGATAGGAAAATACTAGGAATCCAGTCTGAGGGAAAACAACCCCAATACAAGAGAATTTTCTGAGAAGGCTTTGGATTATATAATTTAGAAGAATATGAATTTAATAGAAGATCAAAGATGAGATGATAAAATAACAGAATATGACAATGAAGATTGCAGAGCTAAGAAAACAACCTGTGAAGGCAGTGTCATTCCTACCAAGTTAGAAACAGGAAGAAATGGAGCAGACTTGCTGAAAGCTGAATTACAGAAACCCACATGGACAAGCCTCTTGTTTATAGGCTAGAAAGTTCTTGAAGAGGAAAGTTACGTCATTTTTGTATCACCCTCAAGGCACAGTAGAATATGCACTAGCAGTAACACAAAAATTGCTGCCTTAGAAGGAAAAATAAACCTCCAGGTTTGGTGGATCCAATCTTGAACCACAGGCATGCTTGATAACACTATTTTAGTAGGTCTTTGTTTCTTCTTTTTGGCAGAATCAGCCTGCAGAGCCTGTGAGGATCCTTAAGTTTACAACCACAGTATCTTCAGGCTGACCTCCAGGGTTTATTTCTAACCGGGTTGCAAAGGAGTAGCTTCCTTTTCTGTACAGAAATAGCACTTTTAGGCCATAGCTTTTGTTTGAAATTTGTAGTAGTGCTTGAGGGCAAGTTTATAAACGAGTTTTCTTTAAGTAACTGTCCTCTGCTCTGGAATGCAGCTTGTAACTTTCCTTTGTTGTTACTGAGCAGAAAGTGTGATGGCTTAAGGTCAAGGTTGAGGTTTGAATGTTTTATTTTCTTGATAAAGCAGAGCATGGTTATGCATGGATAATACCAAAATAACATCCTAAGGACATTTTCACTGGAGTAACAGAAAAAAAAAAAAAGGGAAATGTAAACCGGGAACTGTTTGTCAGAGCACTGGACTGGGAGTCTGGAAGTTCAGGAGGTGCGCTGGAAATTAACCTCAGCATGAAGCAGCACTTTGGGAACCAACCACCTCTCTGAGTCCCTTTCCTCTGGCACTAAAAGGGGGTTTGGGCAGGATGATTTATTTCTAAGGGCTCTTCCCACACTAACATTCTGCCTGCTGTGTAGCTGGTTAAAGAGGCTCTTAAATTGCTTTATTTAGGCTTTTAAAAATGTTTTCGTGAATCACTTCTTTTATGTTCCTTTCCAAATTAACACAACATATTGAAAACATAATTGTCAAGCACTGCTGTCCTGGATATAGTACCTGCATGTCCTGTACATATTTGAGTCTTGATTGAAATATAACTAAAAAAAGACCTTATTAGAAACTGACACTTCAGAGACGCGCTCCTGGTCTTTGCGCTGCTTTGGGTCATGGAGGTGCCAGTCCAGTCACGGGGTGTGGCCGCCCGCAGTGAGGCCGGTGTGGCAGGCCCCATCTTGCACTTGGCAGCTTTCAACGGGAACCCAGTTGAAAGCCCCAGGCCTGTGATCAGCAACACTGTTCCCAGGTGAAATTACATACATGCTACTTCGCCAGGTAGGTGACGTCCCACACACCTTCTCTTTGGGGCTAGCACTTCTCAAAGTCTGGTTCACAGACTCCTGGGGGTCCTGGGCACCTTCCGTGGGGTCTGCAAGATGAAGACTGCTTTCATTATAATACCACAATGCCATATGCTTTTTTTTGCTGCCTTGGTATTTACACCGAACTGGGGTACAGAAGCAACGGTGAGTGAAGCCGTAGGCATCAGACCCGCAGCACCCACTGGCTGGCCCCACCCTGACGTCCTTCCTCGCCAAGCACCTGCAATAAAAAAAGTGCCCTTTGCACTTCAGAATGTCCTTGGAAACATAGCAGAAATCAGTACTTTCATTCAATGTGGAACCTGAAGCTGTGTGATGCAAAATGAGCAGTGCCCAATGGCTCTGCACGCACCCTGGGCGACCCTATTTGTCTCTCCAGCCTTGGCCCAAGTGCGCTGGGGCCCAGCCAGCAGCTACAGACCAGTTCTGCTTAAAGGAACAACTGACAAATTGCAGTTCTTGGCAGAAATGTTCTTTGACAAAGTGAGTCTGTGGCTTCAAAGAAAACAGCAAACAGATTTACTGCCAAGGATAACATTTTAGGCTTTAAGCAAAAATTCTTTTTGGAAAACTTATATCCATAAGTGTGACTTAGAATTTCTTATTTTATATACGATGTGTTTAAAATTTTTTTTATTATGAAATACGTCAGTTCTTGGAATAGCTATGTACACTACAATAGTATTAGTGATGTAGTTCACTACTACGTCAGTGAACCAGGATTACCTAAATGACCAATGCACGCCAGAAAGGGAAGCATGGGTAGAAGATGCATTTGAAGTGCAAGGGAGACCAATGGATTTTAAGGTAATGGTATGTAAAGTTCACAGGGCTTTCAAATGCCATATAGTGATCAATCCTTAAGAAACTATCTTTTAAGGAACAATGATCTAAACAGGATATTAAAATATCCCTTTTCCAACCACGTACCTGTGTGAGGCTGGATTTTCCTCATACACTTCAACCAAAACCAGGTTTCACAAAAGATTGGATGAAGCAGCAGATATGAGAATCCACCTGTGTTCAATTAAGCCAGACATTAAAGAGATTTGCAAATTATAATTCCACTCTCTTCACTAATTTGGGGGAAGGGGGTTGGAAGGTGTTTTTTTCATAGAAATATGTAACTGATATTACTATATAATGGTTTCATCATTGTTATTTTTTAATGAATTTATAGAGATTAAATCTCAGTTTTGATTTCTAATACAATGACTGCAGATACAAACCATATAAGTAAAAGCAGTTGGGAGTCCTTGACGGTTTTTAAGGACCCAAAGGCCCTAAAGGCCGAAAAGTTAAAGAGGCACTATCTTCAGCCCTGCCCACCCTCACAGGTAGCTACTGATGGGGGGTGAGTGGGGGTGGGGGGCCTCCCCGCTTCACAAGCTCGTGCCAGCTGCAGCCTTGGTCTTTCCAGGGTCTTCCAAACACCATGTTGTCTCTGAGTGTGCTGGCTTGGCTTGGTGCCACTTCTAGCGAAAGTCAAAAGGAACCACAAATAAAAGGGAGCTTTGAACGGGTAGGGGAAATGAGGATAGCGGTGAAGTAAAACTGCCTAAGCCAATGCTAGACAGGCTCCATTGCACTGCTTCCTCTGTTGTCCCCAGTGAGGGGTGAAGAGGAAACATTTTTTTGAAGACGAGAAGCAAATGGCAGAAAAGGGATTTACTTATTGAGAATTATTTGCATGTTTGTCCTTTAAACACTGACCGCGTTTGTGCACTGCTCATCCTTGACTACAGCTCTTCCCGAGGTCATTAGAACTATGAGGGGGACTGCATTAAAGAAATGGGAACCACCCTACATTTCCTCCCTTACCACTGATTTTTTTTTTTGAAGAAACGTCTATTGTCTTAGCAGTTCTTGGCATTCCTACATCTTCCGCCTCTAAGGTAGAGTTGCATTGAGGTGCAATCTGTAAAAAGCACAATATCCTCAAATGTGGAATTCTGCTCTTCAAGCTAAAAATGAACTGAGATTTTTGTTATTATCTTTAGAAGGAGGAAAAGTCACTAAAGCAGGGGAAACATAAACAGCATTTTCTACATTCTCCTTTACCGGGAAGGCAGTTTTAAAACCAAATAAAGCAGCAGCAGTAAAAATTGATTTGGGACTTCTAATACTCTCAGATTGAAAACTGAACTGGAAAGACTAGCTGGTGAGAGTGCGAGCTGTGACTCAGGAATGGGGCAGGACAGGAGAACACTCATGATGGGACTGTGGTAGGGGTAGCAGACAGACAATGCACTGTCGCTTACTTTTTGTAATACGATGGACAGGGTTTAAGGCTCAGGGAAAAAAGAGCCAAACCCACTGACGCGGTCTTTGTCCACGGGTCCATTCAGGTTTGAGGGTCTTGTCTCGCAGAAGTCATTTGCCTCTTCTTGCAGCCGTTCAACACACTCATCAGCCCTGGAATCCAGCACAGTTTGGAAGCTCAGAATGCAGAAAGCCTGGTTTTAAAAGACGGATTAAACTAGAACTTGAACCAGGTCTTAACGTTAAGACAACATGTCTGTAAAGCAGGGATCTTAAGCAGGTGCTTCTAAAAGGTATATTCGGAACTACACCAGAACTACACAAGAACTACACAAAATTTGGGGAATCAGCAGACCTAAGTTTTGTTTTGTTTTTGCTTCCCTGAAGAACTGGCTTAAAAACAACTTTTTTTGGGGTGGTAAATAGTAGGTATTTATTTGAAATGAAAAAAAAAAAGTACCTGGACTATTGCATTTCATCATGTATTGTAATTGTGTTACTCTACCTTTTTGTATCAGAGACAGATATACATTGAACATTCAGTTATCACAGAGTGCACACGAGATAGTAATTCTTCAGGCCTTTTACATAACCACCAAGGAACAGGTATTGGATTCTGCAATATAGTACAAAGTCCACAATAAATTCAGTCTTAGCCAGTATCTTCAATTTACTTCTGTTGCTGTACAAATAATTGGCCATTACTAGGGCTTACAAGTTAATAACAGGACAAAAAAATATACATCGCACTGACACAAAAAGTCAGCTGTGTTAATAGTCATGCAACAAGTAACCAAACTTGCTGAAATTAAAAATACTTTCTAAAAACAGTTTTAACGGCATAAATATTTTATACACAGTTCATTTACCAAAACAAAATGTATTTAAATGATACAAAGCAAAAATAAGTTTCTACCAAATTTACACATAAGAAAGTGCAAAATAACTTATCTAGAGTGTTTTGCTATTATCCAGATGAATGGCTGTGATGGGCAGCTGTTCTCGTCAGAAGCATGACATTACAGCTGCATCCGACACACAAATGTTAGAAAACATGGATGGATGATGGGTGGATGGACAGAGGGACGGATGGACTACAAAGGTCAGGCAGGAGCCCTGTGCGGTGCTCTCGGAGAAAGAAGACACACCGCAAAAAGGCGGACGCATGTGCTGAGAATGTATGTTGGTGAACAAATTTACATGGAACACAGGATGCCCAGAGAAACAATTAGTTTGTGTATACAAGTGTACTGGTATGTGTGAGTGATCTGTGACTTCCGCACTAGAAGCAAAAGGAAAAGGAACCCCACTGAACAAAATGGCTGCCCACAGCACCAGCTGCCAGAGGAAGTACTGTCATGAGGGTCTTAGTTTCCACTTAGTAGTTATGGAAGTTGTGTTGGAAAGTTTCAAAGTGTTCATCCCATATAACTGCATATTACATAGAGGAATAACCTTCAAGTAACCACATACACACACTCATATATTCAAGTCTTTAAAGAACACCTCTGCCATTGGGTTAGGGGTAAACAGGGTTCATGGACACAAGGAGGATGCTTCTTTTAAAAAGTGTAGAATAACACTGCTACAAGTCATCTACAGGGAGGGACAGGGGCAAAGCCCACAGCCATGTGATAGCACAATTCCTGCAGCTGTGAAACATCCAGCATTACTTATCAGAATTGAAGTAAGATTGGCATAGTGGGGGAAAGGGGGGTGTGGGGGGGAGTAAGACACAAAAGGAAAACAGAACACAACTTTTCTTCAAGTTAAAGTATTAATGCCAATAATCCTTTTATATTAACAAGTATATCTGAACTTTTAGAAATGGAAGTGTTTTAACCAATTTTGATATGTGACCATAAATAGACTGTAGGCTCAAACCTAAGTAAATAAAAGTTTAAATTTAGTAAGCGTAAGGCACTAAAGCAGCCTTTGTATTTTCTCTTGGAGACCTAGTTATCAGGAAGAACAAATCTGTTCTTAAGCTGGTTTCAGCCCATTAGGTACAAGATTACTATTGTACCAATGCCTATTTTTGAATGCATGTGCATATATGTGCATTTTAGTGCATAAGTGTGCCTGTCACCAGGGCCTAAAGATGAAAATTTGGGCAAGCCAAAGCCACTGTCCTTTGTATGATACCTCCATAAGTGTGTGAAGGCCTGTCCTTCCTTTCTTGGGCCATAAATGTTTCTACATTTTTCAAATCACAGGGCTTTTAGAATTGTTCATAATAGTATCACTAAATATCTGAAAATGTTAAAATCTAGATTAACTGTTTCATTTGTTTTATATATATATACATATATATATGTACATAACACACATTTAAAAAAAATCCCACCACCAAAGCTTTTTTTCTGTAAACTAAACTTATCTCTTAGCCCCTACCAGCTTTAGTCTCCCTGGATTTGTGTGTTCTGTATCCAACTAGTAGAACAAATTAAATAACTAAATATTAAAATACTGTAATTATATTCATAGCAAAAACAAAAAAATAGACATTGATACAGTATAAATCTCACTGTTTTCAGGTAGATGGCATTAAATGGTAAAGGTTAATTACATTATAAGCAGTTCTGACATGATCCAGTTTTACAAGGTTTATATGTTACTCCTGTACACTTTTTTCTTTTTTACCCTTTTTTGAAAATAAGTTATAGTAGAACATTAGTGTCACCAAAGACACATACTGATTACGTTCTATGCAAGAGAAGCTAATTTGGGTTACATGCAAATATACTTCCATTCCTTGAGGCAGGGCCGTGTCCTGCAGGGCATCGATCACCTGACCACCACTGCGATGCCGAAAAGGTGCTCTATGACCCACCGGCGGTCCCGACAGACATTAGCAAGGAGCCTCGTGACCCGAGAACAACACTGAGGTGGTGCATAGCCATGTGCAAGATGCCCCGATATTCCCAGGGTACCTTACAACGGGACTCTTATTCTCCCACACTGTTCCGTAAAGAAGGTCCATGTTATTTTGGTTACTAGCCTAGTTTAAGTAGAGATACTGTGGGCAACTTGAAAGAAAGAAAGGACATCAGGTACACAGGCTGGGTTTGAAAGGGGAAAAAAAAAGACCACAGATAATGTCTTTGAGGATTTAAAAAAACATATTTATAATCAATTGGTGAGCGATGTCAGACAAACCATAAGTAGTTCACTGAGTTAGTGGTTTAGTTTGAAGTCTCATGTTACACGCAATTAAGTCCTTATTTAGAAAAAAAGGCCTTTATACCTATTTACAATATACAGTTACTTGCAAAGAAGTCAGATTTACAACCTTTTCTAAAAGCCTCTTTTTGCTGTTGTTGGTTTTTCCAAATAAGGATGAGTCACTCTACAAAAATGAGACGCAAGAAAAGACAGTTAATATGTGAGGATTTTCTCTTGGAGACAGCGATTATTAACAGGGAGAATCGGAAATTGAAAATGTCGCTCCTACAAACCACCTCATATTCTTCTTGTGCTGTTCACCTGAATAGTGTCTGCCCCATTACTGTACTCTACACCTGTTTATTCGCAGTGACAGGGAGTCAGGAAGGGCGTCTACAGACCACAGTCTCCCATCGGCCTGCTGACTCCTCAGCAATTCCGAGGCCCATCTTCAGAACCCCTTTCGTGCTGTAAGTTGTAGTAACAGTTCTGACAAACACGTACTGGGGACGAGATTTTCAAGCGTTTGATTTCTGATTGAAATCGACTGCACCTAAAGGAAAGACAAAATCAAGCAGTTACGAGTCCTCTCCATCTCATCACTGTGCCGAGAAACACTCATTTGAAAACCAAATGGACCAAACGGAGAGCTTGCAGAGCAATGCCAAGGATCACGCTGGTTCATGTCGTGTGGTAGAACAAGGACCAAAAGGAATGGTATTATTTGTTTTAGTCCACGAAGAAAAGTAATGTTAAAGCAAGGCAAGCTATTTCCATGGCTGAAGAGAATTAAAAACAAAAAAGTTACACTCTTCCTACAGCATGAAGCCAAGGGGTCTGACTGGCTAGTGGCCATTCTCCCTGTGCGACTCATGCCCTGTGAACCTGGGAGGCATGCCCAAGTCTTTACTTGGAGTTTTATCTCTTGGAAGAAGACAACTTACTACCCACTTAAAAAGACACTTTTGTCACTATCAAGTTCCTTTGGGCTTTTAAACAGTGATCCACTCTTCAGTCAGTTCTTAAAACAGATAGTTTGGCTTTTCTGTCTGGTCCACACATTCTCATTTTCTATTATCTTGACAGAATTCCTTGAAGTAGACTATACTTAAGAGATGTTCAGAATCTTTTAAAAGTATTCCTATTCCTGGAATAAAGCAGGGTGTGACCTTGGATACGGCACTTAATGACTTTAAGCTTGGCTTTTCATAAGGCTGAAATAGAGTGGTGTATTTCCTCCATGAATCTACCAGGAAAAGCGTCCAGAAATAAATGAAGTGCTGCCAGCTTAAAGGGCTTGAAGAGATGCTGTTGGGCTCTGAGGAGACCCCCAGGAGGGCTGACAAGCTCTCTCAGCACCTGGAGGGTCTGCATATCAGGGCAGGGCGACAGCCTCCTGGATGGCTTCTTCTGTGCCGGCTCTATCCTAACCAATCACTGTTGGGTAGGTTTTTCAAATAAAGCCTCCATCCAAAGCCTGATAGCAGTGGATGATTTAAAGAATTACCTATACTTAAACAATATTTTGAAAATTAAATGCTACAAAGAACAGACGTGTGCCAGTGTACATACGGTGGTACTGACTATCAGATATTACTAGGTCACTAGATTTCATAGAATGGGCTTCACAAAGCCCAGAACAAGACAGAGTGCTCTGCCAGCTCCACAGAAATTCCCCTAAGGAACGGCTGGCACCAACACTGTGGCTACCTCATCTTGAATCAGATGTCCCAAGACGAAAATATGTTTAAGACATTAACCTGAAAAAAATATTAATAATTGTAACATCTTCTATTGAACACCTATACTGCCAGACTCTGCATTAGTACTTTATAAAACTCATATACATGATTTCATTGAGTTCTCTCAACACCTCTGTGAGGATGAGGTATAATTACCCACATCTTACAGATGAGGAAACGTAAGCTCAAAGGGGTCAGAAAGTTGCCTGAGATGACACAATGGACAGTAGCCAGTGAGCATGTGGTCAGTGTTAACCCAGAGACCACATCCTTTCCAGTAAGTCAATGCCCACAAAACCTCAACAACTGGCTCAAACACAGTTACACGATTCGTGTTTTCTGGAAAGCATCTCCGTAGTAAGGCAGTACAGCGCTGAAGACTGCTGCCTCTGGGACCTTTCCTGCTTTCTGCCACGGAAAGTCCATAGGCCCCCTGTGTAAGATGGAGATGACACCCAGGTCAATGGTGATGGGACAGTGAGCTGACTTCTCATATGGGGGAAATAAAAAAGAGCCTGCCCCATATCATACCCATAATAAATTCCAAATGGATTTGGACCTAAAGACCTCAATGTGAAAAACAAAACTCCGAAACTTTTAAAAGAAAATAAAAAAGGCTCTTTTTATGATCTCAGGATAGGGGAAGATTTTTTTTAAGATAGAAAAAAGCAGAAGTCATAATAAGTGATAAATGTGACATCAAAATTAAAAACTTGAGTGAGAAGAAAACATATAAAAAGTTAAAACACAAGTCACAGACTGGCGGAAGCTATGTGGCAAGACTTAACAACAAAGGATTAGAGCCATAAAGAACTCAAGTAGGGAAAAAAAAGACACACAAACCTACCAGAAAAATGGGCCAAGTTACCCAAAAGGAAATTCAAACAGCCAATAAACAAATGAAAAGAAGTTCCACCTCACTAGCACTGTAAGTTGAAACAACAAAGGAAAATGTGAAAACATTTCAAAATACCAAGTATGAATAAGAATTGGGAGGCCTGCATGTTTTGCTGGAGGTAGTGGAGGCTAACACTGCTGTTCTGGACAGTTATTTGGCAACATTCAGTCAAGTTCAAGAGCATGTGTATGACTGATCAATTCCATTCTCTCTCCTCGGGAGAAACTCCACCTGGTGAGTTAGAGAGCATTTATTAGCATGTGCACAGCAGCACTGTTGATAGAGAATGAAATGGAAGAATCCCTTCAAAGTCAAGCACAAGGGAAGTAGATAAGTTCTGATATATTCATACAAAAAAATGTGACAGCAATTAAAATGAGAATATTAGAATAGTTGTTACATGAATTGATTTCAGAACCAATGCTGAGTAAACAAAGCGAGTGACAGATGGTGGACAGTACGTTAACTGTAAAACTGCACACACACAAAGCTGTAGTACTGTGCATATGGGAGACCACACACACTCAAAGTATAACACGGAGAAGGGATGGGGCTGGGAGGGCACAAAGAGGACTTCAAACAAGTCTGTAATGTTTTATAGGCAAAAGATGATGAAACAGTATCACCCTCCCATTCAGAGCCATGGGAGACTAGGTATTTCTGATGACTGTTTCTGTATTTTTCAATGCGACCGGAGTTTTACACAACTGCAATAAAAGAGAGACAGTGGAGACTGGTTTACACTGAGCCAGAAGCCTGTGGTGGGGGCCCCAAGCACATCGGAGCCTCTGTGCCTAACCCACAGAAATAAAAGTTTGGAGTGCATCTTACTTCTGGCAGAAGAGCTGCCCGCAGTTCCTGCAATGGTGCCGTCTTTCTGTCAGAGAAAAGCGCACCGAACAGCCCGAACAGCTGTCGCCTCCTTCATCCTTCACCCAGTGGTCAGCGGCAGAACGGCCCGGCTGGTCACTCACAGACCAGCTGAAAACTCGGCCTCGACTGTCACCAACCAGGATCCTACTGTGATCCCTGCGGAGACACAACACAGAGCCACCTCAGGGGGGGCCTCAGCATGGTCACAGGCGCACGAGCCATCACTCTGGAGGGCCTCAGAGGGTTCCAGTGGGCGTGTGCGGGTGGGGGGCATGTGTACGAAGAGACCAAAATAGAACTGAGAACTTACATCTCAACCTTCTCTAGATCAAAGACTGCTGTATCTTTGAAGAACAAAATTTTGTTTTAAATTTGGAATTAAAACGCACACAGTCAGGTTTCTTCTTTGTGTTTGAGCCATGTAAGATAATGCAAATGAAACCTGTTTTCCCCAAAGACCTGCTGTGTGTGGGTGAAGCCAACGACTCCCTTGGGAAGAGGAGGTGGAGAAGGGCTGACACTCACTTGGAGATGCCCAGGGCGGTGATCTCTGCCGGGTGTGCATTGTCCTTCCGATCAAAGGCCGTATGCATAGTGAGCTTGCTCCTGAACACAAGCTGACGCTCCCACCGGTACCCTGGAATGGGAGGGGGCAAGGCAGGACACACTCAATGGTGAGAAGCCACCGTTTGGTAGGTGTATCCTAATTTACGGCGCTCTGAAGTTAGGGTGCTGCAACACGCAGTAGAGCAGCTTTTCCACTTCACCCACAAAGACAATATATAGAGGAGGGGAAATCTTCAATGCGAGAAGATATAAGTCCTCCAAATGAAGACCTTGTTTCTAACTCCATCATAAGCAAAGTTACCTATAACATAGTTTTATTTATTTATCTGTAATCAATAACTTGTCTGTTTTCAAAAGATTTCATGACTTATGAATGAATAGGAAGTTTTTGGTTTGAGATGTTTCTCTTAAAAATGCCCCACATATTGCAAAAACCATTGTGGGACAGAATCTCTAAGTCCATTTCACACAAGAGGAAACTTAAGAGGCCTTTTCTGTGGGTGGCCCAGGTGACAGGGATGGGCATGGGGAGAGCTAGAGTCCACTGCCTCCAACCCTCCACCCAAAGGGGCGAGAAACAAGACACCAGACTTCAAGTTACCAGGCTTCAACCGGCTGTAATTCCGCACTTCAATGGGATTGAGGTGGGGGTGGCTAAGGGGACCCTGCGCATGGGCTCTGGTCTGGCCCTCTGAATAGTTCACGAATATGAAGCCGTCTTTCTCATCCAGACTGAGCTGGTCAGACCAGCGCCTGGAGTCATCGGAGCCACTGTCAGTACACCAGACAGCTGTTGCTCGGCAAGAGGCTGCCCGGGGCCTGTGGCTGGTGCTGCCGGGCTGGCTGGGTGTCTCCTTGGGATCCTGGATAATGCTCTGCTCATCTGCTTCTGAATCGCTGCTGTCCTCGTCCTGGGCTTCTTGCCCTGGGTAATGCATTGCAAAATCAGGAAACATACACACGTAGTTAGACCCAGCTTTGTCTCACTGGTATTTTAGCACTACCAGTTAAGATGTAACAGACATAGTATTTTATGCTAAATATGACAATAAAAGAAAAAAAATTGCCAGATTTTTCAGCTAGATTACATACAGTAAAAAAAGAGGTAGATATTCTGAGTTCATAGAATGCTTTGGCCAAAATCCTCAGCCTGGTCTTCATTCTTTCACAACCTGGCCCAAACCTGCCTTTGCGCATCTCTCCACGGGCCTCCTGGCTCCCCACCACAGACAGTGCCAACGGCTCTCTCCACGCAGCCCTGCCTCCTTATGGCTAATTCTGCACATGCTGTTAGACCTATGTAGACCCATCCTCTTATCTCTGTATATTCTGATGTTACCTATCTTTCAGTGCACAGTTGAAACACTTCTTTCTTTAAAATCTTACCTGGTTCCTGCAGCAGAAAGTTAATACTTCCTTTCTTCTGAACCCCATTAACATTTGTATGCCTCTCACATATTTGAAATTCTCACCCCAAACCATGACTTTTGGGCATTCTTTCTACAAGACAGTGGCAGCTTGAGAGAGGGCCCCAAGAAAGTGCCTTCCATATAGTGGTCAATATAAATAACAACATACATGAATGAATTGCTCATGAATGTTTTAATTTAGGATTTTGTTTTTCCCCCTTTTTGTCATTTTGCCTTTTTCCCTCTTTGTTATTTTGCACTTCCTCACATCAACTCCCTACTTTGCAATAAAGTCTCCTAGTGGGAAATAAATGTATGTAACTGGAAAAAAGCAGAGAGACTGAGACCAAGTACAAATTCGCAGGTACCAGTACACTACATACATAATTTTTAGCAAGACAAATAATTTGTCTCTCTTCTACGCATTAACACTAGTAGTCTAGGTGACTGACTTGAGTAGATTTTTTTTCCCAGCCCAATGGCTTGCAATCATAAGCTTTAAGGTCTTCAAACAAGCAGACTTGGAAACAGCTCTGATTTCCAGTGAACCACTGTCTTGCCTTCCCTTTCACCCAGGCAACTGCTCTTAAGCTCTACCAGCTCCACTCTGCCCAAAGCCAATCTTTCCCTGTGGGCTGCTTTCCCCTCTCTGCTACTTCTGCCAGACTCTGTCCACAACACAAATATGTATGGAGGAAGAAGACATACAGAAGTCTGTCTTCCCTGAATTTGACCCATTCGTCTATCCCACTTACTCACCCCATCTTCCACTGTTATTCATGTAAAAGCTTTGTTAAGGGAAGGGAAAGTAACCCACTTCTCACTGGACCACTTAATCAAATGTCTGACACACAATAGATAAACTCAAACACTTACTGAATTGAACTGAATTTTTATGCCCCCAAATACCCAGATGGCCTTTTCAGTGAACTGTAACTGACTATGTAGAAATTTACATGCATAAAATAATACAAATATTAAAATGCCCTGCCCATCAGCTCATTTCTGTTTTCTGGCAAAGAGTATAAACTACTTCAGCTTACAAAGAGAAGTGATTTGTGCCTTTCTGATAGTAAGCTTTTTCCCTTAGTAACTCTCTCATATTGTCAAACTCACAGTGCATTCTTAGTGTGTAAAACATAACCACAATGAGATAATCCAAAGGTCAAACTTAAAAACACTGCTCCTTTCTGATAAGTCCTTTTCCCCAATTTTTCTAAATCAGAACTGGGTAACTTCTCTGGAGACTAGCAACCCAAAGTGGGTCTCAGGCTGGTTTTACGGCATTGATTCTAATCATTTTGTAAATAAATAATCTATCTTTATATTCCACTGAAAAATTTGAAGTGCTTCACAACAGTTAACAGACCTCAGAGCACCAGGCTTCTGTCGGAATGAGCAGGCCCTTCCTGAGCAGACCCAGCTGGGGGCGCTCGTCTGCCTCTGTGAAGTGTGCAAACACGATCAGCCACCCTGTCATCTAGCCTAAGCCTGCCGAGATATAGGTGGGACAGATGTGGGACTGAGGGCTGCCTCGTGTCCATACTGTGCCCTCCAAATCTGCTTCTTACTTTCAGAACTGAAGGCCCAAGCTTCTGGTACTTCAGAAAGCTAATCACTCTATTTACTACGGGACAAGGAAGCCGAGCACGGGACACTAGCGCACCGAGGGTTGCCCAGTGAACTAGAGGAAGGTTTGCAAGCTGGCCCTGCTACCTCCCCCAGCAGGCAACAGACTGCTTCTGCCAGCAACGCCCAACCTGGGCCTACTGTTTATGTTGTTTGCTCTAAGTTTATTCGGGACTTACCAAAAAAAGGGATATGAAAACCATGAAATAACTTTGTAGTAAGTATTAAATACCTATTTGTGCTTCTGGACAGTCTTCCTGCATTTCTAGGACTTCAACAGGCTCGGGAGCTGGTGTTTCCGGAACTTGCAAAAATTCCATTCTCCAAAACTGAATTTAAGTAAATATAAAAAAAAACCCAAACAAACAGTTAAACAGCTTACAGGAACAATTTACATGGCCCTGGATGAAGAGGGACTCTTGGGGTTAAACAGATAACTGAGTTTCTATTATTGTGCTGAGGCAGATTTCCCTGTATCTTCAAAAATGGGGCAGGAGACTGCCTACACATAACAGTACTTCCCCAACGGTGTTCCATGAGATGTTAGTGGGTGTTTCACGGTGGAGGGAAAAGACTGCAGTCAAGTTTGAAAAACACAGCTCAACTAAGTACATTTTTTGTTTCCTACAAAAGCCTCTCGGAGCGTGGCGTATATGCTCTAAACCTCCCACAAGGCATACAGTAAGCGGGATCCCCAGTGGATCTGGCTGTGAGTTTTTCAGTAACACCTCACAGACGGACGGATCTGAAATGCTGCCCGGGTACAGCAGCCTTGAGTACAGCCTCACGGTCACTCAGCCTGCAACTGTGGCCGTGAGGGCAGCAATTAGCTGCTCTCTGCTTTTGCATTTTGACCCTTTCTTTAATTTTACTTTTAGCTGTAAAATGGGTTTAAAAACTTTTTATATTGTATAATTATGGATTGTATTAGTTTCATATATACAACATAGTGATACAACATTTATATACCGGAGCTACCACCTGTCACCATACAAAGTTATTACAATATTACTGACTATATTTCTTAAGCTGTACTTTTAGTCCCTGTGACTTACTCATTTTGTAACTGGAAGTTTGTACCTCTATATCCTCTTCATGTATTTCTCCAATCCCATACTCCCATCCCCTCTGGCAATGACCAGTTTGCCCTCTGTATTTATGAGTCTGTTTCTGGGGTCTTGTTCTTTTGTTTTTTAGGTTCCACAGGTGAGTAAAATCATATGGTACTTCTTTTTCTCGGACTTATCTCACTTAGCAGAATACCCTCTAGGTCCATCTATGTAGTTGCAAACGGTGAGCTTTCATTCTTTTTTACGGCAGAGTAATATTATTACACTGTATATATGAACCACATCTTTATCCATTCATCTATTGATAAGACACTTACGCTGCTTCCTTATCTTGGCTATTTTAAATAGTGCTACAACAAACAGAGGTGCATAAATCTTTTCAAATTATTATTTTTGTTTTCTTTAGGTAATTTCCAGAAGTGGAATTACTGGGCTGTATGGTATTCCTATTTTTAATTTTTTCAGGAGCCTCCATACTGCTTTCCACAGTGGCTGCCCCAACTGACATTCCACCAACAGTGCAGGAGGGTTCCCTTTCCTGCATGTCCTTATCAACACTTTTTTTTTTGTATTTTTGACACTAGCCATTCTGACATATGTGAGGTGGTATTTCATTGTGGTTTGATTTGCATTTCCATGATGATTAATGGTATTGAGCAACTTTTAATGTATCTGTTGTCCAACTATATGCCTTCTTTGGAAAAGTATCTACTCAGGTCTTCTGTGAGTTACTCTCTGCTTTTACAAAGAGCACAGTTAAAGAAAACAGGCACAGAGAAAAATCTCCTGAGAGAGAAAAATGAAATATCTGAAAACACTACAAAGGTAAATGCTCTGTGGATTCTATTTTCTGCAGAAGCCCAACACATAGAAAACTAAGAAAAGGATAAACTATCTAGGATTCAGGTGAAATTATCTAGGATTCTAGACAGGGAATGGATGACCTGAGGCCTCCTAGTATTTTCTAGTTCTGTGATTCTTTGCAGAGAAGAGATGGTCCCTGTTTTTCCTATAAAGACATCTGATGGGCTGAAAAGCCAGTACTTTCACAATTTATACTTTTAGCAGTCCTCGTGTGATACAGGAATCACCTTTGGGTGATCTTCTTGTGTCAAGTTTTCAAATGGTCAGCAGCACTAACAGATCTACTTAATGGGAATAAAAGCAGCCGAGTCCCTGACGTTCCCACGCCTGATGACACAGTGACCAAGGCTTGTTTGGCTCTGAGTGACACTTTGCTAAATAATATAATCTGTTAAGGTATTTTCCATTGTGGAGGTTGAAGGTGAACTGAACTTCATGTTTCAGGTGAACTGGGGCAGCAAATACCTAAAGCGTTTTCTCCCAGCTGACTTACCCGGACCACGCCATCTGAGTGTCCTGTCACTATGACGTTCTGTGTATCCCACTCGTTCATCTCTGACACGCAGCAGCAGATGATCTGCTGGCTCCTACCTGTGAATGTGTTCACACTCACAATAGGGTTCCCATTGATGCTCCACACGTGGATGTAAGTGCCAGCACAGGACACAATGTCCCCCTGTGAACGGAAGGAAAAACTCTTCACTCCCGTTGCTCCCTTTCTATCACAGTTCCATTTCAGAAGCAAATTCTATGCTTGGCTTGATCTCAAAAACCTTAGTCATTTGACTAGCCACTGGGTACATTCTGAGGTAGGCTGGAATTCAGTGCTTGCTGACTCAAAAAAAAAAATACCCTTGACAGAGACCTCTTTAAGAATTCGAGGTTGAGTGGATGCTGTGGCCAAGGTGATCTCAAGTGAAAACAAAGGCAAGAGCACTTCTACACTCTGTTTGTGCCAGCACACTGCTTAGTGATGTTTTTCCCTGTCAAAGCCACCTGCAATCTAAGGAGAAGAGCGACTACTCTTCTCCCTCCCACTGTTTACAAAATCTACTTATACCTTTCATTTGGAGGCAGGAATCTATCTCCATTTAGTTTTACAAAATGAGTCTGATTACCAACACCACAGGGTAGAAGAGAAATCTTTTAGTCAAGACACAGTTGTATCTCTCTCTTCAATAAATGGAAAGAGAACCTTGGCAACAATGTAATATCCTATTTGAAAATTTGTATTCACAGCAGTAGGGGGAATGAGGAAAAAAAGAAAACTAGTATATTGGTCACTCCTTGGCAAACTGAATAAACCCTAAGACCCCCTGAGCTGAAAACTCCAACTTCCACAAGTTCCAAAGATAGGAAGGAACAAGCTTCTTCCTCAAGTTCTACCGGTCGGGCTCTACCCAACCTGGTAAGAATATACCCACTACTGTTAGAGTAATTAAGACACTTTCAATAGCAACTACTGCATGACAGTTGGTGGAACGGACACTTTGACATTCTACCTCACACTCAGAACCACCTGTGAGGTTAGCTGTGACTAGCCCTGCCTCAGACAGGATGAAACTAAGGCACAAAGAGCTTGAGTACCTGGCCTAATATCACAAAGATGTGAACCCAGTTCTTTCTGGCCCCAAAGTTGACACACCATTCCACGCCACCTCTCCTATCCCTCAGCCTGACTGCCGTGATGGTGGTACTGTCTTTAGAAATGACCTGGCGAGTTTCAGCACAGCCATCATGGGCAGGCAAGAACCTATAGTAACTGGAAGATGATCATCAAACACAGAGGGAAACTAGAAGCTAAACAGCAGCAACTATCCAAGAAAGAAGCTAAGGGGGAGGCAGAGGCGGCCTACTAAGGGGCCTGCGGCTTTTCCACACCACTGCCTGTGCCCATCTGGCTCCTGTTCTCTTCCCTCTGCTCTTCTACCAAGATGGCAAGAACCACACCAAAACACAAACACAAATAATACTCAGCAGAGCACTTTTGTGCCCACCCCTGTCAGCCACTGAACCACCTCTGATGATGTCAGCAGTGGCGCTTTAAGCTGCTCCATGCTGCACAATGGCGGACTTGCTCCGGTTACTCCTGGGTGCCTCAACTAGAGTGCGTTAGAGCAAACCCTGTGGTTACGAGGGCTGAGCAGCAAAATGAGATATTAAGGGCAGCTGCAAGGCAGCTTAAGCCCAAAATGTACACTGAAATAAAGCAGACTTGATATTGGCTATAAAAACAGAAATAGAAATCTTTTCCTGAGTTCAGAGCTTACAAATGCATCTTAAAAAGGAAAAAGCAAACACTGCTGCAATCCAGTGGGCGTGCAGTCACTCACTGAACACCCACTGAGGAGAAAACTCTCCATAGTTAGTTAAGAACCACCTCAAGACAAAGTGATTGAAATACTTCAGGTAAAGCACTGGACTTGGAGCGTCACTGCCTTATCACAGTGGCTCTGCTGCACTGACATTTTCATAAAGCTCTTAGGAATAAACGTTTGCAGGACCAACCAACGGGGCTGTTCTAAAAACACTGTAAACCTCTCAAATACACCCAGTGTAATTTGACTCTCTTACCGCTGCTTACTCCCCATTCACTGCCAACTCTGATCACTTCTACTCCTATCAGACACTCAGAATGCCATTCACAAGAACTGAATTTCTCTTTTTTCCTTTTGCTTTGACTAAAAGCTATTTAATTAAAGCATAGTGCTTAGTATCTTCTGGTAGAAATTAAAGAAAGATGTAGCAACTCTCAAAAGGAAAGCTGTGTAGGTGATGATAGGACATGGCTGGAACTCCTCAGAGTCATGCGGCTGACACTGGGCAGAGCTAAGGGTGAGGGTGGGAGTGGTATGTATAGCTAAGCATGTTCTGGTTGATTTGCAAGACTGATCTGCACATGTGGGTTTCATCGGTCTATGAAGGTGATACCTGGTTCCTTGGACACAGAGATCTGTCTTCGTAAACCTACCCTTAGCTTGCCTACTCACCAAAAGGCATTAGCAATGACTACCTTCCCATTGCCCCACCTCAGGTGGCCTGGGTCTGCAGGGGGGCTCCTAGGCCTGTGCATTTACTTTATAAATTTTTATTTTATGTGACTTATTTTATGTACTTACATATAAAATATTTACTTATGAGAAGAAATGATATCATTTGATAACTTTGGGATCTTTTTTGAAAATAATTCTATAATAATTTTTCTCTTGTTTGTGTACCCAAATGTTGCTTTTCACTTTACATAATAGTTGGAATATATTTATAAAAATTTCAACACAATTTTAACATTCTAAACAAATCCTACAAATTTGTTTAAAAAAGCCTATCCTATTCTAGAATGTTTTGTTTTGAATGAAGTCGCTCTTCAAAGTATGCAGCAGTGAATGGATTTTAAGACAAAAGTGCCCTCCGGATTACAAACTTCAATATCCATTTGCTTTGGCAAACAACACAAAAATCAAGAAGGAAAATGCAGTAGCTTTTATAAAACGAGTGGCTATCAACTTTGAAGACATTTAGAGTCACTTTTTATTTACATTAGCCAGAACTACTTGTTTTCCTAAACATAAACCAAGTGGACAACTGCCGACTTACTGTTAATTCATTGATACAAAGAGCAGAAACTGGAGCTCGGTGGCCTCGGAGCTGGGTTAGAAATGACAGTTTGTTCAGATCCCAAATGATACAGGTTCGGTCACGGGACCCGCTGACGATTATGTGATAGGCTAAGGATGCTGTGGCACAGGTGACAGTGTCAGTGTGGCCAAGCAAGGCCTAGAAGGGAAAACAGAGAAACCAGGCTGGTCACAAGGACAGAGCTGCGGGAGGAACCCCCAAAGGCCCCGTGCGCACTGGGAGGTGACAGCAGCGCACGGGAAGGCGCGAGTGCATGAGCAGGGGAGTCTGCCGTCTTCCTTCTCCTCTCACCCACTCTCCGGGCCTCTTCCCATAGGGAGGAGAGAGAAGTCTGGGGGGGCCTCTGGAGACTCTACTCTCGATTTTTACATTACTTCATTCCCGGACTTGTTCGTTCCTTACATGGAAGGGAGAATAGCACTGCAACTCAGCATGGGTTTCTCCAGGCCATTTCCACATGGGCGTGTATCAGTTATGGTCCCCAAAGCATAGATTTTAAACTCTGCATCAATTCTTTCACGCCACGAACTCCTATTAGTCTAAGAAACTACAACTGGGTCGATTTTTAAAAAACAAACAACTGTGAGGACTATGTGGTTACAGCACATGGTCCTTCCTAGGGAAAATGAGGTTCTTATGTGTCTGCTGAGCTGTTAATGAACTGGAGGCAGCTGGACATCTGCTGGGCCCAACAGGGACCCATTCTCCAAACTAGAATGAGAACTCTTCCCTTTTGCTGGAATATGAAGAGAAGAGAATTCAAAGAAATGGCAATGTGGGAAAACAAGTATTTTAATGAAAAAGATTCAGATACTGTTAGGAGTCCCTGAGAATTTACTATTTAAAATAATGAATTGGCTTAAAATTTTGGTCATACAGGTATCCTTATTGTATGCTTAGCAAACTCCAGGAGGGTTTTGTAATAAGTGTTTTAAATAAGAAGCGATTTTACTGAGGGGTTATGGCATACTAGCTTCAAAGCCTATTTTCTAAATTAAAAATATTATAAGCAGGAGAGTTTGGATCAACAAATCACACTGTCAACATTGCACCTGCTCTTGCCGTTACTGTATCTCTTCATGTGGTTTGTCTCTAGCCCCAGCAACCAGTGAAGTTCTGGCCTACAGAGACGGCTGATGGTGTAAGTACAAGCATCCCATTCTTTCCACACATAGTTAAAACACCACTGTTTGAATTTGGCTTTAAAATAGCTTTGGAGTCACACAGGACTGAATTTACATCCTGGATTTTCCAAGTGTGACTTGGGCATTTGTCTTAACCACTCTAAGCTTTGTTTTATTTTTCTGGTACAAAAAGGGCTAATCACTACCTTGCAGAATTGTGAGGATTGGAGTTTTACGTTTTTAAACACCCAGCACAGGGCCCTGAAAACAGTGGGTGCTCAATAAATGGTAGACATTATGATACAAATTAAAAAACATATGTATATGCCATTAAATAAAAAACTTTATGGTAAATTCACTCACAAATCAAATACTAAAAGTTGATAGCTTAATTATAAAAGGAATCTTGCTGTAAGTTAAAATTTGTAATAGTCAGTACAAAGTGATCAAAAATACATATTCTACTGAATACATTCATGAGTTTTTTATGTCCTTAAGAGAAAAATGCAACTCAAAGATTTAGTGGTCCAGTTAAAAGGAAATTAGTACGAATCAATAGCAAATAAATTTTGTTTGCAAACATTCTATTTACGTATAACTTCTGAGAAATATTTAATTAAATATATTAAAAAATATATTACCTAAAATATATATTAAAAATATATACTTCAGCTTGCTTCAAATTTTAAAATCAGACCAGCTTAGATCACTTTTAGAAATAGTATCTTCTGATTTCACTCCCCCCCTTTTTTTTCAGACCGTAAAAAGAACATATATTTTGGTTTTGGCCATTATGTCTATACTACCCTGGAATTATGGAAGCTTTTTAGTTTCTCTAGAGTATAAGCAGCGGAGACAGAACACGTCCCTCCTCCATATGCTGTGTTACCTGTTTGAGGGCAAGGGCCTTTGCCTTCTCCTTGGAGGTGCCCATCTCCCACACACACACCACTGTGCTTGTTCCACCCGTGATGACCAATTTGGGGTTGGGGCAGATTGCACAGAGAATCTGGCCCCACTCAGACAAACATTCATAAACAACCACCGCCTGTAGAATAAAACAGATGTGAGACATACATGCTGCCAAGTACTACAAACTTCTGAAACACAAGGAGCATACTGAGTGAGGGGAAGCCTCTATGCAGGAACATCACAGGCAAACACCCCCAGACGTCCTGGGCTGGTTTCAGTTTAGCAACATTTCTGCTGGAGCTCTCCTCTGGACGACCCTTTACAGCCTCTCAACTCTAGTTACTGCTAAACACCATAATGAAAAGGGCTTTGCTCATAACGGGGGTGGTGGTGGGGGTCTCCAGTTCCCCCAGTCTGGGAAAATGCTGTTCAGATTTTGTGATATTATGTAAAATGCAGGCGATAACCTGGTAAAAGGATGTGCTTGCTGTACCAGTCAGAATGTAGAAGCATGAGAGCCCCTGTCTAATGAGAATGTTAAGTAAACAGAACTGTTAACAGTGTAACATCCAGACTTGCACAGACTACACGCCTACGGCATTCAGGAGGGGACTGTCAGTGGGCAAACACAGGACACTAAAGGACCACTACAGTCTGCCTCTCCACGAGATACGTACAGACTTTGCTTCTTGGGGGGTGGGGTGACAGGTTTTCTCCAGCTACTTGAGAATACTGAAATGGTAAGTCGGCCAGATGTGACGCACCAAAAGGAGGCTCTTTTGGTTAGCAGAAATGCTGACTACCTGCTGGCTAGAGCCTCCTGGAGGAATTCTTTGAGCGGGAGGAAAACACCCAGCCCCTGGGATACAACTTCCCAAAGGAAGCTTGTTCCCCAGGAAGCTACTTCACCCTGATGTGATGCAGGGACACCCTCCTTCCTCTCGGCTGGGGAGGAACAGCTGGCAAGCCCCTGGCCTGGGCTCCCCCACCCCCAGTAAGCAGGATATCCAGACCAAAGAAAGATGGGATTGAGTGAGTGAGCAAGAAACAATGCAAACCTTGTCTGACTCGTAGGTTCCCAGCCGGCAGCTGAGGTCTGCATAGCCCCAAGCCAAAGTTTTGTTCCAGGATGGCGGGATGAGAACCTTATTCTGTTCGACTGCAAGAATGCCTTTATCTGTACACACTATCTGTCCCACAGGCTCTTTGAGTTCTATAAAAGACAAATCAACACCATTAGAATATGGACAGGGAACATGAACTTCATTATTTATCCCACAGTGGATGGTGAGGTAATCTCCAATGTTCATACAAATCAAGCACGCTGACACGTACGTGAAGACAAATTGACCTTAGAGGTAGAGCTTGGCTTTTGAGTCTCCTGCAGGACCTGCTGGGTGGATGCTGACCCTGACCACTGTTCTGCAGGGCTTCCTGCCATCCTTCCTGTCTCTGGACACTCTTGGGTTTGGCTCCCAGCAAGCAAGCCTGCTTTCTTGATCATGAGGACGAGCACACTGTGACCTGGGATGCTCCCTGGGATGCCATCAATCCAGGGTTTCAGCTCGTCCCAAGTTGTACCCAGCCCTCAGACATCCTGGAGGAAGGCCACGACATTCCTCAAGAGGCCCAGAGCCCCTGCTGCACCCCAGAGCTCTGCTGATCACACCAGTGCTCCAGAATCACTGCTGGGCAGTGACCAAAGTTGGAGCAGGGCAGGGCCTATGTAACGAAGCAAAATGGCATAAAGGTGGTAGCCAATCCAATTAATCAGGCTTTGACACTACAATTTTTGGATTTAAGCGACAACTTCAAAACTTTGTAAAACATTTTTTCACTCTAAGGGGAAAAAATCCACTTGAGAAAGTACTTTTAGATAACTCATGGTAACAGAAGATGCTCTGAGTTGGCATATTAAAAATGCAGTCTTCTTATGGCTAGTTCTAAATTGGCAGAACCTGTATATATGAAGACAAGAGAAGTTTTTCTACATAATTAATATAAAATTGAGCTATAAGATTGGTATACTGGAGTTTTCACTATGTTAGCAGGGAGGAGAAATTGGTTTGGTTCCTTCTGATGAAAAATTCAACAAGCCAAAAAAAGAAAGCAAAAGAAACAGGAGGAAAATCTAACAAGTATTTGGCAATTTATCACAAAAAAACCTAAAACTTACTACTAATTACAGTACTGTTGAAAAGCAAATGTGTTATTGCTAAACTAGGATTATTAAATAATCCCATAGAAATTATTAAATAATCCCATAGAATCATGAATCAAAAGCATATTTTCCTCTCATCTTACCCTTGACAGGTGTGAGAGAAGGCCTCAAGTTGTCTAGATGATGGAAAAAGATCTTGTCACTTGTAGATCCTGGTGGGACACAGACTCCTGCATTGTCTCCGTTGAGTCTACTCCTTACTCGCTTTGGTGGGTGAGGCTTTTTAAATAACTGGTATGGGGGAAAGTGACACATTTTATAATGAAAGCTAACATTTATTAAGCCCTTTATATTATATGCCAATACTATGTTGTTATTTCATTTAAGCTTCACAACAACCATGAGGTACTGTATTACATTTTACATCTGAGGAAAGGAATTTAAACAGGCTCAGAAGGTTGCCCGAGATCTCAGGCCATAGGAAGTAGGGACAGGGCTGTGACACTAAAAATCTGGATTCGCATCATGGTCTATGCTGCTCTGATTTCATGATAACTGTTCATAAGTAAGCCAATCGAACTCAAACTGTAGTCAACTGACAATTATTTCCAATGATGTTCAGAAATTAATTAGTTCTTTATAGCCTGACACCTTTCTGTGCCACTGAGGGCAGGCAGGCATTCTCTCTAATTGGCCTATTTCTGGCTTCAACCTGGCCTTTCTCTATGCCACTTCATTTTGGTGTCTTTTAGGTGCTACTAATTTGCGGAAAGTGTCAACACTTTTGCCTTCTTTTATGCAAAACTGTAAAGGAGAAAAAGGAAGTACAACCTTTCTACAGGATTAAAATGAATCAATGTACATTTAAGATTACTATTTTTCAAATACTATAGTTCTTCAAATTAGGCATAGAGTCACTTCTGTTGGAAAACTGGTATTCGAGGGAAGATCTTTAGAAAACTTTAGATAAAATGAGATTTAAGATGAATGCAACACCATCACACTCTGAATTTGACATTCTGGATTTCAGGGAGAAAAACATCCTTTCTATAAAGAAATATATATATTTTAGGAACCCAAACCTTTAAATATATTGTTTTTATTTTATCTACATGCAGGAGCAAAGGGTCAGAGTTCTTTTATTTTCTACAAATGTTAACAATGACACAGACTCTGAAGTTGTATAAAAAGATCCATATGCTTTAGAGCGTGTTCATGAATGAACATTTATTGAAGAACTTTTATATGAGGATCTAAGGTGGAATCCTGTGCCCAGCCAGGGAACGGTGATCATAAAACCTAGATTTTCTAGGATGGCTACACAGTTCACCCTTGAATAATGGGTTCGAACTGCAAGGGTCCACTTACACACACATTTTTTTCAATAATTACATTTGAAAATTTTTTTGGAGATTTGCAACAATTTGAAAAAACATTTTCTTTTCTCTAGCTTACTTTGTGGGAAGAATACAGTATAATGCATATAACATACAAAATACATGTTAATCAACTACTTATGTTATATTATAAGGCTTGCGGTCAACAATGTGCTATTAGTAGTCGGGGAGTCAAAAGTTATATGTGGATTTTCAACTGCACAGGCGGTCAGTGCCCTTAACTCCTGCATTGTTCAATGGTCAAATGTACTTGGAAGTACTACTAGTCACTGGAAGGTCTGGGAAGTGTCAGCATCCAACGTTAGCTCCCAGACCAAAAAGTCGAACAAAAATCCCGTGACAGTGCATGTATTGATCTTTTTGTTCTGAATATTTGTGTCAGGGTATAAAACACAGTTCCTGCATTTGTAACCCTCAGAAAAAAGAAAGGTTTAACTACGATTCTTCCACTATGATCAGTTTATCATAAGCATTTTGCTTTAAAAGTGAACATGGCTCTTTTCTTAGCAGACAGACTGCAGTGTGAGGGCTGCCGTCACAGGCCGCCCCGCTATCACAGCTTCCCCACGGAAAGGCTGGGTCATTGTTCTGTGTGCTCTCAACCAGCAAGCCTGCAAACCTACAAAAAAGGAGACCAGGAGAGAGCTCTGAAGCAGGAGCAGACAAGGATAGCTAGGGCCAAAGTACAGAGCCCAGCACTGGGAAGGTGAGTGGTTTGAATGGCCCAGCAAAGCGTGCCTCCTCCATACTGCCCTGGTCACTCCTGGCGGGCCCTGGACGTGGGGATGAAAGAAAGGATGGAGCTGCTTCACCAAGTATGCTCATGACTAGCAGTGAGAAACCTACAGCATCTGGGTGTTGAGAGGCTGAGCTGCTGGCCTTCCTTTCCAGTTTCAAGACAGTGGTTAGAACAGCCAGCGCAGGACCGGACTAAGGCATTCCCATGGCATGTACGCTCCCGTCACAGCAGTTCCACCTATAGCAATAATCCAGTCCGACCACAACTGTCTGTTCCCTGAACCACTTAAGAGTTTCCTGGATAGTCTCCTGCTCCCACTTTGGCTTCCCTACAGTGTGTGCCTGTATGAGACTGAAGATAGGATGGTCTTCAGAATCTAAATATGAACATGTCATTTCTCTGCTTAAACTAAGCCCTGGCTTCCCAATGGCCTTGAGACGAAACCCATCTCTGTGTATACTGTGGCCCCCGAGAACCCATCTGCTTCCCTGGCTGTGTTCTTCTCATCCTCCTACCAGGTCTTTGCAGACACAGGAAAGCATGTAAGGTAAAATTCTCTTTTTATGGAGAGCCATAACTTAGGAACCTGGACATAGTCCTTTATTAAAAACTAAGTCTAAACTTAATTATTATACGATCATCCATAATCTACAGAAATATTACAGAGCTTGAAAAATGAAGAGATCATTAGTGGTAAGAAAAGAACATCCATACCTGTTTAGGGATCTGACCAAAGTTATTAATGAACCCTATGGTGGCTGTCTCCTTTAGTGGGTCATTTATGTTGTAGATATCCACTTGACCCTCATAAAAAAGATGATGGAAGACATTTACAGCTTCTACTGCAGCAGGGCCTTGCTGTTTATAGCCAAAGATTAAGTCAATCCACTCATGCAAATGGGCACTCACATAATCACATTCCAAAGCCTGTAATTTCAAAAGGCAGGTTCAGTTATAGGCTAACTTTTATTACTTGTTCAGAAAGTAAAAGAATTGGCCAGTGGTCAAGAGAAACTAAAGCAAGTAAAAATCATAAAAACAATATTAGTAACTTGAAAAAACAGGGGATATATTGTTCAAGGTCCTCTCTGTATTGTGGGTAATGACCCAGGGAAATCCAATTTCAACTGCAGAGTGCATTCCCATTACCTCGCGGTGGACTCTGATGAATTCTCGTGGGTCTCCTTTTGCCCAAGGTGGGAGGATAACATCTCCAAGCTTGGTGCCATTTTGTTTACAGCCTGTGTAATTGGATACAAAAAGAAAATGAAAGGATGGGATAAATGGTAGCCTCACATTAAACTAACATAGAAATATTGGGTTAGATTCATTACCAGAACTATGAAATTTTATTACCAGAAAGGACCCTCAGAGATCATCTACTCTGCTATCTCCTTAAGACGGCTCCTTAGAGAATTCCCTCAGAGAGACTTAAATGTTAGCAAAACTGAGAGGCCCTCACTGTCAAATCAACTTAGGAAAATGCTGAGTTACATAAATTTAAATACCCTTCTTCCTACAAGACTCCTCAGAGGCTCTGCCCTTCTCTAGAAGGGATATTAGACTAACCCTTCTGAAATTTAATCGACCGCAGGATTCCTTTTTAGGGAAACATTTTGTGGGGCTAGTGTTTTCAGTTTCGAAAAAACACTCAAATTCAATCCCCTTAGGGCTGCTCATTTGGAAGGCAATTAACGATTTCTCTAAAATCTTCTTTCATTTAGGTTTTTCTGAATGCTTAAGGCTTGGTGAGTCATCAGCAGGTAACCAGTTCTGAACTTCTTGTCCTCATGTTTTGGCAAAATTGTGCCACTCACATCAAGGAAGTATTGAAGATTGCCTACCTCCTCAGTCATTTTCAGTGTAAACACTCTTAGGAGGAAATGAAAGTACCACAGTCTCCTAGTGAAACCTGCAAGGCATGTGGCTTCTTGTATTTCCCAATTTTAAATTCTTAAGAGATTTCTGTAGAACTGATGTACATTTTGCTATAAGGATCTCATTAAAAAGATAAAATCTGAAACATAACTTTTTGCTGTTGGTATATCATTTGACAGGAAAAACACTTGGAAAGGTTTCGGGACTACCTGGCAGAAACAAAAACATCACGCTGTGATAATGCATATCAAGTGGCATTTATTCCGTGTAATCTATTATTCTGAGTCATTGCCAAATAATCTCAAAAATATTAAAGAAGCCATCACCTAGGGAATCTTTCCACAACAAAACACATTAAATGGGACGGGCACCTGAGAAAACAGGCTCTTCTTTTTTCTGATGTAATAGCAAGAAGTTAACTTCAGCTTATACTTTTCCTAGGTACAAACCAGATGATCATTATAAAAAGATGACTTTATCTAAACAATAATGTCGACTCACTAGCTTAACAGCAGTTGGCTAGATAAACAGTTGTATTAAGAATTTTCATGTCTGTTTCAAGTGCAACTGTTCAAATTTTAGGACACAAAGGCAATTCCAAGTGAGGGCCTATAAAAATATTTCCCTAAAAAAAATCTTGTTTTCATCATTATTTGATGGCTTATTTACAATGTGATATTAAGTGAGAGGCACAAAAAGTAGTTTACTGTTTAAAGGAATGTTTTGACTTGGCTGGAAAAATTACCCTATGACTTAAGAAAAAATAAATAAAACAATTAACCCCTCCCCCTCTTTCATAGCTCACTCCAATCCCCTTGAAATGCCCACAAGGCCTAATTTTTCTTTTATAAGAAGCAAGTAATAATCCCCAGGCTACTAATCAACTTTAAAAATTTTTGCTCATACTCCCTAAATATTTGTGATATGATTTTATTTTATCAGCACTATCTGCAACTTTAAAATGTCATTTAAAGGGACCAGTCCAATAGAAACTTCTGGGTCTGATTCATCAGCTCCTCTGCAGCTCCCCTTTGTGTATAGCCAAGGCTGTAAAGCCCAGAAGACCAGGGGGCAAAGTTACTTATCCCAGACCCCAGATAAAAACCCAAGTGCTTTTTCTTTCACATCATTTACTATCTTTTCCATACGGAGAGCCACAGTGTTTTTTTGTTTTGTTTTTTAACTGAAATGCAATTCACTTAACATAAAATCAGCCATTTTAAAGTGAACAATTTAGTGGCATTTAGTACATTCACAATGTTGTGCAATCACCACCTCTATTTAGTCCTAAAACATTTTCATCACCCAGAGAGAAATCTTGTACCCATTAAATAGACAATAACCATTCCTCTTGCCCCCAGCCCCTGAGAACCACCAATCTGTATTCTGTGTCTGTTACCTATTCGGGATATTCCATATAAATGACATTATACATTCTGTGATCTCTTGTGTCTGGCTTCTTTTGCTGAGAATATTGTTTGTAAGGTTCATCTATGCTGTAGCACTTATCAAGTATTTCAGACTTTTGTACAGCTGAATAATATTCCATCACATAAATGTTCCACAAGGTGTCCACTGATAAACATGTGGGTTGTTTCTATCACTTGGCTAGTGTGAATTACAGTCCTATGAATATGTGTGCACATGCACTTGAGTCCCTTTTCAGATCTTTTAGACACAGACCTCAGAGTGGAAATGCTAGGTCATATGGTAATTCTATGTTTAACTTTCTGAGGAACCACCAAACTGCATTCCACAGCAGCTGAACAATTTTATATTCCCACCTTCAATGTACAAAGGTTCTACTTTCTCCACATCCCCACTAGTCCTTATAACTTTGTTTGTGTTAGTTTTCATTTTAAGTTTTTATTTTTTTTGTTATCGCTGTCTTAATGGATGTGCAATGGTACCTCACTGTAGTTTTCTTTTATTAAGGTATGGATATACAATCTTATGAAGGTTTCAGATGAGCAACACTGTGGTTACTACATTCACCCATATATTCACGTCACCCCACCCACCGCCCCACTGAAATCACAGTCCACCAGTGCAGTAAGATGCGATAGAGTTGTCACTGCCTGTCTTCCCCGTGACCCCCCTAAATTGTGTGTGCTAGTCATAATTCCCCTTAATCCCCTTCTCCCTCCCTCCCCCAACCACCCTCCTCAGTCCCTTTCCCTTTGGTAACTGTTTGTCTATTCTTGGGTTCTGTGAGTCTGCTGCTGTTTTGTTCCTTCAGTTTTTGCTTTGTTCTTATGCTCCACAGATAAGTCAAATCATTTGGTACTTGTCTTTCTCCACCTGGCTTATTTCACTGAGCATAATACCCTCTAGCTCAACCCATGTTGTTTCAAGTGGGAGGATTTGTTTCATTCTTACGGCTGAATAATAGTCCATTGTGTATATATACCACATCTTCTTTATCCATTCATCTACTGATGGACACTTAGGTTGCTTCCATTATCTTGGCTATTGTAAGTAGTGCTGCAATAAACATAGGGGTGCATATGCCTTTTTGAATAAGGGATCTTGGTTTCTTCTGGCAAATTCCTAGGAGTGGAATTTGAGGGTCAAATGGTATTTCCATTTTTAGTTTTTTGAGGAACCTCCATATTGCTTTCCACAATGGCTCAACTAATTTACATTTTCACCAGCAGTGTAGGAGGGTTCCCCTTTCTCTGCAACCTCACCAGCATTTGTTGTTCCTTGTCTTCTGGATGTTGGCCATCCTAACTGATGTGAGGAGGTATCTCCTTGTAGTTTTAATTTGCATTTGATGTTTAGTGATGTGGAACATCTTGTCATGTGCTTGTAGGCCATTCAAATTTCTTCTTTGGAGAAGTGTCTGTTCAGATCCTCTGCCCATTTTTTAATATGGTTATTTGCTTTTTGGTTCTTGAGGCGTCCAAGTTCTTTATGTATTTTGGATGTTAACTCCTTACTGGATATGTTGTTTACGAATATATTCTCCCATACTGTAGGATGCCTTTTTGTTCTACTGATGGTGTCCTTTGCTGTACAGAAGACTTTTTGTTTGATGTAGTCCCATTTGTTCATTTTTGCTTTTGTTTCCCTTGCCCAAGGAGATGTGTTCAGGAAAAAGTTGCTCATGTTCATACACAAGAGATTTTGCCTATGTTTCCTCCTAAGAGTTTTATGGTTTCATGACTTACATTCAGGTCTTTGATCCATTTCAAGTTTACTTTTGTGTTTGGGGTTAGACAATAATCCAGTTTCATTCTCTTACATGTAGCTGTCCAGTTTTGCCAACACCAGTTGTTGAAGAGACTGTTATTTCCCCATTGTATATCTATGGCTCCTTTATCATATATTAATTGGCCATTATATGTGTTAGTTTGTATCTGGGCTCTCTATTCTATTCCATTGATCTATGGGTCTTTTCTTGTGCCAGTACCAAATTGTCTTGATTACCACGGCTTGTAGTAGAGCTTGAAGTTGGGGAGCATAATCCCCCCAGCTTTATTCTTCCTTCTCAGGATTGCTTT
The DNA here is from genome assembly GCA_032199065.1 of Smutsia gigantea. Lineage (NCBI taxonomy): Eukaryota > Metazoa > Chordata > Mammalia > Pholidota > Manidae > Smutsia > Smutsia gigantea. The sequence continues at coordinate 59,224 of JAVSCE010015779.1, forward strand.
GGCTATTCAGGGTCTTTTTTGGTTGTATATGAATTTTAGGACTATTCTAGTTTGTTGAAGAATGCTGTTGGTATTTTGTTAGGGATTGCATTGAATCTGTAGATTGCTTTAGGCAGGATGGCCATTTTGACAATATTAATATTTCCTGTCCATGAGCACAGTATGTATTTCCATTTATTGGTGTCTTCTTTATTTTATTCTTTTTGATGCAATTGTGAATGGAATTGTTTTCCTGATTTCTCTTTCTGCCAGTTCATCATTAGTGTATAGGAATGCAACAGGTTTCTATGTACTGATTTTGTATCGTGAAACTTTGTTGAATTCAGTTATTAGTTCTAGTAGTTTTGGGGTGGATTCTTTAAGGTATTTTATGTACAATATCATGTCACCTGCAAACAGTGACAGTTTGACTTCTTCCTTACCAATCTCGATGCCTTTTATTTCTTTGTGTTGTCTGATTGCCATGGCTAGGACCTCCAGTACTATGCTGAATAAAAGTGGGCAGAGTGGGCATCCTTGTCTTGTTCCCAACCTTAGAGGAAAAGCTTTCAGCTTTTCACCATTAAGTATGATGTTGGCTGTGTGTTTGTTGTATATGGCCTTTATTATGTTGAGGTACTTGCCCTCTATACCCATTTTGTTGACAGTTTTTACCATGAATGGATGTTGAATTTTGTCAAATGCTTTTTCTGCATCTATGGAGATGATCATGAGATTTTTGTCCTTCTTTTTGTTGATGTGGTATATGATGTTTATGGATTTTCAAATATTGGACCATCGTTGCCATCTATTGAATAAATCCTACTTGATCATGATGGATGACCTTTTTTCATTTCTGAATTCAGTTTGCTAATATTTTGTTGAGTATTTTTGCATCTATGTTCATCAGGGATTATTGGTCTGTAATTTTCTTTTTTTGTGTTGTCTTTGCACGGTTTTGGTATTAGTGATGCTGGCATCATAGATTGAGTTTGGAAGTATTCCCTCCTCTTCTACTTTTTGGAAAACTTTAAGGAGGATGGATATTAGGTCTTCACTTAATGTTTGATAAAGTTCAGCGATGAAGCCATCTGGTCCAAATGTTTTGTTCTTAGGTAGTTTTTTGATTCCCAACTGAATTTAATTGTTGGTAATTGGTCTGTTCAGATTTTCTGTTTCTTCCAGGGTCAGCCTTGGAAGATTGTATTTTTCTAGAAAGTTTTCATTTCTTCTAGGTTATCCAATCTGTTAGCATATAGTTTTTCATAGTATTGCCTGTAAATCTTTATATTTCTGTGGTGTCCGTAGTGATTCTTCCTTTGTCATTTCTGATTCTGTTTATGTGTGTACACTCTCTTTTTTCCTTGATAAGTCTGCTAGGGGTTTATCTATTTTGTTATTTTCTCAAAAACCAGCTCCTAGTTTCATTGATTCTTTGTATTGTTTTATTTTTCTCAATTTTATTTATTTCTGCTGTGATATTATGTCCCTCCTTCTACTGACTTTGGGCCTCATTTGTTCTTCTTTTTCCAGTTTCATTTATTGTTAGTTTAGACTGTTCATATGGGATTTTTCTTCTTTCCTGAGGTAAGCCTGTATTGCAATATACTTTCCTCTTAGAACAGCCTTTGCTGTGTCCCACAGATTTTGGGGTGTTAATTTTATTGTTTTCATTTGTCTCCATATACTGCTTGATCTGTTTTAATTTTGGTCATTGATCCATTGATTATTTAGGAGCATGTTGTTAAGCTTCCATGTGTTTGTGGGCCTTTTTGTTTTCTTTGCATAATTTATTTCTAGTTTCATACCTTTGTGGTCTGAGAAGCTGGTTGGTACAATTTCAGTTTTTTTGAATTTACTGAGCCTCTTTGTGCCTTAGTATGTGATCTATTCTGGCCTAACTGCATTTTTTATTTGCATTTGCCTAATGACTTATGATGTTGAACATTCTTCATGCATTTATTGGCCTCCTGCTTAACTTCTTTGGAGAAATGTCTCTTCAGGTCCTTTGCCCAGTTTTTAATTGGGTTTTTATCTTTTTGTTGTTGAGTTTTAAGAGTTCTTTATATTTTGGATGTTAGGCCCTTAAAAGATGTATTATTTGCAAATATTTTCTCCCATTCTTTAGGTTTCCTTTATAACTTTTTTATATTGTCCTTGGATTTATAAGTTTTAAATTCTGATCAAGTCCAATTCATCTGTTTTTCGTTGCTGCTGCTTGTACATTTGATATCCTATGTAAGAATCCCTTGCCAAATACAAGATCATGAAAAAATTTAACCCTATGTTTTCTTTGAAGGCTATGGCTTTAGCTCTTGTATGTAAACAGTGTTTTTTAACATGTGTGATTTCATGGAGAGAAGATGATTTGTTATGAAGGTGAGCATGACAAAGATATACGACCTTTCTTTTATTATTTAAAGTGGATCATTTGGTTGGGTTTGGGAGTGGTCTGATCTAAGACAGTTTTGCAACACAAATTATTATAATTGATCAAGTGTTTCTGGAGAACTGGGCTCTCTCCTTTTTTTCTGTACCTCTCCATGTTTGTCTCTTTGAAAGTGGTGTTACTAGGGAAGAGAGTGGCATTCTCTGAAGGTGAATTTTAAATGAACATAATAAAACAGGTGAATTCATATTCAAATGTTGCATACACATTTGTTGCTTTCTATTCTATTCCATTCCATTCCATGAAGGAACCATGATTCTTTCCAACTGAAAGTCCTAGAACCTTGTGTCTAGCTGCTCAGGGCTTAACTCCAAGCCCAATCAGAGGTAAGAACACTCTCAGGACTTTTGCTAGGGTTATTGAGAGAGCCTATATCTTTCCCACTGGACCTGGAGCTATAATTTCACAAAGTTAGAGCTTCTGATAATTAAACACATGAAAATTATTTAAAAAAAAACTTTAAAAAGACAAATTGCTCAAATGTATTGGATATGAATATTTGTCTGAATTCTCTATTAGCAAAACTTTTTGAGGTAGTATGGTAATGATTTGCATAGATTCAACTCAAATATGGTATGATACAAGGCATGAAAAATTTGAAAACATATCTGTTTCTAAATTAGAAACAATGGAATTTTGATATATTTTAAAATAAATATTCACAAACATAAATCAGTGAATTGTGTTTTAAGAAACTGTAGCCAAATTCAAATCTACTTCCTGTAATTGCTGGATAATATAAGAGAGCAGAGTACTGATAAAATTTCTCTCCTTTTAGTAAATGTTGATTTGGTTCTGTTTTTCAAGAAAATAGTACCCTAACAGGATAAAGAAAAAGGATTTACATTAAGTTATTCTGATATTCTAATTTTAAAATGTATTAGCATGCAAACTAAGAATGCCTTAGGCAATACTTAAAAGTAAAATCACATGAAGAATCTGGATATACCACTCTTGGCTATTAATTTCAGTTGTAATAATGTTCAAATGAATTTTTATCTCATCTTTGTTTTCACTGAAATAAAAATATTCTGACCATTAGGTGTAATCTGTGTCAATTTTTAAAATTTCCAAGACTCTAGATTTGAAACATAAATTTTGGAGCATCAATATACTTTTCTTTGTATATTTACTCCACACACCCAATCACAGTAAATAACAGCTGAAACCACAAGGAAATGCGTACAATAGATAATTTTCAGAAAAGTGACTATTAGACCATCACTGGTTAATGTTCCTGAGACCTTGCCATAGGTTTACATACCTAGATCAAAGTTGTTGGAATTGAACAGGAATTCTGGCAAATAAAAAAATTCTGGGATAAGTTCTTTTACATCTGCCATGTTGTGCTTTGATGCTGAATACCAGGCCTCACGCACACTGTGAAACATCCGGTCAGCCAGGTCAAAGTGGCCTCCCTGTGGGCAGAGTGAGAAGGCACCTCTCTGTTAAAGAACTATTCCCACCTTCTGTCAAGCTTAAGGGCTTGAAAATCCCAAATAAATGTTTGGTGACAATTCAATTTCCCATAATGCTATGTCAAATACATAAAATTTTCAATAATCTCAAAAAGAAAACTAATTCTCTTTGGAGTACTCCTTACAAAGGATGCTCAATATGTTTGTTTTGTAATCAAAGTGAAATCCCAATATAAGGACTTTAAAAAGTCATTTAAAGAAATATTAGTTTTTAGAGAGAGGGCAATACTATAAGGACATATAAATTCTTCTATAGTTTGATGACACTGTCTTAAAAAATAAATAGGAAGATTCTAATTAACCCTCCACAGTTGGAAATATTCAAGTTATGTATGTATTTGTCCAATTTTATAAATTAACATGACATTTAAGTTTTCACACCAGTAAGAATTAAGTGGTAAACTAGAAGGTGATCCAAGTTATAGACTGATAAAACAAATCCAAATAGAAAAGGGCTTTCTTTTGCTTATCCAGCTCACAGATACATCACCCCCTTCCTCAAACTCCATATGCTCTAACAAATCCAAATAGAAAAGGGGTTTCTTTTGCTTATCCAGCTCACAGATATACCACCCCCTTCCTCAAACTCCATATGCTATGTTTTAAGAGAACATAGCGTATTTGCCATTACAATGAAGTTCACTGTGGGAAAACACTGAAGTCCATATGATGGATGGCAAGAACCACAATTTGGCCCATTACCTCTGACCTCATCTTCTATGACCTTCCCCACACTTACTCTGTTCCAAACACACTGGCCTCCTTATTGTTCCTTAAACATCTCAGGCACATGCCTGACTTAAGGCTCTCTCAAATGCTGTTCCCTCTACCTGGAAAACTCTGCAGGTATCTGCATGAGTAACTCCCTCACCTCCTTCAAGTTATTGTGCAGATGTTGCGTGGTCAAGGAGACCTACTCTGACCACTCTACGTAATACTGCACTGTGCCCTCCCCAACCTCCCAGTCCCCAAACGTCCCATCCACCTTCCCTGATTCTCTATGTTTCTGATAGCATTTGTCACATTCTTCAACAATTTATAATATGCTCGTTTATTGTGTTTGTCTTGCTCAACAAAAACAGATAAGCTCCTCAAGGCAGGGCTTTTGTGTTTATTCACTGATATGCTCCAAGCACCACAACAAATAGTGCCTGATACATAGTATGTATTCAATACATATTTGCCGAAGGAAGAGAATGTGGAGAAAATCAGTTATAGTAAAGAAGACAGCAAATGAGCTAAGACTACAGTACTCTTGTTTTAATGTTTGTTGAATTCAGCCAGTTGAGGCTGAGTTCAATATACCTGGCTGGAAAGCATACACTACTAGGTTATCTGACTAAAGGACCCTGGCATATGTTTACTGTACAAAAATTCTAGTTTGTTCATCAATTTGGCTCAGCAAAATTCCACTTTAGTTTTGTTGTACTAATTTTGTGATTAAAACTTCACCGGGCTTCTTGTAAAGCAAGCTAACATTATAAAAAAAGAAACCATTTTAAATAGAAAGCTTAAATGGAAAAATTCTAAATTTAGAGTTTTACCTGTAGCCTTAAGAATATCTGTGTGAAAGGTTCCATCCTTACTAGGTATGAAGCCACAATCATTGCAGATGAATAGTGGGTCCCATAGTGGTAGGCTGGTGTTTCTCCTGTTCAAGAAAATTAAAGCATAATTGAAAACCAAACAGTGTATATGAAAAACAAAATGGGTATTAATAGGCTGGGAAATAAGAATGCTCATGTTAACTATGATACTAACTGCAGTTAGCACTGGCATTTGTAGCATGAAAGCTTTATGACGACACTCTAACCTTCACTTATATACTGGGCAGTCATCCAAAGTAAGGATAATTTACTGCCTTTCCCCCCAAACTTGGCACATCTAGCAATTCATGTTCTGAAGCTTATTGTAGTAATTAACTCTTAAAGCCAACCATCTTCCACTAAAGCAGGATATTGACTTACAGCTACTTTTAGTAGGTTCTGGCTTTGCAATGGTGTTTAAGGGTACGGCTGACCCTTAAACAATACGGCTTTGAACTGTGTGGGTCCATTTAAACATGAATTGTTTTTATAAAATATATACATTTGAGATTTGTGAAAATCTGACAAAAAATTTTTTCTCTAGCTTATTTTAAGAATACAAAATACTATATACGTAACATAAAATATGTGCTAATTGACTGTTTATGTTATTAGTAAGGCTTCCAGCCAATAGTAGACTATCAGTAGTTAAGTTTTAGGGGAATCAGAAGTTATATGTAGATTTTCAACTGTGTGGGGAGTCAGCACCCCTTATCCCCATGTTGTTCAAAGGTCAACTGTATTTCTCTAAACTGTCTATGAATATTATGCAATTTTTGTTCCACATTCCCCTTGGCAGAGAAAAAAATTAAAAAAAGAATCCACACAGGGACTATTGTTAGGCTTAGGCTTAGTTTTTTCCCCCTTTTTTATTTTGCCTATTTGAGAGCAGACACACAATAAACATTAAATATAATAAATCATAAGTAAACTTACAGTGTTTTAGAAGGTAGTTTGTTAGTATTATTATTATTTTTAATATAAAAGAGTTCCAAAAACTGCCTCAATATAATTAAAAGAGAGTCAGTAAAGGATACTTGCTGGCTTAAGCACAATTAGAGATAAAGGCAGATAATAATGGGAAATTTCTACCCTATACAAATATATCTAGTTTTCTGCCAGTACCTGAAAAGCTACCTAAAAATCCCTTCCAACCATGGCTACCAGTTGACATGCAAAATCTGATTTTTCTACTCTGACAGGCGTACATATATGTGCATATATAATATACATGGATGTAATAATATATAAGCAATTTGAGAAAACTGCAAGGATGTCAGACCACCAAATAATGGCTTACTTTTGAAACTCAGGTACCAAGTCCAATGACAAGAAAAGTTACTTACCATTAGGATCTTCCCAGTCTTTATACCGTTTCTTATACTGAGCTAATCGTTCATCCGTCTGTGCTCCCATTGGCTTAGCCAGGTTTCTAAATGTTTTGGGGTTAGTAAGGTCTACCTCCTAAAATACAAACAAAATCAAGTCCTAATTACTATATACCTTATATTCTCACCAATGTAATACAGTGGTTATAGCAGACAATGAGGATTTATAAATTATTTATAAACATACTAGTATGTGGGGTCACACTGGCAGAACTGGACCCCAAAACAAAGTTAGGTACCTCTGGTCACTGACACTTAAAAAACAGTCAAATTGCGGGGCTCTCTTGTCCCCTCCTGGAGTGAACCAGGAGCTCTGTCCTCTCACTGTATCTCTCAATAAAAGCCTCTCCCTGGCTCTCCTACCTTGGGTGTTTGCTAAGTTCATTCTTCAACTCCACAAACAAGAACCCCGGCACATCTTTGGGGGCTTGTCCGGGATAGCTTCAGAGGTGAGTTATCGGCATCTGAGTCTGCCTTTTCTTTCACTGTCCTTATAGAAGGAAGCCGTCTATGGCACACAACATCAGATGCCCGTCAGCCACTTAAATGGGACCAGCCTGGCTGCCATTCTCAAAGTCTCGAGTGACAGGTTCCCTTGCGTCTCCCTCAGTGGATCCCCCGTCTCCCTTGGGAGCCGGGAAAGTCACCTGAGTGGAGGCCAGGATTCCCTTTCAGAGGAGACATCTCCTTGGATGTGAGGGACTGAGGAAAGCTGCAGGCAACTGCAAGAGTCTAGGCTGAGGCTACATTTCAGCGGCTTCTCAAAGGTCCGCATGTCTGGAATCAGACCCCCACAGCCCGACTGGGTATCCACGAGGAGTGTCTCTCTCTCTCTCTCTCTCTCTCTGACTTCCAGCCTGCTTTTCCAGGCCACCCTGGCCTCGCAGTGAGGCAGAGGGCGTTCCTAACTCTCCTTTAACTTCATCAATTTCACAGAACCTGATGCTCACCACTGCAAGGCAGGAGATCCATGCTTCGCTCTTATTCCTGACTAAATGCTGTACTTTTTATCTCATAAAAATGTGTCTGGGCACCCGTTAGCCACTTAAAAGACGATTAGGATCGGCTACCAGTCTTAAGCCTCGGGTGAAAGGTTTCCCAGTTTCTGCCACTCCTTGATCCTCCCCCTCCAGATGGATGGGAATGTCGGGGAGTGGCTGAGCCCATTTCCTACCTTCCTATCCTAATCTGCGGACTCTGAGGGCAGACTGGACTAGTAGACAGTGGTCCTTGGATCTTGGCTTGGATGGCGCTGACTGAACCTCAGGCTAGGCTGCTGCCTATGCGAGAGTCTCAGATGGCACCTGATGTCTTGTCTCACAGATCAGGTTTCTTACAATGGCTGACTAGCAGGATAATTACATGCAGTGGCAAAAACTGGTGTTTAAAAGTATAGAACCCCCCCCCACCGCCCCACCCCCCACCCCCCACCCCCCGCCCGAAATGTCCGTGGCAGCCTTTGAATTTTATCTCTGGCCTTGGAAAAAGTTCCCCTGATCCTCATTCAAAGCAATCCTCTTAGGCCTGCACCACTTTCTCCTGTGTAATGTAAATGAAGTCTGTGAAGTTAACCAAGCTGAAACCTTGAGCCCAACATGTAAATGGCTCTATCCTATTAATCTCCCTTCCTTAGAGGCAGTCATCCTGGGGCTAGGCATTTCCTTTTCTGCAGCCCCAGGGAAGCGAAACAGGCTTGTGACTCTGACAAAGCCTCTGGCAGCAAGAGGTCACACAGTCTCTGCACTTATTGGACAGGCAGGGGGCTCTCAAGGAAGTGTCTTATCTTCTGCACACAAGCCTGGACTCAGTACAAACTCTGATTAGAGAGGCTTGGCCCCTGAGAGAAGTATGCAATATAATAAGGTTATGTGGCTAAATTAATTTTGCCACAAGGAAGGAAAATAGTCAAAAGTCCCAAGGACTACTACAATATAAAATTGGGCATTCTAAAACTTTCAGAAAATTCTAATAGAAAATATTAAGCATTAATTCTAATTTAAGTTGAACTGAAACGGACACGTCCTTATGGTTTTCAGCTACTTTAGTTTACCTAAAGTCACTTAAGTTGAAGTTATCTGTTAAATCTTTCAAGAAAAAGTGCTTTAAAAGAGGCTTGACTTTGTCTAATGTTTAGTGAAGGTTTTGGAGTAATCTAGCATGGTTGTTAGGAATGAGTAAACTAAGTAAGTGTAGCAAGTAAACATCTTAATAATAGTGTGTTACAGTGCGTGTATCTACAAATAGCCTGAGAATCTTTGAGGTAACCTAAAACCTTAAGGTTTTGCTAAGTTAATTTGACATATTTTGTGCTTAGAGATTGTGTTGCAAAGCACATGGTTCAAGAAATTATAAAATGTGTTTATAAATTTGTCAATCTAAAAAATGCGAGCGTAACAGTTTACAATAGCTTACTTCTCAGTGTTCACTGAAAATTAAAATTCCTAATGGTTTTAAGTTCTAATTAAAGCTACTTGATAAGGAAAGCATTTCTGCATGCTAAAGAATGTGTCTTGGATAAAAGAAGGTAACTTTGTTCTAAAACTTTGTTCTAAAGTACAGCTGTTTATTTAAAGAGGGAGAACTCTGAATGTAAAAAGAAGGTTGTAGAAAGTTTGTGGAAGAATTTAATATGGTCATGCTATGTGAAATTAAAGCAAATGAGTCCCAATATCAAGTAGACAGCAAAACCAGAATTTTTTTTGTTTGTTAAAAGGACAAAGTTTTTTTGAACTATTTGTCTGCTCTTAATGTTGAAAGATTGCAAAGGATTTTCTAATTGTTTTATCAAAGCAGTTTCTCATGCTTAAAGTCTCGATGAGTTGTCTGAGGACTTAAAAAAAAATAAGATCTTAATATTAAAAGAGCTAAAAGCTAAGCTTTGCTAACAACTGTGTAACCTTCTGTATTTGCCTTTAAAATCTTTTATTGTCATTCTGGTTAAATAGATAAGTATTGTTTCATAGTAACCTATGATTCTATTTAGGCTATTTAGGCATAGTGCCTTAAAAGTTTTCTTTTGACACCTTCCCAAAATCAAATTCTAAAAGGTGCTTTTACCTCTAGTTAACTCTGATATTTTCCAGAGGGCCCCTGAAACATGTCAGAGGAATTTTTTCTCCTCATCGGGAAAAATAGTTGGCTAATTTGGCTTATTTATCTGCTTAATTACCTGGAAAGCACTGTCAAAGGGAATGATGCTAAACTTTTGAGACAGGGACCATAGGCTTAGACAGAATAGGGTGAGGGCCTCTGGAAAAAGCAAGGCAGGATATTTGCAGTCACAGCAATGTAACTACATGCAAGGAAACCCCCTACCAAAACTCTGTGTTAAACATTAAGCTCTAGGGTCATTCTTCAGTGAGATCAGTTAATATTCCCCAGATAAAGAAGAGTAGCACAGGTTTTTATTATGCTAATCATTTGTAATCATGTGTAAGATTCACTTTAGCATGCTAAAAGGCCCAGGCCTATGTGCTGTCTTTCTTCTTTCAGATCCGATGGGGTGATTTTACAAACCGGGCAACTAATTTAGCATGCAGACCCAGCTGTAAACAACATAATAAAAGGCAAGAAGGATTCTACCTTAAAGATAAGATTGTATTTTAACACCCAGGAAGTTTAAGAAGTAAGAATTTTAACTTACTCAACTTACTCTTTAGCAAACAGACAATACCTCAGCCCACCTTGGGGGCTGGGCAGGCAGCCTTTTGACATGCTCCTAGACCAAGATGCTGGTATCCCAGAGAGAAATCAAGGCAGGAAATTCCTTGTTAAGTTACTTGTAAATATTCTAGGACCGCTTAATAAGTCCACACCCCTAAGCTTTTTTCATGTTCTCGAAAAATCCTCATCTGCCTTAAAACCCCCTAGACAACGCACCACCCCAGACTCTCTTGTTCCCTCCTGGCGAGAGCAGGGAGCTCTGTCCTTTCACTTTATCTCTAAATAAAAGCCTGTAACCTTGCTCTCCTACCTTGAGTATTTGTGAAGCCCCTTCTTTGGCTTCATGAACAAGAACCCTGGCATCACTTTGTTACTGAAGGTTTTATGTTACAGAAATATCCAAATTCCCTTATGTCAACTGTCTTATAGTAACTCATCAGATCTTTAACCACTGTCATTCATAAGTCTTGTCATTTATAGTCACTATTTTATTACTCCTAAACTAATAAAGAACTAGATTAAAGCAGAGCAAGTATTAGTTACATAAGATTAAGTAGACTAAGGAAAATAATTTTATGACTTTTTGTTTCAAATGTTGCTGATAAAGTGTTATAAACTTTTTCTATTAAGTTGACAACAGTTTAGTTAATGACACCTTTATAAGCAGAATTGAAACATTTTTCTCTCTTCCTGATACCTCCAAAATTAAAACACTCAGTGAATATTTTTATATTTTACGGCAGTATGTTGGTTTGCATAAGCTCAATGAGAATCTGCCTTCCTTATAACAGGACCAATTAAAAACACTGGTTATATTACCAAGGCTTTGACTGGAATGTCATACCTAAGAGACATGTGTGTAACCTCAGATATGAAAAAGACAGCTTTAAGGAACTAAGACTGACTTTATAGAGCCAACAAAGCCCCTTGGAAGAACTGGCCTGGTACCTCTTGCTTACAGGGTTCCCAGCAGCCTTACCAGGTGAGTAAGGAAGGTCATTTCCTGGTAGGTACAGGAATCTCGGAATGCCTTGGGTACCTCAAGAAGTGAGGAATTCACCCAAATCTACAGGTAGTGCAGGCAAAACCTGATGGCAAGTCTGGCTTGGCTTTCTGGCCTCATGAGGCCTTTAAAAGTCCAATCTAAAGTTCCTTATAAAAAGTTCCAGCAAAGCACATTTAAAAGATCCTATGTAATCAATTGCTCTTCTTGCTGCACTTATGCAAATAATCAAGCCAAGTGTTATTTTCTTAATCTGGTTACTTCTAATAAGAATCAGGGTGATTTTAGAGAAAAGTATTGTTTCAATAATGCAGCCTTATCTATACTAAAAGCTAATATTAGTCATTGGGACATAGACTAAATCCAGAATTCTAGTTTCCCCAAAATATCTAGCTATGATTCTCCAGATGCTTTAGTTTTCTTCCATCATTTCAATTAAAGTTTTACTGTTTCTAGTCCTCATATTCAGCCATGCATTCTAAATCTCATCAAGTTTGTCCTTCCAGAATGGAAAATCCAACTTCAGATGCTGCTAATTAACCTAATAATATGATTTGTTCTATCTTGCCTAGAAGCCATAAAACTGCAAATACTAATAGAAATGGAATCCGGAATAAAAGTGCCCATCTTCCGAGGCCCTCTTAACCAACCAGTGATGGAGACCCAACTGCGCCCTTTACTGCGCCCCCTCTCAGCATGAAGCAGCCAGAGCGGTCGTTGCCCCTTTTCCGTAGCAGGAGCTAGGGTCTCTTCTCTGCACAGGGGGGAATGAGACAGGGACCTTGGGTGTAGTCAGAGTAGGGTGAGGGCCTCCGGAAAAAGCAAGGCAGGATATTTATAGTCAGAGCAATGTAACAATGTGCAAATTAGTCCTATCAAAACTCTGTGTTAAGCACTATGCAAAGTCAAGATCACTCTAATTCTTGAAGGTATCAGACTAGGAATATAGACATCTTCAGTGAGATCAGTTAAAGCTCAAAAGGCCAGGAGGAACTTGGCCTGGAATGTTTGGGTGTTCCACAAATAAAGAAGGGTATCTCAGCATAACCCGTGACTTCACTATATCTCAACTAAAAACAGCCTTAGCAAACAGACAACAACTCAGCCCACCTTGAGGTCAGGGCAGGTGGTACAAGTCTACACCCCTAACCCTTTATCCACATTCCTGAAAATCCTCAACCAACTACAAATCCCCTAGACAGTGCACCACCACAGAGCTCTGTCCTCTCACTGTATCTCTCAATAAAAGCCTCTCGTTGGCTCTCCTAAAAAACAACAAAAAACAAACAAACAAAAGAAAACAGTCAAATGGCAGTTTGTTAACTGATTCAGTATGAAGACAACTGCCTTGGAAATCTAGTGTTCACAGAGAAAGGCACTCAAGACCCAGGCTTGGAGGTGAGCAGTAAGAGGAACAGCCCCTGCTGGTCTTGGCAAGGGCACAGCAGCAGACTGTACACAGCAGCTCCGGTCGCCTCTGTCCTCCACTGCCCACATAACTGGAGAATCAAATCTCTCCCTCTCCTCCTCTGTTTCACTCCAACTTCACTTCTGAGCATTTTCTCTTTAGAGGTGGTCAGGAAGTGAATAACTAGAGCACTCAGGAATTCAACAACTCTAAAACACAACATCATACCAGACCAAGTGACTTCCAAATGACACAGAATCCTTCAGTCTACCAGAGATTATTTTATAAACTCACCTCTAGCTGGCCTAATTCATATGTTCAAAAGGAAACCACAATTTACCTCCTGAGGGTTTTAAAAGTAGAATTTGAAATATGTACCCATGGGATATTTAATCCGTATCCTTTTTATAGGACATTATGGCTAACCAATTTTCCCAAAATTGTATTTTAAAAGTCTTGTGCAGGAGAAATGTATCCATGTCAAGTCAGTACATCTGTCAAAAATCTACATGCAAAATTCATCATCAATACATTTTTGGTTAATTCAAAAAACATTCAAATGTCTACTAAGTACCAGGCACTGTTCTAGAGGTTAGGAATTGAGAGCTACATGAGACAGTCTTCGTGCTCAATAACCTTGTAGTTCAGTAGGGTCAGACAAAAGTCATGATTGCAACATGCTGGAAAAGAAAGTACCACTAGACAGCTATAGGGCAGTGTGGGAGCAGTGGGACCAGAGGAGTGAGGAGGAGGAGAGAAAGGACAAAGGCTCCCTGGATGTAATACCTGAGTGTGTACTCCAGGATAAAATGGAGCTGGCCAGCTGAACCTGCAGGTGGCAGAGAAGATGCACATGGGCACTGGGGGAGAATTCCAGACAGGGGGAGTAGCACCTGCCGAGCTACTGAGAGGTGCAAGGAGGGAACCGGTAGCCCTGAATAGCAGTCCTGGGAGTAAGAAGGGTATATATATGTAGGAGTTGCTTTGTAAGGGGTTTTTAGGTTTTTAAATCCTCTCCAAATTGTGATGATGAGTCACTGAATAATTTTAAAGAGAGGGATGACTCCATCAGATTTGTGTTTTTGAATCTGGAAGCAATGTAGAGGACAGAGTGACATCCACCAGTGGATACAAATTAATTAGTGCTTAAGGAAACCAAATAGATATTATGAATAATACCCAAGAAGCTGACCAATCATCTTTACTTTGCCAAGTCCAAGCTAAAACTCTTCTCATCTTTGTGGAATAACTGCCTGCTGAGAACATCTGAGCAATTGTAGTATCTTTTAATTACTTTTGAAAATGTGTTCTACTTACACACACTCTGAGACTTACCTCTGAGTCATAATCTGCAAGGATCCAGGGGAAGACAGGGTACTGCATGAGATCATTATAGGATCTGCCAGCCAAAGTGTTCAGATGCATTAAATACTGGAAGTTGCTGATTTCACCTCTCTTGGGAAAGATAAATAGAGAGTCATTTAGACCAATCAATTATTTCCACTATATTCACTTTTTAAAATACTATATGCAAAATGAGGCAAAGGACAGTTTCTTCTTATAGATTTCAGAACGAACTGTTTTTTTTTTCCTAGAAAGAACAGAAACATAGCATTTTTCCTACGGTATATATGTTACGGATTATTAAAGTGGTTTTAACTATATGATTTATACCATCTAACTATAAATTCCAAAGTAACTTGACATTTTTCTTAAGCTTACCTCCCATCTCTGAGTCACAGACTTCTCTCCAACCAAAGTGCTAAGCAACCCAGATCTAAAACGAACAAATAATTAAATAAATTGTAGGCAGTGTAATTTTAAATTTGAGTAATTATAAAGTTGAAAACTTTGAGTCACCTGGTCTAGACTTCTTCAAACTATGGAGGACCAATCAGTGGGTCACGAAGTTTGTTAAGTGGGTTGCGATCAACATTTTGAAATATGAAATAACCATAGGTTCAAAGTAAAGGGAACAGAACACTGGAAGATATCGTATATAGTAAAGGAAAATATTTCACTGAATTTTGTTTTAGTGCTTGTAACTTAGTTTGTGTGACTTGGGATGCAATGTAGTGGACATCATTTCAACTGTGGGTTATGGCAGAAGAGTCAGAGAGACACTGATTTAGACCAACCTTCTACCTTTTCCAATAATCCTTTAATAAACATATTTAAAGACATTAAATTGGAGTAACTGAAATAGTATATAATATTTTGTACATAAAAGGTATATGGCCCATTTCCTAACAGAGATGTTAAAAAAGTGAATGAAAATATTAATATTTTATGATGGGAAGGTCACTTCTATTCAGGTCATTTAAAATTATGGACTTTTTTGAATAGCAAACTTTCCTAGAGTGCTATTAAAAAAACTTCTTAACATTTAACAGCTTTGTAATATTGATAATTAATAATGTGAAGATGGCATATTTGTCACTGAACCAATACTTAACTGTATTTTTTGCCTGTAAGGAAATTAATAGATTTGTAAACCTTAGTTCATAAACATCCAGCTCACTAATAAAGATACCACTTTCCACATCTAGATAAATTCTTCTTATCAGCCAAACTGAATACACAACATACTATCCCTGGTAAAAAAAACCTATGATCACCCCTCAATTTTATAAGATTAAAGTTTGAAATGAATTTCTAGTTCTTGACTTTGAGCTTTCAAAAGTTCTTTAGAACTGCTGGCTCAGCACAGAAAGTACCAAGAACAGTGAAACAGCAAATGGAAGATTATCTGGCCAGGTGAAAGTACTAGCAATTTGACTGCAAGGAGAAAAAATGTTCAACGTGCTCTAAGGGAGCCTGTCATTTCCTGTATTTATCTTCACAACACAAATGAAGGAACAGGCGTGTTTCCAAGGTTAACAAAAGCATATACTTGGCATTTATATTTGTTAAACCTCAGCTAAAGAAAAATGAAAGGAACAATTTAAAGAAAAATACACAAATGTAATATATTTGGATACACACAGACTGGAATCAAATCTTATTTCCAAATTATAGAAACCCTGGTAAAGCTTTAAGTCATTTTCTTGCATGCTGTTACAATCAATTTGTAGCCCCAAACCATCACTTCTTTTCCAGTGTATTATAAGGGGCTACCAGTTCCTGAAGACTGTATATGGATTCCTGAAAAGGCGTATCATCCCGAAGGACTTTTTAAGGTTAAAAGCAGCTGAAAAGAGCGTAAAGGAATCACTGATAGGTTTGAACACATTCAAATCGAGGTTTAAACATCAAAAAACAAAGTTAAGAGGAAAATTGGGTAATTTGCAACAAGTATGCCAATCAAAGGAGTAATACATTATAGAGAAAAATCCCACATAGACTGATAAGAACCCAGAGGAGATATTAACTAGATTTACTGTGATCACTTCACAATATACACAAATATTGGAACATTATATTGTACATCTGAAATTAACATGTTATATGTCAATTATACCTCAATTAAAAAAAAAAGTGCCCCCCCCAACGAATTCAGGAAAAAAATTAGCACAACTGTGGATCATTCACAAAGGATGATTTTAAATGGTTAACCAACATAAACAGAGCTCAAGATTACTAATACTGAAAGAAATGCACATTTAAAATGGAGAAAGCATTTTATAAAATCAGTAAAAATTAAAATGCAATATAAAAAGCTGACAAGCATCTACTGAGATAAGCAAACTTATACACTAATGGTGGAATATAAACATATAATTTTTATGGCAATCAAGTTGGTTTTGTGTATCAAGAGCCTTAAAATTAATCCCCTCTATTTTACTTAAGGGGACTTTCCCCTAAAAATATAACAAGGAATCACACTTGTAGTATTATTAACAAGGAAACCTGATAAAGATGAAATATCCACAAATAAGAGAATGCTTTATACATATGATAAATAGTTTAGTAAGTAAAAGTAATGTTTCTGAAGAATTTTTTTAAAGTGGTGGAAATATTTACATATCACACTGAACGGAAGAAGCAGCGTAAAAATCTGTATTTATAGTTATCAGCTCAATTATGCACACAGGAGTATATGCAGGCTTAAAAGACTCCAAGGAAAATGACCAAAATGAGAGCACTGATTTCATAAAGTGATCATGCATACATTTTTTTTCCCCTCTACTTTGCAGTATTTAAAAATTTTGTGCAACCACCAGGAGGGGAAAACACTCATTAAAAGTATTAAATAATATTGATGTGATACAAACCATCCTAATTTCAGCATTAAACTACAAGCAAGAAGCAAACAACTTACCCCTGCTCCACACTCGTGTTTGGTCGCTGCCCAGACACAGACTCTGAACTGTCAGTCAGAGAAGGCACTACAGCCAAAAACCTGGAAAATTTTTAAATGGCATAAAATTGGAAATGAAGTCTCAGTCAGGATCTATTGGGAGCCTAAGAAAGGATGATTCATTTAAGTCTTAACTCTTGAATTTACCCCTCCACTACCCAGTAAATGACAGACAATGGGCGTGCACCATAATGAGAACACTGTTAAAAAACGGGTGGGATGTTGGCTTCCAAAGCCAGATATAAAGGGCCACAGCAGATTCTATCATTTTGGGTTTTTACTGATGCTGCCATATTACCAGAATAAACAGCCTTGCAACACTGATTCACAGGAACTGACTCAAATGAATGAAGTCCTAAAGAGGAATTAACAGCTAAATGTTCATATGGCAGCAAGTGATGAGAGCTGAACAAATGACAGAGCAGAGACAGCACTAAACAAATGAAGACACAGAAAAGAGAAGAACCTTCATGTGACAGAGATTTAAAAAAGCTCCCAAGGTCAACATATATTTTTTAAAAGCAAAAGAGAAATATGGGGAAATTCTTGGAATGGAGGTGGTTCTTGAACCTGGTATACACTGTCTCAGAGGAAAACACTCATTTCCTTAACAGCTTCTCGTTATGAAGAACAAATAATTTCCTAGTGTTGAAAACACTATCACCTTTAGAAATGAGTAAGGTAACTAAAGTTCCAGCCATTTTCCTTAGCGCTTCGCATATGTGAAAGGAGTTCTGGATGACCAGGCACCACCTTCAGGCACTTTACTTGAAGAACCACCCTCATTCCCACATGCTCACAGGTATTATTACTGCACCGCAATGACAAGCAATGCTGTTTGGCCTTAGTCATTCCCAATGGAGGTCATTTGAAATACAAAATTTCCCTTATTAGAGGGCTTGCTGGGATCTCTACCACCTTTCAAAGAACAAGAGAAGGACTCTCCTATCTTGATCAATTCATAAAAGGCTTATCAGTCATGTATCCAACAGAAATATCTTTGAGCACCATGGACATGTACTTTTCTTTTACAAGGTAAATCAGAAACACTCTTACCAAAAACAAAATATGGTCAGACTAGATTAACGGCTTTATTTGGCTGTGTTATTTTTTCAAGGGTGAAAGTATCCTGTTTCCCTTCCAAGGCAGACAAAGTCTCATGTGACTATAGTTTCTAAGGAACTCAGTCTCTGCATTCAACAGCAAGGCAGAGTATAGTCTTCTTTTTGGTAAATATGAAAGAAGCCCATTTTGAGCCTAAAGTATTATTTTTTTGGCTACAGTTTCATCATCCTTTTACATTTAGAGACATGGGACTTAAGAGATAAAAACAACTTTTGACGATATCTACTGTTGAGTTACCAGAAGAAAAAATGGCATTTCTCAAGAGAATAGCATCACTTTAAAAGCTAGTTAGAAGAATTGTGTTTCAAGAGGTTGGAAAAAATGAAACAAACATTTTCTTCAAAGAAGTCAATTCACTAATGTTATTCTAGATTTTTAGAAACTAGGTGAACTAGAACTAGTTTTCCTTCCATCTCTTCCCATATAAAGTATTCCTAATAAACAATACCTTTGATAAACTTTATTTCGAATTCCTTTCTGAAAAGCAAGGAGGTAATTCCGTCCATCTCCAGAAAAAACTTCCACAGCAATAGGCTGAAATGATCAGAGAGAAAAGCATTAGGGAAAAAACAGTGAGGTTATATATTAACTTTTCCACTATGAATTTCTACAGTGTTGAAGAAGTTTACTTGTCTGAGGAATATTTTGAGTCATGAATTCTCAGCAGATTACAAAATAAACGGAGCCAATTAATTCTGAATTTGTTCTGTTCAATTTGCTTCTAAAATCTTTAATAGAATTATGATAAAGTAATTATAAAATTATAATTTTGTAAAGTGGTACTATGTAATTTTTATATTAAAAGACAATTATATACTGTTAATATGGAGAGCTATAGGGAAAATTGATACAAAGATATCACTCAAGAGTTAAATTATGTTTAAAAAGAAAGTGATGCATTATACACTGTTATGCAACCAGTGTGGCACGACTCTATCATACAACCAAATCTAGGGAATACTCTAGGGATAATGTGGATTCTATAGAGGGTTTTCACAGCATGTATCAGTTTTAAAATAATACATTCTCTGAATACAGGAACGTGACAAAACCTTCAGTACTACTAAATCCACCCACCTGCAGGAGATACCTCCTTTTATGCACTTCCTTGATGTCTTCATATGCAAAAATGCTGCATGTTCTCTTGAGCTGGCTGGGGCCTTGCCTGGCTCCTCTTGGGATAATGGGCTCATGCATACTACAGGCAGCCAAAAGAAGGGAGGTAAACAAACACACAGCAAAAGATAAATTCACTGTTCAACAAAAAGTGTGTTATTTTCAACATATGAATGGGAGTGGGGAACAATGTATCAGAATATTCAGTTAAAAAAATGTTCAAGAGTGTAATTTGTCAGCTACTCAGCATACAAGGAACCCCCTTTAATGAATGTAATTTTAAAAATTCCATTATTGCTATAAGGGCCAATATATCTACAAGCACAGTGGACACAGTGCCTGGGCTGACATACTTCTGGGGCTCAAGAAAATGTTTGAAGTTTTTTAGTATCAGAAGAAAAAATCATACTTTTAGGTAGACTATCTTAAAATATGAATATATTCATCTTTAAATGAACAGTCCCAAAATATAATTTTTAGTATTTTTATATAGAGGAAGGGACCCAGGACAGTCATACTGTGGCCCTGATTGTTGCTGAAGATAGTTATTTGAAGTCTTTCCTAGGGACAAACTAAAGAGACCAGTGTTAGGGGCTCAAAATGTTAAAGGAAGAGAATATTGACTTCCTAAGCCTTAAGCCTTTTATCTTCATCTTAGCTTTGTCTGTCTTCTGGGTTTTCCATTACCTACTCTCATGTCCATCATAGGACTGGCAGACGAAAAGGAGGATGGATAAAAAGTCAGTTAATTTCTGTCTGAACTTTAGTCACACTGGTCCTAGGGTATCCAGAGGGCATGGACATTCTTTCATTTGCTAGAATATTTTGCAGCTTCTTGCATTTTCTCTACAACTGTGCTTACACTAAAATTTTTTTTGAAAGGATTGCATGCAAATTCAGAATAAGTTTATAAATATTGGATTACAGTACAAGGAATGAGGTGTATAATGCTGTTAGTGCACAGCAATAAATTTTTATTTATTTTCATTTTGATAAATACGGTAAATTTTTCCTATATTACCTTGAAATACTTGTTAACCTTAATGGAATATTTAATAATGGATGCATACAAACTGAGAGACAACATGACTTAAAACACAATTTTTGGATTAAAAAAAAACCGTGTAAATATACTGCTTTCTAAAGATAGCTGTACTTTTTGTCTCTTCATTCTTTTACTTACTTTGGTGGTAAGGTTTCAATATCTCTTATTTCCCTGGTTGCTGTCATTGTAAATCCATCAATCACATAAAAATGCTCTTTACCAAAAAGAAGTAGCCCCTCACTGGTATCTAGGCCCTGGACTCGAGCAGAGCGGTACATGTGTTGGATCTACAAAGAAAACCATAAATGTTCATTAATCCAGGTTTTTCTTTAATTCAGGTAATTTTTTTAAATATAATTTAAACAAAATATTTTCAAACATGGGCAAGTAGGATTCTACCAAGATATGACTCTTACGGCACCCCAAAATTAAACCTGAGGTCATCAAAAACAATCAGTTCTGACTGCAGTCTGACGTCAGTAAAAGGAAACAGCCATTTAATCTTATCTGTCCACTTCCTGTCCATCCACCCATTCATCATCCATCTAATCCATTTCTCCCAGTATTCACAGAGTATGCACTGGGTGCCAGGCACATATGCACGAGGGTCTACACGTGATGAACAAGTCAGATAAGGAGAAAGACAGACACAACAAATTTAGCAGGAAAGGGAATTGAGACAGATATGTAAGGAGGTCGAGATTGTGTCCTTTGTGCAGACCGGGCAATCTTGAGAAAATTCCCACTCTGTCTCTTAGTTGTAGATACAGCCAAATACCTTAATTTCTCTGAGCCTCTGTGTCTTCATTTGTAAATCTCAAATACGCATTGGTTTGTTGTGAGAATTAGCAAGATAATGCACATAATTATGTTAGGAAGTGTTGACTGTCTTGTCTTCCACTCAGCTCTTTCCTCTTTTTCAACAACAGCTCCTGGAAGTGGACCTGGGGAATCTGTCCCTACTATTCCCTCCCCACCTGGATCCTGCCTGCCTGGCAGACTGTTGTGCCACTGTTCTTCATAGGAGGAAGGAGCTGCTAAATTTCTCAGTGTTAAGTATTGTTTGCTTTCCAACGGGTAGGATTTAGTTCTCAGTAAAAATTCTTTCTTGCTTAAACTCAGCTCAACATGAGTCAAGGAAAAAAAATCAGTAACTACACCAGAGTCAAACAAATGTCAAATAAATATCAGTTTTGAATACATTTCCTGTACTATTCAAACTTAAAGCAATTAGGACAAAAACTGTACTCATGAGTTAAAAGGTTAAAAAATGACATTAAAAAACATTTTGTGCAATATGCAAAATAAGTCAATTTTCATTGACACATATGAACTATTTCAATGATAAAAATAAGGATTATAGGGAAAATACTGATGTCCTTTTAAAGTAACTATTGTAGTGTAATATACATAAGAAAAATAATTATTTCATAAATACATAGTTCCATGAATTTTCAAATGTAAAAATATGGTGCAATAAGCATCTGGATCAAGAAACAGAACATTCCCAAGACTCCAGAAGCCTCTCTTGTGCTTCATTCAGACTTAATGTACTTTTATAGTTACATGAATTTTTTCTTTTTGTATTTGCATTCAAGATTAATTAAGCCATACATCTGAACAGAATTTTTTAAATGATAGCCTAATTTCTGGTAACTACTTCTTAATGGGTAAGATTTCAAGAGTTATATACCAACATCTAATATAAAAGGCAAACAGAGTAACATTTAAAAAGTGATACTCACTACATATTAATGCATTCATTCCTTCATATATCCTTTTATTTACTCAGTCAGTCACTCATTCATTCAAAGGTTTATTGGGTGTACATTAGGTGATCAGAGCTGTGTAAGGCAATGGGATAAGAATAGAAAACAGTGCCTGCCTATAAGGAGCTCCCTATCTAAGAGAAGAGACTGACATAAGAACAAATAATCATGACATGACAGAATAGAGTGATATGTACAAGGCATTATAAAGCATACAGGAGGGGTATCTAACCAAGCCTGAGCTGGCAAGACAGTCAAGGAAAGCTTTCTACAGTCAAGTATTAAAGACATCCAGATAAATGAGGCTGTATCAAATGGGACTTACTAGAGGTTATACAAGTGATGGAGAAAGGGGTATTTTTGTAGGAAACACAATGGGTAAGGCACAGAGTAAAGAAACAACATCATTGATGTAGTGACCTGCAAGGCATCCCGTGCTGCAAGGGGGCACAGGCTTCCAGGTAGAATCGGGAAAAAGGCTGGAGAGGCCAGCAGTGTGTAGGAGGGGGACAGAGAAGCAGGAAGGTTAAGGTAGTCTCTGGGAGTGAAGGAGAGCAGGAATTAAATACAGGGCTGGTAGTGGTATACAGATGGGCTAAAGCTGCTTGTGGGCAGTGACTGGAATTATAAAGGTGCAGAAAAACATAACAAGGACAGATTATAGAATAGGTTGTGCACATGGGCTTGGAACAGAGAAATATGGCAAGAACTTCAGTCTAATAAAGGGCATAGAGGAAGAATGAAATAGGTGTCAACTGTTAATACTGTAGCTGATGAAGCTTTCTGCTGTTTAGTGTGCTCAGATAAGTCAGAAAATTCTGCAAATGAGGGAGGTAGAGTACTAAAAAAGGTTGCTTAACACTAATACTGTATTTCTTGATAGAGGCTAAAACATTTATCTTCTGGCACCAGATAAATATCCTACTAACTAATCAATGGCAAAAGTTACTTACACACAATCCTTACTTTTTAGAAGCACAATACCTTTTCTCCGTCCTCCAACAGGCGCAGTAGGGTGGCATTGTCTGTTTTCTCCTCCTCTTCTATAGAGCTGCCTTCAGCAATCTGCTCTTGCAGCTGCTCCTGGTTCTCCTCATCTCCTCCGTCAGGTGCGGATCGAGCCCGTTTTAGAGGAGGCTTGACCAGACCTGTGGGAGGATAACCAGGAGGGCCATGTGGCCTCATGTGGGCCATTTGGGGAGTTTAGGCCCATGCGGTCCCTCCTGTACATTTCCCATTTGAGATAACTCTGGGAGACAGAGGGAGGCAGCACAGTCCAGCAGTTAACACAGGCCCTGGAGTTAAAAAGGCAGGTGACCCTGGAGAATGATTTGCCCTCTCTGAATCTTGGCTTTCTCATCTATAAAACTGGGAAAAAATACTATCAAAGAGGACTGCTGGAGGACTAAAAATGAGGTAATGCATGTAAAGTGCTTAGCATCATACCTGATAAAGAGTAAATTTCAAGTAAGTGTCACACAATGACAATGAACAGAAGCTTAGCACAACTGATGGTAAGGACGGTGCTGCTACGGACAGGCATCATTGAGGGGATACTACGAATAAATAATGGATTACTATCAGAAACAAAAATAAAGACAGCAAGTTACAAACATGATTACAAGAGAGCCCACACACTTGGAGGGCCCATGAGAACTCCTTCAAGACTCATGTCACAAGCAGCAGTCGGGTCACTCATACATGAATGAATCTGATCAAATCATCAGGTCATAAACAGCAGAATTCTTTATAATACAGGGACAGACTATTTAATTTACAGATTAAGACACTTTAATGCTTATATTTTGATGATTTTATTATCACAGG
Organism: Smutsia gigantea; assembly: GCA_032199065.1. NCBI lineage: Eukaryota > Metazoa > Chordata > Mammalia > Pholidota > Manidae > Smutsia > Smutsia gigantea. The sequence goes on from JAVSCE010015779.1 coordinate 83,360, forward strand.
AGATAACATTAAAATCACTTGATGAGATTCCAAAGTATGAGAAGCATTCAAAATACACTCTAAATCCCACATTTAATTAATGTTTTTATTTTAGTTCTACCATAAAAAGTCATGTTAGACCTACCAATGATAGTTGCTCTAAAAATTCTGGGAAAAGCGTTAAGTCAGCCTGTTAGAATCTTATCCTTTGCACATATTATCAGAGGTTCTTCTTTGCCTTGGGAAGAACCTTGTTTTCACATATGAAAAAGTACAATAAGTAAACAAGAGAGACCAAGTCACACTGAGAACATCCAAAGGGGGAAAAGCTTACAGCTGCATTTCTTTTAGTCTGATGAATGAAAGTCTCCAACTCTTAAGTCTAGTAAAACACCTTGCATATTCTGTAGTGACACCAATATTGTGTGGTTTTGAGCTCAATTAGACAGGAAAATGAGGCAAAGAGAAGTTCTGACTAACTCTGGGTTGTACCTTGGGTAATATTATACTCAGTAAATACAGCTTTGGATCCATCTCAATAACTTTGCTGGGGCAATGTCAAGAAAAATCAACAGAACTGTAAACTCTGATCAACTTCTAAAAGTTTCAAGGATCTTATGATAACACTAAATCAATTATGAAATGTTTAGTAAGTCATTGTCATCATAAGAAAGAATAGGTGGATTATAATAACAGGAGAAATGGATGACAATTTTCGATGGTGTTTCTTGTTGACATGGCCATATACTATTAGTTTTTTAATCAATGGTATCTGAAACTAATTTTTTATTTAAAGTTCTTAATTTACATTCTGGGACTTTAGTTATAGAATATTCCAAGACTTTTGAATTTATGGTTAAAGGCTTAAAAAATGGTTAAACAGTAGATTTGCTTATTCAACATGGATGGAATTCCCATTTTATGCTAGGCATGTGCCAAAAGCTATAAAGAGAGAAGAAAAATAATATTTGCCTCTGAGAAACTTAGAATTTAGAAAAACATAAAACAGTGAAAATCACTGAAACTGCTGTAAGAGATATGAGTAAAGTACTAGCAGTGGACAGAGGAGTTGGAAAAGGTTCAGGGAAGGAGTTTCTCTTAATTGATCAGTGCTCTTGAGATGAGGTATGGTTTGTTAAAAGTCGAGATCATGCAGAGGCTGTTGGAAGGGGGCAGAGGGCATACGCATGTAAAAGGACAGAATCAAAAAGTCCGTGGCCATTTTAGTCCAATTTATCACCTTATGTATGTTTACTAAATTCATAAAGTATAGATTTGCACTAATCTGTCTTAGCTCATAGGAAGAAAGATCATTATTTCTTACTGTTGGCTAACATGCAATAATGACATATCTGGTAGTTGCTTTAATTTTATAAGTATGCATCTAGGTACTGGGGGCCTTAACTTAAAATATCAGGTGCCACTGAGAATTCTGAATACAGTTAAAAAAATCATCAAGCCAGTGGCACACAACATTTATCTGAAGTCTTTTTTAGTTCTGATATAGAAATCAATTTTTATGAAGATGAGACAGAAAATGTATGGTTATTTTAAAGGTTGGCTCTACTCTTTACAGTATATAAGCTTAAATATAAGGAATGCTCTGAAATGACTGTTAATTAAAATCAAAGAGGAAGTCTGACCTTTGACTTTAGCGATAGTGTCTTCACCATGTTCTGGTTCTTGCTGAGTGGCTTCACCTTCTGAACTCTCTACAATGGCATCTTGGACAATGGCTGGATTGCCAGAGGCCAGGCGCATGTAGTATTCTTTACTGTCATAACTTATGGCTCTTCTGTACCGAGCAGGTTTCTAAGAAATAACAAAAGGACTCAGATAATTATCTTCACGAATTAAAATATCAGCTTCCTGAGAGAAGGTATGGTGTCAAGATTTCTTTATGTGTTACCTTCTTTTAGGGATTTTTATAGACTCTATACACAGTAAGTTGACAAACTTTTGGGTCAAGTTTCTCTATTTTCAAATTCAACTGATTTTTAAAAAGATAATATAAAACAACAAAATTCACAGTTTTATTCTTCCTAAAATAAAAATAAATTGCCTCTAGTCAAGTAATATTTCCACGTTAGTATAGTTCAGCCTCACTGATTTATCAGAAAACCTCCCCACATGGTAATACAGAGATGATAAGGCCCAGCGTTGCAGAGCATCAAGTTGCAAGGGGAGGTCTTGTCTGTGAGGAGCCTGGAACTTTGCTTCTACCCCAAGTAAAGTAAGTAGGTCAGCCCTAAAGGGTCATCCATTCAGTTGGGATCATCTGTGCAAGTATATACTTCTGATACTTGGAAGTACAGACTCAGAACTGCCCTGCCCTTTTTCATATTTGCAGGTCTCCCTGGAACTCTGGAAGTGGCCTAAACCTCCACAGTCCTAAGCTGCAGGCTAGCTGGCTGGCGCTCCCTGGTTGGCCCATCACTCTGAGCTGCTATCTCCAATTTGCTGAAACATCCTTATTGCTTGTTGGGTAAAAAATTATGATCAAAAACTTTCTAAATAAACAAGTATGTCTAGAACATACAGGAGTCCATTTTGAGGAAGAAATTAATTATCTAGATACATTAGAAAAATTTAAGCTTTCGGCATATAAGAGCATTTCTTTTTAGAACAATATTTATCCTAAAAACAGGTTTTCCTATTAACCTTTTTAAGACTTTTTAGCTTAAACCATAAGGTAATGAAAATTAAGGTTTAAAATTTCCTACAAAAATATAAAACCATAGGGAAACGTTTATATGTATATAGGTTTCTTGATCACAATTGGACCCAAACTTTGGATTAAAAATTAAGAAAAAGATGGAGTTTGAAACATGCTTAAAAATCTTGCCTTTCTGGACTAGCAGTTGCTAAGGGGGAGGGGGAGGGGAGGGTGGGCAGGGAGGGAGGGAGAAGGGGATTGAGGGGTATTATGATTGGCACACATGGTGTGGGGGGGATCATGGGGAAGACAGTGTAGCACAGAGAAGGCAAATAGTGACTCTGTGGCATCTTACTATACTGTTGGACAGTGACTGCAGTGGGGTATGGGGTGGAACACAATAACATGGGTGAATGTAGTAACCACACTGTTTTTTCATGTGAAACCTTCATAAGAGTGTATATGAATAATACCTTAATTTAAAAAAAAGGGAAAAAAAATCTTCCCTTTCTAAACTTTTATTTTTCCTTTCCTATGAATATCTATTTGAAAGTATTCTATCAGCCTACTCTTCAACTCAAGTAGTCAATACATATAGTCCAGAATAATGCTTATTTCAAGCAAGACTTAAAAAAAAATCCAATTTTAAAGAGGAAAACAAATGTGCAACTGATTGGAAATTTAGATTAAAACAGTGAATTAATCTGAGATAAAAAGATACCTAACTGAAGCCATAGTTGCCCTTCTTTTAACTTCAGGTACAGAAAGTGAGCTGCAAGCTAACAAAGGAATGGTATTCAGCAAATGGAAATTGAAACCTATTATGTAACATAGGGAAGTATTAAAATGATATAAAATATGTTACAATTATGGATGCATTCATCTGATGAGCAAACTATTAAGACTATTGCAATATTTTTTAAATGAAGTAAACTTTGTATAACAACTCTTCTCATGAAGTATAACAATTATCTTCAACTCAAAATTGTTCATTTTTAAAAAGATGATAGCATAGTTAGTGATGGGCAAGACAATGAATTAATACATGTGGGAGAACATCTACTTGGTTACTGACTTCATATACAGACTTAAACTTGGAACTATAAGCATTTTTCCCTAAATATTTTAAAGTATATTTTTGTGTTACAAAGAACTACTTTTTTTAAAACTGCATTAAGTATTGAATATTTCTGGAATAAGAAAACCATTATAAAATTTTAAACTAATTAAAACTGTATTTAAAAAAGTGATCATACATTTTTAGTTTTCAGTAGTTCCTTCTGATTCAAAAAATAATTAAAAGAGGATATACTCTTGCAACCTCAAAATACACACTGTTCAATATCTAGAAGAATAAAATGAGTAATCGAAAGAAAAGTTGAAGGTGTCAGGCTGCCCATTACTAACATGCGTCAGAACTTGTTAGCTTATGTGTGAAGCAATTCACGTTTTACAAAGAGAGCAGTGAATATTCAGCCTGTTAGTGAACAGCATACAGACCCTTGAAAGCTAATTAGAAGAACAAAGTCGAGAAAGACTAGATCTCTCAACATGAGTGAAAACAACCTTTCAACTGTAAGGAACTTACAGAAAGAACAAACTGAAAGTCAATCTTTGAAGTTAGTCTAGTCTACCATGCACTAAAAACAAACAAACAAACAAAAAACCCTGAAGTATTTTGCATTCTTTTAGGTAATTTGTCTTTTACCTTTTGAGGAATGATATCATCGGGTGTCTCAGGTTGTTTACTTGGGATTTCAGACTGAAAACAGGGTATTAAGTATAGAAACATCAGAAAAAAATAACAGAAAGAACAACACAAAAATAAAATTTTCTTGAGGATTCTATGAAATATGGAAGACGCATTCACTCAAAATTGATATGATATTCTAAGCTGCTTGAGATAATCACTCAGCACCTTTGGATTGTTTTCTCCATTAACAAAAGTAGTCTTAAGGTAAAAATAAGTACACTAAAATTCTCAAGGCTACTGAACAGGACAGACTTAAAAATCACACAGGCAAAACTTCAGCACCAGTGTCACAGATCACATACAGGCAACAACTTACATGGCTTCAAAAGGGAAAAACTGAGAACGAGACTATAGAACTTAATGCTAGCTAATATCTTCCACCTACCTTTCACTGTGCTTATCCCTAGATCTGTTTTTTACAGGAGCAATACTGGTTTCAAGTATTACCTACAATACCCTATGCCAGGAGTCACTCAGTGTTGGTAAAGAACACATCCTCCCATAGGAGCCTGGGGACCTCCTTCCTTCACCTTCACAGCTGTGACCCCAGAGAGGCTGAAGGCAGAAGGCAGAAGGGAGACTGGACCATCAGGTTCCAAACCAAACTTTTTATGAAAGAGTACTTTTTAAGGAATTATGTGGTTGCTTTATATTTTATTCTCAGAATAAAATCCTGAATAACAAGAACACAATTTCTGTTGAGCTGTAGCATATAGCATATGCATGTAAACACATAGATAGCTACAGACAGTAACACACCAAAAACTACTCCCAGTTTTTCTTCCTTTTCACAGCTTGTACCTGAAGATGACTTCTAGTACGCTTCCCTACAGTAAACACGAGCAGGCAAAATGTTTTCACAAATGTTTCCTTCTGTAGGCAAAACAAACACTGGACTACTGGGCATAATTTCAAATACTTCACATAATTTTAGTAAACTTTTCTCTTTAAAAAGTGTATTCTTATACTAAAAGACCTTTAAAACACACATACACATCCTTTGTCGCGGTAAAGGTTTGAGTTAAAGAGTATGTATCATACATTTGTTAATACCCACTGAATGGTACACTTCAGATTTGTGTATTTCAATGTATATAAAATTTATGTCAAAAAAAGAACTATAAATATATCAAACTATAATTAATGATATGCAAGTGGAAATGTTTAGGGGTGATACTGCATGTCATTTTGAAGCTCATAAAAAAAACTAAGATAGATTGCTGGGTAGGTATGTGACAAACCAATATAGCAAAATGGACCAATTACTACTGTCAAACCCAATCTTGCTGTCCACCATATAATCCCCAACCAGAACGTGGGCAGGCAGGGTCTGACCAGTATACTCCTGTGCATTCCCTCTGTGAACCAGCACAGTGCTGGTTTAATACTTATTTGATCCACTGACTGAGATTCTTATTTTACTAAAAGGCACAGCATTCAAGAGCAAATATATATGTTATACCAATAATCTTAGCATTATTACAGCTCTCTCAATATTTTTAAAACTATTACATTCACATAGAAATCTAAATTTCTCAGTCATAATTTCTAGGAAATAACTTTATAGTCCCTTAACTTCAAAATTTTCTGTAATACTGGTAATGGAATTTCCTGAATTAGAGAAGCTGTTTAGTTTCTCTAAGTCCTGTGACATCTATATATTATATACAAATACATGTGGAGGCAGCTGTAAGAAACTGTTCATTAGAAAAGGAGCCCTCTTTGAAGTCATTTTTCCCTTCTGCCCTGAACAGCCCAATATTAGGCGCTGGGGTCTTTTCCCAATGATATTTGCAAAGAATAATAAATATGCTTGAGATTATTAATTGGTGAAAATAAAGGGATTACAGAATTAAAATCTGATTTTAGTATTAAAATATGATTTTTTTAAAATGACAAAATAGGGAATCTTATCTCCAACCTCAGGACTCAGAATAAAATTAATAGTTGGTTTTAGTATTAAAATATGATTTTTTCAAAAAGGCAAAATAGGGAATCTTATTCTCTATCCTCAGGATTCAGAGTAAGATGAAACAGTTGGTTAAAAACAACAAAACTTGGTATTTTCATCATATCCCAGCCTCGTATCTTAACAATATCTATAATTGATACTACCACTTGAAATACAGACTTACAGTGCAATTCAGTATAGCTATTATAGTTATGAAAATTAATCCCCAAGAAAAGTCACTGTGCAAAGAGGATAAATTATTTTCATATGAGAATAATTTTCCACATGTACTTAATTTTCCCAGGACAAAAATAATTGCAACTACTGATGCTCTTGTTAAAATAATTTCAGTTGAAAAACTTTCAGAGCTTTTATGTCTGTGGAAAATGAAACACTAGAATGTGTTCTATTTTCTATAAACAAACATCCAATTTAAAAATTAAAAGAAAAAAATTGAGAAGAACAATTCAAAACTGAACAGGTAAGCTATGTTTTACATAGTAAGTAGTATTATCAAGGGTTAAGAAATAAAACACTAATGACTAAAGGAATAATCATTTGATTAATTTCTAATACATCAAAGATTTGAAAACAAGAAAACTTAATCATCACTGTATTCCTTTAGCTTACGCATTGGACTAAAAATTCAAATGTTTGTTATACACGATTATTCTTAATAAATAAGGCAAAAGATCAAATCATTTGCCCTGTTTTACCAATCAAGAGGCTTCAAAAGCAATTTTTAGGTTGGCATATACCTGTTATGTACTGTTTTTAGAAACACGAATGCAAGGAAAGCAACACATTTACGGGTGTGGAAAGGGAAGAAGTGACTGATCTCAAACTCTGGGAGGCAATATTTAATATAATTCAGGACCGAGGATTTACTTTGAAGTTAGTGAAGCTTAAACTTTAACAGCCTTCAGTTCCTATGGGTGTCTTTCAAAACCCTGGAGGAGGGGCCCTAGCAATTTGTATTCTTTTTTTACGGAGTGCTCCCTCAAGTTATATAAACTTCAGGACCCATAAAATTTGGCTCTTGCTCTTTTTTAGTGGAAACATTTCATAATAAGGAAAATTCTATAGGTTGCTAAATGGGAAGCAATGGAAAAAATGTGTAACTTAAGAAGAGAGAGAGCTGGTAGTCTACTCACTCAACATTTATTATGTTCTAGATACTCTGTTAGCATTAGAGAGACAAAACCTAGGATATGGTTTCTGTCTGGAGGAAGTTCACTGTCTATGTGTAATGCCACAAAACCACTAAAGATCATGATCTTTTCTTTCTCAAAAATGGTTTACCTTCTAAGGAACAGTCAACCTATACTCAGTATACTTATACTTAGTAGACGTGATCTAGAAGGGGTTCCTTAACTTTTCTAGATTTCTATTCTTCATCTGTAAAATTGGGATAATAATATTATGTATACTTCGGAGGGCTGTCATGAGATGTAATGAAGCTGCATATAAACTGCTCTGCAGAGCACTGAGCTCACTGTGCTTTGTAAATAGAACTGACTCTTGAACAGGGTCAAGGGCCCTTATCCCCAGCCTGTGAAATAAAAAATCTGCAGATAACTTTTGATTTTCCAAAAACTTAACTACTGATAGCCTACTGTTGACTGGAAGCCTTACTGGCAACATAAATAGTTGATCAACACATATTTTGTATGTTATATATGTTATGTACTGTGTTCCCACAATAAATTAAGCTAGAGAAAAGTTTTTTTCAAATTGCCACATGTCTCCAAAACAAATTTCCAATATATGTGTTGAAAAAAATCCATGTATAAGTGGACCCACACAGTTCAAACCTGTGTTGTTCAAGGGTCAACAGCAGTATTTGCTCTTGTTTTTTGATTTCATGATAGAAATCAGTGGAGTAGCAGTTGCTTCTACTTTTTGGAAGTTTCCTTGCTATCAATTTGCCAGATTGTATACTTTCAAATTTACAAAAGATTTTGAGCTAGCAAAACCAAAATAACTATTCATTCAGAAAATTTCATCATAGCAGATTAACCTTGATTCATGTAAGAACTAAGCAGCATGAATTCCACATTCAGTAATTGTCTCCCCTTCCCAACCACTTTTCCCTTTTTTGTAAACGTATCTGCAACATTTCTTGACTGCCTTGTATTTCCCAATATGGAAAGCAACCGGTTAAAAAACAAGTTCCATACGGTACATATTTATTTCTGAGACTGTTTAGATTTCATAGGCTGGTGAACTACTTTTCTTAGATAAAATGCTAATGATTCTAAGGTTGTAAGTATGAACCCTGGATAGGTTGTTATTTTGTTCTTATCTATACATAAGTTTAAATACACTTTTGTAAAACAAATGACATTGATACAAAGGAAAAGGGAAGATAAAAAAATATTATGGTTATATAACTCAAAGTATATGGCTCAGTTAAATAAAAATCTCAAAAATATATGCCTCAGTTAAATAAAAATAGTGAGTTGGTCACATATTTAGGATTCATCTTATATTTTAGTACTGCTTGAATGGATTCAATTTAAATGAGTGTTGACTCAACAAGAAATATTTTATTGAATTGCTACAGGCTTAAATTCTTATTTATTGGGGGAAAAAAGAGTAGGAATTTAGAGATTGTATTGCTTGCTTGTTCTGACAAAAGTAGGTGCTAGTAAAGGCTACTATATATGGGTGTATTAATCTTTTTACCTTGTGTGCTAGGTATTAGAAATTAGTCCTTGGAGTTACAGCTGTACCAAGTAAGGCATCTTGACAGAATAGAACACCTTTGAGAAAAGTAAACTCTAAGGAGCTATCCTGAAAATTCTTAACTATATAACAGCAGTCTAAAACCTATATTCTAAGTGGTATCAGGACAGAAGTTGAAATCAATGAGTACAAGATAAATGGAGCCAGGGTTTTGGCTGAGACAAAAAAGGCATTGGAACAATGCAAGCTGCCTCACATTATATGATTTGAACTACTTATTAGAAGAACCATGTTCCAAGTCTCCTCCGTAATGTCAGTTTCTTCAATCACTGAGAGAATCAAATATAAAGTCAAGAATGTGAAAGTATTTAAACCATGAAGATCTTTGAAATGATGTTTTTAATAAAATATAATAAAACTTTTATACTGGGCAAGTGTTTGGACTTCATGACCTCTCAGATTCTAAAATCATATTAACCAAATATCCAAGAAGAAGAACAAACACAAACTGTTCTTCAATGGATGATTCTTTGTAGTGATCTGAGCTCCTAACTGGGTATAGTTTAGAGGCAGCTAAATACCAGCATGAAACAAAACATGGAACACATTCCTTGGACATGGGTTAATCAGGCACAGTGTGGTCAGGTTTTGGGGGAGGGAAAGAATCTCAGAACATATTTTCCAGACTATATTTTCTAGAAGTTATAATACTGATTTTTTTTGAAAGTTTAAGTGACAGTGAAAAAAGGCAAGAGACTTTTATCAAAAAGAAGTACAGATTAAAAAAAAAAGCACATAACATTGGTCTAAAGTCAGGGATTCTCTAGAGTCCCCCTGTACAGTACAGGAGCCATTATCCCCAAGTGGCCACTGAGCCCAAGGAATGTGGCTAATCTGTGATATGCTGTTCATTTAAAATACATATTGCATTTTGAAGACAAGGTACAAATAAAGGTAAAATACATCATAAATAATGTTTTTATAATTGATGACATATTGAAATGATAGTATTAGGAAGCTAGATGAGATTATCTGTGAGATTCCCTTTCAATTCCCAAAGCTGTGATTCTATGACAAAAGTGAATTTCTAAGGAGGAAAGCATTCTTCATTTCGGAGGCAAAGGATTACTACTGGACACTGAAGAGTTGGATTACTATTTAGAAATGTGAGAATTTTCAGAATTAAATTCAGTGGACATTACACTCTTACATTTTCTTTTCTTAAATTTGTAGTAACTTTATTGGGAAAGATTATTATTTTCTCAAATTTAAAAACATGATCCTTGGACCATTATCAACTTAGACAAAAGCTTTCTGGTCATAAGCAAAAACATGAATGAAAGCCTTGGGAAGGGTAACTTCTCTGAATAAAAAAAATGTAAACAAATGGTGTTTGCTTTAAACCCATGGAATCAGTGATGAAGAGTCTCAATATAAATGGAATGATCTACATATTCAGGCTATTTTTCTTTAGCTGCTCTCTGTTTCTTCAAAGAATACTGCTTAATGCCAATATTTATTTTATTTACTTAACTTTCACTTATATTGTGCTTATTTTGTGCCACACTATTCCAAGTACTTTACTAATTTTAGCTAACTTAATCCTCTTAACAGCTTCTGAAATGATCCTAACTGTTATTTTCTCCATTTTAGGCATGAGGAAACAGAAACCTAAAGAGGTGCAGTGATCCAGCTAGTAGTAAAGTGGCAGAGCCACATTTTAAACCCAGCAGGATGGTCAGAGTCTGCGATCTAAACCACTTAACTATGACGTCTCCCTGTTGCACTGTCCCATCTTTTTCACTCCACCGCCACCACTCTGGCGTTACCAATTTAATACAGTTTACTGGATCTTCTAAATTAGATATTTTGGGTAGTTGACCAAATAAGAAAAAAAGCTTACAATGAAGAAGAAAAACTTGCAAGAGCCACTACAAACATTTAATTCTGCACACTCACCGCCACATTTGCTTCTTGTTCTGTTTCCGGCACATAAGGGTAATGGTTATAAAACATATCATTTCGCACCATTTTTTTCCTCATTCTGCAGGGCCCTTCTGTCATCTCCAGCATCCATTTGTCTAGATGGGAACCGATGGGGGGACCCCACAACCCTCGTTCCCGCAAGAGCTCGTACTCGATTTGGCACCACTCTTCTGTCACGTACTTCAGGGCATTCTGCTGGCGCTACAGGGAGGGAGTCAAGGTTGGTTTTCAAGCAAAAGTAGGAGTAACAATTAAAAGTCTACAAGCAACTTAAAACCAAGTTAATATTTGGAAACAACCAATCCATATCATTTCAGTCAATTACAGAAGTGAAATTACATTTATGTACGGTTAAAGTAAGCTACTGATTTTGTGAGACTGGGTTTTCATGGTAGCCCACGACGATTATTTTAGCACCAATGAAATGACAGATATGTACAGGGGAGAGTGTGCAGGACACATGAACAGAGAATTGAAGGAACTATGTTATTTGGGCACAGAAAAGATGGCAATATTACTTATGAAAATATATTGAAATGGTTAGTATGAGTTAATAGAGAAACATGGTAATTTAAGGATGAATCCCCCCCATCCACCCTCAAATTGTAAAATGGCTACTAGAACATGGATAGGAGAGAATCTATGAAATCATGGTAACATTTCCAAAGATTTTAGGTAAATATAAACATGGAACTCTGACAGGAACTTGACATTCATATCAAAATAAAAGAAAAACCATTTTTCAACTGGCCACTAGGATAGAACCAAACTGTTTTACTTAAATGAAAATGTATGACTTGGTGTAACTTCTTGCTGTTAAACACCAAGATGTGTAACACTTCAACTGTAGATGATTATAACTAACTTATTTAATGATTCATGGACTGTAAGTACATGATTTAAGTCTAAGAATAAACATCTCTTTATACCACTGACAGTGAAGAATGAATAATCTTGAAATTACATGATATCATGGTAGTACGTATGGGGAATCCCCTATAACAGCCAAGGTCTACACTTATTCCCAAAAAAGATTAGCAGCTTTTCACTCAGAAATCTTTAACAGACCTAAATCAGCTGCTCTAGAAATAAAATATTTAGGATAAGTTTAGTAGTTATGAATTCACCAAGAGTATCTCATTGAATTTATTTCTTACTGACATAATCAGCAAACACCAGTAACTGAAAATAACTTATCTTTTAGTATTTTAGAGCTTTAAGAAACTTATGACTGTGATGCACATTTTCATAGCCTCCTTAAGTCTGAAAGAGGGATCTCTCTTATATTCTAATTTTTATTATGAACAAACACATGCAGTATGTCAGTAGTGAATGTCAACATGATTCAGCTGTGCTGATTTCTAGTTTGTTGCTTTTAAATGCAGTTTTCCTATAGAAAGTTCAAAATTTTAAATCTTAAAACCAATGGCCAAAGTAGCTGCTGGCAGGGACAATTCAAAACACCACCGGATGCTGAATGTAGTTCGGCAGGTTATCCTTAAGAGAGGTAGGGAGATATCAGGAGAAACCAAGTCCTTGCTCACTCAAGGGATGCAAAACAAGCCATTATTATGGTTATGAATTCTTACCTCCTGATATTCCTTATATTGTGTGTCTACTAAGTCACGAACAACAGCGATATGTGTAAACATCCACTGAGAAATCTCCTAACAATGGATGGAAAAAAGAGTCTTAATATTTCATACATTTTCCTGGAAAAATGTTAACTAGCTTTAAAACAATGTTCAACAATTAGTTAAAATTCTGTTAAAGGCAGCCCTTCAAAAGACACAAGAAACTCTGCAACGTACATTAGATGATGAATTGAATGAAAGCTTGTGTGATGGACACGCAGCCCGCCCTGCCATCCCTGCTGTGCCCTCTCAAGGAGGGGCCTGCTGCTGAGGCTGCTGGGACAGCTATCAGCACCCTCGGGGCGGGGTGGGGGGGTGCCTCGAGCGCAGAGCAGCCAGGGCGCCACACAGAGAGTGACCAGCTGGCTGACGGAGGGAAGTAGCCTCAGTCCTTCCAGCTCAGTACAGCTCAACTCTGACAGGCCATCCTGGCTCCAGCATTCTACCGAGGTCAGCTGAGGGTGTCATCAGACCTGCACTGTAGCCTGGCACTTCCCTGTGACCAGTCCTGCTTACTTCTGTTCTCTTCCACAAATACTGACCTCAAGAGCTCCCCTAATAAACACCCTGTACTCTACACTTCCTCTCAGAGTGTCCTTATTGGGGAACCCAGCATGAAGGCAGCATGGAATGACTGATACACATGGTTTCTCTGAGACCATTCTCACAGACGCCATTAAGATCTGGGATGGCAAAGGAAGTGTGATGAGGAAGAAATTAATGCTGGAGGTAGATGAGTTTAAAAAAATCAATCACAAGACTGTATACAAGACTGTATATAAGATATATATATACAAGAGTATAAAAACATAAAATGACATTTTGTTCTGCAATTGCTTTAAAATGTATATAATTACAACAATACTATTGATAGTTTGGAAAAATTTGGGAAAAATTTACTAGAACCTGATCATATATCACTATCTGAATACCATGTTCACTTATGATATTGATGTAAATTCACAACACTCATAATGCAACTTATCCTAACAAAATGGGAGAAGTTCCCATAATCTGGGTTATTTTCATTTCTCCTCTAAGGCAAAAATGCAGAAAGTTCCATTTCAAATCATACGCTTGTAACATGTTAAGTTTATTATATACAATGCTACAACTAAACCTTGAAATATAATTTTTTAATAATATCATCAATGAAACCAAACCATGTACCTGGGTGGAAAGACTGTGTTTGTGAAGACCACTTTCCTTTCGATTCCTTCTTGATCCTGTTAACTTGGAAAGACCAAAACCGCTGCTGACACGGGACAATTTGGATTGTGTGGTGGGCACTAGAGCTTCGCCTCGGCTTATGCATTTCTTTTCATGGGCTATGTAATTAAAATTAGATTATTTTACAATTTCTTCATATATTTATTAGTCTTACTTTTAACACCTTTGCATCATGGTTACAAAGCACAATTCTGTAGTTATCAAGAGCAGCTTACATTACAGATATTCTCTTAGACATACATTTACTTGTTGGTAATCTTTATGAGGATAGCTGCTTGACAATTATTACACTACTTGAGCTTACATTTGGTTGAAACTTCTCAGTTCTGCAATAACATGCAAATTTATTTTGGCTGCAATCAGTTTGTATTAATTGAAAATCTTTGGTACTGGGCATACTTAGAAACTTAAAGTGTTTTTTATTTTAAAAAGGTGATATGGTACATATACTCTATATTAAATAGTAGACCATCAGAGAGGCTCTAGGGTAATAAACCATAATTTAATACATTAATTTTTCTGCAGGAAAATATGTGAATATTCATACCAAGTAGGATAGATAAAGATAGGTTAGGTTTTGCTACCATGTAATTTTTGTCACCAAAATAATGGAAAAAACCTTGGTTTTCAGGGCTTTTTGAATTTCATAATTATAGTAGGAGATTGTGGACTCACAGATAAGATACTGACCACACTAGAGCTGTGAGCAAGGTATAATTTTCCAAACTCATTAATGCCTGACATGTAACACCTCTCAGATGAAAAGCCAAATCTCAGCGTAATTATTCAGAGTGAGCCACACTGTACTGATTTTCATTTTTACTGCCGTCAATATCCTTTTGAGAAAGTTTTCATTACATATTAAAGTGCAACCCTGTACAACTGTTCATAGACACATGTTAGACTTTCTTACCCAAATGATTCTGCCAGCACTTCAAACCAGCCTCTTCAATGAGGGGCCGTGCTATTGCTATGTCCACATGGCCCCTTTCATTCACAGGCAGAGTGACTTTGAAAAGCTCCTCCAGAACTTGTTTCTTACTATGAATCAGTTCAGTCCAAACTCTGTTGACAGCTTTAATGAGAAGCTGACGCCCTAGGAAACGTAAAAAAGCAACTGATGAAGGACACAATATATAAGTAGTATTTTTCTTCATGTTTTACATCGAAGAATTTCAACTATTGTACTTACTTGTCAAAAAACTGCTTCATATCATAACCAGCTCAGTAAAAAGGATTATTCAAATAACCAAAACTGTGGTTGGCTCTTTGGAGAACTTAAAAAAATAATCTTTATATTCATGCAAAAAGATTGCATTCTTATGTACAAAATTGGAAAATACATACACATTTCCTTATCTGAATTCTTCTACATGTGAAAATAATTTATTCCACATTTACAAGTTAATTTTTAGATTTGAATCCTTAAATTCAAAATTAAGTTAGCTCCTGGGTATTTTGCAAAAGTAAAGAAATACTTATTAAAATATAAAGGAATTTTCCTATTAAATTCCACTTTGCTTTGGCCTCCTTGCTAACTTGACTCCAAATCCAGACGAGTGAATCTTCTTAGCAAGCATCACAATCACCTAGAGGGCTTAGTACAACACTGATGGCCTCTATCCCCAGCATTTCCTGATTCAGTGGATCTGAGTGATGCCAGCTAATTTGCTTTTCTAACAAATTCCCAAATGATGCCGATGTTGTTAGCCTGAGCACCTTGCTTTGAGAACCAATGTTCTAGACTGCCAACTCCTCAGGAGGTATAAACAATCACCGTGTCCAGGGTCTGGGGTTCAAGAAATTTTAGTGAAGGGACAGGAATAGATTAATGTGTAGTGAGTGAAAGAATGCATGCTGGACGTCCAAAGGATAAAATCAAATGCAGAACTACTACATTGCATTATTGTTGGGAAAAAAATACTACCGTAATTATCTAATCTTTCCTACTCAACATGGAAATCGGACAGCAACCAACCCAAAGACTTCAATGCACAATACTTACAAAAATCAGTGGGAAACTAGATTTAAAAAGTAAAAATGGTCATACCGACAAGACAATCTATCCCAAGCAATGTCTGCTTCTAATGGGATATGCCTAATACTACAATAGGCAGCTCTCTCTCTTTTTCCAATCAGGGTTTATTTTATTTTATTAATTTTATTTAAGTATAGCTGATACACAATCTTATATTAGTTTCATGTATATAACACAGTGGTTCAACAGATACCCATATTACTAAATCCTCACCCCCTAGTAGTGAAGTTATTATCTGTTAGCATAGGAAGATGTTACAGAATCACAGGCTATATTCTCCATGCTGTACATCCCTGTGAATAGGCAGCTCTTAATGGCAAATGCCAAGTTAGTATTTGAACTACTACTTGTGCGAAGGTGAGTATCAGTCTCCCAGGGTTACACTTGAAATGCTAAGGGCCAACAGGGTCAGTGGTTAGTGGCTTACCCATGTGGACACAAGGAGATATGCAGCAAGTGTGTTGGTGGGCACACTGGTGTATGGTGGGTGTGTCCTACTAGGAGACTGGCTATCAATGTTGGCAGTTTCTGAAGTCAGTCTGTTTTGGTGTATTTTGAAAATTGGAAATGAATGAGTGGAGAGAAAAGAAAAAAAAAATTGAGGTAATTACCTTCACTAATATCTTGGCTGTAACCACCATCTGGTTCAATGTCAGAGGGGATCATAATGTGCCATGTAGTCATGCGGGCTTCTGCTTCCAGACCAAATCCATCCACATTGCTGAAAAATTCGAGTCAGTTTAAACTATATGAAGGAAATTATTGTAGCTGAAAACTCTAATGACTAAGAATTACTCTGCAGACACAGGTACATGCTGGCTCTATCACAAAGCTCCATGACTGGCAGACAGACATTCAGCAGATGCACAAAGAACATCTAGTGTATTATGAAAGTGCCATTTTTACGGGGTAATCTCCCAAATCCACCGAAGTGTAATTAAACTACAGCATCAAGATGAACATTACAAAAAGTTCTTTAAGAACATTCTCCTCACAGGCCTCCCCTCCAGTCCCTTAACTCATCACTCTTTGCTCAGGAGCAATGAAATACTTGCAGGTTCCCAAACACACGGTATCTTTTCCTCCCCTGAACCACGTAGATACGCTTTTTCCTACATCAATCACTCTTCCTTGGCTCATTTTTTGAGGGTTAAGCTCCTTCTCACCCAGGTTCAAGTTGTTGCTCAGCAGATATGTCTTCCGGGTTAGGGGCACTTGTGAAGCGCTCTAGAAGCACCATGCTTCCAGCAGAGCACTTAGCTTAGCACACCTGGCTTGTCTAGCTTAGTTGTCTATCTTCCCTTCTAAAATGCATGCTTCAAGACCCTGCCACAGGGCTTTCTTGCTCACATGCCATGCCAGTCCCTAATTCAGTGCCTGGCTCCCAGCAGACACTACAGAAATATCTGTCAAGGCAATCAATAGAAAAATAATGATTTACCCATTTAACACATACCATAGTATTTATTCATTGCATTCTTTTCTTTTTACCCCATTTAACCTCCCAACAATGTGCATTTTATTTACTTTAAAAGCGAACTTTCTTTTAAAAATTATATATGACAGAAGGTGATTAATAAGAAACTTAAAGATACATAAAATTAAAGGAAAAAATACTCATTTCATTGCAAAAATGCAACATTTATGTTTTATCTTTTGCATGAAGTTTTAAAACTGAGACTCAAAGAAAAGAAATGTCACTATCAAAAAAGTAGAATGAAGGGTTCTGGTGAAAAAATACCAAACACAAATTCTAGGTGACAAACTGAACCTAAAAGATTTACCTGCCAACATGTAGATTAATAAGGCAGTGAGCCAGACAGCTAATGAATTCTTGGTCATGGTTCCCGGGTCCCAGGATCAGGTTCCTGTTTACAGTCAGAACTCTGAGCGAATCCAGGAGAGCTACTTGCTGTGGAACAGTTTTGTGTGCCCGAGAGAACTGGTATAAGATGGTCCTGTTCAGGCAGTGGTAAACTGCATCCAGCGATAGTCCCTGTGATCTTCGTTTTGACTGAAGATATGAAAGATACTTTAGTTAGTAAAATGGACAAAAATAAAATTTGCTTATCATTCACATGTGAACATTACATTTATTATGTACCAGATGCCATGCTGAGCACTGGTGCTAAGTTAACAATAACAAGCTCTTGCTATTATGAAGTTCAGAACACAATAGACACATAAACAATTTAATGAGATGCTATATACAAGTGCACGTCCCAGGGAGAAGGGCTGCCAACACTCTTGTGGGGCAGAGCAACCTGACCAATATTCCTTTGCCCAAGGTACCATAAACACTAAAATGACATCTTCAGAGACAGAAGGACTACAACGGACCTTATAAAGATTCAATTACAGGAAGAGACTATTCTTTTAATATCAACTCTTCACGCTCTGTAAACCTTCACACTGTTTTACATACTGAAAAAACTATCAAATCATATTAACTTCAGGTATTTAAGCCAAAAGGAAGCTATCTAGCTACCTGGTAGCGAAAAGCGATACCAGTGAGAGCCCATAGCTGAGAGAACAGGCAGCTTTACAAAGGACACACAAGCACCTAGCTATGGGGTGCGGGGGTTACAAGTCTCAGATTCTACTCACTTGTAATAAGCTGAGCTTCATATTAAATGTTAACATTCATTACCTTATTAGTTACACTTATTTCCAACAATTTTGACACTTTAGGCAAAGTTTTTCAGCAGGAAAACATGTACTTCACAACTCATAGTGATAATGGATTACCTGCGCAATTAGTTGAATTATAAAATCTATAAGAAGTTTAGATTCTTTGTTGAACATGCCTTGCCAAAGCTTGTCCACCACACGTTGTGTGAAATAAAACACATTGTTCACCAATACCTGGTAGCTTCCCCCACTGGTAATAGGCAGAGATGCATCTTCCCCTAAGTTCCAGCAAGAAAAAAAAGTCTAAGAAAACGGTGTCAACCAGCACAAGACCAGATCTGCAAACAATTCAGGCGAAGACAAAATGAGTACACCCACTAGATTAAAAAATAAGCCACCAGCTCCTATGTACTAGTTTAAGAAAATGATGCTCAAGGCCAGAAATCATGATAAACATTGGAAGAAATCCCTTCCACAGGATAAAAGTGTCACAGATTGAGACTCCAAAGTCTCTTACTGCCTTAAGAGTCTGAGGTAAGCAAACAGCTTGAACTCTCAGTGACAGATGGTCTCTGAGAAAAACAAAGTCACTTTATCGGCTGTAAATCGAGTCTGTGAAACTAAATAAAGGGTAAAACAAACCACCAAACAAAACTCTGTATTTTGAAGTATACCTTTAATTAAGCACAGTGAAGTAATATGGGCAAGAGAGGTTAAGACAAACTGTGAAAAATGAACTATAACCACTGGTGGTGGTGCCAAGGGGTAATACCTTTTGCCTCAGTCACCACTGCACTGTTTCTCTTCTCAAAGCAAACTCAGCATCTTCAGTGTGCTTGCGATGAATACACTGCATCAAGACAAATCCTCTGAGCTCCTCCTCCCAACCAGCCTGTTCTCCCTAAGACCCTTCTTCCTAGAAATTCTGGAGCCTCCATTGATTGTGATTTTTATTCCCACCTAACTAAATTATTCCATTACACAAAACTGCCTTTTATGTCTTTATGTATTAAGAGACTTACTACATACGTCTCAAAAGTGACAAAAAAAAAGTTTGACTTGATACATGCTTGCAAAGGCAAAACTAATGATTTCTTGGCAAATTTACTTTGCAAAAAAAAAGATAATTTAATACCATGGAGATTCTATGATTAACATCATTACTAGGAACTCAGGAACAAATAGCTAAGTCATTACTTCTCCTTTGAATTCTACCATTGTTCATATACAAATGTTAGCTCCACTGTAAGTATATCAAGTTTTGTATTTTTATTGTATCTAGATAAAGATATACATTAAAAAAATGATAATGTGTTTTGAATTTATGTCCTGGAAGCCACTCTAAAGAACATATACAAACCTATGACCCAACAGTTCCTCTTACAGCTCTATATTCAACAGCTACGGATAAAAATTGTGCACGTGGGTGGACCATCAGCGTAAGTTTACAGCAGCTTTATCTCTAATTGTCTCAAAGTGGAAATTACCAATTGTTCATCATCAGCAAGATGGGTAAATTTATATATTCACATGACAGAATACTACATACGGATGAAAATAAATGGACTCTTGCTACATGCAACATGAATAAATCTCATAAATATAATGTTGAGTGTATGAAGCTAGACTAAAAAGAATACACATAGTGTGATTCCATTTATGTAAGTTCAAAAGCAGACAAAATGAATCTCTTGTTTAGAAGTTGGGACAGTGACTGGGTTGAGAGTGACTGGGTCAGGGCAGGAGGGCAGTTGCTGGGGTGTTGGCAGTGAGCTTCTGTCTGTGTGGTCTCACACTGTATTGCTGTCTGTATGGTAATTCAGGGAGCTCTATATTTACAATTTATTTGTAAGCATATTACAATAAGTTAATTGAAAGGTATTACATGTTCATAATAATACAACCTGTTCATGAAATGTAGTTTTTAAAACATTTTTTTTTCTTTCCTTGTCCTCTTCCTGCCACCTCTGGGTGTACAGATATGGATAAGGATTTGAAGTTCTTGTGGTTGATTCTTTATCCCAGATTCAAAGGGAGAAGCTGGACAAGACTTTCCCTCATTATAGAAAAATACAAGTAAGAGGGGAAAAAAATGTGTGGAGAAGAAGATAAAGTTAGAAAGGAGTTACACTTGGGGTTTAAACAGAGAAGGGGAGTGATTATAGGTACTTTTACAAAGTGAAAATAAAACATCGCATTACCCAATAACACATCAGCGGCAAGCAAATGGTCCATCACACTATCCAAAATGTAAGTCTGAAATTCTTTTTGCTGAGTTCTTGTAGATCTTTCAGGGGATGCCTAATCAATAAAATTTAGAATTAGAAACAGAACCAACTAAACAAAGATAAGTGTTACATAATGGTAAATTTTTAAAAACCTACTGACAAATAATAAAATATGAAATGGGAGATGGTATATATATGAACATACTCTTCCTCTTGTTTTTCTGACCAGAGAATTAAAAAAACAAAAACTTGACATGTTTGAATATTTTCCTCCAAAAACAGTATTCTAAACATTTTAAGTACTTAATAAGTATTTAATAGTTTATTGTTATAACCTCACTTCCAACAGAGCTGTAAATTTCTGATGAGACTATAAATCATAAAGCCATTAAAACAAACACAAAAGCTCAGGAATCTAGTAATCAAAAGGGTAAAGTCAATGGGGAAGGAAATATTTAAATAAAAAAATTAATTAAGCACGCAATTTAGCTCTGAATTTCCTAGGTATCAAGAAGGAGAAAAACAAGACAGTATTGTTCACAAAGCTTTTTATTTTCTACAAAAGGAAGCACACACTAACACATTGTTATCAAGGATGTTTTCCTAAAATTGTTCTGAGGAATGTTCTCTGTAGGTTTTTATGATGAGGACAATGAATAATCCTGTCGACAGTCTTTACAGCATAAAGTATGTAACAGTTTTTACAGTATAAAGATGATTTCAAAAGTTATCTTGAATAAAAGCTTAGAGCATAAAGTTAAGCTACAGTCCTTTGATGGCATTTCTATTGGTAATTAGGGTAATACAGCTCAGGTACATAACTTTCAAGTTCTAATATGAGTCATGGCAAAACACTGCAAACACAAAGAAAGATCCCTTTGTCATCCTTCTCAAATGCTGGTATCTTTAGCTGGCTTTTGATAGGAGTTGTATATTGGAACAATTCGACAAGCTCACATAAAGTTGTTTCTTAAAAAAAAGAGATCTGTATGTTCTAGATACACAGTATAGCGTTAATGCTATCCTAGGCATACTGTTCACAGGCACAACATTAATGCTTTGCAATGAAATTAAAGAACATATTTCTTCTTACACAGATCCAAAACTATGTTTATGACCATGTTACAAAAGTGGACTTTAGAACACTGTTCTTCTTGCTGTATTTAAAATTAAAATTTGCTCCATTTGGAAAAACCATTTCTTTCTACCTTTTTCTCAATATGGTACTGTTAAATGTTTTAGAGGAGCAGTTAAAAATCTCAATTCTGTGTTTAGATCAATTACTCTAAGGATTTGAAAACCAACAGCTAAACCAAAGTTGTAATGAACATTTCCCTGTTTTGCTTATAAGACATTATTTAAAAATGATAAAATATGGGCTTAATAACAGTTAAAAGAATACTAGTGCTTAGGAGTTTGGTTTGGCATTAGAATAATTTGGAAAAGAGTGAAGGACATATCACGTTGGTTTGAAACTTCATAAATTTTCCTATGCACCTGAACAAATTAATGCAATGGTCAGCAAGAGAGTTGTGGCCAAAGCCTGCCTCTGCCTCATGCTGTGACTTTGAGACCCCAGCCCTACCAATTGAAGGGAAATGGAGAACTTCTAAGTGATAAGTAGCCAGATCGGAGATCATTTTATCAAACAGCTTGAGGGATCAAAACTTACTAAGGAGTAAGGCCCTCCACTCATAAGAAGATTAAAGCACCACGGAAGACAGCAGTGTTCCTTCAGGATCATAATCAACTCCAGGTGGGTAATGGGATAAGCAGTAATGAGTAAGGTTTATCAAATCTTAACTAGACAGTTTTGGAGCCTGCAAAACAGAGTCTATAGAACAGAGAGAAGTAGCTTGACCAGTCAACAATATATAGTTGTGCTTAAAATTAAAAATATTCTTTTGTATTCTATAAGCATTTAATCCTGTGATTCCTGTCACTCAGGTGGTTACATGAGTAATCATGACCCAGAATTTACACTTGTTATTGGTTTTAATTGCTGAGTTCATATGCTCTGAGATTTATAGTAACCTCACTTTTCAAGGACTTCAGACTTTATGAAGGCATGCACAGTTGTCTCAGAGGTGCTTGCTTTCTTTTAAAACAATTCAGGGACTACTATTACATACCAAACACAGTGGTTGCTTTTATGCACATTATCTCAATCTGCAAAAAAATCTCTTTGAAGTAGATACCATACCCGTTTTAGAGACAGGGTAACTGAGGCTTCAAGAGGTTATTAGGTCACTTGGTCAAGCACAAGTAGGATTCAAACCTCAGTTGCTTTGATGCCAAAGTACCCTTGGGGCTCTACTAACCATCTCCATGTGGAAGTTAATAAATGCTCAAGAACAACTCTGCTACAATCTCCTTCCCTTTCTTTTAGCCCAGGAGACAACCAGGATGAGTTCAGGGCAGAGTGAAGAGAGAGTAAGCACTATGGTCTGCTCTGGCCTCTGGCTGTAAGATCCATCTTCCCTGAAAACAGTGAAGCCAGACAACAACATCAATCTTCAAAGACTCACAGCCTCTTTTCTGAGGCCTGGGGACACCGCACAGAATCTTCACAAGCACCCAGGTATGCAGCCCCAGGTGACAGCCCTGAAGCTCTGGGGGGCAGACCTATGGCCTTCTGCTCTGTGTCTGTAATGGGCTGAAGCCTTTAAAGAAGAGGATTTGGGGCTTCTTCCCTCTGACTGCAGCATTCCTCAGACTGACTTTTCTTCTCTGCTATTTTAGTGCATATAGTGCTCTCTTCGCCTGCTTCTGCCACTTTTTTTATGTGCCAGGCACTGTGTATGAATCCCAAGTATAACAACTTACTTAATTCTCACAATAGTTGTCAGAGACTGTTTCTATTTTAATACTATTTAAAAAATGGGCCAACTGTAAGGGGTAAAGAGAACTTAGCCTGGCCATACAGCTATAACCAGCACACATGTAATTTCTCAAAGTAGTTTTTGCTGGGTGATTTATATTTATTTAACTCTTACAACAATCATCGGGGGGGAGGGGAGAGAGAGTGTGTGTGTGTGTGTGTGTGTGTGTGTATGTGTGTGTGTAGTAAACAATAGGGTTAGAATTCAAACCAGGTATTTCTCACTTCAAATACCTTGCTTTTTCTATTCCACCACACTGCCTCCCATGTATCTGGCCTCAGTGTCACACTCAAGCCACTCTACACAAATGGGAATCTTTTACTTTGACAGACTGCTAATAAAGTAACTTCATGTGTTCTTTGGTAGATATGACCAAGTAAGTAGACACTCTTATGATGACATACCAACAATCACAAGACTGAAGATGGCCTGGCTCAAGTGTATTAGACTGAAGAGCAGTTGGTTCAAACCCCTTTCCTCAGTTAGGTAAAACATAGGATAATTCGCTTTTTGAATTTCTTCAGAGATGAAGACTTCGTAATCAAACATGACTTTTTTTTTTACACCACAGGAAGACACAGAGTGCAGTAATATTTTCACTAAATATTTTTTTGTATGTTTATTCTGTATACGTGCATTAGATTTGAAGTTCCTCAAAGTATTAAGTTAGTTTTTAAAAGTAAATTTCTCTTATTAGATGGTATCGTACCTTCCTGTCTGAGAACTGCCAGGGATGTAATTACAGTTAAGTGATTTGAAAACACTTAAAAGAACACATCAAATTAGCACTGTCCTAATTTGGTGAGAGAAAAGAACACATGCAAGTTGTCCCTAACTTTAAGGCCTTTGTAATCTGTTTGTGAGTGCCACTACCTCTCCCTGAAATATAACCCTTGCACCAGTTCCCTAGTATAATCAGACACAATTCTACTATTGGGCAAATTAACACCCACAGCAATGAGAATGTTACTTCAAGGTTTATACATTTTATGTCAAATTTGCCCTACTGAAAAAGAGAAAACCAAAATAGATGACATTTATATCATTTATCCACGGTAATTAATTAGCTATTAGGGATCCTAAAAGACTGAAAATGCTGTTACCAGATTAATACACTCATACCAACTTCTACATAACGTGTATTTTACTTTTTGGCTCAGTTATGCCTTCTTACACACACCTCTTCTGAACTTTATTCTGTTATTTACTGATTACCGTTTTATTTTGCACAGAACGCTTCAAACTCTTACCCAATACCCTAAGAAACTGGCCATCTCTTATTTTTAAAGTTTCCGAAGAGGACAAGCTCTACCAGGCATGCTTTTAAATTCTGTCACAAGGATTCTTGATGAAATAATTATTTTTCTGCCAATATCAAACATTGTATCCTGTTTAAACTGTTCAGCATGACTGGTACTTAAATCAAATAAGCAATTTCTTTCAATTGACCAAACAGTATTTTCATGAGTAAGATAAAAACATCAGCTTTGGGTTTAAGATTTCAAATAAGAAGTTAACCTATTAGCCACTAGAGGGAGTACAGAGCCGGTTTAGTTGTTAAGCTGCTGAGACAGGAAGAAGTTGCTCAGGAAATCTGCAATGATTGAATCTTTCATGAAACATTATTTTTAGAACTTTGGCATATACTGCCTAACCCTATTTATATGAATTGGCCAAAAGAATATGAATGTATAGGCTACTAACTGTACATTAAATTTCCTTTCTGTGATCTTTATTTTTTCTTGAGATTTTTCTAGGTGAACATTTGGTTTTCAGGGATGGACAATTCCTAAAACCAGCAGTGTGGCCACTTCGGACTCATTTTCTGATGCACCAGCTGATTCATATCACTTACCAGGCAAGTGCAATGCACTAAATGTTTATCCCCTACTTCCTGCCCCACCCCCACAGTTCATATGGTGAAGCCCTAATGCTCAATGTGATGGGAGTAAGATGGAGAGCCTTTAGGAGGTAATTAGGTTTAGATGAGGTCACCAGGGTAGACCCCTCTGAGGAGATTTCTTACAAGAAAAGGAAGAAACACCAGAGCTCGCTTGTGCTCTCACTCAGCCGTGTGAGACAGCGAGGCAGCCATCTGCTAACCAAGCAGTGGCCACCAGCACCTGGCACCTTGATAGCAGACTTCTCCATCTCCAGAATTGTGAGAAATAAATGTCTGTTTTAAGCCACCCAGTCAATGGTATTTTGTCCTACCAGCCTGAGCTGACCAAGATAGCAAGCAACCTGGGTATTTGCCGCCTGAGGAAAATACAGGAAGTGCATATGAAACACCTACTAAGTACAATGCATTTATGTCATAAGCTGCAATGGGTACTAAGAGTAGCAATACAAGCAATGATACTTAAGAGGGAGTTATAAGGTGAGGAGACAATGCTGCTGTAAATGTCTAGGGAAGGAGTTGGCACGATAAAAGCCCATGGGCCACATCCACCCTGTGCCTGTTTTTGTAGATAAAGTTTTACTGGAACAGAGCTATGCTTATTCATTTATGTATGGCTGCGTTCTAGCTACAATGGCAGAGGTGAGTAATTGTGACAGACTGTATGGCCTACAAAATGTAAAATACTATTTGGCCCTTTACAGAAAAAATTTGTATAAATTCCTGGTCTAGGAAAAGGGTAATAAAGGATTGAATCAGGGACATACTTGCATAAATGTAAAGAAGAGAAACAAATTGGTAGGGTACATGGTACATCTGGGATAAAAAATTTCCATAGCCCATGTTATGTTCTGCTGTACAACCCACAATTAGAAATATGAAAGGTATTGTGCATAAAACTTGCTTGGTTACTAATGTTCTAATTACAGAAACAATGCAAAAGAGAAGAAGTGCATTTCTTAGTCTTTACCTCCAACAAAAGATCAATTAGTGGAGTCTGCTTGCTGGCAGGGGTAAGACAAAGGTTGTCTATTATTAAGACCCGCATGAAATCAAAAACGAACTTTTTAGCTGGGTGGTTGGTCAGATACGTTTTGGCGCCCACATTGCAGTACTCTGACTGGCTCCTGTTCATCCCTGTGTCTGCTGCAAAGGCTTTAAATTCTTCTGCTGGAGATCCAACTTCATCATCGAGATCAGTCACCTAGTAACATCAAGTGGAAATACATGCTAGTCACGTTCAATTTTGGTATTTTTACTTCCGTATCTCCCCAAAACCAAACTATAGAGCAACAATATTTTCCTTCAACATTTACCTCCTATTAAGCTACTCAAAGATTATCCCACTTTGCTTTACTTGACGCTCCTTTCGAGATAGTGACCAGGTACAGTGTGTCACAGTTACTCAACACATGCTTCTAATATTAAACTACTGACTGGCCACTAACCAACCATGTATCTGTTTTATGTTGAATTTTATTTCCATTGTGGATAACTACATTTAAAATAAACTAAATGATGAAAATGACTGTATCTACATATTTGAAATATACCTACTGAGAAGCCAAAAGTCATATAATTTCAGATACAGATCTGGCATAATGATAACACCTAGGACTGACCCATTTCTGCAGCTTAAAAAAAACCCAAATGAACAAACAACAACATATCTAGTGTCATTTCTGAGCACCCAGGAAAAGGAATATGGAATAGAAGAGAGATTACAAGATGCTGACAAGGAAGACACTGAGATATTATTGAAAGTCTATTTTAACAAGAAAGGAAGATTGTAAAATTATAAACAAGTCAGTTTTAAGGTCATATGCTATACTTGTCTTAAAAACTGCCACAATTTTAGAATGAATAATTTACCTTATACATGAAGAAAAATTAATATGAAGGTAGGTTTTTTAAAAGTCTTAAATTTTTTTTTTAATCAAAGAATAGTTGATATACAGTATTATACTGGCTTCAAAAGAAGGTAGTTTACTCCAGGTCCTAGAGTAGATGGTGGAAATAGGGAAAACATCATAAAATTCTGAAGTACTATGGAGGAGGAAATGTTATTTGGGCTTGTTTGAAAGGACAAAAGAAGCATCAATTCTATATATGATTATAGTGTATTAAATTAGTACAGAAAATGAAAAATACAAGTTGGATAAAATAAGGGTTGAATGGAAAAGACAAACATATTTCATTTTTTATAAAGATAACCAATCCCATAATTTATTTGCAAAGACTAAAGACAGGAAATGCCTAATTACTGAAATAAATTAAGTAGAAGTAAATTTGGTCTGACTGTAGTTCTGTAACCTGGGAAGAACATTTCACAACTACACAGCTATCATCACATTAAAGTAAGAAATGGATCTACAACAATCTGGGGAGGGAAGTTACTAAAAAGAGACTTAGAAGAATATGATAAATGAAAACAGAAATAGAGTTCACTACTATTTCAGGGGAAAGCAGGAGAGTGCAGGGGGCCAGACGCCAGACGGTGACGTAAGAGGTGAAGCAGAGAGTCATGGGACTGTGACATGGTCAGAAACTTAAAAGAGTGGCAAAAAAAAAAAAATCTGCTAACCATTGGAGCAGACTAATTGCAGTTTGACATTTTCCTCCCCCTTTCCTACCATCTCCGAGTAAGGGCGGATGTTGAAGGGGAAGACCGTCGCTGCTAGTGCGCACAGGAAATCAGGGCTCATCCACATGGAGGCCAGGTCTGGGACGTTGTGATATAAGTATCTGAAGAACTGCATCAGGGTCACCGGATATTCTCGGAGCCAAGATCCCTCCTCTTCTGATTGCCAAGGCTGCCGCAGGGACAGGAAAATAAATGGTATGTTAGAGACATTGACACTAAAAATTACTTTAAAATCCAAGATGTCTGTCTCTTCCTTGGAGTACTCACAGCTCCATAATTGGAGTCAGTGGTTTTGATTTGCATCATTCAGCATGACTACAGCTGGTGCCCACAGCAGCTGTGTCACCAACAGAGCTGCCCCATCCTCAATCCCACCAGAGCAGGGAGTGAGGTAAAAGATGGGGAAGTTACTGCACTTCTCTGAGCCTCACTCAGTCACATGTAAAATAACAAGAATAGTGCTCTTAACCATTCAGCAATGTGATACTGTGATTTATAATAAGAAATACATATTTGGTTTTTGTCCCGTTCCTGGCACAGAGCTCCTACACCCTTAGTATTTCTTGAGTGATGAGAGCCATTCCGGTGCCTTTTGGTAGTCCGAACAGCTCCTTTCAACTACACCTGAGTTAGTGCCACTGAGGTGACTCTGGGAAAGCCTGTGAGGATGGAGCCGCCTAGGGGGACCAAACCACATGATCAGAAGGTTGGAACCTTCATCCCAAGAGCTCACCATCCCCCAGCCTCCAGGAGGGAAATGGGGACCGGAGATTTCGCTCAAGCACTAATGGCCAATGATTTAATCAATGGTGTCTACATAATGAAGCATCCTTAAAAAAACAAAAGGAGAGGGTTCAGAGAGCTTCTGGGCTGGTGAATACATGGAAGTGCTGGGAAAATGCAGGTTGGAGAGGACATGGAAGCTCCACACTCCTTCCTACATACCTTGCCCTATGACGCTCTTCCATCTGGCTGCTCCTGAGTCCTATCCTTTTATCATAAACTGGTAATCTAGTAAGCAAAATGTTCACCCAAAGCACCAGTAACAACCTGGACTTGTGATTAGTGTCTGGCAAGTCTTGTGGGACTGAGCCCTTAACCTCTGGGATCTGATGCTATCTGCAAATAGTTACAGGACAGAGCTGAACTGTGGGATACCCAGCTTGTGTGGCAACCCCCCTCTACCCTCCCACGTATTTGGTGACTTGAAGCATCAGAAGTGAAGCAGTATTGTAGCAGAATACTGAGAATAGAGAAGACACACAACAGTGTGTTTCTCCTTAAGAGCAAAACAACAGAAACAATGATAAAAAAGTTAACAAAAAGTAATATATTTGAATAATGCCTATCTTCTGATACTTTCCCACAGAATGGCTTTTTCTTAAATCTTAGATTTTCTTTTGTATTTGTTTATGAATAAGAACCAAAACTCCCAAAACATTCTAAATTAATACATTTAATCATAATGTTCTTTTCTAAGATGGCGTAAGAATATCTTTGACTAAGAATGGTTAGGTGCTAGGAATCCAAAGTGTCTCATTAATAATTCCTCTTACAATGTGGTCCTAAATTGTGTAAACAAATTAAGTCATTATTCACAGTATTCCTAGAAGATATGTACATATATTTTCGCATTCACTCTTTCAATTCTTCACATCTAAGAAATAATTAGAATAGAAAAACCAAAAGCAGATATAAAATAAACTAGCTCTGCTAACATTAACCTCTAAATCAAAGTGCTTTTTAAAAGTTCAAATGATGCATTATTTTAATGACATATAGTACAATAAATATTCATTATATATGTGTATACATTGTAATGTATGTTTCATAGCATTTAATAACATCAGTTAACAATTACGAAGCACTTACTATATACCAGATACTCTGGTCAATGCTTTGTGTATACATTAACTCATTAAATCCTCACAACAACCCTAAGAGATAAAATTCTATCACTAGCATTTTATCCATGAGGAAAATGAGGCATACAGAGGCTAGCATGTCTGAAGTACCAGAGATGGGGTTTGAACCAGGTGGGGCTCCAGAGGCCATGGTCTTAACAACTGTGCTATCTGTCCTTACAGAAGAGGTAGCAAAACAGGTTAAGTTTCCAGAAATCATGCAGTAAATAAGTAGTCATGATACCAAAGGCATCCTCTACGTAAAAAAAAAAAAAATACCACAGGCAGGAAGAACTGTCAGCAGGTGACCTCGCTCAGTAAACTTACTGAGTTGAGCATGCTGCGGAGCATTCCTAGTAATAAAAAAGCAGCTTCTGTGCACACGTTGTGGATTGAAGAGACCACAGTTCCACTGGAGGCAGGGACTCCAAAGATAAATGTCCAAATGGAATCTAAATCGAACTGCAGAGGTCAAAGTGAATAAAGATTAGCCACTGTTGATTTTTTTCAGGAGAGACCTTCCGAGTTCTAAATTTGTTTGAAACTAATTCATGTTTTTGATGAAGAGATAAGAAACTACCACTTCTCCCTTGTATATTTTAAAACTCATTATTACATTTATGAAGAATAAGTATCCATCATCCTGTCTTAGGTTCCTATGTTAACAAATTGTTTTCCACTTTCTTTCTCTAAAGAAAACCACCAAAAAATAAAATATATACCAGGAGATCAAATAACAGAACTGATGATTTTAAACAGGATTTAATTACTCACTTTTTTCTCCATGCTCAGCAATTCTAATTCACTTTTAGATTATATACAGATAAGATTTGACAAAATAAAAATCAGTTGAGGAGATTTATTCACAGCAGTTTTATGTAACATTTTATGATATGGTGCCATGCTTATTTTGAAAATTACATAACCATCCAAACTCTGCTAAGCATGAATCTGTATCTTGATTTAAGGTAAGGGTATAGATTTTGTGTTTTCATTTAAAAGGTTTTGTCAATTACTAGAATTGATCTGAATTGCATTTGGCATGATGATGGAAGTAGAGTTGAATTCCAAACTAAATTCCTACCGTTGCCATGCCACAAAAATAAGCTATGTACAGGTACCCACAAGTTTTCAGCATTAGAAATCAAAGAAAGCCTTACTGTTTGCCTAATGTGGACATTCTCTTTCATTAAGAAATTCAAAATATTTTCCTCATCAGAACTTAGTAAGAATCCTGTCACACCCACCCAAGTAATTTATGGCATACATACCACCCCATTTTTAATTTTACAGAAAAAATGAAATTATATTTCTAGATTAAAAATTACATAACTCAAAATATTTTTTTAGATTACCATTAAAATATCATCCAAAGTCTTTTATGCACATATAATCACAGAGTAACCATAACGAAAAAAAGACCAAATGGGGAGAGAGGACTTCTGGAAAAATTTTCTTGGTATTTTCAGATTTTTCTGTCCCAAACAAAATCCTCAATGTCAGAAAGGGATGGAATCAACTGTGATTAACCCATCACCCTATGGTGATTTTTTTTGGCACGTTTAATTACATTTATACCTTACTAGATAATTCCTACCTGGCAACCCTGCTTACATCGGCTGCTGGTGACAGGCACACTGACCTGCAGGTCCTCAGGCAGCTCACTCACTGGCTGCTGCAGAAACAATGCCATGAGAAGAAAATAGAGAGCAGGGACATTAGTGTGTTTAGGAAGGAATGACTGGAGAACTGGGAAACCAGGAGAATGACAGGCATCCCGGTTAATCTCCCTGACTGTCGATCTCCCACCGGCACTCCTGCCCACATTGAATCCTAAAAGAAGAGGAAATTTAACAGTAAGTACAAAACCAATCATCAGTTACCACGCTACATTAACAAAAAGAATAATTCAGTATATGTAACATTTCCATCCAGAACACTCATATTAATATAGTCAATTAACTACTTAATTGCTAAAATTAATCTGTGAGTCAAAAGTTTTACTTTACTGTGTCTTGGACTTAAGCAAGCCTATCTACTAGGATACAAGTCTTGAAACATAGCTGACACAGTCAGATACGAGAGGTAATATAAATTCTACTCGTTAAAAGAATTATCTCAAAAGAGCTCTCACATTTCCCTAAGAAGGTAAAATGCAAAATATAAGCAAAATTTAGGATGCTACAAAAATGTAACTGAGAAATACAAATGCTACAATATACTTAATATATTTCAATTATCCAGAAAACCATGATAAAACTAACCTAAAATTACCTACAAATTTAAAGACCAAACGAATAAGCAAAAGAATCTTTTCTTACAACATGGTCTGTAATTCTGATGGAAGGTTGCCCAACAATGGGACAGCAAATCTGAGCCTGCTATGACTGTGGCTACCGGAACATCCAGAGCCCTTTCTAGAAACACAGCGCTACCAGGAAATGGTCATTTCTTATTACTGTAAGTTACAGCATCAACCTATCAATCCTGTTTCCTCTGTTATGTAACTAATTTCAGGAGCCAACTCAAGCGTTTAGTTCTTTTGCCACACAAACCCAGTAGAGTGCTCAATGCAAAAAGAACAGTGGCCAGTCTCAATGGAGGACTTTACTGAAATGATTAAGTAAGCAAATACTTGATACCATTTATATAAGAGAAATTTGTGTCTAGGTGGCATTTAAAATATTTTATTCTAACCAACTGCTCAGTGTGATGTGAATTCATCTTTTGATGTGTGCTCTTCTAACAAAAATTTTCACAGCAACCTACCAACCTTTTTCATTTTTCATCTCATTTCTCAAACAGTGAACATGTGAATTAGAAATTGCTATTACCCTTTTCATAATATAGAAAATATGCAATTTGTTAAAAGTCGTGAAGTTAATGAGTGGTGGCACTGGGACTTGGGCCTGGCATCACTATTTTAGCGTCTATGAGGTATTCTGCACCCCTTGGCCTTCTTCATGACATTGCCACGTTTCTGAAAGACTGGCTGCATTAGGACACTGGGTGATTTTGTTTACAGTGAATTCTAAGTGAATTTCTAAGTCTAAAAAACTCTAGAGCTTTAAGAGTTTTTGAATAAGAAATCAAAAGACAAAGCGTATTTTACAAATTAACTGGGGAATAAATTTTGATTAAACTACAGGTCCTTAATGAAAACCAATACTAGCATTTTCCTTCCTAAATTCTCATACTCTATTTTTCCCTATACTTACTCTTAAGGAATACTTAGTATGTTACAATTAAGCATTAATTTAGATTCAAGTTACAGCTAAGCTACTGGAAGGTATTTTTATAAAGAAAAATTTGACAACTAATAAATGTGAATAAAACATTCAAAAACATGTTGCTCATCAAAGAGAAATGTAACCAAACGAGATCATATGTGTATATATATATATATATATATATATAGTGTATATACACACATATGTATCAGATAGATACTCAGACAAAATTAAATTGTGAATCATCTTTAAATTAAACACCTAAATTTCTCGTTTTGAACCAGAGCAGTATATGCACCGTGTAAGCAGGTATCAATGAAGGACAAACAAATTAGAAGATATGAAGTTAGGAAGGTCAGACACAGTAAAAGCACATTTTTAAGATGTGAAGTGATGTAGGGCAGGAGGAAAGACAAGACTAACAGAAGACAAATACTTATACATTATTATTATCTGACTCAGGAACCTTATGCATGTAACAGTCTTAACTTCCTAGTTAAGGAAATTAATCCTTAATTCCTACTTTTCTCTGGAATCATTAAGGCCAAATGAGATGATATATGCTAAGGAATCTTGCAATATGAAAGACTGCTACATGGATCGTAGGTGTTATTACTACTGCAGTGTTCGGCCTTCAGTGAGAAGGAATGCTGTCAATTAGCACTTAAAACTCTCATATTCAGTTGTGCTTTTTCACTGTTTATTTTATGAATAGCTATTACTGAAGTCATTAAGCTAAATTTCTTGCTACTAAACTGTTTATAATAATAACATTTGTAGGCTATATTCCTCCCCTGGAGTCAATGCATAATAGTGATATATTTTTCATATCATATAAGTATCTATGAAGATAATTTAAAATGCACATTTTAAAGCAGACAATTTTGAGAAATCATTTGAGTTTTTCTTCAGTTTCTTCAGACGTTTCCCACATGTGAAATGACAACAATCCTATGTTGTAAGCTGTCTCATAATTTGCTTCAATATTTGACAAAGCAGTACAAATAGCACCTAAGTACTTATATTTTTATTTTTTTAACAGGTAAGTTACACATTAAATTCTAATCCCTAATTTCTCCACTTGACAAGACAAAGTAGGTACTCCTGATGTTTGCTGCACAGTACAATTACATATGATTTCAAATGCAATAAGGACAAATATATTTTAAAATAGTTTAAGAATTGAATTACTATAATTTTCAGTAAAAACATTATCTTAAATATCTATTTTTTAAAGTAAGATCATTAGTATGAACAAAAATATACTAACTAGTTCAAGTGAATTTAACATAGGAAACTATAATTTCTAATATTACTTAAAAATTTAGTTCCATGTTTGAAACAGCATAAAACTAGTTGAGTTTTGGCTAAGAGGCTTTGGCTGAAACTAAGCTTGAATACTTGACTGGCAGTATAACCTAACTGTTAAGAAAGCATCAGCTTTGGATCTAAGCAACCTGGTTTCAAATTTTGACACCACCTAGCTAGTGAGTGACTTCACCCCTTTGTCTTGGCTTTCTCATCTGTAAAATGTGTATAACAGATAGTATTTACGCCTTGTAGGGTTATGGTCAAAATGAAATAAGTAATTGTGAAAATGAAAGTGTTTAGTAACTAGCACAGAATGAGAACTCAAAATACTAATCATTATTAATTCTGATAATTAGCAAGTTATTTATTTAGAGATCAGAAAAGGAAATATACAACAAAAAGATCACAAGGAATTTCCTTGAATTTTCACATCTTAATATCCTGTTTCTGACTTCAGTTTCAGTTTGATTTCCAATTTAAAAAGCCAAATCTGAACCTTTATAAGCTTTTTATCTTTCATTAATTCATGATAAATTTATGATTCTTAACGCTTGTCAGATTAACTGAAGAGTATAAGCTTACATAAGGTTTAAAAATAAAACAAACACAACACAATGGCCTACTGTAAAGCCGCAGACTGTGGAAGTCCCATACCTAACACAGTTCCAATCTTATTAGTTAAGACAGAATCTGTCTGCTCCAGCCAGCCTCCACCACTGAGTCCTTCCTTAAACTTGATGAGTACAGACTGATTACTCAGCAGGACAACAAGGATCCTCACAGCTGCCGTGACTGTAGTGGAATGCAAGTGCTCCTCCATGAACATCATGATCCAGTCAAAACCCAGAGTCTTGACCAGTTCTTCACAAGCTCTATTCAAAAACAGATTAAAAAATAGGACAAAACACATTAATTTCAAGGATTACGACCTCAAGTTACAAAGAAAAATAAGATTAGGTTTTATTCCTGAAGATAAATTTCAGGGTCTATAAAAAATCTATTATATTATATTGTCAATGGCAATTCTCTTGTCTACTATGGATTAACTAGTAAGAACAACTGGTACCATCAATTCTGAAAATATTTTACTTACTGCAAATTAATGCTTGTCTTTTCTTTAGATGTGTAAACTAGTTTTAGCAAGATATCTAGAAGTCTGTTCCTCAAAAGTATAAGATTAGCAGATACAAGACCTCCGAACTCTTCTTCAGTTCCTACAATGAAAATAAAAACATTAAAAATAATCCAAATCCTTTATTTCCACATTATTTTTGAAGGACATAAATAAATTGCCAGTTAAAATAGGAAGCATATTAAGTAAATATAATTCATAAAGGAAAGTTAGAATTAATTAGCATAGAAGAGAAGCAAAAGGCATTCGAATGCACAACAGAAATAAGAAAGGTAGGAAAACAGAAAGCTTATGGTTCTCAATGGACAGTGCTGGGAACACCGAGAACTGAGCATCAATGGCCGTGTTCTAGGCCCAATTCTGCCACTGACAGGCTATGGATTAAATAAGTCACAATCCACATGCTTTCCTTTATTCCAGAATTGAAGCTCAAGCTAAACTCTATTTACTTGTCTGGGCAAGGGGCTGTTTTTACCTTTAAACATTGTTGTTTCAAAATGCTAATTTAGCGCCTTAATCACTGAGGAGGGTGCTTTAAGCTTACCAAGGGGAGTTCATGATTCTCTCCCCTTCTAAGATGCATAGGACCCACTAATTTATAAATTGCCTTATGGAGGCATACTATACAACCTAAATCAATACAGGAATTATTTCCTTTCAATAAAATGACAATACACATAGAAATGAACAATTCTCCTTAGTTTTTATGTCTGGCTTTCTGTCAGTTATGCTTCCCCTAATTTTTAAATATTGTTTAAGACAATGAACTCTGAAAAGAATTTCCAGGTTAACTTCTTCCCACTCAAGATGATACTTCATTCCACATTGCATTGCCTTTTATGTTATTTATTTTATTTTGCACTGATTATTATTATCACCATTCAGCAATATTCAAACCATTTTCCTTTTTGTAGGTATGTCCTGAATATTGTGTAATCTACTTGAAAGAAAAAAGTATGGTTTACATATTTGGAACATATTATACTTAACATAGTCTTCAGTTTATACCAAATAAACAAATGTCATATATTAACAAGACCAGCAATGTGCTTCTGATTTTCTCTGTTATTTCAAATGGCAGCGAAGTGATAAGGAGAAGACTAATCAACCTGTCAGGTGAACAGAAAAATTGGTAATTTATACATCTTTCCCACTATGCTCTAAACTAACAGAATTTTAGTAATTCTTGCTGTGGTTACTGAATTCAAATGGCCAAGAAGAAATACAGAGAATAGAGAAATATTTTCCTATATATTTTTTATACTTGAAATAAATGCACGATGTTTCCAAAGATTTTTAAAGTACTTTTTGCTTTCTAGTTCCTGTTTACTTGGCATATATTAATTCAGAATTTAGATACAATCTTTAAATATGGTAGAAAGACATAGTGGTTAAAAGCTTAGAATGTTGGTTTGGACTACTTTAATTCAAATGCAGTAGCATGATATCAGGTGAGTTTCTTCTGCTTAACCTAGCTGGGCCTCAGTTTTTTTCCTTGTAAAATTGGGTAACAACAGTACCTATTTCATAGGGTTCATAAGATTATAGGAAGCACCTGAACAGTGCCTTGTAGATATTAAGCACTCAGTGTTATCCACTGATTCGATCTTTATGCTCCTCATTCACTGCTAACCTGCTTTACCAAAGAAATGTCAACATTGTTCCAAATGAGTAGGCAGTAGTTTAAGCAGTCAGTGGTCTTCTGTGATCTGTAGGAAGTCACTTAACCTCTCAAATCTTAGTTTCTCCTTTGAGAAACATGTTTACACCATTTCTCTTCTTACTCAGAAAGCACTGGAGAGGCTGTGCTCTGGATAGTACAGCCAAAATGGAGAACTCCTTTATGAGGCACTGAAGTAAGAGTCTTCTTCTCCACCTTTCAGGTGGCAAGTGTTGTAAGGGTGTAAAGGAAATCATTTACATGATATGATTTTGGAATAACGTAACAGGATAATAATGTAAATAATGCTGAACAAATATAAGATATTGTGAATTTAATTACAGGTCAATCTAAAAGGTACTTTTCAATGCTTTCCAAGAAAATCTCCTGTCCTAGAATACATAACAGGAAAAATATATTGGAATAGAGGGAAAAAAACATGCACCAAATGAGGTAAATTAAGAGAAAAAAAATTGTTGTCACAGGTACATAATCTCACAACTTATGAAATCACTTTTACTTCATAGTTATATAAAATAATTCTAGGAAAATGTTCTTTCCTTAAGTGACTACTAAATATTTAACAGGGAAATGAAAATAATAGTAATATAGATATAATTCACATTAGCAAGTGACTGTTTCTGAAGAGATGTATATAAACTTAAGAAATCAAATAATATTCAAAAGTCACAGAGTAAGAGTCTGTTATTTAAAGGAACATTTCTATGAATCCTCTAAAAACAGGAAATTATTTTATTTTTAGTAAAATACACACCCTATTAAACTCAGTAGGTAATTCTGTACTTCTGCACATTGTACTGGCTTGATTAAACACAGACACGTTTGTGAAAGACCAAAACAAGTAATGTAAGGAGAAAAGTATATAATAGTATCACATATAATTTAGGTCTACCTTGTGCCAGATGAAAATAAGGTAGTCATTAGTTTTCAAGCTCCAGCATTGACTCACCAGTGTCAAGTTTCTCTTCGTGGTTTATTTCCATAACTACAAATTTCTCACAAACTGCAAAGGTTGGTAAAGTAGAAGAAATAAACTGGCCAAACCTTTAAATACAAGAAAAAAAGGTGATGGATTTTATTTTTTCTCTCCCTAAAACAAACAAAAATGTGAAAATGGAAAAAACAAAGAAATGAAAAACACAAAATAGCCTTTCTTATTTTAACTCATACAGACCTTTAAGTGATTACATTTGGTTTACTTCCCTTAGGACCATTGCAATTAACATTAAATATGTTATTATTTTTTTAAGTACAGGGAATAATATATTTTCCCAGAAATATGAATCCTTTAATGCACTAAGCCAAATGATTTCAAGGACCAAACAGCACGATCAAAATTAGAATGTCCTAACATTATCTACATGAATTCACAGTAGCCTTGTAGTTAAGAGCTTGGGTTTTGGAAACACAGGTTGAAGTTAAAATCCTGGCTTTAGCAAGTTTTTGTTACTTGTGGCAAGTAGCTTAACCTCCCTAGGCCTTGGTTTCTTAATTTGTAGAGAAAAATTAAAAACTTGATAGGTTTCAGAGACAATTTTAGCAAACTGATCATTATAGTATTAAGGTAAGATCTAAATTATTGTTCATAACAACAATCTCCAAAATTTTTTAACTCTAGTTTTAAATCTGTCATCAAGTTAAAAAAAATGTTTTCAAG
This sequence comes from Smutsia gigantea, assembly GCA_032199065.1. Taxonomy (NCBI): domain Eukaryota; kingdom Metazoa; phylum Chordata; class Mammalia; order Pholidota; family Manidae; genus Smutsia; species Smutsia gigantea. Next base: position 122,475 of record JAVSCE010015779.1, read on the forward strand.
GTAAATGACAATAAAAACGAGTGATTTACATGCTGTACAGAGTAGATATAGTCTCCTAGGAATACGGTAATAAGTGGGTGTGCTCTTACCTGTGATACCTGGGCAATTACAAAAAAGTGGTAGTCAAGTCCAGTTCAAACAATTCTCACTAGGGAAATACTCTGGTTAGTTTTTTTCCTTCCGTTTTCAGTTAAGATGGGAATTACCAAGTGAATAGTAGAACATTTCTACAGACAGTCCATAAATAGGCATTACGCCATATTTCACATTAGCAGCAAAATCATCCTTACATCACACAAAAGGTTTGAATATACAAAAGTAAAATATCACCATCTGTTTGGGTTGAAGACAGTAAGTATAAAGGAGAGGGCGTGTCCACTATTGTGTGTGTGTATGTACACTTGTATACATATCTTTGAGAAGTAGCAGGGCTTGGGGAAGAGGGACCAAGAATTCCTCTGTTGAATGGTTTTATGCCAGGGACAATTTCTTTGGGCTCATACCTACACCCTTTCTCACCTGTATTTTATTATTAATCAATGGTAACAACTGGCTTTGCTTTTATAATGACAAGATACGGAGACATGCATATTTTCTGTGCCTCACAAATATCCTGAAGAGTATTAACATTGTAGGTGTTATACAGGCATAGGAACGGATTACACTCATCTCATTCATTTTCACTTCATTGGTACTCTTAGTTAATAAACAGACAAATACAGAAATTTTCACTACCTGAGAAGATCATTGCTGTTGGGAAAACCTTGCAGTAAGAAGCTCAGAACATTACTGATAGCAGCAATGGTAGGCTGGGATAAAGACATATCTCGAAGGGTCAGTAGCAGCTTTGGGATTAGCTGGAATTCCCTCATTAATTTGGCATTCTTTGATGCTTCGCTATAAAAGAAAGAAGACTTTATAAAGTATACTATCATCTCTTCTATAGCTGAACAAGTCACTACATCATTATTAACTAATACCTGGACTCTGTGAGCAGCTCAATAAAATGTTCAAACAAGGAAAGATGAAGTTCATAGGGTGCATGGAGCCAGACCTACAATAAAAAGAAAGAATAGTGATATATTTTGGGTTAAAAAAGTATTCAAAATGCCAATCAAACAGCACAAATGCAGTACACCAACTTACTTCACTTATATAATTAACTGAATATAACCACTTTACTAATTTTTGCTTGGTGAAGTCCTATATAACTGCTTGCATTTAGTACTTCAGGTTCTATTCATAAAGGAATAATTGCTATGATTATTACGCTCTCAGTAAACAACCAGAAAGGCAAGCTTCCCTGGGCTCAATGACTGAGTACTATTAATGAATATTTAACAAAATACACTAGACAGAATGAATATTGAATGCTATATACTGAATACAAAGACTGAATGACTGGAATCCTCTGTGGGTCCAAAACTGGAAATAACCACTGTAAAACAGTACACCCAGCAATTCCTGGAATTCACAAAGGGCTGAGACTCGTCTACACTCTCACCAACCAGAATGCAGAGATGCTGTAATACAGGGAGAGCTGGGGAGGGGTCTCAAAAGTATAATACCCAGTAAGGGGGCCTATTAGCACTGTACTTCCAGGTTACTGTAGGTTCATCCTAACAAAGCTTAAAAGCAACCAGAAGGATCAAGATAACTGCAACACCAGAGCAAAGTTCAACACTCTTTTAAAGGAATACAACAAAATCTAGCACTCAACAATGTAGCATTTAGCACCCAATCAAAAATTACCAAGCACGCAAAGAAATGTGAAAATATGGCCGATAAGTAGGAGAAAATTCAATTATTACAAATAGCCCAGAAATGAGAGATCATGAAATTATCAGAACCTTACATAAACTATTAAAAATGTGCTCCATATGTTAAAGAATGTAACAAAGATAGATCAATGTGACAACGAAAGAAATGGAAGATAACCACAAAGATCCGAAATGAACTTCTACAGATGAAAAATATCTAAAATGAGAAATATACTGAATGGGAGTAATAGCAGATAAGACACTGCAGAAAAAAAATTCAGTGAACATCAAGACTTAACAATAGAAACTATTGAGCATGAGAAAAATAGTGAAAAAAATGACTAGATAGAGCATTAGTGATTCATGGGACAAAATCAAGCAATATAGGATATGTGGAATTGGAAGCCAGGAAAGGTTGGGGGTGGGCACCAGGAAACACAATTCAAGAAATAACAGCTAAAAAATTTCCAATATGATGAAAATGACAAACTCACAGACCTAAAAAATGCCAACAAACCCCAAGTAGAAGAAACATAGAGCAGATAATGGAGTGACTGACATCTCTGAAGTATGAAGAGTAAGAAAACATCAATTAGAATTCTATTCTACGCAAAAATCCTTCAAAAAAAGTAAAACGACTGATAGGAGAATTTTTTTGCTAGTAGATAGGCACTACAAGAAATGTTGAAGAAAGTTCTTCAGGAAGAAGAATTACACAAGATGGAAATCTGGATCTACACTAAGGAATGAGGAATGCCGTGAACATGACATATATGGGCAAATATAAGAGAATTTTTTAAATGTCTTTAAAAGATAACTATGTAAAACAAAAATAAAATATTGTGGGGATTATGAACATAGAAGAAAAATGTCTGACAATAAGAGCACAAAGGACAGGAAGAGAGAGATGGAGGTATACTGTTGCAAGGTTTTTATAGTATAGGCAAAATGATATACTTTGTGAAGATAGATAATTGTTACTCATGCATAAGTGCTAGAATAACTGCTAAAACATAAAATACTTGTATGCTATGACAATTATTTTACTTATACTTGTCAAATGATTGCCTTAAAAACAGGGTGAATTAATGTACTTATAGGCTACTGTGGTTTGGAATAACTAGACATGCTAGATGAAGCCATAAACTGAGTAAGGTAATGTAAAATGAAGCCACAATTTGTCAAGAAACTAGATTTCTGATGTTTGTATATTAGACTTTAAGCAGAAATTTGAAACTAAGGATAATCCCTGATTTAAATATATCAATTACCATATAAAAACAAAGGCAGGCTTGGTTAAGTAGGTCTCTCCTAATTTTTTCCATGTATCTTTATCTCTGTGCTTTCTCAAGTTCTTTATTTTCTTTTTGAATAAGTGACATGATGATGCCTTAAAAATGAGGTCAAAAGATACAGGGAGTGAGGAAAGGGGGAAAGAAGTGATGGTTATCCTAGCAGGTAAGAGGAGACTTGATATAAGGGCTTGGATTGGGATGCAGCAGCAGAAACGAAGGTGGACTATATAAAACAGGGAAGTATAATCTACACGACCTGATACCATACTGTTCATTAACAGGAAGAGGGAAGCTGATTTTTCAATTTCAAGCCTGTGTGACTGGGGGAATGGCCGTGTTATTAATAGAAAAAGAAGTCAGAAGGAAGAACTAATTTGGGAAGGATGTTAAGTTCAGTTTAGGTGTTGTTAGGACATAAAAATGGAAATGTTGAGTAAGAAGTTAGAAATAGGTTTGGAATTCAGACATCAAGCTAGAGATTTAGATTTAAGAATCGGCTCTGCAGAGACAAGTCTGAGAGGCTGGTTGAGAATCTACGGGAAGAAAGAAAACAACAAATAAAGGAAAAGATAAAGAAGCACAGTTAGTTACCTTTATAAAAAATAATGAAAATTTCATAGACAGAAAATTATGGGGAAGGAGTGATAAAGGTAAGAACCAGACAGTGGTGCCTAAAAGCTAGCACAAGAACTAGGAGATGCAAGATGAGGGAGACAGGCTGACCTGTGCCCTTGAGAGCCACTGGTACTAAGACCTGATATGGGCCAGGCTGCTAATAAGCTCTCAAAATCATGTCAGTAAAGCCATTAGGGCACACAGTCTGTTTGTTAGGGATTTAAAATAACCGGTAAGTCAGCTTTCAGTAGTTATGAGGAAGAAGAGTTAGGGCCTTGACTGAGAGCTAGCAAACGGTAGGTGCCTGCCCCGTTCTGGATGGCAGGGACAGCAAAGGGAGGAAGACAGACCTGATCTCTGCACAGACAGAGCCCAAGCCTCACAGGCAGAGATGAGTGCATGTGTGTGTGTGGGGGGGCGGTGTTTAGTGGGGGGTTGTGGTGGGGTTGAAGTATATAGTGATGGGTATGCAAAGTGCTGTGAACAAGGAGTTTAAATGGGGAGAGGATACATGGATATGTGGGATTAAGTGGTGCCTTGAGAAGACAGAGTGGAAGCTCTTATGGTAATAAGGCAGGAGTAAGGAAATCTTATTTTGGTGAAATGAATGGTATTTTACTGTGTAACTCCTATTAACCAAGATTTCAGGTCTAGCTCCTATTTATTGAGAAAAAATTTCTATCAGATTTGACAACAATGTTTGCCTCGGGTAATGCCAGAGGCAGTGGCCAGTGACCTGTCATTCAGTCTATGCACTGTACCACTTCACTTCTATGCTCTTCGTAAAACCCTGTCTCCCTGAGAAGGAACTCATTCATTACCCTGCTTTTTGTATTTTACTAATGACACTCACATAAGCATAATAAAATTGCAGAACTTGGAGATAAAATTATTTAAGAGTTAATTCCATCAATATACAGAGTAAGAAATGGATGAACTGATTATACATTACCAGTCAGTGTTTATATACATACTTCAAAATCACAAAGTAGATCCTGGAATGCAGTTGAATTTGGAATAATGGAGGTCTCATGTCCACTATCAACAGTTCCCACCAAGGAAAAAGTCAGATGGAGAATGTGGCTGTTAAGAAGGGAACGTTTCTTCTTAAGCAGCATTGCCAGCAGCTAAAGGAGAGCAAAACCCAATGCCTGGTGGTCAATCATTCTCTAGATGCAACTAGAGATACACATACTGAAGAGCCCCTATGGAGAGCAACTCCTGAGATTCCTGAACTGACTTATAAATTTTTATTATGACAATATAGCATTAGAGGAAATCTGAAAAGCAGGGTAATCCGTTACTTTATTATTAAAATATCCACTTTTACATAAGCCCTTTCAATTCACATATAAATATTTAAATTGTTGCCATCATGTGCATACAATTATCTACTTTTTCTCTACCTAACATTTTAACAAATAGATTTTTTCTTTTGCAACAGTCTTCATAATTACAATTTTAAAAGGTTGAATGATATTCTCTGGGATGGTTAAACTATTATTAGTTATTTCTACTCTGTTGGAACATTTAAGTCATTTCTATTTTTTCATGATAAACAATGCTACAATAATCATTTTTAAAGTTTTGCAAAACAAAACGTTTATCCAAGTAGTGTGACTGAATGTACTAAAAACAGTAAACCGTTTATCTTGTTTCTCTTCTAGTAAATAACTTTCTGCCTAAACCTCGTAGCGACTGGATACATGAACACTACATATTTTTAGTCCCACATGAGTTTTCAGGAATAGCAATGCCACACACATTATATAGTGGCTCTCACAACCCCCCGCAGGGTACAGGATGACTGGGTGTAGAGTGAAGAGACAAAGAAACAGTGGAGAGTTACCGATTTGGCAGCAGTATCTACAGCAGGTTGGTAATATGACCGTATTTCATTTTCACTCCTACTTCCATAAAGAAAAGTAACTTCAAACTAACAAAGAGTTGTTCTGAAAATATATTCAAATACATCAAAGCTACATGGAAATAATGTACCCTAATTCGAAGGTTTACTAAGTGAGATTTGATGAGATAGGAGAAAAAGGATGAATCAAAATAAAAAAAACAACTCATTGTGTCATCTGAACTATGAGTTTTATTAAAAGCTACTGACTTTCTAAGTTTTCTTGGACAACACAATTCTTCCAGAGTGTGAAAAGATATGAATAATAATGAAAATCAGAAGGTTTTCTTTATGCAAAATAAAGTGAAGACAAAGCTTTATGCTTACAAACCTGGTAGCCCTTGATTCTTTCCATTTCTTTGCTGGCTAGTGGGTTACTCTTGACCACACAAACCAGGGCCTTGACCGCTGCGTACAGCCCTTCCACATCAGAGGCCATGGCCACCAGGCCCAGGATGGCTGCAGCACCACCAATGTACTGCAAAGTAGTGGCAACAGGCTTGGGGACAAATGTTCTTACTCCTGGTTAAAAGACAGTGAAAGATAATTAAAATGAATTCCCCATGTGTAAGAACTGAAAAAATCATTGTTGAGTATTTATTTAATTATAAGTTACACTTAACAGAAAAAAAACTACTATCCTAAAAAGAAAATTCTATAAAAAAAACTCAAGGTAGTATTTGGAAGAAGGCACTAAATGCTAATGTACAAACTCTCAGAGAAGAGCTGGGAATAAGGAGTGAGTAGAAAAGAGGTATATCTGAGAACAAGCAAAAAGGTTCACACTACGTGGCTTTGGCCAATGCACAGAGACTATGGCGATGCATTTCCAAAGTAAGTGAGAATGCTTTCCTAGGTAATGTTAAGAATAAAATGGGGGAAAACAAAAGCACTTTAACTCTGTGAACTGGGGAGTGGGATGGAGAAGCCAACCTGGCGAGGATGAAGTATTCCCCATGCAGAAGCCAAGCAGAGCACATTACTGACCATTACTCAGCTCCTCCTAATTATGTAATCTGAGTAACAGGTCATCAGTAACCCCAGAAAAGCATAATTATGTGGAAACTCAGTACTGGAACTAATGTTGTGTCAATAAAAAAAAATTCACATCTAATTCTTAACCTTATTTTTCAAAAAAGGCATTGTTTAAATGTCTGTCTACTCAGCAAGATTTGAGCTTTTAAAAAATAAAACTAATATGGATTTTTTTCTATGTGCTTTGCAGTGTTTATAATATTTTCATATATTATGGCACTGGATTTTGAAAACTACCTTCTAAGGTAATGAAGGCCAGTATTACTAACTTACAGATAAGCAAACTGAAGTCCACAGCACTCCAATGGCTGGCATAAAGCACAACAGTGACAGAACAGGGGCTAGAACCTAATCTCTGAAAGCCTCATCCACCGCTCTTCCTACTCTCCCAGGGCAACTGGGAAGGACATAGAGAAACGCTCAGCAAATATTTGTTGAACTGAATAAAGAAAATCTGCCATGTACTTGAGCACAAAGGACACTTTTATCAATGCAATGTGGTCGAAAAAAGATAAAGTTATGTCTACATCACCAAGACAATAAAAATTGCCAAGGATTGATAAACATGCAGGATTCTGACAGGCACAACACTTTATATTAATCTAAAAAGGAACCAATATTACAGTACTGACTTGCTCATTAAAATACATAATCACTGCTCTTGAATTGTGAATGGCCTGATTTATGTCTCAGATTCTACTTAACCAAAAAAAATCAAGTCTTTTTAAGCAGAACTAAGGTAGAAGGATCTGCAGAACGCCCACCAGCTCTAACTTACTACCGTGGAGCCCCAGAGCCCTTATTGCTAGCTCATCTCCAAGGAACAGAGGCACTCATGAGAGCCACCACTGTTGCACCTAAACATGAAACAATCGTTAGTATTTCTAAGTCTTTATGTCTGTCCCTTAAGGGAGTGTGAAATTCACCTTGAAATTATACACAAGTATGTAGTCAGTGCTCATCAGTTAAAAGAGGGAAAAAGTTAATGGGATTTTATAAAAGGTTATAATTTTTAAAGCTGACTGAAGTTTAAGATTGTTATATTAACCTCTAAATATTGCGAGAACGTTACAGGTCAGCACTATAAAGTAACAACTTAAACACCACCCTTCCTATGAAGAAAGTGAATGCAGATCTGAAGGCAAGTAAAGAAGTTTGGAACAATAGAGATGATCTGACTCACCCAAGTACCCAATCAAGGTAGCCCCAACTGTCCGGGCAGGTCCACTCAGGTGTCCAGCCGAATTGTGGATCACCTTCACAGGAGTGGCATTCTCATGAGAGGAAATGCCTAACTGAAGAACAGGAAAGGAAACAATGTAACTATAGAAGAACAGTCTGAACATTTTGATTGGTAAAGAAAGAACAAGACTTGATTAGTGACATGTCTTCTCTCTCTCTCTTTACCAGAACATTAAAAGACATGAGCATTCATGTTTTTTTAATGTATGAACACCTCAAAAGATGTGGAAACTAATAGAAAGAAGTTAAATATAATCTCCTGAGATACAGATGGTGACAGGGTCTTGGGAAACAGCTTCATGGGTTTTTCTGAATGAAATTCTGTCAGTTACAAGGTTCTCATGACTCACTGCCTCACAGTGTCTCTCATCAGTGAACACATATTTGCTTAGGTCTATGTCCAAGTAAACATCACACAGATGTATCCAAGAGTTTACAGATAAAACATGACTATATAAAAGGAATGTTAAATTCTGCACACACACTCAATGTGCTTTCAAAGTAAATAACATCATAAGACTTTCTTTTGTTACCTGTAGAACTACATTTATGTATAGTTTATATTCCTTGGAAGATGGTATAAGTATTTACAGACAAACCTCTGCCCAAGAGTTGTCAACACTTACTATTCCCAAATCCTTTTCTTCCAGTCTCTTGATTTTCTTCCCTCAGGCTTTGCCTCTAATCAGCCAAAACAGCTCGTCAAGCCCCTGGATGACTTCCACCTTGCTGTGAACCCAAAGGCCTCAGTTCTTAGTCCTAATCTTTCTTGACTGTTCTGGCACATTTGCCACAGTGAATCATGGATTTCTGCAACCCCAGAACTCTCCTAGCTTTTCTCCTTTCTTGCTGGCTGCTACTTCTCAGTCTTCCCTGCTGGTTCTTCATCTCCCCATCTCCACGGCACTGGGACATCCCAGGTCTCAGTCTGTAAATCTCTTCCCTAGCTACATCTGCACTTCAGTGAATGCATCTAGTCTCATGGCTTGAAACACTACCTCTGAATATCCATAACATTCAAACCTCTTCCCTGGATCCAGATTCCTATTTTCAATGGCAAAGATCTCTAATATGCTTCTCAATCTTTTCCGAAACATATTTCTCAATATTCCCTCCCAAAACTACTCTTCCTGTAGTTTTCTTCAAATCAGAAAAGGTAACTCCATTTTCCTGGTTGTTAGAGCAAAAACCTTAGAGTTATCCTTAACTCCTTTCTTTCTCTCACATTTTACACCCAATCACCAAAAACTGTTAGCACGATCTGCAACTATACCTCAAATCTGATCACTTCTTATCACGGCCACTGCTATCTGGGGTAATCCCACTCTGACCACCATCATCTCTCACATGAATTATTGCACTAGCCTCAAACCGGTTTCCGTGCTTCTACCTTTTTTCTCCCTTCAATCTATTCTCAGAAGTCATAGTGATCCTGGTTAAAAAATAAGTCACATTCCACTCCTATGTCTGGAACCCTATAGTGCTTCCCATCTCACTCAGTTAAAGCCAATGCTTTTACAACTGCCTATAAATCTGGACAATATAGTCCCCATTACCTCTGTGAGCTCCTCTCCCCACCCAGGCCTCCTGTCATTTTGCTTTATCCATACCTGCGTCTATCGCAGGCATGCACTTTCCTCTGGGCTTATATTTCTGGAATACAACCCCCTCTCCTGACAGGTACATCCCATTCTCCATAGTCTCATCACCTGCTGCCTCATCTCTTTCAAGCATGCTCAAATTTCACCTTCTTAGTGAAGTCTTCTCTCACCCTCCTATTTAAACCTATAAGCCAGTCTCTTTCCTCCTCCATTTGATTTTTCTGCAGAGCACTCTTCACCTTCCAACATGTATATAATTTAGGTTATTTCTTAGTTATTATTGTCTGTTTCTTCCACGAGAATGTAAGAACTGTAAAGGCAGGAATTTCCTCTTTAACCACTGTTGTGTCCTGTACAAAATGGTACCTGACACACAGTAGGTGATCCAGAAAAAAGCTGTTATAGCCTTAAAAATAGCAATTGTTTTCAGTTTCTAAAGTTTAATTTCTTAATTGCCAATGAAAATATAAGACTATAAGTCATGCACTAAGAAGGAAGTTTTTCCAAATTAAGCTAAATATGTAAATATATTTTGGCTCAATTTAAATGCAAAGCCAAATAAACTAAATATAGACAATACATGAGAGGCAATACTATTAGCTACTACTCAGACTTGGGTGGTACCCACAATGAAACTATGAAGCATCTTTCAAGTGAGAATCAGCCACAACTTACAGGGAAATAATTCTGCTTACCTGCTTAGCAATGGCTTTGCTATCCAACTTGTTGTAAACTTTCCGAATTCTTGCCACTGTTAGGGAAGACACAGAGAGTGTATAGAGGCCAAATGAAACCTTTTCCTCTGGTACTAATGACACAGGAGATGGGACTACACCTTCGGATTTTGTATCCTTACCTTCAAAAGAAGAATAATCCTTCTCAAAATCAGCAATATTTCTACTTTTCCTAACACAAATGTTTTATTCTTACTAACATTTTAAATCGGTAGACTTCAAAATCTATTAAAGTGGAACAAGGGAGCTGAATTTAAAAGCTATCTTATTTCATTTTCAGCTCTTCATTTATTTCTTTAAATAGAAACAGGAGGGCAAGATGGTGGCATGAGACGTGAGAGAGAGAGCTCCTCCCAAAAGCACAAATTGTACAAAAATACAGTTAATTAACATAACTAACCTTAAAACAGCAACAAGAAAGAAAGCTGAACCAGACTCCAAACAGACCTCACAAAAAGAGCAGACCTCATGAAACAGGGTAACGTAGGAAAGCCTTAATCTGGCGGGACCCAAGCCCTTCCCCCACCCCAGCTCACCAGCGGGAGGAAGAGAAACAGAGCCGGGAGAGGGTGGAAGCCTGGGACTGCTGAACACCTAGCCCTGGAGATCTGCTCTGTGTCGGAAGAAAGGCAGGTGGTCTGAGAGGCTTCCTAGCAGCCAGAGGGCTGCTTAAGGGGCGGGGTTTGCACAGAGCATGCTGTGCGGGAGAAGGGAGAGCTTGACAAGGTTTTCTAGGAGCGCTCTGCCGAGCTGGTTGGGAACTTTGGGGAGTTTTAGGTGCTCCATCCACCTGGCTGCCTACTCAGCTCCGAGGCCCACCACTATGACACACAGCCTACCAAACCTTCCTACTGGCCTGCAGGCACCTGCTCGCAAACGAGCAGTCACTGTGGAGGCGTCAGGCGAGCCAGAGGGAGGCCCCGCCTACAACAGCTAGAGACGCAAAGCACGGAGGTTTACACATGTGTGCTTGGCCCACTGGCTATGAAACTGGAGACAGGCACCACAGATGGGAATCAGGAAACAAATCTTTTCTCCACCTAGGCACCAGCTCTGCTTCCCTACGACCCCCAACCTCACTCTAGGGGCTGAGCAGCTCCAGAGACTGGAGTTTCTGCACACTAGTGGGCAGCATGCGGAAGTATGAAATGACAAAAGAACATGGCTCAGACCAAAATCTCACAAATACCAGAAAAAGGGCCAAATGAAACCAAACTCACCAATCTTCCTGAAAGAGAGTTCAAAATAAAAATTATAAACATGCTTATGGAGGTACAGAAAAATATTCAAGAACACAGGAACGAACTTAAGTTGGTGATTCAATCATTAAGATATTCCATAACTGAAATGCAACATACAATGGAGGGATTTAAAGCAGATTAGATGTAGCAGAAGAGACAGTAAATGGAATAGAAATAAGAGAAGACAAATACAAGAAGCTGAGGCACAGAAAGAAAAAAGGATCTCTAAGAATGAAAGAATATTGAGAGAACTGTGGGACCAATCCAAATGGAACAACATTCATATTATACGGGTACCAGAAGAAGAAGAGAGAGAAAAAAGGATAGAAAATGTCATTAAGGACATAATTGCTGAAAACTTCTCCAAACTGGGGAAGGAGATAGTCTCTAAAGCCATGGAGGTGGACAGATCTCCCAACACAAGGGACCCAAGGAAGACAACATCAAGACATATAATAATTAAAATGGCAAAGATCAAGGATAAAGACAGACTTCTAAAAGCAGCTAGAGAGAGAAAAAAATATCACATACAAAGGAAAGCCCATAAGGCTATCATCAGACTTCTCAAAGGAAACCTTACAGGCCAGAAGGGAGTGGCATGATATATTTAATGCAATGAAGCAGAAGGGCCTTGAACCAGCAAGGTTATCATTTAAATTTGAAGGAGGGAATTAAACAATTTACAGATAAGCAAAAGCTGAGAGAATTTACCTCCCACAAACCACCTCTACAGTGCATTTTGGAGGGACTCCTATAGATGGAAGTATTCCTAAGGCTAAAAAGATGTCACCCAAGGGAAGACAAAGAGTACAGAATATGATTCATAACATACAAAGAATGGAAGAGGAAGAAAAAGGAGGAAACAAAAGAAGAACCTTTAGGTTGTGTTTGTAATAGTATATGAAGTAAGTTAAATTAGATTATTAGATAGTAAGGGAATTGCCCTTGAACCTTTGGTAACCACGAATCTAAAGCCTGCAATGGCAATAAGAACCTACCTATTGATAATAACCCTGAATGTAAATGGTCTGAATGCACCAATCAAAACACAGAGAGATTCTGAATGGATAAAAAAACAAGACCCATCTATATGCTGCCTACAAGAGATGCACTTCAAACCCAAAGACATACACAGACTGAAAGTGAAGGGACTGAAAAAGATATTACATGAAACTAATAGTGAGAAATAAGCAGGAGTTGCAGTACTTGTATCAGACAAAATAAACTTCAAAACAAAGAAAGTCACAAGAGACAAAGAAGGACATTACATAATGATAAACGGGTCAGTCCAACAAGAGGATATAACTATTATAAATATCAATGCACCCAACACAGGATCACCTACATATGTAAAACAAATACTACAGAATTAAAGGGGGAAATAGAATGCAATGCATTCATTTTAGGAGACTTCAACACGCCAATCATGCCAAAGGACAGATCAACGAGACAGAAATTAAGTAAAGAGAGACACTGAACAACATATTAGAACAGATGGACCTAACGGACATATACAGAACACTGCATCCAAAAGCAACATGATACACATTCTTCTTAAGTGCACATGGAACATTTTCAAGAATTGATCATATATTAGGCCACAAAAAGAACAGCAGTAAATTCAAAAAGTCTGAAATTGTACCAACCAGCTTCTTAGATCACAAAGGTATGAAACTAGAAATAAATTACACAAAGAAAACAAATGAGCCCACAAACACATGGAGGCTTAATAACACGCTCCTAAGTAATCAATGGATCAATGACCAAATAAAAACAGAGATTAAGCAATATATGGAGACAAATGACAACAATAATCCAACATCACAAAATCTGTGGGATGCAGAGAAGACCGTGTTAAGAGGGAAATACGCTGCAATACAGGCCTACCTCAGGAAAGAAGAACAATCCCAAATGAACAGTCTAAACTCACAATCAATGAAACTAGAAAGGGAAGAACAAATGAGGCCCAAGGCAATAGAAGGAGGGACATAATAAAGATTAAAGCACAAATAAATAAAATTGAGAAGAATAAAGCAATAGAAAGAATCAATCAAAGCAGGAGCTGGTTCTCTGAGAAAATAAACAAAATAGATAAACCCCTAGCTGGACTTATCCAGAAAAAAAGAGAGTCTACACACATAAACAGAATCAGAAATGAGAAAGAAAAAAATCACTACAGACACCACAGAAATACAAAGAATTATGAGAGAATACTATGAAAAATTATACAGAAACAATCTGGATAATGTAGAAGAAATGGACAACTTTCCAGAAAAATACAACCTTCCAAGGCTGACCCAGGAAGAAACAGAAAATATGAATAGACCAATTACCAGCAAAGAAATTGAACTGGTCATCAAAAAACTACCTAAAAACAAACTCCTAGTCCAGATGGTTTCCCTGCTAAATTTTATCAAACATTTAGTGAAGACCTAATACCCGTCCTCATTAAAGTTTTCCAAAAAGTAGAAGAGGAGGGAATATGCCCAAACTCATTCTACAAGACCAACATCACTCTAATACCAAAACCAGGCAAAGACACCACAAAAAGAAAATTACAGACCAATATTCCTGATGAACAGAGATACAAAAATACTCAACAAAATATTAGCAAACCGAATTCAAAAATACGTCAAAAAGATCATCCATCCTGATCAAGTGGGATTCATCCCAGGGATGCAAGGATGGTACAACATTCGAAAATCCATCAACATCATCCACTACATCAACAAAAAGAAGGACAAAAACCACATGATCATCTCCATAGATGCTGAAAAAGCATTTGACAAAATTCAACATCCATTCATGATAAAACTCTCAACAAAATGGGTATAGAGGGCAAGTACTTCAACATAATAAAGGCCATATATGACAAACCCACAGCCAACATTATACTTAACAGAGAGAAGCTGAAAGCTTTTCCTTTAAGATTGGGAACAAGACAAGGGTGCCCACTCTCCCCACTTTTATTCAACATAGTTCTGGAGGTCCTAGCCAAAGCAATCAGACAACACTAAGAAATAAAAGGCATCCAGACTGGCAAGGAAGAAGTCAACCTGTCCCTGTTTGCAGATGACATGATATTGTACATAAAAAACCCAAAAGAATCCACTCGAAAACTATTAGATCTAATATCTGAATTCAGCAGAGTTGCAGGATACCAAATTAATACACAGAAATCTGTTGCATTCCTATACACTAACGATGAATTAGCAGCAAGAGAAATCAGGAAAACAATTCCATTCACAATCGCATCCAAACGAATAAAATACCTAGGAATAATCATGACCATGGAAGTGAAAGACCTATACTCTGAAAACTAGAAGACACTCTTAAGAGAAATTAAAGAGGACACTAATAAATGGAAATTCACCCCATGTTCTTGGCTTGGAAGAATTAATATTATCAAGATGGCCATCCTCCCTAAAGCAATCTACGGATTCTATGCAATTCCTATCAAAATACCTACAGCATTCTTCAATGAACCAGACAGAGCAAATACTTCTAAAATTCATATTGAACCACAAAAGACCTTGAATAGTCAAAGCAATCCTGAGAAGGAAGAATAAAGCACAGGGAATTATGCTCCCTGACTTCAAGCTCTACTAAAAAGCTACAGTTATCAAGACAATTTGGTACTGGCACAAGAACAGACCCATAGACCAGTGGAACAGAATAGAAAGCCCAGATATAAACCCAAGCATATATGGTCATTTAATATATGATAAAGGAGCCATGGATATACAATGGGGAAATGACAGCCTCTTCAATAGCTGGTGTTGGCAAAACTGGATAGCTACATGTAAGAGAATAAAACTGGATTACTGTCTAACCCCATACACAAAAGTAAACTCAAAATGGATCAAAGACCTGAATGTAAGTCATGAAACCATAAAACTCTTAGAAAAAAATATAGGCAAAAATCTCTTGGACATAAACATGTGCAACTTCTTCATGAACATATATCCCCGACCAAGGGAAACAAAAGCAAAAATGAACAAGTAGGACTATATCAAACTAAAAAGCTTCTGTACAGCAAAGGTTACAATCAGTAGAACAAAAAGACATGCTACAGTATGGGAGAATATATTCATAAATGACATATCTGATAAGGGGTTGACATCCAAATTATATAAAGAGCTCATGCACCTCAACAAACAAAAAGCAAATAAGCCAATTAAGAAATGGGCAGAGGGCATGAACAGACACTTCTCCAAAGAAGAAATTCAGATGGCCAACAGGCACATGAAAAGATGCTCCACATCGCTAGTCATCAGAGAAATGCAAATTAAAACCACAATGAGATATCACCTCACACCAGTTAGGATGGCCACCATCCAAAGACAAACAACCACAAATGTTGGCGAGGATGTGGAGAAAGGGGAAACCTCCCACACTGCTGGTGGGAATGTAAATTAGTCCAACCATTGTGGAAAGCAGTATGGAGGTTCCTCAAAAAACTCAAAATAGAAATACCATTTGACCCAGGATTTCCACTCCTAGGAATTTACCCTAAGAATGAAGCAGCCAGGTTTCAAAAAATCATATGCACCCCTATGTTTATCACATCACTATTTACAATAGCCAAGAAATGGAAGCAACCTAAGTGTCCATCAGTAGATGAATGGATAAAGAAGATGTGGTACATATACACAATGGAATATTATTCAGCCATAAGGAGAACGCAAATCCTAGCATTTCCAACAACATGGATGCAGCTAGAGGGTATTATGCTCAGTGAAATAAGCCCAGTGGAGAAAGACAAATATCAAATGATTTCACTCATCTGTGGAGTATAAGAACAAAGCAAAAACTGAAGGAACAAAACAGCAGACTAACAGAACCCAAGAATGGACTAACAGTTACCAAACGGAAAGGGACTGGGGAAGATGCGTGGGAAGAGAGGGACAAGGGGGGAAAAGGGCTATTACAATTAGCACACATAATGTAGTGGGGGTGGGGGTGGGGTGGCAGTATACAGGGAAGGCAGTATAACACAGAGAAGACAAGTAGTGATTCTATAACATCCTACTACACTGATGGACAGTGACTGCAATGGGGGAGTCTAGTAACCATAATGTTCCTCATGTAATTGTATATTAATAATAGCAAAAAAAAAAAGAAAAAGAAATATAAGTCATCTAGTCATAGAACTTTACGTTCCAAGTTTTACTCTTAAAATATGCTTACCATGCAGGATAAAAAAATAGTGTTTTTACTGTTATCAAACAAATCACGCAACACTTCCCTCAAGTTCAAAGGAAAAAGAGAATGAGTGAGTGGAATGAGACTGGCAAGCACTCTGTCTCCTCCCCGGTGAGACCCTCACATATGCCTCTCTATATTCCTCCAAACAACACAGCAGGGTAGTTAAGAACACATGGTTTGGAGCTAGAGGGCTTACATTTCGATCTCTGTGCTTTAGTTTCCTCATATACAAAATGGGGATGATAACAAAGTACCTAAGTTCCAATGCTTCGAGGAGATGAATAAATACATGTGAATGGCTCAGAATAGCTAAGGCCTTCATGCGTATTAAGTTACTTCGAACATATTAGGTGCTCCGTATAGCTTTTACTAGACACTATCAAAACAAAGAACATGAGTGAAAGACATATTACTTAGCCATAGGATTTTACCACTTACAATACAGTTGCACTAACTCTTCTGAGAACTTTGGTAGAATGAGAACTAGGGAATGGAGACATCACTGGAAGGAATGCTAGAAAGGAATCATAGCTTGACATCAGTTCCTTTGTTTCTAAGTTCTTTTTGGGAGGGAGAATAATAAGCAGCGGACTGTAGGAGTAAGGGAAAGAGGAAAACTAATGTTATTTGGTCTATCCTTAAGACTATGTATGTGTTTTCTGGATCTGTCCTCCCTTCCTTTGACCAGAGTAGATACACACTTGAAACTGCTTCATGTAGTACAAAAAATTATAGAAAGAGAAGGTTGAGGTTAGACTTATAGAAAGTATACACCTACATCTTGGATCCAGTAAGAGAAACTGGAAAATTAGTGATCAAGCATGAAGACAAAAGTCAGGAAAGTACAGTATGATCAGTGAAAGAGAGCATTTCGAATAGGAGCAACTGGTAAATAATATGCTAAAGAAAAGGAGAGAAAGTCCTTTTATTAAGATAAACAATGTATAACCTTATATACACACATGCACTTACTCATGCATCTATGCTGCAGTTGATATTTATAAAAATTTAAGAACAAAGAATAAGTTACTCACATGGCATACACACAGCCTGAAAGCTTCCAACATAATTTGGTCCTAGTTCATAAATGGTAGTAACATTTGAAGGAGGTAAAACTTCTTCCAGAAAATGTGTGGGTCCCAAGCGCCAAACCAGTGAAGCAATTTGGCGTTGGGCAGGTGGAGTACCAACATACGCATAGACTGTGCTAACCACCGGGGGATTTGCAGAACCTGACCCCCCAGGAGTACTGTGAACATAATGAAGCTGAAAAGAAAATGAAAGAGAATGTGTGAAATATGACAAAAGAAAAAACATTTTCCCCAGGGAAATAACCACTTTTTGTGTGTATTTTCATTATCCCAAGGTCATACAACTTTACAAATGTACAAAAGCAACTAGGCTAAAAAACATAAGGGCAGACCAGGATTCTGGAAGTCGGAAATTGTTATCCAACTCTATTACAGATATCCTTCCTAATTCTAGAAAGGTCCCCATTCAAACATAAGGATACTGTTATTGTCTGGTTGGTTTGAAAACAAATTAAATACGTTTCTATGAAATTTTTGGGTTGATATAAAAAGACAGCTTTCCAGTTATGGGATTCAAGTAGTCTGAAATTAGGAATGTTACCTTCAGTGTGAATCTGTTAAATAAAATTATTCATGAAAAGTGTTTTATAATTGGTAAAGTGCTACAAAAAATTAGAAAAATGAACAGTCTATTATACATTACAATAAGTACACATATTTCAATCTTAACGTAAAATACATTCCCAGATTTGAAATTACACTACTGTTTACTGACAAGGTGCTTAAAAATATACAGAGTATAGGAGAGAAGGAAATCAAGTAGTTCTTGTTGTATAGGGAGCTTTCATCACTTGGTAGAATGATGGACAGTTCCATCAGTTGTTTGTTCATTACACATCCTGGCTCCAGATCACATCCTATTATCCCATGTACTGAAGAACAGATCCTGGTGATGTTAATAGTATGAGTGCGAAGACCAAAAGTTCACAGGACTGTGACTTCTTAGGCACAATGACGATGACAATGTAAATATATCAAGAAAAAAAATCTCCCATGTCTCAAATCCAGAAGCTGAGGACATTTTTATTTTCAATAATACTAAAAACAGCAAAGGGGCTACCTACTGGGGAATCTACAAACCCATTTCAAATGCAATCAAGTATACATAAGAAAAATAAATTACTGTCTACACAGAGTGCAATTAGGGTTTATCAAATTGAAACATAATGTCACAATAACAGTGTTATGCACTCAAGGAAGTTGCTGACTTCACTGCTTTTTCCACTTTAATGCACACAAAAAGACAAACTTTGCCTCTGTTGCCTCTTTTGAGCGCTATCACTATAAAAATGGGTACCACCTTTTAGAAGTTAAAGAATTTGAAGATTCTCAGTTCTGTAGAAAGTAACTAGAAGCATTCACCCTGATTTAAAAAAGGAACTTCTAATTCTTCACTGGTTCCTTCAACTTCCTTGCCTCCCTTCTGAATACTGCGTAGTAGCCACCTAGGGTAAAATGTATGCACTCATTCCATTAACACACAGTAAGGGACCACTACTCATCAGGGACTGATTTAGGTCATCAGAAAACAAAGACGAATAAAAACAATTCGGATCTAAAGGGACACAGAATCTACTGGACTGCATACAGTAAAAACAACAAAGTGACAAAATAGTGTGTTCATCATTTATTTAGGCATTCTTCAACTGGTGCAACTGTTGTGGCAGAGCGCTGATTCTCTAGTTAAAGGTGATAGGAGTTAGTCAGCCACGCGACTAATGGATTGGTCTAATGGGTAGTAAAGGTTAATTTAAAATAAAGAGAGTAACTTTTAAAAATCCCTGCAAACACACACACAGACATAAACACACCCAGCCCTGAACTACCCTGTAAAGCAGGCTGAGATCTACAAGCACAAACGTGTTTACCTTCACAGTGCTGACAAGCTGTCCGTCAATATAGAGGGCTGCAGTACTGTTTTTCAGCATGCCTTTGCTCATCACCAGAACCAAATGATGCCACTGGCCCTCAACTATAAGTTCTCCACATCGAAAGCGAGCACAGCATGGGAGAATTTCATAAAAAGAGGATTCTTCACTAAAATCATCAACTAAAATAAAGAGGGCAAAGAAACTGAACATCATCCTCATTCTAACAATCATTCATATCTAGACCTTGACTTTATGTTAAAATAATATGATGATGTAAATGAAAATACCCTGTTCTTCAATAACTACCTGTGGTGATAGTACAAACTAGAAGCTCTTTTGCTTTCTTCTGCTCCAGATATATACAGCTATAACCAAAATGAAGTGGTAATAGCTAATGAAATAAGAACTAAAATAAAATAGATAATAAAGTTAAAATAGACAACAAAAAGAGATGAGTTATTACCTGTCACGGTCTGTTTATAAAGGTCTATTCAAATTCTAGAACACACATTTGATCATAGCATTGGTTAGAAAAAGAAACAAAAAAATTTAATTTTATTCTTGCTCTACGCTCTGCTCAATGATACAAGTGGCTAATGAACTGTTCTTAGCCTGTGGTTTTACTGCCCTGACCCTCTGCTTGACAATAGCTGGAGGTAAAGAGGTGATTTACGGAGTGGAGAGGTATTTGTTGATCCAAGTTTCCTGCTTCACCAGAATGTTTTCTAACATTCTGCAATCACTTCCTGACTACAATCTGGCTTCTCTCTGCTACCCAGTATGCTGACAGATCGTGCTAGGAAATAATGGATTTATATTAATTTAATCTTAATGTTAGGCTAATTAAAAATTAACTTACCTTTTCTAAGTATTCAAGAAGGGGTGGGATAGCAGCAAAAATCTAGATGTTGAAACTCATTCCTTCCCCTCCTCCCAAAAAATAAAAAAACTGAGCTAATCTGTAACCATGTCACTTTAAGGAACTCCACCATTTTACAGTACAAAACTCTTACAAGTAAATATACTAAAAGTTAAAAGTTTAAATTATACGTAGAACTACAAATATATTATTAATTTCTATTTTTGGAATCTGAAAATTACCTGCATATACTGAAATGCCAAAATTATATTTTAAAATGACAAGAATATATACTACTGATGAGTTAAGACTACTAAAAAGGCAGAATCTTATCCACAGATGACCTAATGTAGAAACAGAATTGAGTAACTAGGCACAAAGCAGTGTCAAACAGCTTTGAAAGTTCTGGTGTAAGGAATCAAGGAATATGAAAGAAAAGATAAAAGGCATGGGTGAAACTGGGAACTCCCCCTGCCTCCTTTCCCTGATTAACATGCTGAAAATTCTCAAGGACTGTAGAAGATACTACTTGTAAAAATTTTCTGAGAGTTTCTTACTTTGACTCAGGCTTAAACTTAAGTTATGTCTACCATTCAGTGGTATATGTCAGGATACTGTGGTGAGCCTGCTGGTTTCTGAGGACTCTTAATTAGCTAGGCTGTTCAGAGGATGGAATCTTACAGTATTAACATTATATACATTACTCATGTATATGTTACTGTAATTTCTGGTGATACATGGGCTATGGTAGTCTTGCAAATTACATTCAGTTAAAATGATAGAGAATTAGAAAACATTTTCATAGTTCACTGAAATACCCCTAGATCCATTCCTTAACTTTTCCAATGAATTCTATACTCTTTCCAAATTTTCCATTATTATTTACTGTTCTCACTTCTTCCCTTTTAAGCCATCTATATATTTTTCTCTTTATTTTTCTTCTCACTCATTCGTTTATATTTTTAAATAATATTTGTGTGCCTAATAAGTGCTAGGAACTGTTTTAGGGGACATGGCTACCTAGATTAAAAATAACACTGGGTATGGGAGCTTTCAGTTCCAGTATGTAGACAAAAACAAAGAATTAAAATCTATGAAGTCCAGATAAACAATAAAGAATATTAAACAGGGCCTGTGACCATGGGCGTAGGGAGAAAGGGAAGATCCAAGAAATATTAAGGGGGCATAATACATTAAGACTTAGTGGAAGGGATGATATTTTCAAGGTTGACTTAGGGTTTCTACCTGGGCTAAATGGTAGTAGGGGGTGTCATTTACCAAGACAGGACAATAGGAGATGCAGGTTTTATAAATAATAACCATTATTGAGTTGTTTAGTAGACTAATCATATGAAGATGTCTAATATGCAGTTGAAAATATGAGGACAAAGCATGGAACACACAAAAATTTTAATTTCAGAATCCCTGAGACAAAAAGATATAAAGCTAACAGAAACAGATGTTTTTTTTTTTTCTCATGAAGTGCAGGTTAAGTGCAAAGACTGAAGACATATCCTTGCAGGGTGATGATTTTAGGGGAAAGATGGAAGAGAAAGCTGTTGAAGGTAACTGCAAAAAAGAAGTCAAGAGAAATAGTGAAAGAACAAGATAGTAGATATCCTTAATTGCAAGACTAGAGACAGTTTTAAATTAGGAGGAAAATATCAATGGGACCAAATAACACAAAGGAGGCAAATGAAGTATCCTAACAAGAATTTTAGAGCAATTACTGTATTGATGCCTAATTTTGTGCTACTCATGATGAGGGAACACTGAGAAGCCTTAAAATCTAATTGAGGAGCTAATATTCATATTCAATTAATATGTGAATACTAACCACATGTGAACCAATATATGGAACTTAGTTAAGACAAAATTAGAAGATGATAAAAAAAGATGTATATTTATATACAAATGCTTATATTTAGAGCAGATAAAATTCAGTAAGTTGAGATTTATATTTTATGTCATTTACACCATTAAGGAAGATCCTCAATGTCTTGAGTTTGAAGTTCTATCACATAGTAATGTAACATTATGGCATGTTGGAAGGAAGGAGGATTGTTAAAGAGTATGTATTAAGTCTTGAAGGTAAGTGATGAATAAAATAATTAAAATGTTATTGTGTCTAGCACTAGCACAGAGTGGCACATATGGTAGGCAGGTGCTCAATGAATATTCATTACTAAAATATATCAAACAAGCAATCTGCTTTCCTAGCGAAAGCTGTTATTTCTTGGCAAGTACAGATGAATCCTTATTTCAGGAGCTCTCTCCACTATTTTCTAAGTCTCTTCTGCAAGTGACTTAAAATTCACTGGGAAACAATATTCAAGATTTCACATAACCTGTTCTACCCTGTAATTTAAAATGGAAAAGAATTACTAGCTGGACCTTAAACATGAATATTCAAATGAAGTTTAATACTTTAAATAAATCACAAGAAGCAAAAGAAAAAGATACTGACCATAGTTTTGGAGTAGTTCTTCTTTGGTGGAAACAATCAGAGATCGGTCTTTTGCTGACAGAACTATGGCAAGGCACACATAATGCTGCTCAGAGGAATTTGCTCGGCGCACAACAGTAAGAAGTCTGACGGGATGGTTATTTGGAGGAGAACTAAAATGTTCAATACAAAACCAGCTAGAATAGCTTAAGCCAGATGGAGGAGGGAAGAACCTTTCACCTACAAATAGAAAAATAACAATGGAAGAGTTTGTGCCAATTTTCACTTACATTTTAAAAAGCAGCTAAAAAAGCAATAACTCTAAAAAATATATATAATCTACTGAAAAAACAACCTCATAAGCAAAGAAAGTAATAATTACCGGAACCAATGCCACTGACCACAGCACAGTCAGTGAGACCTGTTGTGACGGCATTGTTTGTAGGGGCGTTATGAGGGGCCAAGCTGGGCAAGAACAGGCAGCTATTAAAGAAAAGACGACATACGTATTAGAGACCAACAGTTTCCAACTCTTATCATTATGCCCTTACCACAGTGAAATGAACTGCCATTATTCAAGGGTAACGAGATAGGAGATCATGGAATACTGGTTGCCTAACAAAATCCTTCCCTTCTTTTAATTATGAGAGAGTAGCAAAATATAAACATTAAAAATTTCTAATAGCATTATTTTTAATTTAAATTACAATTAAAAAGTGTATTTATATACCTTATTAAATTATAATTTACTAAGTATAATTTACATATAGTAAAAATGCATCAATGTATAACTCTGTTTAAGACACTGGAATAATTTCATCACCACAGAAAGATTCCCTTGTGTCCCTTTTCCAGGGAGTCGCTCTCCTATTACTACTGTCTGATTAGTTTTGCCTGTTCCTAAATATGTTTTAATCCACTGTTTGGTAAGAACCCACGAAATGTTCTTAAAATACAATTTGTAGTTTTAGGTCAAAGTATAAGAATCCCACAAACAACCAGTATAGACAGAGATCTTTTCTGTTAGCATTTGTGTCCATTTCAAGGCTGATGGACTTCAAAAACACTATATATTCTTTGTTGCTTCTGCTACTAGAGCCTTTTCTGCCACTTGAAATTGATAGTCACTGGATATTTATAATCTGTAAGATCTATGCTAGGTACTTAGAGGGCAAGGAAGATGATAAAACCCAAAGAGTTTTTAATCTAATTTTCACTTGCATATTATCTATAAATTTATTATACTAAATCAGGGGTTGGCAAGCATTTTCTGGAAAGTGCCAGAACATAAGTATTTTACACATTGCAAACCAGATAGTCTCCATCACAACTTAACTCTGCCACTCTACCATGAAAGGTGCCAGAGACAATACATACATAAATGAGTGTGGTTCTATTACAGTAAAACTTTATTTACAGAACATAAAACAAAATTTCCAAAAACAGATCTGGGCCATGAGTCTCAGATTGCTGACTCCTATACTACATCAATTTATTTAGTACAATAAATAATTTTAAAAAAATTTAATCTAAAAATCTTAAAGATAACAGGCTCAAATCATCATTTGAAAATATATAGTATTATAGTATATTTAATCAAGTAGATTTTAAACCAAAGATCTGTTTGTCAAAGGCAAGCATGAGGCATAAAATAATAAGGCTTTGCTACCTTAAAAATTCCTTACCCAAATCCTTCAAGGGATGTGTCAAATTCAACAAAAGCTGGAGTAACTGATGACCCATGAAGTCTGATGTCATGTGGGGTTGTCATGGAGACCAGACACTTTACCCTGGTCAGAGGTACAGTACTTCCTTCTGCAGATTTTACTAGGCTCTTGCTTATCCGGTAATGGTTATCTTCATGCAAGCTGAAAACATTATCAGAACCCAGACCTTCCACAGATGTGATCATACTACCTGTAAGTCAAAGAAATCTCTTGGGAAAAATCTCATGTCGATTTCTAAAATAATGACATTACAAAGCTGACTTATTTTGAAATATGACTCTTCAGTTTGAATATACAATAATTTTAAACAGCAAAGCTATTATCCAGTTTTAATGTACTTTACAGTCATTTTTAAACTTAAATAGCATGTGTTTCCTTTTTTAGTTATTACTAAAGTAATAAACACATTGCAGAAGTACAGGATGTACAGAGTAGAAATAAGAATAAAAATTACCAGTAACCATTATCTAAGCCACTGCTACAGTGTAGTTTTATTATAAATTACATTTATAATAAATGTATTTTTGATGTATTGAATGATATTTTGATGTATTGAATATTTATAAAAACGTATTGAATGATGTTTATAAAACCAGACTTTTCTGTCACAAAATTATTTATTATTTCTCTTTGAGAAGGAAGTAAAATATCCTAGAAGCATTATAATGGAAAGAAACAGGTCATCTTTCTCATAAAAAAAAATCATAAATAGCAGAAACTTGTTTCTCCCATTTTCCCCCATTTTCAGTTCTTCCATTATAACTATTAAAATTAAATGTGATCACAAAAGTGCTTAAATTTAAAAATACCTATATGCATATAAATGATAATCATTTCAAGAATTAAAAGAAAAATGTTTAATAAACTGTTCTTTTTTTCAGGAATAATTACAAATGGAGAAAATATTCCCTCTCAAGATAAACTGCATAAATGTAGCTATTGCCCTCTTAAATGTGTTAAGCATTCAGGTCACCATAAAAAATATTTCAATATTATCTTAGAGAAAGGAACTATTTTTGTTTCTACTCTTTGCAAAGGAAATCACAATTCAAAACTAAGAACTATGTAAAGTACAAAAACAACAACAAAAATACAAATCTATATTATTTGACATGACATATGTTAATTGACATGAAAAACTGCAATACTTCTGTGTTCCAATAAAACTGTGTTGGGACTAAAGAGATCTTAAAGTTTCCAAAACGCAGTATTCACTAGTCACTGATAATAATCTGCAGGAAGAAAAGTTAAGATTGAAATATGGTTGGAGGTTCTCTAATCCCTGATTCTCACCTGAAAATACAAGGGCTTGAACTCAATGATCACTGTATCCTTTCAGAGCAGCCAGTCTACTTTTCTAAGTTTATTCTTTCCTGCTGCATTAGTAATGGCCACTCCAATCCATCAAAACAAATGCCTTATTTTTATGGCTAGCAATGATACAGAATGAACTGTAAAGTAAAAAAATGAACCAAAAAACAGGATTGACAATGGCTGGAAATCCAGTGCAATTGATTCTCATGCACCTGAGCTCTCTACTGAGAAGCCTCCTTCCCTAAAAACTCTGCATTAATTCTTGCCAGTGTGCTGGGATGTCAAGGTCCACATGCACACCCATCTAACACCTCACTTCTAAGTTCTCTGATTGCCTTTCCTCCAACGAGCTCTGCCGCTACTTCACTCCGGAACTACAGTCTGGGGCATAGGCCTTTTCTTTGCTCTTTTCACTGCTCCAATTTTGATTGTCATCACCTATCCACCCAACCAGCTTCCCCCAAACCCTCCAGTTCTCTCATTCCCTTCCTCTCACTCCATTTCCTTTTTGGCCTAGTCATTATTTTCCAGTCCAATGATACATCTCTTTTCTCCCAGCCTATCACTAGCTGCTTGGCTTCACTTCTTTCCCTATCCAGACCATACTCTTAAATGTAGCTCCTCAACTACTTTTATCAGCATTTTAAATTTCTGGTCTCCCTTAGCAGCAGCTGCCCTATGAAAACAGAGCCTGTTAATAATCCAGTCAACCACTCTAGTCCAAGAAGCAAAGGCTACTTGAGAAAGGCAAAGAAGTCATGGATCCACTGAGAAAGGTATTCCTCCTTCCAAGTCAACAGTTATTAGGCACCTAATTCTCATCTCTTCTGGATCTTGTGCTTAATTACATCAACGATTCATTCCCTGTCCCCTTCTTCAGTCAACCAACCACATTTTGTGTTTCTCCATTTAAGTAACAACACACAACAACAAAGCCTTCTCTTACTCTAATAATCCAACTTCTTAAAATAATATTCATCCCCCAGATGATTTTCATTTATAAAATAAACCAAAAACAGGAACTTCAAAGGTCAACTTACTTCTCATCTCTGGCTCATAACTCAGCGAACTTGGTTTGTGGACCCTATATTGTTTTAACAATTTTTTGTCCCAGGCACCACAATTTAATGGACTTGCTAAACGCAAAAATTCCCTAAAAAAGAGAAAAGGCAAAGTTATTCCTTGATTGAGAAACATTACTGCATGGGTTTTTCTTAACCCACTATTAGTTTGGAGAGAGTTAAAACATATAAATCACAAAGTCCAACCACTTTTAAGAAAGTTCCAAAAATTTTTATAAAAAAGGAATACTTTAACAGCAGAAAAAAATTATAAAGACAGCTGTTTATATTCCGAAAGTGACAAGGCAAATGACTGTATTTTGTGTAAGGAGGGACAAGATGACTTACATATCAAATGTCTGGATATTTTTCAAAATGTTGTTTCATTCCTAAAACTGAGTGTACTATTTAACTTGCATTAAGAAAGGTTATTTAAGTATGTATTTCTTGGATAGTGACACTATGGAAGGTATACCATACTAAGGAATAATACTCAGCAATAAAAACAAACTATGACACATAACAATTTGGATGCATCTCAAAGGCTTAAGTGATAAAAAGCTTATCTCTAAAGGTCATTATGTATGACTTCATTCATATAACATTCTCAACGTGACAAAATTATGGAGATGGAAAACAGATTAGAAGTTTTGAGGGGCTAGGATGGTGGGGATTAGAGGAGTAGATGCAGCACTAGGGAGGTCTTTGTGACACCCCGATTGTGTGGTGGTTACATAAATCTAGGATAAGTAACAGAGCAGAGACCTATAGCAGGTATTATACCAACGTCAGTTTCTTCATTTTGATGTTATTACTACAGTTACATAAGATGTAACCACTGGATGGACTTGGGGGAGGGTCAGAGAACCTCTCTGATCTACCTTTACAACATTCTCTGAATAGCTATTTTAAAATAAAAAAGTTAAAGAATTATTTCTTAAAAGAATCCTTATATATGAAGAGATCTTAAATATAAAGCAGATGCAAATCATAAAAATATGACTTTATTTTTAAAGGTAAGTGAAGAGTTTGCTAGATTCAAGTGGAAGAAATGACCAATGGACAGAAACATCCTTTGTTTACTAACAACTAGATTTATCTGTTTCTAAGTGCTGTATTTGAAGCATTTTGCCTATTATTCTGGTGTGTACTGTTTTTTGCCCACAGATACCTGGATATATGTCTATGAAAATAAGAACTCTTGAAATTAAGATTCTGGGAACTGCCATTACTAATTGTGGCTTATTTGAACATGAAAAGGAGAATGTACTGACCTCAGCACCATAGGCTCCAGAGCCTGAGAGGCTAATCGCTCAAACATCCGCTGGAGGGGTGGGTGCAGAGAGTGGTCCTCATCAGCCAGCGCAGCACTGCACCGCTGCAGCAGCCGGGCATGAAGCCCCGCTTCACACATGACCTGCTGGTTTCTTTCTGTGTGCACCAGGGATTGTAAAATGTTTGCCACAGCAAGTTGAAGGTCCAAAGCATGCTAGAATTAACAAAGAAATATATGCTACCAGGGCATTCTTAATAAGATAGGTGATAATTTTCTCCCCATGTAGCACATCTTTTAATAAATATGTCTCTCCATGCTTCATGCTACATTCAGATGGATAAAGCAGCTGGCTGAGGGTGATGCAGCAACTCCAGAACAGGGCTCGGTAAGCACTCCCTATCCTTATTTTACTACAAGCATAACCAGCTGGACTCCATTCTCTTTCAAGTCTTTTGTATTACATGACTATGTAACTAATGGTATTTCTATTTTTGTAGAAATAATGGGTACAGACTTATTCATGGTGGGTAAGTAACCAGTTTAAAGGAAGGCCTGCTGTTGACATTTGTGACATTTTAGGCATTAAAGGCCAGGCCACACTTGAACAAGTCACCCCAACTCCAATTCACCTGAACTCAACTGCTGTTAAGTCAAAACAGATAAATAGCCTCCAAGTGATATCTTCAGTCATTTCTCTCTTTGTACTATTTATTAACAATTTCCACTGCTGAGCTGCATTTCCAGAGAAACAGATTTTAGCATCAGATGTCTTGGTTGCATTTGTAACAAGTGAACTGTATTCTAAAACATGCATATCTACCATTAATGAAGAAAGTTAGGACTGAAACAGAAAAATCTGCTTTCTTTCCTTTACCTACTCAAGTACTGACACATCGCCCTTCCCGCCTTCCTGGGCCCACTCCCCTGCTCATGCAGCCACACACAGGCCAGTCCATTCCTTACAGACAAGGAAGAACTAACGTCCAAGCTTACTTCTGGCTGTGTCACTGACCCAACAGAGGCCAGGAGGTCCAGCATAGCTAGCATGGCTCCAGGGTGGATGACAACAGCATCGGAACTCGGGAGAGAGGAAGTTGCCATGTGCAGTTTCAGGTCAGCAGCATTTTTAGGAGGGTAAGCGGGAGGAGTTGAAACAGAATGATATGTATGCCTATAAAAAAGAAGGGTAATTTAGTATTTAGTTCTACTCACATTTTCTGTCCATTTTCTTCATCTTCTGTTACCTTTATCCACTGATAAGCAAAAAAGCCTTGTAATTCATATTTGGGTTACAAAACACTTTAAGGTGGGAGATAAAAAAAGCAATGTATTACCAATTACTAATGTCACATACAGACAATTTAACTATCAATTTTTCTGGGCTTTTATATGTCTTTACCATTTCTATTTGGATTGTTTCATGGAAGAATAGCACATAATGGCTATTGCTAACACTGCATTATGGTATATTTGAAAGCTGCTAACAGAGTAGATCCTAAAAGTTCTCATTATGAGGAAAAAAACATTTTTTCCCCCTGGTATCTGTATGAGATGATGGATATTATTGAAACTAACTGTGGTAATCATTTTGCAAGATATGTAAGTCATTGTGCTACACACCTTAAACTTACACAGTGCTGTATGTCAACTATAGCTGAATAAAGCTGGGGGGAAAATGGTACCATACATACTGGAAGATGTAAGAGTAGGTGAAGGCATAGTCAAAACTCTAGGAAAGGTGATAATTCTGATAATAGGTGATGAAAGTGTAAGTAAAATCCCTCAAGGAGATTTTTATCTTGAAACTACCTATTTTTTTAAATCTTTCCTTAAACCACAGGTAAAATAATCAAGAATAAATCAAAATGGCCTACTTTATAATGGGGTCAACTGAGTCAGGTGGGCTCAGAATCTTGGCTACCTGACAATAAATATATTAAGCATCAAGGAGTTTTCCTTTAGCTTCTTGGAACTACATTCATTTCCTTTTGCATTATCCTAACACTGAAAATATTCATCGCAATTTTTAAAAACTTAGAAACCATGTTTCATATAGTAAGTTTCTATGAGTTAGAAAGCCTAGACATGTCCTAAACATACATTTCTTCTCATCAATGACCCCCACTTTCTATTTCATATTCTTCTACAATTCATGAGTTTTGCACATTTTGTATCTCGGCACCAGGAAACAGATGCTTATCGCTTTAGCCTATGGGAGTTCTTTGTTCCAATGAATCAGTTCCAGCATGATTTGTCTAAGGCAGAGCTCTGTCACCAAGAGCAGTGCAGTTTCAGCTCTCTGGCACAAGAGCAGCTTGGGAAACAGATGCTTTAAGTCATTGCTTTAGTAGCAAAGAATTGACACTGCATGTTTTAAAAAAAAACTATCATTCCCTTTTTAAGACATTCTAGGAAAGTAGTCAGCTTCCTTTATAAAAAAGCACACGGACTCTCCTAGTTTATTTAAAGTTAGCCTATCTTTTCACCCACTTATTATTTCAGTCCTTATTTTTATTTTTTTGCTGTTTTTGTTTAGAAAGATTTCATTTCTAAACAAAGGTAGATTTCTAAATGCTTATTACCAATAGTATCCTCTTTCTACATTGCTCCCTTTATTCTTTAAAATATTTTAAATATTTCAATTATTTTTTAAATATCTTTAAATTATTCTTTAAAATACATTCTTTTAAAATAGTCTACCTAGAAAAAAGACTCGTAATTCCTCTATAATAGGAATCTGTAACCATTAAAACACTTCATAAAAACTGTTTTCATTACAGACAAGAAAAGCCCAAATTTGACAAAAAACAGATTATAGCTACATATTTTAGTGATAGGCCTTCCAAAGTATTTGAGTAGACTGATTTAATATAGATTTGAACTTAAATTATGGATATACAAGGACTTAATGTCCTTGGCAGCCAAACTCTACTAATGCATAGCTGTAAAGTAGTAAAGTTTTGATTTAAGTAAGAAAACAATGTTCTGATACAGGAATTACATTCATCCTCAAACTAGAAAAATACTGCAGACATCATAGGAATCTAAAACATGATTATTAACTAAAATTAGGTCTACTTTAAGAGGCATTATTATGTAACAATTCTTACTAAGTGACTTAGATATCAACACAGACAGGTATTACAACTTTTTCAATTTAAAAACCATGGTAAGCTAAAAAAAAAAATCATGGTAACCTTATTAAATGGATAATTACCAAGCAAGACCTAACCATTTGCAAAGATAGTATAAACGTGACATTTCAAAATTCAATTAATTTTGTTACACTTACTTTTAAAACTTACAGCAATTGTTACTTGAAATATAAAGACTTATCTATCTCTGTTGGGACATATATTTAAATATTTAAATCCTGAATTTCCTTTGCCTTAATTATCATCAAGTGTGTATAGGAACAACTAAGTAATGGACACCATGTCTGAATGGTAACTAGTACTTTCCATCCTTTTCTCCATTGCAGACACTCTAGAGAGTCTTGGTTATTACTTTGTTTTCACTTCCTCAAACTCTGAATGAATACTGTATGGCTTTAATTCTGTTCAAGTAATCCTGAATAATACTGAAAAAGGTTTATGAATTTTAGTTTTCCAAATATGAGAGCTCCTAATTTTTTAATCCAAGTCTTAAAATAGTTAAGAGAAGATTCTCTGGGATTTTACAAGTATCACAAGCTCTGAACTTCCCCATTACCTGAATATGACACAAGCCATAAAAACTAATACAACAGTGGTTTCTCCTTTTGCCAACAAAAACGTATTTTGCCACAATAAAAAGATGTCCATGAGCTGATATAATTTGTTGAGATGTTTTATACATATTCTAATTTTAAGTTATTATATTCACGAGAGATTCAAGATGGCGGGCATGAGAGGTGACAGAGAGAACTCCTCCGCAAACCACAAATACTACAAAAACATAGTTAATTAATACAAGTAACCCTAAAACAGCAACAAGAAAGAAGGCTGAACAGACTGCATACAGACCTCACAAACAGACTAAACCTCACGAAACAGGGTAATGTTCGAAAGCCTTAATCAGGGAGGACGCAAGCCCATCCACCACCCCAGCTCACAGGCGGGAGGAAGAGAAACAGAGCAGGGAGGGGGTGGAAGCCTAGGACTACGGAACACATAGCCCTGGAGATTTGCTTTGTGAGCGGAAGCCTATATTGTGTGGTGCTCTGGACATTGGGAGCTCAGATGGGTGGAGGGCCTGGGAGACGGACATACTGGCCATTTATGGAGGAAAGAAACCACACCCGGCCGCTCTGTGTCAAAGGGAGAGCAGGCGGTCTGAGAGTCTTTCTAGCAGCGACAGGGCTCCTGAAGGGGTGGGGTTGACATAGAGCTTGCTATGTGGGACTCAGCTCCAAGGCCCCCCACTGTGACACACAGCCTACCCACCCTTCCTACAGGCCTGCAGGCACCTGCTCGCAAATCGGCAGCCACTGTGCTGGCGTCAGGCAAGCCAGACGGAGGCCCCGCCTACAACAGCAAGAGACACATAGAACAGAGGATTACACGTGTGTGCTTGGCCCACTGGCTATGAAACTGGAGACAAGCACCACAGACAGGAATCAGGAAACAGATCTTTCAACCCCCCAGACACCAGTACTGCTCCCCTACGACCACCAACCCCAACCTCACTCTAGGGGCTGAGCAGCTCCAGACTCTGGAGTTTCTGCGCACTAGTGGGAACCACACAGAAATACGAAATGTCAAAAGAACATGGCTCATACCAAAATCTCACAAACCCCACAAAGAGTGCCAAACGAAACTAAACTCACCAACCTTCCGGAAAGAGAGTTCAAAATAAAAATTGTAAACATGCTTATGAAGGTACAGAAAAATATTCAAGAACACAGGAACGAATCTAAGTCAGAGATTGAATCATTAACAAATTCTGTATCTGAAACGAAACATACAATGGAAGGATTTAAAAGCAGATTAGATGTAGCAGAAGAGACAGTAAATGGAATAGAAATAAGAGAAGAGGAATATAAAGAAGCTGAGGCACAGAGAGAAAAAAGAACCTCTAAGAATGAAAGAATATAAAGAGAACTGTGTGACCAATCCAAAAGGAACAATACCGGCGTAATAGGGGTACCAGAAGAAGAAAAGAGAGAAAAAGGAATAGGAAGTGTCTCTGAGGAGGTAATTGCTGAAAACTTCCACAATCTGGGAAAGGAAATAGTCTCTCAGGCCATGGAGATGCACAGATCTCCCAATACAAGAGACCCAAGAAGGAAAACATCAAGACATATAATAATTAAAATGGAAAAGATCAATGATAAAGACAGATTTTTAAAAGCAGCTAGAGAGAGAAAAAACATCACATACAAAGGAAAACCCATGAAGTTATTATCAGACTTCTCAACAGAAAACTTACAGGCCAAAAGGGAGAGGCATGATACATTTAATGCAATGAAGAAGAAGGGCCATGAACCAAGAATACTCACCCCACAAGGTTATAATTGAAATTTGAAGGAGGGATTAAACAATGTTCACATAAGCAAAAGCTGAGAGAATTTACCTCCCACAAACCACTTCTACAGTGCATTTTGGAGTGACTCCTATAGAGGGAAGTATTCCTAACGCTAAAAAGATATCACCCAAAGGACAGACAGAGTACAGAATATGATTCATAACATACAAAGAATGGAGGAGGAATAAAAAGTAGGAAAACAGTAAGAAGCTTGAGGTTGGGTTTGTAATAGCATATGAAGTCAGTTAAATTAGACAGATAGTAAGAGAGTTATGGTTGAACATTTCGTAAGGACAAATCTAAAGCCTGCAATGGCAGTAAGTACATACCTATCGATAATCACCCTAAATGTAAATGGTCTGAATGCACCAATCAAAACACACAGAGTTACAGAATGGATAAAAAATCAAGACCCATCGATATGCTGCCTACAAGAGACTCACTTCAAACCCAAAGACATACACAGACTGAAAGGAAAGGGAAGGAAAAAGATGTTTCATGCAAGTAACAGTGAGAAAAAAAACAGGAATTGCATTACTTGTATCACACAAAATAGACTTCAAAACAAAGAAAATCACAAGAGACAAAGAAGGACATTACATAATGATAAAAGGCGCACTTCAACAAGAGAATATAACTATTATAAATATCTATGCACCCAACACAGGATCACCTACATATGTAAAACAAATACTAACTGAATTAAAGGGGAAACAGAATGCAATGCATTCATTTTAGAGGACTTCAACACACCACTCACTCCAAAGGACGTATCAACCAGAGAGAAAATAAATAAAGAGACAGAGGCATTAAATAACATATTACAACATTCAAATGCAACAGGATACACATTCATCTCACGTGCACGTGGAACATTTTTAGGCCGCAAAAAAAACCTCAGTAAATTCAAAAAGACTGAAATTGTACCAACCACCTTCTCAGATCACAAAGATATTAAACTAGAAATAAATTACACAAAGAAAATGAAAAAGCCCACAAACACATGGACGCTTAATAACCTGATCCTAAGTGATCAATGGATCAATGACCAAATAAAAGGAGAACAAGCAATATATGGAGACAAATGACAACAAAAATTCAACACTGCAAAATCTGTGGGATGCAGCAAAGGCCGTGCTGAAAAGGAAATATATAGCAATACAGGCCTACCTCAGGAAAGAAGAACAATCCCAAATGAACAGTCTAAACTCACAATTAATGAAACTAGAAAAGGAAGAACAAATGAGGCACAAAGTCAGTAGAAGGAGGAAGATAATAAAGATTAAAGCAGAAATAAATACAATTGAGAAGAGACTTCTAAGAAGATGGTGGTGTGAACAGGGAGGCAGAAACCTCCTCCCAAAACTATATATATCTATGACAGTACAGCAAATACAACTATTCCTAAAAGAGAGACCAGAATACACAAGAAAGCGCAGAGTGTGCAGCTACACCTGAGAGGACACGGCACCCCAAGAGGTGGGTAAGATATGGAGCCGCGACCCAACGCGACTGGAACACTCACCAACACCAGTGCACCAGTGGGAGGAGAGGATTCAGAGCTGGGAGGGAGTGGAAGTACGCCCCGGGAAGTAGCCAGCCCCGGTGATCTGCGCGGGGAGCGCTGACACATACTGCGTGGTGTAACGGACATTGGAGAGACAGAGGGTGCAGGCTCTGAGCAGGGAATGCTCCAGGGTGCTTGGAGCCAGCTCCCGGGAAGGAAAAAAAAAGAAAACCGTTCATTTTTTTCAGCTGTCTTAAAGACACAACAGCCCAGTGAAAGGGCCGGATCGCCCCAGCACACTCAGTCCAGCAGGCTGGGAATCCTGGGGAGTTTTTGACCCCTTAGCTGGCGACTGGGAAAGGGTGGACGCACTTAGACGTCCCACAGAGATCAACAGCCTCCCATTTGTTCCCACCCCAGGCAGAGCTATAAAGGGCCCCGCAGAGAGGCGTGGCCACAGCTGCGGAATAGTGGAGCAACACCGAAACCTACAGCATACCCACAGAATCTAATACCGGTGGGCGGTTTTTTTTCGTTGTTTTGTTTTTTTCTTTTTTTCTTTTTTTTTTTTTTTTTTTTTTTACTTTTTAAAGTCTTAAACAGCCCAGCTGACATACGTGGCAATGACCAGCGACCACTTCTATAGCCACGAAAAGACAGAGGAATATGGTCCAGACTAAGATCAACCAGACAACCCCAGAGAGGGAGACTGAAGAGATGGAAATGCACAGTCTTCCTGAAAAAGAATTGAGAATAAAAGTCATAACCATGCTGATGGATCTACAGAGAAATGTGCAAGAGCTGAGGGAGGAAGTGAGGGAAGTGAGGAAAGACAATGCAG
Source organism: Smutsia gigantea (assembly GCA_032199065.1). Taxonomy (NCBI): domain Eukaryota; kingdom Metazoa; phylum Chordata; class Mammalia; order Pholidota; family Manidae; genus Smutsia; species Smutsia gigantea. Next base: position 158,610 of record JAVSCE010015779.1, read on the forward strand.
AAATCAGACAATCAATCGAGGTGTTTAACAGCAGACTGGATGAGATGCAAGAGACTGTCAATGGAATAGAAATCAGAGAACAGGAATACAAAGAAACTGAGGCAGAGAGAGATAAAAGGATCTCTAGGAATGAAAGAATATTAAGAGAACTCTGTGACCAATCCAAACAGAACAATATTTGCATTACAGGAGATACGAGAGGAAGAAGAGAGAGAAAAAGGGATAGAAAGTGTCTTTGAAGAAATAATTGCTGAAAACTTTCCCACGCTGGGGAAGGAAATAGTCTTGCAGTCCACGGAAGCCGACAGATCTCCCAACACAAGGGACCCAAGGAAGACAACACCAAGACACATAATAATTAAAATGGCAAAGATCAAAGATAAAGACAGAGTATTAAAGGCAGGTAGAGAGAGAAAAAAGATCACCTACAAAGGAAAACCCATCAGACTATCATCAGACTTCTCAACAGAAACCTTACAGGCCAGAAGAGAATGGCATGAATATTTAACGTAATGAAACAGAAGGGCCTGGAACCAAGACTATGGTATCCAGCACGATTATCATTTAAATATGACAGGGGGATTAAACAATTTCCAGACAAACGAAAGTTGAGAGAGTTTGCTTCTCAGAAACCACCACTACAGGATATCTTAAACGGACTGCTCTAGGGGGAAGCACCCCTAAGGCTCAAAAGATGTCACCAGAGAAAATGAAATCATACCAAAGAAAGCAGACCATCCAAATACTAACTAAAGGCAAAGAATAAAACACGTAGTATATAAAGAATGGAGGAGGAAGAACAAAAAAGGACAGGAATAAAGAAACATCAGACAGTGTTTACAATAACTTAACAAGAAAGCGAAGTTAGATTCTTACATAGTAAAGAAGCAACCCTTCAACCTTTGGTAACCACGAATCTAAAGCCAGCAATGGCAATAAGTACGTATCTATCGATAATCACCGTAAAAGTAAACGGACTGAATGCACCAATCAAAAGACACAGAGTAACAGAATGGATAAAAAAGCAAAACCGATCTATATGCTGCTTACAAGAGACTTACCTCAAACCCAAAGATATACATAGACTAAAAGTGAACGGATGGAAAAAGATATTTCATGCGAACAACAAGAAGAAAAACGTGTTGCCGTACTTCTTTCAGACAAAATAAACTTGAAAACGAAGAAACTAGCAAGAGATAAAGAAGGACATTCCATAATGATAAAGGGTCAATCCAACAAGAGGATATAACCATTATAAATATATATGCACCCAACACAGGAGCGCCGGCATATGTGAAACAAATACTAACAGAATTAAAGGAGGAAATAGAAAGCAATGCATTCATTTTAGGAGACTTCAACACACCACTCACTCCAAAGGGCAGATCAACCAGACACAGAATAAGTAAAGACACAGAGGCACTGAACAACACACTAGAACAGATGGACCTAACAGACATCTACAGAACTCTACACCCAAAAGCAGCAGGATACACATTCGTCTCAAGTGCACATGGAACATTTTCCAGAATAGACCACATACTAGGCCACAAAAAGAACCTCAGTAAATTCAAAAATTTTGAAATCCTACCAACCAACTTCTCAGATCACAAAGGTATAAAACTAGAAATAAATTTTGGAAAAAAAACAAAAAGGCTCACGAATACATGGAGACTTAACAACACTCTCCTAATTAATCAATGGGTTAACGACCAAATCAAAACAGAAATCAAAGAATATATGGAGACTAATGACAACAACAACACAAAGCCACAACTTCTGTGGGACGCAGCAGAGGAAAGTATATTGCAATCCATGCCTATTTAAAGCAGGAAGAACATTCCCAAATGAATAGTCTAAAGACACAATTACTAAAATTGGAAAAAGAAGAACAAATGAGGTCCAAAGTCACCAGAAAGAGGGACATGATAAAGATCAGAGAAGAAATAAATAAAATTGAGAAGAATAAAATAATAGAAAAAAATCAATGAAACCAAGAGCTGGTTCTTTGAAAGAAATAAACAAAATAGATAAACCCCTAGACAGACTTATTAAAAGAAAAAGAGAATCTACACACATAAACAGAATCAGAAATAAGAAAGGAAAAATAACGACAGACCCCACAGAAATACAAAGGATTATAAGAGAATGTTATGAGAATCTATATGCTAACAACCTGGAAAACATAGAAGAAATGGACAACTTCTTAGAAAAATACACCTTCCAAGACTGACCAAACACGAAACAGAAAAACTAAGCAGACCAATCACCAGCAATGAAATTGTATCAGTAATCAAAAAACTACCCAAGAACAAAACCCCTGGATCACATAGATTCACCTCTGAATTCTACCAGACATATAGAGAAGAAATAACACCCATTCTCCTTAAAGTTTTCCAAAAAATAGAAGAGGAGGGAATACTCCAAAAGTCATTCTATGAAGCTGGCATCACTCTAATACCAAAACCAGGCAAAGACCTCACCAAAAAAGAAAATTACAGACCAATATCCCTGATGAACGTAGATGCAAAAATACTCAACAAAATATTAGCAAACCGAATTCAAAAATACATCAAGATGATTATACACCATGATCAAGTGGGATTCATCCCAGGGATGCAAGGATGGTACAACATTTGAAAATCCATCAACATCATCCACTACATCAACAAAAAAAGAACAAAAACCACATGATCATCTCCATAGATGCTGAAAAAGCACTTGACAAAATTCAGCATCCATTCATGATTAAAACTCCCAAAAAAATGGGTATAGATGGCAAGTACCTCAACATCATAAAGGCCACATAAGACAAACCCACAGGTAACATCATACTTAACAGCAAGAAGCTGAAAGCTTTTCATCTAAGATCGGGAAGAAGACAGGAATGCCCACTCTCTCCACTGTGATTCAACATAGCACTGGAGGTCCTAGCCATGGCAATCAGACAAAACAAAGACATACAAGGCATCCCGATTGGTAAAAAAGAAGTCAAATCGTCACTATCTGCAGATGACATGATAGTGTACATAAAAAACCCTAAAGACTCCACTAAAAAACTACTAGAACTAATATCTGAATTCAGCAAAATTTCTGGATACAAAATTAAAACACAGAAATCTGTTGCTTTCCTATACACTAACGATGAACTAACAGAAAGAGATATCAGAAAAACAATTTCATTCACAATTGCATCAAAAAGAATAAAATACCTAGGAATAAACGTAACCTGGAAGGGAAAGACCTATACTCTGAAAACTACAAGACACTCCTAAGAGAAATTAAAGAGGACACGAACAAATGGAAATGCATCCCATGCTCCTGGCTAGGAAGAATAAATATTGTCAAAATGGCTATACTACCTAAAGCAATCTACAGATTCAATGCAATCCCTATTAAACTACCAACAGCTTTCTTCAGTGAACTAGAACAAATAATTCTAAAACTCATATGGAACCACAAAAGACCCCGAATAGCCAAAGCAATCGTGAGAAAGAGGAATAAAACAGCAGGAATTATGCTCCCTGACTTCAAGATCTACTACAAAGCCACAGTAATCAAGACAATTTGGTAGTGGAAGAAAAACAGACCCACAGACCAGTGGAACAGAATAGAAAATCCAAACATTAACCCAAACATATACAGTCAATTAATATTTGATAAAGGAGTCTTGGATATACAATGGGGAGATGACAGCCTCTTCAGCAGCTGGTGTTGGAAAAACTGGACAGCTAAACGTAAGAGAATGAAACTGGACTACTGTCTAGCCCCATACAGAAAAGTAAACTCAAGGTGGATCAAAGACCTAAATGTAAGTCATGAAACCATAAAACTCTCAGAAAAAAACATAGGCAAAAATCTCTTAGACATAAACATGAGTGACTTCTGCATGAACATATCTCCCCCAGCAAGGAAACAAAAACAAAAATGAACAACTGGGACTATATATCAAGCTGAAAAGCTTCTGTGCAGCAAAGGACACCATCAGTAGAAAAAAAAGACATCCTACAGGATGGGAGAATATATTCATAAATGACGTACCTGATAAGGGGTTGACATCCAAAATATATAAGGAACTCACGCGCCTTAACAAACAAAAAGCAAATAATCCAATTAAGACATGGGCAGAGGATATGAACGGACACTTCGCTAAAGAAGAAATTCAGACAGCCAACAGACACATGAAAAGAAGCTCCACATCGCTAATCATCAGAGAAATGCAGATTAAAACCACAATAAGATATTACCTCACACCAGTGAGAATGGCCAACATCCAAAACACAAACAACAACAAATGTTGGCAAGGATGTGGAGAAAAGGGAACCCTCCTACACTGCTGGTGGGAATGCAAATTAGTTCAACCATTGTGGAAAGCAGTATGGAGGTTCCTCAAAAAACTCAAAATAGAAATACCATTTGACCCAGGAATCCCATTCCTAGGAATTTACCCTAAGACTGCAGCAGCCCAGATTGAAAAAGACATATGCACCCCTATGTTTATCGCAGCACTATTTACAATAGCCAAGAAATGGAAGCAACCTAAGTGTCCATCAGTAGATGAATGGATAAAGAAGATATGGTACATATTCACAGTGGAATATTATTCAGCCATAAGAAGAAAACAAATCCTTCCATTTGCAACAACATGGATGGAGCTAGAGGGTATTATGCTCAGTGAAATAGCTGAAGCCGAAAAAGACAAGTATCAAATGATTTCACTCACATTTGGAGTATAAGAACAAAGAAAAAAACTGAAGGAACAAAACAGCAGCAGACTCACAGAACACAAGCACGGACTAATAGTTACCAAAGGGAAAGGGACTGGGGAAGATGGGTCAGAAGGGAGGGATAAGAGGGAAAAAGGGGCATTATGATTAGCAGATGTAATATTGGGGGGGGGCGTGGGGAGGGCTGTACAACTCAGAGAAGACATGTAGTGATTCTATAGCATCTCACTATGCTGATGGACAGTGACTGTAATGGGGTTGGTGGGGGGGACCTGATGAAGGGGGTACACTTTCAATTTTTTTAATTTATCAAGGTTCTTTTTGTGGCCTAGTACATGATGTATTTTTGAAAACGTTCCATGTGCACTTGAGAAGAATGTGTATCCTGCTGCTTTTGTGTGTAGAGTTCTGTAGACGTCTGTTAGGTCCATCTGTTCTAATGTGTTGTTCAGTGGCTCTATCTCCTTACTTATTTTCTATATGGCTGATCTGTCCTTCACAGTGAGTGGTGTATTGAAGTCTTGTAGAATAAATGCATTGCATTCTATTTCCGCCTTTAAATCTGTTAGTATTTGTTTCACATATGTAGGAGCTCCCATGTTGGGTGCATAGATATTTAAATGGTTATATCTTCTTGTTGGATTGACCCTTTTATCATTATGTAATATTGTTCTTTATCTCTTGCAACTTTGTTTTGAAGTCTATTTTGTCTGATATAAGTACTGCAACTCCTGCTTTTTTCTCCCTATTAGTTGCATGAAATATCTTTCTCCACGCCTTCACTTTCAGTCTCTGTATGTCTTTGGGTTTAAACTGAGTCCCTTGAAGGTAGCATATAGATGGGTCTTATTTTTTTATCAATTCAGTGACTCTATGTCTTTTGACTGGGGCATTCAGTCCATTTACATTTAGGTTGATTATTGATAGGTATGTACTTATTGGCACTGCAGTCTCCAGATTCATGGTTTCCAAAGGTTCAAGGTTAACTTCCTTACTATCTAAGAGTCTAACTTAACTCACTTAATATGCTATTGCAAACACAATCTAAAGGTTCTTTTTTTTTCCACCTTCTTTTTCTTCCTCCTCCATTCTTTATATGTTAGGTATCATATTCTGTACTCTTTGTCTATCCCTTGATTGACTTAGGGATAGTTAATTTAATTTTGCATTTTCTTACTAATTAGCTGTTCTACTTTCTTTACTGTGGTTTTATTACATCTGGTGACAGCTATTAAACAGTAGGGACACTTCCATCTATATAGTAGTCCCTCCAAAATACACTGTAGAGATGGTTTGTGGGAGTTAAATTCTCTCAGCTTTTGCTTATCTGGGAATTGTTTAATCCCTCCTTCAAATTTAAGTGATAATCTTGCTGGACACAGTAATCTTGGTTCAAGGCCCTTCTGCTTCATTGCATTAAATACATCATGCCACTCCCTTCTGGCCTGTAAGGTTTCTGCTGAGAAGTCTGATGATAGCCTGATGGGTTTTCCATTGTATGTGATCTTATTTCTCTCTCTGGCTGCTTTTAATAGTCTGTCCTTATCCTTGATCTTTGCCATTTTAATTACTGTATGTCTTGATGTTGTCTTCCTTGAGTCCCTTGTGTTCGGTTCTGGGCACCTCCATGGCCTGAGAGATAATCTCCTCCCCCAGATTGGGGAAGTTTTCCGCAGTAACCTCCACAAAGACACTTTCTATCTCTTTTTCTTTCTCTTCTTCTGGTACCCCTATAATGTGAATATTGTTTCGTTTGGATTGGTCACACAGTTCTCTCAATATTCTTTCATTCTTAGAGATCCTTTATTCTCTCTGTGCCTCAGCTTCTTTGTATTCCTCTTCCCCAGTTTCTATTTCATTTATCATCTACTACCCTATACCCAATCTGCTTTTAATACCATCCATTGTGCTCTTCAGTGATTGGATCTCCGACTGTAATTCATTCCTAAGTTCTTGAATATCTTTCCATACCTCCATGAGCATGTGAATGACTTTTATTTTGAACTCCCTTTTAGGGAGAGTCATATGATCAATATCATTTAAATCTTTCTCAGGAGTTGTTTTCATAATTTTACTCTGGACCAGGTTCCTTTGGCATTTCATATTTGTGTATGGCACCCTTTAGTGCCCAGAAGTTCTACTCTCTGGAGCTGCTCAGCCCCTGAACCAATGTCGGGGATTGCAGGTGAGTGGTATTCGTGCCTCGGGGGAGGAAAGAGCTGTTTCCTGGTTCTTAGCTGCTATGCCTGTCTCCACTGCCTGAACCAGTGGGCTGAGCACAGAGGTATAAGCCTCTGTGCTTTGCGTTTTTAGTTGCTCTAGACAGATCTTCCCTCTGGCTGGCTTAACGCTAGGGTAGGGTTTTCTGGGTTGCAAGCCCGGAAGGGCTGGCCAGGAGAAAGGCACAGTACTCTGCCTGTCACAAAAGGGGTTCTTGGAGCTGTGTAGGCAGCCAGGGAGCTGGAGCACCTGAAGATCGTGAAAGCTCCCAATCTGCTGGGCAGAGGGCACCTGAACAATTTTGTCTATGTGTCCTTTCTCCTGAGCAGTAAGCTCTGTGCAATCCTTGCCCCTTTAGCAGCCCTATTGCTAAGGGCTTCTTTGTTAGGAAGTCTCTCAGACTACCCGCTTTTCTTTTGACCCAGAGCAGGTGGATATGGATCCCTGCTTTCCACAAGCAGCTGGAATCTTAGTCTCTCCAGGAATTCTGCCTGTGTTAGCTTTACAACACCCTAATTATGAGAGTATCATGCAAGCACTATGAAATATAGGTTTGTGCTCCCAGAGCGGATCTCCAGAGTTAGGTATTCAGCAGTCAGCGATCTCCACTCCCTCCCTGCTCTGTTCCTCTCCCTCCTGCCAGTGAGCTTGGGTAGGGGAAGGGCTGGGATCCAGCAGGACCACGGCTTTAGTATGTTACCCTTTTCTGTGAGGTCTGCTCTTGTCTCCAGGTGTATGTAGTTTGCTGTAGTCCTCTTTCCCGTTTCTCTTTCAAGAGTAGTTGTATTAGTTATATTTTCATATTACATGCGGTTACAGGAGGAAGCCTCTGTCTCACCTCTCACGCCGCCATCTTTAATCCAATTCTGAAAGCTTTTCCTTTAAGATCAGGAACAAGACAAGGATGCCAACTCTCCCCACTTTTACTCAACATAGTTCTGAGGGTCCTAGCCACGGCAATCAGACAACACAAAGTAATAAAAGGCATCCAGATTGGTAAGGAAGAAGTCAAACTGTCCCTATTTGCAGATGACATGATAGTGTACATAAAAAACCCTAAAGAATCTACTCCAAAAATACTAGATCTAATATCTGAATTCAGCAAAGTTGTGGGATACAAAATTAATACACAGAAATCTGTTGCATTCCTATTCACTATCGGTGAACTGGCAACAAGAGAAATCAGGAAAACAATTCCATTCATAATCGCATCAAAAAGAATAAAATACCTGGGAATAAACCTAACCAAGGAAGTGAAAGACCTATACCCTGAAAAGTACATGACACTCTTAAGAGAAATTAAAGAGGACACTAATAAATGGAAATTCATCCCATGCTCTTGGCTAGGAAGAATTAATATTGTCAAAATGGCCATCATGCCTAAAGCAATCTATAGATTCAATGCAATCCCTATCAAAATACCAACAGCATTCTTCAACAAACTAGAGCAAATAGTTCTAAAATTCATATGGAACCACAAAAGACCCCGAATAGCCAAAGCTATCCTGAGAAGGAAGAAAGAGCAGGGGGAATTATGCTCCCTGACTTCAAGCTTTACTACAAAGCCACAGTAATCAAGATAATTTGGTACTGGCACAAGAACAGACCCATAGACCAATGGAACATACTAGAGTGCCCAGATATAAACCCAAGCATATATGGTCAACTAATATACGATAAAGGAGCCCTGGACATACAATGGGGAAATGACAGCCTCTTCAACAGCTGGTGTTGGCAAAACTGGACAGCTACTTATAAGAGAATGAAACTGAATTACTGTCTAACCCCATACACAAAAGTAAACTCAAAATGGATCAAAGACCTCAATGTAAGTCATGAAACCATAGAACTCTTAGAAAAAAATGCAAAAATCTCTTGGATATAAACATGAGCAACTTCTTCATGAACATATCTCCCTGGCAAGGGAAACAAAAGCAAAAATGAACAAGTGGGACTATTTCACACTAAAAAGCTTCTGTACAGCAAAGGACACCATCAGAAGAACAAAAAGACATCCTAGAGTATGGGAGAGTATATTCATGAATTACATATCCGATAAGGGGTTGACATCCAAAATATATAAAGAGCTCACGCACCTCAACAAAGAAATAAGCCAATTAAAAAATGGGCAGAAGAGCTGAACAGACACTTCTCCAAAGAAGAAATACTGATGGCCATCAGGCACAAGAAAAGATGCTTCTCATCACTAATCATCAGAGAAATGGAAATTAAAAGCACAATGAAATATCACCTCACACCAGTTAGGATGTCCAACATCCAAAAAATAAACAACAACAAATGTTAGCAATGATGTGGAGAAAGGGGAACCCTCCTACACTGCTGGTGGGAATATAAACTAGTTCAACCATTGTGGAAAGCAGTATGGAGGTTCCTCAAAAATCTAAAAATAGAAGTACAGTTTCACCAAGCAACTCCACTCCTAGGAATTTACCCTAAGAATGCAGCAGCCCAATTTGAAAAAGACAGATGCACCCCTATGTTTATTGCAGCACTATTTATAAAAGCCAAGAAATGGAAGCAATCTAAGTGTCCATCAGTAGACGAATGGATAAAGAAGAAGTGGTACATATACACAATGGAATATTACTCAGCCATAAGAAGGAAACAAATCCTACCATTTGCAACAACATGGATGGAGCTAGACGGTATTATGCTCAGTGAAATAAGCCAGGTGGAGAAAGACAAGTATCAAATGATTTCACTCGTTTGTAGAGTATAAGAACAAAGGAAAAACTAAAGGAACAAAACAGCAGCAGTCTCACAGAACCCAAGAATGGACTAACAGTTACCAAAGGGTAAGGGACTGGGGAGGATGGGTGAGAAGGGAGGGATAAGGGGGAAAAGGGGCTTTATGATTAGCACATGTAATGCATCAGCGGGGGACACGGGAAAGGCAGTATTTATAGAGAAGACAAGTAATGATTCTATAACATCTTATTACGCTGATGGACAGTGCCTGTAGTGGGGTATGTGGGGGGGACTTGATAATAGGGGGTCTAGTATCCATAATGTTGTTCAAGTGATTGTACATTAATGATACCAAAAGAAAAAAAGTTATTATATTCGCATTTGAGAAAAACATTGTATTCTTTATTAGCTTATGATTCTTATCACTGAGCAAAATGTATATAATCTGTCCAGAATGGCAGCCTGAAAATGTCAACATTGATCTTATTATTAGTGTGAACAGTACTGGGAGCATCCTTGGGGGTACCATCAACTTGTAAGTCTGATTAGAATCCCCAAGGATAACAGTCACTCAACTCTGACTGCTGATTCAGTGACAGCTTCCCCTTAAGTCAAAGACATGGCACCATTACATGCAGCTATGTTGCAAATGATGACAAAAGGCCTTAAATAATTGTGCAGTACACAATAAAATGCTGTCTTCTCTTTGACAAATTACCATTTAAATAAATAGTAAGGTCTGATGGATTTTTTTGTCAAAAATATGTGTTCCTTTAATCTACAAATTTCTATTTAAAGTATCTTGTTATTTTTGGCTAATACTCAAAAGGGTTAAGTGTTTTTAAAGACAGCAATTGTAAAGCCTTACCATTTACAATAGAATCATTTCCAATAATTAAAACTATTAGTAACTGAAACTATGTTTGTAAAATAGTTCTGTGGGGTAGTAGTTCTACGGGACAGTGGATACACATGAATCTTCAAGCACAAAGAATACCTTCTACCTCATTCATTAGCAACAGAAAAATACACTAGGTCAACTTAATTACTGAATTAAGAATTGCTCTTAAAAAAAAGTAGTTTTTAAATACAAAATACTGAACAACACTAAATTTAAGACTATTCTGAACTATGCCATGACTGACTGGAAGAAAAGGAGCTGTAAGCCCTGGTGTAAATTTAAAAGAAAACGGAAAATTCAACTCCATATACCTAATATTACTATCGCAATACACTGAAATACAGAATCTGTAACAAATTAGTTTTAGTTTATAGTAACTCCCAACTATATTCAAGATTCAAAATCTGAACAAGAGCAACAAAATTAAACAACACAGCAGAACCCCAGAACCTCATTTTTAAGAAAGCAGAATCGAAGAATATTAATACAAGCCTTAAGGGCTTGACCTTGGTTATGAGGAAAACATGGGAAGAAGAGTATTTGGTGCCAACTGTACAGGGTATGACCACTCTAAGTACAGGTTGCAAATGGAATCTTAAATGGATCTTAATTGTACTCCAGTCGATCAACTGCTGGTACTTTATATTCATAAATTTTATATATGAGGTAGACTAGATCAGCTTAGAAAGAGATTTACACAGAACTGATGAAAGCCAACAGCTGGCGTAGGTGTTTTATTCACTTTTTCAAAGGTCAGCTATGACAAGTCTTCTTAACAGCATCACATTTCAACTGGTTGAGCCTGGTTGAGAAAATGCATTTCCTTGACAGCGCTGTGATGCTCACTTTGGAATAACAGTACAAGCCAAGGAATGATAATCCCAAGCATATCTAAAGGAAAAGTAGAAAAGTACTCTACCTAAAGGAGCACTAAATCCTCATTTCTAAACTAACTTTAATAAAAGATATGCCTGCTCTCAAAGCAAAATGTGTAACTGAGTCTAAATAATACAGCTGAATGATAAAACTCTACATGTCTTTCGTGTCTTCATAGCATCAACACATTTCACTCTCATAAATGTACTCAGGAGAAGTTTACAATTTGAAAACCTAAGAAATTAAAAGATCAACTAGCCAAAAAAAAAAAAAGTTACAAAGCACAATAACCATATTAACATATAAGTAAGCACAGAAGAAAAAAACCCACACAAATAAAGATTGACATCTATTATAAGAGCAGTACCTTTTCCTGGACAAAGCTGGTGTACCCCAAGGAGAGGGGAGAGAAGACTCACTTGTCAGGCAAGGAGGGATCTGTTCTGCACGACTACAGACAACAAAACAGACAGGGTGGTTTAGAGAGGTTAGAAGAGAACACCAAGTCGGCAGTTGGTTAGTTTCACCAGAAATACCAGTTAAAAAGTTTAATAAGGAACATCCTCCATTCTCTGCCGGAACAAGGAACAAGACTACAACACATGCACTGAGGGAAACAGAGAAGCATGCTTAAGGCAGGTGCTTATCCACTAAGGTGAACATTTAACACATTTGTTAAACAGAGTGCTCTAGCCCTGTTTCTGACAAAGCAAACTAAAAATTAGGTATACTTAACTAACCAGGAAGTAGGAAACAAGGGAAAAGAGGTCAAATATAAACATACAAATTTCAATTTTAAACAGCTTATTTCTTGAACACTACACTATCCCATGTTTCCTATAAATTGACAACATATATGCAATTTTATTTAAAGATGGGAAAAATTGGAAAACAATTTTATTACCTATATTACCTGCACTTACCTAAGTATTAAGGTCTAAGAAATATTGATAAGAAGCAAGAAATATCTCAGTACATATTTCAAAGTAGGTATTTCACAGATGTAAAGCCTAGTAGAGCTCTATCTAATAGTTATCTGCTTTATTTATGGGGGCAATATAGAAACAATTTACTTTATGAAATAAAACTGTATTTAACTGCAAAAGTGGTAATGTTTGGGACAAATTTGCAGCATGATTACTCTTAACATGATTTTCAAAGTGGGAATTTAATCAAAAACACAGTGTAAGAACTGAAAATAAGCTATTTAGGTAAAGGGCATTCCTACAATCTCCCTTACAATGCTGAGTTCCCACATCACAGATTTTATCACAGTATAATTGTTTATTTAGGTGTCTGTATTTAAACTAAAGGTTGGCCATGACCAAGTCCTGTGCTGAGCTGAACCCTCAAGGCCCAGCACAATTACTTGGCATAGGGAAGGTGTTCATTAAGTACTCATCAACAAAGGAATGAGTAAATGAGTCTGGTGGAGTCTTGAAGTATTAATTAATGTCTCTTAGGAAGTTCAATCATTTCTCAATTATGAAATGTTGAGAATGGTTATGAATGTTGAGAATAAATCATCTGCCTGAAAATACACATAATCACAACCATGTTCTGTTGATAAATATTATCAGTAAGTCTGGATATACCTAATGTTGAAAATAAAGAAGAAAAAGATAACAATACTTAACACCATTAAAGTAACTTCATAGAAACTGTTTCATAAAGTGCATTAAGAATTAACTGACCCTGTATTTACAAATAATACACAAATGTCCATGTTGGAAAACTTAACATCAGAGCAATAGTAATATGCACAAATAAAGTGAAAGATAGGCAAATAAAAGATTCATTTGTTTTCATTTTCTTTCAGGTTAACTTATCATTCAAGCCTTAATGTTGAAGTCATACATAGTACTCCCTTTAATCCAGAGCACAGAGCAGAGCCATACCTGTCAAAAGTATCTGTGGCTACTTTGTAGAGATAAATAAAGAGTTTACTGCAGTGCCGTAAAGTGGGTGACACCGACTCTATGGAGATTGTGTCTTCCTCTAAAAGTCTTTGAAATGGCTGTGTATTTGAGGGGAAGACATTCATAGGGTTTATTTTTCTTAGGTCTGAAAAGCAGCCAAGAAATCGAACGGCATCTGCTAACTTCTCATACTGAATCTCTGTCTTGAAGAAATGAGAGTTGGCCGGCTCATAGCGCATTGCTGCAGTCAATGTGCAGAACACCGTGTGGAGAAGTTCAAACACTTGATTCTGGTTCACTTTCTCCCAGCCATTCTTGGGTGGTGAGCTCAAAGACCTTTCCATGGCAACAAGCAAGGATGTAATATACACAAATCCTCCAACTTTCCTAAAAACTGTTCTTGAACGATGGCTTTCTCGAAGGACTGATAAGAGGGCCTATAAAGGAAAGAAAAAAAAAAAACCCAAAATTGATTATTCAAATTAAAAAAAATACATGTCAAAGGTGAACACCATTCTGTGAACATCTGATATATTTTTATCATTTATCCAATAGTCCTATGACTCATATAAAATATTTTACTAATTTAAAAATGCCATATTAAAAGAAGAAAACTTTCATTAACACTATCATATATTTCCTTTGACAGAGTAAGGCTGTATCCAAATCCTGGCTGAAAAGCTTTTCCTATGTCTTTGATGGATGACAACATCACTGTTTTCACTGATTTTTACAAGATAATTTTATTAAGTAAAAGATATATTCTAGTATAATTTTACACAATCATGAGCACTTAAGACTGTGTATGTATACAAACTGATTTCTTCTAAAAAGAATCAAAGAGATGGTTACGGCAGCCAAAACATAAAATATTTCAATAAAGTGACCATATCCTGATGCTTTGAAAAGAGGAATCACTCAGAGGACTTGGCTCCAAGCATGCTCTTTCTCAGACAGCTTTAGGCACTAAGAATTAAAACCTGAAGGCCACAGAAGTAAAATGATCTTTTACAACTATCAGTTATTTCCTGAACTGTCCATACTAAAAGCAACAAATTATGAAACTATCTCATAGTTTTATGCGGCATTCACTAAGTAGTAGGCACTTAAGTATTGTTATACATTAGCTTATTTAATCCTCTCCATGATCGTATGAATTAAGCACTATTATCCCCATTTTACAGATGAGGAATTAAGGCCCAGTGTGGTTAAAGAACTTGCCAAAGAATATGTAGCTTACTCAATGGCAAGGGCAGGATGTAAATGCAGGCTGCTGGATTCCCTTGCTCAGGCCCTTACCCGTGACATTATACTGCCTAAACCAGCAATTTCCAATCTGTTTGCAGACCCATGGGCTCCTTTTCCCTCTGTTTCAGAAACTGGAACACCGCGGGTACTTAATATTAAGACAGAATTTATAATATTCCCAATCATAACATTTGAAAAAGCCATTGTATTAAAATAACTCAGACATTTCTAATGGTATTTGAAGAAGGGAAAGGCTAAATATTAATATATATATTTACCATCTTGAAATACACTGCTTTAGGAATTAGGAAAATTTTATTGTACAGACCTACACCTTAATTTATTATTTTGAAAGACAGGAACTATGCAATCTGTATATGTAAATAAAAATTTTAAATATGACATATTCTATTACTCTGCAACCAGAACATTTCCCTTCTAATAGGATTTGGTAATACAGTTTCCCTATCTTGTCAGACTTAATAAACTGTACTTATACTTGCAATATAAATTCGGATCAACACCAGACTTCTCAACTTTTTCTTTCCTATTTTTACACCTTATAACCTAGACTGGAGATAAAATGCAAGCACTAGAGTGAGAATGCCAGGGATGAAATTCTGACTCCCACATTTAAAAATGTTTTACCACATTCAGTTACTTAACTTTCTGTGTCAGAGTTCCCTCTTGTGTATAATAACTTGTTGCACAGGAAATACATGTAAAACCCTTAGCAGAGTTAATACAAGCCCATCACCATTATTACCTTCCCAACATATTGGGGGAGAAACAGGAAAAGTTATCTTATATATAAGGAAGGATAAATTCAGAGTTAAAATAATATGTACAAAATCACCTAGCTGGTGAGAATTATGACAGGGGTTAGGAAAGCCATGCTTATTAATCTTTAGTCAGTACTCCATAGCATGCCTCTTGGTAAGTCTACCACACTACCTCAAAACCCGCCCTCTGTTGACACTCTGACATTTTCACAGTATAACGTAAGTATCTGAAAATTTTCAAATACTGTGAATAGTTTAATATCCTGCTTAAATCAGTAATTAATGGTAAGTAGCAAACACCAAAATTACAATGAGATGTAGATGCTGGATGGTTAATTAGACAAAATCATCAGCTATGTTATCTACACTTACATAAATATAATGCATACAACTCAAATTTGTGCATAAGCACAATTTTAAAATACTACATGTCAAGGAGTTTTGGGTTTCTGCACAAATAATTACAAATAAATTATATAGGCCTATGGTTGTATCAGTTGAATGGAGGCACTGAGAAGCAGTTCTAAATGCAGCAAAAATGGAAACTGGGGTCCCAAATCCTCCTTACTACCTCCTAGCACTACTGTCCTCAGTGAGGTGGAACAAACAGCCAGCTCATTCTGGTTGTTCAGAGCCAACTGTTATATTTTTGGAATTTTACATGCCAGTTGTTGAAACACAAGCATAATTAAATAAGTTCTATAAATTTATAATTAAATAATTTTAAAAACAAAAATAAATCCTTAAAACTCATCAATTCCTATTGATTTTCTGTATTTCACTATTACCTGTGCTCTTGAGATACTACATAATGGAGTGCTATTGTACATCTCTGCACAATCCACATTAGTTGCCTGAAATAGGTCAAGTAGGAGTATTCACATCACAGAAATCAGTAAATGTGACACATCAGGACCATCCCCCACTCTGCCTTCCCCAGACAGAGTCAGTACTGCCACGGACCAAAACAACACTGCCTTAAAATTACAGGTTAGCCAACTGCTTCTTTGGCTTTACCAGTATTTTATAAACCCAATTAAAAAGGTAGGTACCAAGAAAGGAGGAAAATGTTATTTTTAAAAAGCTAGCAACCTTAACACCCTTTGAAATCACTTGTTTTTTTCCCAACAATTCCTTCAAATGTCCAAATGTTCTCCAACAGAGCCATACATACAGGTTTCCTTCTTGTTTAAGAGAAAAACTGTGCTCAGGTTAATCTTGCTTTTAAAATAAAATTCAAATTAAAAATTATCATAAACAAGAGGAAAGAAATAATAAAGGAAAAAATGCTAACTTCTCATCATAAGAAATTAATTGAATAAACAAAAGTCAATGAAAGAAATACCTGCCTCTTGGATGGCAGCTGTCTGCCCTCTGACGGCCTGGCAGGAATGAGGTGAGGGCACCAAGAGGGAAGTCAGAGGGAAAGGGAACGGTGCCCTGAGGGCCCTGGAGGTCAGGGTAAAGACCCTGGCTTTCCTTCCGCTATTATTATTTTGACATCATTTCAGACTTCAAGAAAAACTGCCAGAAGAGTTCACAATACTTTTGTTATCACTTAAAACTACCCACAGATGTTAGTAGTAAAAGAGTAGTACCATCACACCTATCAAACTTACCCTTAGGATGTCCGTCTTCAACTGCAGGTCTGTCAGTGGGGCTGAATGCATTAGTCCCAGGAGAGTGCCCATGTCATCGTCCCCGTTGGGAGAGAGCACCAGCTGCTGGATGATCATTAGGGCATGCTGCCGGCACTGAGGGTACTTCACTATATTATGTGCACATCTTGCACCTCCAAATTCTCGGAAAATACCTTAAAAGAGGGAGAAAAAGGAACATGGATCACAGTAAAACTTTTGAGAGACAAGTCAGATGAATAAAAATTTGATTTTTTTTTTTTAGGAGAAGAAACGCAAAAGAATGTAAATAAAACTACCTAGCCATTCACCTTTTTACAAAACTGCACTGTGGGATGCCGGCCATGGCACATGCAGATTCTCTCTGCATTCCTTTGGGACATAATGCCCTGATATGGTCACCATGCCCAAATTCTCCAACTTCAGAACATTCTAGGAATTCTCCAAATCTAGAAATTTCACAGGTAAACACCAAAGAGACCCCAAATTTTTATGTAAAAGCTTTAAGCTGAACAGTGCTTGAAATCAATTTATGTAAAAGACTTTTAGATGAACAATACCCCAAATAAGAGAGATTTAAACTGAACAAGGCTTCCAAAATTATAGCAAGAAAGGAGTGGAATTACTCTATGATGAGAAAAATTACAAGGAACCAAACTTTTTTAGTTAGGTATGAACAAAAAAAGACAAACTCTATAGTAGAAAGCATCATTTTTGTCTCTGAAGACTTTATGTGGATTGATTTATTTAATCTTCATCTCCTATTGTACAGACAAGGAAATGAGACATACAGACATTAGTAATGTGGCCAAGGTCACACAGCTAGCAAGCAGCAGAGTAGGAGTGATGCCTAGATAGTCCAGTTTTAAAGCCTGGTCTCCTGCCCTTGAGTGATACTGTTCTCACATCACATTCCACCTCCAAGTAAAAAAAAAAAAAAGACCAAATGACCTAAATCACTAATTAGTATGTCCTCCAGTGTAACTATCCAATCCCTTATGCTTTTAGAGTACCTTGTGTATGCTGTGATTATACTAGTTTATATTAAATGGTCTTAGTCTTATTTGTTTATATGTTTGGTCCCCCATTAAACCTAGCTTTCCTTAGCTTTTAACAATTCCTGAGTGAATAAATGTCAGTGTGTTTTGCTATAGTGGTCACTGTCCTCTCTATTTAGTGACTTTCTATTTTTTCAGCCTTAGAAGAGTTATATGACCTTGAAGTAAGTGTAAGTTACACTCTGGAGATTTAGCACATAGAAGGCCATGCTTACTTCCTGGTTGCCAGTTAGTGTCCGTTAGATAATCATGATGGCTAATATTTTCTGAATACTTGTTACGAGGAAAGCACTGTTTTGTAGGTGCCTGAGATCACACAGCTAGTAACACCTTTCTTGAAAACATAGTCAGATCCCTGTGAAAACTTTTAGTCATGCAGAGTAAATGCTCCATTAGAGCTGTTCAGACACTTCCTGTGTAACTGTGTCATGTCATTAAAAGCTAATTTGCCAAATAAATTCCTGTTAGTACATACTTATTACATTTCTCACTATCTCAGCTAACTAACTCTAGTTCTTGGAAACAAGATTATGCATTATAGCCAAATAGTTAATACCATAACCATTAAAATTCACCACAGTTATTACCTGAATTACGTACCAAATTCATAAAACTCTGTCTTGGCATGTGTCAAGCCATATTTAAATAATTATATAACTACAATTTTACATCTTTCTCCACCAGATTGTAATTCCTTTGAGGCAAGTATTGTTTTATCTTTGCGTCTCTAACACCTGCTCTGGTGCCCGGCACACACAGTATATTCTAAATATATTAAATACTGAGTTCCTCTGCAATCAGACAAATAGGCAAGCATTTATGCATTCATTACTTCCTTCCTTCCCTCCTTCCTTACTTCCTCCCTTTCTCCCTCCCTCCCTCCGTTCCTTCCTTCCTTCCTTCCTTCATGTTTGGCTTCCTACAACACTTAAAATACAATTCAAGTTCCTCAGCATAGCCTGAAAATTTTGTACGATCTGGGCCCAGCCTACTCATCTGAACTCACCTCCCCATCACATACTCCTCTCATGTTGTACTGACACTGTTGTCTGTGAAGTTTTGATGGTGGCTAAAATTTCAAATGATCTTTTAAAAGCAAGAGTGATATTTATAAATACAGTTGGACTGCCAATGACAAGGAGAAAAGGAGTGAAGAGAAGTTGAAACTAAAGATAAAGCAAAAGATTTAATGAATCCAATTTTCCCAAGAGAGGGAAGTTTTATTAGAGAATCATTTTTTCAGTACTTTCCTAAGGTTGTAGTATTGTAACACTCTTAACCTGAATTACTAAAAAAAATTAACAAGATCACCATATGAGTCAAATATTTTGGAAAATACTGAAATAAGCAAAATTATTCAACTAAGAGTCTACATTATGTACATGAAAAATAGAAGAATACTTTAAACACAAAGCATGCTATAAAAAGAATTAAAATACAAGAACATATTTTGAAATAATAATGCTATTTTGTCATTAATATATGTATAAAGGTCAAAAGTATTGCATTTCTAGAGATATGATAGCACAATCACTGAATCCATAGTTTTTTCTCTATGTGATAGGAGCATTTCAGAAGCAAGAATCATTAGAAAAGATAGAACCAGAGATAATGTCCTGCTAAAGCTTTTGCTAGTAGCTTTTCTAGTTACCTGCGTTTGTGTTTGATCCTTGAAGAAGCACTGTCAGAGTCTCCATCACCAACAAAGCCAGATGCTTCTGGTCTTCAATTGAACTGTTATTTCTTGAGTCCCCTAAGACAAAGGATCAGAGGTTCAGATCACCAAAGTTCTAAGCTAATTTTTTCTTCAGTTTTTAATAATTTAATTATTTCTTTAATACTCACTTTTACTGCTAATACAACAGATATAATATAATCTTTAAAAATGAACACATGTCCACCAGCTACCAAACGTAAGGTTAAAATCAATGTTTACAGATTTTGGTGTGGCCAGAAGTTATCTCACAATATTCAGAAGGAAAATGCCAATTAAAGTTAAATGTATCCATTTCCCATGGCTTTCCTAATCAAGGAAATCAACAGGAGAATGCTAGATAGTAATGCATCAAAGACGAAGAAAAGTTTATGCATAGTGCTATCTCTTCAACTTGTATTCAATTCATTCAATATATTTAACATTTACTAAGTGCCACTTACTACTATGCTTTTATCAGATTTACCAGGAAGGACAAAAAACATAAATTTGAGGCACCTAATGATAATACATGTGTGTATACATAACAACACTAAAGAGATTTATTTCCTCTCTATAATCAATAAAAACATTTTGAGGCACCTAAACATCCCAATTGTTTCTAAAATCTTTTTTATTCTCTCATAGAAATGGAGAGAAGTAGATACTAGATTTTACTTCAAATCTTCTTGCACCGCAATGACGTATTTCTAGGCTCCCACCCCTCCCCAGAAGTTGAATGAACAAGTTATCTCTGGGAAATATTTGCAAGAATGTCACAGTAATGTACAGTAGGTCACTAAAACCCACAGCCAAATATAAGGCAAAAATGAACAGAACACCCTGCCCAAACCCCTTTGTCAAAAATAAAATGACAGAAAATACTTTACCTTGTTCACTCAGTGCCTGAGTCGGATCCTTCAGGAGGGCAGCATATTTGTGCAAAAGGTTTACCATGACCTCCAGAAGGCCCACCTCCCTGAATACATCTTTAAATATGTAGTCATGTCGTGTGAACTTAAGAAGGGTTTTCATCGCAATAATGCTACAGTGGTAAGAAGAGCTAGATTTTAGGAGGATGCTAACACTAATAAGTTCTTTACAAGGGATATAATTTAAGCTAAAAACGACAAACTCCAGCATCTCAAAGTATTTGTTTTGTACTTCTGGGAGTTTAGAGATCTTTTCTGCAAACTGTGACAATGTGTGCTGTGACTCTAGGATGAAATAATTGGCATTGTCAGCCATGTAAATATTTGTGATAGCATCAAGGATGATTTGGGCAAGGAAGTTGGTTTTTGCTTTTAAAAATGCACTCTGAAGAACTGCAAAGGCCTGGATGTTTCTCACACTGTGACCTAAAATAGAAAACAAGAACACAAAAGTAGGTGCTATGTGATATTTTAATCATGGCAAACTATTTAAACAGATCATAATGTAACATTATCAACTATTTACTAAGAACATGTAACATGTAACATTATCAACTATTTACTTAGAACCTTTTCTATAAAAGGTCTAAACTGTTCTTCATCAGGTTCAGTCTTTTAATTAAAAATAAACAACAGATTACACTTTTAATGCATCATTATGAATATTCCAACTCAAGAATAGTGTATGTTGAAATATGACTGCTTTAGAGAGAGTAAAGTGTATTACATAGGTCAGAGTTTTTGAAATATGCAGGGGCAATACTTTTTACTACCTATAAGATTGACCTTGACTGTAAGAACAGTTACCTCTCAATCTGAAAGGACTTTCAGGCTGAAGAAGTAATAGGCCCCAGAGCAGCAAGACTGACAACAAGAAAACAGGAAGGTGAAAATTCTCTAAGTTCCAGTTTTCCATTTAAAAGTACAACACTAAAATGTTCAGAAATTTTAAATTTTAATCTGGAATGTTTTGTTTTGTTTTGTTATCAAGCTTTAAAGCAATTTATGACCAGCTACTAGCTATATTTTAAACATCTGGTTTTCAAACACAGTGACTGGAAAAAACAAATCCTCATACATGGCCCTTGTGAGGCAAATCAGTGACAATAATTATGAAAAAATTTTCAAAGAAAGAATTTGAGGCACATGAAAACAAGTATTTGCCTCTAAAAATTGTCCCTGGGTTCACAACTATTAGAGGAGTATAGGGCAGAAAATTAACATAGAACCTAAAAGAGTAAGTTGGATTTTAGAAGGAGGATTAAACAGAACTAGGAAAAATATGGCATGGTTAGAAAGGCTGCTCAGAAATCCTGGCTTGGATATTATCTGAAAAATGCAAAGATTTCAAAAAGGTCTTCAGTCTATATATGAGTTTAATTTTCTATTATGTTTATAATATTTATTCTATGTGTAGCACATACTGAAGCTTTTTCTTTACTTTCAGGTCCTTATTAACAGTATGCTTGTTCTTCTTGAAGACACCTTTACTTTTTTTACTACCTGCAGGTTGGTATAAAACAAGCTTAGATAGACTGACGGAAATAAAAATGTAAAGGTCTGACTATACATGACACAGAAAGGTGACAAATAAGGTTAAAGAATAACTCCAGCCAATATTTTACATCTTTCAGTTAAGTGACAATATCAATTTTCACTACAAAGAAAAGAGTAAAACAGAGCTGAATTTAAGGTAATATGGGAAAATTTGGATTTTCCCGAGTTTCAACTTCATTATTTGGTTTCAAGTCATGTCACTAACAAAAGATAAGGCCTATTAATAATCAATCCCAAGAACAAATTGTCTACCACAAACAGCTGAATTGAACACAATATGTAAACATATATACAATTAAATGTCAAATGTGGTCATCTTAGCATACAAAGGTAACATGAGAAATGTGGTGGTTAGGGGAACATTCAGCTCTCAGTAATTCTTTTTTATTGTAATGAATCTGCTCTGATCCATCTTTAATCCTACTTGTTATCCGATTCATTTAGGAACTATTAGCATGTAATTGAAATTGGTTGCTAATAGTAAATGACCAAGGAACATAGAGACTCCATGATGGGCTTTAAGGGCAGAACATTCTGATCAACGGAATGGCCAGTCTGGTACTAGCTGTGAAACTTGGTCATTTATTGTGACTTAACTTAGAAAAAGATTTTCTGTTTGTGATGTTATTTCCAAATTTAGTAAATCTTATGTACAGTGGAACTAAACAGAAACTGATAATCTGGTTTTCTAAAAGGACAACGTATCTAAAGGAATGGCCGAATAATATTAATACCAAAATAAATGGCATATAAATATGACGTGTATTTTGAATTCTGATGTTATCAGGAGTAGTTATTCAGCACTGTTAAATTCCTACAATATTCAATTAGGAAGGAAGAATAACAAATCTAAAAATAAGTTCAATCACTCTGTTGCATATTTGAAACCAATACAGTATTGTGTATCAACTATATTTCAATAAAAAAACAATTAAAAGATTGTATTCTATGACACATAAATGCTCTAACGTTTTAACTAAATGTGTATCCTACATAAGTTTCAGATTTTGCATAAACTGACTTTAATATGTTTTAGGGAGACAAAGATAAAGTGAGAAACTCATTCGAAAAGATGTAAATCACCATCTCATTACTCTAAAGACCATACGTGCAGAAACAAAAGAAATGAATTAATCTGGAGTTTAAAAAGATATCCATAAATACAGCAAAGAACAGAGCTTTCCTATTTTCAGAATCTAATGTAAAATGTTGATTTTGATAAATGAGACTAATACAAGCATTAAGAAAAATGGACTAAGAATAAAGGTCTAAAAAAAGAAATCCAAGAATTCATTTGGTAAGTAGACACTGAGTATTATTTTTCAGATTCTAAGTGACCAGAATTAGATTCTATGCAACACGGCAGAGGACAGATCGGAAGAGAGATGAATGGAAAGGGTAACAGTCGAAAGGCACCTGTGGTAGTCCATGTGAATGGCCTTCGAACCTCAACTGAGGTAGTGGCAGTAGGGCTGGTAAAGAAGAATCAGCAAATGTTCCAGAAGTGTAAGAGTAAATAACATGTGTAATGCATTAATGTGTAATGCATGAATTGCATATGTGAGTAACCAATCAGAACAGAGGCTGGCAACCGACAAGCCACAAGGTTACACTCCGCAAGCCAGCTGACCAGCAGCCCAGCCACATTCACATCCAGCATGTATAAAGTAGACCAAGAGCTCTTCAACGTAAGCCCATGATGAAGACTGCAAGGCACTTCAGTTACTAGTTTGAACGAAAATACACAAAAGGGAAGGTAACACACTATCCTTTTTTTTTAAGTTTATTTTGATATCATTAATCTACAGTTAAATGAGCAATATTATGGTGATTACACTACCCCCTTCATCAGGTCCCCCCCACCAACCCCATTACAGTCACTGTCCATCAGTATAGTGAGATGCTATAGAGTCACTACTTGTCTTCTCTGGGTTGTACAGCCCTCCCCGTGCCCCCCTAACATTACATCTGCTAATCGTAAGGCGCCTTTTCACCCCTTGTCCCTCCCTTCCCACCCATCCTCCCCAGTCCCTTTCCCTTTGGTAACTATTAGTCCATTCTTGGGTTCTGTGAGTCTGCTGCTGTTTTGTTCCTTCAGTTTTTTTCTCAGTTCTTATACTCCACATATGAGTGAAATCATTTGGTACTTGTCTTTTTCGGCTTGGCTTATTTCACTGAGCATAATACCTTCTAGCTCCATCCATGTTGTTGCAAATGGTAGGATTTGTTTTCTTCTTATGGCTGAATAATATTCCATTGTGTATATGTACCACATCTTCTTTATCCATTCATCTACTGATGGACACTTAGGTTGCTTCCATTTCTTGGCTATTGTAAATAGTGCTGCAATAAACATAGGGGTGCATATGTCTTTTTCAAACTGGGCTGCTACATTCTTAGGGTAAATTCCTAGGAGTGGAATTCCTGGGTCAAATGGTATTTCTATTTTGAGTTTTTTGAGGAACCTCCATACTGCTTTCCACAATGGTTGAACTAATTTGCAGTCCCACCAGCAGTGTAGGAGGGTTCCCTTTTCTCCACATCCTCACCAACATTTGTTGTTGTTTGTGTTTTGGATGTTGGCCATCCTCACTGGTGTGAGGTGATATCTCATTGTGGTTTTAATCTGCATTTCTCTGATGATTAGCGATGTGGAGCATCTTTTCATGTGCCTGTTGGCCATCTGAATTTCTTCTTTAGAGAAGTGTCTATTCATGTCCTCTGCCCATTTCTTAATTGGATTATTTGCTTTTTGTTTGTTAAGGTGCATGAGTTCTTTATATATTTTGGATGTCAACCCTTTATCAGATACGTTTTTTATGAATATATTCTCCCATACTGTAGGATGTCTTTTTGTTCTACTGATGGTGTCCTTTGCTGTACAGAAGCTTTTCAGCTTGATATAGTCCCACTTGTTCATTTTTGCTTTTGTTTCCCTTGCCCAGGGAGATATGTTCATGAAGAAGTCGCTCATGTTTATGTCCAAGAGATTTTTGCCTATGTTTTTTTCTAAGAGTTTTATGGTTTCATGACTTACATTCAGGTCTTTGATCCACCTTGAGATTACCTTTGTGTATGGGGCTAGACAGTAGTCCAGTTTCATTCTCTTACATGTAGCTGTCCAGTTTTTCCAACACCAGCTGCTGAAGAGGCCGTCATCTCCCCAATGTATATCCAAGGCTCCCTTATCAAATATTAATTGACTGTATGTGTTTGGGTTGATATTTGGATTTTCTATTCTGTTCCACTGATCTGTGGGTCTGTTTTTGTGCCAATACCAAATTGTCTTGATTACTGTGGCTTTGTAGTAGAGCTTGAAGTCAGGGAGCGTAATTCCCCGTTTTATTCCTCCTTCTCAGGATTGCTTTGGCTATTCGGGGTCTTTTGTGATGCCATATGAATTTTAGAATTATTTGTTCCAGTTCATTGAAGAAAGCTGTTGGTATTTTGATAGGGAATGCATTGAATCTGTGTATTGCTTTAGATAGTATAGCCATTTTGACAATATTTATTCTTCCTAGCCAAGAGAATTGTGTCTTTAGACTATTCATTTGGGAATGTTCTTCTTTCTTTAGATAGGCCTGGATTGCAATATACTTTCCTCTTAGAACTGCCTTTGCTGCATCCCACAGAAGCTGTGGCTTTGTGTTGTTGTTGTCATTTGTCTCCATATACTCTTTGATTTGTTTTGATTTGGTCATTGACCCATTGATTAATTAGGAGAATGCTGTTAAGTCTCCATGTATTTGTGAGTCTTTTTGTTTTCTTTCTAAAGCTTAATTCTAGTTTAATACCTTTATGATCTGAGAAGTTGGTTGGTAGAATTTCAGTATTTTCAATTTTACTGAGGTTCTTTTTGGGGCCTAGTATGTGGTCTATTCTGGAAAATCTTCTATGTGCACTTGAGAAGAATGTGTACCCTGTTGCTTTTGGGTGTAGAGTTCTGCAGATGTCTGTTAGGTCCATCTGTTCTAGTGTAACACACTATCCTTTTATATTGGTGCTGCCAGAATTAATGTGTTAAAAGGAAACTTACAAAGGTGAAGTCACAGAAGTGTTTTGAACAAGACAGGTATGGTCTTTTCTTATGAAGACACATAGTCTTTATAAAAAGTATGTTAAAAACAATGCTGAGGGAACAAATCAGCAAGCTACAGAGAGATATGAATTACGGAGCACAACCTTGCAAAGGTGTTTCTAGAATAGCTAAGATAAAATTTAACTTACACTGAGTTGTTATTAAACAGAAGGCATATTTCTTAAAGGAAAGGACTGCTACATTTTAAATCCTTCTTTAGAAAAATATGTGGCAGTAAGGATACAAGGTTTTATAAAAGCTCTTGCTATGCAATAAACAGAAGTCATTTTCAGGCTTTAACTTATGCAAACAGATATGTTTACCCAGCTTCATTAATAACCCAGTTTACTTTTTCTTTTAAATTTCTATTTCTACACTGTTGCACTTGATCTAAAAATATGGTAGATAAACTATATCTATGTACAGAGCAACATAAGGTAAATACATTCATGTTTCCTCTTTTACATGTAATTACCAATGAGTGGGTAAAAATTCTCTGGTAACAGGAATTTTCATAAATGAAGGGAAACCAAAGAAAATATTCCCCAAATTACCCTGAATAATTGATTTAAAAAGGTAAATATTGTCAAATATGTCAGAACAGTCACAACTACAATTTATAAATAGTCCAAACCAAAAAGTTACAATTTGTGAAGGATTATTCCTGCCTTGTTCTATCAGTGCTACACACAGCACAGTCACAACTGGCTTTCCTCATCTCCATTCCTGTACAATGGTCCATCATGTCTTATCTAAAACTAGATTAATAATAAATGCACTCCCAGCCAAAAAAGACACTAAAACTAATCATCAAATTTAAAGGCATAGGTAAAAAAGGATAATATTTTTAAAGTAACTGCATTTCTATAAACTAGCAACAAGTAATCCAAAATGAAGTAAGCCACTTCATTTGCACCAGTATCAAAAATAATAAAATATTTAAGGATAAAGTTAACAGAAGAAAGTCCTATATAATATACACTATAAGACAGTGCTGAGAGAAAATAGTAAGACCCAAACAAATGGAAAACTACATATTTATGGATTGGAGGCCTCAATATTGCTAAAATGTCAATTCTCCCCAAATTGATCTATAAATTAAATGTACTCCCAAACAACATCTCAGCATTGTTTTTTGTTTTCAATAATTGATATGATTACTAAATTTATAATGGAAGCTCAAAGGACCTAGAATATCCAAAATAATTTTGAAAAGGAGGAACAAAATTGCACAACTTAAATGACTCTATTTCAAGACTTACTTTGAAGGTAGTAATCAAGACCATGTAGTATTGGCTTAAGGATAGACACATTAATCAATGGAGCAGAACTGAGAAAGAGTCTCAAATATAAGGCCTTTTCAACAAAGGGTCCGGGCACACTTGGAAATCCATTTAAAAAATTTTTTTAAACTTTACTTCCTACCATGTGCAAAAATTAACTTAAAATGTATCATAGACCTTAATGTAAGAGTTAAAATATGAAAATCCTAGAAGAAAACAGATTTTAGCGAATTTGGGTTAAGATTCTTCAATATCAGTCAAAATCCACAAAATACTGTTTAAATGATAATTTGGATTTCATCAAAATTAAAAACTTCTGTTCTTCAGAAGATGCTACTAAGAAAAGTCAAGACTAGGAGAATATACTTACAGGAATATATATCATATAAAGTACCTATCTGGAATATCTGAAGAACTCTTAAAATTTAAAACAAAACAAAAAGATTCCTATCAAACAGTGGGCACAAGATCTGAACCAATGTAGATATACAGAAGGCAAATAAGATTATGAAAAGATGCTCAAAATCATTTAGAAAAATGCACATCAAAAAACAGATACTCCTACATATTCACTAGAAAATCTAAAATTAAAAAGATTTTTATACTACCAATACAGTAACATTACCAAATGTTGCTGAGGGTGTAAAGTAAACTTCCATACATTGCTCATGTGACTGCCAAGTGGGATAGCCACTTTAGAAAGCAGCTGGGCAGTTAACTTCTCATAAAGCTGAACATACATTTACCTATGAGCCAGCAATTCTACTGCTTGTATTTACCCCAAAGACATTTTTGAAAACAAGTGTCCATGACTTGTTTTATAGGAATGTTCCTAGTAGCAAAGAGGAACGAGGAAATTTTTTTAGAAGAATGGGAATATTTCATATTATGATTATAGAGGTGAGTGCACTATATATTTATCAAAACTCATCAAATTCAACACTTAAAATGAATAATTTTAATATATGCAAATTACGCCCTTTTTGGAGACCCCCCAAAAAATCCATATTCTCTTTATGTGGAATAGAGGTATCTCCTTTAGTCTGTACAATACCCTAAAGAACAAGAGTTTTTAATCTTAGATATTCTAGTGAGTGCGTAGTAGTATCCATTCATTTATAGAACATCACATCAACTTTTCTGAAGAAGAAAGTATTATTAGAAAGGTTAAGTCACTCATGGTCACTTGAATTCTGATTCAGGGCAACATTCTTTCTAGTAAGCTTGCTTTCTAGACATGATGTCACTGTATTCTCACAAAAATATATAAGCTAGATTATTAATTATCCTTGTTACAGATGTGACAATAACACAGGCATATGAGGAAGGTTAATTTGCTGCATTTTCTCATTACAAATTTATATATATAATTATATAATTAGCTATTATGCCTGTGTCATGACCGGATTGATTAACCAAATGAAACAACAATAAAATCTAAAAGAGGAAGTACACTGCTAAGCTATTTTTAAATTAATTCCTAGAAAGAGTTAATTATGGAATAGTCAAGCTAGATCTATAAATTAGAAAGGTTTTTGAAATCCCTATTTTTTTCTTAAATAAAACAAAGTCTTGAATTACTCAGTAAAAAATGCCTGGATTTTTACTTATTGCACAGGGACCCATTCTCAGGTTCTATACAACCTACATACTGAGGGTACACCTTACTGCAGTAAGTTTGATGAGTCCAACCTAAGTCATGACTTTTCAATATAAGTTTCTCCAGTAAATTAAATTTAGGATCTTCTAGTAAATTCATTTATTCTCATGACTTAAAAACTCATAATTGCTGATTACTATATCATAAAATACATAATGTACTGTAAAATTTAAATAACCAGCCATAATGATATTTTTTGGTAGTTAATACTTATATGAAATATCATAACTGAACTGAACACTTAGGAAGTGATAATCATGTATAAGAAACTATTAGAGACGTCCAGGCTCAGATTCTTTCAGAATGGTTATTATGCATTTTAGAAAATTAAATAAATGTAAAACTAGCCTGCATTCTGATGTAATTAAATGTTTTTAACTGTAGAGTAAGTTTTCTTAGTAAAAGATACCAAGTAGGTGAGGAGTCAGGAAATCTCAACTATAAAATTTATTCTCTGACTCAAAAGAAATAATGTAACTTCCTTGTACCTACATTTGTTTAGTTTTAAATAAAATAGAGAAGCCTTCGCACCAGGTTCTTTCTTTACATGCATATATACCACATTAGAGAGAGGCATACAGAACAGTGGGATAAACAAGTGCCATCCACACAAAGTGAATATGTGTGGAATGCCAACATTCAAAAGAGGTATATTTGGATTAATAAGTCGTTTGAATGTTAAAACAAAATACGAAAATATAAATTTCATTGTTTGATTCTGTGATGTTTTTCTACTATTATTTTCAACTATTTGATTTGCTAAAGACTGTCACTCAAGAAATTACATCATAAAAAACACAAACTTTAATGAAAAACAGGATATTTCCTTTATATAAGTAATATGAAGAGCAATGAAGTCAGACAAATTTATTCTTTCTCTATTTCTTTGAATGGCTCAGACTGGGGAGAAAAAAAAAAAAGACTCACCTTTGCCTGCAGGTTGAGGTACTGCAAATCCAGGCAATAAAAAGGGTGCCCCTGTCGTAATACCAGCTGGTTTTAGTTCACTGACACCATATGTTGTTAGGGAAGTTATCAGATTAACCAGATCTTTCAAGGCATCTTTGGATTCTGCCTCTTTTGCTTGTTCCAGTCTAGGAAAAGTATGATTTAGCAAATATGTTTTCTTTTTTGTTGTACTCTCAAATTTAATGCAGAAAGAAATTTTCAACTTTTATGTACAATAATAAATGTATAAAGTACTCCATTTCTTCTATTTTTCCTGCATAAAACAATATTGTTAAAAAATCTATAAATTTTATTATAAGCCACTATGGTATATTTGAAAGAATATTATACCAACAGTCAGAAGACCTGATATAAATGTTGATTTTGCTGCTAGCAGTGACATTTTACATAAATCACTAATCTTTGGTAGAAAGTGTCTATAAAATTTAAAAAATTAACTTTTAAGTTCCTGAAAGCCCTAAGGTTAAACTTCACTGTTTACAACCAAAAATCTTATTAATCACTTCCTTCCTAAGACATTTTCTCTGTTAATAATTTTTTAAATGGATTCCTTGATAAGAGTTATAAGACTTTATATGTATTTCACTAATTCAGGTACTCTCACTAGAGTACATTTAAATAAAGTTCTGAGGGTCTAACAATTTTTGA
The DNA here is from genome assembly GCA_032199065.1 of Smutsia gigantea. Lineage (NCBI taxonomy): Eukaryota > Metazoa > Chordata > Mammalia > Pholidota > Manidae > Smutsia > Smutsia gigantea. The sequence goes on from JAVSCE010015779.1 coordinate 189,507, forward strand.
AAAAATCTTAATTCCTTTAAAAGAAAACTGCAGTCACTATGGAATTATCTTTTGACTGGCTTTACTGAGAACACAAAATGGGGTGCAAAACTATCTCTTATAAATAATAAGATTTATTGAGGCTTCCTCCCATCAGCACTAATTATTATTAAAATAAACCTGGAGAATGCACAAAAGTAGAAAAGAAAATATATGCTTAGCCTCAAACCTCTTGGACACTTTTAATATCCTGACATATTTTTTAAACTTCTCTTTTTCTAATGTGGTAAGTTTTATTTTAGTAAGTTATTTTCATATCATATACAGAATTCTGTAACCTGTTTTGTTCACTTACCAGTGTTATATACATGCTTCTTCTGGTTAGTGTAAGCTCTCCATAGATTTTTATAATGGCCATGGAGAGCCATCCACAGATTTGGGCCAGAGGGAGGTAGGACAGCTATAATACAGGAGCACTAACACACATAAAATTTTGTCTACATTTATAATTATACATTTAGAATCACTAGCCATAAGTGATATTATTGTTTCTAAGAGTATCAACATTTTTGAGGCTCTTAATAGTATCTGGTCAACCTGCCTTCTCAAAGGATTACACCAATTAACACCCCCCTAGTAATATGAAATAGTTTTCATCAACTTTCATGTCCTCATTTGTAAACTACAGTATATATGCGAAATTACATTCTTGGGGGTGGCCTAATATTAAGTAATGGCAACTACATTAACTAGTGTTAGGAATAAGTTTACAAAATAATAGTTTACAATAGATCAAATGATCTATAAATAACTAATGGCCCAGGAAAATTAGTGAGGCATGAGTATCTTCTTCCTAATAGATCTGTAACCAGCCATTTTCCCAGGATATACATGGAACCTTTGGCATGAAAAAAAAGGCTAAGGGAACAGTTTAGATTGACTAATTTGTTTTATATATACATATGTAAGGTCTCATTCAATCTGTATAATTATTCTTACTATTAACTATATTAATAACAACACTGAAATCACTAATTACTAAAACCAAAAATATAATTAAGAAGAGTTTATATTTAGGTAGATGTTAATTAGTTCATCTAAACTCTTCTCCCTCAGCTACAAAAGAAGAGCAGATTTATTCTTCAAATCTAACACTGATTCCACCATGTCTAAGCCTGTATTTGCCAATTTAACTCTAAATTCACTTCATGTACTCTGCTGACAGAACAAGAATAAAAATAACCGACTAAAGCCAAGAAGATAAAGTACACATGACTGATTCTTTCTTTCCTATAACCCTAAACCATGTTGCTTTCTTTGATGAAAAAGACTGAGAAGACATTTAAAATATATTCTTAACCTGTGAGGTTTTACCTAAGCAAGAGATCACAAAGGAAATTATATCCTTGCCATATTCGAAAATCATCCAAAAGAGTTTGGGAGACATCACTGGAATCTTTGAGGAAACAAGAAAGCCCAGCAAACATTTCAACAATTTCTAGGGGAGACAGGTCATCTGATTGCTGCATATTCTGAACACATGTAGATAAACATTCTTTTTCTGCAAGAATAAAGAATTAAATATATAATGTATCAATTGCTTAAGAAAATTTTCTTTACTCTTAACTAGTATGTAATGACACATTAAATAAAACATTTATATCTTAATGTATCTATAAAATACTGTAAAATAAATGTTACACTTTCTAAAAGTAAATGTAACATTCAATTCATTAGGAAAGCTCTGCCTCTCAGTAGTAAACAAAGGGTAATATAAGAAGTTTTGAAAAATAATTGACATTTATTATAGTTTTTACCTCATGTTTGGATGTTATACCATTAAACAAAATTATTTCCTACTGCCAAATGACTTTTTTGTCTTTTATATTAATATAGTAAAAGGATGGGGAAAAAAACTATCCCCTAAGTTTAGGAAGAAAAATCCAATAATTAGTTAAAAGTACAAATTAGAGTGAATAGAGACCAGTGAGATACAAAAATACTTAAAGAAATAAAATTTTAAAAATTATGTTTGTACTATTAAAACACAGTTGAACCCCATCATTGACTTTGGGGATTGGAGGCATTTCAGAGAAGACTTTCCCCTCTTATCTTTAATATAATATGCCTAAAGAAACCCAGTATCACATAACAAAAGCTAAAAGGATTTAACATAGAAATGGAGGCAAGAAACATTTAATGACTAACTGATGTTAGGTAAGTAAGAGAACAAGTAGTTCCATTAAAAATTATTTTGACAAATTTTCAGATGTGTGTATAAAACAAAGTTTCATTATGTGGAAGTTTCATATATATAAATAGAGTTCAGGGTTACTATGTGTAAACATTCACATGCATACACCACACACACATATAATGAGTTTTTGAGATGCTACAACTGTCTCCTACTTAAACATTTTAAAGAATAGTTAATACTCACGCATGATTTAAACAGAATGGACCATTTCTCCTTAGTGCTGATAAAGATCCACCTAATTTCATTTATGCTGCATTGGACAGATTATTATTTGTCTACTAATGAAGTATTTTCAGAAAGACTTCTAAGTAAAACATCCCAAAAAAGAAACTTTTTTATTTTCTTTTAGTAAACGAGGAGGGAAGAACAGGCTATGACATAGAACTTATATTATAATTGAAGATTTACATGATGAAATTATGCTAACTCTTATATATATCTACTGTTAGAATATGAGAATTTCTTACATTTCAAATGCCTCACAAATAAAAAATATTTTTTTTCCTCCTGGAAAATATAGTTTTCAATTTAAAACAATTTTGGAGAATTGGGAGATAAAAATAAATTTGTCATCCTATGAGGAAGAGAAAATGGAAGAAATTTAGAGCACCTAAAATGACTACATAAAGAGATATTCATAAAGAGATATTTACCATGAATATACTTCACTACATTGACGCTAAGTCCATGCCGGGAAATGGTCATAAGGACTTCTCCAGCACTCTTTCTCCAAGGCAGGTTATAGGGAGGGCACCAAGAGGTTATTGCACTGAATAAAAGCTGGAGATCATCTTTTTGAGCCAGCTCCTCTGCTGGAGAAACAAAACTGCAGAGTTTCACTAAAATCTAAAAAATAAAACAAAACAAAGGTGTATATAAATAAATGAATGGATAGGGAAAGGGAGGGGCTAACAAAGAAGTAGATCCGATTATTAAAAACTGGAAGTTCAGGGTTAGTACTGAGTGATAGCATCAAAGCCACAGTCATGAGTGATCTAACTTAGGCAGCAATAAAAAAAAAACCTCTATAATTTAGAAGTGTGTTATGGTTAAATAGTAAACCAGCCCTATTTTTATCGGCTTATTTCTTTTTCCCAAATGTTCTGTGTTTACTGTCTACTCTTCATCATGGTACTTTTGCTTACCTTACCCTGAAAGGGCATGAATTAACAGTACCTTTCAAGATCAACATTTTGGTTTTCTAATTTAGTTCTTTAATTCTTGGTTTTTCATTGGTGAAATGTAGTTTTCTTCTCTAAAAAAGGGCTGTTTCAAGGAGGTGAGAAAGTAAAAACAGGTGTTCAAAAGTAAAAATATTTTCAAATTATTCCAATTTCTGTATAAGTAGAAGGGAATATTAGAGTAATAAAATCATCTTAATTCAGAAGCATCTTTCAGTTATGTTCAGTACCTAAAAATACTCTAAATCCTGACTTTCAAGAAGATTCAGAATGCCTTAAACTCTGAAATGAGAACTTATTCCTTAACTATGACTAGCAAAATACACACTATACAAGTGCTCACAGCACTAAGAGCCTGCTACTTGGGGAATTCAGCTCTGGTTTCTGCCCTCTATGGATTTTAAAATTCTAATCCCAATTCAGTGTCAGGATAAGTTAACTTTTCATCTCTGTGGTAAATTTCCTCATCTAAATTTTAAAATATATATATATAATTTGAGTAAAATAACTACAATTTATTAAAGTTTTATTCTCCTTTGAAGGAAAAATGCTTCATAAAATTTAAATATTTCAGTATCTGTGGAGAAACTGCTAAACAGAAAAAGGTATTTGAATACCATGTTTGCCTGAGAAAGATAGGTCCTGTTACTCCTAATTTCCTTCAATGCAAAAATTTACTTAAGTACAAGAGCTTTCTAATTCATAGCTACCAGATAACAGGAAGGAAAAAAAAGATTAAGAATTCAGAGAAACAAAATATTTATAAAATCAGTAAATACAGGCATCCCTCCATCACCCCAAAAATGCTCAGAGAAACTGTTGGATACCAAATGTCCATTAACATGGGTAACATGTCTTTTCCCATATGTGTCACACGAAAGAAAAAAGATTTATGGAAAAAAGTCAATTGGAGCAAAAAATATATATATGTATATATGCTCAGAACAGTGTAATGCTGATTATACGCTTCATTGGTTCTTACACTGCTCTTATGCAGTTAGAGGAATGGATGTCTTTTCTCTAATTTATAACATAAAAACAAATCCAAAAATAAAATACTTTTTCTAAATCAAATCTTTCTCAGTAAACTAGATTTAATTCCTTGAATTTACTGACTCTTACAATAATTGGTTTTTAATCTTTAAGGGCAAAAGGATTCTTACACATAATCTAGTACTTATACATTTCACACAGTAGAAAACTGGAGAATCTACATCTCATTCCTTTTCTGTTCATACACTAACCACTTCTATTTGTAGGGTTTCTGTTTAAAAAGGCCAGTCAAGTGTGGCAGAGCAATAATTGGCCATATCAACACAAATGAAGAAAAAAAAAGGAATGCCTACATGAAGCAGAACCAAACTCTAGGGTCCCAGGAAACCATCTGTCACATAATATAAACAGAGGGATTCCATCTATGATAAACCCTGTGTGTTCTGAAAACGGAGTAAGTTTGTCTCCATTGGTTTTCTACACAAAATGATAAAAACAAAGTCCAGTCTGTGATGAGGAACTAAAAAAAGGAAGTGATGCAGTGAAGCAGCTCTGGACGAGGCAGCGGGACAGCCGGCTTCGGACTGTCCATGTCTGCTGTGGATTGCAGCACAGCTATCAGCTATCAGCTTGTGTAACGTAAATAGGGGAGCTTCATTTAAATTCTTTTGAGTTCCTTTTGGCCTTAACATTGAATGACTCCAGTGAGCTGAAATGAATCTCATATTAGCAGAAAATCAGCACTCACTGCTTTCAGGTATAGAAAAAAATTTTTTTTTAATTTTTGAAGAAATCTTTGCTATACTTATCAGTATTCAATATGTAAAATTCACTTCCATTTATTGCCTGAGACACTAATTATGTTTTAGAAGGGCTTTATTGAAATAGAGCTCCTAGTCTAATTAGTAAAGACTAACCCACTATACATTAGCAATGCCTTGAAGCAGCATTAATTCCTATGTGATTTTTTCCTTTATTTATTCCCATTGCTTTTCTCACCCAGTGTAACTCCTGAGTCAGACAAAACTGAGTTCTAATCCTACTGCTGCCATTTGCTCACATCACCGTTTTGGCGGAAACAAAAGCTCTGAAGTCATGAGATGTCTGGCAAATTATGTGAGATAACATGTTAACCACTAGCACCAATATATCTAATAAATCGAGTATTCAATAAATATTTGTTGAATTGGTATTTTAGTCCTGTCTTTTCTTTTCTAAAGCTGCCTTAACTTCTTTCTCCCCTGTCCTTTCACTGCTAGCACCACTACAAAGCTGGGTCATTCCTGCAGTAAAGATCCCAGGAACGAGGCGCAACGGTCATCTGCACCAGCCCCTACGACCTGTCCCCAAGTCTACCACAAATCCAGTGGTCGGTGGTTCCTCCCCACACCCCCCACCTCGCCAGCCCGCCTTCTTTTCTCTCTTCCTACTGCCACTGACTGGTCATGGCAATGGCAACAATCACAGGGACCTTAATTTCAGGTTTACTACGTCCTAAGCAGAGAAACACAGCTTTGTGCATTATTTCATTTGATCCTCACAAAAACCCTTTAGGTAGGTATCATTATGCTTATTTAGAAGCAAGAAACCTGCATCTTAGGTTAGGTAATTGCAGAGAACTGGATTCAAACAGGTGCAGGGGTTTTTTTTGTTGAGGTAAAAACATGTAACATAAAATTTACTCCCTTAATCATTCTGAAATATAGATACAGTCATGGTAGCTATCTGCACTTTGTTATGTGACATACCTCTGGAACATTTTCATCCTGCAAAACTGAAACTCTACACCCACTGTACAACTCCTCATTTCCCCCACCCCCGGCCCCTGGCAACTGTCATTCTACTTTCTAAGAGTTTGAGCTTGCTTTAGAGACATGCAATATATTGGAAACATGCAGTATCTGTCTTTTTTGTGTCAAACTTTTTGAAAGCACTTTTTAGTCCCACGGACAGACTATGTTTTCTAAATGTTTGTAGTTTGCTTGTTTTGAAAAATTTCTCCCAAGAAAAGATATCAAAATGATGACAGTATTTCCAGGCTGGTTATCTAGGTTGAGCCTCTGCGAAGCACTGATGCCATTTAAAGAAGAGTGGCAACAGGGGGAAAGAAGATTTTATAGGCAGGGAGCAGAGGTGGCCGCGTACACCAAAATAAACCTTACAAAGAAATATTTATAGGCTAAGGACTTCCTGTATACAGACAGTAACAAAACAATTCCTTGACATTATTACCCAACTACCCCCTTGAAATATTACCCAAAACTTAACATGATTGTCAATAAAAGTTTTCTTGTTTAGTTCACTTTGGAGATGTTATTACTATATCAAAGGTAACTGTAAAGTTGAATCTCTTCAGAGAAAGACTTACTTCTCACTATATTATTCCTCAAAAGAAAAGTACAGATTCAAGAAATGTGACAATTACATGAGAAAAATTCAACTTAGTATAAACAGCATGAAATACTATAGGAAACGGAATGAGGTAGAATAGCTACTTAAGGAGTACACCTGTTCCCCTTTAAGTAGAGTGGTATAGATGGCCAGGAAACAGCACCTTCCATACCTGTACAAAAACTTTCTGGAGTAGTCCACGACGTTCTGCTAGAGGTAGCTCATTCTGTGCACCTCCAACTGCCTCAGGCACATGTGGAAGGTCAAAAAACAGATATAGACATTTAACCAGGGTGGAAGGCACTGACATCGTTGTCATGCAGTCCACGGTTTTCTGGAAAACAAACCAATAAATAAGTGAATAAACAGAAAAACCTTACTGTAAGTGGTACAGCTAAGTACGTTCACAAATTTTAAGCCAGAAATTAAATCACTTACAAATTTTAAGCCAGAAAATTGTATGTTAACAAAATACCTCTTTAAATTCCTGAAAACTTAAAAAAAAAAAAAAAGGACTCCATGCTGACAAATACTACTTTCCCACTTGGATAAATTTTCTTTAATCAAATATTGAGATGTGCTTGTTATTTGTTAAGGTTTTTATTAGGTTTGCTACTTATTTATTAAGAGGCAGCATGTTTCAAAGAAGATAAGCTGTAGGATTTAGAAAATAATAACCATGAACTTGGGCAAAGTTATCACTGGACCTCACTTTCTCTCCTTAGGATTACTATACTCCTTATGATAAATAAAGGGTTACATAAGATAACAAATGCAAAGAGATATTACACACCAAATTACATCTAAGTAGTTGCTTTACTATCCCTTTCATTCTTACTGTGGATTCTTGGGGCTGGAAGGACACGAGGGATAGAGCCATCACTGACACAAAACATCTCTATATTATTTTCAAAATTTCCAGAGGAGGACATTTCTGACCTTATGGTGAACACTGCAGTACTGTAAAGAAGTATACTATAATAATTATCAAAATTGCTCCACTGTGCAGTTTGGAATAAAAAGTTTTACCGTACTAGAGATCACCAGGTTGGCATCACCTATAGGTTAGCTAATTAACTTTTTCATCAAGCATTTCCTGCATGCCTGGCTTGTGTCTGGCAGTGTGCTGGAAGCTGGGCATGCAAAGACAAAGAATCCCTGCCCCTCAGAAGGGGTGTCTTACAAGCAGAACCAGGTTCATCACTAGCCACAATTGAATCTCTAAAGGGTAACAATGATATTACCTACAGGCTAATATAAAAGGGAATGATCTACACTGCCAGGAGTGGAATGGAAGTGTAGGAACTAAAATAAGAGGGGAAAGATCATCTGGAAGATACACAGGAGGTTAGACCAATGATATAGTATGTTTCAGGAACCTAAGTCCAAAATTGCTGGCTCCTGAAAAGCCACAATAATAATGTCTCATCTTTAATGAGTCTTTATTATGTAACAGGCATAAGGCTAAGCATTTTAAATACATTATTTTCTCTATTTCTCAAACAACCCTGTGAGGTTGTTACTGTATGATCCTTACTTTACAAATGAAGCAACTGAGACACATCACTTACACATCCTACCTTCGGTGAGAGGACTGGCTAAGTGGTCGACAGGTGTATATGTGCTCAATGACCTATGCCAATATCTCTCATCCTAGTTTACTTTTAGTTTGCTGGCATTGGAGACGCAATGAGGTGTTACAAAGACTAGAACCAGATTTCAGAAAATTAGCTGGTGGTAGTAGATATCATAAATTAGATATAAAGAGCAGGAAGGCCAGGGTAATTAGGAAAATAAAACAGAAAACCAAATAATGAGAAGTGGGGCCTGAATGAATGCAGTAGCAGTATGATGAGAGACTAGAACAATCCCTTGCAAGACATGGTCCCTTTCTACATACCCAGTATCACTTTCTGTCTCTAATATTAAAAAATCCTCTGCTCTTCCCACCTATGATTTATTATTTGTAGAAACCCATGTCTCCATACATCACATGTTCAGTTTAAATGTTTGCTCATGTCTGAAATTTTTCTTAAGTCCTCATCTTTCCTCCTCTGCTCTCCTATAAAACTTCTAACACATTTCTATTTGAATAGCACTGTATATACCCTATTATTGCATTTTATAGTATTATCTTCATCCACTTCATCTCTGTCATCTACACTTTGATTCAGGACCATGTTTAGTCATTTCTGCATCTCACTGCTGCCAACAGAAAATGGCATGCAAAAAAAAAAAGCTCAAAATGTAACACTGAATTTTCTTTTAAAGTGTCTCTTTTTCAGCTAAAATATTACTAGTTTTCTCTTCCCATTAACCAAAGTATGATTTTTCATTTTCATCTTATAACTGACAGATTAAAACCCAACTTGGTATCCAAACTAGTAATCGGCAAAATCTGTAATTGTTTTAAGTTACTAGGTTTCTCCTGATTCTTATAGTTTTAAGGCAGTCTATCCATCTGTGCAAGTTTAAAATAATCCACATTTACTGACTTTCTACCCTGTGTTAGGTAATAATGGTAGGACACAGTCTCTGCTCACCACTGAGAAAGAGAAATGTAGCATCTGTAGAAAATATGAATAAAAATCAGAAATATTCCAGTTAAAAAGTATTATTTACATGCTATTCTAAACCAAAACAAATTTTGGTACAATAATATAGAGGCATTTATAACTACCATCAGTGGCAAATGAAATTGGTATTTTAATAGTTATCTGGTATGGCCACAGATATATGGAAATAATGGTCCACCTTAGAACTATCTGAAGGTTACTTAGGGTGAATAAACATCCCCATTTGTCCAGAACTGAGGGACTTCCTGGGATATGGGCTTCTATGCTAAAACTCGGAAAGTCCCAGGTAAGCCAGGACTAGTTGGTCTGATTACTTTTCTGATGTTAAAAACAAAACAAAATGAAAACAGGAAACAGGCCACTCCAATGAAGAAAAGTGTACGTGCTACTTTGGGCTAATGACTAGTTTCAGGACAGTTACTAAGAAATACGCCTTGTTTCTGCTGTGATCTGTCACCATAATATGACTGGTACCATAGTCACCTTTGTAAATTCCATTATTAAATGATGTGAGTTGTTTGAAAGCCACTTATAATTTAGACAACAGCCATTCTCAAGATTGGTACTCACTTTGGTAAGTTTTACTCTGGATTTTAGAAGGTTAAATAAACTTTCTTCATTCCCCAAAACATTACAGGCGAAAAATCAGGAACCCAAACATCTCATAAATGAGTGCATTCAGCATATATTATGACAGATGCTTAAAGCTGATGGGGTGTACTGAGGTTGGGGAGCAATCTCCAGAATAAATCAAGTGGGAAGGGAATATTTACTATCCTGAAGATGGCAAATTTTCTTATTTTCTATAAAAATCAGAAAAATTTAAAGTATTTCCCATGTCATTTATTCTCATTAACTAAGTGACATTAGATGAACCTTAGATGATTCTTCTAATCCAAAGTTTCCCTAACATGGGTTACAAAAGTGTAGAGGGGGCTGGGCCTGATGGAACCAGAGGTCCCAGGCTACTCGCCTGCAGCCACAGTCAGTTCACCTCTCTGCCCAGTGTGCTGTATGAATGGTATATTCTATGTGTGTTATGACATGACAAAGATGGAAACCCCTGCTCTAAGTTAGGCATTTTCTCATTTGCAAAATGCATAAAGCATCAAGCTCCTCATAGAGATGTTGGGAGAAGCATGAAATAATGTGTAAGAAGAATTAGAAAATACCATGATTGACATAAAATCTTATTTGGATATGATGACAAATTTAACTTCACAATATCCCTAGAGGATAAAAAAAGAGGTTAAATTATCAAACAAGAAAACAAAGAACTCACCTGACCAGAGGATGCTAACAAATTAATTGTCGTCAGAAGCATCCAACCTCTACTGGCTTCTTCACTCTGATTGATTTCTAGGAACTGGACTATGGCCCGACTTGCAGCCTCTATAAAACCAAAGGAAAGCCATTACATGGGGGGGAAATCATACATAAAAATTTCTCCTTAAAACCTTCAAAGAAATGATCGTTTACTAAGCACATCTTTTATATAAGCGCTATTAGGTGCTCTATGTAAGACATGTTAAAAAGAGCAATGTCTTAATAGCATACACATAGGCCCTTACAGCATATCATCATATCAACACAGAAATGTAAATGCCAACCTACATATTTTGGGAAAGGCATCTCATGAACTAATCAAAAACATTCATGGAAGAGGTAAAATTTGAGCTAAACGTGTCTGGAAAACAAATACATGTTTGACTGGAAGTGGGAGGAGGAAAGGGCACAGGGATCCCACGAACACAGTATAAAAATAAAAGTCTGGCTAGAGAAATGAGCCTAATATGTACAGATCAAGACTAAGAACTGTAATAATGCTGGGTTCTATTCTAGAAGAGCTTATATTGAGAATTAGAGTCTAATATCAACAATGATAGAAAACCGATGTCTATTTATGAAGGAAGGTAAGCTAAGGACTGTATCTGACTCCACAAAAGGGAGCAAAGTAGAAGATGAAAGGATTATTCTATGACTACTCATTTAGTAGGGATGTATATGCCAACTGGAAGGGCAAAGAGACTGGTGCAGGTAGCAAATTAGGAGGCTGCCTCAGTGATACAAACAAGGGTGACTTGAATAGCTGACAGTAAGAAGAGAGAAACAGTAAGAGAGTCATTCATAGAACTGCAGTGCTGGAAGAATCTTTTAAAGTAAATTTAGTTGGTTATGTTTTTAGACATAAGGGAAAATGTGTAAATCCCTAACTATACACTTAATTTCATCAGCACAAAGTTCATCCACTTTTATACTGACAACCAAGATAAATTAGTGTTGCTGGAAAATAAGTCCAATCTGTTCACTCTAAACTAACCTGTTAAGTTACTAATGTACACTTAACACATATCATAAAAATGCAGGAAGTAGAATAAATACAATTTAGATTATCTTAGTGGTATTTGTTTCTTCCACTTAAGTCAATTAAGATAAAAGTGGTTATTAACTAAAAGAATGAATACAAGACACACATATGGTACTGTGTTGGGCATATTTCATCTTTATATACTTCTATTTGAAGGAACATTTTAATAGGAAATTTTTTTAAGTTATTTTTACCAAATCTTAACTATGTAACAAGTACAGTTTTAAGCACTAGTTTTAGCTCACATAATTTTTACAAGAACCTTATGAGCTGTTTTATATTATTATACCTCTTATAACAATATAAATTGAGAAATGGAGAGGATAATTTGCCTAGAGTCACAAAGTTAGTTAGTGAAAGAACTTCTATTCAGCCTGTGTGTCCCATAAAAGACAGTGATTAAAAAAAATTTTTTTTACTGGAAAAGAGGGAAGCCTGGCTTATCTCTAATATTCAACATCTCATGAGTGTTGAAATTACTGTATTCATATGTTCACTGATTTGTAATCTCTCACCTCTCTAGAAAATAAACACCATGGGAGCAAACGCCTTCTCTGCTTTATTTACTACCCTATCCCCATAGCGAAGCACATTGCTGGCACTAAGTGAGCGCTCAATAAATATCTGTTAAATGAGTGAATAAATCAACATAGGAAGATCAAAGAAGGACACACTGAGATCAATTTTCTATGAACATCAAGAGGTTTAGATTTACTATGGTTAATAGAGATTTCTGAAAGTTGTGAAAAGGGGAGTGATACAAAGAAAGCAAGGTTTAAGGCTGATTAAATTGTGAAGGCCTCATTAGAGAGGAAACAGATAAAATAATAAATACCATCGAGAAACCTTCAGCAAGTAGTTTGCAACCACTGGTGAAAACTGACCTGCAAATTTTTCTTGCAAGCCTATAATGGACACAGACATTTGCTACATAACATGAGCCTCCTTTCCTTAGAATTAAATGCTCATGTAAGGAAGAAGTCAACTTCTTCACAGTTAGTTAAATTTTCAAAGGCTGCCATGCTATGCTTTTATTTCCTAAGTGTCTTCATGATTAGGCACTTTGGTATTAAATTGTGCATTTCCAATTTCATAACTCAACATCTTTAAAAAACCAACTTGCAATCTTCAAATTATTTCATAGTTAAATCCATGTAAAATCTTATTTCATAAAAAAAATTGATTAGTAAATGAATCGGTCAATACCACCTAGACTGCTCACAGAGGGGGAAAAAATTGAAGAACAAAATCTACTTTAAAAGAAGAAAAAGCTATATTCCGGGTACAAAAGCTATAAACCTATGGATCAGATACACGTTGGTGAATTTGGATTCCATCAATTTTATTTAACATAACACTATTAACATTACAAGAAAACTGAAAAAAAAGAAATTGGACCAATATGTATTTTTGCTGCTATTCAGTAAGTTGTCAACTATAAACAATGAACTAATGCTTATTTTAAGAACCAAAACACCAAAACTGTAGTCTTGACTTCAAACAATTCTATTTTTCTGATCAGTGGAGGGCATTTACACAAACATGTGGTTTCTTCTGTTTTGGTTGATAGTATCACGGTATTCCTCAGGATAAAAGACAAGTAATGGATTTTTAAAATCTAATGTTCTATTTATTATTAAACATTACAACAGTTTGATGGATTGCTGAGCTGATTAAATCAGTTCATACATGTGAAAATAAAACTTGTAAAGGATCAAGGCAGCATAATTATTAACAGCATCTCTTTAACAACTCTACCAAAATAATAATGACTACTCTTTTTAGGTAGAGAAGACCTAAAATACATCATCAATTACATAGTGTATTACCTGGCTTTGACATGCTCACACAAATAGAGTTCTAGGTAAGTGGCTGAGGTTGAATGATATGGGAGCATTCCAAGCTCATTAACAAAATAAACTATCTAGTCAATGAAACAATCTAGTCAAAATAAATACTGTATTGGATCTTTCCATTTCACTAATGTTTAACAAGTACAAATACAACTTAAGGTTATGAGAGTTAATGAAAGAAACATTAATATTAACCCATCTGGAGAGTTGCCAATCATTATTCAAGCTTTAGCTTTCATGCTGCATTTCAAAACATTTAGTTAGACTGAAATATACAGAAACAAAGTTAGTAAAGAACATTATTAGCTTAAATGAGAAAAGAATGTAGACAATTAAAGAAAAATAATTAAGTTCCAGTGCACTAAATGAATGTAAGTGGAGAATACAGGTGAATTCAGTTAGACAGTATTAACAAATCAGAACATAAGATTTGTTAATAGTAAGTACAAAACAACAATATTTCCTTTGCAGATTCCATACTCATTTTCAATCTTATGCTTTAGGATGATAATATGAAACACATCTATAGTATTACACTTCTTTCATAAACAACAAAAGCCCAAGCCCTAAGCATCCTTCCCATCCAAAAGGAAAACTTGCACAAGTGAAGTCAGAAAAGCAATATTAGAACTCACAGCTCCCATGCTTCTTTCTACTTGGTCATACATAACCACACCTTGGCAATGAAATTACCTGAAGGTGTTGTGGCTTGGAAATCCTTGGAAGACAGCGGGGCACACTGTTTTTCTGCTTAAAAAAAAAAGGCTGTGTTGTCTAACTGGAGATTCATTACATTATACCAACCCCACCACAGATGCTGCACGAGTTGCCAAGCATGGTCTGCATGACCCAGCTTCTCCAGCACCAGGCTGCCGCCCACGGGGATGGCACAACTGTGTTTAACAGTGACACCTAGCGGGCAGCAAGGTGATAGTGAACTGAAGATACTATTTTTATACAGGTGGGAATTTTTTGCTTCAGTGATGTAAATCAGCTATGTGCTCTCAGAATTAAGCAGATTGCATGGTTGAGCTTAACAAGAAGAAATGGGAAAAAATCTTAAGCTACACCCTATACACAATATGGACCCAAAATCATGTATTTTCTCAAATTAGTTGAGAGGCAATACGTATTTGTTTTTTCCACAGTGTATATTAACTATTTATTTAGCAAGAGGAACTATTCTTTACCCCAATTATTCAGGTTTCATAGTTCAGGAATGCAGGTCAGTGAAAAACTTCCATGGAATGCAACCCAAAGAAATTCTTCACATTCCACACTTTGCACTCTGAAAGATACCAGCCTTCCTCATCTCCTCAAAATCTTTCATGGAATCATAATTTCTGTAGAAATCTGCATATGCCTTCTTTCTTGGTTCAGCCACAGCAAACTTATAGAAGCTACAACCCCCAGGGATACAATGAATGCTCCAACAATATGAAACCGCAGGCACTTGGCCAGAAGGCCTCACATCTGAGGTTTCGTCAAGCACTGGAAGCCATGTTAATTTTTATCCCTGACACCAACGACCCTCCTAACCTACAAGGAAATGGACAGAGCTCGGGAAGAGTGCAGGCATAGAAAAGGCAATACATATTTTTAACAAAAGCCATACAGAGGCAACAACCAAGAGAGAATTACCAGAGACAAAGAAAGAACTAGAACTGGGAAGTTGCCCTAATGTCTTATAAATCAGTCTGTATATTCAGTTTGCATGTTGATATTCCTTAAAAATCCCATTTTCACAAACTTCTGATGGATAGATTTAAAAAACAGAATTGCAGATAAGCATGTCTTCCTACTGAGATATCTACAATCCATGTTAGAAGCCATCTGAGAAAAAGACGTGACATGTAAGTGCTGATTAGGTGACAAACCAAAAAACAAGGATTCCACACCAAATTCAGGAGTCCTAGAAGAATAATCTTATGCTGATACACAACAAATACAGCTTTCATATGAATAATAGAGGGCTCCTTTGGAGTAAAATTACGTGCATGTAAATTATAAGAAAATTACTTACAACGATAGCTTCCTGTAAAATAAAAAGGAGGTAAGGTATTGAAAGTAGCCGAACTCACAAAAGCAGAAAGTAAAATGGTGGCTACCAACAGCTGGGAGGAGGAAGAAACGGGAAGTTAGCTTGTTCAATGAATACAAAGTTACAGTTATGCAAGAGGGAAATGTTCTAGAGATCTGCTATGCTTACAGTTAACTACACTATATACTTAAAAATTTGTTGAGGGTAGGTATCATGTTATATGTTTTTTAATCACAATAAAAATCAATCAGAAAATAAGGATAAGATATATAAAAGACTTTTTTTCAAAGCCAAAAAAACAAACCTTATATAAGAAGTGAGATGTCTCAGGATGTACCTAGATCCTGAAAATCTAAAAAATTTTTTACTAGTAAAGTCAAAAGGTTAAAAAAAAAAGCTCTATAATAAAGTAGTTGTGATAACATCACTGACCAAAAGAAACTTCCAGTGTTCAAGATTAAAAGTGAAAGATGAGATCACGAATTCCCACAGCCAGGGTTCTTTAAGGCTGACTGAAGACATACTCCAAAATTAAGCTTTTTTCTCTAAAACAGCAATAAGGATGGGTTTTTTTCATACTACTCCAATTCTCAAAGAACTAAAATAAAAACAGAGAATTCCTTTGTCAAAAATCAGTAAAAATGTATTAGTAACTAATCTAGAAGCACAAGCAGTCTTTTAGGTGATACAGGATGAGCACAAGAGACAACAGAATTAAATAAGTAAATGAACAAGACACTTTTCAGATGCTGACAATGCAACAAAGTAGTGTTCCATGTAACTGAATAAATATTAACTGGTGTGGGGATGGAGTATAAAAGATGTATTTGAGACAGGGGGATTTAAAAAGGTTCCTCTTGTGGAGATAAAATCTACACAAATGGAATCTTAATTCAATGGATTCTAAAGTTAATGAATTTGAAAAGTTTAAAATTAAAAATTATATGGAATTGATTATAAGGAAGGTAGATAGATGAAGGGCACAAGGGGCCCTGTGTACTTACTATATTTGCACCTTCCTGTGAATCTGTAATTATTTCAAGATTAAAAGTTAAAAAATAAATTGTGTAACTATTATTGTAATTAACAATGAGACATTTTCTACTTCATTTAAGACAACTTTCATTATGTCTAATAATTGCCTTATGTATGTAAAATCTTAAGGGGAAAAACAAATCTCCAATGTAGAAAAATGTTTTTCTACAACCATGAAGATAAGGTATTTAAAAATACAGCAACAGAGAAAGCAAGTATAAATACAGTTTTAGGAATATTTTTATTCTAATATAGCAATATCACTCAAGAAAGAAAATGAAATGAAAGAAATCTGTATGTAATTTCCCTTCATGTTAACCTTTTTAAAATAGCTAAGAAGGCATAAAAAAACAAACCTTATACTTAAGACCAGCTCTCACTTCTACAAGAGAACTGAACTCAGGAAAACTGCAAAGCATGCAGACCCATTTTGGGTAGAGAAAGGACAAGATGGGGTAGGAAGTTATCTTAAACTATCTTACCATCTTTCACTGGACTTGCTTACAAAGACTGAAATATAATTGAAGCTGTTTCACTTCAAAATCCATATACCAATTCATATAACGTATTGTTTCTGAATAAAGGATTTAGTTTTTAATCTAAAAATATTTTAATGGCTGTTGCTCCAAAGACTGGACAATGGGCTCCAGTTAAAGACGGAAGGTTGAGCTCATGCATTTATCTCTGCTCTCCCTTGAAGCCCCACTGCTATGGACTGAACTGTGTTCCTCTGTTCCCCACATTCCTATGCTGAAGCCCTGACTCCTAATGCAACTTATTTTGGAGGTGAAGCCTTTGGGAGATAATTAGGTTTAGGTGAGGTCATGAGGGTGAGGCCTCCGTGGTGAGACTAATGCCCTTTTAAGAAGTGACACCAGAACTCTATCTCTCCTCCAAGTGAGGCCACACAGAGAAGGTGCCACCTGCAAACCAGGAGGGGATATCTCACCAGATACCGATCATGCTGGCACCCTGAGCTGAGACTTTTTCGGGCTCCGGAACTGTGAAGAAAAATTTCTGTTATCTAAGCCACTGGTCTACTATATTTTGTTACAACAGCCAAAAGCAAACTAATACACCCACTAAAATAGTTTTAAAAGACTTTTTTTCAAAGCCTAAACATATAAGAACAGAGAGAAGAGGAAAGATGAAAACAATGAAATTCTGGATACTAAAATAGCAAAGAGGTTAACTTAAATCAAGTGCAAGAAAAATGGAAAAGCAAATAAACACCAGAACCTCCAAGAGGCTCAGGATTTGGTGGCACTAGGTACCTTTGGAAGCAGAGGTAAATGTGAGACTGTCCACAGAAGGACTGTGAGAGCAGCTAGACCCCCAGGCCCCCACTACTATGTGGGGAAAAGACTGGAGGTATATGCACTGGAAAAAGAGAGGGTATTCAGACTGGAGTGGGAGTAAGGGGATGAGGCACAGCTGTGGGCTCACAGAAGTACAGAAGAAACTTATATACTGAGTGAGGAGGGCCCTCAGATTATTTGCCTACTTGACTTCCGAAGTGGTGAGAGTCAGATATGTATCTTCTAAGCAGAGACTGGGCATTCTCTGGAGACTAGGTCATTCAAGGAAGACAGTCAACAAAACAGTCCAGCAAGAGCATGTTGTGCTGAAGCCTGCAGTTTCAAGCTCAACCCACAATTACAGAGCTACCCAGCAGCTTTCTAAAGCTCCATTTTTACCCAGGAACAGACGACTAACGTGAAGAAATTATCTGACATAAATGACAGAGACAAAAAAAAAAAAAAAAAAAAACCTAACAAAAAAGGCAACCTGAATGCAACACACTATTTAGGGAGACGGAAACCCAAAAGAAAGAAACAAAAATACCTTGGTGAGCTAACAAGAGATGAAAGAATAAACACCAATAAACAAGTCAAAAACACTTAAAAATGAAAATTATAATGTCATAAATTTTAAAAACTCCATAGAAAGCATGATGATAAAAGTGAAGAGCGTGGGGGTCCAAGGCTCAAGATGGCGGCATGAGCAGGGTAGCGGAAATCTCCTCCTAAAACCATATAGATTCCTGAAAATACAACAAATACAACTCTCCTAAAAGAGAGACCAGAAGATACAGTACAATAGCCAGGCTATGTCTACATCTGCAATATCTCAGAACCTCAAGAAAAGGGTAAGATACGAAGCCGTGACCCAGCGGGGCCTGAGCACTCCCCCACTCCAGCTCACCGGTGGGAGGAAAAGAATCAGAGTGGGGAGGGAGTGGAAGCACAGGACTGCTAAATAACCAGCCCTGGTGATCTGTATCGGGAGCACAGACACACATCACATGGTATGTTGGAGATTAGAGAAACAGGAGGGCAGGATCTGAGACGGAGACTGCGAGCGGGTCCCACAGTTGACTCCCCTGGGACAAAAGAAAAGCGGGCGCGTTTTAAAACTCTTAAAGGGACAAGGGTCCAGTAGCTGAACAAAATCGTCTCAGCACACTCACCCCAGCAGGCTTTGAATCTCGAGGAATTTCGGGCCTCTGAACCCACTGCCAGGTAAAGCAGCCCTGCAGCGCCTCATGGCAATAAGCACCCTGCCATTTGGTTCCCCCTGCCGGTGCCGGCTGAACCACCACAGCTGTGGAGCAGGGGGAGAGTGGACCTGCCCACAGCAACCACACAGAGTCTCCTCCCAGCATGCAGCTAAACCGGAACAACAGCGGAAACGTGAGCAAGGTCCGGAAGGCAAAAAGTGGCCATCCTGGCAGTAGAATGCACCCGCAGTGCTCTACGCTAGCCTAAGGGCGGCCCCGCCCACGACAGCTGAGGGGATTATCCCAGAGACTGCATCCTGGTGAGTGGTAACCAGCACAGGCTGCGGACAAGGGCAAGGCAAAAAGCAAGCAGAAGGGGCTTTATTCTCACAGCTGACACATGTGTCACCTGCCTGTGACCATTTCTATTGCCATGAAAAGACAGAAGAACCTGGTCCAGTCAAAAATAACCCAGACAACACCAGAGAGAGAGACTGGTGGGATGTATTTAAACAATCTTCCTGAAAAAGAATTCAGAATAAAAGTCATAACCATGCTGATGGACTTACAAAGAAATATGCAAGAGCTAAGGAGGAAGTAAAAAGGGACATTACAGAAATGAAACAATCAATAGATGGGCTGAAGAGCAGAATGGATGAGGTGCAAAACACTTAATGGAATAGAAATCAAAGAACAGGAGTAGAGAGAAGCTGAGGCAGAGAGACATAAAAGGATCTCTAGGAATGAAAGAATATTGAGAGAACTGTGTGACCAATCCAAATGGAACAATATTCGCATTATTAGGGTTACCAGAAGAAGAAGAGAGAGAAAAAGGGATGGAAAGTGTCTTTGATGAAATAATTGCCGAAAAATTCCCCAAACTGGGGAAGGAAATACTTTTTCAGACCATGGAAGCCCACAGTTTCCCAACACAAGGGACCCAAGGAGGACAACACCAAAACATATAATAATCAAAATGGCAAAGATCAAGGACAAGGACAGAGTATTAAAGGCAATCAGAAAGAGAAAAAAAGATCACCTACAAAAAGGAAAACCCATCAGCTATCATCAGACTTCTCAACAGAAACCGTACAGGCCAGAAGAGAATGGCATGATATATTTAATGCAATGAAACAAAAGGGGCTTGAACCAAGAATATTGTATCCAGCACGATTATCAGTTAAATTTTATGGAGGGATTAAACAGTTCCCATACAAGGGAAAGTGGAGGGAATTTGCCTCCCACAAAACACATCTACAGGATATTTTAAAGGGACTGCTCTAGATGGAACCACTCCGAACGCTAAATAGAGGTCAAGAAAAAAATAAAATCAACTTTCCACAAAAACAGTCGAAACACAAAAGAGTACAGAAAGAAACACCTAACATATAAAGAAAGGATGAAGAAGAATAAGAAGGGAGAGAAATAAAGAATCATCAGACTGTGCTTAAAATAGCTTAATAAGAGAGTTAAGATAGACAGTTAAATAGTAAAGAACCTACCCTTGAACCTTTGGTAACCATGAATTCAAAGCCTGCAATGGCAATAAATACATATCTATCGATAATCAAAATAAGTATAAATGGACTGAATACACCAATAAAAAGACACAGAGTAACAGAATGGATAAAAAAGCAAGACCCATCTATATTCTGCTTACAAGAGACTCACCTCAAACCCAAAGACATACACAGACTAAAAGTGAAGGGATGGAAAAAGATATGTGATGCAAACAACAAGGAGAAAAAAGCAGGTGTTGCAGTACTTGTATAAGACAAAATAGACTTCAAAAGGAAGAAAGTAGCAAGAGATAAAGAAGGACATTACATAATGATAAAGCGGTCAGTCCAATAAAAGGATATAACCATTAAAAATGTATATGCACCCAACACAGGAGTGAAGATATACGTGAAACAAATACTAACAGAATTAAAGGAGGAAATAGAAAGCAGGATTTCATTTTGGCAGACTTAAAAACACAACACACTCTGAAGGACAGATCAACCAGACAAAAAGTAAATAAGGAGACAGAGGCACTGAACAACACATTAGAACAGAAGGACCTAAGAGACATCTACAGAACTCTACACGCAAAAGCAGCAGGATACACATTCTTCTCAAGTGCACATGGAAGATTTTCCACAAGACCACGTACTAGGCCATAGAAAGAACCTCAGTAAATTAAAAAATATTGAAATTCTACTAACCAACTTCTCAGATCACAAAGGTATAAAACAAGAAATAAATGGTGCAAAGAAAAGAAAAAGACTCACAAACACAAGGAGACTCAACAACATGCTCCTAAATAATCAATGGATCAATGACCAAATTAAAACAGAGATCAAGCAATATATGGGACAAATGTGAACAACACAAACCCGCAACTTCTGTGGGACGCACCAAGGCAGTTCTAAGAGGAAAGTATATTGCAATCCAGGCCTATTTAAAGTAGGAAGAACAATCAAATATGAACAGTCTAAAGTCACAATTATTGAAATTGTAGAAAGAAGAGAAAATGAGGCCCAAAGTCACTACAAAGAGGGACATATGAAGATCAGAGAAGAAATAAATAAAAATGAGAGGAATAAAATAGAAAAAAAATCAATGAAACCAAGAGTTGGTTCTTTGAAAAAATAATCAAAATAGATAAACCTCTAGCCAGACTTTTTAAAAGAGAATCTACACACATAAACAGAAAGGAAAAATCACAACAGACCCCACAGAAATACAAACAATTATTAGAGAATACTATGAAAATCTATATGCTAACAAGCTGGAAAACATACAAGAGATGTGCAACTTCTTAGAAAAATACAACTTTCCAAGATTAACCAAAGAAGAAACAGAAAATCTAAACATTCCAATTACAAGCAACGAAATAGAAGAGGTAATCAAAAGACTACCCAAGAACAAACCAGTGGGACAGGTGGATTCACCTCAAAATTTTATCAGACATATAGACGAGATATAATACCGATTCTCATTAAATTTTTCCAAAAAACAGAAGAGGAGGAAATACTTCCAAACTCATTCTATGAAGCCAGCATCACTCTAATACAAAAAGCAGGTAAAGACAACACCAAAAAAGAAAATTACAGACCAATGTCCCTGATGAACATAGATGCAACAATACTCAACAAAATATTAGCAAACCAAATTCAAAAATACATCAAGAGGATCATACACCATGATCAAGTGGGATTCATCTTAGGGATGCAAGGATGGTACAACATTCGAAAATCCATCAACATCATCCACTACATCTACAATAAGAACAAAAACCATATGATCATCTCCATAGATGCTGAAAAAGCATTCGACAAAATTCAACATCCATTCATAATAAAAACCCTTAACAAAATGGGTACAGATGGCAAGTACCTTAACATCATAAAGACCATATATGACAAACCCACAGCCAACATCATAGTTAACAGCGAGAAGCTGAAAGCTTTTCACTTAAGATCAGGAAAAAGACAGGGATGCCAACTCTCCCCACTGTTATTCAACATAGTATGGAGGTCCTAGCCACAGCAATCAGAAAAAACAAAGAAATACAAGGTATCCAGATTGGTAAAGCAGAAGTCAAACAGTCATTATTTGCCGATGATATGATATTGTACATAAAAAACCCTAAAGATGCCACTCCAAAACTAGTTGAACTAATATCTGAATTCAGCAAACTTGCAGGATACAAAATTAATACACAGAAATCTGTTGCTTTCCTATACACTAACGATGAGCTCACAGAAACAGAAATCAGGTAAACATTTCCACTCACAATTGCATCAAAAAGAATAAAATACCTAGGAATAAACCTAACGAAGGAAGTGAAAGACCTATACCCTGAAAAATACAAAACCCTCTTAAGAGAAATTAAAGAGGACACTAACAAATGGAAACTCATCCCATGCTTTTGGTTAGGAAGAATAATATTGTCAAAATGGCTATACTACCAAAAGCAACCTACGGAGTCAATGCAATCCCTATCAAAATACCAACAGCATTCATCAATGAACTGGAACAAGTAGTTCTAAAATTCATATGGAATCACAAAAGACCCCGAATAGCCTAACCAATCCTGAGAAGGAAGAATAAAACAGAGGGAATTAAGCTCCCTGACTTCAAGCTCTACTACAAAGCCACAGTAATCAAGACAATTTGGCACTGGTGCAAGAACAGACCCACAGACCAGTGGAACAGATGGAGAGTCCAGACAGTAACCCAAACATATACGGTCAATTAATATACGAAAAAGGAGCCATGGATATACAATGGGGAAATGACAGCCTCTTCAATAGATGGTGTTGGCAAAACTAGACAGCTACATGTAAGAGAATGAAACTGGATTGCTGTCTAACCCCATACACAAAAGTAAATTCAAAATGGATCAAAGACCTGAATGTAAGTCATGAAACCATAAAACTCTTAGAAAAAAACATAGGCTAAAATCTCTTGTACATAAACATTAGCAACTTCTTCATGAACATAGCTCCCCTCGAAAGGGAAACAAAAGTAAAAATGAACAAGTGGGACTATATCAAGCTGAAAAGCTTCTGTACAGCAAAGGACACCATCAGGAGAACAAAAGACATCCTGCAGTATGGGAGAATATATTCATAAACGACATATCTGATAAAGGGTTGACATCCAAATTATATAAAGAGCTGAAAAACCTCAACAAACAAAAAGCAAATAATCCAATGAAAAAATGGGCAGAGGATCTGAACAGACACTTCTGCAAAGAAGAAATTCAGATGGCAAATAGCACATGAAAAGATGCTCCTCATCGCTAATCATCAGAGAAATGCAAATTAAAACCACAATGAGGTATCACCTCACACCAGTTAGGATGGCTAACATCCAAAACACAAACAACAAATGTTGGCAGGATGTGGAGAAAGGGGAACCCTTATACACTGCTGGAAGGAATGTAAATTAGTTCAACCATTGTGGAAAGCAGTATGGAGGTTCCTCAAAAATCTCAAAATAGAAATACCATTTGACCCAGAAATCCCACTACTAGGAATTTACCCTAAGAATGCAGCAGCCCAGTTTGAAAAAGACATATGCACCCCTATGTTTATTGCAGCACTATTTACAATAGCCAAGAAATGGAAGCAACCTAAGTGTCCATCAGTAGATGAATGGATAAAGAAGATGTGGTACATATACACAATGGAATATTATTCAGCCATAAGAAGAAAACAAATCCTACCATTTGCAACAACATGGATGGAGCTAGAGGGTATTATGCTCAGTGAAATAAGCCAGGCAGAAAAAGACAAGCATTAAGTGATTTCACTCATATGTGGAGTATAAGAACAAAGAAAAAAACTGAAGGAACAAAACAGCAGCAGACTCACAGAACCCAAGAATGGACTAACAGTTACCAAAGGGAAAGGGAAAGGGACTGGGGAGGATGCATGGTAAGGGAGGGACATGGGGGAATAAGGGGCATTACGATTAGCAGACATAATATAGCAGGGCGGGGGGGCATGAGGAGGGCTGTACAACTCAGAGAAGACCAGTAGTGGTCCTATAGCATCTCACTATGCTGATGGACAATGACTGTAATGGGGTATGTGGGGGGGGAACTTGATGATGTGGGGAGTCTAGTAACCATCATGTTGCACATGTAATTGTAGATTAATGATGCAAAAAAAAAAGTGAAGTGCTCTTTTAGCAAGTAGAGTCAAAAACCAAAAACAGAAAATATGAAAGGAAGAAAAGAAAAACAGAGGAACAGTTTCAGGAGTACATTTGCCTAGAAAGAGAAAACAGAGTTGGAGGATAACAATGCATGAAACTTTCCCCAAATTAAAGGATATTAACTCCAGACTGAAAGAGCCCAGTGAGTACTCAGCATAACGCAGAGAAAGAGGCCCACTCCGAGGTGTGCCACCATGACATTTTAGAACAGGAGGGCCAGATCGAGATGATCCTAAATGCTTCCAGAGAAGTCAAGAGGTCACCAAGAAAGAAGCAAGAATCCAGGTAGGTAAAGTTTTCTCAACAGCAGGAAATGACTAGATTATGATGGAGAAATGATTCTGAAATTCTGAGAGAAAACGATTTGCATCCTAGAAGCCGGTGACCACTGTGAGGAGTACCAATGTACTGAACGCTGCAAGAGTTCCCAAGGTGAACCTGAGGGCTCACCCTGGGCTGCCTAGAGAAGGACACTGGCCAGGACACCAGAGGAGCTGGTGCACCTACACTCTACTTCCCATGACAATGGTTACCGTCCACTCTCTGGTAGGAAGGCCTCAATGTGTCCTGAGACTAAACAGCTAGCAGTCACAAACAACTTCCAAAAGCATCGAACAGATACTCAAACTGGTACTCAAACACCCTAGACCACTGTGTGTGTCTCCACGGGTTAATGAGGATTGCATCATGCATGTCCTTTAGGGATTGTGCGAGGCTTCTTCAGCACACTTCTGTGTGAGATACTGAGGATGGTTTACCTGTGCTTTTTTTCCCCCTCTTCTTGACCCATGGCTTTTTAAGTTTCTCCTTTCTGCAATAAAGCCACACATTATGATGTGATAGAAGTTGTTCTAAGCCCTGGTACCTCAAAGACTGTCAGCCTGAAGGCGTCCCCTTCCTTGGTGAAGAGCAAGTAACCCACCTTATAAAGCACTAGTCAAAGAAATTTTCACTCATGGGATTTCAGAAATAAATAAATATAAACAAACCCCAAGCCAAAAATGTTAACTCCCCTCCACCCTTCCTCATGAAGGGGTTGGAAAAAATGCTTTACCAAAACTAATGTAATTTGAGAAAAAAAAATGACATGAGATTTAGGAAACAGGCTCGACTCAAAGTAGAAAGGCATCCCAGGATGATGTGAGTGGAGATCTAAAGAGGACAGTGGTGCGGCTGGGCTAGAGAACAATCTGCTACAGACTAAAGCAGGCCAGAAGGTTCTAGAAGAGTTATTTGCAAGAAGGTGAAATTGAAAGACCATCTGATATCTTCAGTCATATTGAGGAGAGATTCAGAAAAGCAGGAACAGGTGATGAATGTCTGATAAAAATGTAGAAAACAATAGGCAACTGCTAACTCTTGGGGGGTGCGGGAAGAGAAGTTTTCAAAAAAAGGAATCATAGGATGCCATATAGCTCATCTTAGAATAGTGTTTCATAGTCACAATAATATAATGAATACTGATCTAAATTCAACTATGATGGCACAAAATTGGAGGGGTAGAGGAAGTGTGCATGTGTGGGATACTCGTGTTGAACTGAAAAGAAGAAAAGTCGCATTTCTCTTGTGGCAAGTCAGAGGATAGAATACAACTCTGAAAAATCAAGGACACATATTCTTAAGTGTGTTATTTAGAGACAGATGTAAATTCCAAAAAATTTAAGGGTTAATAAATGATTGCCTCTCAGGAATAAGGAATGGGGATGAACCCAGATGGTGGAAGGGAGATGCTGTTGGTTTTTTGTGGGGGGTGAACATTAATCTACAGTTACATGTGCAACATTACGGTTACTAAAGTTTACACTTCATCAGGCCCCCCCACTTACCCAATTACAATCACTGCCCATCACATAGTGAGATGCTATAGAATCACTACTTGTCTTCTCTCAGTTGTACAGCCTTCGCCGTGCCAACCCAACAATACGTCTGCTAATCGTAATGACCTTTATTCCCCCATGTCCCTCCCTTCCCACGCATCCTCCCCAGTCCATTCCCCTTTGGTAACTCTTAGTCCATTCTTGGGTGCTGCGAGTCTGCTGCTGTTTTTTTCTTTCCTCTTATGCTCCTCATATCAGTGAAATCATTTGATGCATGTCTTTTTCGGCTTGGCTTACTTCACTGACCATAATACCTTCTAGCTCCATCCATGTTGTTGCAAATGGTAGGATTTGTTTTCTTATGGCTGAATAATATTCGACTGTGTATATGTACCACCTCTTCTTTATACATTCATCTACTAATGGACACTTAGGTTGCTTCCATCTCTTGGCTATTGTAAATAGTGCTGCGATAAACATAGGGGTGCATATGTCTTTTTCAAACTGGGCTGCTGCATTCTTAGGGTAAATTCCTAGCAGAGGGATGCCTTGGTCAAATGGTATTTCTATGTAGAGTTTTTTGAGGAACCTCCATATTGCTTTCCACAATGGTTGAACTAAATTGCATTCCACCAGCAGTGTAGAAGGGTTCCCTTTTCTCCACATCCTTGCCAACATTTGTTGTTGTTTGTGTTTTGGATGTTGGCCATCCTCACTGGTGTGAGGTGATATCTCATTGTGGTTTTAATTTGCATTGCTCTGATAATGAGCAAGGAGGAGCATCTTTTCATGTGGCTGTTGGCCATCTGAATTTCTTCTTTGGAGAAGTGTCTATTCCTGTCCTCTGCCCATTTATTAACTGGATTATCTGTTTTTTGTTTGTTGAGGTGCATGAGTTCTTTATATATTTTGGAAGTCAATCTCTATAATCGGATATGTCATTTATGAATATATTCTCCCATAATGTAGGATGTCTTTTTGTTCTACTGATGGTGTCCTTTGCTGTACAGAAGCTTTTCAGCTTGATATAGTCCACTTGTTCATTTTTGCTTTTGTTTCCCTTACCCGGGGAGATACGTTCACGATGAAGTCTCTCATATTTATGTCCAAGAGATTTTTGCCTATGTTTTTTTCTAAGAGTTTTATGGTTTCATGACTTACATTCAGGTCTTTTATCCACCTAGAGTTTTCCTTTGTGTATGGGGTTAGACAGTAGTCCAGTTTCATTCTCTGCCATGCAGCTGTCCAGTTTTGCCAACATCAGCTGCTGAAGATGTTATCTCCCCATTGTATATCCAAGCCTCCTTTATCATACATTAATTGACCGTATATATATCAGTTCATGTTTGGATTTTCTATTCTCTTCCACTGATCTGTGGGTCAGTTTTTGTGCCAATACCAAATTGTCTTCATTACTGTGGCTTTGTAGTAGAGCTTGAAGTCAGGGAGCATAATTCCCCGTTTGTTCCTCCTTCTCAGGATTGCTTTGACTGTTCAGGGTCTTTTATCGTTCCATATGAGTTTTAGAACTATTTGTTCCAGTTCATTGAATTAAGCTCTTGGTATTTTGATAGGGATTGCATAGAATCTGTAGATTGCTTTAGGTGGTATAGCCATTTTGACAATATTTATTCTTCCTAGCCAAGAGCTTGGGATGAATTTCCATTTGTTAGTGTCCTTAATTTCTCTTAAGAGTGTCTTGTAGTTTTCAGGGTATAGGTCTTTCACTTCCTTCGTTAGGTTTATTCCTAGGTATTTTATTCTTTTTGATGCAATTGCAAATGGAATTGTTTTCCTGATTTCTCTTTCTGTAAGCTCATCGTTAGTGAATAGGAAAGCAACAGAATTCTGTGTGTTAATTTTGTATCCTGCAACTTTGCTGAATTCAGATATTAGTTCTAGTAGTTTTGGAGTGGAGTCTTTAGGATTTTTATGTACAATATCATGTCATCTGCAAATAGTGACAAAATGACTTCTACTTTACCAATCTGAATGCCTTGTATTTCTTTGTTTTGTCTGATTGCCGTGGCTAGGACCACCAGAACTATGTTTAATAGCAGTGGAGAGAGTGGGCATCTCTGTCTTATTCCTGATATTAGCTGAAAAGCTTTCAGCTACTCGCTGTTACATATGATGTTAGCTGTGGGTTTGTCATATATGGCATTTATGATGTTGAGGTACTTGCCCTCTATACCCACTTTGTTGAGTTTTCATCATGAATGGATGTTGGATATTGTCAAATGCTTTTTAAGCATCTATGCAGATGACCATGTGGGTTTTTTTCTTCTTTTTCTTGATGTGGTGGATGATGTTTATGGATTTTCCAATGTTGTACCATCCTTGCATCCCTGAGATGAATCCAACTTGATCATGGTGTATGATCCTCTCGATGAATTTTTGAATTCGGTTTGCTAATACTTTGTTGAGTATTTTTGCATCTACGTTCATCAGGGATATTGGTCTGTAATTTTCTTTTTTGGTGAGGTCTTTGCCTGGTTTTGGTATTAGAGTGATGGCTTCATAGAATGAGTTTGGAAGTATTCACTCCTCTCCTATTTTTTGGAAAACGTAAAGGAGAATGGGTATTATTTCTTCTCTATATGTCTTGTAGAATTCAGAAGTGAATCCATCTGGCCCGGGAGTTTTGTTCTTGTGTAGTTTTTGATTACTAATTCAATTTCGTTGCTGGTGATTGGTCCCTTTAAGTTTTTTGTTTCTTGCTTGGTCAGTCTTGGGAGGTTGTATTGTTCTAAGAAGTTGCAATTGCTTCTAGGTTTTCTAGCATGTTACCATACAGATTTTCATAGTATTCTCTTATAATTCTTTGTATTCCTGTGGGGTCCGTTGTGATTTTTCCTTTCTCATTTCTGATTCTGTTTATGTGTGTAGATTCTTTTTTTCTCTTAATAAGTCTGGCTAGGGGTTTATCTATTTTGTTTATTTTTTCAAAGAACCAGCTCTTGGTTCCATCGATTTTTTCTATTGTTTTATTCTCAATTTTATTTATTTCTTCTCTAATCTTTATTATGTCTCTCCTTCTGGTGACTTTGGGCCTTATTTGTTCTTCCTTCTTTAAATAGGCCTGGATTGCAATATACTTTCGTCTTAGAACTAACTGCTTTTGCTGTGTCCCACAGAAGGTGTGGTTTTGTGTTATTGTTTTCATTAGTCTCCATATATTGTTTGATCTCTGTTTTAATTTGGTCATTTATCCACTGATTATTTAGGAGCATGTTGTTAAGTCTCCATGTATTTGCGAGACTTTTTATTTTCTTTCTACAATATATTTCTAGTTTTATACCTTTGTGATCTGAGAAGTTTGGCTGGTAGAATTTCAATGTTTTTGCATTTACTGAGGTTCTTTTTGTTGCCTAGTATGTGGTCTATTCTGGAAAATGTTCCATGTGCACTTGAGAAGAATGTGTATCCTGCTGCCTTTGAGGGTAGAGTTCTGTAGATGTCTGTTAGGTTCATCTGTTCTAGTGTGTTGTTCAGTGCCTTTGAGTCTTTACTTATTTTCTTTCTGGTTGATCTGTCCTTTGGAGTGACTGGTGTGTTGAAGTCTCCTAAAATGAATGCACTGCTTTCTATTTCCTCCTTTAATTCTGTTAGTATTTGTTTCACATATGTCGGCACTCCTGTGTTGGGTGCATATATATTTATAATGGTTATACCCTCTTGTTGGACTGACCCCTTTATCATTATGTAATGTCCTTCTTTGTCTCTTGTTACTTTCTTCGTATTGAAGTATATTTTGTCTGATACAAGTACTGCAACACCTGGTTTTTTCTCCTTCTTTGCATGAAATATCTTTTTCATCCTTTCACCTTTAGTCTGTCTATATCTTTGAGTATGAGGTGTGTCTCTTGTAAGCAGCATATAGATGGGTCTTGCTTTTTTATCCATTCTATTACTCTGTGTCTTTTGATTGGTGCATTCAGACCATTCCCATTTAGGGTGATTATCGATAGATATGTACTTATTGCCATTGCTGGCTTTAGATTCGTGATTACCAAAGGTTCAAGGGTAGCTTCTTTACTATCTATCTGATAACAGTCTAACTTAACTCGTTGGTTAAGCTATTATAAACACAGTCTGATGGTTCTTTATTTTTGTCTCTTCTTCTTATTCCTCCTCCCTTCTTTATATGCTAGGTGTTTTATTCTGTACTCTTTTACATTTCTTTTGACTGTTTTTGTGGATAGTTGATTATACTTTTTGCCTTTAGTTAGTATTTGGATGGTCTGCTTTCTTTGCTATGATTTTATTTTCTCTGTTGACATCTTTTTAGCCTTAGGGGTGCATCCCTCTAGAGCAGTCCCTTTGAGATATCCTGTAGAGGTGGTTTGTGGGAGGCAAATTCCCTCAATTTTTGCTTCCTGGGAATTGTTTAATCCCTCCCTCAAATGTAAATGATAATCATGCTGGATACAGTATTCTTGATTCAAAGTCCTTCTGTTTCATTACGTTAAATATATCATGCCATTCTCTTATGGCCTGTAAGGTTTCTGTTGAGAAGTCTGATGATAGTCTGATGGGTTTTCCTTTGTAGGTGATCTTTTTTCTCTCTCTAGCTGCCTTTAATACTCTGTCTTTATCTTTGATCTTTGCCATTTTAATTACTATGTGTCTTGGTGTTGTCTTCCTTGGGTCCCTTGTGTTGGGAGATCTGTCGGCTTCCGTGGACTGCAAGACTATTTCCTTCCCCAGCGTGGGAAAGTTTTCAGCAATTATTTCTTCAAAGACACTTTCTATCCCCTTTTTTCTCTCTTCTTCCTCTGGTACTCCAATAATGCGTATATTGTTCCGTTTGGATTGGTCACACATTTCTCTTAATATTGTTTTATTCGTAGCGATCCTTTTATCTCTCTCTGCCTCAGCTTTTCTGTATTCCTGTTCTCTGAATTCTATTCCATTAACAGTCTCTTGCATTTCGTGCAGTCTGCTGGTAAGCCCGTCAATCGCTTGTCTTATTTCTGCATTGTCTTTCCTCACTTCCCTCACTTCTTCCCTTAGCTCTTGCATATTTCTCTGTAGATCCATCAGTATGGTTATGACTTTTATTCTGAATTCTTTTTCAGGATGATTGTGCATGTTTATCCCATCACGCTTTCTTCTCTGGGGTGGTCTGGCTAAGCTTTGTTTGTACCATATTCCTCTGTCTTTTCATGTCAATAGAAGTGGTCGCTGGTACGCACCACGTGTGTCAGCTGGGAGAACAAAGTCACTTCCTGCGTGTTGTTCTCCTTGCCCTTCTCCCGGCCTGAGCTGTTTTCCTGCGCACCGGGAGCCAGTGTCTGGATAGTCGCCGGAGATGCTTCTGTGCTGGGTCGCCCTCAGCCTAGCCTATAGCACTGTGGGGGTCTGAATTCTCACTGGGTACCTTCTGTTCCTCTTGGTGCTTTCCGTCCGTTGATGTAGGTTCTGGGGTCCTTCCCGCTTAGTTGCGCACCTGCTGCAAGTAGATTATGTGAGGATGCTGTGGGTGGGGCTCGTCCTCCGCTGTTCCACAGCAGTGGGGGCTCCCGGACCATTTGCGGTGCTGGCCGGGGGTTGGGGGACAACGAATGGGAGGCTGTTGATCACTGTTGGAAGCCTTGACGCAGCTGCTTTGCCCAGTTGCTAGCCAGGTGGTCTGAAATTCCCCAAGACTCCCAGCCTGCTGGACTAAGTGCGCTGGGACAATTTTGTTCTGCTGTTGGGAACTTGTCTCTTTAAGACTTTAACCAAACAACAACAAAAAAAAAAAAAAAAAAAAAAACTAAGAAAGCAAAAAAGAACAAAAGATAGCAAAAAAAACAAAAAAACACAAAACAACAAAAACAACAACAAAAAAGGCACCTGTTTTTCTTTTCTCCCAGGAAGCCGGCTGAGGGGAACCGCTTGTTTTCTTCGACTCAGATCCTCCACTTCTGTTTCTCTAATCTCTGATATACCACACGATGTGTGTCAGTGCTCAGGGTGCAGATCACCAGGGCCGGCTATTTCACGGGCCAGTGCTTCCACTCTGTCCCTGCTCTGAATCCTCTCCTCCCGCCAGTGTGCTGCGGTGGGGGAGTGCTCAGGTCCCGCCGGGTCATGGCTTTGTATCTTACCCACTTCATGAGGCAATGAGTTCTCACAGGTGTAGCTACAGCCTGGTTGTTGTTCTGTATCTTCTGGTCTCTTTTTTAGGAATTGTGGTATTTGTTGTATTTTCAGAAATATATAGATTTTGGGAGGAGATTTCTGCCGCCCTGCTCACGCCGCCATCTTCCCAGAAGTCGAGATGCTGTTTTTCAATAAATCTTTTAACTATTCTGCCCTTAATAAATCTTTTAACTATTCTGCCCTTAAAACTATGTGCTTAATTTTAGTAAAACATTAAAAATAAATTCATAAGAAAGGACTCTATACAAAGGCATTACTGTTACTAATGGAAAAACAATAACCTGATGGGCCGAAAAGATACATTAGATACAGAACTTATATCAACTTATGAGTCTTAAAAAAAGCAAAATAAAAGAAAATCTAAGATAAACTCCCTCACATACATTACTAATTTACAAAACGACTGACGGTGACTTAAAATTAAGAAACCCTATTTTAATCTTCTGCAAAACGGATTATAGTGTATGAAATTTAAGATTATTTATGAATAATAGCTACACTGGTAGCATTCATAAGAGGCCTACTGTAGTTCCGGGAAGATGGCGGTGTGAGCAGGGCGGCAGAAATCTCCTCCAAAAACTATATTTATCTACGAAAACACAGAAAATACATCTATTCCTAAAAGTGAGACGAAAATACACAGGAAAGTGCACAGCGTGCACCTACACCCGAGAGGACTCGGCACCCCAAGAGGCGGGTAAGATACGGAGCCGCGACCCGGCGGGACACGAGCCCTCCCCCACCCCAGCGCACCGGCGGGAGGAGAGGATTCAGAGCAGGGAGGGAGTGGAAGTACACCCCGAGAAGTAGCCAGCCCCGGTGATCTGCGCGGGGAGCGCTGACCCACATTGCACAGTGCAGCAGAGATTGGAGAGACAGAGGGGCAGGATCTGAGCGGGGAACGCACCAGGGTGCCTGCAGCCAGCTCCCGGGAAGGAAAAAAAAAAGTGCGCGCTTTCTTCAGCGGTCTTAAAGAGACAGGAGCCCAGCCGAGGAGCCAGATCGCCGCAGCACACTCAGCCCAGCAGGCTGGGAGTCCTGGGGAGTTTCAGATGCCTTAGCTGGCGACTGAAGAAGTGGAGCCATACTTAACACTTCTCACTGAGATCAACAGCCTCCTACTCGTTCCCACCCCTGCCAGAGCGATAAAGGGCCCTGCGGAGCGGCACAGTCACAGCTGTGGAATAGTGGGGCAATAGCGCCACCTAGAGCATTCCCACAGAATCTACGTCCAGTGGGCATTTTTTTTGTTTTTTTTTGTTTTGTTTTTGTTTTTTCTTTTCTTTCTTTTTTTCTTTTTTTCTCTTTTTTTTTTCTTTTTTTTTTCTCTTTTTAAAGTCTTAAAGAGCCCAGCTGACATACGTGGCAACTATCAGTGACCAAATTATACAGCCATGAAAAGACAGAGGAATATGGTTCAGACCAAAATCAACCAGACAACCCCAGAGAGGGAGTCTGAAGGGATGGAAATGCACAGCCTCCCTGAAAAAGAATTCAGAATAAAAGTCATAACCATGCTGATGGACCTACAGAGAAATGTGCAAGAGCTGAGGGAGGAAGTGAGGGAACTGAGGAAAGACAATACAGAAATCAGACAAGCGATCGACGGGCTTAACAGCAGAATGGATGAGATGCAAGAGACTGTTAATGGAATAGAAAACAGAGAACAGGAGTACAGAGCAGCTGAGGCAGAGAGAGATAAAAGGATTTCTAGGAATGAAAGAATATTAAGAGAACTGTGTGACCAATCCAAACGGAACAATATTCGCATTATAGGAGTACCAGAGGAAGAAGAGAGAGAAAAAGGGATAGAAAGTGTCTTTGAAGAAATAATTGCTGAAAACTTTCCCTCGCTGGGGAAGGAAGTAGTCTCGCAGTCCACCGAAGCTCATAGATCTCCCAACACAAGGGACCCAAGGAAGACAACACCAAGACACATAATAATTAAGATGGCAAAGATCAAAGATAAAGACAGGGTATTAAAGGCAGCTAGAGAGAGAAAAAAGATCACCTACAAAGGAAAACCCATCAGACTATCATCAGACTTCTCAACAGAAACCTTACAGGCCAGAAGAGAATGGCATGATATATTTAACGTTATGAAACAGAAGGGCCTCGAACCAAGAATATTGTATCCAGCACGATTATCATTTAAATATGATGGAGGGATTAAACAATTTCCAGATAAGCGAAAGTTAAGAGAGTTTGCCTCTCATAAACCACCACTACAGGATATCTTAAATGGACTGCTCTAGAGGGAAGCACACCTAAGGCTAAAAAGATGTCACCAGAGAAAAAAAAATCATAGCAAAGAAAGCAGACCATCCAAATACCAAGTAAAGGCAAAGAATAAAACACCTATTATAGAAAGAATGGAGGAGGAGGAATAAGAAGGGAGAGAAATAAAGAAACTTCAGACTGTGTTTACAATAACTTTACAAGAAAGTTAAGTTAGATTGTTAGATAGGAAAGAAGCAACCCTTGAACCCTTGGTAACCACGAATCTAAAGCCAGCAATGGCAATTAGTACATACCTATCAATAATCACCCTAAATGTAAATGGACTGAATGCACCAATCAAAAGACACAGACTAACAGAATGGATAAAAAAGCAAGACCCATTTATATGCTGCCTACAAGAAACTCACCTCAAATCCAAAGATATACACAGACTAAAAGTGAAGGGATGGAAAAAGATATTTCATGCAAACAACAAAGAGAAAAAAGCAGGTGTTGCAGTACTTGTATCAGACAAAATAGACTTCAAAACGAAGAAAGTAGCAAAAAATAAAGAAGGACATTACATAATGATAAAGGGGTCAGTCCAACAAGAAGATATAACCATTGTAAATATATATATGCACCCAACACAGGAGCGCCAGCATATGTGAGACAAATACTAACAGAATTAAAGGAGGAAATAGACAGCAATGCATTCATCTTAGGAGACTTCAACACACCACTCACTCCAGAGGACAGATCAAAAAGACAGAAAATAAGTAAAGATACAGAGGCACTGAACAACACACTAGAACAGATGGACCTAACAGACATCTACAGAACTCTACACCCAAAAGCAACAGGATACACATTCTTCTCAAGTGCACATGGAACATTTTCCAGAATAGACCACATACTAGGCCACAAAAAGAACCTCAGTAATTTCAAAAATATTGAAATCCTACCAACCAACTTCTCAGATCACAAAGGTATAAAACTAGAAATAAATTTTAGAAAGAAATCAAAAAGACTCACAAATACATGGAGACTTAACAACACTCTCCTAATTAATCAGTGGGTTAATGACCAAATCAAAAAAGAAATCAAAGAATATATGGAGACAAATGACAACAACAACACAAAGCCACAACTTCTGTGGGACGCAGCAAAGGCAGTTCTAAGAGGAAAGTATATTGCAATCCAGGCCTATTTAAAGAAGGAAGAACATTCCCAAATGAATAGTCTAAAGACACAATTACTGAAATTGGAAAAAGAAGAACAAATGAGGCCCAAAGTCACCAGAAGGAGGGACATAATAAAGATTAGAGAAGAAATAAATAAAATTGAGAAGAATAAAACAATAGAAAAAATCAATAAAACCAAGAGCTGGTTCTTTGAAAAAATAAACAAAATAGATAAACCCTAGCCAGACTCATTAAGAGAAAAAGAGAATCTACACACATAAACACAATCAGAAATGAGAAAGGAAAAATCACGACGGACCCCACAGAAATACAAAGAATCATAAGAGAATATTATGAGAATCTATATGCTAACAAGCTGGAAAACATAGAAGAAATGGACAACTTCTTAGAAAAATACAACCTTCCAAGACTGACCAAGCAAGAAACAGAAAAACTAAACAGACCAATCACCAGTGACGAAATCGAATTGGTAATCAAAAAACTACCCAAGAACAAAACCCCTGGGCCTGATGGATTCACCTCTGAATTCTACCAGACATATAGAGAAGAAATAACACCGATTCTCCTTAAAGTTTTCCAAAAAATAGAAGAGGAGGGAATACTTCCAAACTCATTCTATGAAGCCAGCATCGCTCTAATACCAAAACCGGGCAAAGACCTCACCAAAAAAGAAAATTACAGACCAATATCCCTGATGAACGTAGATGCAAAAATACTCAACAAAATATTAGCAAATCGAATTCAAAAATACATCAAGAGGATCATACACCATAATCAAGTGGGATTCATCCCAGGGATGCAAGGATGGTACAACATTCGAAAATCCATCAACATCATCCACCACATCAACAAAAAGAAGAACAAAAACCACATGATCATCTCCATAGATGCTGAAAAAGCATTTGACAAAATTCAGCATCCATTCCTGATTAAAACTCTCAACAAAATGGGTATAGAGGGCAAGTACCTCAACATCATAAAGGCTATATATGACAAACCCACAGCTAACATCATACTTAACGGCGAGACGCTGAAAGCTTTTCATCTAAGATCGGGAACAAGACAAGGATGCCCACTCTCTCCACTGTTATTCAACATAGTACTGGAGGTCCTAGCCACAGCAATCAGACAAAACAAAGACATACAAGGCATCCAGATTGGTAAAGAAGAAGTCAAATTGTCACTATTTGCAGATGACATGATACTGTACATAAAAAACCCTAAAGATTCCATTCCAAAACTACTAGAACTAATATCTGAATTCAGCAAAGTTGCAGGATACAAAATTAACACACAGAAATCTGTTGCTTTCCTATACACTAATGATGAACTAACAGAAAGAGAAATCAGAAAAACAATTCCATTCACAATTGCATCAAAAAGAATAAAATACCTAGGAATAAACCTAACGAAGGAAGTGAAAGACCTGTACTCTGAAAACTACAAGACACTCCTAAGAGAAATTAAAGAGGACACTAACAAATGGAAATGCATCCCATGCTCTTGGCTAGGAAGAATAAATATTGTCAAAATGGCTATACTACCTAAAGCAATCTACAGATTCAATGCAATCCCTATCAAACTACCAACAGCTTTCTTCAATGAACTGGAACAAATAATTCTAAAATTCATATGGAACCACAAAAGACCCCGAATAGCCAAAGCAATCCTGAGAAGGAGGAATAAAACAGGGGGAATTACACTCCCTGACTTCAAGCTCTACTACAAAGCCACAGTAATCAAGACAATTTGGTATTGGCACAAAAACAGACCCACAGACCAGTGGAACAGAATAGAAAATCCAAACATTAACCCAAACATATACAGTCAATTAATATTTGATAAAAGTGCCTTGGATATACAATGGGGAGATGACAGCCTCTTCAGCAGCTGGTGTTGGAAAAACTGGACAGCTACATGTAAGAGAATGAAACTGGACTACTGTCTAGCCCCATACACAAAGGTAAACTCAAGGTGGATCAAAGACTTGAATGTAAGTCATGAAACCATAAAACTCTTAGAAAAAAACATAGGCAAAAATCTCTTGGACATAAACATGAGCAACTTCTTCATGAACATATCTCCCCGGGCAAGGGAAACAAAAGCAAAAATGAACAAGTGGGACTATATCAAGCTGAAAAGCTTCTGTACAGCAAAGGACACCATCAGTAGAACAAAAAGACATCCTACAGTATGGGAGAATATATTCATAAAAAACGTATCTGATAAAGGGTTGACATCCAAAATATATAAAGAACTCATGCACCTTAACAAACAGAAAGCAAATAATCCAATTAAGAAATGGGCAGAGGACATAAATAGACACTTCTCCAAAGAAGAAATTCAGATGGCCAACAGGCACATGAAAAGATGCTCCACATCGCTAATCATCAGAGAAATGCAGATTAAAACCACAATGAGATATCACCTCACACCAGTGAGGATGGCCAACATCCAAAACACAAACAACAACAAATGTTGGCGAGGATGTGGAGAAAAGGGAACCCTCCTACACTGCTGGTGGGACTGCAAATTAGTTCAACCATTGTGGAAAGCAGTATGGAGGTTCCTCAAAAAACTCAAAATAGAAATACCATTTGACCCAGGAATTCCACTCCTAGGAATTTACCCTAAGAATGCAGCAGCCCAATTTGAAAAGGACAGATGCACCCCTATGTTTATTGCAGCACTATTTACAATAGCCAAGAAATGGAAGCAACCTAAGTGTCCATCAGTAGATGAATGGATAAAGAAGATGTGGTACATATACACAATGGAATATTATTCAGCCATAAGAAGAAAACAAATCCTACCATTTGCAACAACATGGATGGAGCTAGAGGGTATTATGCTCAGTGAAATAAGCCAAGCCGAAAAAGACAAGTATCAAATGATTTCACTCATATGTGGAGTATAAGAACAAAGAAAAAAACTGAAGGAACAAAACAGCAGCAGACTCACAGAACCCAAGAACGGACTAATAGTTACCAAAGGGAAAGGGACTGGGGAAAATGGGCGGGAAAGGAGGGATAAGAGGGAAAAAGGGGCATTACGATTAGCAGATGTAATGTTGGGGGGGCACGGGGAGGGCAGTACAACTCAGAGAAGACAAGTAGTGATTCTATAGCATCTCACTACGCTGATGGACAGTGACTGTAATGGGGTTGGTGGGGGGGACCTGATGAAGGGGTAGTTTAATAATGGTAATATTACACATGTAATTGTAAATTAATGATAATAAAATAAATTATATTAAAAAAAAGAGGCCTATTGTATGTAAAGCACTGTGGTCAAGACTGTAGGTTAAATAAAGACCCCTCAAGAGTTTATGGTCTAATAGGAAGATACAGACACACACAGAAAGACACACACACACATAAAAACTACTGCATTGAGAAAAAAAAGTAGTTTAGGAGAGAAAGTTTTTTCTTTGATTAAGGAAATCAAGAAACACTCTATCAAAGAGTTATGACTTAATCCAAGTTTAGAAGATTTTGACATACTGATATGGGGGAAGAGTCTCCTTACTAGGTGAAACATAAATAAAGAATAGAAATAAAAACATAGACAAGTCTGGATCACAAGCAGCTCAGTTTGCTTCATATACAGAAAAGGAAAAAAGAAAAAAAAAGGGTAGGCTAAAAAAATACATATGGCCAGATGCTGAGTATGGTATGACTGTCATGCTAGGAATTCAGATTTTGTTCAGAAGGGAGTGTTGTTAAAGGGCTGGCGTGGAGGTCAAAGGTCCAAGGAGAGCAGCTTTGTACCCTTCCTGAAAGTAGAAGACAGTAAGACCAATAGAAGCATGCAATGTAAGAATGGGAATCGGCACAGGGGACTGAAATTAGTGTGCTTAGAATCAGGTTAATTTTCTACTTAATTTTAATAGTACTTTTACGAAACTATCCATTCAACTAAATCCGTTTTTGCTGGTTTCTGTAAACACACCTGTGGATTTGTTTGATGCTCTCCTTCGAATTTCTGTCACCATCAGTCGTGAGACTTGGGTTGTGAACTGCAGGAGATCAGAAAATTTTTCTGTCATTGTATTTGGTGGAGCATTTCCAAAAACCTGTGGATGAGGAAAACAATTTTAATGAAGCACTGCCAACTTTTAAATTTTATTCTGTGCATTTCAAAGTGTGGTATGATTTGAAAATCAAGTCAAAAAAGTATGCTTACAGTTACATGTGATTAAAATACAATGCTTTAAGAAATGGGCAGAGGACATGAATAGACACTTCTCCAAAGAAGAAATTCAAATGGCCAACAGGCACATGAAAAGACGCTCCACTTCGCTAATACTATCAGAGAAATGCAGATTAAAACCACAATGAGATATCACCTCACACCAGTGAGGATGGCCAACATCCAAAACACAAACAACAACAAATGTTGGCGAGGATGTGGAGAAAAGGGAACCCTCCTACACTGCTGGTGGGACTGCAAATTAGTTCAACCATTGTGGAAAGCAGTATGGAGGTTCCTCAAAAAACTCAAAATAGAAATACCATTTGACCCAGGAATTCCACTCCTAGGAATTTACCCTAAGAATGCAGCAGCCCAGTTTGAAAAAGACATATGCACCCCTATGTTTATCGCAGCACTATTTACAATAGCCAAGAAATGGAAGCAACCTAAGTGTCCATCAGTAGATGAATGGATAAAGAAGAGGTGGTACATATACACAATGGAATATTATACAACCATAAGAAGAAAACAAATTCTACCATTTGCAACAACATGGATGGAGCTACAGAGTATTATGCTCAGTGAAATAAGCCAAGCCGAAAAAGACAAGTACCAAATGATTTCACTCATATGTGGAGTACAAGAAACAAAGAAAAAACTGAAGGAAGAAAACAGCAGCAGACTCCCAGAATCCAAGAACGGACTAATAGTTACCAAAGGGAAAGGGACTGGGGAGGATGGGTGGGAAGGGAGGGACAAGGGGGGAAAAGAGGCATTACGATTAGCAGATATAGTGTTGCGGGGGCACGGGGAGGGCTTTACAACTTAGAGAAGACATGTAGTGACTCTATAGCATCTCACTACGCTGATGGACAGTGACTGTAATGGGGTTGTTGGGGGGGACCTGATCAAGGGGGAACTTTAATCACCATAATATTGTACATGTAATTGTAGATTAATACCAAAATAAACTATAAAAAAAAAACAAGACTGTTAGGGAAACGACTAGAATAAATAAAATGAATAAGAAGGTCATGAAATACACGTGTTTTAACAAAAATCTAAGACAAATGAACTTTTAGAAGAAATAACTCTTAAAGATAAACCAGTAGAGGTTCACAAAGAAAATAAGAAAATGCACACTGGATCACTGCCAGATGAAAAGAAATGGTATTATAATGGCTATATAACTAGATAAAGCTTGAAGTATTGTTTTAAAAAATGTGCTTCATAGCTAAAAGGAAATTGTGTCTTCTTAAACTATTATGATATCTATTATAATACTAATCACACAGTTTTTAATCTTACTATCTGTTTAAATGTCACTGCAAAGGAAGGAAACATTTCTTACTCAAGTTTACATTCTCTACCAAGCCAGCACCCTGCCTTTTATAGGGATGGCCCCTAAATATGGTGGTTTATTTATATGCTGCCTGCCCTATCCCCAATCAAATTCAGGAGGACATTTGGTAACATTGAAGGACACATGAACTATAACATGAGAATATAATCAAAAGTAAGAAAGAAAACAAAAACAAGGAAATAAAAAACCAAGGCTAGGGAATGGACTAGAAAAAAGACTAAATACAAATCTAAAACCAGAAGACCTCTACAATTTGCCCTATTTTGGTCATAAATTTTGATTCAAATATACAAAAAAGAAAATCTAGTCAATTACATGGCTCACAATGTCCTTAGGTAAGAGAAGTACATGTTAAGGAAGTACCTCTATTCTTCACATCATAAAAATTTACTTCCAAGTATCCTGATAAACGATTATAACTTAAAATATAATATCCTTGTAATAGAAATGTTTCTTATACTCTTACAACAGATAAACTAATGGTTGTTATAACCTCCCTCAAACTGACCTGGAACTACCAAACAAATCTATTCTACAGGGTATACTTCTATCCAGGTATCTAATTTTTTTCACTGACTTGACACAGGATTAATTATAAATTACCTCAAAGAATAAATAAGCTTGTACTTTTCAAGAAATTCTCACTAAGTTGTTTCTTTTCTGTTGAGATTTTGATAAATGTTGTGTGCTTACAGTTAAAACTGTGTCACCTATTAAATGAGACCCATATTCTTCAGCAAACTCGAAACAGATTAGAAATTTAGAAGCCTAAAAATGACACCTGCTCGAACAACCAACTATTCTTCCACTCACAGATGGTACGTAACTGTTTAGTGAAGATTTTGTCTTTTCCAAAA
The DNA here is from genome assembly GCA_032199065.1 of Smutsia gigantea. Lineage (NCBI taxonomy): Eukaryota > Metazoa > Chordata > Mammalia > Pholidota > Manidae > Smutsia > Smutsia gigantea. The sequence continues at coordinate 232,199 of JAVSCE010015779.1, forward strand.
ATATAATGATATACACTTTGCTCTGAAGAATTATTAAGAGCTATTTTATTCCTTACAGTTATTAAGATAGCTTTGTAAAATGAATAAATCATTTTTATACAGTACAAAGATATGGTTATTCAAGCAGTCTTCATGCTGTTAAAAATGCAACTAACTTTCCACACAATCCTGATACTTACTGCTTTATTTCCACAGAAAATTTTTTCAAAGGTAAGGCATGCTGGAATTGACCAATCTAAAATTACAATTATGGAAAAAGGACTGTGTCCTATTTCTAATCTGAAATGAACAACTATTGCTTTCTTGACATAAGCAATTTTTAGTCTAGTGATCCAACACTACTGACGGACTCATTCCTCATTCTTTCATGCACAAATATTTAGTGATCTCATGTATATGCCAGACAATATCTGGAGTCATGAATACAAAGAGAAATAGAGCAAATTATGATTCCTGTGTTCACAGAGACATACATTAAACAAGTTAATCTAAAAATGAAAATTATGGTAGATACTGATGTGTTATAAAAGAAGTAAACAGAGCAACTGAAATGCAATGCCTAGAGTGGGGAAAGATTGTCAGAAAAGGTCTCTCTGGGAAGATGCTGAACAATGAGAAAAAGTCACAAAGAGAAGAGGGTTCTGGGCAGTGAGAAGAGCTGCTGTGCTAAGACCTCAATGTGGTCCTAAGATTGGGACAGGTGAGGAGTCCAAAGCACAGGGAAGCTGACTGTTCTGAATGAGAGAGGAAATGATACAAGATAAGGTTGGAGAGGTAGAAACTAAAACATGAATCTGACATTTCAGATAATGCTGAATGTATCAGGTAGCAAAGAGTAGATTTTTCTTGTGACTGATATCAACAATTAAGTCTAAAAATATTAGCTATGTATTCACCACATTCCACAAGTAGTGGTATACTTGAGTATACAACGCTTCATAAGTACATAATACAAATTATGTACTTAAATGTGTGCCCTAGAGGATGGAGCACAGAGCTGGAAGTCAGGAGGCTTGGATTCCCCTAACCATCAGAAACTACAAATTTTTCTGGTTCTTAGTTTCCTCAACTGCCAAGGAGGAGAGCTGAGCAAGTGACTGGTAAGCAATACATTCAACTCAGAAAGGATAATTCCATAACAGTTATGTGACATTCTTAACTCAGACTGGAAAAGAAAAATACAGTACTGAGGAACAAATATGACTTTTAACAAATTCAGTAGAAATAATAATTACCATATAATGACCATTTACTACGTGCTTAGCAGTATTCAAACATTTGACATGTAATGTCACTTAAATCTCATAAAACCCTATACAGTATTCCCATTTTATGGATAAGGAAATTAGGGGTTAGAGAGGTTAGACAACTTTAGCCAGGACATGGTAGAGACAATTTGAAACTAGGTCTGTCTGATTCCAAGCCATGCTCTTAATCACTCAGTACTGTACTATCTCAATTAAACTTTGCAAGGACCTGTAGCTGTTTTGCAAAGTATTCATCTTAAGAGGGAAGAACATGCTTTGACATGTTTTTAGAAAGATCCTTTTTAATATCCACCCAAATGAACTTCAGAAATCTTCCTGGCACCTCCTCAACTATTTTTGGTATGCTTGGGGAGCACAAATTAGTGATGTTATTTAATGGCATGCATAAAGTAGAGCCTCAATATGTGTTTGTTGCTGAATGAAGCTATTCAATAAAAATTTATTAAATATGACTAATAAAAGAAAGCTTGAAATTTTACAAAGTTTTCTAAATTGTGTCCTTGTTTCCTAAATACATGTAATATCTAAAATGAGTTAGAGTACTAACCATCTACTTGAATACTTTGCTACATAAAGCAGATTTTTTAAATTAACTATGTGAAGATGCAATTGCATCATTTCATATTGTAAATGAGTTAAGATTTCTAATCAATAATATTAATAATTAGGGGAACACTTTTATAATCTTCTTGTTTCTAAGAAGGACCACCTTAGGGGAGAAGAAACTGACAGTGCCTAACTCAATCCCTTTCCTTCCTTCCTTTCCTTTGGGATATGTCTGCTTCATGAGAACAACACTGTCATCTGCTCTGGCTGTGGCTTGCAACTGTCCAGTTTGGCCAACAACGGGGTAAGCAACTATAACATTTCCAGGGGTGAATTTAGCAAGCCCTTTGTTGCACAGACCTAAGCTACATTCTCTAGTATTAATTGTATTGGTATTATAGAATGCGTAACAAAGCTGTATATAAGTAAACATAAAGCTGCACATATGTAAATAGTTCATCTGTCTGACTCCTGATCTGTCGCTCATTTGGTTTTAAACATTACCATCATTCCTCTGAAGCCAACAATTTAAAAAGTAAAGGTCACCTATAATGGATTTTAAAAAGTCACTGTATTCAACTTAGAGGCATCTCAAATATAAATCAGAAGTAAAGATCAAAAACAAGGGGATTTACTAAAGGAAGAACTAGTTAGTAAAGATTGTGTTTTAAAATACACTATGTAGTATGATAACAGACACCAAGGTAATTAACAATGGCAGTTAATTTTTAGATGACTAAAATGCTATTCATTTTTGAGTAAGTCTAAACAAGTACTTTCTCTATAAACTTTTGTTCTTCTGTTAATTATTTTTAAGAATGCTGGATAAATAGTGTTCAGTTATTCTCAGACTCTACCATATTCTTCCAGTTTGAAGGATCTGTGGGAGGGAGGACAGCACCAGTCTCCTTGCAGAACTGTGATGGGGGCCACAGGAGGCAGGTGAAGGACCCAGCAAGAGACCTGGCCCAGAAAAGGACTCAACACATGTCATTTCTCAACCTCTGTGTCTTAAAGGCAAAAATCACACACTGAAAAAACACTACTGAGCACATTTTAAAACAATTTTGCAAATAGATGCCTATGTTTACCAGTAATATGGTTTATTTGCCATTTAGCATGAATAAAGCAGTGTCAAAAATCAACAGTACAATTCAATTTTAGCAATCATGGTAGGAACTCTAGAAGCACACCTAGCTATTCATTCATTAAAGCTCTTTCTTACGAGAAGACAATGGTCATATATAACTGGTCGAACATTAAATAAATATGGCTATATATTTGAGTATTAAATGGATGCCTTTTTTTATATAATTTATTTTGGTATCATTAAACTACAATTACAGGTGCAATATTATGGTTATTAAACTACCCACTTCATCAGGTCCCCCCCCAGCAACCCCATTACAATCACTGTCCACCAGCGAAGTGAGATGCTATAGAATCACTACTTGTCTTCTCTCAGTTGTACAGCCCTCCCAAAGCCCCCCCGAATATTACATTTCCTAATCGTAATGCCCCTTTTTCCCTCTTATCCCTCCCTTCCCACCCATCTTCCGAAGTCCCTTTCCCTTTGGTAACTATTAGTTCGTGTTTGGGTTCTGTGAGTCTGCTGCTGTTTTGTTCCTTCAGTTTTTTTCTTTGTTATTCTACTCCACATATGAGTGAAATCATTTGATGCTTGCCTTTTTTGGCTTGGCTTATTTCACTGACCATAATACCCTCTAGCTCCATCATGTTGTTGCAAATAGTAGGATTTGTTTTCTTCTTATGGCTGTATAATATTCCATTGTGTATATGTACCACCTCTTCTTTATCCATTCATCTACTGATGGACACTTAGGCTGCTTCCATTTCTTGGCTATTGTAAATAGTGCTGCATTAAACATAGGGGTGCATCTGTCTTTTCAAACTGGGCTGCTGCATTCTTAGGGTAAATTCCTAGGAGTGGAATTCCTGGGTCAAATGGTATTTCTATTTTGAGTTTTTTGAGGAACCTCCATACTGCTTTCCACAATGGTTGAACTAATTTGCAGTCCCACCAGCAGTGTAGGAGGGTTCCCTTTTCTCCACATCCTCGCCAACATTTGTTGTTGTTTGTGTTTTGGATGTTGGCCATCCTCACTGGTGTGAGGTGATATCTCATTGTGGTTTTAATCTGCATTTCTCTGATGATTAGCGATGTGGAGCATCTTTTCATGTGCCTGTTGGCGATCTGAATTTCTTCCTTGGAGAAGTGTCTATTCATGTCCTCTGCCCATTTCTTAATTGGATTATTTGCTTTCTGTTTGTTAAGGTGCATGAGTTCTTTATATATTTTGGATGTCAACCCTTTATCAGATACGTTTTTTATGAATATATTGTCCCATACTGTAGGATGTCTTTTTGTTCTACTGATGGTGTCCTTTGCTATACAGAAGCTTTTCAGCTTGATATAGTCCCACTTGTTCATTTTTGCTTTTGTTTCCCTTGCCCGGGGAGATATGTTCATGAAGAAGTTGCTCATGTTTATGTCCAAGAGATTTTTGCCTATGTTTTTTTCTAAGAGTTTTATGGTTTCATGACTTACATTCAGGTCTTTGATCCACCTTGAGTTTACCTTTGTGTATGGGGCTAGACAGTAGTCCAGTTTCATTCTCTTACATGTAGGTGTCCAGTTTTTCCAACACCAGCTGCTGAAGAGGCTGTCATCTCCCCATTGTATATCCAAAGCTCCTTTATCAAATATTAATTGACTGTATATGTTTGGGTTAATGTTTGGATTTTCTATTCTGTTCCACTGGTCTGTGGGTCTGTTTTTGTGCCAATACCAAATTGTCTTGATTACTGTGGCTTTGTAGTAGAGCTTGAAGTCAGGGAGCGTAATTCCCCCTGTTTTATTCCTCCTTCTCAGGATTGCTTTGGCTATTCGGGGTCTTTTGTGGTTCCATATGAATTTTAGAATTGTTTGTTCCAGTTCATTGAAGAAAGCTGTTGGTAGTTTGATAGGGATTGCATTGAATCTGTAGATTGCTTTAGGTAGTATAGCCATTTTGACAATATTTATTCTTCCTAGCCAAGAGCATGGGATGCATTTCCATTTGTTAGTGTCCTCTTTAATTTCTCTTAGGAGTGTCTTGTAGTTTTCAGAGTACAGGTCTTTCACTTCCTTCATTAGGTTTATTCCTAGGTATTTTATTCTTTTTGATGCAATTGTGAATGGAATTGTTTTTCTGATTTCTCTTTCTGTTAGTTCATCATTAGTGTATAGGAAAGCAACAGATTTCTGTGTGTTAATTTTGTATCCTGCAACGTTGCTGAATTCAGATATTAGTTCTAGTAGTTTTGGAATGGAATCTTTAGGGTTTTTTATGTATAGTATCATATCATCTGCAAATAGTGACAATTTGACTTCTTCTTTACCAATCTGGATACCTTGTATGTCTTTGTTTTGTCTGATTGCTGTGGCTAGGACCTCCAGTACTATGTTGAATAACAGTGGAGAGAGTGGGCATCCCTGTCTTGTTCCCGATCTTAGATGAAAAGCTTTCAGCGTCTCGCCGTTAAGTATGATGTTAGCTGTGGGTCTGTCATATATAGCCTTTATGATGTTGAGGTACTTGCTGTCTATACCCATTTTGTTGAGAGTTTTAGTCAGGAATGGATGCTGAATTTTGTCAAATGCTTTTTCAGCATCTATGGAGATGATCATGTGTTTTTTGTTCTTCTTTTTGTTGATGTGGTGGATGATGTTGATGGATTTTCCAATGTTGTACCATCCTTGCATCCCTGGGATGAATCCCACTTGATCATGGTGTATGATCCTCTTGATGTATTTTTGAATTCGGTTTGCTAATATTTTGTTGAGTATTTTGCATCTACGTTCATCAGGGATATTGGTCTGTAATTTTCTTTTTTGGTGAGGTCTTTGCCCAGTTTTGGTATTAGAGTGATGCTGGCTTCATAGAATGAGTTTGGAAGTATTCCCTCCTCTTCTATTTTTTGGAAAACTTTAAGGTGAATCGGTGTTATTTCTTCTCTACATGTCTGGTAGAGTTCAGAGGTGAATCCATCAGGCCCAGGGGTTTTGTTCTTGGGTAGTTTTTTGATTACTAATTGGATTTCGTCGCTGGTGATTTGTCTGTTTAGTTTTTCTGTTTCTTGCTTGGTCAGTCTTGGAAGGTTGTATTTTTCTAAGAAGTTGTCCATTGCTTCTATGTTTTCCAGCTTGTTAGCATATAGATTCTCATAATATTCTCTTATGATTCTTTGTATTTCTGTGGGGTCCGTCGTGATTTTTCCTTTCTCATTTCTGATTGTATTTATGTGTGTAGATTCTCTTTTTCTCTTAATGAGTCTGGCTAGGGGTTTATCTATTTTGTTTATTTTTTCAAATTGGGTTCATTGATTTTTTCTATTGTTTTATTCTTCTCAGTTTTATTTATTTCTTCTCTGATCTTTATTATGTCCCTCCTTCTGTTGTCTTTGGGCCTCATTTGTTCTTCTTTTTCCAATTTTAGTAATTGTGTCTTTAGACTATTCATTTGGTAATGTTCTTCCTTCTTTAAATAGGCCTGGATTGCAATATACTTTCCTCTTAGAACTGCCTTTGCTGTGTCCCACAGAAGTTGTGGCTTTGTGTTGTTGTTGTCATTAGTCTCCAAATATACTTTGATTTCTGTTTTGATTTGGTCATTAACCCATTGATTGATTAGGAGAGTGTTGTTAAGTCTCCATGTATTTGTGAGCCTTTTTGATTTCTTTCTAAAATTTATTTCTAGTGGTATACCTTGGTGATCTGAGAAGTTGGTTGGTAGGATTTCAGTATTTTTGAAATTACTGAGGTTCTTTTTGTGGCCTAGTATGTGGTCTATTCTGGAAAATGTTCCATGTGCACTTGAGAAGAATGTGTATCCTGTTGCTTTTGGGTGTAGAGTTCTGTAGATGTCTGTTAGGTCCATCTGTTCTAGTGTGTTGTTCAGTGCCTCTGTGTCTTTAGTTAATTTCTGTCTGGTTGATCTGTCTGTCCTCTGGAGTGAGTGGTGTGTTGAAGTCTCCTAAGATGAATGCATTGCTGTCTATTTCCTCCCTTAATTCTGTTAGTATTTGTCTCACATATCCTGGCGCTCCTTTGTTGGGTGCATATATATTTATAATGGTTATATCTTCTTGTTGGACTGACCCCTTTATCATTATGTAATGTCCTTCTTTATCTTTTGCTACTTTCTTCGCTTTGAAGTCTGTTTTGTCTGATACAAGTACTGCAACACCTGCTTTTTTCTCTTTGTTGTTTGCATGAAATATCTTTTTCCATCCCTTTACTTTTAGTCTGTGTATATCTTTGGATTTGAGGTGAGTTTCTTGTAGGCAGCATAGAGATGGGTCTTGCTTTTTTATCCATTCTGTTACTCTGTGTCTTTTGATTGGTGCATTCAGTCCATTTACATTTAGGGTGATTATTGATACATATGTACTTATTGCCATTGCTGGCTTTAGATTCGTGGTTACCAAGGGTTCAAGGGTTGCTTCTTTACTATCTAACAATCTAACTTAACTTTCTTGTTAAGTTATTGTAAACACAGTCTGATGTGTCTTTATTTCTTTCCCTTCTTATTCCTCCTCCTCCATTCTTTCTATAATAGGTGTTTTATTCTTTGCCTTTAGTTAATATTTTGATGGTCTGCTTTCTTTGCTATGATTTTTTTTTCTCTGGTGACATCTTTTTAGCCTTAGGTGTGCTTCCATCTAGAGCAGTCCTTTTAAGATATCCTGTAGTGGTGGTTTATGAGAGGCAAAGTCTCTCAACTTTCGTTTGTCTGGAAATTGTTTAATCCCTCCATCATATTTAAATGATAATCGTGCTGGATACAATATTCTTGGTTCGAGGCCCTTCTGTTTCATAATGTTAAATATATCATGCCATTCTCTTCTGGCCTGTAAGGTTTCTGTTGAGAAGTCTGATGATAGTCTGATGGGTTTTCCTTTGTAGGTGATCTTTTTTCTCTCTCTAGGTGCCTTTAATACCCTGTCTTTATCTTTGATCTTTGCCATCTTAATTATTATGTGTCTTGGTGTTGTCTTCCTTGGGTCCCTTGTGTTGGGAGATCTATGAGATTCAGTGGACTGCGAGACTATTTCCTTCCCCTGTGAGGGAAAGTTTTCCGCATTTATTTCTTCAAAGACACTTTCTATCCCTTTTTCTCTCTCTTCTTCCTCTGGTACTCCTATAATGCGAATATTGTTCCGTTTGGATTGGTCACACAGTTCTCTTAATATTCTTTCATTCCTAGAAATCCTTTTATCTCTCTCTGCCTCAGCTGCTCTGTACTCCTATTCTCTGTTTTCTATTCCATTAACAGTCTCTTGCATCTCATCCATTCTGCTGTTAAGCCCGTCGATCGCTTGTCTGATTTCTGCATTGTCTTTCCTCAGTTCCCTCACTTCCTTCCTCAGCTCTTGCAGATTTCTCTGTAGGTCCATCGGCATGGTTATGACTTTTATTCTGAATTCTTTTTCAGGAAAACTGTGCATTTCCATCCCTTCAGACTCCCTCTCTGGGGTTGTCTGGTTGATTTTGGTCTGAACCATATTCCTCTGTCTTTTCATGGCTATAGAATTGGTCACTGATAGTTGCCACGTATGTCAGCTGGGCTCTTTAAGACTTTAAAAAGAGAAGAAAAAAAGAGAAAAAAAAAGGAAAAAAAAGAAAGAAAGAAAAAAGAAAAAAAAAGAAAGAAAAGAAATAACAAAAACAAAACAAAAAACAAAACAAAACAACAAAATGCCCACCATACGTAGATTCTGTGGGAATGCTGTAGGTGGCGCTATTGCCCCACTATTCCACAGCTGTGACTGTGCCGCTCCGCAGGGCCCTTTATCGCTCTGGCAGGGGTGGGAACGAATAGGAGGCTGTTGATCTCAGTGAGAAGTGTTAAGTATGGCTACGCTTCCTCAGTCGCCAGCTAAGGCGTCTGAAACTCCCCAGGACTCCCAGCCTGCTGGGCTGAGTGTGCTGGGGCGATCCGGCTCCTCTGCTGGGCTCCTGTCTCTTTAAGACCGCTGAAGAAAGCGCGCGCTTTTTTTTTTTTCTCCTTCCTGGGAGCCGGCTGCAAGCACCCTGGCGCGTTCCCCGCTCAGATCCTGCCCCTCTGTCTCTCCAATCTCCGCTGCAGTGTGCAATGTGGGTCAGCATTCCCCGCACAGATCCCCAGGGCTGGCTACTTCGCGGGGTGTACTTCCACTCCCTCCTGGCTCTGAATCCTCTCCTCCCGCCGGTGCGCTGGGGTGGGGGAGGGCTCGGGTCCCGCCGGGTCGCGGCTCCGTATCTTACCCGCCTCTTGGGGTGCCGAGTCCTCTCGGGTTTAGCTGCACGCTGTGCGCTTTCCTGTGTATTCTCGTCTCTCTTTTAGGAATAGATGTATTTTCTGTGTTTTCGTAGATAAATATAGTGTTGGGAGGAGATTTCTGCTGCCCTGCTCACACCGCCATCTTCCCGGAAGTCACCATGCCTTTTCACATTGTACATTTCCTAGTCTCTGTCCTTATTCAGGAATTGGAAATGAAAAAGAGAGTTTTCCGCCTTTGGGGACTTAACCTGAATTATTAATGCCATATACCAAAGGATACTTAGATCGTGGTCAGGAGATAAAATACCTGGACTATAGTTTCAGCTTCACCATTTGTTTGTAGTTCAATCACATTCTTAAAATGGGATGGTAACAATACTTCATAAGGTTGCTGGGCAGTATTGTACACAGTAGAGACCCAGCGAGTGCCAGCTATTTTTTTTACTACTTCTTTCATTATTGTTATTATTCAAGGCAAGGCTCTCTGAGGTTCAGTTTCCATACCTGTAACATGGAGACAAGAATTCTCACCTTGGCATTCAGGGGTGGGGGTGTGAAATAAGAAAGTGGTTAGAAGAGAGCTTGTCAGATAGCAGAGGCTCAGGGAGTAGTAGCTGTGGTCTCATTCCCTCCCTCCCTCCCTCCCTCCCTCCTCCCTTCCTTCATTGATTTCCTTTGTGCAACAGTCCCCACAACACCATCTCACTCAGGCTTTACATGCCTTCTTTAAGCCACCTCTTACTGGGCAGGCTGACTTATTCCTTCTCTTTTTCAATCCATCTTCCACATTGCAGCCAGAAAGGTCATCCAAGGCCATTTTGGTGTCACAGGCCTTCTCTAAGGACACAGCAGCGACTCTTCCCACCTAGCAGAGCCTACCTTTCTAGGAACCTGAGATTCCCCAGCCTCCTGGCCCCACAGAGACACTGCAGGCACACAAGTTGTCAGTCCGGAGACCTGACAGAGACTCCCAGGGCCCCTCGTGAGCAGAGCACTCAAGAGGGAACAGAACTGGGAGGCCTATCAAAAGGTGCCCAGCACAGAGACAGAAACCTAGTCTAGGCTTGCAGCCTCGCAGAGGTGTGTTGGAGCCCTTTTGCCCTGGGTCCTGAGGACAGGTGTGCACGACTCTTCCCAGATCCATGTTCAGTAACGCCACATTGGCAGTGTGACACTGGCTGTGGTGGAAGTTTTACGCCATGGATATCAGCCAGCACTGCCAAGCACCTTTTTTTCCTCCGCAGAACCTGCTGTTAAGCACTTAGCAGCACACTGCTGAGCCTCCCAGTGGGTAAAGTGAAGGTTCCTATGGCCAGGATCCTCACCTGAACCTTAACTACTTGATGATGGAACTGGCCTGCTGCTAGGCTACTGCTTCCACACCCACGGGCAATAAGCTATTATTGATGGAGTCTGTATAAAGAGAGGTTTGAAACATAGTCTTTGACCTTTGTGGACCTTTATGGGGGGGTTAACAAGTAAACAGACACATTCAGGATAGGGTGAAAAGTAAAGGGACGGTGGTGGTGGGTCTGTCAGTAAAGTCTGTGTAGAAAAATACATCATTTGATGATCCTTGAACAAGCCTAGCATTGCGTGGAAAGGGATTTCCAGACAGAAAACTCTTCAAAAGCAAATGCCCAGAGACTTGAAAAAGCTTGGAAGATTCAAGGACTTGTGAGCAAGCGACTCAACATGGATTCAGCAGAAGACACAAGAGTAGAATTAGTGAAAAGTGACCCTGGAGGAAGAATCAAGGTCAGACAAAGCTAAGAAATTGGATACATTTATTTATCTTATAGACTCCAGACAAGTGAGGAGTATTACAGCTTTTCTCAAGTGCATATTTTAGCCCAATCACTGGCTACAGATGGACTGGAGGGGTAAGAGAGGAGGCAGAAAGTCAGGCCAGGAAGCTAGGTCCATGTGGGCGGGAGATGATGGGAACAGTGAGTGTAGAGAAGGAAAGCCAATCAAGAGGCGTTTTAGAGATGCAGCCCACAGCAGTAGATAGATGGCTGCTGGATTTAAAAGATTATGAGGGTGGAATGTCTACGATGCTGTCTGAATACCAGGCAGTTTTATATGTACTTGTAACCAAGTCTCTCTCTAGATCTTCTAGGCCTTAGTTTCTAAACTTCAGGTTATAACCTAGTAGTGGGTCATGAAGTTAATTTACTGGATTATGGCCAACATTAAAAAAAAAGATGAAAAATGTATCAGATTATATTGCATGCAGCAAGGGTCAGTATTATTTCATAAAGCTTTGATTCAGTCATATATACATGTATGTGTATAATTAGATGGGATGTAAATTATATGAATCACAATCAAAGAAAGTTTGGAAGGCTCTTTTCTATGCTATGAAATCTTATAGGGCAGGGGTTGTATCTTACACAGCTTAAACTGAAGGAATCATAGAACTGGAGGCAGCCTTTAGTTCTGACCGATAGAGAAGTTTTGTGCCATCAAGGGCTTCAGCTCTACCTTTTTCAGTTAGAGAATCATCCTTGGAGAAGTTAAGTGATTTCTCCAAGATCCGAGAATTCTCATAATATCCTTACAATGCCTGGTTTGATTAAAAGAATGGAACAATGAATACCTTTGTGAATGGATACAGATTATAAATTAATGCAGTATCAATACATGAGCAAATGAATGAATGATCAGCTGAATATACAACTGTATAAAAAACTGCGTGGATGAATTAATAAAAGAAAGAGAAAGGTAAAGAGAGGGACTATGAAAGAGAGGAAGAAAACTCTCAAAACCCCTCACAAACACGATGAGCCTGTAGATTCCCAGCCAAGAAGTGAAGGGTTTCTGAATGATCCTGGGATGGGGACCACAGTTATAATGCATCATGTGGTCAGCACACAGATCAGTCCAACTTGATTGAGTGATGACGGCCTTGCAGTAGACTTTGTCACGTGCCCGTTTATAGGGTGAGCTATAAGCAGGCCCAGCGCGGGGGGAGTCAGGCTCCTGGCATCACAGAGTGAATGAGGTGTTTGGGGTGGGGAGAGATGGGATCTCTGCCCCAGCCCTCGCCAGCTGAGTCATCTCCAGCCATTATTCATCAGTCGCATGTCTGGGAGCCAACCCGATCCATGCACTCTGGACCACCTCCAAAAGCTTCACATTTCGTTCAGGAGAGAAGTGTATTAAGGTGAAGAGCAAGAACCCAAAGAACCACCAGGGGTGACTTCAAGTTAACTAAGCCTAAGCCACTTTAATTATTGGAAATCCTATCTAGGCTCAAATCCAGGTTTCTCTGCTCATTTGCTGTGTGGCACTGGGTATGTCACTTTACTTTTCTAAGCTTCAGTTTACTCATCTATAAAGTGGATATAATATAGTATTTACATCTTATAGTATTTCTGTGACCTACATACTTTGCAAAGAACTTATGCTAAATAAATGTTCTCTCCCTCCCTTCTCTGTCCTTTGGTGTCCCCACACTTTGTATTCATTCATTCATTTATTCAACAGATACCTGTTGAATGCTCACTGTGTATCAGGCACTATGTTCTGGGGATACAGCAATGAACCAAAGAGACAAAACTTGTCTTCATACAGCCAACAGTCTGGAGTACGGGGTGGGAATCACAGTATTACACAACTCTGGGGACAGCCTTACATAGCTCTCTAGAAGGAGAAGAAGACAGAGTTTAAAAAGAAATAGCTTGTCATATGTTGATAAGTGATACAGAAGAAGGGAGGGACTCATAATTTTAAATCAGGTGGTCAGAAAAGGGAAACATTTGAGCAAAGACCTGATGGAGATGAAGGACCTGGACAAAGAGTGTCCCTGGTAAAAGGAAGAGCAAGTGCAAAGGCCCTGAGATGGGAAGGTGCCTGTTGTGTTTGAGGCTGGCAAGGGAACCATCATTCATGTTACTCTATTTCAATTTTTTTTTCCCTGCCATTCATCTGGGAGCATTCCTAATTAATCCTCAGGCCCTAGCTCCTTTTGCTTGGCCATCAGGGTATGGATAAGTATCTTTGGTATGATAAATATCTTTAGATAAATATCCATGAGGAATTACTCATGGTAGTCTGCTTACGTCTTTACTCCCACTACAGAGTGCAGGTTCCATGAGGTCAAGGCTCACGTCTCTGTTGATCATCTCTGTGTTCAACACCAAGAATACTGTCTGGCTCAGAGCAGGCACTGAATGAACATTTACCAATGCATTGTTAGAGGAACATACAAGCCTTCAGAACCTTCTCTCTAACTTTGACCACATCAGTGCCTCCTCATACTTCATTCATCCTTCAGGGTCCTACATAAGCTTTGCATTCTCCAAGAAGTCTTCACATCGTCAAGATCAGGTACACCTCTCCTTGACTTGAACTCTGACATATACACAGGAAAACATTAATCTTCTGGGATTCTAATTAGTGAGCTAAGGAACATAAGAAGAGTTCTGGGATCAATTCTTTTGGAATATTGTTGGTTAATCTAGTCTAAGTGAGTTCCTTTATTCAGTGACTTCTCAGAGACTTTACTATGGTAATGGACATTGTGAATCTCAAAGAGAGGAATCGTTAGGGAATGTTCCCTAAGTATATTTGACTATGCTGTGCCTTTCCTCAAAAGAGCAATCTTTAGTAACCCACTCTGGAAAATACTGGCTTGAAACTTGGTTGGGATTCTCCGAACTTTTAGAATGTTCTTTGGTTTAACCTCAGCGGACCTCCATCACTCTTCCCTCATGGCTCAGAGTAGCCACTTTGGTTTTGATTCCTACCTCCAGCTTGCCTGCTAAGAAAAAAGGCTGCTCAGGAAGGAGAGATGACCTAAGACTATAACATGTTCCTGGTCGGTAGGGTATCCCTAGTGAAATATAAAGATTCACAGTTATGACAATTGGGACGGAGCCAAGGGAATAAGAAGGGGACACCTGTTACCCAGGCCTATGGGAGAAGAGGGCATGGCCTTTTCCTTCTTACCCTCCATAGCTATGTCCTCAAGTAGTCTCAACAACAAAAGCTTGTCAGGTCAGTTCACACCGTAAAAATTAAATTAGTGGTGGCATTTAATGGGTGCACTTGATACCCACAGGGATGGGATCTTTATCTTTGCTCCCTGGGGCTCATGGGGGATGCCTACACACCCCTCCAGATTTTGACAAGGAGACTTGTTTCTCCTGCCTCATTTCGTCTGAGTCTTTCTCAAAGTTGTTCTCTGTTTCTGGTTTTCTCTTTCGTGGTCTCCTTTGTCTCCTAAAGTTGGAATGACGTATTCTGATCTGGGACCTGATGACCCAGCTCAGCTTGAAGAAGGTGAAGGTGGCAACTGGCAGAGTAGAGAGATGAGAAAAATACAACTGCCTTTGCCTCAGCTTATGTTACTTCACTTTAATTCAGTTTAAGTCAATAAACATTTCATGAACTTCTACCAGGACCCCTATAATGGGCATTGGAAAAACTAAAGATGAATAACTCATAGCCATTGTTCACAACAACTTTCCAGCCTAGAAGGGGAGATGACATAGAAAGGTGATCATGATGCACTTGGATTAGAGGGTGTAGGGCGAGAGGGGACCAGGTGGGAGGGCTTGAAGGATTTGTGCTTAGAAGGAAGAGTCAGTCTGTCTCTCTCTCACACATTGGTTTTCATCATGTGTGATGTCCCCAGACTTATTTCTTCCAAATCTTCTCAGCTTCATTTTTGTAAACAATCCCAGGTTCATCTAGACACCCTATGTTCCACCCTCCTTGCATGTGCACAATTCCTTCTTTGTTCCTTGGTGTTTTCCCTGCCCCTTTGCCTGTCAGGCACCAGTCAGGATACCTAGTTGAAGTGACTTATACTTTCTCTGAGAAGCTTTCTTACTATCATCTTTCTCTGCTTTCCATCCAGGTCCAAATATTAATACTTAAGTTCTGTGCCTCTAAAACTACTGAAGTTCCCATCAGTGGATGGATGGATAAGATATGTATAAATATTATTCGGCCATAAAAAAAGAAGGAACTCTTGCCTTTTGCAGCAACACAGATAGACCTTGAGGGCACTATGCTAAGTGAAACAAGTCAGAGAAAAACAAATACTGTATGTTCTCACTTATATGTGGAATCTAAAAAAAACTGAACTCAAAGTATTAGAGAATAGAATGGTGGTTGCCAGGGGCTGGGGGTTAGGGGAAATAAGGAGATATTGGTCAAAGTGTATAAACATTCAGTTGTAAGATGAATAAGTTCTGGGGATCTAACATACAGTGTGGCAACTGTAACTAACAATGCTGTATTATGGATTGGAGAGCTGATAAATGGAGTAGATCTTAAATGTTATCACCACACACACAAAAAGGTAGTCAATGAGAGGGGGTGGAGGTATTAACTAATCTTTTTGTGGTAATCATTCCACAACACATACATATATCAAACCATCACATGGTATACCTACACTTACATATGTTATATATCAGAAATAATATATCAGAAAAGCTGGGAGAAAAAAGAAAAAATGATCAGTAACTATGCCCAAGAAACTGACAATGTTACACAAGAAAACATCGTAATAGTACACTACTTGGTTAAGCATTAGAAAAAAATTGTGCCTCTAGCATGGTATGTATACCTTCACTTATTGAAAAAGTGCCCCCAGATTCCAAAACCATCTTCTGCTAGAGATTAGAGATACATGTGTCCACAAGAAAATACATAGCCTTGCCTACATGGCACTTACAGTTTAGTGGGAGACAAACCATTAATTAAATTATAAAACTAACAAATGTATAAAAACAATTCCCAGAAAAAGAACCTTCATGTCCTAAGAACTTGAGGCTAGAAGCTAGAATGATGGATGAACTCCCATAGAGGAGACAATGGGGGGAAAGATGAAAAAAGGGGGAAGAAGGTTGGGGGGCTCTGAACACCTGGGTCTAATGTTAAAGCTTTTGGATTTTATTTTAAATGTAGGGAAAATATGGAGAAGAGTTTGACATTCCATAAAGGGCTAGACTTCTTTTTATTTATCACCGTCTTCTTGGTGACCAGAAACATGCCTGGTATGAAGGTGCCTAATAAAATATGCAGTGAATGAATGAATGAGGTAATGAGTTAGTGTTATAGTCAGATTTTATTTTACAAACATCACTGCAGTATTATGTGGAGAATAAAATGCAAGAAGACAAGAGAGAAATGTATGTAAACCAAAGAAATATGTAAGTCACATGTGATTGTAGCCCATTTGGGACCTCATTGTGCTGTGGAGGTGTATAGTACTGTGATTAAGAGCATTGGAAACGAAGGGGATTCAAGATGACTGCATGAGAAGTGACACGGAGAACTCGTCCCAAAACCACAAATACTACAAAAATATAGTTAATTAATACAACTAACCCTAAAACAGCAAGAAGAAAGAAGGCTGAACCAGACTGCATACAGACCTCATGAACAGAGCAGACCTCACGGAACAGGGTAACATATGAAAGCCTTAATCCAGCAGGACCCAAGCCCTTCCCCCACCTCAGCTCACAGGTGGGAGGAAGAGAAACGTAGCAGAGAGGGGGTGGAAACTGGGGACTGCTGAGCGCCTAGCCCTAGAGATCTGCTTTGTGAGCAGAAGCCTGTATTGTGTGGTGCTCTGGACACTGGGGAGCTCGGACAGGTGGAGTGCTTGAGAGCCTGACATTCCTGCCATTTGTGGAGGATGGGATCCACATCCGACTGCTCTGTGTCAGAGGAAAGGCGGGTGGTCTGAGAGGCTGCCTAGCAGTGAGAGGCCTGCTGAAGGGGCGGGATTTGTGTGGAGCTTGCTGCGTGGGAGAAGGCAGAGCTGGACAAGGTTGTCTGAGCATGCTCTGCCTAGCTGGTTGGGATCTTTGAAGAGCTTCAGGTGCTCAATTCCCCTGGCTGCTTACTCAGCTCTGAGGCCCCCACTGTGACACACAGCCTGCTGCACCTTCCTCCTAGCCTGCTGGCACCGGTTTGCAAACTGGCAGTCACTGTGCTGGCATCAGGCCAGCCAGAGAGAGGCCCCGCCTACAACAGCTAGAGATGCAAAGCACAGAGGCTTACACATGTGGGCTTGGCCCACTGGCTCTGACAGTGGAGACAGGCACTGCAGACAGGAATCAGGAAACAGATCTTTCCTCCCCCAGGCACCAGCTCCGCTCCCCTCCCCTATAACCGCCAACCTCACTCTAGGGGCTGAGCGGCTCCAGAGACTGGAGCTTCTGTGCAATAGTGGACACCACACACAAATATGAAACGTCAGAAGAGCATGGTTCAGACCAAAATCTCACAAACCCTAGAAACAGGGCCAAGTGAAACTGAACTCACCCATCTTCCTGGTAGAGTTCAAAATAAAAATTATAAACATGCTAATGGAGGTACAGAAAAATATTCAAGAACTCAGGAATAAATTTAAGTTGGAGAGTCAATCATTAAGAAATTTCATATTTGAAATGAAACATACAATGGAGGGATTTAAAAGCAGACTAGATGTAGTAGAAGAGACAGTAAATGGAATAGAAATTAGAGAAGAGGAATACAAAGAAGCTGAGGCACAGAAAGAAAAGAGAATCTCTAAGAATGAAAGAATATTGAGAGAACTGTGTGACCAATCCAAACGGAACAATATTCGCATAATAGGGGTACCAGAAGAAGAAGAGAGAGAAACAGGGATAGAAAGCGTTATTGAGAAGGTAATTTCTGAAAGCTTCTCCAATCTGGGGAAGGAGATAGTCTCTCAAGCCATGGAGATGCACAGATCTCCCAACACAAGGGACCCAAGGAAGACAACATCAAGACATATAATAATTAAAATGGCAAAGACCAAGGATAAAGACAGACTTTTAAAAGCAGCTAGAGAGAGAAAAAAGATCACATACAAAGGAAAACCCATCAGGCTATCATCAGATTTCTTAACAGAAGCCTTACAGGCCAGAAGGGAGTGGCATGATATATTTAATTCAATGAAGCAGAAGGGCCTCAAACCAAGAATACTCTACCTGGCAAGGTTATCATTTAAATTTGAAGGAGGGATTAAACAATTTTCAGATAAGCAAAAGCTGAGAGAATTTACCTCCCACAAACCACCTCTACAGTGCATTTTGGAAGGACTCCTATAGATGGAAGTATTCCTAAAGCTAAATAGATGTCACCCAAGGGCTAGACAAAGAGTACAGAATATGATTCATAACATACAAAGAATAGAGGACGAAGAAAAAAGAAGCTTTATGTTGTGTTTGTAATAGCATACGAAGTGAGTTAAATTAGACTGTTAGATAGTAAGGGAATTACCCTTGAACCTTTGGTAACCACAAATTTAAAGCCTGCAATGGCAATAAATACATACCTATCGATAATCACCCTAAATGTAAATGGTCTGAATGCACCAATCAAAAGAAATAGAATTACTGAATGGATAAAAAAACAAGACCCATCTGTATGCTGCCTACAAGAGACTCACTTCAAACCCAAAGACATACACAGACTGAAAGTAAAGGCATGGAAAAAGATATTTCATGCAACAAATAGTGAGAAAAAAGCAGGAGTTGCAGTACTTGTATCAGACAAAATAGACTTCAAAACAAAGAAAGTCATAAGAGACAAAGAAGAACATTACATAACGATAAAAGGGTCAGTCCAACTAGAGGATATAACTATTATAAATATCTATGAACCTAACACAGGATCACCTACATCTGTGAAACAAATACTAACAGAATTAAAGGGGGAAATAGAATGCAACGCATTCATTTCAGGAGACTTCAGCACACCACTCACTCCAAAGGACAGATCACCCAGACAGAAAATAAAGAGACAGAGGCACTGAACAACGTATTAGAACAGATGGACCTAACAGACATCTACAGAACACTCCATCCAAAAGCAAAAGGATACACATTCTTCTCAAGTGCACATGGAACATTTTCAAGAATAGATCATATACTAGGCCACAAAAAGAACCTCAGTAAATTAAAAAAGATTGAAATTGTACCAACCACCTTCTCAGACCACAAAGGTATGAAACTAGAAATAAATTACACAAAGAAAACAAAAAAGCCCACAAACACATAGAGGCTTACTAACATGCTCCTAAATAATCAATGGATCAATGACCAAATAAAAACAGAGATCAAGCAATATATGGAGACAATTGACAAAAATAATTCAACACCACAAAATATGTTTGACGCAGCAAAAGCTGTGCTACAGGGAAGTATATCACAATACAGGCCTACCGCAGGAAAGAAGAACAATCCCAAAAAAACAGTCTAAACTCAAAATTAACGAAACTAGAAAAGGAAGAACAAATGAGGGCCAAAGTCAGTAGAAGGAGGGACATAATAAAGATTAAAGAAGAAATAAATAAAATTGAGAAGAATAAAACAATAGAAAGAATCAATGAAAGCAGGAGCTGGTTCTTCAAGAAAGTAAACAAAATAGATAAACCTTTAGCCAGACTTATCAAGAAAAAAAGAGAGTCTACACTCATAAACAGAATCAGAAAAGAGAAAGGCAAAATCACTACGGACACCACAGAAATACAAAGAATTATGACAGTATACTATGAAAAACTATATGGTAACAAACAGGATAACCTCCAAGAAATGGACAACTTTCTGGAAAAATACAACCTTCCGAGGGTGACCCAGGAAGAAACCGAAAATCTGAATTGACCAATTACCAGCAAAGAAATTGAATTGGTAATCAGAAAACTACCTAAGAACAAAACTCCTGGATCAGATGGTTACACTGCTGAATTTTATCAAACATTTACTGAAAACCTAATACCCATCCTCCTTAAAGTTTTCCAAAAAGTTGAAGAGGAGGGAATACTCCCAAGCCCATTCTATGAGACCAACATCACTGTAATACCAAAACCATGCGGACACCACAAAAAAAGAAAATTACAGACCAATATTCCTGATGAACATAGATGCAAAAATACTCAACAAAATATTAGCAAACCGAGGACTTACGGGAAGATAGCGGCATGAGCAGGGCAGCAGAAATCTCCTCCCAAAACTATATATATCTATGAAAATAGAGCAAATACAACTGTTCCTAAAAGAGAGACCAGAATACACAGGAAAGCGCACAGCATGCAGCTACACCTGAGAGGACATGGCACCCAGCGAGGCGGGTAAGATACGGAGCCGCGACCCGGCAAGACCCGAGCACTCACCCACCCCAGCACACCGGCAGGAGGACAGGATTCACAGCTGGGAGGGAGTGGAAGTATACCACGTGAAATAGCCAGCCCCAGTGATCTGCGTGGGGAGCGCTGACACACATCGTGTGGTGAAGCGGAGATTGGAGAGATAGAGGGTGCAGGATCTGAGTGGGGAATGCACCAGGGTGCTTCCAGCCAGCTCCCGGGAAGGGAAAAAAAAAAAAAGAAAACGGAGCGCTTTTTTCAGCGGTCTTAAAGAGACAGGAGTCCAGCGGAGGAGCCAGATCACCCCGGCACACTCAGCCCAGCAGGCTGGGAGTCCTGGGGAGTTTCGGATCCCTTAGCTGGTGACTGGGAAAGGGTGGCTGCACTTAGACTTCCCACGGAGATCAACAGCCTCCCATTCGTTCCCACCCCGTCCAGAGCTATAAAGGGCCCTGCGGAGCGGCACGGCCGTGGCAGCGGAATATTGGAGCAACAGCGCCACCTACAGCATCCCCACAGAATCTACTCCTGGTGGGCGTTTCTTTGTTTTGTTTTTTTTGTTTTTTCTTCTCTTTTTTTCCTTTTCTTTTCTTTCTTTCTCTCTTTTTTTTCTTTTTAAAGTCTTAAAGAGCCCAGCTGACATACGTGGCAACTACCAGCAACCACTTCTATAGCCATGAAAAGACAGAAGAATATGGTCCAGGCTAAGATCAACCAGCAACCCCAGAGAGGGAGCCTGAAGTGATGGAAATGCACAGTCTTCCTGAAAAAGAATTCAGAATAAAAGTCATAACCATGCTGATGGATCTACAGAGAAATGTGCAAGAGCTGAGGGAGGAAATGAGGGAAGTGAGGAAAGACAATGCAGAAATCAGACAAGCGATCAACAGACTTAACAGCAGACTGGAAGAGATGCAAGAGACTGTTAATTGAATAGAATTCAGAGAACAGGAATACAGAGAAGCTGAGGCAGAGAGAGATAAAAGGATCTCTGGGAATGAAAGAATATTAAGAGAACTGTGTGACCAACCCAAACGGAACAATATGCGCATTATAGGAGTACCAGGGAAGAAGAGAGAGAAAAAGGGATAGAAAGTGTCTTTGAAGAAATAATTGCTGAAAACTTTCCCTCGCTGGGGAAGGAAATACTCTCGCAGTCCACCGAAGCCCACAGATCTCCCAACACAAGGGACCCAAGGAAGACAACACCAAGACACGTAATAATTAAGATGGCAAAGATCAAAGATAAAGACAGAGTACTAAAGGCAACTAGAGAGAGAAAAAAGATCACCTACAAAGGAAAACCCATCAGACTATCATCAGACTTCTCAACAGAAATCTTACAGGCCAGAAGAGAAAGGCATGATATATTTAACGTAATGAAACAGAAGGGCCTCAAACCAAGAACATTGTATCCAGCACAATTATCATTTAAATATGATGGAGGGAATAAACAATTTCCAGACAAGCGAAAGTTGAGAGAGTTTGCCTCTCATAAACCACCACTACAGGATATCTTACATGGACTGCTCTAGAGGGAAGTACCCCTAAGGCTAAAAAGATGTCACCAGGGAAAATAAAATCAAAGCAAAGAAAGCAGACCATCCAATACTAACTAAAGGCAAAGAATAAAACACCTAGTATATAAAGAATGGAGGAGGAAGAATGAGAAGGGAAAGAAATAAAGAAACATCAGACTGTGTTTACAATAACTTAACAAGAAAGTTAAGTTAGATTGTTAGATAGTAACCTTTGGTAACCATGAACCTAAAGCCAGCAATGGCAATAAGTACATATCTATCAATAATCACCCTAAATGTAAATGGTCTGAATGCACCAATCATAAGACACAGAGTAACAGAATGGATAAAAAAGCAAGACCCATCTATATGCTGCTTACAGGAGACTCACCTCAAACCCAAAGATATACACAGACTAAAAGTGAAGGGATGGAAAAAGATATTTCATACAAACAGCAAGGAGAAAAAAGCAGGTGTTGCAGTACTTGTATCAGACAAAATAGACTTCAAAACGAAGAAAGTAGCAAAAGATAAAGAAGGACATTACATAATGATAAAGGGGTCAGTCCAACAAGAAGATATAACCATTATAAATATATATGCACCCAACACAGGAGTGCCAGAATATGTGAAACAAATACTAACCGAATTAAAGGAGGAAATAGACAACAATGCATTCATTTTAGGAGACTTCGACACACCACTCACTCCAAAGGACAGATCAACCAGACAGAGGTTAAGTAAAGACAGAGAGGCACTGAACAACACACTAGAACAGATGGACCTAACAGACATCTACAGAACTCTACACCCAAAAGCAACAGGATACACATTCTTCTCAAGTGCACATGGAACATTTTCCAGAATAGACCACATACTAGGCCACAAAAAGAACCTCAGTAAATTCAAAAATATTGAAATCCTACCAACCAACTTCTCAGATCACCAAGGTATAAAACTAGAAATAAATTTTAGAAAGAAACCAAAAAGGCTCACAAATACATGGAGACTTAACAACATTCTCCTAATTAATCAATGGGTTAACGACCAAATCAAAACAGAAATCAAAGAATATATGGAGACTAATGACAACAACAACACAGAGCCACAACTTCTGTGGGATGCAGCAAAGGCAGTTCTAAGAGGAAAGTATATTGCAATCCAGGCCTATTTAAAGAAGGAAGAACATTCCCAAATGAATAGTCTAAAGACACAATTACTGAAATTGGAAAAAGAAGGAAAAATGAGGCCCAAAGTCACCAGAAGGAGGGACATAATAAAGATCAGAGAAGAAATAAATAAAATTGAGAAGAATGAAACAATAGAAAAAATCAATGAAACCAAGAGCTGGTTCTTTGAAAAAATAAACAAAATAGATAAACCCCTAGCCAGAATCATTAAGAGAAAAAGAGAATCTACACACATAAACACAATCAGAAATGAGAAAGGAAAAATAACGGCAGACCCCACAGAAATAAAAAGAATTATAAGACAATATTATGAGAATGTATATGCTAACAAGCTGGAAAGCCTAGAAGAAATGGACAACTTCTTAGAAAAATACAACCTTCCAAGACTGACCAAGCAAGAAACAGAAAAACTAAACAGACCAATCACCAGTGACGAAATCGAATCGGTAATCAAAAAACTACCCAAGAACAAAACCCCTGGGCCTGATGGATTCACCTCTGAATTCTACCAGACATATAGAGAAGAAATAACACGCATTCTCCTTAAAGTTTTCCAAAAAATAGAAGAGGAGGGAATACTTCCAAACTCATTCTATGAAGCCAGCATCACTCTAATACCAAAACTGGGCAAAGACCTCACCAAAAAAGAAAATTACAGACCAATATCCCTGATGAACGTAGATGCAAAAATACTCAACAAAATATTAGCAAACCGAATTCAAAAATACATCAAGAGGATCATACACCATGATCAAGTGGGATTCATCCCAGGGATGCAAGGATGGTACAACATTCGAAAACCCATCAACATCATCCACCACATCAACAAAAAGAAGAACAAAAAACACATGATCATCTCCATAGATGCTGAAAAAGCATTTGACAAAATTCAGCATCCATTCATGATTAAAACTCTCAACAAAATTTATATAGATATCAAGTACCTCAACATCATAAAGGCTATATATGACAAACCCACAGCTAACATCATACTTAACGACGAGACGCTGAAAGCTTTTCATCTAAGATCGGGAACAAGACAGGGATGCCCACTCTCTCCACTGTTATTCAACATAGCACTGGAGGTCCTAGCCACGGCAATCAGACAACACAAAGAAATACAAGGCATCCAGACTGGTAAAGAAGAAGTCAAATTGTCACTATTTGCAGATGACATGATACTGTACATTAAAAAACCTAAAGACTCCACTCCAAAACTACTAGAACTAATATCTGAGTTCAGCAAAGTTGCAGTATACAAAATTAACACACAGAAATCTGTTGCTTTCTTGTACACTAACGATGAACCAACAGAAAGGGAAATCAGAAAAACAATTCCATTCACAATTGCATCAAAAAGAATAAAATACCTAGGAATAAACCTAACGAAGGAAGTGAAAGACCTGTACTCTGAAAACTACAAGACACTCCTAAGAGAAATTAAAGAGGACACTAACAAATGGAAATGCATCCCATGCTCTTGGCTAGGAAGAATAAATATTGTCAAAATGGCTATACTACCTAAAGCAATCTACAGATTCAATGCAATCCCTATTAAACTACCAACAGCTTTCTTCAATGAACTGGAACGAATAATTCTAAAATTCATATGGAACCACAAAAGACCACGAATAGCCAAAGCAATCCTGAAAAGGAGGAACAAAACGGGGAATTACGCTCCCTGACTTCAAGCTCTACTACAAAGCCACAGTAATCAAGACAATTTGGTATTGGCACAAAAACAGACCCACAGACGAGTAGAACAGAATAGAAAATCCAAACATTAACCCAAACATATACAGTCAATTAATATTTGATAAAGGAGCCTTGGATATACACTGGGGAGATGACAGCCTCTTCAGCAGCTGGTGTTGGCAAAACTGGACAGCTACATGTAAGAGAATGAAACTGGACTACTGTCTAGCCCCATACACAAAGGTAAACTCAGGGTGGATCAAAGACCTGAATGTAAGTCATGAAACCATAAAACTCTTAGAAAAAAACGTAGGCAAAAATCTCTTGGACATAAACATGAGCGACTTCTTCATGAAGATATCTCCCTTGGCAAGGGAAACAAAAGCAAAAATGAACAAGTGGGACTATATCAAGCTGAAAAGTTCTGTACAGCAAAGGACACCATCAGTAGAACAAAAAGAGATCCTACAGTATGGGAGAATATATTCATAAATGACGTATCTGAAAAGGGGTTGACATCCAAAAGATATAAAGAACTCATGCACCTTAACAAACAAAAAGCAAATAATCCAATTAAGAAATAGGCAGAGGACATGAATAGACACTTCTCCAAAGAAGAAATTCAGATGGCCAACAGGCACATGAAAAGATGCTCCACATCGCTAATCATCAGAGAAATGCAGATTAAAACCACAATGAGATATCACCTCACACCAGTGAGAATGGCAACATTCAGAACACAAACAACAGCAAATGTTGGTGAGGATGAGGAGAAAAGGGAACCCTCCTACACTGCTGGTGGGAATGCAAATTAGTTCAACCATTGTGGAAAGCAGTATGGAGGTTCCTCAAAAAACTCAAAATAGAAATACCATTTGACCCAGGAATTCCCCTCCTAGGAATTTACCCTAAGACTGCAGCAGCCCAGTTTGAAAAAGACAGATGCACCCCTATGTTTATCGCAGCACTATTTACAGTAGCCAAGAAATGGAAGCAACGTAAGTGTCCATCAGTAGATGAATGGATAAAGAAGATATGGTACATATACACAATGGAATATTATTCAGCCATAAGAAGAAAACAAATCCTACCATCTGCAACAACATGGATGGAGCTAGAGGGTATTATGCCCAGTGAAATAAGCCAAGCTGAAAAAGACAAGTATCAAATGATCTCACTCATATGTGGAGTATAAGAACAAAGAAAAAAACTGAAGGAAAGAAGCAGCATTAGACTCAGAGAACCCAAGAACTGACTAATAGTTACCAAAGGGAAAGGGACTAGGAAAATGGGTGGGAAGGGAGAGATATGAGGGAAAAAGGTGCATTACAATTAGCAGATGTAATGTTGGAGGGGCATGGGGAGGGCTGTACAAGTCAGAGAAGACAAGTAGTCATTCTATAGCATCTCACTATGCTGATGGACAGTGACTGTAATGGGGTTAGTGGGGGGGGTCTTGATGAAGTGGGTAGGTTAATAACCATAATATTGCACATGTAGTTGTAGAATAATGGTACCAAAAAATATATATATATTAACAAACCGAATTCAAAAATACATCAAAAAGGTCATCCATCATGATCAAGTGGGATTCATCCCAGGGATGCAAGAATGGTACAACATTCGAAAATCCATCAACATCATCCACTACATCAACAAAAGGACATAAACCACATAATCATCTCCGTAGATGCTGAAAAAGTAATCGACAAAATTCAACATCCGTTCATGATAAAAACTCTTAACAAAATCGTTATAGAGGGCAAGTAACTTAACATAATAAAAGCCATATATGACAAGCCCACAGCCAACATTATACTTAACAGTGAGAAGCTGAAAGCTTTTTTTTAAGATCGGGAACAAGACAAGGATGCCCACTCTCCCCACTTACATTCAACATAGTTCGGGAGGTCCTAGCCACGGCAATCCGACAACACAAAGAAATAAAAGGCATCCAGATTGGCAAGGAAGAAGTCAAACTGTCCCTGTTTGCAGATGACATGATATTGTACATAAAAAACCTAAAGAATGCACTCCAATTCCATTCACTACTAGATCTAATATCTGAATTCAGCAAAGTTGTAGGTCAAAATTAATACACAGAAATCTGTTGCATTCCTATATAGTAATGGTGAACTAGCAGAAAGAGAAATCAGGAAAACAATTCCATTCACAATCGCATCAAAAAGAATAAAATACCTAGGAATAAACCTAACCAAGGAACTGAAAGACCTATACCCTGAAAACTACAAGACACTATTAAGAGAAATTAAAGAGGACACTAATAAATGGAAATTCATCCTGTGCTCTTGGCTACAAAGAATTAATATTGTCAAAATGGCCATCCTGCCTAAAGCAATCTACAGATTCAAGGCAATCTCTATCAAAATACCAATAGCATTCTTCAATGAACTAGAGAAAATAGTTCTAAAATTCATATGGAACAACAAAAGACCCTGAATAGCCAAAGCTATCCTGACAAGGAAGAATATAGCAGGGGGAATTATGCTCCCTGATGTTAAGCTCTACTACAAAGCCACAGTAATCAAGACAATTTGGTACTGGCACAAGAAGAGACCCACAGACCAGTGGAACAGAATAGAGAGTCCAGATGTAAACCCAAGCATATATGGTCAATTAATATATGATAAAGGAGCCATGGATATACAATGGGGAAATGACAGCCTCTCCAACAGCTGGTGTTGGCACAACTGGACAGCTACATGTAAGAGAATGAAACTGGATTACTGTCTAACCCCATACACAAAAGTCAACTCAAAATGGATCAAAGATCTGAATGTAAGTCATGAAACATAAAACTCTTGGAAAAAAGTGTAGGAAAAATCTCTTGGACATAAACATGAGCAACTTCTTCATGAACATATCTCCCCAGTCAAGGGGAACAAAAGCAAAAATGAACAAGTGGGACTAAAGCAAACTAAAAAGCTTCTGTACAGCAGAGGACACCATCAGTAGAACGAAAAGACATCCTTCAGTATGGGAGAATATATTCATAAATGACGTATCTGATAAGGGGTTGGCATCCAAAATATATAAAGAGCTCACACACCTCAACAAACAAAAAGGAAATAAGCCAATTAAAAAACGGCAGAGGAGCTGAACAGACACTTCTCCAAAGAAGAAATTCAGATGGCCAACAGGCACTTGAAAAGATGCTCCACATCGCTAATCATCAGAGAAATGCAGATTAAAACCACAATGAGATATCACCTCACACCAGTGAGAATGGCAACATCCAGAACACAAACAACAGCAAATGTTGGTGAGGATGAGGAGAAAAGGGAACCCTCCTACACTGCTGGTGGGAATGTAAACTAGTTCAACCCTTGTGGAAAGCTGTATGGAGAGTCCTTAAAAATCTAAAAATAAAAATACCATTTGACCCAGGGATTTCACACCTAGGAATTTACCCTAAGAATGCTGCAGCGCAGTTTGAAAAAGACATATGCACCCCTATGTTTATCGCAGCACTATTTGCAATAGCCAAGAAATTGAAGCAACCTAAATGTCCGTTAGTAGAAGAATGAATACAGAAGATGTGGTTCATATACACAATGGAATATTATTCAGCCATAAGAAGAAAACAAATCCTACCATTTGCACCAACATGGACGGAGCTAGAGGGTATTATGCTCAGTGAAATAAGCCAGGTGGAGAAAGACAAGTATCAAATGATTTCACTCATATGTGGAGTATAAGAACAAAGAAAAAACTGAAGGAACAAAACAGCAGCAGACTCACAGAATCCACGAATGGACTAAAAGTTACCAAAAGGAAAGGGAGTGGGGAGGATGGGTGGGAAGGGAGGGACAAGGGGGAAAAGGGCATTATGATTAGCACACGTAATGTAATAGGGGGGGACACGGGAAAAGCAGTATTTACAGAGAAGACGAGTAATGATTCTATAGCATCTTACTATGCTGATGGACAGTGACTGTAATGGGGTATGTGGTGGGGACTTGATAATAGGGGGTCTAGTAACCATAATGTTGTTCAAGTGATTTTATATTAATGATACCAAAATAAAAAAAATAATAAAATTAATAAAATTAAAAAAAGAGCATCGGAACCAGACAGACTTGGGTTCAGATGTCAGTCCTGCTACCTGTTAATCAGCATGACCTTGAATATGTTTATCTCAGCAACTGATTCTTTCTTTCTTTCTTCCTCTTTTTTTTAAAATCCTTCTATCTCCCTCCCCTCTGGCACCAGTGAGTTTGTTCTCTATATTTATGAGTGTGTTTCTATTTTTCGTTGTTGTTTGTTCATCTGTTTTTTTTTAGATTCCCCCTGGAAGTGAAATCATATGGCATTTGTCTTTGACTCATTTCACTTAGTGTAATACCTTCTAGGTCCATCCATATTATTGTGAATGACAAGAGTGCATTCTTTTTTATGGCTGAGTAATATTCCACTGTGTATACATACAAAATCTTTATTAATTCATCTATTAATGGGCACTTAGGTTGCTTCCATATCTTCGCTATTATAAAAAATGTTGCAACAGACATAAGGGCATATATATTTTTTCTAATTAGTGTTTTCATTTTCTTCAGGTAAATACCTAGAAGTGTAATTGCTGGATCATATGTCATTTTCATTGTTAATATTTTAAGAAACTTCTGTACCGTTTTCCAAAGTGGCTGTGTCAATGTACAATAGGGTTCCCTTTTCTCTACATCCTCACCAACACTTGTTATTTCTTGTCCTTTTGATACTAGCCATTCTAACTGGTATGAGGTAATACCTCATTGTGATTTTGATTTGCATTCCCCTTATGATTAGTGATGTGGAGCATCTTTTCGTGTGTTTGTTCGCCATGTGTATGTCTTCTTTGGAAAAATGTTGGAGTCGTATGAGTTCTTGATCTGTTTTGGATATTCGCCCCTTATGTGATACATTATTTGCAAACATCTTCTCCCATTCAATAGGTCGCCTTTGCATTTTGTTGATGATTTCCTTTGTTGTGCAAAAGCTTTTCAGTTTGATGTAGTCAGCACTTGTTTCTTTATCAACAAAATAGGAACAACTGTAGTAAACTACCTATTGGTTGGGAGGATTAAATGAAAAAAAAAAAGGATTATAAAGTGCCTGGCACACATAAATAGTTGAGGAAGTAAGAAAGGTAGACTAGCATAAGACCTGTAGTACAGTTTAAGTCAGACTTCCAAGGTTCCAATCCCGATTCTGTTACTAGCTGTGCCACCTTGGGCAAGTTCTTGGCTGCCTGCAACTTCCCTACATGTAAAATAGAGGAAACAGTACTACCGGTCCCCAGTGCCTTATCCAAAATCCTAGGTAAGAGGTGGGTTTCTGAATTAGAATGTTTTTGGACTTTTTAGAGAGGTCATGTCGTGTGTACGCCATATATTTTGTAACATTCTCACTGGGTTCTTAGACAGCACCCTCTTAATCAAACTTCTTTTTTCTGCAGCTGTATATATATACTTACACAAACATATTAATGGAATTAAAGAAAAAGAAAAAAAACACAGCTCACAATTAATTCAGATCAGAATTTGCCTCTAAATAAATTGTGAAAAAACTGGGCATGTGCTCCATTTTGGCTTTCAACATAAGTAGCCCAGGTCCAGCATAAAAGTGTATTGTGTATTCAGCATGTGTCTGTTGAATGGACCCTCCCTAAATGATGGTCTTGTCCATCTGGTTTGATGAGATTCCCAAGATGTCAGCTTTCTGCATTTGTCTGTGGGATGGAGTAAAGGCAGGGCAAAGGACTTAACGCTGGAACAAAGGCCCCGCGTGGAGCTTCCAAGGGGCCATATGAGTGCAACATTTTACACCTGAGGTAGAGGAGTGGAGGTCTCCAGCCCCACAGGCCTTGGGCCTTCCACAGGAGGAACACTCCTTTGCCACTGGCTAGCAAGAGAAAAGGCAGGGAGGGTGGAGTGAGAACTGCTTCTCGTCTTCCCCAAATATAACCTCCACAAAAGCAACCATCTATTGTTTGTTTTGTTTTGTTTGTTCATTTTTCTTATTTTTGTTGACTGGTCTGTTCTAAGTGCCTACAAGAATGACTGGCTCTTAGTAGATAGTCAGTACATATTACTGAATGAATGAAAAAAACGAGTAAGAATGAGCATTTATTAAATGCCTGCCGTGTGCCAGGCAATTTTACATAATTTCTTCAATCCTTCTATCAGTCTTATGTAGTAAGACTCTCAGTTCCGTTTTACATGTGGGGAAACTGAAGCTCAGACAAGCTCACATCATCAGGGTCCGCATCTCGGCCTCAGCCCCGGCCCATTCCCTGTGTCCTGCCGTGTCAGGTACTTTGTGAAAGAGTCTAACCTGGTGTTTGTCAGGTACCTCCTGTCAGAGTGGACCAAGGTGGGGCATTGGGCTCAAGGTCGAGATGTAGGCTGAGCTGGGAGGTCTGAGAGAGTCCAGCCCAATCAGAACCCTTGGCTCTACCGAGTCAAGCAGGTATGACTTCCTCAGACCTAATAATCTTGGCTGTTTGGGTCCAGCTCATAAACTGGACATCCTGGCTCAAAGTGATGCCAAGTCTCTGGCTTGTGACTGTGATCTCTGATCCTTCCATAAGCTCTCTTTCCTGGCTTGTTCCAGCTCCACCCTACACTGACTGTATGACCTTAGGCAAGTCATGTTTTGCTTTTCCCTTCAGTACGTGTAGAAAGGGTGACCACATTTCCCCTGAGAGGTGTAGAGAGAACCAGAGGCAGTAAATGTAAAGAGTTTGAATAGTTTCTGTTATAGTCATAAGCCTCCCAAATGGTAGCTGCCCTTGCTGCTGCTATTTGTATATTTAGGATAAAGGCCTCCAGCTGGTTTACCATATCACCAGCTGAATCTGGGACCCAGGTGGCTGGGGGCTGTGTACTGATAGTAGTCTGAGAGTCCTGGGAGGATGGCTACAGTGCCCTTTATCCCTGTCACATAAGATGTGGCTCTGAGTGAGAGTTCAGGACTCATTTGCTGAAAGACTGATCAACAGTGGGATGGACAAGGTCATTGCATCTCTATGCTTGTCCCCTCCACAAGGGGACTTCTGCAAGAACAAAATTGCAACTGTGATGTATATTCAATCACAGTCTCTTAGAACATGGAAGGTGCTTGAAGCAAATGCAAGTTCAGAGCTGTTAAGGAACCAAAGAACAAAATGAGAGGTGTGTGTGTTATAGTTTTTTATTTGTCTATATATGACTATACCTCTTTCATCCTGAAGGTTTATAATTGCTCAGAGACATAGAAAATATTACATGTGTTTATATATACTTAGAAAAAAGTATGGGAAATATGCACTGAGGTGCCAACGGTGGTTATTTTGAAATGGAATTATTGCAGGTAGTTCTTTTTTTCTCTTTGCTTATCTATACTTTCTACTATTCCAGTGGAGGACCATGCATTGCTTAGGCGACTTATGTAGGAACATGAAGGGACTCAACCTAAGATCCTCCAAATTATAGCTCTTTCACTTCTGTCCTACCTGTGGTTTCTTTAAGGGCAATTTCTAAGTGTTGATGCCTCTGTCTGAATTGAGAGCAAGAAAGGCACAAAGAAAAAAAAATGCTGGCCATCCATGTCTAGACATTTAGGAAGAGGCAGAAAAGGAAAGAAAATATCATTTGTGGGTTTCTGTTACTTGCCTCCTACCATGTAGAGTGCTATAATTATACTTTCTTATTTAACCCATCTGTGAATACTGCATGAGTAGTAGAAGAGACTAGATGTTATTCTCCCCATTTCACAGAGAAAGAAACTTAAGACTGAGAGAAGTCAAGTCAGTTCTCTATATCACAGATCCAGGAAACAGAAGTCATTTAGACTCAAAACACTGCTTTCAACCGCTGTGTCACTGAATTGAACAGATAGTGGGACCGAGTGGTGCACATATTTGCATCTCTCTTCATCTACATTTGTGTGTGTGTATACATATAGTATGTATACACTACAACTATAATATGCACATGTATATAGGTGTGTGTACATATACACTAATGACTTCAGTCTTCTAAGTGCTTATAGGAAAACAAATGGATAAAATGGGTAGAAAATTACTTCAACATGTAAATATGGTCATAGATACTTATCTTAGTGTGACCCAGAATTACTGGGTTAATTTGGGGATATTTGTGTCAGGACAGTCCTAGAAAGCCAGCACTAGAGGAAATCTTGGTGATCACCTGGTTATCAACTTCTTGATTTCTTTCTTGATTTATTGGTTTCTTTCTTGATTTATTGAATGCTCTCTCTCCCGCTCTCTTTCTCTCCTTTTCTCCCTCAGCTCCTTTCCCCCTTCTTCTTTTTTACCTCCTCCTTTTAATATCAGCAGAAACCTTTATTCAAAACAACTTAGAAGGCTCAACAATTTTAAAATGTACAAACCAAAATAAAATGAAAGTAGGTGGCCTAAGGATCTAGGCTGAAGCCTCCTTCTCAGGGCCCCTGGGGACTGCTGAAGAGCCCTGGGACTGAAACACCGTGGCTCTAGGTCCCCATGCTTGTCGCCAAGGCGGGGACTCAAGGCCAGGGATGTGAAGACTGTTCTCCAAGTCTATCAGCAGCTTCTTGCAGACATGAAATGGGAAAGTGCTCACTCACCTAAGAGCTGTCTTCACACTTTATTACAATTATTTGTTCAATTTTTCTATTCTTTCTGCTGGAATGTAAAGTACTTGGAGAGCAGATGGAATATCTGAGCTATTCTCCATTGTACTTCCCTACCTAGCTCAGAGTCACACACCTGGTAGGCGTTGAATACAATATTGCTGAATGGATGATCCCCTGGGTGAATGTAGTAGATCCTTTATGCCCGGTCTCATACTGTTGTGCCGTGAATTTGTGATGCGTTCACATAATGGGTCAGTATACGGACAGAACTAGTAGCCTCCAACTTGAGATGCTAATCATACTGAATAATAACCCCTCCCTCCCTATGCCCCTACACCCTGAGACCTTTCCTCACTTCACAGCCTACATACAGCTCCTGTCATTCAGCTGTCAGGTCCAAGGTTGGGAATTAAAAAAAGAAAAATTCAGCTGACCCCATTTATAATTCAGTGAATGTTAAATCTGTAGAGAAATCCTCTTGCCCTTCCAGAGCTGGGGACCGCCACCTCCTCCTCCCCAGTGTCTTCACAGCACTGTCCACTAGCTTTCCCTGAGGTCAGCTTCAGCTAGAGGGCCTGGTGAGCTCTGATGGCCTGGGGGATGGGATGGCAGGGAGGGGAGGTGAAGTTTACTGAATGGGGAGGAGAAAGCCAACCCCATCCCACTTAAACCCATTCTCTGAAGTTTGGGGTTGTCCTGGTTTCACCTTCCTGCTCTGCTGTATTTCAAGCTGGCGTGGGGTGTGGGAGGGTTCAGGAGAAAGGGGCCTGCTTCTGGGCCCCTAACTGCTTTGGCTCAGAGATTCCAGCTGCACATGAGTGGCCTGGCCTCTGCAGCTGGCCTTGCCTCTCTTCTTTGCCGGGGAGCAGGGAGGCTCAGGCTGGGGAACTCAGAGAAATCAGAGGGCCTCAGCCTCTTGCTGGGGTGGCCTGTGGGCAGCTGTGGGCCATTTCCTGTGGCCTCTAAAGTTAAAGGGCTCTATGCTTTTCCCAGGGCCTCTGTAGACCTGCTTCTCTTTTCCTTTATGGACAATGGGCTGGAGAGAATAGATGCTCCTGAACATCCGGGTTTCACTTTATACAAATTAGTTTTCCTGGAAATGAAAATTTGCTTTCCATGAAAGCCAAAGCTCATTGGATTCCCTTTGGAATGTCCTGGCTGGCAGTTTCAGGGTGTAAAGAGCACAGATAACCTCACAGTTCCCCCACAGAAAGGGAACTGGAAAATTATCAAGCACAGTTTCTCCTATGCCCCATTTGAGCATCTCCTTCATTATTTTGTAGTACCTGGGATATTATTAACTTAATGTGTTCTTCAGATTGACTCATACGTTTTTTATTATTTTATTTTTGGTTAAATCAATGATTTCAAAACAGAAATTTATATCACTACCAGTAAATGGAAAATCAGGAATACTTGCCACAAATAGAAACTAACTCTACAAATCAATACAATGGAAACCAAACAATTTTATATAATTCTAGACAGATGCTGTTACCTCTGGAAGGTTCTTAGTGGGAACATTGTTCTGTCTTTTTTAAAGAAGGGAGGTTGGCACATGTTACAGAATTGTCAAGAGCAAGTCAGCACTGAACCAAAACCATTCGCCATTACTGAATTTGAAGGACAGAATGAAAATTAGAAGTCTTTTTTAAATGATTTAATTTTGATGCATCACACACTGTGGTGAACACCATATATCCTAGTAGAGTGTTGTTTTTTTTCTTACCAGGGAAGGGACTGGCTCCCGGGAACACAGTGAATCTGTGACAGTGGTTGGATTAGACCCAGGACACAGGACTCCAGAGCAGGTTTCCCTGTCCACTAAACACACTCCAAAACGGCCTCTTTGAAGGGAGCAATTCACTTTCAGGAGTCAGGTCTCACTGGGTAAGGGGTTTATCAGGATAAAGGTTGTATCATTTTTTTCCACCCCAGATGTCTGAAGGTGGTGTTGTTAAGGTATTAGGTTTTCAGCATTCTAGATACCACTTCGTATTTTTCTATCCTACTTAAGAAGTAC
This sequence comes from Smutsia gigantea, assembly GCA_032199065.1. Classification (NCBI taxonomy): domain Eukaryota; kingdom Metazoa; phylum Chordata; class Mammalia; order Pholidota; family Manidae; genus Smutsia; species Smutsia gigantea. The sequence goes on from JAVSCE010015779.1 coordinate 267,501, forward strand.
ATTGGAATTATTAAGGGACTGTTTTAGTTATATGGTAATTTGTGCTAAATTATAAAAATGAAAGAGTAAATCAGTCACAAGCATGCTGAACTTTGACTATTAATAGTTTAATCACTCATTCATTCATTTATTGAGCAACATACACCTTTAGATACATCCATCTGTGTGGCTATTAGAAGACCCTTTGGAGCAGCCTGATATCCTGTTCTTCCATGGCAATTTTTTAAGCCTCAACTTTTGCTCAAGGTCAAAGAGTCAACAGACAAATTCACCTCCAGGTTTAATTTCCCCAGAGTTTCTAAAAGCAGGAAGAGAGGCTGTAACGTTTGCTGAATACCAACAATGTGCACAGGGCTATGCTGGGTAGGTGCTGTTATCCCAGCCTCAGGCATGGAACAGCAGCAAGCCCACTGAAGCACTTTGTCCAAGTTGCACCAGTCTGAGCACATAGAATTTGACTTGAGTTCAAGTCTAATTCCAAAGCCAGCACTCTTCTACTGCATTTCAAGCTACATGCTTATAAGTGTTTTGAGAAAAGACAATTTTTCTCACATATGCTTTTCTCACAGGGCTTACCACTGGGCCCTATACATAGTTGTTACTCAGTAAATATCTGCTGAGGATAATGGTGATGTAATAGATGGGGGAAGTTGAGGTCCAGAAGAGACAGGTGAAGGAAAATAAACACTGATCCTGGCTCAAGGCTCCCTAGACTTCATTACCTCACATAGGGCTCCTTGGAAATGAATGCTATACGTATCTAAAGTTGCATGTCTTTTATTTATTGTCAATTTGGGAACTAAAATGAAGTGAGGTAAGAGGCTGGTTATTGATCAGTCTTGCTTTAGAATCAAATGTAGACTATCTGGCATCTTCCCTGGCATGTCTGCAGATTGACAGAATCTTCCTCAAACCAGCAGAACACTGAAAAAAAGAAAAGAAAATGAAAGGAAAAAGGAAAGAGAGGGAGGCAAAACTTGCTCTTCATGAGAGGGTTTGCCTGAGCCAGGCTCAGACATTTTTTAAAGACTCTCGGCCCCAGAAAGCCCTTAGCTCTGTCTCATCAGACCCATCCTTTGACACGGCCTCAGTCTTTTCTACACTGGGCCTCTCACTTTCAGCCCTACTGCCCCTGCCCCCAGAACCTTTCTCATTCTCTTCATGACCCAGGTAATTTCACGGGTTTCCAAAGGAAACCCTAGCATCGCACTGTAAGCCCTTGACTGTCCTCCAGAGGTTGGATATGCTCATTTGCTGTGCCCATGGTGGCTTGGACCATAGGGGATGAACCCAAACCTAGACCCAGGTGATGCCAAGTTTCAGCGCACCATGTCTTGGCTCTCCATCTTTCCTTTGACCCCTGGGTTGGGTTTATTGCCCCAGCACACATGGCAGAGCCACATAGCTGGAGGAACACTGATGCAGGAGCTGAGAATCAAGGCTCCACATTCCAGACCTGCCACGTGAGCTCCAGCAGGTCTCCCTCTCTCTCTGCTTCTCAAAATAAGGTGTTTGGATTAGATCAATGCTTTCCAACACCATGTTACTAGAACCCGAGGTAGATACTTTGAAGCAACCAAACAGCCACTGAGGAAGGCAAATTAGACAGGAGCTTGCACCCACTCACCTCCTGCTATTAGCCTTGCCTGTTGGGTTTTCCTGTTATATTAGGAATAAGTGTGTTACGAATAAGATTTTGTGAGAAAGCAGTTTGTCATCTGTTTAAGTAACTTGAAAAACACTCACTTTCTAAATTCATGTTTAGCTAAGCAAGCACCCACTGCTTTACACACACACACAAACAATATCCCCAGAGAAAATAAATGGACACAAACAAAACATTATTTTCCTAATGACATGCCTATTATAGATGATAGGTTAACTGAAATGTGAGAAGGAAGTTGACTAAGAAAACGCTTTGTTAAGTCACCCCCATTTTGATACATCGCATGAATCTTTGGTGTTATGAGTATCTCACAGGCCAACTTTGGCCTCTGGGAACTGCTGAGACCAGGGAACAAAGTCGTCATGGATGTGTTTGTGTCTCTGAAATTTACTACAATCAAGGATGTATGCATGCATGTGTATTTATGCACACACATATATATATATATATGTTCCCATGTATATATGTGTGTGTGCATATGTATATATATGGCAGGCTATTACAAGATCTGCTGGCCATATCTTTATGGATAGAGCTGCAAACTTGGCCAGACAACATCTTCCCTTTTTCTGACTCCCCATAACTCCACAGCTCTTCTATTTCCTGAGGAGCTGAGGCTGGAAGCTCCTGCTCCCTTGCTCTCCAGCCTCATCTCTTGCCCCTTACACTCAGCTCCCCAGTTTCATTGAACTACAATGCTCCAGGGAGAAATGAAGACTAAACTAGAGAGATGGCAGTGAGGTTGGAGGTGGAGAGGGACGCTGAGAGGTGGAGACCAGAGGACCATGGAGGTGGCAGCGGTATGTGCATGTGGGAGTGTCATATATGCATATGTGATGTGTGTAAGTGCTGTGTATATTGTATGTGTATGTGTGTAGTGTTTGTGTGTGTATGTGTGTGGTATGCATGTGCTATGTGGATATGTATATGTGGGGATATGTGCGGTGTATATGCATGTGTGTGTGTGTGTATGTTTTGGCAAGGATTGCTGGAAGAAAAGACTTGAATGGGCTGAGTGGATACAGAGGGTGAACACTGAGCCAGGACTGACTGAGTGGCTGTTGGGGCCAGTGGCCCAGAAAGAAAGGAACGAAGCAATGTGGAGGAAAGGAATTATAGTAACTGCTAGAACTAAGTCCCAAAAGAGTCAAGAAGTGGGGGGGGATGGCCTTCAGGGAACCGCAGCCCATAGGCAGGCCTGGCCTTGTGGAGCAGAAGGATGCTGGGATGTTATTGCCCCACCAGGTAGGCCCCCCTCAGCCTGGGGCCCAGAGGAAGCAGAGCAGGGGGAGTAGTGGCTGGTGGCAGAAGAATGGGAAGGGAGCATACACATGGATTTAGTCACTGTTCTCAGGAAAAGACAATTCTGAGGGACGGGCAAGCTGGGCTGGGAAAAGAGAGATGATTTAGACCAGGCAGTGGGCTAAAGTGTTTTGCAATGTGTGGTCCATTTATATCAGAATCACCAGGGAGAACATGTTAACAATGCAGATTACTGAGCTGACCCCAAAGCTACTGAATCAGAATTTCTGGGAATCTTTATTTTTCACAAGCTTTCCAAGTGATAGCATGTCTGTTAATGTTTGAGAGTCACCATGATTGAGAAGCTCCTCGGGATGATGAAACCCAATGAATGTTTTCCCAAAGGGTTCTGCCGGCCCTTGGAATGCCCCTTCTCTGCTACTCCACTTCCTGGCTTCCCTGAAAGGCAAGCAGGCAGGGTTTCCCTGAGCATGTCCTTCCTTTAGGCCCACAGTTAAGTCCCACTGTGGCCAAACTCTGACATTTGCTGACAGTGGGGTCAAGCGTGCTTCTCTTCTTGGCAGGCAGCAGAGCTGCAGAGCAAGGTCAGGTATCCTCCAGAGGTCAGGAGGTCCAAATTCTAATCTGGCCTTGGTTGTGTTCCAAGCTTCCTGACTTTGGGTAGAGTCTTTCTCCATGGAAGGATAGGAGCTCCTGCCTATGTCACAGGGCTATTCCAAGGAAGGAACAAGGCCTTGGGTGGAAAGATGCTGCAGACATGCCAGCCTCAGTGCTGTCATTGGGAACAGCACCTAACAGCCTCATTGGAGCTGTCGCCTTGCAGATTCTTGTTTTCTCTCCTTCCCTCCCCACCTGCCCTGCTCTCCTCTTCACCCACACTGCCTGTAGTGATGTCCACAACTACCCCGGGGGGTAAGAACTGACATCCTTATCTTGCAGACGAGGGTGCTGTGCCTCAAAACCCACACATAGCAGCTGGTAGGACCTAGACTGAAGCCTAGATCGACCCAACACCATTGCCCAGAGACGCTATATGAACATAAATCTGGTCACCAAGGAACTTAAATTCTGTGGTCTGATTCCCAGGTCCTGGGTATTGCAGAGGAGCAACAGGACACTTGATACGGAATTACAGGAGATGGAGGGGATGCTTCTGATGGTGGAGATCTGAGAGGGCCATTTGGAAGGAGTGTAATTAAGACAAGGAGATGTCGTGTGGGATGTTTTTTAAGTGGGGTTTTGAGGGAAGCCTATGGGTTCAACAGGATGGCAAAGCGAGCACATCATAAGCAAAGGTACAGAGAGAGGAGATTTCTACTCCCATTCAGGGAAGTAACTGATCATACAGGTAGAGTAAAAAGCATGAAAGGGAATGATGAGTAAGAAGATATTACAGGACCAGATGTGGGGGGCCTTGAATGCCGTGCTAGGGAGGGTGTCTGCAGCAAAGGATGGTCCAGTGGAGGTGGGCATCAAACAAGGGCCTGGAGGCAGGAAAGGGCAGGCCTTTTTGGGAGTCAGTCACCTTGGTGTTCAGCATGGCAGGAGCACAGGGCTGCCTGCCTCATCTGGTCCCCACCCCTAGGCAGAATCCCTTCCTAAAGGTTGCATGGACCTCTCTGCTGGGATCACCTTACAAAAGAGCATCCATCCCTCCAGCTGCCTAGATTGAGCAAGAGGCTAGAAGCAGGGGAGTAAGCAGCCGCTGTGAGTCAGACCATCCCCACGCAGGCTCCAGCCTGGGCCTGGGGCCCCAGCTGGGATTGGAGATCCTGCCCTGGTTGCATTTGCCAAATATTTGCTGTACAGCTGAATGTGGCTCAGAGCCGCCCGACTCACTGGGAGCTCTTCTAGTGGCTCCGGCCCCTGCCATGGCTACTCTCTTTTTCCTCCTCCTCTGCACACCTCACTTTCTCTTCCTTTGCCTCCCATGCTTTCCTTTAACTTCCTTCTCTTCTTCTTCCTCTTTGAGTTGGCCCTCCTCTGCCTTTCCTTCCTTTTTTACTTCCAACTTCTTCTCCTCCCTCCTTGGAAGCCTTTTATTGTCAGTATTTTGTTACGTGTAATGTGACTCAGAAGACCCCAGTTTAGACCAAACTACCAGTGACTCACTAGAAGGCCTTAGACTCATGTCTTCTTTCTGGGCCTCAATTGGCCTATCCGTCCAATGAGGCAATTTAATGAGATGATGGTTTAATAATGGCAAGGATCCCTCAGAATCTGTCCTTCTAGAATTGTCTGCTTTTACCCACTCTCCTCTTTTATAGAATCATTAAATTACAGAGTTCACAGGGCTCTCAGACTCCATCCATTTAGGGCCATGGACTTAAACCCTAGCTGCCTACTGGAATCTCCTATTGAGCTTCTAAAACTCAGTTTTGCCCAGACCCTAAGCCAGATCAGCTCGGTGAGAATATATGCGGGTGGTGCTCAGGCATTCATTTTTTAAAAGTTCCCCAGGTGATTCTCCTGTGCAACCAAGGTGGAGAATTACTGAAATAGCAGACCCTCCCTTCAGTAAAGGTGGAGACACGGGGGCTCAGAGCAGGGAAAGGGACATTTCCAGGGTCACGTGGTGAGTCAGCGCCGACAGAACCAGAACCACAAGCCTCTCCCCATCTACGCCCCCTTGGCCTTGACTCTGAAGCACCTTAAGTAAATGCCACGGCCTGCAGTGGGGCCAGGCAGGCAAGCAGCCTTCTGACTCTGCCAGAGCCTGGCTTAGAGGTGAGGCCAGACACAGCCCCATTAAGCCAGGCATGCCTTATGGGAATTGCTCCTGGCTCCAGCTTAGAAGACAAACGGAGTGCTTTGGTTTTCTTTGGCTGCCTCCCCTGGTGGAGGAGCTTGGAGGAGAGCACCTGAGGACGCAGGTTGGCTGCTCTTCTCCCAGGCCAAGTGGGGCTGCCAGACAGGAGGACGGGAGACAGGTGGGGAGGCACACTTGCAGGGTGTGAGACGTGCACAGCTCCCACAGCTGTCAGCAGGCTGCCTGAGAAGCACCCCTTGCAGGGGCTGATGCCCGAGGGTGAAGGGAGGGAAGGCTCAGAACCTCAGTGTAGGCGGCAGCTGTATGTAAACCCCTCACCTTGACCTGACTCTAAGCAGACCCTCTCGGGCATATGCAAGTGCCACTCCTTCCTCCCAGACAGTGGTTATAGCGGAAGGAGATCTTGTTCGATCTTCGTTAGAGCTGCTGTTCATTGAGGCTCCCTATGTACCAGGCATTATGATAATTTCTTTGTTCTTTGTATATAATTCTCACATAGATCCTTCTCAGCTCACTGTGGCAGGAAGGACTAGTTTGCCCACTCCAAGGATGAAGAAACAGGGTGGAAGAGATGAATCCCACCATCCAGGCATACAGCCTTGAAGGCACACAGCAGATGCGGAACTCAGGCTCAGGTCTGCCTGATTTAAAAGCTCAGCCTCTTAGCCACTATGCAACACCACTTTTATATAAATCAGCAGATTTGGGTTTCTCTCTCCACTCCTCTAATGAGAGGTTATGTGTCTTTAGGCAAATTAATGGACCTCTCTGGGCCTCAGTTTCCTCCTCTGTAAATTGATGCTTGCTCTGCCTATTTCACATGACTGATGTGAGGATCAAGTGAAAGTTGGACATGGAAGAGATTGGTAAATAGCAGAGAAGTACACAAAATAAGAGCTTATCGGAGTTATCACCAAACACAGCTGTGTCCACATTCAGGGAACCACCATCACACATACACCTGTGCACACTTGTGACCTTGGCCATCCTGGCAAATTCTTTGATTCCCAAGGACTCAGGTGGAGGAGTGGAAGGGAAGAGAGGCAATAATAAGAGCCTGTTTATAAAATACTTCTCATCTCTCAGATGAAAGCTTCTGGATAAATATCACAGCACCACATAAATAAAACATAAGTGAAATAATATTATTCCTACCCCCTCCAGCCAGCACGCCTGCAGATGCTGTCATTGAAGTCGAGGGCAGCTGGGTGATGTCCCAAGAGCAAAGGCTTTGGAACCAGAGTGAGTGGAGTTCAACTCTGGCCCCTTCCCTATACTGACTGAATGAGTTGGGGGCCGGTTCCTTAGCCTCGGTGAGCCTCAGTTTCCTCATCAGAGAGTTGGGAATAAAACAGCAATTACTGGTTGCTACAGCAATTACACAAGCTTCTCTCTGTATGTCTGGTACAGGACTCATCACACTAGAAATGCCGTGCCCCTTGGCATGCTGGTCTTCCCCGTTCTACTGTAAAGTTGCCTAAGGTAGCAAGTGCATCTCATCTTAGTGACAGTGTATACTCAATAGATGTTGACTCACTTTCTTCTTTAATTCTCTCAAAGCCTCTCCATCTTCACACCAAAGTTCAGACTCATGCCTATTTCTAACTCAAAATATTACTCAACTGGAACAGAAATTGTGGGGCTCAGGACTCTTGACTCGTTGAGATATCTGTTCTGCTACTTACCGGTTGTCTGACCTTGGATAAGTCCGTTCACATCTCCAGACTCAGTTTCTCTATCTCTGAAATGATCCTTCCTACATAGTATCCTTCCTACTCACTTAAGTCCTTGGTAGGAGGATACAATATGATACTACCAGTGAAAATGCTCTGTAAACTGTAAACATTTGGAAGTAGCTGGGAATGTTACTTATAGCAGACAGGCATTGTCTATCCGACAATATATTTGATTGAACCGAGTCATTTCTGCCAGGCTCTGGACACCCCACCCATGGTGTCCATTAACACCAAGATCTAAGACACAGTGTCTTCAGCACTTCACCCTTGGGTGAAGAGACTCAGGCATCCTCATGGTCCCTGATATCCCTAAGCCATCCCCATCATTACCTCCTCACTGACTTCTCCCATACCCTGCAGCCACAGGGTCTACAACACTGCTCATTTGGGGGTCTGGAGACCAGAAGTTGAGTCTGGGCCTTTATTCTGATATCCTATTCTTCTCGAACTCAACTTCTAGAGGCAACTGAAGAGATTGTAGATGACAGTAACCATCAGTGCTCAAGTTGTTAGCACTTTTACTTCCCAAGGACATACAGCCACAGGGAGTCAGAGATGCAAGGGACTCCCAAGGCCACTCAGCAATAAAGTCTATTTGGTGTTAGAATTGTGTCTTATTTCTCTCTTCATCACCACTGCCTAGCACAGTGCCTGGCCTGTACCCTGTATTCGGAAAATGTTTGTTAAATGCATTCTGACACTGACTACCCGTGAATTTGCTTAAAAATATTCTTCTTGCTAATAACTGGCAATTTTGAAATGTGATTTTAAGAAAGATTTACATTGTCTATAAAAATATTTAAACCATGTTTTTCAGATATGTTTCTCAGAGCTTAAAGGATCTGTGGTTAGCCTTGAGGGGACAACAAGCAATGGAATACTTTGAGGGAGGTATTAGATACGATCTTATGGCCCTGCTCTCATCTGTTTTCATGTACAAGGAAGGTCTTTTGGGAAGTGGATTCTATTGCTTTGAAATGTGTGAAAAATGAATGCTTGAAGGTATGAGAAGGAATCAGGATATCCTCAGTTAGGCACTGAGTTTAGAGTGGTGGGGAGTATGTGAAGACACCAATCCATAGTTGACTCTCCAATTTTGGGAGCAACACTTTCTATAGAAATCTTTTGGGTACTTGCATAAGACCATGTTTAAGAGGTACAGAAACTCCCTGGCATCTAGCCTCAGCTACAGACCAAAACTGCCAGCCCTCTCAAACTCTCTGCTTTCTTGAGTATATAGCCCATGGCTCCAGGTAGGTGGCCCCCCATTCCAAGTCTGGCATCCCTGGCTACAGTTGGCACATCTGGGAGCTTGGCCTAACTCTGGGCCAGGAGCTGTTTGTGCAGTCCAAGAACATCGCTGGGAAGCTGGGAGGAACTGTCCGAGGGGCTGCAGAGGAGAGGGCCCGTCCTTGTTTACTCCAGTAATACAGGCAACAGGTAGCTGGGCCAGGAGCAGGCTGTTGGCATTCTCACCAAGGGTCTTCGCTCTCAGATTCCAAGACAAGCTAGGAGAATGTTTCTGCAGCTGGGAAGAAAGGTGGGGGAATCCCTCTGAGGCCTTTTTATGCTTCATGAGTTTTTATATCCTTAAGGCAGCCACAAAAATATCTCCGGCTTCATCTTCTTTGTCGTGTTTCCCACTGATTTGGCTCCTGGAAAATCGCTGTTATGTTTGCTCCTGTGATCTAGAAGTCTGGCCCAGGCACCTAATCCAAAGTGGGAACTTTGGTGTCAAAAGCATAAGGTCTGTGTGCCCTTAACTGTGTTCCTGTGCGAACTTCTGATACCCCTAAAAACGAGTCAACTGAACAATGCAGAAAGAAAAATACAACTGTCAGAAATGAGATAGAACTGTCAAAAGCACACCAGATCTGGGTTACAGAGGAGCCCAAGTCATCCTTTCCTTTTTTTCTGGGAGGTGTAAATATAGCAAATTACCCATAAAATGGGGTAAAAGGTGAATCGTTACAGAGAAAGACCTACCACTATTATGTCTAAGATAGCTAGCTGTGCCCTGTGTCAATGACAACTGGTAATGATAAACTGTTTTTTGGTGGGGGGTTGGGGAAGGAATGCTGTCATAAGTTGCTGGATTAGACATGGAGGGCTTCTGGGCTGCCCCCAGTCTCCTCCCCCTAATTGTCTGGGGGCACTTTATTTTCCATGCAGATAGCTTGCTTCTCCCCAGACACCGCATATTCTCTAGTATGACTGCCTCAGTTCAAGTTCAGGGTTGATTTATCATCAAATACAAGAATGTCCACCGTAAAAGTGCCCTTAGAGAGTTTTGAGTGCAACCCCTTTAGTTTGCAAGAGGTCCCTTTTGGCAATCGCGCCTACGAGCTTCCACAGGGAATTTGATATTGCTAACACGGTCCCTCTTCTCTCTGTTAGAAATACCCTGTCATGTTGTCATGGGGGAAAGGATACTGGAGGGTTCAGTCATCCACTCCAGGTCACATTGCCTCTGTGAGGGGCAGTGACAAAGTCTGAACTACAAGTCCTCAATCAGTGCGTGTCTGTGAGCCCGGTGGCTTAGCAGAAGGCACCAACAGGAAGCTCAGAAGCATCATCTTAATGTCACAAATAGTTCTGGGACCTGCGTGGGTTAGTTCAGCAGGTCCAAACAAGGAGCTGAGGAGCCTCTATCAGCTCTAAATTCGTGAGAGGAAAACAAAATTCCGTCATAATGTTGACCATCTGTGGATGAGGGTGATTTTTTAAGAGAGGCCACTGGAAAAGGGGATGAGGAAAATGAAGACTTGCCTTAAGGAGACATGATTTTAAAGGGATCACTGGCTCAACTAAGCAACACAGGATATGACATAGCAGTATGTTATCCTACCTTATGAAGCTTCTGACTTTTAAGCAATTTTAAGCTTTTTTTTTGACTTTTTATTTTATCGTGGAAAGAATACTGAACATGAGCTCTACCTTCAGCAAATTTTTAAGGGTACAATACAACATTGTTAACTATATGTACAGTGTAAAGCAGATCTCTAGAACTTAGTCATCTTACAAAATTAAAACATTAGGCCCATGATTAACAACTTGCCACTTCCCCATACCCACTAACCCCTGGAAATCACTGCTCTATTCTCTCACTCTGTGAGTTTGGCAATTTTAGAGGTCATATAAGTGGAGTCATGCAGTATTTGTCCTGTGAGTGGCTTATTTCACCTCGTGTAATGTCCTCAAGTCTCATCCATGTTGTCACATATGGCAAAATTTCCTTCTTTTTTAAGACTGAATACTATCCCATTGCATGTATGTTCCACAATTTCTTTATCTTTTGATCTGGTGATGGGCATTTAGGTTATCTGCACATCTTGACGATTGTGAATAAAAACCACAGTGAGATGTCACCTCACACCTGTTAGGATGGCTATTGCCAAAAGAGCAGCAAGAGTTGATGAGGATATAGAAAAATTGGAACCTATATGCTACTGTCAGCAATGTAAATGGTGCACCCACCATGGAAAACAGTATGGAGCTTCCTCAAATTTAAAACCAGATTTACCATATGAACCAGAAATCCCACTCTGGGTGTATATCCAAAAAATTTGGAATCAAGATCTTGAAGAGGGATTAATACACCTTTGTTCATATAAGCTTTATTTCCTTTAATGACAATCTATTTCAAAACTAAATCATTATCAACAAAAGAAAGTGTCCATCTTCCCTTATGCTGTCATTCTGAAATGTATGACTATGAAGAAAGAACTCCCTCATTTCCTTCAGATCTTTTCTGTCAGAAAACTTGCCAGATGGTCCTCGAATGCTAATATTTAGTAGAGTTAATATTCCATTTAAAATAGTTCCAAAAATGCTATATTACTGTCCAACACAGATACTACATGACTTTTTTTTTTTGGACTGGATGATTCAAAAGATGAACAGCAAGGTTATCCCAAAAATAATAATCTTAAAACAACACTTTGATGAATGGGACTGGTGTTGGTCTTTAATGACTCCAAAATGTTATCTGTTTTCCACAGAATATATAATTTGGCTTTGTTCAGATTTTTATAAGTTGTTTTTAAAGTTCACAGTGAACCTACATTTTTCAGATGTGCTTTCAATGATCTTTGACCAAAAATAATAAACATATCAACTTGAATTGATCTGATTTTAAAACAGTTTATTCAACTGAACTGATAGTATTTATTAGGCCTCTTACAGACAGTGGATCTTTTAAGCCTTTCTATTTCATTAAAAATCATATCAGTACAAAAGCCTTAATCCGGCGGGACCCAAGCCCTTCCCCCACTCCAGCTCACCAGTGGGAGGAAGAGAAATGGAGCTGGGGAGGGGATGGAAGCCAGGGACTGCTGAACACCTAGCCCTGGAGATCTGCTTTGTGAGCAGAAACCTATAGTATGTGGTGCTCTGGACGTTGGGGAGCTTGGACAGGCAGAGTGCATGAGAAACTGACTTCCCGGCCATTTGTGGAGGGTGGATCCACAGCCAGCGCTGTGTGTCAGAGGAAAGGCAGGCGGTCTGAGAGGCTTCCTAGCAGCAAGAGGGCTGCTGAAGGGGAAGGATTTGGGTGGAGCTTGCTGCACGGGAGAAGGGAGAGCTGGACAAGGTTGTCTGGGTGAGCCCTGCTCAGCTGGTTAGGAACTTTGAGGAGCTTCAGGTGCTCCATCCCCCTGGCTGCCTACTCAGCTCAAGGCCCCCCACTGAGACACACAGCCTGCTGCACTTTCCTCCTAGCCTGCCGGCACTGGTTTGCAAACTGGCAGTCACTGTGCTGGCATCAGGCCAGCCAGAGGGAGGCCCCGCCTACAACAGCTAGAGACTGCAAAGCACAGAGGCTTACTTAACACCTGTGGGCTTGGCACACTGGCTCTGACACTGGAGACAGGCACCACAGACGGGAATCAGGAAACAGATCTTTTCTCCCCCCAGGCACCAGCTCCGCTCCCCTCCCCTACGACCCCCAACCTCACTCTAGGGTCTGAGCAGCTCCAGAGACTGGAGCTTCTGTGCAATAGTGGACACCACACACAAATATGAAACGTCAGAAGAGCATGGTTCATACCAAAATATCACAAACCCCAGAAAAAGGGCCAAATGAAACCGAACTCACCAATCTTCCTGAAAGAGAGTTAAAAATAAAAATTATAAACATGCTTATGGAGGTACAGAAAAATATTCAAGAACTCAGGAATAAATTTAAGTTGGAGATTCAATTATTAAGAAATTCCACATTTGAAATGAAACATGCAATGGAGGGATTTAAAAGCAGATAAGATATAGTAGAAGAAATGGTAAATGGAACAGAAATTAGAGAAGAGGAATACAAAGAAGCTGAGGCACAGAGAGAAAAAAGAATCTCTAAGAATGAAAAATATTGAGAGAACCATGTGACCAATCCAAACGGAACAATATTTGCATTATAGGGGTACCAGAAGAAGAAGAGAGAGAAAAAGGGATAGAAAGTGTCATTGAGGAGGTAATTGCTGAAAACTTCTCCAATCTGGGGAAGGAGATAGACTCTCAAGCCATGGAGGTGCACAGATCTCCCAACACAAGGGACCCAAGGAAGAAACATCAAGACATATAATAATTAAAATGGCAAAGATCAAGGATAAAGACAGACTTTTAAAAGCAGCTAGAGAGAGAAAAAAGATCACATACAAAAGAAAACCCATCAGGCTATCATCAGACTTCTCAACAGAAACCTTACAGGCCAGAAGGGAGTGGCATGATATATTTAATGCAATGAAGCAGAAGGGCCTTGAACCAAGAATGCTCTACCCAGCAAGATTATCATTTAAATTTGAAGGAGGGATTAAACAATTTTCAGATAAGCAAAAGCTGAGAGAATTTACCTCCCACAAACCACCTCTACAGTGCATTTTGGAAGGACTCCTATAGATGGAAGTATTCCTAAAGCTAAATAGATGTCAACCAAGGGAAGACAAAGAGTACAAAATATGATTCATAACATACAAAGAATGGAGGAGGAAGAAAAAGGAGGGAAAAAAAAGAACCTTTAGGTTGTGTTTATAATAGCATAAGAAGTAAGTTAAATTAGACTGTTAGATAGTAAGGGAATTACCCTTGAACATTTGGTAACCACTAATCTAAAACCTGCAATGGCAGTAAGTACATACCTATCGATAATCACCCTAAATGTTAATGGTCTGAATGCACCAATCAAAAGACATAGAGTTACTGAGTGGATTAAAAAAACAAGACCCATCTATATGCTGCCTACAAGAGACTCACTTCAAACCCAAAGACATACACAGACTGAAAGTAAAGGAATGGAAAAAGATATTTCATGCAACTAATAGTGAGAAAAAAGCAGGAGTTGCAGTACTTGTATCAGACAAAATAGACTTGAAAACAAAGAAAATCACAAGAGACAAAGAAGAACATTACCTAATGATAAAAGGGTCAGTCCAACAAGAGGATATAACTATTATAAATATCTATGCATCCAACACCGGATCACCTACATATGTGAAACAAATACTAACAGATTTAAAGGGGGAAATAGAATGCAATGCATTCATTTTAGGAGACTTCAACGCACCACTCACTTCAGAGTACAGATCAACCAGACAGAAAATAAGTAAAGAGACAGAGGCACTGAACAACGTATTATAACAGATGGACCTAATGGACATCTACAGAACACTCCATTCAAAAGCAGCAGGATACACATTGCTCTCAAGTGCACAAGGAACATTTTCAAGAATAGATCATATATTAGGCCACAAAAAGAACCTCAGTAAATTAAAAAAGATTGAAATTGTACCAACCAGCTTCTCAGATTACAAAAGTATGAAACTAGAAATAAATTACACAAAGAAAATAAAACAGCCCACAAACACATGGAGGCTTACTAACATGCTCCTAAATAATCAATGGATCAATGACCAAATAAAAACAGAGATCAAGCAATATATGGAGACAATTGACAACAATAATTCAACACCACAAAATTTGTGGGATGCAGCAAACACCATGCTAAGAGGGAAATATATTGCAATACAGGCCTACCTCAGGAAAGAAGAACAATCCCAAATGAACAGCCTAAACTCACAGTTAATGAAACTAGAAAAGGAAGAACAAATGAGGCCCAAAGTCAGTTGAAGGAGGGACATAATAAAGATTAAAGCAGAAATAAATGAAATTGGGAGGAATAAAACAATAGAAAAAAATCAATGAAAGCAGGAGCTGGTTCTTCAAGAAAATAAACAAAATAGATAAACTCTTAGCCAGACTTATCAAGAAAAAAAGAGAGTCTACTACACACATAAACAGAATCAGAAATGAGAAAGGAAAAATCACTACGGACACCACGGAAATACAAAGAATTATGAGAGAATACTATGAAAAATTATATGGTAAAACAAACTGGGTAACCTAGAAGAAATGGACAACTTTCAAGAAAAATACAACCTTCCAAGACTCACCCAGGAAGAAACAGAAAATCTGAATAGACCAATTACCAGCAAAGAAATTAAATTGGTAATCAAAAAACTACCTACGTTTCACTGCTGAATTTTATCCAACATTTAGTGAGGACCTGATACCCACCCTCATTAAAGTTTTCCAAAAATTTGAAGAGGACGGAATACTCCCAAACTCATTCTACAAGGCCAATATCACTCTCATACCAAAACGAGGCAAGGACACCACAAAAAAAGAAAATTACAGATCAATATCCCTGATGAACATAGATGCAAAAATACTCAACAAAATATTAGCAAACCGAATTCAAAAAATGCATCAAAAAGATCATCCATCATGGTCAAGTGGGATTCATCCCGTGTTTCAAGGATGGTACAACATTCGAAAATCCATCAACATCATCCACTACATCAACAAAAAGAAGAACAAAAACCTCGTGATCATCTCCATAGATGCTGAAAAAGTAATCGACAAAATTCAACATCCACTCATGATAAAAACTCTGAAGAAAATGGTTATGGAGGCAAGTACCTCAACATAATAAAGGCCATATATGACAAACCCACAGCCAACATTATACTTAACAGCAAGAAGCTGAAATATTTTCCTTTAAGATTGGGAACAAGACAAGGATGCCCACTCTCCCCACTTATATTTAACATTATCCTGGAGGTCCTAGCCATGGCAATGAGACAACACAAAGAAATAAAAGGCATCCAGATTGGCATGGAAGAAGTCAAACTGTCCCTGTTTGCAGATGACATGATATTGTACATAAAAAACCCTAAAGAATCCACTCCAATAATACTAGATCTAATATCTGAATTCAGAAAAGTAGCGGGATACAAAATTAACACACAGAAATATGTTGCATTCCCATACACTAATGATGAACTAGAAGAAAGAGAAATCAGGAAAACAATTCCATTCACAATCTCATCAAAAAGAATAAAATACCTAGGAATAAACCTAACCCAGGAAGTGAAAGACCTATACTCTGACAACTACAAGACACTCTTAAGAGAAATTAAAGAGGACACTAATAATTGGAAATTCACTCCATGCTCTTGGCTAGGAAGAATTAATATTGTCAAAATGGCCATCCTGCCTAAAACAATCTACAGATTCAAGGCAATCTCTATCAAAACACCAATAGCATTCTTCAATGAACTAGAGCAAATAGTTCTAAAATTCATATGGAACCAGAAAAGACCCCTAATAGCCAAAGCAATCCTGAGAAGGAAGAATATAGCAGGGGGAATTACACTCCCTGACTTCAAGCTCTACTACAAAGCCAGAGTAATCAAGACAATTTGGTACTGGCACAAGAACAGACCCATAGACCAGTGGAACACAATAGAGAGTCCAGATATAAACCCAAGCATATATGGTCAATCAATATACGATAAAGGAGCCATTGATATACAATGGGGGAATGACAGCCTCTTCAACAGCTGGTGTTGGCAAAACTGGACAGCTACATGTAAGAGAATGAAACTGGATTACTGTCTAACCCCATACACAAAAGTAAACTCAAAATGGATCAAAGACCTGAATGTAAGTCATGAAACCATAAAACTCTTAGAAAAAAGTATAGGAAAAATCTCTTGGACATAAACATGAACAACTTCTTCATGAACATATCTCCCCGGGCAAGGGAAACAAGAGCAAAAATGAACAAAAGGGACTATATGAAACTAAAAAGCTTCTGTACAGCAAAGGACACCATCAGTAGAACAAAAAGACATCCTACAGTATGGGAGAATATATTCATAAATGACAAATCCGATAAGGGGTTGACATCCAAATTATATAAAGAGCTCACGCACCTCAACAAACAAAAAGCAAATAAGCCAATTAAAAAATGGACAGTGGAGCTGAACAGACACTTCTCCAAAGAAGAAATTCAGATGGCCAACAGGCACTTGAAAAGATGCTCCACATCCCTAATCATCAGAGAAATGCAAATTAAAACCACAATGAGATATCACCTCACACCAGTTAGGATGGCCGCCATCCAAAAGACAAACAACAACAAATGTTGGCGAGGATGTGGAGAAAGTGGAGCCCTCCTACACTGCTGGTGGGAATGTAAATTAGTTTAACCATTGTGGAAAGCAGTATGGAGGTTCCTCAAAAAACTAAAAATAGAAATACCATCTGACTTGGGAGTCTCACTCCTTGGAATTTACCCAAAGAATACAACTTCTCAGATTCAAAAAGACATATGCACCCCTATGTTTATTGCAGCACATTTTACAATAGCCAAGATATGGAAGCAACCTAAGTGTCCCTCAGTAGATGAATGGATAAAGAAGAAGTGGTATATATACACAATGGAATACTATTCAGCCATAAGAAGAAAACAAATCCTACCATTTGCCACAACATGTATGGAGGTAGAGGGTATTATGCTCGGTGAAATAAGCCAGGCGGAGAAAGACAAGTATCAAATGATTTCACTCATCTGTGGAGTATAAGAACAAAGAAAAAACTGAAGAAACAAAACAGCAGCAGACTCACAGAACCCAACAATGCACTAACAGTTACCAAAGTGAAAGGGACTGGGGAAGATGGGTGGGAAGGGAGGGATAAAGGGGGAAAAAGGCTATTACAATTAGCACACATAATGTAGTGGGGTGGGGTGGGATGGGGGGCTATGGTGAAGTCAGTATAACACAGAGAAGACAAGTAGTGATTCTATAACATCTTCCTACACTGATGGACAGTGACTGCAATGGGGTATGTGGTGGGGACTTGATAATAGGGGGAGTCTAGTAATCATAATGTTGCTCATGTAATTGTATATTAATAATAGCAAAATTTAAATAAATAAATAAATAAATAAAGTCATATCATGAGTCTGTCAATTATTGTGTAAATTAATAAAACCTCTTAAAGACAAATTATCAATATCAAAAGACAACTTATTGTAGGAAAAATTGTTAATAAAAGTTTTTCATGGAAGGATGTTCACAACAAGGTGACCTATGAAATAAAAAAAGAGAAAATAATATAAATATTACCGTTGAAGAAATCCAATTACAAAATAATATATGTGATGTCTTAATTACACCACTTCTGACTACAGAGGTGTAAGTGTGTTTACTTAGAGCTGAAGGGAAAACCTTGTAACTCAAGAAGACACGGTACCTGGCAAATTATTAGGAACCACAGATGCTGGTCTTGCAATCTTTCAGACACCCATCACCTGTTACCTCTGCTTATGGAATACAGTCACTCCCCCAGTCCAGAGTTTAGGCCACCTACCTATCTTTCTAATACTTTGGTATTAACAGTGATAAAAAAATATGATTGGGCTACCTTGGATCAAGTTTTTATTAATGATGTAATCAGGTATGATTAAAGGGAAGGAAAACCCTGGCTAAAACAGCCCAGGGCTCTGTGTGTTGAGGACAGTTCTCAGACAGCAGCGTTATAGGCTGGGTAAACCTCAGAGTGGCTCACATTACTTGTGATCTTGTGTGTGTGTGTGTGTGTGTGTGTGTCTGTGTGTCTGTGTGTCTGTGTGTCTGTGTGTGTGTTATGTATGCAGTTAAGCAACAATGGCTGTAAGTGTATATACCAAAATGCTATCATATTATAAGTTGTCTTCTTTATGTTGGGTTAGGTGGATTTATATATTCCTTTTCCCTAAATGTTCTAGAATGAACATCGTTTATTTTTTATAAGAAAATTTTTAGGATTTTATCAAATTAATTTTCGTGGTGAAAAGGGTATTGCACATTCATTATAGAATGGGAACATAGCAATGGGAACAAATCACTCAGAACTACACCAGTTTGAGATGATCAGAATTTTGGCACATTTCCTTCCCAGTCAATGCATATTCTTTATATAGTGGAAATCATAATACTTTAATTTTTTTCCTACTTTATTTCATTCGATGGTGGAACCTGCACATTTCTTCATAGTATCAAAAACCTTTTGCAAACATTTTGGTGTCTGTTTACTGTTAAATACTAAGGATATTCCAGAGTTTATTTGCCATTGCTCCAGTATTGGACATTTTAGCATTTCCAGTTTCTCAGTTATTTTAAAGACTGCTAAAATAAACATGGACCTTTGCATTTTAGACAAAAATAATCTTGTATGAAGTCTGTTATAGAGTGGGGTCAGTAGTGAATTTGGAGCATACAAAAATAGTTCTCGAATCTACTAAAAAAAAGTCACTTCTCTGATGGAGCTGACAAGAATTCTTTCTTCCATTGTGTCCCTTCTCGTTTTGAAAGTCCTGTCTCTGTGTGAATTCCCTCTGGGGTTTGTGCTGTAGATGTCCTGGTTGATGCTGCCCAGGGATCACCAGGGTGCCACCTAGAGGTCGGAGAGTCATATACCAAGGAGAACTTATCCAGGGGCCAAAGTAGCCACCCTCAAGAGTTGGCTGCCGTGATGAACACATTTTGACCACAGGCCCAGGGTTTCCCTGTAAATGTGCTATTCCATTCACCATCAGATCTTGGGGATCTGGGATTCAGAGAGGATGAAGAAATGAAATGGTACAGATAATCAAGGGAAAACGTACAAGAAATTTTCCCTTTCTCTGCCAGCATATCCCTTTCAGTATGAGATAAATTCAGGCGGATGTGGTATTTTCCTCTTTTCCTTCTTTTTCAAGCCTGTGATCTGGTGCAGGATCTAACGAATGGTGAATTTCCCCTCCAACATGAGTTGAAATTTAAATTAGAACTAGAACAGCTCACAATCAAGAGGATAGTTAGGAAGAAATCCACCATAGACATATGAAAGCTTAGGAATATATCCAGTATTTCACAGCCAGTCACTGACTAGAAAAAACTGTCCTCAGGTAGCTGAAACTCAGACAACTACATTTCATTGTGCTGAGATGCCATTGGTTTTAAGAGCCACTTTATTTTAGGTGCCATTAAGAAAGAAAAGAAACTGCCAATTGAACCCAATGCTTTCTTATCCATTAAGTGTTTAGACTTATTGAAAGAACTCATTTATTCTGATATATTTTTATACTATATCAGTCTTATGATACAAAAGGAAAAGAAAAGTTCAGAGTCATAAAACTTCTCATTCAGCTTCTAACTTTTCTGAATCACTTTTGACTCAGGGCCACTGAATTCTGGTTGTTTTCCACAAACCATCATCCTCTTTGCCAGCCAGAGAGGCTTGGTTATGCTGCATTTCATTTTATTCCTCCTTATAGTTTTTGTTTTAAGATTCTTGAGATATATCTTGCATACCAAAATAATTTGCCTATTTGCAATGTAGAATTTAATCATTTTTAGTACATTCACTGAGTTCTAACTATCATCACGATCAATTTTAGGACATTTTCAACACCCCCAAAATCAACTCTGTTAGCCATTAGCGTCCATGCCCTATTTCTCCTTTACCCAGTACTACCCAAGCACTAATGCTCTTCTGTCCCTGTGGATTTGCCTGTTCTGAATATTTCATACAAGTGGAATCTTACACATGGTCTTTTGTGACTTCCTTCGGTCTCTTAGCATAATGTTTTCAAGGTTCATCCATGTCATAGCATGTGTGAGTGCATCACTCATTTTTATAACTTCATTTCTGAGAAAAAGCTTCCCTTATTATCACTGGGATTTTCCTGCAAATTTCCGTGCTGATCCTTTCCTGCTGTGGCCAGCAGTTGTCCGTGAAGGCTGTCAGACCACAGTTGGAACTCGTGTTCCTTTCACAGTTGGTTCTTAAGTCATCCGTGGCCTGAAATGTCCAGGGTTGTCGGCAGTCGGTTGTACCAGTAGGAATGACAACCAGATCCACACAGGCGCGCGCAGTGACATCTGCTGCCCAGCCGACACAAAGTGTTTGTGCATCATCAGTGCTTGCAGGACGCGTCTCAGTTTCAGATACATCAAAAGACAAAGTGTGATGTTGGAATTAATAAAGCATGGAATGCACGTTTCGTACTTTCCCTCAGGGCTCTATGAAGGGGTTTCACTCTGAGCACCACAAACTTGGGACACACAGCCCAGAAACTTGAAGGGATATTAGAAATTACAAGTCAAAACACCACAGGCAGAGCAGGAGTCCCCTGCCTCCCTCCATTAATCCCTCCCTCCCTCCCTCCCTCCCTTCCTTCCTTCCTTCTTTCCTTCCTTCCTTCCTTCCTTTTCTGTCTTTCTCTCTTTCCCTCCTTCCCTTCCTTCCGCCCTCCCTCCCTTCCTTCCTTCCTTCCTTCCTTCCTTCCTTTTCTATCTTTCTCTCTTTCCCTCCACCCTCTTCTCTCACTCTTCTTTCTCTCTTTCCCTCTCCCTCCCTCCTTTCCTTCCTTTCTGGTAGAAGCTAATCCAGGTCTGGGAACCACAGCTCCAGCTTATTCTTGCCAGGTCAGCCAGAGGCAGCCTGAGCATCAGCCAGCAGACATTGTCATGAGAGCCATATCAGTAGTGAATTTGGAGCATACACATCTGGTTTCCCATCCTGAGATGGCTCCCCAGGAGCAGTGTGACTCTGGGCAAATTGTTAAGCCTCTCTGAGCCTCAGTGCCATCCTCTGTAAATCAGTGGCAGCCCAGAAGCGCTGCTGCAGCAGCTATGCAAAACCACACATTGAGAGTGCCTCCTGTTCACAGATGATCCTTCCAATCCCAGCTGCCCTGGCTCCGGTCTTCTCTGGCTTGAACCATTGCCACTAGCCCTCAGTACCTATGACTTAGCATTTTATTTTTTGATTCTATGCTACTATTCTCTTCCCCACGTGGCTGCTGTCCCAGCTTTTCTGATTCTGTGACTGGTCACTGGAGTTCTCTGATTTCACCCATTTGCAGTAACAGTCTTTTCAAAGCGTCAGTTATCTTTAAGGCCTTTCCCCAAGAGACTCTGCTGGGTTTTCTGGCTTTGGAAACTCAAGGGCAGTTGGCTTCCATCAAGGTTCAGTCATTCATCTCCCAGGGCTTCCTGTGCTCCCGTTGTCCCCACCACACGTACATGTCACACATACCTCTCCATCTCATAAGCTGTCTGTAAGTTCAAGACAGAGAAAATGTGCAATGGTCAGAAATAGGATAGAATTGTCACGTGAACAGGAAGTTATCAGTGAAAATGGTGAGGCCAAAATTTCAATTCTGTTTGTTCCACCCTTGTGTAAACATGGAGAAATTCTGGCGAACAGAGAGGCCAATTAAAAGAAAAACATCAGCAAGCAGAGGGACCTTGAGCCACACATCAAACAGAACTTCACAATTGCAGTTGTGCCCTCTTATGATGTTTCAGCACCCGCTGCTGTGCACTTGGGACATAAAGACCAATGAAAGGTGGTTTTCTTTTGGACATCATAGTCTTATAGGCAAACAGACAAAGATATGAACAAATGCAATGCAGCATGGCAGGTCTTTCTGTGGGGGAAAGTGGACGAGGCAATAGAAACAAACACTGTGCCTCTAAGCCAGACTAAGGGATGGTTTGGGAGCAAGAAGGTGTCTACTTTTATTAATAAATAGGTACTAAATAAAGGCTACACTTTGACTTCACCTTTCATCGGGGCATGATTTTCTGCTTTTGTAAATAAAAATACCTGTGTATTCATTCATTTAACATATATGTATTTAGTGCTGTTGCATGTCATGCACTGTCCTAGGTGCTGGGTATTCAATGGACAAAAGAGAAATGGTCCCCACCATTGGGGAGGGGGTGCTGCCATATGTGGCTGAAACCAGTTAAACAGTTAAACAAACTAATGAAACAGACATACAGGGATAATTCACATTGCGATAGGGTCCATGAAGGGAACAGTTAGGTGTTATGAAAAGGGATATCAGGAGAACCCTAATGTAGTTGATGGGGAACGGGTTCTTCTCATGTCAAAAGAAATCTTTTGTCCTGTTTCCTGACTCTTGTTTGAGTCGTTCATTTTTTTTTTTTCAATTCTTTCATCAGACATTCCTAATCATTTTCTCGAGGTCAGAGTTGGATCTCAGCCTCTGGGATACAGGTATCAGACTGCACTCACCAGGAATTGAAAAACCTGCTAGGGAGGCACACTAAAAATTGCAAGGACAAATTTCATAGCTCTTGTCACATTTGCTACTCATGCCCATGCCATGAAGCAGATAATTATGATCATCCCCATATTACAGATAAGGAAGGAGAGGCTCCTAGAGGTTTGGATGACGTGGCCCATGTGCACATAGGAGATGCTGGAGCATGTACGCAAACCTGAGCTTTCCAATGTCTTGTCCTTTGTGTGGATGATATTGGCACCGTATAATAGATCAACTGTGGATTAGAGAAGGAGGAATGGAGAGGGCTGCAGAGGGGGTTTTAGATCTAGAACGACTTTTGGAGAGGATGGCATTTGTGCTGGGCCTTGGAAACGAGCAGGATTTCGATAAGAGAAGCGATACTGGCACCAGGCAAGGGGGTGGGGTGAAGTGGTCTACAAGTTGAGGGAACAGCCAGTGCAAAAGCATGGAGGTAGGGAATTGTGAGCCCTTTGGGGATGAATCTAGAAGGGATGGTTTGTGGACAGAGTGGGCCTGGAATGGTGGTGAGGACTGTATTGTTTAGGGAGACACTAAAGAGCTTTGACCTTCTTTGGAGGCCTGTGATGAATAATTAAGGACCTTTCGACACAGACCAGGATGGTAAGAGCGTTCCTTAGGTCTGGCAGCTGCAGGATAAAGGAGTGAGAAGGTTCCTCGGCACACTAGGCATTCTGAGCACTTCCTCTGTCACTGCTGTTGACTTCAGGTGGCTTGCTGTGGATAAATATCTGGGGCTTACCGCTCTGGGCTAACGGTATCACTCAAACCCAAGAATCAGTGCTAGAGATGAAATGAATAGCTTTTGGAAACAGGTTTTATTCTGATGCTTGATTTATTAACCTGTTACAGTGGCCTCAGAGAGCAGAAGCCATCAGTGGTACTTGGGCTCTCAGACTGGAGGAGCATAGAAGAGGCAAGGAAAGCCCACCACCAGAGCTGGGAAGTCACCTGCCCCCATACTTTGGTGCTCTCTTCTATGCCACACCTTCTACCCTCCACTCCAGGCTCTGTCAGCCGGGCCCCATGCAAGGGGCATGATGTGCACCACATATTGTCCACATGTGTTTTACAATCATTGCTTTCTTTTAGTTCTCTTTATCTTGGAGCTTGTGAGTTTTGGAAGTTGAAGCTTTTGGAGCAGAGACACCTGGGCAGCTCAGAGACAGAAGCAGGCTCACCTGCACAGAGAAGACTGGGACCTTGGCTGTGGAGCCCTGAGAAGTGAATGCCCGCTTTCATGTAGCAGTCGTACAGGGGGGCTCACATCCTAACAGGCTGGAGAGTTACTAATAGCTCTTCAAAATTGTACAGGGGTTTTACAGTTTTCAAAGTGATTCTGCAAACATTATTTTCCTTTAAGCTCAGAAAACCCCAATGAAGTGGGAGTTTTCAAACCTGCTTGACAGATAAAGAAACCGAGACTCAGAGGGTCCAAGGGTCATTCAACTAATAGAGCAGGAAAACTGGAACTGGAACTCATGTCATCTTGCTGTAAATATAGAGTTATTTCCATGACACCAGGCTGCCCGCACAGACATCAGTGAAAGGCTACAAGGGAAAGGTGTTTCTGGCACCTCAGCACAGAAGGGAATTCTGACCACATTTTCCCATGGAAACCTTTTTACCCAGAGTGGTTAAGATCTATGGCTCAAAGAGTAAAGCAATGTGCCCCAGCAACTGACTTGCCTTCCAGTTGATTTAGTTGTATTTCACATAGCGCCTATTAGGTAAGACAACAACAAAAGTTGAAAAGATAGTTTTTTTTTTTTTTGCTCTGGTGAAGAATGCAGACATTTTCTGAAGCTGTTCAAGAATAGGAGCTTCAATTTTTCTCCCACCAAGAATCACTTTTCCTTTCACCCGGATGTCCAACCTATGTTACACATCCCTGTCAATGACACTGGGATGTAGCATCCATTATGGGTAGAGTTTTATGGTAAGATAGACCTCAGTTCAAATCTAAGCATCTAAGTGATGTGGCTTTTTTTTTTTTTTTTTAGCATTTTGGCCTTTCTTTCCTTGCTAAAAATCCAGCTAGCACTGGCCAAAAAATATGTTCCATGCATCTGCAACCCCTGAGATAATGCTTTCCTCCTGGAAATCATCTCTGACTCTGCTTCATGGAGAGCTGATTCCAGTTATGGGACTGTTTTGAAATGGTAAAGTAGTAATTTGTGAAGTAAGGCCCGCACACTGCTTGGTTTAGCAAATTATGACTTTAAGAAAATGAAAAACTGGCATCTAAGGCCTGGTTAAACAGGAAGTGCCCATGTCTACCCAAGTCACACTTGCTAGCCATTCCATCCAAGCCTCTTCCTTGCCCATGGCCTCATGTGTATTCATTCCTAGAACCTCCCCGAATAATCATCATTATCAAAATCTCAAGAACCCCCTATTATTTAGGGTCCACTTTGGGCCAAGGACTGTTAGGATCTTTCTAGATAATATTGCCAGTCTTCACAGTCCTGCAGGGAAGGCATTATGACCTTGAATTTTAAAGTTAAAGAGATAGACATCCACAGAGCACTGGTCACCCATGCTAGATCATTGTGTTCTCTTTTATGTACCAAGCCATCTCAATAGGCTGAGTCCACTCTGCGTGTTTCAGAAGCAAGAAGTTAGCCTTCTTTTGGAAAGTGACATAGCCCTAAGTTTCCCGAATTTTATTTTTCTTATCCAGAGTTAATATTTGTGTTAACTCTCCACAAATATGCTTTAATATAGAGAATACAGAATTTACTGGCCGACTGACCTGGGGTTGAGTCTTAGCTCAGGAATTTACTTGCTGTATAACAGGGACAAGTCATTCAACCTCAGCTTCCACATCTGTACAGTGGGAATCACCCTCTTCATTCTCCTTGCCATCTACCTCCTTCTCTTTTCCCTCTCCTCCTCTTCCTCCTCATCCTATTTATAATCATAATGATCTCTTTTACAGTGTTGTTATGGAGATTAAATGAGATGATGGACGTGGAGTGAATTTATAAAATCTAAGCTATGACAATGATGGCATTGACAGTGACAGTAGTACCTTTTTGATCTCACTATATGTTAGCAGGCAGGAAATGAAGACCGGAGCCTCATTCTGTTATCACTCAATCACTGTACCTATGTGCTAGGCTCACTGAGTTTAAAGAAATAGACATCCAGAGCCTTGGATCTCAACCCTTATTTCTACATGATGCACATGAAGGCTATAGTCCCTGGAAGACACATGCCCCTAGATGTTTCCAGGTCTATGATGACTAGCTGTAGTTCCCGTAACTTTTTCTTTTGCCTAAGAAATAATTTTTATATGATATGCCAATAAGTGTGAGGGGCATTTTTAGAAATTATCTGAATCACTTGTCCTCAGAATGTGATCTTAAGACCAGCAGCAAACAGCAATGTCTGGAAACTTGTTAGAAATTTAAATTCTCAAGCCCCACTAGAATTAGTAACTCTGGGGTGAGGGCCCAACAGTTTGTGTTTTAACAAGAACCTCCCACTCGGTGATTCTGGTACATGATAAAGTTTGAGTACCTTGGTCCAGATTATCTAAAAGGCCAAACATTTTTAAATATTTTGCCTTCATTATTTGTGACTAATAATTTCTGAGTACCAGACCCAGGAGGTCATAATACCATTAGTGAGGACCGCCCTGAGTCACAAAGCAGACTGCATGGAAGTACCACCAGAAGGACTCCCGTGGCTTTTGGTCTCAAGAAACAGGAACTTTGACTCAAATTGATATAAACATAAAGAAATGAATTACCTCAGGTGACCAGAAGCACAGAGGTAGGATGGCCCCAGTGTGGTGTGTCCGAGATCCAGCTCTGGTTCCCCACAATGCCCCTCCTCTGCCCCCAGCTTTGGGCTGGGTCTTTCCTTAGCTGGTAGCAAAGTGGTTGCCTGGGGCTGATCACGAGGAAACCACAAGGCTTCTGGGCATTTATATTCAGACATGCTCAAAAGGGGAAATGGACTCTCTTGTGTTTCCGCCTTAGGAGAGAGAAGACACCTTCCTCGGAAGCCCTTCAGCACACTCCCTACATGGGGCTCATGTGCCCACCACTAAGGCAACCATTTCCAAACAGTCACTGGCTTACCATGTAGGCTTTGCTGTTTTCTGAGCAGTTGACCCCTAATCAAAATCAGGGTTTTGTGATCAGAAAAAAAGAGGGGAAGTCAACATTCACACTGATAACCAAATGAAAATTGTTTAAAGATTCGTCCAACCAGGGAGTTTGTTTAAAAATTTAGAGGTAGAGGAACTGTATGGGATGGAAATGATGCTGCAGAGGCTGAGCCCCACACCCTCACTGCCCCAGGCTAAGCCCTGGGCTGAGCTCTGTCCTGCTCAGGTCCTCCAAGCTACCTCCTGTACCATCGTCTTGCCTTTTTGTTTAGTATAAAATACAGTTTTATATTGTATGCAAATCTTGCATAGCTTTGGGGGAAAATAACTGACAGAGATCTTAGTGGTGAAAAGGCTGGAAACCCCTGAGCTCAGGAATCCTGAGTTCAAAGGGCAAAGAACTCTCTTTTACCCATCAGCTGCCCTTCCATGGTTTCCTGACCATATCACAGAATATCTAGTTCAGTTCAGTTCAACTTGTTGTTGGGCCAGGAGGCGACTGAACTGGGTGAGGTGCTCAGAACAGCAGAGGGCATCACCTTGCCTTTTGCTCTTTTCCCAGAGCATCCTTCTGTGGAAGCACTTCCTTCTTTCCTCTCTGATCATCCCCTTATGTTGTATATGGAGATACTGATGAAAGTCACTTGATAGGGAGTCAGCAGAGCTGGGCGCAGGTCCTAGATCCTTCTCACTAAACCTCTCTCTCTCACTTACTGCTCTGGCAAGTCAACCCCCTTTTCTGAGCCTCACCTTAATTCATCTTTACATGAAAGTGACATCATCTGCTCAAAAGGATCAAAGTAAGAAAGAAAAGGAAAATACCCTGTAAACTGTAAGGTGCCATGCATGTGGGCAAGGGTGTCAATGATGCCTTCATGGGCTAGGGCTTCCCAGTGGGGGTCTTTAGCCTACACATACACACCCCCACCTCACAGGCCCTGTTCAAAGGACCCAGTCAAAGGGAACTGGGGCTCTAAAAGAGTGAGGGGAGCATATGGAAACCACTACAGGCCGTAGAATGGGGTGAGATGTGAGGATGATGGCCATGACGGTACCACCCATGGAACAAGTGTGGAATGCAGGCCTAATGGAATTCACCTGACACCATGGATCCTCACAGCAGCTCTCTGGAGACTCTGCTACCATCCCCATTCTGTAGGTGAGAAAACTGGGGCTCAGAAAAGCTGTGAAACCTGCCCAGGTGTATACACGAGCAAGGTTCCTCTGAACTGAAGAGGAATGTGGAATGGGAAGGTGGAGATAGGAGTGAGCCTTAATCTGGGGCCTGAAGATTGAGTTTGCAGGACAGAAAGAACGTATCAGACAAGTAGATAAGTGTGAATAAAAATGCCACTGTGGGAAGGTGGCATGAGTAGTAAGATGAGAGTAGTGACTCTGGCCTAGGAGTTCATTCATTCATGCATTCATTCAAAAATATCTTGAATATCCACTAAGCACCACTATGATGGGAGGCCCTGGAAATATTGTCCAGAGAGAGAAGCTTGGAGGAATTTTCCTAGGAATTCTTTTCCTTTAGACCTAAAGGCTGCCCACCTTCTTCTCATCTGGCCCATGTGGTGAAATGTAGACTAACAATGACATGGTTGTTTCCTTCTTAATTTAGTAGAAGGGTCTGGCTTGGTTCTAATTAGACCCTGTTTTCATCCCGCTGTATGACCTCAAGCAAGTCGCTTGCCTTTCTGTGCCTGGTTCTCCATCTTGGAAACAGAAGATTACCTTCAGTGGTTGCTAAGGGCCTTGGATCTGACTCTGAGGATGTCAGATGATAATACCCTGCCTCTGGCACTTGAGGAGAACAAATTATTAAGGGCCTGGATAGCTCTTGGTTCTGATCCCACACTGTTTTTCAACATCTGTGTGAGTTTGGACATGGTCTTTGATCGAATTCTTTATTTGTTTGTTTGTTTTTGAGGTATAGTTGTTATACAATATCATATTGGTTTCAAGTACACAACATAGCAATTTGACAGTTATCAACATTATTAAATGCTCACCCCAACTACTGTAGTTACTGTCCATCAACATATTACAGTATTATTGACTGTATTCTCTATTCATCCCTTTGACTAATTTATATGATAATTGAGCTTTTGTGCCTCTTTATCCCCCTCACCTATTTCACCCACCTACAACCACCCCTTCCCAATGGTAACCACCAGTTACTTTTCAGGGTCTATGAGTCTATTTCTAGTTTGTCCATTTGTTTTATTTTTTATAGATTCCACATATAAATCATACAGTATTTGTCTTTTTTTGCCTGATTTATTTCCCCCCTAAGTCCATCCATGTTGTTGCAAATGGCAAGATTTCTTTTTTTTTAATAGCTGAGTAATATTCCATTGTATATGTACCGCTTCTTCTTTACCCATCTATTGATGGACACTTTTGCTTCCAAATTTTTGCTATTGTATAATGTGCCAATAAACATAGGCATGCATATATCTTTTTGAATCAGTGATTTTGTTTTCTTTGGCCAAATTCCCAGAAGTGGAATTACTGGGTCATATGGCATTTCTATGTTGAGTTTTTTGAGGAACCTCCATACTACTTTCCATGGTGCCTGGACCAATTTACATTCCCACCAACAGTGTAGGAAGGTTCCCTTTTCTCCACATCTTTGACAACAACTTGTTATTTCCTGTCTTTTGGATAGTGGCCATTCTGAGTGGTGTGAGGTGATACCTCATTGTGGTTTTGTTGCATTTCTCCGGTGATTAGTGATGTGGAGAATCTTCTCATGTGTCTGTTGGCAATCTATATGTCTTCTTTGGAACAAGGTTTATTCAAGTCCTCTGCCCATTTTTTAATTGGGTTATTTGGGTTTTTTGGTGATGAGTTGTATGAGTTCTTTATATATTTTGGATATTAGCCCCTTATCCAGTATATCATTTGCGAATGTATTATCTCATGCAGTGGGTTGCATTTTTATTTTGTTGATGGTCTCCTTTGCTGTGCAGAAGATTTTTAGTTTGACGTAGTCCCACTTGTTTATTTTTGCTTGTGTTTCCCTTGCCTAGGGAGCTGTATCCAGAAAAAAATTACTCATGCTGATGTTCAAGAGATCCCTGCCTGTGTTTGTGTTTTCTTCTAGGAGTTTTATGGTTTCAGGTCTTACGTTTAGTTCTTTAATCCACTTCGAGTTTACTTTAGTTGTGGTAATAGTGAGCCAGTTTCATTCTTTTGCATGTAGCTGTCCAGTTTTCCCAACACCATTTATTGAAGAGACTGTCTTTTCCCCACTGTATATTCTTGTCTCCCATGTCATATGTTAATTGACCATATATGTGTGGGTTTATTAAGCCCCAAAATTCTTTTAATAGACAAGAAACCAACATCCAGTGAGGTCAGGTGAGTCACAAAGGAAGTTAGAGCACAGCCCAAACCCCAGCCAAGGCCTTTCCTCTCCAGAGAACCCAAGAGCCGGGGAGTCCCTCCCTCCCCTGCAGGACTTGGCCGTCCCCAGGAGGCAAGTGGAAACCTTGGGGCAATGAAGTAAGTCATCACCTCTTCACAGAGCGGAAATTGCTCTGCAAGGGAAATTGGGCTTTCCATTTCTTGCCCTCTGGGTCCCTGGAGGTGACTCTCAGAGAGTCACCTCTGCTGCCCTCTTCCCCATTCTCCGTACTTGAGTCCAAGCCATTCCTCATTTTGGCTACTGGCTGGCCCAGAACATGGGTATTCTGCTGCCTGCCCCCCACCAGGAACCCGTGCTCTGGTCAGTCGACAGGATGGCCTGTCTGCAAGGCCTGTGTTTGGGTGGAGAACACATGCAAAAATCACACATAACGCCTCCAGCTCCTGTGGCTTCTCACTTAAGTAACCGAATCCCAAATACTGCCCACTCCCCAGTGTATAGTTGGAGGTAAAGGAGTATTTATAGGCAATACAACTTGATGGGAGAGAAAAAAGTAGATTTGAGCCTGACCACTCAGCTTCCAAGTCTCACCTCTATCACTTATCTGCTGAACTTTAGAGTAGTTTCTTCACCTCCCCAAGCTTCAGTTTATTCATATGTAAGACAGGAATCAGAAATGCCAGCCTGGCTAGTCTCTTGCTGTGTTTTTCTGAGGAATGAGTTGAGTCATTCAGTACACACTTATTGAGCACCTACTATGCACCAAATATTCTTGTAGAGCTGAGGATACAGCACTGAGCAAAACAAAACACCTCCTACTATGGAGCTTATGTTTCAGCTCCGGGGGTGGGGTGTGATGATGAAATAGTAATGTCAAAGTGTAATATGTGTGCCTGGAAGAAAAATAAGATGGGGCATGGGGGTAGAGGTTGGACGATGCTGTTTTAGTTGCAGTGATCAGGGAGCACCTCTTTGATGAGGTGATGTCAGCATCACTGGAGGACAGCATGGTCAGCAAGGGAAAGCAGAGGGGCACTAGCTGCAGTGGTAGAGGCCCTGGATCGCAAGCTTGGGCTATGAAATGCCATGTACACTCTGAAGCTTCAGCCCAGTGTGAGCACCCCAGGCCAATAGCCACCTCTCCTGGCCTTGGAAATGTGTGGTATACATCAAGGGCCAAGTGTTGGGCCAGACATCTACATCACATTAAATCCTTAAAACATTCCATCAGAGTGGGAGTGCTTATTCCCTTTTACACAAGAGGATACTGAAGGCGGGGAGCCAGTTCTCCTGGTATCCAAAGAAGGTGCTGTGCCTGTTGTGGCAGACCCCTGGCTTTGATTTTGATCTTGGTTTTGGTTTTAATTTCTGATGACTCTCCATATCCATTTGCATCCATTGGGTGGCCATTGAGGGAGAGGTAGAGAAAAGGGCACAAGCTGGATGCCAGGGAAAAGCTGGGCCAGAGCCCCCACTGTGTCCCTAGGGCACAGACTCCATGAATACATCCTCCAGTTTTCTCCATTCATCGACAGCCTCAATGTGATGAAAGGAATGAGTAGATTGTGGGACACTGGGAAACACACAGAACGAGGAGTCAGAGAGTAGCTTTCATTCCTGGCTGGTGCTTCATGCGATGTGACTTTAGGCAGATCACTTCCCCTTGCCGGATACTGGTCCCCTATATACACTTAGGGTCTTGTGTGCTAGGAAAGTCAGTAGTGATTGAGTGACTGAGAGCTTTTCAGTCCTCTTCAGAGAATGTGATGGAATCCGACCTGTACCCTTTCCTCACAAAACTCAAATTTCAGCCGCACAGTTTGCCGGGGACCTTGGACAACTCGCCACACCTCTATTAGTCCTGACATCTTCATTTGGAAATTTGGGGAAATAGCACTGGAATGAGGTGAAGTGCATGAAATACTAAGCGTAGTACCTAATAGATTGTGAATGCTCAGAATAATAATTAGTAGTAGTAGTAGTAGTAGTTGAAAAATACAAGCAGTAGTTAGAGGTATGTCCCACTCTCAAGGGTCACTGTAGGTATCAGGCATGATTAAGTGCTTGATAAACAACAGTGATCACTTTTCTCATTATAGTTGAAGTGAAATGACATGGGTTTTCATAGACCTCAGCAGTCCAGGTTGTCCCCTCTCTCATCTGACCTTCCCTACCCTCTGTCCTGTTCTTCTCTCTGCCCTTATTTTGGCTGAGCTCCCTCCCAGGAGTGCCATGTACAGTGGTACAGGTTGCACAGAGCAGAATGCTAACATATCCAAACGCTCACCCTTCCGACTGTAGACATCATATGTAAGTGTTAATCATTGATCATGTTTCTTGTTTGAATCAATCAGAATGTTAGACCGTTTTCAGATACATAGGAAGAAAGTGTCTAAGGAAGGGTTTTTTTTTTTTTCCTGCTGGTTTGCACAGAGGTACCATATAGGCAAGCAGCGACTTTCTGTGCCTTAATCTTCCAGTCTATAAAATGAAACCCTGGGACAGATGGTGCCTCACACTGCCCTTGGCTTTGGATCCTTCCAGGTCCACAAGTGGGTTCTGCCTGACCTGTGCTCATGAACTCAATCTGTGTGACTTGGAGAGGGGATGTGTGACTCCTTAGAGACCTGTGGGTCCCTGGAGCCTCTGCCTTAACTGTAGGGATCCGTAAACCAGGGTGATAATCCTACCCTGCCTACCTCCCAGTGTTATTGTGAGGATCAAACAAGAGAAAGGGAGTGTTTTGTAAATCCTAATGAGCCGTACAAATTGGAGGGATTACTTATACACACACATGTGCATTTATGTGTGTATAGGTGTGTATATGTAAACATATATTTGTGTGTATATATATACATATATAATATGTATATATACTATATATAAATGCCATATATGCATTTTATATGTATACACACACACAGAGACATGTATACTCTAAACTCACAGGGATAGGTATGAATTAGAAGCTTATAAATCTTGTTTACTCATTCAGTGTAACCTAAGGCATGTATTAAACAGTAGGAAAAACTGACCAGCCAAATTTTCCAAGCTTAAAAACCCTTTTATAGCTTTCATTGTGGGTTGAAGAGAAAACTTGTTTCCCTTCTCTATTTAAAGGAAAAATTTAATATAAATAGGAAAGCAAGGGACTCATTTTAATAGACAGTGAAAAAATTCCAAACTTGTATGGGAGGGATCGATGACGAGATTAGAATGAAAATGGCTGTCACCTACTCATTCTCCCTCTGTACCTCTAGGGTCATTTCCCCTGGGATAAGTGAGACCATAGGTCACTAAAATTGCCCTGGCCAAATGCTCAATGGTGACCGTCCCTGGTGGAGGCCCTTCTGGTCTCCGAGCATCTCCAGCAAGTCACCTCTCTCCCTGTGGGTTTCAGTGAGACCCCAAGGCCCTCCTCCAACCAGGTTGTGGGGGAGATCGGGTCTTTGGCTGGTTGAGTTTTGGTCCAAAGTTAAAAAGGGAAGGGAGAAGTATCTACCCTTAGGTCCTGTATCTGTCTCCTCTGCGAAGGGCACTGGGTGAGGCCGTGGAGAATGGGACACGGAGAAGCACTAGCCCGTGTGGGGAGGGCCAGGCTGTGCGGGGCAGCAAAAGCCAGAAGAGGCCTCGTGCTCTGCTCCTCGTCCCAGAGGGCGGTTCTCAGCATCCGGCTGTCTTGCTCTCTACACCTTCTCTGCCTCTGCCACTCCTATTTCCTTTTTTATCTTGATATTATCTCTTTTTGAATAGCTTCCTCCGTCCCTCTTTCCCTCCCTTCCTCCCTTCCTTCCTTCCTTCCTGTTTCTCTCAGTCTTGGTCTCCTGTCTCCATTTCTCTGCTTTGGTCTCTCCTGTCTTGTCTGTCTGATTCTCTGTCTCTCCATCTGTGTATGACTCTCTGTTTCTCTCTCTGTTCCTCCCTTTGGCTTATTCTACTTCAGTCTCTGTGTCTGAGTATTTCCTGGCTGTGGCCCTCTGTCTGACTGGCTTTCTCTATTTCTCCCTATTTCTTTCTCTCTCTGTCTGTCGCTCATGTGGAAATCTACTTCTCTGTGCCACCTTTCAGGTCCCACCTCTTCTCGGTGATTCACCTCAGCCCTGTGGAATGGTGTTGCTCGCACGACTAGAAACCTGACTCATCTTTGCCGGCCCTCTTCCCACCCTCCTGGATGCTCTCTGATGTGGAGCCTGGGCACAGGGATGGGCTGAGAAGGGGCTGTGCATTTGTGTGTGTGTGTGTGTGTGTATGTGTGTGTGTGTGTGTCGTGCGTGCATGCATGCACATACGCATTCCTGTGCCAGCATGGTGGGGTCGGGGACTGAGGGAAGGAATGGCTTCAGGGTCCCATTCTGCCCTCCCTGGTGCCTTGATGGTGTCCCCATAGGCTACTTTTGGAAGGTCCTGATCAGATTTGGATTTCAAGCTTGGTCCCACCCTAGGAGGGAAGAAGAAAGACAGAGCCCCCCTTATCTTTAAAGATAAAGCAGCTCTCTGCCTACCGAAGGCTTTGAGGTTCATATTTAGAAAAGGGAAGCTTGTTCATTCAGCAGTTTTTAATCTCTGGCACATAGTTTGGACAGTTCTGGTTTTCAAGGAGCAAGAGGTGCTAAACTCCTGAGGAAATTCACTTTCCCTGGATTGTTGAATTTCTCCTATTTATTCCGTATGAAATGTTTCATAAATTGGTATTTTTCATTATGAAAGTAATAGTAACAGTGAAGCTGCCACGTATTGGATGTTTATCATGTGCCAGGCATTATGCTAAGTGTTTTGCATGCATTTGTCTAAATTAGTTCTTAGTATGATTCCACTGATTCCGTTGAGGTAGGGCGGCATTTTCACATTCATTTTACAGGTGAAGAAAATGTGGCTTAGAGAGATGAAGTAGTTGCTTAGAGAAAGCATTTAGTAAAGCCAGGATTTAAGCCCAGGACTGAGCACAATGTTGCCTTTTCTGCTGTTTCTCTCCCCAAAGGGGATTTCATATTGATGTCTTAGTAGATGCAATTGTCTAAATCAGCAAAAGTGTGCAGAGCTCAGTCAGGGGGAGTGTAGGCACTTTGGGCTGCGGCTGTGAGGCTGTTTCAGTTGTGGCTGGGCTTGCAGTCTGGACGAGGAGCCAGGAGCATATGGTACAGCTGCTGAAACACGGGATCAGGGGCCAGGAAACGTGTGATTCATCCCCAGTGCCTCTTCCGGCAGACACGTTCCTTCCTGAGCTTCAGTTTCCCCTTCTATAAAATGGGAGTATTCACTTGCAGCTAGTCTTGCCCACCTCACAGAGTGACAAGGAGATGGGGGTGTGCACTCCAGCCTGTAAAGGGCTTTAGGGATGGAGAGGGCTGCAGAAAGAGAAAAGCAGTCCTCACGGCAGAGAGACAAGAGTCAAGGGCAGCCGGTGTGGATGCTGAGCTGGTACAGCAGAGGGTTTGGCTGGCAGAACTGCCAGGGTCTGGTAGAGATCCATAAGCAATAATGTCAACGAGGGGCATTCCCATTTCCTGGGGCGTGGGGGTCTGGCAGCCAGACACAGAGCCCAGGGAGGCTAAGACTAAAGAAGCAAAGCGACAGGTAAAGGGAGAGGAAAACAAAGAGGGTTGCGTCCCGTACAGTCAAAGCAGGTTGGGAGAGTACCTGATGCACTTTGTTTCCATCATGGCCATTTGCTTCAGCAGAGAGGTAACCCGGTTTGTAGAGTCTCACAGGGAGGCAAGGACACAGCTCGTGGCCCCTGACTCTAGTTCAGGCCTCCTTTACACAAGATCTGCTGACCTCATGGAATTGCTCCTTCTGACACAATCCAAAAGTTGGTGCACAAGGAAACCCCAGCCCCCCCCGCCCACCCCGTCTTGAATCTTCTTCCAGTCGAGAAGGAAGCCATGCTTGTTCATGGACTTGCTCACTCCATACACCCAGACAAAGGACACAGATGGTGAATAAGACAGGCCAGATCCCTTTCCATAAGTCCCCCAAGACCACAGGGAAGGGAGACACTGAATAGATGACTGCAAGACAATGGGCTAAGGACCACACTGGGGGAAACAAGGGCATTGTAAGCCCAGAGGAGGGATTGTAAGCCCTTGCTGAATGGATTACTGGCCAAGGAATGCTTCTGGAAAGATACTGATTATGAGCAAAAGCTTAAAGGCTGAGCATGAGTTGTCTCAACATGTTTACAAATCCTTGGCTGAGTCATTAGTTGCTTTCCCCTCCAGCATCACCCCTCCCCAACGCGTTCAGTGGATCCTGAATGAATGGCGACTGTCTCCCCCAGACTGTCCCCCAGTCTGCTTCTGAGCTCATGGAGCTCACATTTTAGTAATCAAATGGTATGTTCTCAGAGCTGAATACTGACATACCTCCATCCCTCCCAAAGGATGGCCTCCTCTGCCTCCTTCTAACTCCAGAAGCACCCCTCTGACATTTTCATCATCTTACCTGGCACTCTACAAATTCCCCATAACAGCAATCCCTGACATATGCATTAAGTCTTGTGGATTGTAAAGCACTTTTATATCTATTTTATGGGCTTAATTTAATTTGCTCCTCATGACTCCCTTGCAGAGCAGATACAGAATAACATCCTCATTTCCAAGGCAAGGAGACTGAGGCCCACAGAGACAGAATAATTAGGAAGTGAGTGTTGTGGTGGAGAAACCACAGGCTCTGAAAGTGGATCAACCTGGGTTCAAGTCCTCGCCTCCCTGTGTAGTAGCTATGTGGTTGGGAAGCTTGCCCTAACTCTCTGAGCCTTTCTTCTCTTCTTGACAAAAGGAGAATAATAACCCCAGCACTGCCAGATGATGTGCTGTTTCATTACAGTTGTAGTCAGAGGGGTTCTTAGGGCCCCCCCATCAGCACACAAGGGTTCTGCCCCTCTGCACAGAGAGGGAGATGCTGAATGAAGCGTTCAGCCCAGAGAATGCTGGAAGTGCTGGAGCAATGGAGACTCTGATGAGAAGCACATTTTGCACAGTTGATTCTTTCCACTTCACAGTAGTGTAACATTCAGGCATGCAATTTAAAAAAGAAAAGAAAACCTCTGTGGATGAGGCTGAGACAGCAGTAAACACACACTGCGGTCCTTAAAGAGTAATGGCAGGGTGGCCCTGGCTTTCCCTCCACCCGCCGTAACCTCTGCAGTCCCTTCTCCAGACTGGCTCTCCCCACACGTTAGCAATACCCACTCCAGCCAAATGTATTAGCATCATTTGTCCTCAAGACGGTGGGGATGACGAGGGCTCTTATGGCCTTAACTTGTCCGACTGTAGAAAAGGGCAGGCTTTATTAGCCAAGTGCATATTAGTGCTGAGGTTAATATTATTAAATCCTGTATTGATAATAAGTTGCAAGGCTGTTTGATAGGTCACTCATAAAAGCAACAACTGTTGCAATTCTGCCTTGCTAAGCTATGAGCACAGCAGGCAAGGGGCCTTGCCCGCACAGCTCAGCACTATGTCTGCTGTAAGTAGTCCTTTCCCTGGTCCCCAGTGGGTGTTCAGAAACCATTTGTGAACTGTTTCAACAGTGGAGCTCACAGGCCTGTCCTAGGCCTCAGTGAGGAAGGCACAGCAGTTGCTCTTTCTATAAATTCCTCAGAGGCAGAGATTGGGTCTTTTGTAGCAGACACCTCAAGGACCAGGAGGTATCGTCTGGCCCATGGCTATTTCAGCAGCAGCTGTAGTGGCAGTTATGTCCACACCCAGGCTTACCTTGTGCTGCCAAGGACTTCAAACACATTCTTCCACTTTCTGCCCTGTAACTTTGGGCAAGACTGATGAGGCTTCCTAGGCCCCGTGCAAGCACAGCCAAAACACGAGTACGGGGAAATTCACACTCCCAAGGGATGCTCTCAACCAGTGGTCATCAGGACCCGGGGAATATGTTCTCCAGCTCCCCAACTTCCAGCCAAACAGTTCTGGGAGACATACCATTCACTTCTTAGAAGGTCCCTGTAAAATAACACCCCATCACTCACCCCTCTGTATTGACTTTTCCTCTTCCCTATCATTCTTTCCTTTACCCCACACCTGCTTCTTGGGATCTCCTCCCAAATAAACCATCTGTGCCCAATCCCTGCTCTCAGGCTCTGCTTTCCAGGAAATGCAAAGTAAGGCATTCTTCTTCATGTTCTGTTCCCAGACATCAGCTCAGTTTACAGTACACAGTAAATATATTCGCTCCCTAGACAAATATTTATGGAGGACCTGCTGTGTACAGGCACTGTGCTAAATAAACAAACTCCTTCTTCATGGGGCTTACAGTGGGATATACACAATATAGTAATTCATCCATATATGAGAGAGATCAATAAATTTTATGAAAAGAAATAAAGTAGCAAGAAGGGATGGAGAAGAGTGATTAGGTTAGATTGAGTAGCTGGAGAAGGCCTTTCTGAGGAAGTGACATATAAGCAGCAATCTGGTAACAAGAGGCAGTAAGCCATTCAAAGATTTGGGGAAGAACTCTAGATGTGGAGACCACAGGTGCAAAGGCCCTGTGGTAGGAACATGTTGGAGTATTAGAGGAGGAGGAAGAATGCCAGCCAGGCTGGAGTGAGTGAGTGAGTGAGTGAGGAAAGAGCACAAGCAATAAAGTCAGAAGACAAGGCTAGAGGAAGCAGGACTTGGAAATACTCAGTGTTTTGTTGAACAATAGAATCTTTGTATCCCTCACTCTAGGTGGTGTTTTATAATGGGAAAAGTTCAGGTTTTGGAGTCCAACACTTCTATATTTGAAGTCCAGCCTTGTTGTTTAGATGGAGTGTGACCTTAGACAACTTGCTTAAGACCTGTGAACCTTTTTTTTTTCATTCGTAATATGGCAATCATAACACCTACCTCATAGGATTTTATCTGGTAGGACTCCTGCTTGCAAGTAACAGAAACCAAATGGAAACTACTTCGGTAGCAAAGGGAAAATACTGACTCATCTATTTGAAATATCCAAGGGTACATCTAGCTTCAGACACAAATGATCCAGGGCTTTAGTTGATGTCATCAGGACTCAGTCATTGTCCCAGGAGTTAGTCTGGCTGAGGAGCCTGGATCATTTATTCATCCCTTTTTAGCCTCTGACACTGGAATATAAGGCCACTGAACACATGCTCATCTCTAGCAGAGGCAAGAGACCTGAGCTCCACCTAAATCATGTAGATTGAAACTGGAGGAGAACTGGTTTCCCAATGGAAAACTGGGGTGCTATTAGTAAAAGGATGCATGGGTTTAGAGCAGGTGAAACCCACAAATATCCACTTGAGGCTGGGTGTGAGACTGAACCAGAAGTCTCTTCACACAGTGCCCGACATACAGGAGCCCCCAGCATGTGCTTGCTAGACCACCATTGCCTTGTTTGGAACCCTCATTTTTTTGGCAGCCCCTTCTCTCCTGTACCATGGGGTCCTATACATGAAGGAGGTCACGTTGGAGGCAGCCTGGCTGTCTTCCAAAAATGTTCTGTCTGGTGCTGGTGTTGGGAAGATGGGGGTCGATCCAGCTTCAAAAACTGAAGTTAGGTTTCACAGAATTCCGCAAATATCTGCGTGACCAGCCCTATGCTGGGTACTGGTGACAGAGAGGTGACCAAAATACACTTCTGCAGAAAACTTCTCACAGTCTATGGTCATATGTGTACTAGGGAAAGTGCAGACTTGAATCCCAGTTGCCCTGGTTCTATCCTTCACCCCACCACTCCTAGGTGGCTCTTTTGAGGCAAGTCATTTACCCTTCCTTGAACTGTCCCCTCATTTGTAAAAGCACAGTTAACCTGATTCATTAGCTCATTTTGAATATTAATCAAGACAGGGTCGTTTTGAATGCTTAATCAAGACAATATAAGTAAAAATGTCCTGCACTTTTGATGCCATATAATAAGAGCTAAATAAACATTTCATTTCCCTCTTGTCTTTGCCTCCTTCGTTCCTTCTTCCTTTTTAAAAGTACTTCCTTTTGCAAAAAAAAAAGAAAGTTCTAGGGAGTTAGGTATTATGTAATGTATCTAAAACTGGCTGATTTTCACCAGTAAAATCTTGCCACCAGACAAGTTAATGATACCTGATGGGGGTGACGTAGCAAGGGTGGGGAAGTGCAGACATTGTAAACCAGCCAAAGAGCAGATATACTGCATGTATCATTTACTCTAGCGCAATCCTTGGAGGATCACCTACTTTCTGGATGAAGAAGCAGTCTCTGTGAGTTTAACCATCCATCCCTAGGTGATATAATTCAGAGATGGTGGAGCCTGGCTTCAAAACCAGGTCTCATCTGCCCCAAACTTCCTCTCTTTCCCCTACCTCATACTGCTGTTATAATGACAGAACTGTCACACAATGTATTGTCAGATTGAAAACAGCAACCTGTTTTGGATGGTATGAAACAACTGCAGCGGACAGGTGAGAGGCCCTCATCCATGCATTTGGTCACTGACAAGGTCTCAGAGTGAATGTCTGCATTTGCCCAAGTAAAGAAAAGGTTGGGGAACACAGGGCCTTGCTCTGCTCTGCAAACCACCACACGGAGCATCTGCAGGTTAGAGAGGGGCCAGGAATGAGGGGCCTCTGAATCCCCTGGATGTTTCCTGAAGAGTGTGGGGTCCTGAGCAGGGACCTTTCTCCCCACCTGGGCTAAATAACTCACTGCTCCCACCCCTTCCATTTTGGAATTTCTCTGCTGCTTTTCTCCCAACCTGTTTCCAATTTGCTCTTGTGGCCAGCTTTGACTGTGACCTCAACTCAATCAGAAGCGAGAGGGTGAGGGAGAGAGTGAGGGAGAGGGAAACTGATGAGGAAGGGGATCATTGAGGGTGACGAAAGAGGAGGGGGAGAGAACTGGGGTGGGGGTGGGGCCTCGAGAAAAACCGCTCGCTGCTTTTTTGGGTTGGTTCTGAGGCTTCAGCAGAACCGAGATCGACCTTTTCTGTGCATCGTCATGAGAGCAAGGCTGGAGACTGAGTGAATAAAGAAATGTGTGGGGGTCTGGCCCGAGCCCACTCGGGTTACAGCCCCAGAAGAGCCATAATGGGGAACAGGCACATTCCTGTACAGCGGCTCCCAACTCCCTATCTGTTTTCAAGGAAAGAAAAACAGAGAAAGAATGTTAGAGTCTTGGATAGGCACAGGCTCAACGGCGGCAGCCTGGGGCTTGGAGGGTTCTGCCACGTGACCATGACAGTGTTTCAGGGAGGAGGGGATAGAGGTGGTCCAAGCGGAGTGTCCTAGCAGAAGACACATGTAGCTCAGAGGCAGAAGAGCTACATTTGATTCTGGACTCTGCCCCAGAGTGGCTGCGAACCCTTGAATGGGGGGCAACGTTCCTGAGCTTCTGTATGTCTGTCAGGGGATATGGCAGGGATTTAGGATTCAAACATTTTAAGCAATAAAACTTTTAAGCCAAAGTTTTTAAAACATTTTTTTTCAACCTAAATAAAACATGGACCATGGACCATCCTTATCTAAAAGAGATCACACTGGAGTTGCTCTGACTGAAGTTCTGTGTGGGTACAGAGGGTATAAACTTCAGCCCCCTGTGACGTTTGCCATTGCTTCTTACTCCTGGACTTCCAAGTACTCTAACTGGCAAACCACTGCCAGAGTATATTACATATTGGAAACCTATTGAACTGCTCCTGTCTCTCCTGGACTTCCGAGCTTTCTCAGAGATCCCAAGCTTAAGAAGATGGCAGGGTGGGACTCGGTGCCTAGCACAGTGCTAGGCCCATAGGAAATGCCCAGTAAATACAGCTCACATTCATGTTGAATAATGCTGGTCAGAAATTGAGGAGCAAGGGCTCCTGGGATAGACAGCTTTGGGAACTCTTCAAGTCTCGGTGCTTTTATCTCATCAGCTGGCTGATACGAATTTTCTCATAAGCTAAAGGAGTCAAGAGATCACATTTTTGCCTCAAGCCTACCTTCCACTTTGTATATGACCATGGCCATGCCACTTCCCTTACCTGGGCTTCCATTTTGTCACCTGCAAAAAAGGAGCATTTGGATAAAAAATCATCTCTAAGTTTCCTTTTCTGTGATGACAGTAAAAACAGTAATAATAAAGATAGACTTTTTGAGCTCTTACTGTATGCGAGACATTGTGCTAAATGGTTTGTAAGCTGTATATACAATATTTAATACGATAGTCACAACACTGCAAGTTATCTACTATCATTATACCCATTTCATATATGAGAAAATAGATGTGGAGAGTCAAGGAACCTGCCCAAGGCGAGCTGTAAGTGGGGGTGTACCAGGATTTAATCCTAGGCAATGTAAATTCAGAGCCCAAATGCTGAACCACTGCACTGTATT
This sequence comes from Smutsia gigantea, assembly GCA_032199065.1. Lineage (NCBI taxonomy): Eukaryota > Metazoa > Chordata > Mammalia > Pholidota > Manidae > Smutsia > Smutsia gigantea. The sequence goes on from JAVSCE010015779.1 coordinate 310,172, forward strand.
ACTATCTGCTCAATGGTACTGCCACCAGGTGTGGAGTATGGCATTGCAGAACCACAGCACATGTGTTGCACTCGCTGATTTGCACCTGTGCATAGAGAGTCCCCCACACACACTTTTATTAGTTACCTCTATTAGGTGAGGGACAGTGAGGGGTCAGTCATCTCAGTCATCTGTCTCCATCTAGGTTGCATTTAAACCTTCTGGAATAGAGTACCAAGAAAAGCAATCTTACAATTGACCTTACTGGTCTGTTCTTGTACTAAACTAACCTTCCTGTTGTCAGATTACAAACTGTAGAAGGTCAGGGACCATTGCTTTTATTGTTTTATTCCCCAAACCCAGAGAGCTAAGGGATTGGTATGTATTCAATCACAAATTGGACATAATTGAGAAAGCTCACTTTCTAACACTATCACTTTAAAATTTTCTCTAGGAGGCAGCACAGTATAAAAGAAAAGGTATGGCTTTGGAGTTAGGATATGGGTTCAAATCTCAGCTATGTTCTTGTTATATTTGTGAGCTTAACCTGAGCTTTACAACAGAGACACTAACATTTACCTCATTAGGATTGAACATTGTGAGGCTTAAGTGGAAAAGAGAAAAGTCAGTACTAATGTCAGTTTCCTTCTTTTCAATGCTTTTCATTTGAAGGTCATCGTGTATATATAGTCCCAAGTAGAATTGGGCACTAAATGTCCTTCTCATATCCTTTATATAACTAGTTATATAGGCCATGTTACCCAATTACTTCACCTGAACTAAACCTATACACCTCGGAACTCTGTGCCAATCTTACCTACCTGATGTATTTATGGGGTTTTTATCCAAGGTCAAAACTATTCTGAAATGCATGAAAATATCTGGAAGGCCATGCTCATTTGAAAATAAATGTCAACCATCTTTTGGCTTGAAGACAGTCAATTAACATAGGCTGCAAGCGTACTGAATTCCCTCATGAAGAGCCAACTCTTTCAATGGCTATCTGGAAACAAATTGAAAGGCAGACAGACATGGATCCAAGTTCAAAGAAAACAAATATGAGCAGCCAGACTCAGAATCCTGAGAAGCCAAGAGGAACAAAGCCCTTGCTTCATCCAGCGAATTACACCCATGTTTTCTCCCCTTTTCTCCATTTTTCCTCATACATTACTTCACTTTGGTACCTATTGGAAGAGATGCATTATTGGTTTTTGGTTTTACTGTGGAAGAAGCTGACTTCAGAGGCCTACAGAAGAAATGGATGCCAAAACCTGTGGTGTTAACAGGGCTTCATTCCTAGTCGTTTTGCAGCAGAACCTCTGGTTCTAGACAAAGAATTTCTTCCTAGACTCAGCCTTTTCTTTCTAGACTCCAAACTCATAAAGGAGTTCTTGACCCCTTTCTACAGAGAGGAAAACTGAGACCCTGAGAGGCTACGCCACTTGCATAAATGGTGGAAACTTCAGTCCCAAGTCTGTCTGGCAGGAGCCACTGACTTGCTTGCCACTGACGTTAACCCAATTCAGACACTTGCTCTGGCATCCCTATATCAAGTCTATGATGTCGTCTTTTTAAAAAGTTGTCTTTTTAAAAAGGGGAAAGCAAAACCCAGTACTCATCAGCTCTGCTGTATTGGACCATAGGGACACCTGCACTTACAGAACTGAGGTCATCGGGACCATCCAGACAATTCAGGTTGGACAAGTGTTACGTGATTCACTTGTGACAAATGGTGGAGAAGTGCCATGAGGCTTCTCTGGGTCTTAGTCTTCTCAGATACTCAGGCAACATTACTCTTCTCTGCTGGTTCTGTTATATTGGGTTGTCCTTAATCGCAAATAGAGAGGATATTGTTGAACAAATGTCCTCCTCTTGTATATTACTGAGAATATAAGTGAGTAGAGTGTGAGGCACTCCATATCAGGCATGAAGGAGGACAAGGAAACAACTGATGGGAAGCCTCATATAATTTCATATTGTGTATAAAATATACCTCATTGCCTATTTGCTCCTCAGTCATCCAATTTTAGAATTGGAAGGGAATTTAGAGGCCATTTAGTCTAGCTCATTTGCTTTATCTATTTTTAAATAAATTTCATTGATTTTTTTTCCTTGTTACAAAAGCAACAAATGTTCATTGTAGATAATTTAAAACATAGAGATAAGCAAAAATAAGAGAGAAAAGTACCCATTATCTCATTTTCCTAAGTCACTATTATGCATTTGCTATATTTTCCTCCTACTCCTTAGATATACTTGTAAAAACAGATGTATTTGTGAAATTCCCACCAAAAATTAGATTATTCTGTAATAGTGTAACCTGTGTTTAAGCTTACTATGTCATGCATATCCTTTCATGTAACTTCATATTCACCCACAGTTACTTAAATGGTTAGAAAATATTCCATGGCAACATTAAATGATAGTTGATATTGCTATTTCTATGTCATTGAACATTTAATCATTCTAAATTCTTGCTAGTTTAAATAGTACTGTAATGTGTATCCTCATAACTTAATGTTTGTGCACATGTGATTTGAGCACCTTCACTTTACAAAGGAGAAAAATAAGGCACGTAGGTGGGAATTAGTTGTCCAAAACTATCTAGCCAATTCTTAACAGAGCTAAGGCTAGATCCCAAGATTCCAAATGTTCAGTCATTCTGTCTGGTCTTCTTGCTCGTCCTATTTCCAGTGAACTTCAGCTGCTTCCTGAAGTCCGATGGCTGGATTGGCCTTTAGAGATCATGAAGTTCAGAGTACTTGTTCTTCCACTGTACCTTCCTGTCCATGACCTTCATCACTAATCAATCATGGGACTCTCTTTCCTGCTTAGATGGAACAAGTCTCTGTCCGTCTCAACAGAACACTCCATGAATCTAGTACCAGCACATAAGAGTGACCGTGTGACATGAAACCTATTTCACATCCTAGTCCAACTCCTTCATCATGTAAGGAAAGAATATGTAATTCCAAGAAGGAAGTTCCTTGCTCAAGAGGTCAAGAGGAAGTTAATGGCAGTAAAAAGGCCAGAACAGTGTTATTCTGGATGGAAAGCACTGTTCCCTTGTTGCTTTTTCACGCATTTTTATCACACAATAATTTCACCTCATTTGAGCCTTGCTACAGTCTTGTAAAGGTAGGTGTCAGTGTCCCCACTTTACAGTTGAGAAAATTCAAGCATACATTTAAACAAAGAGTCACCAGGCCTAGATACTACTCTGTGCCATTTTCATATCCTGTGCTTGTTCTGTCCACTAGTCCTCCTGATAATGGTATCCAGACATTGGGTGGGTTTGGACAACAGCAAGAATGTCTGCTCACCAAGGCCTGAGTGGGGGAGTTCATCTTTCTTTGTCTCCCTCCAGGAGAATTCCTGAGTTTTGCTGATGACTTACTCTCTGGCCTGGGCACATCTTGTGTAGCAGCTGGTCGAAGCCATGGAGAGGTTCCAGAAGTCAGTATCTACTCTGTCATCTTCAAGTGCCTGGAGCCCGACGGCCTCTACAAGTAAGACATGCTGGGTGCGTGGGGAGCGTGAAGCAGACAAGCCAAGTTTAAGTCTGGGAGGCAAAACATGAGTAATCTGTCCAGGCCAGCCAAATGTTTTATGGGCTAGCCTGTGTGTGCACCTTGGGGTGCTAAGATTTAGGAGTGTCCATTGGAGAAGTGTGGCCACAGTGAGTCACAGTCATACAAGATTAGTGCTGAAGGGCTCAGGGGGGCCAGAAACTCAAAACCATTTCTCCTATGGATGAAGTGGCAAGTTATCAAGGAAGGCTGGGACAGGAGTCCCTGCCTGGTGCTCTTTTCTCAATTCTGTGATACCTCCTCTGAAAAATATTAGCTTAGCACATCTGAAGTATCTATACATACAATGTATATATGTGATATATATACATATAAATTTTTATTAACAGATCAAGCCTGTCCCTTAGAAGTAGTATCATTATCACCCCTTCATAAAATACAGCCATTGCATCCAAACTTCTGGATATACAAAAGAAAGCATTCTGAGACTCCATCTATTAATCTCAGTAGGAAAAGACACTCATTTATCTTTTGTTTGCCATCTCAATGAATGCAGCCACATTGGGATGCAATAATCATAACCTATAACATAGAGATCTTGACACCAACTCTCTTCGTGTAGCCTAATTATGAAACTATAGGCCACCTCTCTTACCAGCCTAGAAATCTGCAGTAGTTAACAAGGTCAATATTATTCACCAATTACTCAGCTCATTCTTTTTTTATTTCTTTTACTCATTCACTCAAAGATTCTTCAGTTATCCATCTATCTACTGAATTACTCAACCATCCCCCATCCCTTCTTCCTTTTCTCTATGCATTCATCCATCCATCCTTCTCCTTCATCCATCTATTCATCCACTTATACTCCATCATTCATTCACTTATTTATTCATCAGTTCTTTCATTCACCCATATTTATATTTACTCACTCATAACTCATTTACTTATTCAGCAGATGTTCTCTGTGGATCTCCTAGGTCTCAGGACTGTGCTAGGAAATGCAGGTATGAATGTGACTAAGACAGAGCTTTCACCCTCAGGGAATTTACAACCTATTGGTGGCATGAAAGGTCACAGACTGTGGATTCAAATGTGGCTTTGATATTTTTACTTAAGTGACCTTAGGTAAACTTCTTTACTTCTGTAAGTGTCAGTAAAACAGAAATAATAAAACCTAGGCTGCTGAGTTGCATGAGAATTAAACAAGAAGCACCCTAGCACAGTATCTAAGTATATACTCAATAGGTATTTGTTCCTCCACAGTCTGTGAGTCTCCCTCACCTCCAAAATGCATCCCATCCCCACTTCCTCTAGAAGACCATGACTCTTCTAAGGATGACAACGCTCTTTTAAACATCTGACATATTCAGGCTCATTGGTAACATCCAGTGAGTTTGTGCAGTGAACTCAGGAATATCAGTGTAAGCGGGAAATCGGGCCATCTGACCCCAGCTTTGCCACCCACTGTCTCTTAGATGTTGAGGCCCATGTTTTATTTTATACAGAATGGCAAAATCAACTGGGGACAGCAAAAGCTCTAAGAATGGAATCCCCAAAGTACAATGGGCTATCAGTTCTCTTCCAGTGGGACATCGGGACTAACTTCACGGGAGACCCAGTATTTGCCTTAGGCCTTAAGTGGTGACCTGGGATCTAGATCTTGATAGCATGACTCTACAGCCTCTTAATCATTAAGCTCTGACACCACCCTTGGGCTTTAGGGTCACTGCATCTATGAAATGCAAGTGTGTGACTAGATTAAGAGCGATAAGGTCCTCTCCAAGTCTAAAAACTATGATTACATGAAGAAAACACCGTTTTTAAAAGATTTCCCCATGGCTGCTTCTGGTTCCTCTGTCCCTCATTCGGGGCATAGACTGGAGGCAGACAGATCTGAGTTAAGATCTCTGCCCCAAACTTATCCGCTGTGTCACATTAAGTGAGCTTTTCAACTTTCTGGGCCTCCATTTCCTCCTCTGTGAATACGCAAATAATACCAGTGTCCAGCCCACTGGGACCCCAAGAAGATTTGATGAGCTGATGCACAAAAATTCCCCACTTGCTGATGAGCTCCCAGAAGGTGCATCGCAAGTATTAGCTGTTAACACCCTTGCTCTTGTTGTGGTAATAATTCATTTCAACTTCTCCCCTCCATTCTCCAAACGTTGGGAGAGAGAGCATCTAGTATAGAGAGGCAAGAGCCCTGGCAGGTGGTTCCTTTCTATTGAGACACAGCTAGTAATCCTGTCTCTGGGTGATGTTCTCAGGGCTTGGCATTAGCCAGGCTGGAACCCTCCAGGCCTGTTATGTGGAGAGCAATGACCTGTTTTATGGAACCCCAAAGCAATGAACACTGAAAGCTGACAAATCAACTGACATCCTTTAGCAATGACATCATTTCCCCTCACCTCTTCTTTTCCTCCCTGCCTGGCACCCCCTACCCCCCTGCCTTCTCTTGAGGTAGGAGCATCCTTTCTTCTTCTGTGCTGGAAATGAGCTTCTCATCCCTAACCCTGAACACGTCTATATTTTACTTTTGAAATCAGTTCTGTTAATGGCCCTGGGCTCTGGGATGCTCTGACAAGGAGCCAGGGTGTTGTTTGGACCAGCCTCATAGCCCATTGGCGGTTTTCCTCTCTTAAAGTCTGACCGACTCGGTCTCGAGTTTTAAAATAGTTCCAGTGTCAGTTCTTGGAGTTTCTCATTTTCTGCTTGTTCATGTCTTACCAAAATTAGTTTTCTTCCTCTTGGACCAAAAAGACAGTGTGTGGCAATGGAAAGAGCACAAGCTTTGGGAACATGCTGAGCTGGGTGCAAATCATGGTTCTGCCCCCTATTCAAAACCTGACCACAGGAAATTTTTCTTTTGTCCCTGCTCTATGCAACACTTTCTTCCTCTGGAGAAAGAGGACTGGTAATCGTGCCTATCTCATTAGGCTATAGGGAAGAACGTTAAGTGAGAAACTCCATGAACAGGGTTTACCAGAAGGCCTGGTATTTAGGAGGCCTGTGGGGAGTGTTAGTTGCTTTCTTCCTCTTCCTGCTTCGTTTTCCTTGACTCAGTTGCCAGTTATCAGTGTCTCTTTCTCCCAAGGACAAGCCTAGAGGAGCTATAGCCTGTGAGACAGGTTGGGATCCTACTAGCCCTGGAAAGAATGACCATCCAGGATCCTTTGGGAAGAAATAAGATGAGAAAAGAGCGTGGTGTAGACCCCCAAGGTTTAATGAAGCACAGTCAGGCACTAAACCCCCATCCATGCTGCCAGCAGGTGAGATGGGAGGACTCAGGTGACACAGGTGTGGAGGACCAGTCTCTCAGGCAGGAAGTCTAGGGTCACACCCCACCTCTTGGGTTAAACTTTCATATTCTTTCCTTTCTCTGCAATTTCAGTATCTTCAAAATGAAGGTGCATTCGATGAGAGTTCTGGGAACGCAGACTTTTGCCACAGGCTTGTGTTTCATCCTTTTTCTTCTCTTCCTCCTGGGCTCGTGCCTTTCCGACTGCTGTACCTCTCTCATTTTCGTTTTACCCTACCGTGCGTCTCTGCGTTTCTGTCCACCTCTCCTTGCCTCATAGTCCTTCTCTAAGTATTTTCTGCATGATTCGCTGTGTTTCTCTGTCTGCCGTTCTGCTAAGCATTCCTTATTTGCCTTTTTCTTTGTTAATCTGTTCGACTCTTTTCTGTGTATGTAGCTCAGTTTCTGTCCTCTTTCTTGACTTTTGGTCCCCACCTCTGAATCTGACCCCCCTGTACCCCCACTTCCTCTCACTACCCCACCTAGGAAGGCAGGCCCTCCATCCGTGTAATTTTACGCAGCGCCCCACGGCTGAGACCAGTTGAAGGAGTGAAAGTCAACGCTGGTTTTCTGTCCTAAGCTCACCCCAGTGTAACAAAACAGAAACATCAGCTCTTGAGCCCTGTTTAAATTGAATTTCCTTGTTTGCTTCATTTGTTTTGCCTTTGAATGAAAACAAACAAAGAGCAGCAGAGAGGGGGTCCCCAGAAGGTCTGCCAGTGTGGCCAGCTCCTGTCCCCTTGGGTTGCTGGAGCCCGGAGCTGACCCTGAGCAGGAATATCTACTCAGAGTGGCTGAGTCAGGCCATGCTGGGCATCCACAGTCCCTGCCCCTGCCTGGCCACAAGCCTAGACACCCTTCTTATTGCCACTCCCCGACTTCCTATTACCCAAGGTAATTAGCCTCTGTCTTGTCCTGGCTGCCGTGCCTCTCTCTGATCATGGATGACTGCCAAAGGGTCCTGAGCAAACAAGCAGCAGCAGCCAGGCCCGATTCCTGGGGTGGGGGGCCCATTCCCACACACTCAGAGGCTTGCCGCAGGCCCACCTTCCCCTCCCTGACCTCAGCTCTGTGAAAGGAATGCCAGGGAGCCTGGGTACTACAGCCACGTGCCAACATCCCCGGTGGGCCCGGAGGCTGGAGAGGGAGGCCAGGGGGATGCAGGGTGGGTGGAGGTGGAGGAGAGGAGGGAAAGGAACACCATGGCCCTGGAGAAGGGGAAGCGTAGCGAAGAAAGAGCCTGAGGTCAGCAGTCAGCCATTCCCACACTTGCTCCCAGCGAGACCTGGGGCCAGTGCGTGCCCCTCCTCTGGCCTTGATGTTCTCATCTGTGAAACAGAAAGGTTAATCCTGGTGCTGGAAGACTTGCTTACTGAGGTGTCGATGGAGACTCCCCACAAAGTCCTGATTCTCAGCACCCCCAGTTCTTCCTGGATAAGGGAAGTAGTAGTGATAATGATAGTTTATTGAGCATCTGCTCTGTGCCAGGAACCAGGCTAAGGATGTCATGTGTGCTATTTTATTTGATCCTCACCATAACCCTGTGGATCTGATTCCATCATCATCATTTCCTGTTTCATAGATGGGAGAACTTGGGCCTGAAGGAGTCAACTTTTGGCCCAAAGTCACATGACAAGAAGAGCTGGAGCTGAGATCCATACCCAAACTGGCTCTGCCCACCCTCCCCTCCCTCTGCCCCACATTATGTCTCTGTTCTTGTCCACTTCCAAGGAAAGAACACAGATGGGAACACCCAGGTGGCAGCCTGCAGATCCCCAGGGAATATACTTTACACCTCGTCGTTCTCCTCTATAAAATGGAGCTAATTCATCTCATCCATATAATGGAGATAATTATTTATACCTCTGCAAGTTGTTGCAAAGATTAAACTGGATGGCAGAGAAGAAAGTGCTTTGAATTTTTCACAGGGTGGTCTGCACATAAAGAAGGGCGATCATGATCATTCTGTTTGTCCAAGAGCAGAACCAAAAGGGCAATAGGAGGCAGTAGACGTTGTGAATCCACATTCTCCTTTCCACCCCCCCCACCACACATGCATATTTTTTAATTAGACCTTTGAAATCAGACAGAGGTGAGCTTTGCCATTGCTCCAACACTACCCACTGTGTGGCCTGTGGCAAACTTCTTAACCTCTCCGAATTACAGTTTTTCCATCTGTGAAATGGTGTCCTAATAGGACCAGTTTCATAGCATTGTGAGGACTCGGTGAACTGACACATGTAAAGAGCACAAGGGAGCATCTAGCTCCTTGTCAGTATTTCCCGAGGGGTGGAACGACGAGTGCCCACCACTGTGACTCTTCGCTAAGCACTTGTGCCTGGGGTCACCACCGTCGCCACCGTTGTGTCCACACCTTTCCTGCATGAAGGCCAAGTTAAGTCTTCATCTCTGACACTGGCCCCGTTGCTCATCACTCCCCAGGTACACTTGCTATAGGTGCCAGCCCCTTCCTTCTCCTCCTGTGCTTTTACTCTTCCCTTTCTCCAGGATGACCTTCTCCCAGCTCTGCCCATGACTGGTTCCTTGTTTTCCTTCAGGTCCATGATTAAGTGGCATCTCCTTAGAGAGGCCCTCCTCGTCCACATCATCTGTGGTAGATCCCACCTGCCACAGCCAAAGCCATGGTACTTGCTAGAGTTGTAATGAGGTAGCATCTGTTGACTTGTTCACTGTCTGTCTTATCTCACTAGAATGTCAGCTGCCTAGAGCAGGGTCTGTGCCTGCCTTTTTCATCCTATATCCCTGGTGCCTAGAACAGTGCTTGATGCCCAGTAAAGAATCCAATGAACAGTTGTTGAATGATTAGAATGAATTTCCAAGTCCATGCAAAAATCTGCAGACACTGACTTATCCCCTTTGCTCACTTACAACCTCTAACTCATTTTCTCAAGCATTCAGGGGTCATCTATTGTGTGTCAGGCGGTGGGCTAGTACCATATATCTCTCTATCTATCTCTAGGTTTCTATGTCTGTCTCTCTGTTATCTATCTATGTATCTATCATTAATCTTATGTAATATAATCATCAAAACAACTCTGTAAGGCAGTCACTATCATTCTTTTCCAAGAGATCAGGCTACTAAGGCACCAAGAGCTTAGATAACTTGACCACAGCTCAAGCTAGTAAGTGGAGAAGCCCAGGTTTGAACTCAGACAGTTTATTTCCAGAACCTGAACTTGAAATTACTACACTAGATTCTGAGAAGTGTTGGACATGTAGAAACTCTGGGGGTCCAGAAGGCGAAGCTGTTTAAAGGGATCTTTTGTGCAAAGATCCATGCCCAGGTAAGTTGGAAACAATAAGGAAAACAGATTTTCAGTCTCGACACCAAAATCTACATGGCTCCTGCTGAACTCTAAACTTTGTCCTGCCTCTGCAGTCCTGGCAGGGACACACAAACAGCTGAACCGTGAGTCTCTACAAGGACCTCCGATCCTCCTCGTGATATACTCCCAGTGCCCAGGATCACCAGCTCTTATCTGATTCGTTGTTTCCCACATGTTGCTGCAAACAAGTCCAGGCTCAGGGCCCAAAGATGCTCTTTCAAAAGCCCAGGGGGCTTGGAGACTTGGAAGAAGCACTGCTGTGCTCTGGATAACCCCCAGGTCACTCCCGCTTCTTCTGTCCAGGCACAGCCTGGGCAGTGCCTGGGCAGCACGTTAGGGAAGCAGCCAGGGCCACTGCCATGGATATTGTCATTATATATTAGATAAAATCCCCAATTTTTCCTTTATTTACATTCCTACCCTACCCTCTTCATTTCTTCTCTTCATGCCAAGAATCAGTACAGAATTTACTGGAAACAACATGGAAGTCATCAGGAGTTCTCTGGGGCTGACTTCCAGAAGTGCATGCCCAGATAATGGGAGGCGAGAGACCTGAGGGCCATCTTGCCCCAGGCCCTCCGCAGCTATGAGTCTTGGGCAAGGAGTTTCCCCTTTGGAGGCTTCTGTTTCCACATTTGTAGACAAAAGATTAAGTGGGACTGTCCCAAAGGACGGTTTCATTAATTCAAAGCCTGTGCATCTTAAGAGATAATAGAGATGAGGAGATAGACTCAAGCCCCTGGCAGCCAAAGAAGGAAGAGTCTGAGGCTGGTGGAAGAGCTCCCTCAACCTAGGCTGGATAACTGTCCCCTCTCTCACTTTCAGTGACCCAGTCTGTTCAGTGGGCCTCCCAAGCCAAGTCCCCGACATGACTGGGCCCGCTTCTGAGGGGACTTTCAGCTCCTAGGAGAAAGGAGATAGGCACGGAGCTAGCCTTCCACACTGACCAGGGGCCTGGGCCGCAGTCTCTGGACCAATGTGAGCTGACGCCGAAGCCCAAGGTTGATCCAGGACACAGCAGGGAAAGAAGCCAGCATGGGCCTGACAATTCCCACCCTGCTCTTCACTGGCTTTTCCTTCCCACTGTGAAATTTTCTCAGTCCTTTCTTTTTTTCCTCTTCATCCCCCCCCTCCTCCTTCCATCCTGCCTGCCTTCCCTCCTCCTCCTTTCTTTCCTTTCTCCCTGCATCCCCTCCTGTTTTTCCAACATCTCTCCTTTCCCTCCCCCCTTTGTCCATTTCTCTGTTATTCCCGACTTTCTCTTTCGTCTCTTCCCTTTCCTTCTTCCGTTCTGCTTTCTTGTTCTCTCTCTGCCTAGGTCAGGAATTCTGCCTCTCTCTCTCTCATTCTCCATGTCACTGACTTCCTATCCGTCCGTCTCTGTCTTTTTGTGTCCATATTCACTTGCCTTTACCGGATCTCTCTGCATCTGTATGTCCTGTCTCTTCCTCCTTTTCTTATCACTTCTCAGTCTGTCTTGCTTGATACCAGGATCTCTCTTTTTCCATTCTGTATCTTTCCCTCTCCCTTTCCCCTCTTCCTTCCCACGCTGGCCTAAATACAAGGGTCTGGGCCTATTATATGGCTCTGGGCTAAACAGCCAGTTGGATGTGGCCAAGGGTCCCAGAGCTCAGCAAGGACGCCCTGGCTATGTGGTACCCTGTCCTATTGGTCAGGGGGTAGGGTGAAGGAGGCAGCAGAGCGATGCAAGACTCAATCCCATCTAGCGTCGGGTCACGCTGACCTCTCCAAAGTGCACAGTTGGGGCCCCAGAGAGGGGAAGAGCTGTCCTCAAGCCAGAAGCATATACAGCCATGCGTCCCAAGCCAAGAGAGATTCGTAGAGGAAAAATAAAGCTGTTTTTCAGCCGACAGACTGTGAGGCTCCTAAAACCTGCTGGGGACTCTCAGGCAGGCTGTTTCTTTCCTCAAACTGCGTCAGGATTTCATCCAGAAATGGGACACCAGCCAGGGTTCTGGAGGGACAGGGTACAGGCTGCTCGTGTGAACTCATGGAGGGTGGAGGGATGGGAGCTGAGGTCGTGCTGGAAAGCGAGGCCTTGAATGCGGGCAGAGGAGCTGGACTTTATCCTGCAGGCAATGGGGAGCCAGGAAAGGCTTCTGAGGAGGGTCAGGCTATATTTAAACCTGTGTTGCATGGTGACAGCTCTGATCATGGTGTGGAGAGTAGGCTGGGTTGAGTGGAGAATCAGGGAGGCCATTCAGTGCAGGGGAAGGGGAAGGATGGGTCCTCACACATGTGGGGATCCAGTGAGTGGTGCCCTGGGGCATGTGCTGGGCCAAAGTGGAACAGCATGGGCTCAGCTCAGTTGTGGAAACATCAGGAAACAGCTTTTCCTATTCTTAATAACTGACTGTAGTGCAGAGTGCTTAGAAAAAGGACATCTTTGTTGGGCATCTACAATGAGCCTCACACAAAGCCAGGAACTTGGGATAGGGAACTAACCAAGCCAAAGCAGGTCTCTGCTTTCATGGAGCTCACAGTCCTGGTAGAGAAACAGAAGGGAACAGGCAGTTACACGGTGCTTTGCCTCACTTCAGGTACTGATGGGAAAGCCTAGAGGCTGAGGAAACAAGGAAGGGCTCCTGACCCAGTCATGTCTACTCCAGTTCAGCTTTGCAGACCTACTGCGAAGTCTTCCTGAGGAAGGAAGGGGGGTGCGGCACTGGATTGAGTAGCACCACCCCACAAAACCCATGTCTTCCTGGAACCTCAGAATATGACCTTATTTGGAAATAGAGAATTAAGGATCAAAATGAGATCATACTAGATTAGGTTCATCCCTGAATTCAATATAGTGACCGGTGTCACTTTATAAAGAGGAAAGGACTCAGAAAGTCTCACAGAGAGAAGAAGGCCATGTAAAGCTAAGACAGAGATTGTAGTTTTGCTAATGAGCTAAGGAACGTCTGGAGCCATCAGAAGCTAGAGGAGACAAGGGAGGAGTTTTCCCAAGAGCCTTCAGAGGAAGAAACATGGCCCTGCTGACACCTTGATTTTAGTCTTCTGGTCTCCAGAACTGTGAGAGAATCCCTTTCTGTTGTTTTAAGCCACCACATTCATGGTCATTTATTATGGCAGCTGTAGGAAACCAGTACAGGGGTGGGGAGAGCTTCAGGCAGAGGCCGGATTGTGAGAAGCCTGGGAGACAGAGACAGCCGATGCAACAGCGAGCATAGCTGAGTGTGGAGAGCGAGGAGTGGGTGGGAGAGCCAGAGCTGCAGAGGGCCGGCCCCAGGAGGAGCATGCGAAGAATTCAAGGGGCAATGGCATGGATGGCTTCAAGGCTGCAGGGAAGGGTAGCTTTGCAAGAACACCAAGCATCTGAACAGCATCCATAGGAAGGAAAGCAGGTCACCAAAGGCCAAGATATCATGCCCCTTAAGAACATTTGAACAAGCTAGGAGAAGACACAGGAGGATGGCCCACTGTCTTCAACGCTTCGTAGAGCAGTGTGGGTGTCAGAGGGCACAGATGCGTTCACTTTAACCCCAGAGAGCAGGGTGGGGTGAAAGGCTGTGAGGGAGGTAGATTTTAGGTCCCTATCAGGAAACATGGCAATGCTGGCCCTCAGCAGGGTGGAACTCTGAGGGACTAATGAGAGCCCCGTGCTCAGGGCAGCACAGAGCTGAGGGAGATGGGGGCGAGCTCGCAGCCAGGCTTTGTTGACAGCGGCAGGTCAGCGTACCCAGATGTGTGTCATAGGGAGCAGTGGGGACTGCAGTAAATTAGGAATGGAATAGAGAGTACTTAGCTCCAGCTAACTGCTGCAATGTGAGAGTGGAGACCTGGTGCTGAAAAAAATTTTCTGAGCCATAACTGTAGATGTTGAGGTGAAATCTCTTAATTAGTAGTTGCAGATGACCAACTTAAAACCAGCCCCATAAACTAATTTTGTTGGACAGTTAGCCTGCAGGTCATTAATCTGGAATCTCTAATCTAGGTCTCCTCTCTTGGTGTACAGATGAGGAAGCTGAGGCCTCAAGAGACCCGGGGATTTCAGAGTCAAGGCAGAGCCAGGATTAGCACATGAAGGTCCTGACACAGCTCTCACCAGCAAGTCTTGACCCGCATCTTCTACTTTAGGGTTACCTTGTTAGGGGGAGAGCACAGAGACAGCTCAGCATGGGTTCCCAGAGCCACACTAGGCTTTGTTCCCAGCTTTGCCGACCATCTACCAGGGGCCTTGAACAAAGGCCTTCCTCTTTCTGAGCTTCAGTTTCTTCCTTGTTCGGAGGAGAGGGATTAATGAGGAGGTTGGACGGAGATGGCCCTTCCTTCTCTGACTTTGTAGGACTCTAGGAACTCCTGAAAATAGGAATGGATCCAAGCCAGAAGCCAGGCTCCCTAACTTTCCTGCTCACATTGTGCCGGCTGCGGGCCTGTCCTCACATGCAGAGGGGCTGCCCAGCGCCCCCACCCCCAGTCTCACCTCCATCTGTGAAAGAGGCTGTTGCTGTGAGCAGTCTTAGGTCATCCTGGAAAGGTGTTAGCAGACTGCAGGAGATCACCATGAATGATGTGTAGCAACTGAAAGGCAAGACATAATCCAGATTTCTGGCATCTTTCTTTCTTCTGTGTTCTCCTTTGCCCCAAGGACAAACTCCCCCATGTACCAATGACCCCATTCTGCTTTGACATTCAAATCACAGCAATAAAAAGCTTGAGGCCGCAGACATCCCTGACCAGACCTTTTCTCTTTATAGGAGAAACTGAAGCTCAGAGAGGGCACAGGGCCTGCTTTTGGTCACTCGGAGAACAAGTGTCACAGCTAGGCTGGACCGGGGCTCTTGACCCTACACTATAGCCCACCTACTGTTCTCTCATCCTCGATCCAAGAGTACATGTGTCCCCAACCAGCTTGGGTGTCTGAGAGGCTAACAGCCTGACATAATGAGTCAGACCACCCTACGGTCAATTCAAATCTCAGACACTTTCTGGCTGTCTAACATACCTGGTTACCCTGGCCCTCAATTTCCACATCTGTAAGAGAAGAGTATTGCTACTTCTTACATTAGAGTTTTGTTGTGAAGCAAATATAGAGTAATTAGTACATGCAGAGCTCCCAAGCATAGCATGTCCAGCACACAGTAGGTGCTCAATATCAAGTACATACCAGATACATACAAGACGTTTCTTTAGTAGGTCTTCATCAGGGATGTCCATAAAGGGGACTCAGGATTGGCTAATTTCCCCACCCACTGTGAAATCACTCACATCTCTGTCCTCTCTCCAAGTTCCCGGCAGACCTTTGGACATGAGATATGTTAAATTTGGGATTGTTTTCCCCCAATAGCTGACATAACAAGAGATGCCTTTCCTCTTGTTTTTTTGTTTGTTTGTTTGTTTTCTTCTAGTGTTCCTTGAACCTATCCTAGTACAGTTCTCATGATCATCCAGAACTAAGATTGTCAGTGATCCAAGAGTGGGACAGGTTTTAGAAATCATGTTTTAGGACTCTGGGAATCCCTAACATATACATATGGCCTGGCATTTAGTAGGTACTTAATTCAGTGAATACCGAAGGGTCAGTAATAGGTATTGCGAGTTGAATGGATGGAGTCAGCCCTTCATATATATATATAGCTTCATCTATAGCTATTAGCCAAGGACATAACAATGACATGGCCCCTACCTGCCAATCACTCTCCCCTTCAACCAATTATCCAGTTCTTAGCACCAACCATTGATGGTGTCAAGTCCACTGAACTCTTTGAACCTTCACAGTATGGTACCATCTAAGGTAGGTAGTATAGTATCCCCATTTGCTATACAAAGAAACTAAGGAAGGTTAAATGACTTGTTCAAAGTCACCTAATTAGTAAATGACACAACCATGAGTCTAATAACACAGGCTGTCTGGCTCCAGAGTCCACACTTAGATAATCTTAGGCATTCCTTTCATAGGCAGTAGTGCAGCTGAAATTTGAAATCTATGCCTCAGATTAAAAGAGCTCTGCCCAGTCTTTGGGGCAAGCTTGTAAGCAGCTAGTTTTCCTGGGGTAAAGGGTGATTCACCCCATAATAAAGAAATAGGAATTCCCAGGAGGCTGTGATCTCTAACAGCCAGTGTACCTGGAGGGGAGGTACACTTGAGCTGGGTCTGGAAAAACAGATAGCACTGGCCATTTAGAATGAGGTAAGTTACTGCAGCACAGGCAGAGGAAAGAGCTGAAATAAAGACAGGGAGGTACAAAATTGAAGGCACACACAGGGGCAGCAGAAGGAACAGCAAACAATTCATGACCGTTGAAATGCATGATAGATGAGGTTGGCTAGGCCGGACTTGCAAGGCCCTGTAATGCAGACTAAGGAACCGTTGATTCCTTCTGAGCAGCAGTGGGAAGACCTCATCTGGGTTTTAGAACGATCTCTGTGGAATATGGGTTGGAGCTTGGCGTGGCTCTTAGGCAAGTCCTGGTAAGAGATAATTAATCTGGAATCAGAACAGTGGCCAAGGGGGATGGACAGGCAGATGTGGGTGAAGAGAGGCCTAGGATGTGGGGTGGCTGTACTCACAGCTGTCCTTGTGAATCTAGAAGAACAACCAATAAGCCTGCCTCATTAAGTAGATATAGCATGGCATTTGAAATTTTAAGAATCTGGGTTTAAATCCTGACTCTAACCTTTTCATTCTTGGGTAACCTTTGAAAAACTGCCTAACAATTGAGACCAAGCCTTTTCCTGCATCCAGAATGTGGGAGACATAAATTCTACTTCATAATGTGTATGTGCAATTTTTAAAAAGCACTCTATATGTCAGTTTCTAGCACCTAGTAGGCCCATCATTCATACTGTTTTCCTCCCATCCTTTCTCTTTGCTTCAGTTTTATTACAGTAAGCATTCATATTCATTCTCTCTCCCTCCGCCCTCTTCCTGCCCAGCTTCCCTCTCTCTGTCCCTCTTTCCCCAGGATGCCAGAAATGAAATAACATTCTTTGCATGTTTTTTCTAAAGCTGCTGGCAGCCTTCCCTCAGACCTCTGGCTGGGTCAGGACTCATTTGCATTAGCTTGTGTGAGGCCAGCCTGAAGGGGAGGGAGAGGCCCTGTTTTCAGGGAGTTTCATCGGTTGTCCCTGCCAGAAAAAGGAGAAGTTACTATTTCTTTCTGGGAAACCTTCACAGGCTCAAACAAGCAAGGCAGGCCAGGGAGCTGTCTCACTCGTGCAGAGGATGGTGGGTGGGGGAACTGCAGGCCTGACTCCTGTGGCTGCGTCCAGCTCCTCTCATCCTTAGCACAGGCCTGTCCCCAGAAATCTCCCCTTCGGCATGCGTAGTAACTTAAGGCCATAAATAGATCTTTCTTAATTGTATCTATGGCCTGTAATAGAGAGCAAAGGGTCAAGGAAGACACTCAGAAGCTACAGGATAAATAAACAGCAATGTTGCTGGCTTCAAGAAGGATATTAAATCAGGAAGAGCATCTTTTAAAAACACAGAGGTAATCCTGGAGGGTTTTTCTTTTTGGTCTGTTTTTTGCTTTCATCCTGTGAATTTTGTAACAATATGCTGTCTTAGCGTTACACTTTCCTCCAGGAATCTCAATAATGTCCAAATCTAGATGAGCAGTGGCAGGGCAAAGGGAGTCCCTTGGAAGGGTCTCAGGGGTGCCATCGGCACCATGAAATGTGCTGACCCTAGAGCAAGGCTGATGCCATTTACAGAGAGGCAGACTGAGTCCCTGGTATTGCACTGGACAATCTCCCATTATTTCCCATTATTATCTTTCAGGTCCTCACCTGGATATGTCTTCTTCAGGCAAGACCTTTGCCTCCTCCTTCATAATAGTCCCCATGTAAAAATAAGAAAAGGAAAAATAAAAGACTCAGTGATACGATGGCTGTAATTTAAAGAGTGCTTTTGACATGCCAGTCATTGTTCTATTTGCTTTACAGAAATTAACTCATCCAATCATCTCAATAACCCCATGAGGACAGCATTTTATTATCCCCATTTCACAGATGAGAAAACCAAAGCCTGGAGAGGTTAAGAAATTTGCCTGAAGTTATATACTAGTTGGTGGTAGAGCCAGGATTTAAATTGAGACAGGCTGGATCCAGAGCCAAGTCCCTAATCATTAACTAGTCCAGCCACCCGAGAAGTCACACTTGCACTTAATGAGCCTACCACACAGCAGATCATGTGTTCCCACATATCACAGGGCCTTGGCCCATGCTGCATCTCTTATTCACCCTCAGTTCTGAGCCTACATGTTGCTTCCTCAGAATGGCATCCCAGGACCCACAATCTATGTTATGTTCCCTATCCCTTCCCTTTATTGCAATTCTTAAACTTTGCAATGACTCGTTTCTGTGTTTGTTATGTCTGTCCCCTATTAGACTTGCTAGACTAAGGGACCAGATGGTATCTGTTTCATTATCTCCGAATACTCAACCACACACGTGCAGAAGGCACTTAATAAACAGTTATTAGATAAATAAATGAATACATGTAATATTACATTTAATCATAGCTATAATCCTATGAGACAGACACTTCTCCTACAGAGGCTGACAGAGACTCAGTAAACTGAGCACAGTCACTGAGGGAATAAATGACAGTACCAGGATTTGAAAGCAGGTCTTCTCTGACCTCAAAGCCCCTGCTCTGAACCACTTCCCTCCTGCGAAGCCCTGTTTGAGACACACAGAGGAATGAGACTGTTCTGTCCTAAAGAGCTCCCTAGTCTACTGAGAGGAGCCAGGTATGTATACAAATCACCATGCCACAAGCCACATTAAAATTGGTGAATTGGTTCTAAAACATCACACAGATCATGAGCTATGGCAAAAAGGTGGGGAAAACAGGGATGTTTGGGACAAAGAGGAATGACCTCCTCTAACCTTTGTTTACTTACCCAGGGCACTCTTACCCCCTATGAGAATGTTCAGGTGTGTCACCCTTCCTATTCCCTATTCGTTCACTTTGTTTTGGAGTCTGCTTCTCCGTAGGGTTCTGTGCTACATTCTGGGGACCAGGAAACAACACGTCCCCCCTACTGCCATGGAGCTCATGATACAGTGGGGCCCCTGGTGTGAGAGCTCAGAAGAGAGAATGCCTTTCAGTCCAATGAAAGCTGGCCAGAAAGAGTGACTTTCCATTTGAGTTTTAAAAGATGAACACAGTCAGTAAGATGTAGATAGGGAGAGAAGAGAAAATGCGTTTCCAGGGGGACGGAATCCATATGCGCCAAGTTATTGAAGAACAGGGCAACATAACAATTTACAAACCCTTCTCAAGTCATCATGGGGCATTGGGACAGATTTGGGAGATGAGGCTGAAGAGGTTGATGGGATTCGGATCATGAATGGGCTTTATTGCCAAGCTAAGGATTGTACTTTATCTTGAGCCACTAAGCCAGCTGCTCAGTAGACATTGTCACATTTGCATTTCAGGAAGATCACTCTGGCTAATATACTGGTAATTGGTTGGAGGTGGGAGAGAACTGTGGGAAGCAAATAAGGAAGCTGTTCTCGAGGCCTAGATAAAAAGCAGTGAGGTCTAGGATAGGCCAGAATTTGAAGAAAGGCGGGTGGTTGCAGTGTGCGGCATCAGAGGAGCAGGGTGAGAGTGAGGGGTACTCCCGAGACAGTCTGCCAGCACACACGCACTGACATTGCCTGGTGATCATTGCTAAGAACTCTACTTCGATCCCTTGCCTTTAGGGTGTCCCAGTGGAGCAATTGCTGGGGAAAACCAGAAAGCATTTGCCAAGCACAGGCACCTACTATGGGCAATGACTGTCCTATAGAAGAGCAAAACCAAGGAAGCCCATGTGATCTGGCAAAAGTCCCCATGATTCTATTTCTTTATTTTTAAGAGTACCTGGCTCGCATCTGTTTTTGAAACAGCAAGAAATTCTTCCAGCGCACCACTGCCATGTGAGGAGCTGATGGGGTTGAAATGAGAGTGAGATGTGGTTTCTTTCTCCCAGAGAGCTCACACGCCAGTGGGGATGACAGCAAGTAATGAAGAGATGAGGACAGGGTCACTCATGGCCTCAGGTCCTAGGTATTAAGACACTTAGAAGAAGAAACAATTAGCCCCATCTGAACAGGTCTGGGTCTTTCCCATAGCCAGGGAATTTAGTTGTGAGCCAGGTGGGAGAACTGAATGAGGTCCCTGACTAGAGGCTTTCTTTGCCGGTCACTAGGCTGAGCTGCAAAGCTGAGCAGAGGAGGCAGTCTACCTTCTGGAACCAGAGTGCACCAGTCCTATTAATGATAACAGCTATCTGCCTGCACCACTGCTTAAGCAATTAGAAATGAACCAGGGACTATGTCAGTTGGGTTATCATTATTGTGCTCACCCTTCACATTAACTTCCTAGCAGATATTTCAGAGGGGTGTGTGAGAATCTAGACTCTTGGATGCAAGTGACAGAAACTCAAATCCAAGTTGCTTATGAAAAGAATGGAATCTATCCTCTTATCTAACTGGACAATCCAGTAGATGTGCTGACTTCCATCCCAGCAGGATCCGGGAGTTCAGATGATATGATATGGACTCTATCTCTGTTTCAACTTCGCTGTAGGTTGGTTGCATTCTGAGGTGGGTTTTCCCTATGGGGGTTGGAGATGGACCCCAGAAGCTACAGGCTTTGATGGTCCTTCATGCCCATCATCCCAGAAAGAGAGAGACATACCCCTTTCCAACCAGGCTTTCAGGCCCCAGGAGAGGATTCTGGCCCCCTTGCTTGGGTGAGGCCTCCACTTGTTTGGTAGAAGGCAGGGACATGAAATAGACAGTCCTACCCAAATCACATTAAGAGGTAAAAGAATTGTTCTTAAACGGGCACAGGCACAATGCTTCCAGAAAACCGGTTAAGAAAGACTGAGTAAGGGAAACAAAACAAACAAACAAAAAAAACTGTTGTCCTCAGAGTTTCATCATCTTTATTATACAGATGAGGAAATAGAGGCTCACAGGGGTGAAGCGCAGAGCATGGTCCCCATGTAGGTCTTTCTGACGCCAACACCCTGGATCCTTAACCACTGTGTGGCCCTGCCTCACAGCACACTCAGTGTTCTGAGGAAGGTGGGACGGTGGGAAACTCCACTCAGGTGCAGCAACCAAACTCGGGAAAGGGAACGGGAGAGGAGGGTCACAGAGAGAATGGGCTGGTTTGATGGGAAACAGGGCGCTCCAGGGAACTCCCTGGAAGGCCCAGCCTCATCTCCAGACTTCAGGAAACACTTGCTGAGCTAGTGACATCAAGGCTGGTTATTGGAGAGTGGAATAATGGGACGATGGGGGCCCAGACGCGGGAAGTCTAAGTGTCTCGGTGCCATCTTAGTCCTTGGACTCATCCAAACCTCGTGGAGATTTTTCTGCAAGAGGGAACAGTTTTGTCTTCCAAGTCAAGGTGAATGCAGTACAGGGAGCCCTCAACCAGCAGTTGATTAAGTGCTAGCTCTATCACTCTGCCACTCTGTGTCTGTCCTTGATTAGAAAGCCCCCTCCACACCCTCCCTGCAGACATCGAATTCTCTGAATGTAACATGCGGGCAAAAAACCCTGCTTTGTCTTGCTTTCAAGGTTATTTGCGTAATAAGCTTTGCAAAGTGTAAATTGATAGGTGTCACGGATGTGTTCATTTGTTTGCTTCCATTATGAAAACGAAAATAAAATGCAGAGTACGGAGACGGTACAATAAGCTGCCACGTGCTCAGCGTACAGCATTAATACATGTCAGGACTCTGAGCTCATTCTTCTCTCCTAAAATAAAGACATACAGAGACGACTCTGTTTTCCTGTCACCAGTCGATGCTGTCCCCTTCCCTCCTAAGACACAATCACTGTTCTAAATTTTTATCAGTCTAGTCCAAAGAGCAAAATGAGCTTATGTTTTTGTTTATTTCTTTGCTTGCTTTCTCGCTTTTAATTTCCACCATCAACCCTGTTTCCTCTGTTAGCAAATTGAACATGCAGCTACCTCCAGCTGACACTTGCAGCTCTTGTTATTTATTATTAATATTAATTCAAGTTCTGTAACAACCAAATATTCAAAACCAAGGCACAGAAAGTCTCACTGGGTCTTATCTCTCCTGGAAAACTTTTTTTTTCTTTTTTATGTCAATACCTGTAAGAAAATAAATAAGTATTTAAAAAAATGTATTCTTCTAATCTGGTGCTTACGCAAAGCCTTACGTCTCTGAGAGCTTGCCCAGGCGTGGCGAGGTCTTATCAGGGCCGGATGCCCCAACCGTGCCCAGCCAGCCCATTGCCCTTATTCTGGAAGCTCACAGTTTCTAAGGCTGATGTGTCCAGTTGACCAGAGAGGCTTATCTTCATGGGACAAAGGGAGCTGGATGGCAGTGAGGGCCCTGAGATAGTAGATGAAGGCTATGTGAGGTTGCCTGAGTTCACAGCCGTGATCAGCCCTGCTTGCTGGAGCAAAGAAAGGCAGCATGGCAGGGAGTTCGCACCCCTGGTGGTGGAGACAGATAGACCTGGGTCCGAATCCTGTACTCTGCCACATTTCAGGCAGGTGTCTTTCCAGAGTAACAGTGCTGCAGTGAGCCTGTTTCCACAGTCTGCACATGGGAGAGGGAGAAGCACCACCCTTGCAAGTTTCCTGGGAAGATAGGCATAAGGCATCTAGCAATGTAGTGCCTGACACTTACTTCCCAGACATACTGTCAGAGGGGAAGGAGCGCTAAGCTGGGCTCTGTGGGCAAGCAGAGAACAGGGCAGTGTGGCCCAGACAGCAAACATCAGAGTAAGAGGAGGGAAAAAGAAAATCAAAACAGAGCAGATTTCTCAGTATTAAAGCTTCCTGGGGCCCTACTTATAGCTTGTGCTATGTACAGTGGAGGCAGGGTGACACCTCTGGGGAAGGGCACCTCACTCAGCATTGTTCTTAGTCCTCACTGTGAGTGTGCTCACCATGCTAAGTGTCTATATAGCATCCTGCCTTGGAGACAGGGGGTCTGGGTTCAAATGTTGCATTTGCTTTGAGCTCACTGTGTGACCTAGGACACGTTGATTGCCCTCTCTGAGTCCTGTTAAACAAATGTGTTGAAGGAGCTCTTTGACAAGACTGTATCTGGGTGCTAACCATCTCTCAGCCTGTGAGAAAGCTTTGAGTTCTCTTGAGAAACTCAGGACTGACATAGACAAGGTTTCCCTTAGGGCTTTCCAAGCAACTGTTTTCAACTTCTCTGCAGTTCCCACCTCTGTTGGGAATCTTACTGAGATATCTCAAGTCCAAGTCCAATGTGCTTTTATCATCTTTATCCTTTTTATGGCAGCCTGGGTTGGATAGCTGATCTTTAAGTCACTATTTGCAACCACCTAACTACTCTCTGTTGCTTTGGCCTTCCTCAGCCGGTGAGGGTGACAGCTCCCGGCAATCACCTAAGAAAAGTTTTTGCCAACCCCCTTCCAAAAACCCTGAGTAGTTTTACCAGTGTCTAATTTTCTATCCTGTCTTGTTCACCGCTGGTTCATGTGGACATGAAAGATTGTAAGTGCCTTTTGGATTAGTACTAAAGTGTTAATTCATGGTGGGAGTACCACGTAATATGAAGATCGCAGATTTGGGGTCAGCTAGACTCTGGAATTGGACCCTGCTCTGGAAATGACTACCCATGTGATTCAGGAATCTCATTTCATTTCTGAGACTCTGTTTCTTCATCTGTAAATATAGATACAGATAATACGATCGACTACTTAAGGTCACTGTAAGGAGTAAATCAGATAACTCACAGCCAATGATTGGCAAAGATGATGTGTATATATGAGACATGTGAAGTATATCTTGCCTAGTGAAGTAAATCAGGAGCCCCTTGAAGGGCAGGGACTGTGTTTTTATGTCTTTTTAATCTCTTCTCACATAATGTCCACTGGTGCGCAGGGTTTCTGGGCTGCACCTGCTTTTATAATAGCCGCAGCCAAGGCACGTGGGTGCACATAAGTTTCTAGAAATACTGTGAAGTGAGCAAACAGCTGTTTCAACAGCCACAGAGGGACTAGCCTTCCTAAGCCTTTGAGCTTGTGCAAACTGGAATCCCATCTTCTCTTTCCCCAGCTCCTTCCTCCTCCAGCTTTTCCAATGCCGAGTGTGGGAAAGAATCCTCCCTTGCCCTGAGCAATGCACATGTGATTCTCACATTCTATCCCCAGTCCATGCACACACCCCCCACACACATGCACAGACACGTGGACATTTATATCTATACACACACGTATGCATATTCATTTATTTAATAAACATTTATGAAGGCCTACCATGTGATCTAGCAGTTTTCAGCGCAAGATAGATGAGTGAATAAAAGACTAAATCTTTGGTTTTTGTGACTTTTATATTCAAGGGTGGGGGTTGACAAAACAAAATCAATAGGCATAGCCAACAAGGAAATGATATAATGTATTAGAAGATCATCAACATGATGAAGAAAAAATTGAGCTGGGTAAATGGCATTCTAATATATGTCTAAGTGTAGCAGTTAGGATATAGTTGAAATTTGAAAGGGAGCGTCATGGAAAAGGGGTCATTGGCTTAAAGATTCAAAGGAGGTGAGAAAGGAACAGGGGAGAGGACATCCTGAACAGAGAGAGGAGCCAGTGCAGGTCGTTGGGAGTGTGCCAGAGATTCAAAGTGAAGCCTCATGCGATTGAAAACAGTTGTTGACTTTTGTTCATCAAAGAAATAGAAAATGCAGGTGAGGATCACTAAAAATTGTAATTCTAGCTATGAACTGAGCTGTTAATCATCTGTCAAGAATTTGGCTAAGGGCATCTTACCTGCACTGAGGAATCTTCCCAACTGCCCTGTGAGGAGAGCAGAATGGTATTGATGTTACTGACAAGAAAACAGAGGCCGGAGGAGGTAAATGACTTGCCCTGTGTCACATAGCCCAGAAGCAGCAGAGATGATATTTAGACACACAAGCAAATATGGGACAAGGGTTGGGGCAAGAGGTGCTTAGTCAAACTCAGAGATAGGGAAGCTGAGATAGAAGCTGCCATGGTCTCCGTTATGGAGTCAGAATCCTTTCAGATGGACACTCTTGGTTTTATTTGCTTTTTTATAAACTTATTGATACCTGATTCATGTGCTGTGAAATTCCCCCTTTTAAAATATGCAAGTCAGTGGACTTTAGGATATTCATAACATTGTGCAACCATCACAACTAATTCCAGAACATTTTAACCATCTGAAAAAGAAACTCTATACCCATTAGCATTCACTCATATTGCTCCCACCTCCCAGCCCTGGCAAACACTAATCTACTTTTACTGTCTCTAAGAATTTGCCTGTTGTAGACATTTCATATAAATGGAACCATACAGTATATGGCCTTTTCAGTCTTGATTCTTCCACTTAGCATAACGTTTTCAAGGTTCAGGGATATTGTAGCATGAATAAGGACTTCATTCCTTTTTATGGTTGAATAATATTCAATTGTATGGATATAAAATATTTTGTTTATCCATTCATCAGTTGATGGATATTTGAGTTGTTTTCCACTTTTTGGCTATTAAAAACAATGCAGCTATAAAAATTTGTGTGCAAGCTTTTCTATGGACATACGATTTCAGTTCTCTTGTGTATATACCCAGGCATAGAACTGTTGGGTCGTGTGTTAACTGTATGTTTAACTTTGAGATGAACTGCCAAACAGCTTTCCATTTTACATTCCCACCAGCAATATATGAGCTTTCCAATTCCTCCCATCCTTAACAACATTTATTTCTTTTTTCTTCACTATAGCCATCTTAATGGGTAAGAACTGGTATCTCATTATGGTTTTTATTTGTATTTCCCTAATGGCCAGTGGTGTTGAACATGTCTTCATGCTTATTGGTCCTTTATATATCTTCTCTGGAGAAATGTCTGTTCAAATTCTTTGCCCATTTTTAAATTGTGGTATTTATCTTTTTATTGTTGAGTTGTACTACTTCTTTAGATGTTCTGAATATTAGACCTTTATCAGATATATGATTTCAAATATTTTTCTCCTATTCTGTGGGTTGTCTTTTCACTTTCCTGATAATGTCCTTTCAAGCACAGCTTTTAATTTTGATGAAGTCCAATTTATGTATTTTTTTCCCTTTGATTGTACTTTTGGTATCATATCTAAGGAAGCATAACCTACTCTTAGGTCATGAAGATTTCCTTTCTATGTTTTTTTTTTCTGAGAGTTTTACAGTTTTTGCTTTTACATTTATGTCTTTGATTTATCTGAGTGAAATTTTTTTATATGGTGTGAGATAGGGGTCCAGTTTCATTCTATTGCCTGTGGATATCCAGTTGTCCCAACATCAGCTACTAGAGAGACTATTGATAGAGTATTCTTCCCTCATTGAATTGTCTTAGTGCTCTTGTTGAAAATTAAATGACCATAAATATCTGAGTTTATTTCTGGACCCTCAATTTTGCTCCATTGATCTATATCTATGCTTATGCTAGTACTAGAAAGCCTTGGTTACTGTAATTTTGTAGTAACTTGTAAAATTGGTATGTACGAGTTTCCAGTTTCATTTTCTTTTTCAAAATTATTTTGATTATTCTGGGTACCTATCATTTCCATATGAATTTTAGGAGTAGCTTGTCATTTTCTGGAAAAAAATCAACTGCGATTTTTATAAGAATTGTGTTGAGTCTATAGATAAATTTCCACCTTAACAACATTAAGTCTTCTAGTCCTTGAACACAAGATGTTTTCCATTGATTTAGGTCTTTAATTTCTTTCAATGAGGTTTTATAGTTTTCAGTAAATGACTTACACTCCTTTTGTTAAATTTATTCTTAAGTGTTTTATTCTTTTTGATGCTACTATAAATGTAATTGTTTCTTAATTTCATTCTCTGATTATTCATTGCTAATATATAGAAATGCAGCTGTTTTTGTATATTGATCTTTAACTTACTGAACTTTGTGGGGGTTTTTTTTAGCTTTCTTTGTGAATTCTTCTGTTTTACAATATACAAGATCATGTCATCTGCAAACAGAGATAAACATTTTCAGTTACTGTCTAGATAATTTTTATCTTGTCCTTGCTTAATTGTCCTGTTGAGAATCTTCAGTACAGTGTTAAATAGAAATAGTGAAAGCGGACATCTTTGTCTTGTTTCTGACCTAGTGGAGAAAGCTTTCAGTCTTTACCACTAAGTATGGTATTAGCTGTGTGTTTTCTAGATGCCCTTTATCAGGTTGGGGAAGTTCCTTCTATTCATAGTTTGTTGAGTGTTTTGAAAGTATCATTAAAGGGATGTTAAAAAAAATTCAACTGAGTAAATTTGAAGATCTAATTGGCTTTATTAAATAATTCATGAATCAGGCAGCATTCCATCTAGCCAGTAGAGAGATACTCCAAAGGACTGCAGGAAGGGAGAGGTTTTTAAAGGCAGAACAAGGAGACCATAAACAGAAAAAAAGACTATTTCGGGTAAGGTCACCTTCCTTTGAGGGACAGAGAGCATACATGTGACAGATTACCTCACTGCTGCTGACCAGAAAATTCCTGACTGACTAGATTTCTGGGGGAGATGGAAACTGCAATTCGGTTAGTTATTAAGCCCTGGTTTAGTGACTTGGCCTAGGAGAAGTGACACCATGTTGGGCCTGTGGTTTTCTATTTAACAGGATGTTGGGTTTTGTGAAAGATTTTTCTGTGTCTATTGAGCTGATCATGTAACTTTTGACCTGTAGTCTAAATAATATGATGTATTAGATTGAATGACTTTCATATGCTGAATCAATCTTGCTTTCATGAGATAAATCCCACTTGGTCATGGTGTATACTCCTTTTGAAGCATTACTGGATTTGTATTTATAGGAGTATTTTGTTGTGTCTGTGTTTAGAATGGATATTGGACTGTGGTTTTCTTTCCTTGTGGTGTCTTTGTCTGGTTTTGGTATCAGAGTAATGCAAGCTTCATACAATTCATTGGCAGTGTTCTCCCCTCTTTATTGGGGGGAAGAGTTTGTAAAGGATTGGTGTTAACTGATGTTAGCATTTGGGTAGAATTCACCAGTGAAGACACTTGGTGACCTCTTGTTTTACAGGAAAAGAAAGCAAGGTCCATGTGGAAGGATTTCACCCAAGGGCACTCTATTGCCCAGGGGCAATGCCAGCACATTCAGACCCAGATTGGCCAGTAGCTCACTGTGAGCCTTGTCTCCAGTTCTCACACTGCTATTGAGAGCAGTTATTATTGTTCCTTTGTAACCAGTGAGGAAACTGAGGCTCAGAGATGTGGTGTGGTGTGACTTGCCTGCAAATGCAGTGGCTGAGCTAGAAGTCCCAGCAAACCTTACAAAAAGCAAAGGCCTATTGCTTACGATACCCTCCAAGATGATTGCCTTTGCCCAGGGGTTTGATTTTCGGGAAGCACTGTTCCCATTTTATCTCACTTGAGTATCATGAATAAGCAAGATAAGCAAGGCAAGATTTACTCTACCAACCACTGTTCTGGGTATCTTCCATGTTATTTTGTTCTTACGACAAACTTGTGGGGCAGATATTGCTGACTCCAGTGTACAGATATGGAACTGAGGCTCTCAGAGATGATAGGAGCAAGAAAACAGAGCCAGACACAAAGTCAGTCCTTCAGACTCCACGTGTAGGTGTATTCCTTCTCTCCACACCCATCCCTTCACCTATGGGAAAGCATAGCTTCCATCAGGTGAAGACTGAGCTCAGCTTAAAGTAGGTAAGAGCCATCCTGCCTATAGTGTTCCCTGACTTGATATCCTAGAGTAGATCGAAGATGGTGACCTCTGCTTGGCCTCCTTTCCTGTGAGCTTAGCTTTGGCCAAGTACAGTCCATGGATGAGGAGAAAGACTTTAGGGTCAGCTGTGGGAGGAGGAACCATGTCAGTGCTGAAAGGGGGTGAGGGGTGGTGGTGTTTCTGTACTAATATCTCTTCTTTGTCCAAAGTTGAGGACATGGAATTCATCCTCCTAATAAACTGTTAACTCCTCTGATCTATGACTCAAGACACAGTTGAGACGGATGAATATCTAATAATTCTATTTGGGAACAACACTGGACTTTGAGTTAGGAGCCTTAGGCTGGGGTCTGACTTAACTGCCATCTGTGCAGCTCTGGGAAAGCCAATTCAAATTTCCCTGGCTCACTGGCCTCCTTGCAAAGTGGACTTAATAATACACAACCCTTAGTTGTAAAGAGAGCAGAAGACAAGTGTGTAAAAGCTCCCAACACTGTGTCTGATATGTATGTGGAATCTCTAAGGCAATTTCACTTCCCTAAGGACCATGTGGTGCTCACAGCCTCCCTGTGGGGTTATCAGTAGGTATCAGAGACATCCAACAGTCTGACCAAAGCCACATAGCTAGTTAACACCTAGGCTAAACTTACAAATCATGCCCTCTACCTCTCAAGAAACCTAGTTCCAAGTTATGCTTTCCAGAGAAAAAAATGTACATAACCAAAGTCACTTAAAGAATGTTATTTTTATCTGGGTTTCAGAGAGGCTGTCTGGTATATAGTGAAGATATAAGTAAAAGGCCCCAATTTGCTTGAAAGATCCAGGAACACGAGGGGAAGTGGAATGATCAGGCATCCCATGCTCAGTTCATTCCTTGACTTGGAACCATAAAATTAGTCTATGTCTGCTTTACCCTAAAACAGCCTGTTAAAGGATGAACATCTTCCACCTGAGAACTGTGGTCAGTCCAACTGTGTGTTATCATGGCGTCTGCTCCCTGAAAGAAGAGAAGAAGGGGGCGGGGGTGGGGGGCAGAGGGAGGGATGAGAGAGAAGAAGAAAAGGAAGACGGGTAAGAACTACTGCTTTAGCCGAGTCGGGTGCCAACTTGAATTTTTCTTGGCAGAGGGGGTCAGGTCACACTTGCCAGATAAATGAAGGAGCTCCGACAGACCATTGGCGTAGTGATTGTATGTTAAAATGATGCATTCACTCCTCTAAGGCTTTCTGGGTGGGGGGGGTAAGGATTGTCGCCATTTTCTTGTTGTTGGAGAAAATGGGACTCTTGTAGGTAGTTAACAGTCCCTACGGGTTGCCGCTGACAGGGATCTGATGGCCCTTGAATGCATATCCAACGCTTAGTCCACTGTTGTGAAGAATGGACACACCCAAAGCAAACACAGGGGCAAGAATACATTTCTACTGAAGTGAGCTTGTTCACTCTCGTTCACATTTCTTGCTCATCTGTGAACTCCTTGAAAGCAAGGACCATGGTCTCTTCTCCATGAGCATGTCTCCTCTGCTTAGCGGAGGGCCGCTGGTGCCAGGCACCCAGAGACTGAAGCTACCGTGATAATCACTTATTCCTCAGTTGACTGTTGGAAATAATGCTCAACATGCTTTGATTGTAAATCAACTTATATGTATTTAATTTTACATGTAAATCGCATAATCATTTCTGAGTTCTGGTGTTCTTCGCACTATGATTTTTAGGTAATGCTCACATCCCAGTGAATGTGCGGTCTTGGCACACAGAGCAGGGAATGTCTAGCTCTGATTCTAGATTGTTGGTGCCTCTGACTGAGCTCAGCACCAACCCTGATTTCCAGGCTTGGCCTTGCCCCAAAGCCCTCTCTGCTGGCTCCCCACTTCCCTGATTCTTTGCCTGTTCGCTCATACGGCTGGAGGGGTTGAAGGGAGTGCAAACTGAGGGTGCTGATGTTTGGAGTCCAACCACAGACTGTCTCACCTTTGTCCCAGGCAGGGCCTCTCAATCATCATCAGACTGGGTTGTTTTGAAAGTAGGATCCAGGACTTGGTCCTTAATACCATTAAAGTCTCTCTATGCTGGGTACTGGAATTTAGTAGTTATGTTGGTAGAAAGCAGGAGTTGTCAACCCAAGTTGGGAGATAAGAAAGGTTGGTGTTTGGTGCTGGAGAGTAGGTGGACTCCATGTGGAACAGAGCAGGGATCCATAGCAGCTCCAGGGTGCTCATTCTCAAGCCTCATTTTGATACTCCTCGACTAAAGGAGAAAAAAGATACTTTGCCCGGACCCAGCACCTAGCTCAGGGAAACTTTGGACATCCGAATTCTGGCGGCCAGTCCACACCATGTTGCCGAATGCCCTCATTTCCCAGGCTGGGAAACCAAGGGTGGAACATGGCCCGGGCCACACTGCTCATTCAGTGTCTCAACTCCAACTGGAGTTCCAGATCTCCAGCAGGCAGTTGTGGCATTAGGCTTGGGGTCAGGAGAGCTGCATAAGCTTGAATAAGTCCCCTGAACTCAGCCTATCTGTACAACAGGAATGATTTCTAACTCTGGGATCCAATGAAATCATGTAAGCAAACAATATTATGTTAAGTACTGTCAAAGCTCTAAGTTAGGGGTCAGCAAACTTTTCCCTAGAGGTCCAGATAGTAAATATTTGAGGCTTTGGAGGCTGCATGGTCTCTGTTGCAGTTACTAAACTCTGCCACTATAGTGTGAAAGCATCCACAGAAAATACGTTTTAAGAAAACAAATGTGGCTATGTTTCATTAAAACTTTATTTATAAAAACAGACAGCAGACCAGATTTGGACCATAGTTTACTGACCCCTTTCTAGATGTTTAGAAGTTATTACTGATGACATAACAAATGACCCCAAAATTTAGTGACTTAAAATGACCATTTGATTATGCTAATGGATTCTGTGAGTTGAGCATTCAGGAAGGGCACCTCAGCTTGGGGTGTCTTTGCTCTATGAAGTCTGAGGCTTCAGCTGCAAGGATTCAAAAGCTGGGGGATGACTCAACTGCTTGGGCCTAAATTACCTGAAGGTTCCTTTACTCATGCTGCTAGGACCTGGGCTGGGAGGACCTGAATGCCTGAGGTAGCTTCTCCACCTGGCCTGGTTTCTTCACACCAGGATGGTCTCAGGGCAGTTAGATGTCTTGCATGGGGGCTCAGGGCTCCAGGTGAGAATGTTTCAGGAACCAAAGCAGAAGTTGTATGGCCTTTTATGACCCACACTCAAAAGTCACATGGTGCCCCTTCTGCTGTGCTCTGTTAGTAAACACTTAAGAACCCATTGGCATTCGAGGTGAAGGGGCATAGAATCACCCCAACCTCTCAATGGGACTAATGTCAAAGAAGTAGGGATGGCTTGTTTTAAAACTATTATAGAAAAGATTAATAATTCAAACACACACACATAATGAACAATAGTGAATGCCAGGTATGGTTTTGAGTACTTTATTTCACCAACACCCCTTTGAAGGAGATGATATTATTATCCACACTTTAACGACAAGAAACAGTGAAGAACAGAGAGGTTAATAAACTTGCCCAAAGTCTGTTCTAACCATGACACACCCTGCTTCATTGTGATTTTAAAAACAAGAACACTCTTTCTACTACTGGAGCAGAGCTGGATTCAGAAACTGAGTTTTTGGACTGCCAGGTGCCTAGCAACTCTCCGTGCCAGCAAGAAATTACAAACATTGTTTCACACCTACTCTAAGTCCAGAATATTCTGTGCATTGTAGGTAGTCCAAGGGAAGAGGTTTGGTACTATTTTATTCATAAGAAACCTAAAATATAGGTAGAGGGGACTGAATTCTGATTTAATTCTCACAATGCCATGAGATGGAACTTTTGTCCCCATTTTACAGATGAGGCCACCAAGGCCCAGTGGTTAAGTTGCTACTTGCCCAGGAACTAATGGAGTCTAGATTCAAACCCAGAGCAGTGTGACACGTAAGCCCGTGCTCTTTGCCATAGACTCCAGTGGAGGAAGATCTGGAATTCAGAACAATTCTATCAGAGGAAAAAACCCTCAGTCCCTAGAAGATCATATCTAGCCTCTCTCTCAGAGTTTATTGCAGAGCCAGGAGACTGAGACCAGAGAAGGGCAGTGAGGTGCCCCTGGCCACCCAGCTCCTCAGAGCCAGAGCTGGCGCTGGGGCTCGGTGTTTTTCCCACCACCCCTGACTGCCACACTGTGCTGGGAATGGCAGGGAGGAGAGTGATGGGGGTGGGGGGCAGTTTGAACTAACGGGAAGTTGTTTGCCAAAGCTGTGTCGGGGGAAGGAGCATTTTACAAGACCAGGGCCTCTGGCCTGGAAACATCTGTTTCCCTTCAAATCAGCGAGGAGACTTTTGCCTCCCCAGAATGCCTAAATTATGTGGCGGCTGGGGAAGAGCAGGCATTGGCCTGGAGACTTCAAACGCATTCTCCGGGTACTCTCTCGGGGACCTGGTACTGATGCGGCCTCTGGGGCTCTGTCCCTGCTCTTACCCCCTGTCAGATCCGTGAGAAGCTCTCACCGCCAATTAACTTCTCAGTTTCATTCTCTCACCCCTGCTGTGAGGGGGTCTGGGGGCCTTGGATGGGACCAACAGCAGCTTCCTCTCTGTCCACCTCCCTCTGATTTCCACTAGGACAGCTTACCCGGGGTGGGGGCAAGGCAGAGCCTTGGACAGTGGCATGAAACTCTAATACTGTTAATAATAATACCCACAGCTCTCGCTCGAGAGTGCTAGCACATGCCAGGCGACATGGGGAGCACTTCCATGCCGCATCTCGTTCCATTCTACCACCCAGTGCCGTGGGTTTTAATATCAGGGTTCCCATTTTACAAGGTAAGTTGACGCAAGGCCTCACAGGCAAAAATTGGGGAGCCAGAACTTAGCGCCAAATTGCCTGATGGCAAAGCCATGCTTCTACCCATTCTGTTATCAAATCTCCTTTCCATCTCATCACGTTTTGTTCATTTTACAGATGGGGAAGCTGATTTGCAGAAAGGGGAACTACCACGTTATAGTCAGGTCGTTCATTCAGTCTGTCATTCCTGCTGGAAAGTATTTGCTAAGCCCCATGTGACTTAGGTGTCTGAGCCTCAGATGTAGGTGCATAGAGATGGGCAGAGCCATGTTCTGGTCCTGAAGATGCTCAAATATTCATGTGGGCAAGAGAGAAATGTGTGGCCACTGACCTATTCATGCAACATATGCTGTGATAGGACACCCTGCAGGGAGAAAGGCTTCCCAGAGGACATGAGGTTTGATTGATGCTCCAAGGACAAGGTGGGAAGGGTCAAGTGGAGAAGGGGGAGGGTGACCCAGATAGAGGGTGCAGCCCATGCAAAGGCAAGGCAGCAGAATCCATGTTCTAGAACCATCAGCAGTTGAACTTGATTCTACTGCAATACAAAGGAGGAAGCGAAGATCGGTAAACGAGGCTGGATCTGTGGCCAGAGATGGAGCCTCGGTGATGGAGTGCTGTCAAACAAATGAGCACCACGGGGCTACACTGAGAGCCCATGGTCAGGAGTTTGGACTTTGTCATGAGGATGATGAAGAAACATTGAAAAATACTTTGTTTTTGAGTAGTCAGCCCCAAGACACTAACCCATACATTGAAGTCCCAGTATATTAAGACCATATTGCTTTAGGCATCCAAGATCTCACAGCCCACAGTCTGTGAAAAAACTGGGACAAGAATGCAGGTTCTCAGCCACAGTGGCCAGTGTTCTTTCCCCCTTAAACAAGGTCCAGGGAAGGAATGACAAGGGCTTGAGCCTGGAGCTCCAGGTTCTTGAATCTCCCATGGTGCTTCACCCTCCAAGCCACCTCTTAGGGTAAAGGTGTCTCATAGCTGCAGTCGGACCTAAGACAGCCAGCTCTCCAAGAATCAGGATTGTGCATAGGAAGAGCAATGCAGGAGGAGCCAGGAAAGCCGGTGTCCTTACTCTGGACTCATTGTCAGCGGGTGCTTGTGCAGGTCCCTTTCCTCTCTGAGCCTCAGTTTCCCCACGTGTAACATGAGGGTGTCGAGTTTGGTGATGGCTCAGTTCTAGTTCAAATTACCAGTGGATCTCAGCCTGCCTCCACGGGCAGAGAGAAGGTGAAAGAGCTGAGCTGAAGGCAGCTGGCAGCCCTCTTGATTCCCTAAGAAGCACAGAGTCCTTGCTGCGCCGTCTCAGCCTCTCTCCTGCTTTTCACTCTGTGTGGGTGTGCACATGTGTCTGCTTCTCGGTCTCCCTCTCTCTCCTCCTTCTCCACATCAGGGGCTGCCACTTTCTTCCCCTCACAAAGAGCCCCTCCAGGCCCTGCCTGTTCCCCTAACAGCTTTCAGATGTGTCTCTGGAACAGTTCTACAATTACAGCTGAGACAGGCAGAAAGCGCATGGCCTCGTGACTTTTGACCCAGGCCTGTGAGGTTGACATCTTCCTCTTTCTCTGCCCGTTCGCCCCCTCTGGCAGGGTGGCCTGAAGCCTCCATCCTGAGGCCTCCCCTGACACGTTCAGTTACTCTAATAACACAAATAGAAGCTACTTTTATGGAGCAGTGATTGAACGAGGCCTGTTGCAATCATATATCATTGCGTCCTGATCGCCAGCTTGTGAGAGTTGGATAATTTCAGCCTATTTTACAGGTGCAGAGAGTGAGGCTCAGAGGAGATGAAGTGACTTCCCAAAGACAGCTCAGCCAGCAACTGGGGAAAGCAAGGATTCTACCCAGGTTTTTTAACTTGAAAACCTGAGACTATTTCTTCCCAGCATGCTGTTATTCAATGCTGACTTGGCTAAGCAGAGGGGTGACCCCCAACCCCCTTGGTGGAGGAAATGTATTGCAGAAGCACCATGGAAACATAAGTGGCCAATGGGAAAGCAGTGTTAAAAAAGCTGTCCAACTCCTCATGTTTTGAGGCTCATTCACATATCTCATTCACTATAGCCTTCCAGTTTCCCTCAGTAGAAATGTATCTCCTCCTCTTCTGCTCCAAGAAAACATTTTAAAAATTGTTCTCTTGCTCTTTATATGGTTTTTATAAAAATCTGCAACTTGCAAGCCACTTCTCACATATCACTCCATGTAATCCTTGAGCCAGACATGTTCTGTCTCCGCAATTATGTCCGTTTTGTTGATGCAGAAATTGAAATTGGAAAATGAGATGTGATATGCTCAAGTTCATTCCTTTACTCAGGTATTTGCTGAGTGCCCGCCATATACCTAACACTGTTAAGTGCCAGGGAGCCCAGGCTGCAGCAGGCACGCTCTGGGGGCTGCAGGCTAAGGTTTGCATCCTGTCTCTGCCACT
The DNA here is from genome assembly GCA_032199065.1 of Smutsia gigantea. Lineage (NCBI taxonomy): Eukaryota > Metazoa > Chordata > Mammalia > Pholidota > Manidae > Smutsia > Smutsia gigantea. The sequence continues at coordinate 346,341 of JAVSCE010015779.1, forward strand.
TCCTAGGTACGAAGTGCTCAGCCAATGCTACCCAGTTCTGTCCTTACTTCCCTACTTTGCCGCTTGCTTTATTCTCACATCCTGGATTTTCTTTGTGATCTTACTTCCAAGCCCCTCTGCAAGGCTTCCCAGTCATAGCTCACCTTGTATGGCATGTATATTTCACATTCATCCACACCAACCTGTGAAGAGGGCAGCTGCCTCCCTCTCACAGATACCTAATGCAGAGAGGTGAAATAAGTACAGAGAGGTGAAGTGACTTGACCAAGATCACAGAGAAAGGCTATAGAACAGAATGTGGACCCAGGCCTGGCCACCTCCAAGACCAGGCCCCTTCCTCTGTCACTCACTGCTTCCCTTGACCAAGACAGAACTGGATGTAGTAAATGCTAGACCTGAGCTCCACTCACAGTGCTGAGATACGACAGGAGAGAGAGATAACGGCCACGTCACAGTGCTGTCATTCCACACCAAAGGTAGAAGCCAAAAGCCCTAGAAAGCAAATGAATGGATTGTCTGAAAATGAGACCAAAATACGCCATGTGTAGGCCTCTTAAGACATATATTTTAGACATAGGCCCACATTCCTTTACCCTTACCAGCACTCCAAGCCAGTGATGAAAGATAAAAGGCTGAGATAGATCTGATAAGATAGTATACTGCAATGTGGTAAGGACACAATCTTTGGCTTCAGGCAGACCTGGTCTCCTGTTGCTATTTCCTTGATTTGTAATAACAGGTCAATTAGTTGACCTTTTTTGGAACCAATGCCCTTATAGGTAAAATGCAAACAACCCTAGTACCCAACTCATATAGTATGAGTGACTGGAATAATGCATGTGAAGGACCCAATGCCTATGGGCACTCATTAGATGATGGCCATGCACGTAACAGCCAGGCAGTGTGCAGGACTCCCTGCACTTGAACTGACAATTTTGCAAGGGGAGATTTATTTCTCCTGTTTCACATATGAGGACACTAGAGATCAGAAAGGATGCTTAACTTCTGTACTGCCTGAGGCCGTATAGCCAGTGGGCACTAGAACCAGGATTTGAATGGATAGCCATTGGCTACAAGGCTCCTTGCTCCCTCTGCTTCCTCACATCATACCACAAGGGCTCTGGGTGGCTTGATCCCTCCGTGGCCCCTCACCCAAGCCCCCTTCCAGTAGTGCTAGGAGGTATCTCCATGGGCCTGTCATGGGCCTAGTGGCAGTGTCCCACAGCAGCAAAGAATGCAGGATGCATATGGCTATGGGGCTTGCTGCCAGCTTGCAAACACAGCCCTGGCACAGCTGGTTGATGAATTATGTTTCACACCAAGAATGCTGACTTCCAATTGCTTATTATTCCAACTGGGGAAGAAAAGACAGGATGGAGCTAATGTACTGTCTTAATTACCATGAAACTCAGAATCAATACCAAGGAATATGCTAGGAACACATTCTTGGGATGGCATGAGTACTCTTCTCAGTCCTTTAAAACTGATACTGAGTTGTTTTTAGGAAGATTTTCACACAAAAGACAACAAATGACCTTTTCTCCAGAAAGATACAAGACGTTCTGACTCATGGTACCTTTTGTAAAGACAACCTTTGGAGCATTAGGTCGTGAGGTATTAAAGCTGGGAAGTCATGAGGTGCCAAGCCAAGTTCAGAGACCCTCTAGGCCACTGAGTGGTATAGCTGGAGCAGCAAAATGACAGCTGAGAGCAAAGCAAGGCTTTAGAGGAAGACAAACCATGGTACAGGTCTTGGCTCTTTCATTCTCTAACTCGGTTACTTTGGAAAAATTGCCTACTTTTTTTTTTATCTTCAGTTTCTTCTACTGAAAGATGGAGATGATGAGGGTGATTATTTTAGCAGGTTTTCATAAGATTAGAAAAGCATAGATGTCACCGTCTCAACACAGTTGGAGTTTGTCAGGTGTACCTAGAGGAATTATATTTGTACAGAGTTGATATCCACAAACCCTTGGCCAGAAGATGGTAGCTCATGGGTTAAATGTGTGGGCTTCGGAGTTAGACAAACCTAGGCTTAACTTGCCAGGCCCAGTCTATGTGGTCCTAGGTAAGCTGCTTCGTCTCTGTGAGCCTCATGTATGAAATAAAGAGAGTAATTGTAGCTATCTTTGTAGGATCATTTGGGGGAATTAATAGTGATAATGAAAGTCAAACTGCTTTAGCTCAGTGCTTGACACCTATTAAGGTCTTAGCACATAGTAATTGCTTTTGTACAACCAACTCCAATTCATTAAGTGACTAATATGTGCAGATAATCCAGGCTTACCATTCTGCAACTTGTCAGTCATAGTGTTATGTCCATTTTATAACATGAGGTAAGTTGAGGGGTTGGGGAAGGAGGAAAGGAAAGAGGGGCCCCGGACCTCAGTTCTTCTACTTGACCCAGCGAGCCCTCTCCCCACTCCATACAGCTGCCTTGACCCTGAAGGTTACTGAAGCTTGACCGAAAAAGGACACTCAATGTCTCTCACTTGTGCTCAGTTTGTTCCTGGCCTCCAAGGCTCACCTCCTCTTTAAAGTCTTCTCTGCTATTTAGACTTTGTTTAAACCACAGAACTTAAATCTGGAGGTATGAAGGTCAGAGGGCCTTCTTAGGAACCAGAGTACAGAGGCTATTCTAGAAAACATTCTGAGTATCAGGTTGGACCAGAATCCATCAGGTCTTTGGTATCCCAGTTCTCCACTTCTAATGCCACACAGGTTGTCCGCTTCTTCCAGTACAGCGTAGAGCTTCGAGTGACAACAGGGAAAGGCAGGGCCCTGCCTTATGCTTAAAATAACTCCCAGATCCCCCAACATGGCCCACTCAGTCCACGCCAATCTTCCACCTCATCTCACTTTGCTATAGCTGCACCAGCTGCCTATTCCTCCAACAATCTGGCATCCTTTTCTCCTCTGGGCCTTTGCACATTTTGCTCTCCTGCCTGGAATGTTCTTCCCCCAGGTCTTCCTCCCATTAACTCGTTCCTTCTCATTATTCAGGTCTCAGCTCAAACCTCTCTACAGGCAGGCCTTTGTGGACAAATCTGCCTGAAGTACCCACATCCCCCTCCACATCTGACTTTTTTCACATTATTCTGTTGTAGACTCTCTCACATTCACCATTATCTAATGTCTTGTTTACTTTTTGATTAGCTTTATGCAGGTAGGGGTCTTGACTCTCTTGTTCCTCTTCATACTCTTAACACCTAAAATAATTCCTGGAATATAGTGAATGTTTATAAGTATTTGTTGAATGAATGAAGGAAGGAATATGTAAATAAGTATATCTAGCCAAACAAGTTACCATCGGGGTTCTCTTTTTAAGCTGTGGACTCAGGCTGCTCTGTACCCTGTATCTGTGAGACCACAGAAAGACTCACAATCTAAGTCTCGGTTTCCTCACTGGTGAAATGCAGGTTAGAATAACCCTCACCTTCTAGGCTTCTTTACTTACAAGTTAAGAGATTAAGTGCAAAGTGCCCAGCAGGCAGTCGGTGCTCAATAAATCCTGTATAATTTTCTTCCAAATCATTTCTCCTGCACCATAAACATCCCTAAATGATTTCGAACATTATTCCTGTGCTTTGATTTTGTGTTCCTCCGTGCAACATCCAGGACTTTCTCTGAAGTCACAGCCTGGCGCTCTATTTCCTTGCTGCGCTCCAGGTTCACTCTGTATGCTGTGGATACACGAGGGAGGCACTCGGAGCTCAGCACAGTGACCCTGAGGACGGCCTGCCCACTGGTGGATGACAACAAGGCAGAAGGTAGGCAATGAGTGTCTTCACTTCCCAGGTAACTCCCACATTTCCTCTGAGTTCTGCACCCAGTAGTCACTAACCACTGCCGCTTTCCCACCGCACATGTGTGTTGGTGCAGGGAGAAGAAGTGAAGGAACTTAGGGAACAGGAGAAACAATCAAATCAGAACATGAAGGAAATTGAGGCTAACCAGCAATGTCTTTGCCACTGGAAGGACTTGCTCCTCTTTTGTAGAATTTGTCTATGTTCTGACTTAAAGGCAAGGAAGGGTGAGAGTCAAAGTACCATGATTACAGCCTGCCCTTTAGCCAATTGCTTACTTCCATCTCCGTCTGTGCTAGAGCTGGCACACTGGCCAGCACCTTGGAGACCACTTCACGTTGCCGTGCCAGCAGCAGATATCAGTAGCTGACCACAGTTCACGTTCCCATCTAGCTGAGGGGCGGCCTCAGAATCCTCAGCTGCATTCAGTGACTATCAATCCGAGTTAGCATATACGATTCAACCTTTTTCCTACTCCTGGCCCATGAAGTTGTAAACATCAGGCAAAACACCTGAAAAAAATAGAACCAATCAATCAGATCTACCATATCCTTATTTCTTGGGCAGTGTATAAACAGTTTTCTGCATCAGGACTGACAATAATGTGATGGTAGCTCATGAGTCCTGGTGGTTTAATTCCAGTACAGCAAATATTTTCTAAGAACCTTGGTACAAGCAGTACAGAAGAGACATGTTCTTCACCTTTTAGGAATTCACATTCTAGTGGGAGAGAGAGACATTTCTGCAAATAGCTCAATAATAGGCTTGATAATAAATGTGTTGTGTGCTACCGGACCAGAGGAGGTAGTGAGCTATTAAGTGTCAAGGGGGAGGGGATTTGAGATGGTTTCCTGGTAATTTTTTATTATTATTATTTTAAAATAACACATGCATCTGGTTAAAGACATAAGAAAAATAAACACCAGAGTAGAAAATAGTGCAAAGTAAGTGATCTTCCCATCCCGAGCCCAAGTCCCCCAGATTCTCCTAGAGGCAACCAACCATTGTTAGCAATGACTTGGAAACATACATAAATTTTGATCAGTCATCGAACATGAAAAATTTGCCTTCTATTCAAGAGAGAAGCTCATGATGAATTTAAGTTACATCAGCTGGTAGGAATGATTGAAGAAGTAGAAATTGTCATGAATAGCAAGCAGAAGAATCTGGATTTTCTTTGGAAGATTTTTGACTGGAGACCTATAAGACCTGATCCCAGAAATGTGTTGGGAATATTACGGGGGGAAATAGAAGTAGACTGTTGAGATGAACCCAAGATAGCTTATTTAAGCCTCTGCACTTGTTTGGCATTTTCTGTTAAATCAGGGGCACCAAGATTAGGTTGATAATTAAGCTTACAAATTACAAGCAGTCACTTTTGTGCCAGGCCCTGCGTTGAGTGTGTTACATCTGCTTTTTAATTTAGTCCTTCCAGTGTACCTCCAGAGTAGATCTTGTTATCTCCCATTGATAGATGAGGAAACTGGACACAACTAGTCAATGATATATTGAGGATGGGGTTAAGTTTGTCTGCACCTGAAGACCACACATGTGAACTCCTGCATGAATATGCCTTTCTTGTTGCAAGGCATGTTTCCATCCTCATCTTTTCTTACTGTCCAGTGATCTGTGCCCTGCCCTTCTTCCCCTTCAGAGATAGCTGACAAGATCTACAATCTGTATAATGGGTACACAAGTGGAAAGGAGCAGCAGACCGCCTACAACACGCTGATGGAGGTCTCAGCCTCAATGCTGTTCCGAGTCCAGCATCACTACAACTCTCACTATGAGAAGTTCGGCGACTTTGTCTGGAGGAGTGAGGATGAACTGGGGCCCAGGTATGGGTGTACAAGCATGAGTAGAGTGGTGAATTTTTCTTGCCTCTACTCGACTTTACTGGACCCTTTCTTCCATAAGGTGAAAATGGGCTTTATCAAATCAGTAAGGGTGGTGGTTACCTTAGCCATGTCAGGGTTAGAGATGGGGAATGGGCAGGAAAAACGAAGGGAATTTTAGCTTCTTGGACTCCTGGAATGTCAGATAAGGGAGAGACACCAGTGCTCTTTCCATCAGCCACTCTCCTTGCCCACCTTCCAACTTCAGTTTTAGAGACGAAGGCCTGTGTGTCCTAAACCAAGGTTGGAGATGCAAATAATACAGAGTCATGGCCCCTAATCTGGGGCTCTTCCCATTCTTCCACAAGAAATCTGTGTTTTTTCTGGAATAAAGTCTATTAGTGATCATGACTAAGTACATTCATAAATTCAATATATACTAAGTCATGGTTTTTGTCCACCAGTAGTAACTATGCCAAACCACTATTTTAGGTGCTGTGGAGGGCTCAACAAAACTGAAATGCAGTCACTATCTTCTAGAACTTCATAAAGTAGGATATGAAGTGGTGGCTGCATTTCATGGCTTGCACCTAGCAACATTCAGTCATCTGTTCATTGACTCAGCACTTACCTAGTAGCACCTCTTACAGACAGTTGTTGACCATGCAGTGGCAGAAGTAGAAGCAGTCTCTACGTGCACATAGTTCACCATTGTAGGTAATTAAACAAGCAGTTGCAAAGAATGGGGATGATAAGTGTCAGGATAGTGAAGAATAGGCCGTCTGGGGAAGCAAGGCATAGACACTTGGTCTAGGTAACCCTGTGAAAGCTTCCCACAGGCTGAGACTCTGAGCTCCAAACCATGAGCAGGGGTCAGGCAAGTGAAGGGAAAGGAGGACTGGAAGTTTTGGGCAAAGGGATTAGCCTGGAAATGCTCAGAGGAGATAACGTTACTTTAGAACAGGGTTCTTCTGTCAAAGTTTGATCTTTTACCTGCCACCTTTGTGATATTTACCATATCACCATATTATATGCACTTTATGTATTGGACATTTCTTTCTTAGATTCATTGCTTATTGAAAATATATTTGAAAACACTATCATTTTGCAAAGAATAAATTAGCACCATCTACCCTTAATAGAAAATTAAACCTAAACGTGCAATACAATGGAAGGAAACAGAAACCAGTGTTGTCCAATATAGCAGAGCCTAAGGCTCTCCCTTTAAAAAGGGAGATTAGCAAGTGTTAGAAAAGTACTAAAGACACAGTCTCAAACCCAGACTTTCTTTTTAAAAATAATCTGGAGGAGGGGAAGCAAATGAAAAAAAGGGAATCTCACTGCTTTTCCCAAGATTTATTGTTGTTTCACACTGGGTCTGTGATCCTCTCGAGTACCACCTAAACCCCTTTCCCCCACCCCAGGGGAGCTGCTTCTACACTGCGGTGAACACTGTGTGTAGAGGAGCTAAAGAATTTCCCTACAGTCCAGCAAAGTGTGTGACAGCAGGAGTGGTAAGAGATTAGAAGGGAGAGGTTAGCAGGAGCCAGTCTTGAATGCCCTTTAAGTAAGTAGGGTTAAAGAGTTTGGATTATCTCCCGAGGGTAATGGGAAGCTTTTTGAGTGTTTTTGACAGGGGGGTGATATTATCAGCTCTTTAAGGGAGAAAGATCCCTCTAACTGCAGTTGGAAGTAACGACTAGGGAGGTCAAGATGGAAGGGAGGCAGTGAGGCCCTAGAGGCTGTTGTGATAACAATTCAGAAGGGATAGTATGGTGTTCTGGGGCAAGGGAGCACCAGTGGCATTGGGGAGAAATGCATGACATCCTGAGATACTTAGTTGGTGGCACTTTATGCTTTAAAAAGCTTTCAATTTGCCCTGTACCCTGGATGCCCTGTATCCTCCCTGTTTTATTGATGAGAGGAACTGGAGGCCTCATGAGGCTGAATGAGCTTCCCGGAGTTGCACAGATTTTAACATGGAGGCTGGTTCTGCCCTGAGCTGTCACCCTCAGCCCTCCGAGAATTTGAGGCCAAGGGGACACATGAGAGCTTGGTCAAGGGATAAAAGGGATCTCCCTGGGGCGGGTCTTATCTGTTCTGTTGGCTCCTGGACTGTAACTTTCTCCCTTTCACATGAAAGGATGGTTCTTTAGATAAAAGCTAAAAGAGGACAGACAGACAAGCAGAAGCACAGAGCCTCAGATGAAAGCTGCTGCGTGAGTCATCTGAGCTGCCATCTTGCCCGTGGACAGGGAAAGGCATCCCACTTTATTGGGCTTTCCCACAGAGCTCAGGGAGTTTGGGTGGAATCTAAACCAGAGCTCCACTCCTGACTTTCTCTTTACAACCTTCTGGGATCCTTTATGACCCTCCAGCACATAAATCTGGAAGGGCTGCCTGGCCGCCCACAGAGGCAGGACACCTCACTTGGTAATGGACTGTGATAACCTGCTAACCTCTAGCCAACCAGTCACCAGCCACTGTCTGCCAACCCCCACCCATGTCACCCAGCTTCATCCTTCTTTGGTCTTTCTAGTCTCTGGAGGGGAATCTGAGACTCCTCCAACATCCCACACTGGCATGACAGCAGGAATCTAGACAACTGCATCCTAATCTATCTTAGCATTACTGAGGAATTCACTGTGCAAGCTTAGGCTCTGACTCTCTTTGACCCTCAGTTTCTTCATCTATAGATTGCCCAAGAAGCACTGTGCAGTGGTTCTTTTTTGCAGTGGTAATTTTTTTTCTGAAGTAAATCTTACACAAAGCCCCAGATCTTAACTATAATGCTACATATCCAGAGAATCCTCTAAAATTCCTACCTGTTCACTCTAACATACTCTCATGCCTTAGTTTTCTACATCATACCTACTAGTTTTAGTGTCTTACAGTTCTTATATGTTTATTTTTGTATTACCTCCTTTCCCCATTACAATTGCAGTTTATGTATAGTTAGTCATTGTTTATATCCTATTCACTCTTGTAGGTAGGTGCTAAATCATTACTTGTTGAATAATTAGATAGTGAGATGAGTGAACATGTGGATCAGAGGATTACAAAGTTGTTCTAGTAGAAGCTAGAGTGGGTGGCCTGGAGCCCCCTCTCCTGGGTCTCCATTTCAAATCCCCCCAATCTCAAGGGTCTCAGGTTTCTCTGAGCTATCAGGTATCTATAGATCACAGCTGGAAACAAATGAATTCCACAAACTCTAAGGTCTTTCTAGCTCAGAAAAAGCATTCCCCCTCAAATGCATTGTCCTTGCAAATATTAAGAAACTTGAGGAGACTTCATCTTGTTAACTTGTTGATTCATTGATTCATCTAATGTGCTTATTATGTGCTAGGCTCTGTGCTGCGCCTGGAAACATACAAGTAAGGGAGCAGATCCAACACCTAGTGAGGAAAAGGCCAGCCAGCAGGCAGTTGCAGGAAACATGTCACAAGAAGCATGCTGTAAAAGGAGGGCAGGAAGTATGTTTTACAACAGTGCTTCTCAAACTTTACTGTGCCTGAGAACCACGGAGCCTTGTTAAAATTCAAACCAACTTAAGGGTCTGGGATGGGCCTCAGCTTCTGCATTCTGACAAGCTCTCAGGTGATGATAATGCTGCTGGTCCCAAAAGCACACTGGAGTATGACACGGTTTCTGGATGTGGATAGCTGGCTCAGCTAACCCAGACCTGGAGCTCAAGGAAGGATCCCTGGAGAAGAAAATGAAGTTGATGCCTAGCATCAAAAGATGAACAGGAGTCCTGCAGGTGGAAAGGCAAAGCTGTTCTCATCAGGACCATCCACTGCAAAAAAAAAAAAAAAAAAAAAAAAGGAGCAGGTTGGAGAAGAGAATATACTTCAGTCAAGAAGGATAAATCTCACTGGGGCAGAGAGTTCAAGGTGAGAGGGAATAAGGAAAAAGCAAGGCCAGAGAGTTGAGCAGAGGTCAGATCATGATATCTATGGTGAGCCCAGTTCGGGAGTTTGTTCTTTCCCCCAAAAAGCCAGGTAAAGGTTTCAAATAGAGGAGCATTTGGATAAATGTGTCATGCCTCTCAAGGGTTAGCAAGTGTTCAGAATATCAAAGTGTAAAGGAGAGAGCAAGACATTGCCCTGCATCAGGAGCCTTGTGTTCATGTCCTAGCTTCACCACCCACTTGCTGTGTGACCTTGGGCAAATGCCATCCCCATCCTGGGCCTCATATGTAGCATACAAAGGCTGGACTCCAGAGTTCTTTCCAGCTGGGACGCCAAGCAACCAGCAAGCCCTGAAGGTTGTAGAGACCAGAGAATAGGCACATCATGAGTTTTCTTTTACCTCTGGCCCAGTGTGTCCCCTTTGTTAGCCTAGGGTCATAAGAGCTCTTCTCAGGAGCACCCTGACGGCTGATATCATGGGATGAGCTGTGTTAGGATTCTATTGGCCTACAATCACCAAACCCCCAAATGTTCTCTATTTCTCCCTGGTTCTGTGGTCACAAAGCTCCATAAAATTTAGTGACAAAAGGCATTTACCTCTGCCTAATAAATCTATCAGGCCAGTGTCCTCCAGAGCCTGGTTCCCACAACCACCACAGGTTACTGCAAACAGCTGCTCAGAGAAGACCCGCTGACACCCAGCTTTCCTAGCCATACATTTCCTATGAGGAGACTTGAAAAAGTGAGCACATAGATGTCCAGGGCCCATAATTTACTCCAGTAAGAACATACCTGACCACTCTTAAGCTTCTCAATCCTCTCACTTATGTTTGGCTGAAATGACAGGGGAGGGAGGAAAGAACAAGTACTCGAAGAGATCTTGTCTTGTGGAAAATTGGTCTGTCTAGTCTAGGAATGATATATTTATGACATCAGCCCCTCTTGCTTCCATGGCAGACATTAATAATAGATCAAAGAAATCATCACAGGCTTGATTCAGCCTGGGATCTTTCTTAAAGCAGCAAGAGAAGAAGCCTTTCTCATCTGAAAGTAACTGGCACATCCTGTGAATGAACCATAGTTGCTAAACCCTTAGTAAAAATAAGCAAGCCTGGGATGTCACTGTACATTCTCTCAGTTCAAGATTATATTAGCTCCTTCCTTAGCTATCATGGATCAACTCTCAGAATTTCTAGGATATTGGAAACAAGAACAAACTTAGGCTTCTAGGGCCATATTCCTTTAATCTCGGGGGCACTACTTTTTTCCCCTGCATATTTTGACATTTCTGAATTCAGGATGGATTGTGCAAAATGGATGGGCAAATCATGTGTTTTATTATTTCTTCTTTTCTTGAAAGGCTGTTATTAAATCAGTAACAGCCCATATAATTGAAGATATCTTAGAGTGGATAAACACAAATTAAATACACTATGACATTGAATGAGTATCCCATGGGTCAGTTTCCTTACTGATACTAAAGCAAGGTTGGTTACTATCTTGAAGTTTCTCTCAGCTCCAAACTAAATCATTTTGTGTTACTTGATTGTCATTTTCACCCTCAGTTAAGGAATGAATTCTTGGGAAGGTCTCATGGTTTTTTATGAAAGAACAAGGAGGAGACCAAGTAAAATGTAAATATTTTCACTATTTGCCTTACAAATAACATTTCTAACTTGTTGAGGATATATATCCAAGTGTCAGTACCTGAGCTTCTGGTTTTCTGGTTAGTGGGAATGGTCTGAGGCTAAATTTGATGTGAATTTATTCTGAAAGTAACCCGAGTTAGGAAGCCATGGCTTCATTCATCAGATTCATGCCAGCTATAAAATATATGTGTATGTACATGTTTTCAAAATGGAAATACCTTTATTGTGTTTTGTTGTCAAAGTAATTCTTGCTCATTCTATAACATCCAAATGATATAGATGTATGTAAAACAGAAAGTGAATATTCTGAACCTCAGAACCATATAATCCCAACCCAGAGATAAAATTCTTAACAGTGTGCACATACCTTCAGATATAGATATGGACATGACATGGATATGCATATGGATAGGGAAACCAATACAGGCTTTAGGATATGTCTACATTTATAACCACAGGTCCATTTCCATCAGTTCTGCTATGCTTAACAAATGTATATGCTATGTCCTGTTATCTGCCTTGTATTAACAATACAAGTACAAGTCTTTTCCATGGATGCATATGTAAATATGTTGTCTCATTGAAGGTCCCTTTAGCCATGCAATTACATTAATGCATCACACACTAATTTTTTCCTCTATTAAAGACCAACTAGGTTTCTTCCAAATTCTTCAGTATTATAAACAACTCTGAATAAGCATTTTGCCCAATTTCCTGCTTATTTCCTTAGGTCTACAGAATGTGCTTGCTCTGTTTCATTCTGCTAGAGAATTCTGGCTTTCAAAAACTGAGGACTGAGAAGTTTCTCAGTTCAAGTCAGTTTACCCTTATTATTCCATACTTCTCGCACAGTTGAGACCTGGACACCAAGGGAACTGTACACTGTCCAAGAAGTAGGTGGGAAATATTAGTTGAGTGCCTATTTGGGCCCAGTTGTTTATATCTCATCTCCTGAGCAAATCAGTTTTGAAGATGAAATAACAGATAATCAGTGGAGTTAAGTAAATCCATCAAGGTTACACAGCTAATAAGTGTCAGAGCCCAAATTCAAAATATTGTTTTCTGATGTCAAATCAATGCCTTGCCCACCATAATGCATCTTGGCATATAACACATACTCCAAGATAGGTGCACAACCAAGGAGGGACGTAATAGGAATATCAACAGAGAAATAGAATGCTTCAGCAGCAAAGGGAAAACCATGACTTATGGTAGCTGGGGAGATCTGGATGGCTTTCTGGAGAAGAAACTGCAGCATGACTTTGAAGTGTGAACAGAACCACAGCGAATGTGGTTCTCTCATCTTGGGAACTCAGTGATTTGGTAATTGTTGTGTAGTACTCATCACATGCCCATCAGATGGTATTTCTCTGTGAATCAAGCCCCTAACTCCCTTCTGATTAAAAACAGACCAACAAAAGCAACAAAAATCAACTCCAACTTCCACTACCATTAGACCTTGCCATAGTCTTAATGTTTGTATCCCTTCAAAATTCATGGGTTGAAAATCTAATGCCCGAAATACCTAGGAATAAACCTAACCAAGGAAGTGAAAGACCTATACTCTGAAAACTACAAGACACTCATGAGAGAAATTAAAGAAGATACCAATAAACAGAAACACATCACGTGCTCATGGATAGGAAGAATTAATATTGCCAAAATGGCCATCTGGCCTAAAGCAATCTACAGATTCAATGCAATCCCTATCAAAATACCAACAGCATTCTTCAGTGAACTAGAGAAAATCGTTCTAAAATTCATATGGAACCACAAAAGATCCCAAATAGCCAAAGCAATCCTGAGGAGGAAAAATAAAGCTGGGGGGATTATGCTCCCCAACTTCAAGCTCACCTACAAAGACACACTAATCAAGACAATTTGGTACTGGCACAAGAACAGACCCATAGACCAGTGGAACAGACTAGAGAGCCCTGATATAAACTCAACCATATATGGTCAATTAATACATGATAAAGGAGCCATGGATATACACTGGAGAAATGACAGCCTCTTGAACAGCTGGTGTTGGCAAAACTGGACAGCTACAGGCAAGAGAATGAAACTGGATTATTGTTTAACCCCCTACACAAAAGTAAACTGGAAATGGATCAAAGACCTGAATGTAAGTCATGAAATCATAAAACTCTTAAAAGACAACATAGGCAAAAATCTCCTGAATATAAGCATGAGCAACTTCTTCCTGAACACATCTCCTCAAGCAAGGGAAACAAAAGCAAAAATGAACTCATGGGACTACATCAAACTAAAAAGTTTCTGTATGGCAAAGGACACCATCAACAGAAACAAAAAGGCATCCTACAGTATGGGAGAATATTTTTGTAAATGACATATCTGACAAGGGGTTAACATCCAAAGTATATAAAAAACTTACACACCTCAACACCCCAAAGCAAATAACCCAATTAAAAAATGGGCAGAGGATATGAAGAGACAGTTCTCCAAAGAAGAAATTCAGATGGCCGACAGACACATGAAAAGATGCTCCACATCACTAATCATCAGGGAAATGCAAATTAAAACCACAATGAGATATCACCTCACACCAGTAAGGATGGCCAGCATCCAAAAAACTAAGAACAGCAAATGCTGGTGAGGATGCGGAGAAAGGGGAACCCTCCTACCATGCTGGTAGGAATGTGAGCTACTTCAACCATTGTGGAAAGCAATATGGAGGTTCCTCAAAAAACTGAAAATAGAAATACTGTTTGACCCGGGAATCCCTCTCCTTGGAATTTACCCAAAGAATACAACTTCTCAGATTCAGAAAGACATATGCACCCCTGTTTATCGCAGCACTTTTACAATAGCCAAGATATGGAAGCAACCTAAGTGTCCATCTGTAGATGAATGGATAAAGAAGATGTGGTACATATACACAATGGAATGCTATTTAGCCATAAGAAAGAAACAAATCCTATCATTTGCAACAACATGGATGAAGCTGGAGGATATTATGCTCAGTGAAATAAGCCAGGCGGAGAAAGACAAGTGCCAAATGATTTCCCTCATTTGTGGAGTATAACAACAAAGCAAAACTGAAGGAACAAAATAGAAGCAGACTCAGAGACTCCAAGAAGGACCTAGTGGTTACCAAAGGGGAGGGGTGTGAGAGGGCAGGTGGGGAGGGTGGGAGAAGGGGATTGAGGGGTATTATGTTTATTACACATGGTGTGGGGCATCACAGGGAAAACAGTGTAGCACAGAGAAGGCAAATAGTGAATGTGTGGCATCTTACTACACTGATGGACAGTGACTGCATTGGGGTATGGGTGGGTACTTGATAATATGGGTAAATGCAGTAACCATGTTGTTTTTTCATATGAAACTTTCATAAGAGTGTGTATCAATAATACCTTAATAAAGAAAAAAAAAGCTAATGCCCGAGGAGATGGTATTAAGACATGAGGGTGGAGCTCTCATGAATGGGATTAGCGGTGTTATAAAAGAGGCCCCAAAGAGATCCTCTGCCCCTTCTACCATATGAAGACACAGTAAGGAAGTGCCGTCTATGAACCAGGAAACGGGCCCTCACCCGCCATCACACTGAATCTGCCAGTGCCATGATCCTGGACTTCCCGGCCTTCAGAACTGTGAGAAATAACTTTCTATTGTTTAAAGCTACCCAGTCAGTGGTATTTTGTTATATCAGCCCAAACAGACTAAGATAGACTCTTTTCTAAAACATAGTCAGTTTGATCATCTCCAGTGAAAGGGAAACCCCTGGAGATGTGGAAGGACCCATACTACATTAAAGGACTATAGTTTCAAGGTTTTGGAAGTTTTTGCTATATTGAGTCAAAATTTGCCTTCTGTAATCTTAGGGTGTCTTCATCAGTGACACTGGGGTGGCTTGCAGCAGAGATCTGAGATGCTGTTCTTATACTCTGTTAACCCTGTCCAAGCTTATGATCACCCTGAGACTCACTTAACCACCTGAGGACTGGAACTAAAGTACAAACTCTAGAATTGTTGTGAGAATTATGTTGAAGATGATGTTGAGCAGGCTTCTGACACATAGTAGGTGCTTCATCAGTAATAGTGATTATCCCTGACTTGCAGTTTTTCCCCTGACTTGTCTTCAGTTACTAGAACAATATATCCATTTGCTTAAAGTCCCCCTTCAGTGGACACATTCCATTTCTGCTTTCAGCACTTCCTTAGAAGACTTGCCTTTGAGACACCCTTCAGCACCATGAGCTGGCTGCTGTCTGCATATGTCCCTCTTACCAGAAGTGACTGGTGTTCTCCAGATGTGACGTGACCAGGGCAGCATGAATGAAGTATTGCTTCCCTTAATCTGCCCTCTCCACTTCTGGAGGCTGTATTCCAGTGTTTTGCAACTACATCATGCCCTCAACTCTCATTAAGCTTGAGGTCAGCTAACCCAGAGACATTTAAGCTCAACTCAAGGAGGCAAGGAGGAGGGAGAAAGGCCAACCGGAACATTTTCTTACTGTCTGTCCTCCTTTTCTCCATTCCAAGACCCCCTTAGAATTTAGGTCTCTGTCCCATAATTGTGTCAACAGCTGAAAGGGTAACGGTGCTGGGAATAGAATGGTCGGTCAAAGGTTCTACAATTCCCAGAGAAGTGGCATCCCAGTCCAGACCTTGACTCCTTCACAAGCCATCCCTATCTCAATCTCGCCTGCTAATGCAACCCCAAATTAATGTGTGGTGTCCCTCCTTCACTTCTGGCTCCCTATCCCAGGGAGTCTGGGTCCTGTCTCCAATGAGGAAGATTTCATTTCCGGTGTTTGAGAAAAGTGGTCACTCTGACCTACAATTTCCCCCTCCAGGGAAAGCTTAGAACATGTCTGGCCTTGATTTATGCATCTCCATTTATTACCCAGCACTTTCGCCTTTGGTCTTTCACTCGCCCTCCTCCCCTCCAGCCACTGAGCACCTCCAACCCTTCTCTCCATGGCTTCACCTTCTCAGTTCCCCTGTCTTTGTTGTCTAAATTCAAGCCGCGGTGCTGAGGCACTGTGCATGGTGGAGAAGGAAGAGGGGACAGTTAAGTGAACTGATGTTGGTTTAGTGCCTATTATGTACAAATTCCTGTGCTGGATGCCTATGGCAGTCATTACAGCCTAACAATAACCCTATACAATAAGCATCTCTATTCTCATTTTACAAATGAGCAAATTGAGGCTCACAGAGACAAGACTTTCCCTAATGGGCTCTAAAGCCTATGTCCTTTCTACTATAATATGCTACTTTGTACCTTGGCTAACAGTTACTGAGAGCTAAACAAATTACCAGGTAATCGTGTCCTCCTCAAAACACTGTTGTTATTCCCGTTTTACTGATGTGGTAACTAAGAGTTATTGGCATTGAAGAACTTACTAATGAATGATCCACACAGCTGTGAAAGTACAGAGCCTGATTTGAATCTGGGACTCCAGAGGCAAGTGTTTCATCTCAGCTCCATACAAATCAGGAGCCCTGGTTCTGGCTTTGCCTTTATTACTAACTTAAGGTGTTTCTTTAGGAAAATTACTTTCTCACATCAAACCCCAATTTCCCCATCATACAAAGGGAAACTTGGTCCAGTTGAGTTCCAAGGTTCTCTCTGAGGAAATGACTGAATCCTTGGAGACAAAGCATTCGGGTGCATTGGAGGAACTGCCTTCTCTAACTTCATTTGTATATGTGGCATATTTTTGTGAGTGGGTCAGAAAATCACTCTCCATTGCCCTCAAAATAAAATGCTTGAACACGACCCTGGATGGGCTGATGTCTGTCAAGGTGGCCCCTCACTCATTCTTTACATTGACCATTTCCAACAACAGGTGGTTTATGATCTCTCCAGTCAGACTTTACATGGCCTATTTCCTCTGCTTCCCCATCTACCTGGAAAATGTGTTTCATCATTGAAGACCTAGCTCAAATATTACATCCCCTGGGAGGATTTCTCCGAGCCCCCAAACGAATGATCAGGTGTCCACTTTATACATTCCCATAGCACCCTGCATGTTCTTGAACCCAGAATTCTGCCCCTAAATTAGATGCTGTTACTACTTCTGTCTGTCTGTTTACTGCCACTGACTTATAAAGGTGCTCAAGGCTGAAACCAGCACACAAATAATGGTGGCAGTGGTGGTGGTGGTGACATTTTCTACATATCAGGGCCTTACTGTGCACCAAACACTTAGTTCTAAAAGTTTTACATGGGTTACCTTACTTAATCCTCACTCTAACTCTATGAGGTGAGCAAATGTTATTCCCTTTTTATAAACAAGGAAACAGAAAGAGTAAGTGGCTTTTAGAAATCACAGAGAAAACAAACCAGTACCCCTCCATACAATGATGGGGAACACTTCACCCCTGGGTGTGTCCCCTACCCGCTTTCTTGCCACCTGCCTTGCTCTCCCCCAACCCGATTCTTCTCAAGGCCCCCAGAAATGTTTTCAAGCACTCCAGCCCTGCCCCTGGTCCTCCGCTGCTTGAGTCCCTGCAAAACTCCCCATCAACCCTCCAGACAGTAGTCATAGAGCTTGCTATAGATTCATTAATGCTTTTTTAAGAATACTTAAAACAAACCTTTGTGGTAGATACAGGTATTGTTCCCATTGTATGGGTAAGGAAACTGAGACACAAGCAGTTAAGCAATTCCCTCAATGCCACGGAACTAGTAGGTGGATGAGCAGGGATTTGAACCTGAGCAGTTGGCTCCAGATCCTGTCTGGGGCACTGTTAATGCCATACAACTAATGCCCCAGTTTCTAAGCTCCTGTGGCCAGGCTCCTGTCACTTCTGTGGTTTCCCCACTCCCTGTGTCCCCCCTTGCTTGCTGTATTCCAGCCATACATTCCCAGAACTTCTGTATATAATCCCATGGCTCTGTGCCTTCACCTATGCCTCTTGATTGTCACACCTTTGTCCTCCTCTTTACCTCACCCCTACTCGTCTGTGAGACTCAACAAGTGCCCCGTCTCCTGGGAAGCCTCTTGGATAGCTACAGTCTCACCTAAGGACCTTTCCATTTTCCCACCACTCCCATGCCTCCTTTTATCATTGCTCTTGCCACCTGTGTCGCAGTTTTCTATTTGTGTGTCTTTCCCACTGAATGAGCAGCTCTGCATATAATAAATGCTCAATAAATGGACAACCAATGACTTCATCTCCTTTAACTTCACAAAAGCCCCATTTTTCAAGTGAAGAAACAGGTTTAGAGACATGAAGTAAATTCCCCAAGGACACTGAGCTTCTAAGGAACAGAGCAAGAACTCAAACAAGGAAGGGTGAGAAATGAATTCCTTGAGCTCCTCTGGGGAGGCGCCTGCCAGAGGGGAGAAAGGGATGTGGGCGGAGTGGCAACTTGAGTGTGATTATGAAGCTATGAATTTTTGGCACCTTGGGAAATATTCCACCCAAGTGGTGAACTATACAAAGAGGACTTTTTGAAAGGCACCTCATAAATTGTGCCCACAAAACATACACATGGAAGCCCAGCCCTTTTCTAGCCACCACGCACATGCCCCACACAGTCTCCCATTTATGGGGTGTGTTGTCATAAAGCACCCTCCCTCCCGGGGTCTCAGAGGGGCACAGAGGGGACAGCAAGAGAGTCTCTCATTTAGCCCCTCAGGATTCCAGGGCATCTTGAAATTACTGGGATGTAGAGGAAAGTGGATTCCACATGGAGACACATCTCGATGGTGAAGCTTATGTATGGTGTGACCTGGGGCAAGCACATTCCTTTCCCCAAGCCTCAGTTTCCACATCTTTAATGAGTAGGTCAGACTAGGTCAGAGGTCTCAGTTGGGGTAATTTTTGCACCCCAGGAGTGCAAATGCCTAGAGACAAGTGTATTGCCATAACTGGGGTGGGGGCTGCCAAACTTCCTACAAGACAGCCCCGCAACCAAGAACTATCTGGCTCCGATGCCAGTAGTATCACCAGTGAGAAACCCGAGGAAGTCAGCGATCCTTGCTAACTTTAATTCTCTGGGCAGCCAACGGATCTCTCAGGGATCCTCTATCTGGTGCTGGATAAAGGGCTCTAGATAAGTTATTAAAGATAATCCTCACAGGACCGGGTGACTTTTGCTTAGACTAGTGTTCAGCATAACCTTGATGCCATCATCATAGCAATTCTTTACAATAGTAGCGGCCATGTATCGGGAGCTTACTCTGCTTTGGGCATTTCTCATAGTTAGTCTCACAGCCAACTTAGGAATGTGAGGCCACCCTCACTATTTTAGAGGTGAGAAAAATGAGATTCAGAGAAGTTTGGGTTTGGGGACATATATATTAAGGCTCTGATGAACGATTTCCAAATTTCCCGACTGAGGAAAGAGTACGAGAGTGTAGAGAAGCACCAAGGCAGACATTTAGAGGGGGAATTTGCAGGGGTTCAGGCCTACATCTGAATGTCCAACTGCAATGGTCAACTTGATATTTGACCTTGGTCAAGTAATGTCATTTCTCTAAAACTTGGAGTCTGTGCCCTTTAAGTATGTGAGTGGAAAGAACAGTATTGTTGTGAAGATTAAATAAAGCTTTAGAAAGTATGTAAAGTATTTATCCAGTTCCTAGCCCATGGAAAGTGTCAATAAATTTTAGTTGTTATTGATCGTTATTATTATCATCTCTACTTGGTCAAAGTTCCAAGGCTGGTGACCTTCTAAGTCCCAGGATCTTAGAAGTGAAAATGCTAGATCAGAGGTTATACCTCTCTTTCATTTTTTACACATTGCACAATTAAACAAGACAGGTTCTAAAGTGACTTTCAAATAGGTGCTTGAAGTGCCATGCTCAGGTCAGGAATGGATAGGAAATTGTTGGAACAAGAAGTCCTCGTTTGTCTGTTGACATTTACCCACCTCTCAAAGGCTTAGACTGCTTCCTCCATCACCGTCTCCTCCTGCCTTTCAGGAAGGCCCACCTGATCCTACGGCGGCTAGAGAGGGTGAGCAGCCACTGCTCCGGCCTCCTGCGCAGCGCCCACATCCAGAGCCGTGTGGACACCGTGCCCTACCTTTTCTGCCGCAGTGAGGAAGTCCGGCCTGCGGGTATGGTGTGGTACAGCATCCTTAAGGACACCAAAATCACATGCGAGGAGAAGATGGTGTCCATGGCCCGAAACACGTATGGGGAGTCCAAGGGCCGGTGAGGGAGGGTGCCGCCCTCCGTGAGCACAGAGACTCTCCGTGGGAAGGGGAGCAGTACTCACGTGGATCCTGGGGCCTGGGTGGGCTGGGGGTCAGCTGAGGATGGGCCTGGCAGATGAGGCTTGCCAGCGAGCCAAAGCAAACTCTTTCTCTTGTGGATAGCCAACAGAGAACTTTGTAACCACTGGAATTGTCCATTTTTCTCTATCTTTTATTTTTTTCTAAGATATTATTTGACTCTAGCAAAATCTCTCCTTTTTAAACTTTTTCTTATGGATGGCAGTCAGTCCCGAGGCAGGACCTTTCAGGTGGAGATCAAGCGGCCTTTGTTCTTCTTCCTTCCGCCTGCCACACTCAGCTTTCTTCTGCCATGGACCCCTGGAGGAGCCCTCTGGAGGGCCAACTGGACCTCCTCAGCATCAGGAAGGAGCCCCCAAGGATTGTTGCAGTGAGGAAGCTTGGGTCTTTATGACTTTTTTTTTTTTTCAGATGTTACTGAGTTTGCAGGACCCCTGCCTCTTCCTGCTACCTGTGGGTCTGCCCAGAGTCCCTGCAGGACTTTCCATGCATTAAAAATTCCTATTGCCTCTCTTTCTGCTTGGATAGTGTTTCTTACCACTGGGGGACCTCTGTTTGTTCACTCAACTAATATTTCTTGGTTACCTACCATATGCCAGGCAGTGGACATGCAATTAAGGACGGAGAAGCTCCTTGCTCTCAGGGAACTTAGTGTCCATTGGGAATCATAGAGAAACAGTCTGGTGATTTCAGGCTGTGGTAGGGAAAGGATGGAGCTTCTTTGAACCCATTGTTGGGTCTGAGGCAAACCGGAGGGGTTCAGAAATGCTTCCTTGGGAAAGTAAGGCCTAAGCCCAAAGGATAAGGAGGCGTAAAGCAGACAGAGCAAGGAAGGATGAGGCTTGATTTAGACAGACAGGACATGGGCATTTAAAACCCAGAGATAGTAAGAGAAAACAGTACTCATTCAAAGGCTGAAAGCACTTTCCGTGAG
The DNA here is from genome assembly GCA_032199065.1 of Smutsia gigantea. NCBI lineage: Eukaryota > Metazoa > Chordata > Mammalia > Pholidota > Manidae > Smutsia > Smutsia gigantea. Next base: position 367,693 of record JAVSCE010015779.1, read on the forward strand.
AATCTAAGTAGGTCATAGAAGAGGGAGCCTCGGACAAGAAGTTTGACAATTGGTGAAGTGACAGAGGGTCCCCCCACAGAACATCAAGAGGGAAACAGTCAACTTACTCTTTAGGAAAAACTGTTCCAGCTGCAGGATGGGGGTTGAACCAGAGAAGGCCCAAAGAGGGTAACTATTGTCATTTTCCAGTTTGGATCCTGAGGTCTTGGGTTGATGTTACGCCACTAGAGTCTCATCTTAAATGCCAGTTGTACTGCTTCCAGGATGTACTTGGGAGGGTGATGAATCCAGTGAAGCATTATAGATTCTTCACATCCTGGCGTTAGGTCAGAGAAGTGAGCCTGCTAGAAGTGGGATGCAGGTCAGGTATTTCATAATGCAAGGATGACACGTATTACAAAGAAGAGAGGGAGAAACCATGAATATCAGTGAATATAAGCAGTTAAAAATATGCCTACTTCTACATTTTGATGAGTGCTGATGGGATCAACAGTCCCCTTCCTGAAAACCTCCATGCTGAGCCCCACCCCATCCTCCACCCAGGACTCGAATACCTGTGGGGAAACAAAGCACAAGGACAGTCTTCCAAATAACTCAAGTACCTAGAGAGCTCTTCAACTTCCAGTAATCTGAGTGCAAGGATGCTCTTTCACCAAGTTTTGTTACTATTGGATTTGTATTTCTGCAAGTATGTAGGTGGAGTCTAGATGGATAAATTCCTCCTGTAGTGTTGGCAACTCTTCTCCTCCTAGGGATCATATGTTTAGAGAGGAATGCACATCTTACAACCAGAAGATGAAAAGTAATAGTTCCTTTCACTGAGTACTCACCTGTCTTTGTCAGTTGCCTGTCTTAATTATGGTATAATGGAACACCATAGACTGGGTGACTTATAAACAACACAGATTTGTCTCTTATAGTTCTGGAGGCTGGAAGTCCAAGACGAAGACATTGGCAGATTCAGTGGCTGGTGAGAGCTTCCTTGTTCATAGAAAGCTGTCTTCTTGCTGTATTCTCACAGGGTGGAAGGGGTGATGGAGCACCCGGGGGTCTCTTTCATAAGGGCACTAATCCCATTCACAAGGGCTTCACCCTCATGACCGAATCACTTCCCAAAGGCCCCACCTCCATATACTATCACATTGGGGATTAGGTTTCAACACATGAATTTGGGGGTTGGGCACACACATTCAGTCTGTAGCATGGTCACCTGCCAAGCCCTGTTCTAAATTCCTCTCACGTATACCCTTTCCTGAACCCTAGGTCCCAGGCCTTCACCCAGTCACCCCATTGTTGTAGCTTTCCATTGTCTTGACCCAACCTGAGGAAAACTTTAGCTCAACAGTTGCGGAAAATTGAACTCCGTGGTGTGCTGGGGTTATGGTCTGAGCCTGATTCACAAGCTGTGACCTCAGGTAAGTCATTTGACTTCTGAACCTCAGTTTCTTCATCAACAAATGGGGTTAAAAGCAGTCCTACCTTATGGGATTATTATGAGGCTTGAATGAGATAGTAACTATAAGGTACTCAGTACTACATAGAGGAGAGTCATTTTTTTTCCTCCTAACAAACAATATGCATAATGCTATGAATTTGGAGGGATGACTGGGAAACTTTGTATGGGAAAGGCCTAGAGAATTCTGATTAAGAGGAGGAATTAATGACCAGCACCCTGTGAGGCACGTGCATTGAAAATAGTATCAAAATTTTAACTGAAGGAAAAGTGGTTGACATGGTGGAACTTAACAAAATAGCAAGAGCTCCAAGGAGAAATGAGGACAGAGATGAGGATCCCTGAACTGGGGCCACTGCAATAGCAGGGCTGAATCTGAGCAGTATTAAGGTTGACTCAACAGGACTTGTTAACTAAGAGACCCAGGAGGTTGGGTCTCTGGGCAGAATAAGGGGCATGAAGTGAATGATCAGTCCACATGGGCTCAATGGACAGTGTATGGATGAGGCATGATTTGCATCATGCAGATACAGTAATTGGAGCACCAGAGAGCCAAGGATATTTTTTAGCTTTATATGGAAACTATGCATGGGTCTGTGTATAAATATGCATGGATTGTTATACCTTCCAAATGCAAGTATATAAACCATGGTGAGAGGCTATGTAGAGCCAGCGTAGAATGTTATGCAAGAGAGAGGTACTGCACTTATGAAAAGAAAACTGGACTCTTCATTGCCGTCTCCTCTCCCCCTCTGCGTCCCCCATTTCTTCCTTCTCCTCCTCTTTCTTCAGTCTAGTTTTGCCTCTGTAGCAGAGTGGCTGAGTGGCTTTGAGCAAGCCAATCACTCTCTGTGGGCCTGGGGTCCCCCGTACGCCCCCACTACCCTGGGAAAGATGCACGTGCCATGACATGAGGGATTCTAGCAGATGATAACCTGTGTACAATACATTTTTCACCTCTCTCCCCCTTTTCATTTTCACTGTGTCCCTTTGGGATAGATGATGGCAGGATGAATGGTTCCATTTGGCCAGTCTAGGGAGGGTTAAGGTCCCTGGATCTCCAGCCAACTCTACTGCCCTAGAGACAACCCCCATCTGGCTCATGGTCATACAAGCCAATGGCTGCTGAGGTTCCAGCAGCCTTGGGCAAACGACAACCTCTCCATGCCTTGGTTTTTCTCCTCTGCCAATTGGGGTAAATAATACCACAGCGCATCACGTTTCAGTGAGGGTTTAATGGGTCAACATATGTCAGGCACTTACAGTAGTGCGTGGCATGTAATAAGTACTATATAAGTGCTGGTTGTTGTCAGTCTTACATGCAACACTCTACTCTGCAGCCATATTGAAAAATCTCAAAGAATGCCCCCCACCCCTTCCCTCCCGACCTGTGCAGATGCTGCTCCCCCTGCTGGGAATGCCCTTCCGGCTGGGACAGATACAGCTGAAATGTCTTTCACTTGCAGCAGCTGTTTCTGCCTCTCCTAGAAGGAATTAGTAACTTTCTCCTATGGGGTCCTATGATGGGGACTCCCTGCCTCCATTCCAGCATTTTCCTCAATGTCACTGTCCCCCACTGGAGCATGAGCAACACAAGGACATGGGCAGGGTAGGATTCTCTCTGCAACTGGAGCCTGCAGTAGACCTAGCTCAGAGCTGGCATCCAGCAAAAAAAACTGAGCTTGGTGTCTAGAATGAGGGGTTTGAGGGGGATCCCTGGGGAGCACAGAGGAGCCCAAGATCTCTTGAGAACAGTGTCCCTTCCAATTTGTGCCATCAGTGCAGCCTATGAGGGGCCTGGAGAGGAGGCCCCAGCCAAACAAAACCCATGGGCTTTGTGTGGGGGTGTGCTTTTTAATTGGCCTCTGCCCATAAAACTGCCAGACCCTGAAAGGCCCTCACTGTCTGTCTCCCTTTGGAAACTTTTCCGCATGTGTTTGTACACATTACAGCTGAAGCCAAGCTGCTCTGTTTTCCTGTTTTACAGGAGTTGGCAACAGGGGAGGGTGAGAGGCCACAGGTGTGCTCTGCTGGGCAAGCAGGCACTCACATGTGCATGTGCGTGTGCGTGTGTGTGCGTGTGTGCATGTGTAAGAGGGTCGAGGAAGCTGGGGAGGAGGTGTCAGGTCTGACAGCAGTGAATGCCTAAAATGGGAAGTTAAGCATTTAGATCCTGGAGCCAGCTCTGACACCAACAGCCTGAGGGGCCCTGGGCCAGCTTGTCCCCAGTCTGCCCTCAGTGTCTTCTAATAAACACATTAGCAGGACTAGAACTTCACGGAAGAAGCCTCAGCTGTCCTACACCACAGTGCTCAAGCCCTCTGGCCCCACAACTGGAAATGCATGAGTAAACAATCCTATGTACTTTTCGAGGACATTGATGTTTACAAAGCAAGCTCCCAGAGGAGAAGTGCTACTTATTCCAGAAAGTTGCGCTGTCCATAACCCCCAAATCCAGGGTAGGTGCCCCTCCTCTTGGTTCTCACAATCCCCATACTTGTGGTCCTTCTCCTTAACCCGCTGAGTACTCATCACCCCTTTAGGTTTTGCCCTAGACGTGGACTCCTTGGAAGGGCCGTGTTTTACGTCTCCCATGCCCAGGACAGGTCAAAACATACGGTAGATGCTGAGATAGTGTGTGCTGGCTGAAGCCTCATGCAGCCTGTCCTGAACAGGCTTTGTACTTTGTAAATGAGGAAATTGAGGCAGGATTTGTGTTCACCTAGGGTCTCCAGGCCAGAGCACGCCTTTGGGCTTTCTTCTTCTGAACCCTAAGAAACCCCTTTTGTGGTATGCCAGGAGGTCCACCCATGGGTTGCTGGGGATCCACTTGGGGACTGAACGGACCATTTGTATAGGAATCAGCCAAGTCTGTTCAAATATAAGGCTCCAGCACTCTCTTCCTTGGTCAGAGCACCCGGGCTCTTGGGGATGCAGATAACAAGGACAGATGTCAGTAAGAACAAAAGCAATGATTACCATTTGTTGAGCACATTCCATGGCCAGGGTCTGTGCCAAACACATTAGTTGTAGTATCTTACTTAACTCACTCACACCTGACACCCCACTGTTAACAGCTCCTCTTACAGAACAGGTTCTGGGGCACCAGGCGGGTAGGCACAGTGCCTGGAGTCATACTATCAGCAAGGGGCTGGGATGCAGCTCTAACTTAAGACACAGTGACTCCACAGTGCTGTTCTCATAAACATGCCAGAACATTTATAAAAATGCTCCCATTTTAGAAATGGGAAGACCGAGGGCTAGGAAGAAAGAAGCATCTGTCTGAAGTCATGCAGGTGGCAGGACCAAGAGTGGATGATTTCCTAATTTTTATCTCCAGTGCTTTCCTGACCCCTCAGCAGCCCCAGACCCACCCCCTTTCCTGACATCTGGGCAGGTAGGGAGGGGCAGGTAAGAAAGCCTTACCTTTGCTCAAGAAATGAGGCCAGTGCCAAGTCAGGCCAGCCTGCCCAGGAGGTTTTGTTGTACAAATACCAGCCTGGTTATGGTTTGCTAAGTTTTATGAGCAGGGGTGACGTAGTTTCTTTACTCACTTGCAAGCTATGCCATTCCACAGTCAATGAACAGCCTTCCAGAGCAGAGCAAGAGGCATGTGTTTAGAGGGGCCGTCTGCAGGAATCAGTAAGGCTGGCCTTGCCTTATCAGAAAATAAAAACATGTCCAATTGGCTAGGTGACCTTGAGCAAATTTCTTCCCCTCTTTGGATCTTGATCTCCAATGCAATATAATTTGGGGAATTGGGTAGAAACATCTGAATGACCTGGGGAGCTTGGGGGAAATACAGATTTATAGGCTCCACTCTGAAATTTTAAGTGAGCAAGTCAAGGGAGAAACCAGGGAATCTGTACTTTTGCAAGTTTCCTAGAGTGACTTTCATGCACGCCATGTTTGAGAACCACAGATCTAGATGATTTTCAAGAATCTGGCCAACCAGAGCACAGAGAGTTTGTGAGTTTACATGGAGAATACACTGGGGCCCGATCTCATCATCAGATATTATAATAGTAGGTATGACATAGTAGGACAACTTTGCTGGTGTTCAAGAGAGTAGAGTGGAGACGAAATGTTTGCCCAGGGAGGCTGGTTTTGTGTCCACATAAAGGGCTGCTTTTTTTATGAGGTGGTGAGCTTTCCCATCACTAGAGAGGTATAAACTGAGACTCAAGCAAGTTCAAGTTCAGGTTCCAGTGGCAAGGAACAAAACAACTTTTCAGAAAGAACTTGTAAGAGACAGAGCAATTCTGAGAAATGAATATCGGTCTTTAGAGTCAGGCAAAGTTGGGTTTAAATTCCAGCTTCCCCAAACATGGGAAATTTACAGACCTGGAACTGAATTTTCTTACCAGAAAAACAGACATCACCAGATTTATCCACGTCACTTGGACATTGTAGAGAAAACATTATAAAGAAATAAGAAAGGGCCTGGCATAGAGCAAAGGTGCTCAACAAAAGCCTGTGGCTCCCTTTTTCTTTAGTTTTCACATATCCATTCCTCTGACACCACTTAGTTCCAGGAAAACCTAACTTCAGGGAGAAAGCTTCTCACCCAACCACATGTTCTGTTACGTAAGACATTAGGACGTGTGCTGAAAATGAAATAAACAAACAAACACAGAACAAAGGATGCTTATTGGGCAGCAGAGGTTTCCATGGTTGGCTGGGGGCACAGGGCATGGGCCACAGATGAGCATTTTGTTATCTTTGTTCTTTTTAAGTCTTCAAGTGCAACTTCCACTTAGGGATGAGCCAAACTGAGAGGCTGCCTGGCACATCTGTAATTGGGTTCACAGAACTTGGACTTGGTTAATCTATTTGTCCCAGTATCAGGGGGATGTGACGGCCCCAGAACACGCTGCAGCCCTTGGCACTGGGCAAGAACAACAAGACATTTCCAAGCAGCAGTGACACAGCCAAGGGGGACACTGGGTTCCGTAGCCTCCTCCACTTCAAGCAATACCACATGGTGCTTCCGTTCACTTACTTTTTATCTCATGCCTTATCCTCAAGTAATGCCAAGTTGCTTAGAATTCCCTGCCCATTCCTCATTTTTCTAGACCTCTCTCTTTTGCTTTGCTTATCCTGCTTCCATGAACATGCATACTCTTGCCGTCTTTCTTCTGCTGCTAACTCTCCTAGGCAGGTGTAATGTCTTTTTTGACTGTTCAGCAGCAATTACTCCTTCTCAGCAACACCCGAGGGTTTTTTTTTAGAAGGCGAGCGTGGGAATCACCTCTGCCCCATTCGGTATGGTCTTGGTGGAACTTCAGGTATTTATATAATCTCCTACTGCAGATGATCCCGCGCATAACCCAGGCACGTGACCTGCATGTGCCAACTAGTGTCTTGCTCCCTGGACCAGATCTGCATCTTGAGCACAGTGATGCAAGAAAGGAACGGGTGGAGTTTGTTGTCTATAGAGCTTGATTGAAATTTTCGAGCTCTTCTTGCTCCTGAGCCCGTGAAACCGCCTGGCTTTTCGGCTCTTTCAAGTCTCATTCCCCAGCCTTCCCTCCCAGGTGGAAACCTGTGGACCGAGTTCTCCCAAATGCCTGCAATAAATTCTTTGTGTCCAATTCTGTCGCTGCCCCCTTGCAACTTTTGAACACTGGCTCATATATTCAACCGTGGTCCAAGAGCATTTTCTTTAGGTCGCCTTCCTTGAACTCTCAGACATAGGGCATGTTCATTCATGATATTCCTGTAGAAGACTTAGTGTGGGCTCAATTCTGGACTGGGGCCAGGCGTCACGAAGGCTGGGTACCTGTCCCCTGCTCTCAGTCTCCAAGTGCCAGGCATTGTGGCTGCATCAGCCCTACCATAGCATGTCGGAAAGCTCTGGGCTTTGTGACTGTGTCCCCCAGAGGCTATGTGACCTCCCGACAACATTGCCATATTCCCTTCTCTGTGGAGCCTGGCACCTGCCTGATGTGTGTTGAATGACATTGACTTACTTTTGGGAACTCCTTATAAAGCAGTCTCAGCCTTAAATCCAAAACCGCCTTATGAACTAATTCAGACAGTGTTGTGTTTGGGAGTGCAAAGAGGAAAAAATGGTTGGGGAAAAAAATTGAAATGGTTGAGTGTTTCGATTCAATGAAGTATTCTTTTGCTGTTGGCCTATTTAAAAAAAAAATTGCATTTGAAAATGCAGGAGCCGTAACCCAGTGAGTTCTTTGGTAACTGGATGGAAAGATTTCATTGATGGGTGTTAGTAAAAGCCCAGTGAAAGGGATTCCCATGCCCTCTCTCCCCACACCCTTCTCTCTTTCCACAAGAAGCTGTCATGCACCCTTGTGGCAGCTCTGACATGATGGAATTTCCACACTGGAAAGAGAGCAAGATAATGTTATTCCTCTTGCTCCAACCCTGGAACTGGCAGGCCTCCCTGGGTGGGAGAAGGGGCTTTGTGAGGGAAGGACTAGAGCAGGAGGGGAAAGGGGGTAGCAGAGGTTGAGATGACGGGAGGCCAGGCCTCCAGATGTTTGCTCCTGCCGATGTGTCAGCCAGGTCTGGGTCACACATCTGGGAGGTAACCGTCGCCATGGCTCACGTCTGGAGAGCACTTCATAGGGTCTGCAGTGGTGTCTCAAATCGGAGTCCTCCAGTAACATGGGCAGAACAGATATCACCAGCCCCATTTGACAAATGAGGCCCCTCACATCATCACACCCTTAGGCAGTGTTAACAAGAGCGGTGATGATGACAGTGGTCACCACAAAATCACACAGAGGGCCAGCAGCGGAGGTGGGAGTCAAGCCCAGGCAGTTTGCCTCCAGAATCTGTGTTCTGAACCATTATTTCACACCTACCTGCCTGTCACACCTGGGAACTGAGACAGATTTGACTCCTAATCCCACTTCACCACTGAGTACGCAAAGGTGAATGTGTAGTTCTGGTAGGAGACATTCGTTCCCTTCGACATGCTCCGGGCTGGGCAGGGGGTACACAACATTGAGGGAGAGTGGTGTGACCACCCCATCCCACTTGGTTTCAAGTGCTGTGAGCACAGTAATCATTCTGCCTCCGGCTCCAGAGACAGTACATGACACATTTGGGGCACTTGGTGAACGTGTGTTGAACGAAAGCATTGTCCCTGCTTTTGAGCAGCTCACAGTTTAGAGGAGAAAGGCTTATACATGGCTATATATTCTTTTCTATCACATCTTATCTAATTGTCCTTACACAGTAGGTGTAACAGATTGTTGAGAGCTACGGTGTGGTCTGGAGACGGAGTGGATGAGCATGCTTGGGGGAGGTTTTCTTAACACTGCTAATAGTTCAACACGCCTGAAGACAGGTTATTATTACAGGTGTCGTACCATCAGATAAGGCTGGACAGGTAAGAAGCCCCATATCCTGAAGTGCTGGACATGATCTTATAGGGCAGGGGTCAGCAAATGTTTTCTTTGAGCAGTCATAGAGTAAATATTTTAGGCTTTGTGGACCACATGGTCTCTGTCCTAACTATTCACTTCTGCTTCACAAAAGCACCCAGAGGTGGTATTGTAAATGAATGAGCATAGGTGTGATCCAGTAAAATTCTGTTTACAAAAAAAGGTGGTGGGACAGATTTGGGCTATGGACTGAAGTTTGCTGATCCGTGTTGTAGGTCTTTGGGCGCCACTAACAGAGTACAATCAGTGAGGTTCCTTCCTTCCTAAGTATTTATTGGACACTTACTGTGTGCCATGTAGAGCAGCAATTCCTTTACTCTTGCTGCTTACAGTCCAGAGGAGCGGAAAGAGTCCATCATGGCAGCCTGGCAAGAGCTTCGAATGGATGGACACAGAAGGGGGCCAGGAGGTCATGGAGAGAGGGCCCCTAACCCAAATTTGGAGGGTTGAACGTATACCACACTATTCCAAGGAAGTAATGTCTGCCCGGTAGAAATACAGTGTGAGTCACATGGAATTTCAAATTTTCTAGGAGCCATGCTTAAAACATTAAGAAGGAATGAATGAAAGGAAATTTAATAATATATTTAATTTGACCCAAAATATCCAAACTACTCTCTCAACGTATCTTCAATATAAACAATTGCTAATGAAATGTTACATGTTTTTCTTGGCTCAACGTCTAAATTCCAGTGCGGACTTTTCACTTACAGCACATCTCAGTTCAGACTGCCTGTTTCAGTTGCTAAATAGCCACATGTGCCTAGTGGCTGCTGAGTTGGAAAGGGCCAGGCTAGATCATTTGGAGCCATGTGGGTGATCGACGGAGTCCGGGCCTTAGCATAAGTGCAATGGGATTTTTATGTGTCATTCTGGTAGCAGGATAATCTGTTCTCTTTAAGTTTGTGGTTTCCTTCTGGCCCATTGCATTGGGGTGAGAACAGCAAAGAAGAAAAGCAAAAAGCAGAAGGAAGGAAGAAGGGAGAGTGGCTAACTTTAGGTGGGAAAGAGAAGGAACGTGTGTGGCTTTACCAGGAAACCTGTGAAAATTGAAAATAATGGAACTAGACTCCTGACTGACCTATTCAGGTGCTGGTGGAGAGGTCAGATGTTGGGGTGATGATGGTTACACAATGAAGTCAAGCCTAGGGGTCTGGTTAATCATCAGTCCTGTGAGCTAACGGGTAACCAGTAACCCGCTCATTCAGACCCTGAGGGTGTCAGGAGACGGTGGGCAGCCCAAGCCAGGACACCACTTCATTGTCCTTGCCACCAGCTGAAAGTTCACACTGTGAACCCCTCCTAGCCTGAGGCAGAGGGCTTTGGAAACCCCTCATGTGTTGAGCCTATGAAGGCTGAGACCCATCTTCCACATGAAACTCCCTAGACCTGCTGGGTTGGTGGGCTGAGGTCTTTGGTATACCAACCCCTTCTCAGGTGCTCAGATGTCCTTTTGTTTGCCCAGTTCCTCACCTGGCATCACCAATTTAAACGTAGCTTTCTACTCAATTGCCAGACTTGTAGCCACATTTAATGCTGTTATCCAAACACAGTTGATTGAGAGATACTGTGTTGGAATTACTGATCGTTTTTTATTAAACCAAATTTTCTATGTCTAAATTGGACAGCCTTAGCAATTGGAAATCTTCAGACACCTACTTTAAGGAACAAATGCAAAAGATCGGTAATTGGCATGATTTTCGTGTTAGCAGGCAGTATATCAAAGTGCTGGAAAACTTGGTTTTTTAAATTGGTTTAGTTGCAGCCTGGAGTTTGTATCACTAATAGGATTAGTACATATTTTCTTCATGAATGGTACTTAACTCAGGTACTTAAACCCAAATTAATTTTTATCTTCCTCAATCACAGAAGAACCTACTATAAGCCAGGGGATACAGGTTGAACCAGAAGCAACTTCTGTGTGTTTTTTAGGAATGGAAGAAGTAAATGAACAATTAGTGTAGTATGGTTAAGACAGTTTTGGAGGAAATCAGGGCTAGTGGGGACTCACAGGCCTGCCAGCTTGGCGGAGCTTGGGAGAAGGCTTCAAGGAGCATCATTAGGCACTGTTATGCTTGTGGGGGTGGCAGGGTGGAGGGTGTTCAGAATCAGATTACCTGGGTTCAAAATCAGATTTTACCTCTTACTTCCCATATGACCTTGGGGAAGTTCATTAAAATTTCTTGCATCAATTTCCTTATTTATAAAATGATAATATTGATAATTGTATGTATATCGGGGGATTATTATGTCTATTAAATAAGTGACGACAAGGACTTAATTTTGTATGATAGTAAACCTGAAATCAATATAAGCTGCAATAATAATTATTAATACCTTTACCTAGGCTGAGACGTATATTTTTCTTATAGGAGTGACCTATTCTTACTTCAGGGAGGGTATGTTCCTAGTTAAGTGCAGACCCTGAGTCCAAAGCTCAGAACTAAGAGAACATGGCATGTTAAGGTGACTGAAGGAAGTTCAGTGTGGTGGGAGCGCAAATCGAGGGGTTGGTAGGGGGTATTAAGGATGGTCAAAAAAGATAAGTCTAGCAAGGTAGGCAAGATCTACAGTGAAGGGTTTTACGAGTTAAAACTTCGAGCAGCTGTAGTCTTGAGAAGTGAGCTTATTTACAAATCTCGGGCTCTGAGGACAACCCACGCTTACAGGTGAGTGGAGTTCCAACAACTGATGCTTTGTCTGCATTAACGTGAGTTCCAGGAGAACTGCAGGTGTCTGATATGAAAGCATTTGGCAGGGAGCTTTGTGGAAAATATTTAAAAAATATCAACACAGGGAAAAATTTGTAAAAATTCAACAGAAAGCCATTCCCATAGTGGAAGGTCTTGGATGGTGCACTAAATATCTGAAAACTAAGTTCTCTTTTTGGCTCCTTGGGAACCAAAGGATTTTGAAATTGTCCTTGGGAATTGTGCCTCCTTGGCCTGTGCTAGTAGACAGTGTGAATGTGTGTGTGTGTGTGTGAATGTGTGTGTGTGTGTGTGTGTGCATGTATGCACACTGTGTGTGTGCAGGTGAATGGATGAAGACACATTGTGTCTGTGTTTCAGGGATTGGAGAATATGGGATATCTGGTCACTTCCCTTCCTACATGTGATCTGTGTTACCTTGATGTGTCTTTAATCCTGGAAAGGAATGTGTTCTGTCTGTATGGTGCAAGGATATAAAGCTCCTTTTCATGCAAAGCCCAGACAGGATCCTGGTAAGAGCCATGGCGTGGGGGGGCTCACCTCCTAGACAAACTCTCATCAAAGGACACCACATGTATGATGGCATGCTCCCTTATGCATGTGAAGGAGCAAAAGGAAATGAGAGATAATATAAGAGTCCTAAAATCAGGTGGACCTACGGTTTACTCAGCCAACTGCCCATTCTTCCCTCTTCTAAATCCCTACTTACTCTTCAAAGCTTATCTCAAGAGCTGCCTCCTCTGAGAAGCCCCTGGGTTCTTCTCCAGCCCCATGTCTTGTGATTGTCCTCTGCCTTAACATCACATGGGAAATTTTTAGAAATGCCAATTCTTGGGCCCTACACCAAGGACTACTGAATCAAAAGCCCTGGGGTGGGGTCCAGAACCTTTAACAAGCCCTTCAGGGGGTTCTGATGCAGAGTAAAGTTTAAGAACCACTGATCTAGAAAGAGGAACTTGGACCACTGTGATGAGAATGCCACTGTTCCTAAGAGGTTCTGCTGACCCTAGCCTCAAAAGAATTCAAGGGCACCATGAGATATGGACAAAAAGTTCTTTTACTCTGTTAGGAGGTTAATCCTTGAGATTCTCTGGGCAGTTTTCTGTGGACTTAAACTATTAAAAGGATTCTTTCAAGCTCCCATGTGTGTCATGACACATATCCCCTGCTCTTGATTCCCCTTTTCTATAAAAAGTAAATTGCTATGGATTTGATCCCTCATGGCTTTTCCATGTTTTCTGGCTACTTTATGGCTCCTAAACACCCTGGGATATCCTGTTATCCATGGCAAGTGTGTGCATTCTAAGTAAATCATGCCATCTCTTTTTCTCCTAGAGTAGAATCAATATAAAATACCTGATTTCAGTATCAAATTGATCACGGATGTTATCCTATTACTTTCTACAAGTCTCTCGATCCCACCTGCTTTGTCACCATCATCACCCCGTTACCCCCAGGTCGTTTCTCACCTGGACCACAGCTCCCGCCATCCTTTTGGTCCCAGTGTATGCTGGTTCCGCCCTGTAACCCATGTCCATACAACGGGCACTGCCTCAAAATTGGAATTTGTTCCTGAATTCCTGTTTTTCCCTGAACACATCCATGTCTGTCCATCACCCTCAGAATAATGTCCTAACACTTGAGTGCTATAGTAGATCCCACTGAATGCCTGCCCACATCGCTTGGCCTTGCTACCCTAGAGTATGATGGTCTAACTTTGCACAGTCATTAGTCACATGTCTGCCCGAGAGTCTTTTCTGGTGGCCTGGGCACAGGTTTCCTGCTGGCACGACATGCAGGCGGGCTGGAGGATCTACTCCCCAGGGGAGTCCTTCAACCAGTGACTAATGGGAGTGACTGGATCGATACTCCAGCTCCCAAGCATCTCAGGTCTCGATCCCAGTGGGTGGAACACTTTGCCATTCCCCAAACCAGCCAGGCCCTATTTCACCCTGTCTTTACACATGCTGTTATCTGTGCCTGCACCATTTACCATTTTCCCTCTGGGATGGCTGCTCCCATTTGCAACACTGCAATTTACAACAATGCAATGAACTAGTTGCTCTTTCTCTACTGGGATGGCAAACTCTGTGAGGGCCATGCTATCAGTGCTTAGTCTGATGCACTGAACACAGTAATGCTCAATACACAATTGCTTAACGTTTAATTGAATGAAAGATTATATTTAAAAGTTAAAAAATGTATTTTAATACTGAAATATTAAGTGGTGTATGTATGGAAGGAAGTGTTTGTACTATGATTATGGCAAACTGACACCAAGGCATTGCCTGTTCAAGTTCTTTGCCAGTTTTTAATTGGGTTCTTTGTTTTTTCGTAATAGTTCTTTACATATTATTCATGATAAATTATCTGGATGATTGGATTCCTCATTGGATGATTGTATAAGTGATTAGAAATATTTTCTCCAATTTCTCAATAATGTCCTTTGCAAAAAAGTTTTTGATTTTGATGCAATCTGATTCTTTCTTTTGTTGCTTATTCTTTTCGTGTCATATCTAAGAATCCATTGCCAGATCCAAGGTCATGAAGATTTACCCATATGTTTTCTTCTAAGAATTTTATGGTTTTAGCTTTTATATTTAAAGTCATCAATCTATTTTGAGTCAAGTTGTGTATATGGTGTGGGGTAGTGGTCCAGCTTTATTCTTTTGCATGTAGATATCCAGTTGTCCCAACACACCGATGTCCCCAAGCTACCCTTTTGTGCAGAATTCAAGTATCAGTATGTTTTGACCTGTTTTATGCTGGTATTGCTGGCCAACACCTCAGTGCAAGTGTCAGCACCTTTCCTCCGCGGCGATGCTTGTGCAAATATTTGAATGCTCTGGCACATCTTGGTTTTCTTCTTTTAAAACATAAGTAGATATCAGAAACATTAGTGTACTATTAATACTTTTCATAAGCAGCCCTGTCTCATACAGTTGTACCAAGAGTTAATATAATCTGTGTCTGGTGCAGTTCTTTTTTTTTTTTAAGTTTGCACTCTTAAAAAAACTACACTGAGAAGCTTACAATAAAAAGCATAAATCCTCGTGTACAGCTTGATGAATTTTGGCATGTGTATACACTCACTAACCTTCACCCAGATCAAGATATCAAACATTCTCACTAATTCTTCTTCTATGTCACATATGTCACCCATTCTCCCATCCACCACCCATATGGCAACCACCAGTCTGTTCTGAGTGTTCATGAGTCGATTTCACTTTTGTTTGTCCATTTGTTTTGTATTTTTAGATTCCACATATAAATGAAATTGTATGGTTTTCATCTTTCCCTGCCTGACTTATTTCACTTAACATAAAATATAGGTCCATCCATGTCCCAAATGGCAGAATTTCATTCTTTTTTATGGCTGAATAGTATTTCATTGTATATATGTACCACATCACTTTTATCCATCAGTGGACACTTAGGTTGCTTCCATATCTTGGCTACTATGAACAATGCTGCAGAAAACATATGAATGCAAGTATCTTTTCAGAGTAGTGAATTTGATTTCTTCTGGTAAATTCCCAGAAGTGGAGTTGCTGGGTCACATGGGATTTCTATTTTTAGTTTTTTGAGAAACATCTGTATTGCTTTCCATAGGGGCAGCACAAATTTGTAGTCCCACCAGCAGCATACAAGTGTCCCCTTTTCTCCACATCCACGCCAACACTAATTCTCATGCTTTTGATACTAGCCATTGTGACAGATGAGAGGTGATATCTCATTGTGGCTTTGATTTCCTGAGGATTAGTGATGTCGAGCACCTTTTCATGTGTCTGTTGGTCATCTGTATGTCTTCTTTGGAAAACTGTCTATTAAGGTCCTCTGACCATTTTTTAATTGTTTTTTTTTTTGATGTTGAGTTGTATGAGTTCTTAACCTATTTTGGATACAAGCACCTTATGAGACATGTCATTTGCAAATATCTTCTCCCAGACAGTAGGTTGCCTTTTCATCTTGTTGATGGTTTCCTTTGCTGTGCAGAAACTTTTTAGTTTGATGTAGTCTCACTTGTTTATTTTTGCTTTTGTTTCTCTTGCCCAGGGAGACATATCAAAAAAAAAATTACTAATGATGATGTTCAGGAGTTTACTGCCTATGTTTCTTCAAGGAGTTTTATGGTTTCAGACGTTAGGGCTTTAATCTCCATTTTGAGTTTACTTTTGTGTATGGTGTTCGACAGTGATCCAGTTTCATTCTCTTACATGTGGCTGTCCAGTTTTCCCAACACCATTATTGAAGAGACTATCTTTTCCTCATTGTATATTCTTGCCTCTTGTGTCATATGTTAATTGACCATACATGTGTGAGTTTACTTCTGGGCTCTGTATTTCTTTCTATTTGTCTATGTATCTGTTCTTGGCCCAGTATCATACTGTTTTGATTATTGTAGCTTTGTAGTATAATTTGAAGTAAGGTATACCCCCAGCTTTGTTCTTCTTTCTTAAGATGACTTGGGCTATTTATATGTATTTTTTGTGGTTCTATACAAATTTTAGGATTATTGCTATAGTTCAGTGATCAATGCCATTGGTATTTTAAAAAGGATTGCACTCAATCTGTGGATTGCACTCAATCTGTGGATTGCTTTGGGCAGTATGGTCATTTTAACAATGTTAACCCTTCCTATCCATGAGCATGGGAGACCTTTCTATTTATTTATGTCTTCTTCAATTTCTTTCATCATTGTGATACAGCTTTCAGAATACAGGTCTTTTACCTCCTTAGTTAAATTTATTCTGAGGTATTTTCTTCTTGTTGATGCAGTCATAAATGAGATTGATTTCTTAATTTCTCTTTCTGTTAGTTTTTTATTTGTATAAAGAAATGCAATGGATTTCTGTGTATTGATTTTGTATCCTGTTACTTTACTAAACTCATTTATCAATTCTAGTAGTTTGTTGGTACAGTCTTGAGCATCTTTATATACAATATCATGTCATCTGCAAATAGTGACAGTTTTACTTCTTCCTTACCAATTTAGATGCCTTTTATTTCTTTTCTTGCCTGATGGCTATGGCTAGGACTTCTAGTACTATGCTGAATACAAATGGCAAGTGGGCATCCTCGTCTTGTTCCTGATCTTAGAGGAAAAGATTTCAGGTTTTTGCCATTGTGTATGATGTTAGCTATGGATTTGTTGTATATGGCCTCTATTACATTGAGGTTGGTACGCCTATACCCACTTTGTAGAGCATTTTTATTATGAATGGATGCTGAATTTTATCAAATCCTTTTTCAGCATCTACCAAGTGATCATCATATGGTTTTTTAATATATATAATTTATTTTATTATCATTAATCTACAATTACATGTGCAATATTATGGTTATTAAACTACCCCTTCATCAGTTCCCCCCCACCAACCCCATTACAGTCACTGTCCATCAGCGTAGTGAGATGCTATAGAATCACTACTTGTCTTCTCTGAGTTGTACAGCCCTCCCCATGCCCCCTCAACATTACGTCTGCTAATCGTAATGCCCCTTCTTCCCTCTTATCCCTCCCTTCCCACCCATTTTCCCCAGTCCCTTTCCCTTTGGTAACTATTAGTCCTTTCCTGGGTTCTTTGAGTCTGCTGCTGTTTTGTTCCTTCAGTATTTTTTCTTTGTTCTTATACTCCACATATGAGTGAATCATTTGATACTTGTCTTTTTCGGCTTGGCTTATTTCACTGAGCATAATACCCTCTAGCTCCATCCATGTTGTTGCAAATGGTAGGATTTGTTTTCTTCTTATGGCTGAATAATATTCCATTGTGTATATGTACCACATCTTCTTTATCCATTCATCTACTGATGGACACTTAGGTTGCTTCCATTTCTTGGCTATTGTAAATAGTGCTGCAATAAACATAGGGGTGCATCTGTCTTTTCAAACTGGGCTGCTGCATTCTTAGGGTAAATTCCTAGGAGTGGAATTCCTGGGTCAAATGGTATTTCTATTTTGAGTTTTTTGAGGAACCTCCATACTGCTTTCCACAATGGTTGAACTAATTTCCATTCCCACCAGTAGTGTAGGAGGGTTCCCTTTTCTCCACATCCTCACCAACATTTGTTGTTGTTTGTGTTTTGGATGTTGGCCATCCTCACTGGTGTGAGGTGATATCTCATTGTGGTTTTAATCTGCATTTCTCTGATGATCATCATATGGTTTTTATCCTTTGTTTTGTTAATGTGGTGTATCACATTGATTGATTTGCAGGTATGGAACCATCCTTGCATCCCTGGATAAATGCCACTTTGTTGTGGGGAATGATCCTCTTACTGTATTTTTATTTGTTTGCTAATATTTTGTTGAGGATTTTTGCATCTATGTTCACCAAGGATATAGGAGTATAATTCTCTTTCTTTACAGTGTCTTTCTCTGGTTTTGGTTTCAAGGTGATGCTGGCCTTGTAGAAAGAATTTGGAAGCTTTCCTCCTCTTCAATTTTTTGAAATAGTTTGAGAAGGAGAGATATTGACTCTTCTTTACATGATTGGTAGAATTCTCCTGTGAAGCCCTCTGGTCCCAGAATTTTGTTTGTTGGGAATTTTTTGATTACCAGTTCAATTTCATTACTAGTAAGCTGTCAGTTCAGATTTTCTCTTCCTGGTTCAGTCTTGGGAGAGACATGTTTCTAGGAACTTACCATTTGTTCTAGGTTGTCTAATTTGTTGGCATAAAAGCTTTCATTGTAATTTCTTATCGTTTGTATTTCTGTGGTGTCCGTTATAACTTCTCTTTAAATTCTGATTTTATTTAAGTCCTCTTTCTCTTTTTCTTGATGAGTCTAGCTAAAGGTTTACCAATTTTGTTTATCCTTTCAAATAACCAGCTTTAGTTTCATTGATCATTTGTATGTTTTTAGTCTTTGTTTAATTTATTTCTGCTCTGATCTTTGTTTCCTTCCTTCTACTAACTTTGGCTTTGTGTGTTCTTTTTCTGTTCTTTAGAAATTAGCTGTTGAATTTAAATTTAATTAATTTAGGTATAGGTTTAGATTGTTTGAGATTTTTCTCATGTTGAGGTAGGCCTGTAATGCTATAAACTTCCCTCTTAGACCTGTTTTTGCTGCATCCCAAAGATTTTGCATTGTTGTGTTCCCATTTTCATAATCATTCTCCAAATTTTAAAAAATTTGTTCTTTAATGTCTTCATTGACCCATTGGTTATTAAATTACAGGCTATTTAGCCTAATTTGTTTTTATTTTCTTCAGTTTTTCCCTGTAATCAATATCTAATTTCATACTCTTGTGGTTGGAAAAGATGCCTGGTATGATTTCAGTCCTTCTCAATTTATTAAGACTTGTTTTGTTGCTTAACATGTGATCTATCCTGTAGTATGTCCTTTGTGCATTTGAAAATAATGAGTATTCTGCTATATTTGAATGAAATGTTTTATGTGTATCTGTTAGGTCCATTTATTCTAATGTGTCCTTCAAAGCCACTGTTCCTTTATTGATTCTCTGTCTGGATGATCTACCTGTTGATGTAAGTCAGGTGTTAAAGTTAAAGCCGGTGTCAAAAGGGTGCAGTAAAGGGAGCCCCCAGGCTGGCAGTGGGTGGGGCCTCTCTGGCAGAGTTACTGGGGACTGAGGAACATTGTGCAGGGGACCCCAAGTGGGTGTCAGCCAGGGCCACACTAATGGGGTGGCTAGGTGTGGATGGGTGCAGTTCGGAAGTCTCTGGTCTATCTCTGGGCTGGGGCTGTGCAAATGGGGTGGCCAGGGACAGAAGCCATACAGGTAGAGTGAATCCACATATGCATCGTGGTAGTGCCTTCTTGGTGGGGGTGCTAGACCTCTGACAGGCATGTTTGAGGGTGTACTGGAGCTGGGAAGTCACCTCTGTCACTTCTGGAGCCACCCTGATGCTGCTCTTGTCTGTACTCTCAATGTGTGTGCGTATGTAAAGGCACTCACCCTATACCCACCTGCACTTGCAATGTGCAAGGGCAGCATGAACGATGTGACCCCCCTGTTCCCCTCCACACTAACAATGTGGGGTGGAAACATAAACAGTATTTCTTATACACTCCTAGCCGTGTGCAGGGAACATACACAGTGGTGCTCACCCTGCTTCCCTCCACACTGGGAGTGTTCAGAGGGAAGGTAAACAGTATTGCTCACCCTGCTTCCGTCTGCACTAGCAGTGTTAGGGGAACATAAAGAATGGCGCTCCCCCTACTCCTGTTCATGGTGGCAGTGTTGGGGGCAGTGAAAACAAAGACACGAGCACTTCTGGTCCCAGAAATAGCCCTGTTATTTGGCAGGTGCTTGATTTCTGAAAAATCAGCTTCTTTCAATTATAGTTGCAGTCAGGTTTAAGCCCTTTACCTCATGACATTTTTTCTGTGCCCCAAGGCAGGCGAGTCTGAGACCTGGTACCTCAGTGATCTCTCTCCCGACTGCAGGGCTGCACTGGGGGTGGGCTCCCGCCATTACTGGGCCTCCATTGCTCCTGTCATTTTTATGCGGTCTCCTTACCCCTGGTTGTGCTGTTGTTTGCTCAGGCCTCATTCTTCCTTGGGATGAATCACTCTGTGTGCAGGTGTAGATTCCGTGCATATGTAGGAGGAGGTGGGCTCAGGCTCTTTCTGTGCCACCCTCTGACACCTGCTGAGCTGATGCAGTTTTAAAAATTGTGTATTTGTCTTATTTAATTCTAGCAACAACCTCATGAGATGGGTAGTTTAATTACTCCATAGATGTGAAAACGAAATCTTAAAGTAGCTCAACTTTCCAAAGATCACATAGCTACTAAGTGGTGATAAAATAAAAAATGAGATCCAGTAGGCAAATGGAAGACAGCAAAACTTCATTCTCAGGTGCAGATTCATTGGATGAGCCAGACAACCAGTGTCCACTTTTGAAGAAGGAAGCGAATAAGAAATATGCTGCAAGTGTATTGTTGAAGATAGCCTCCAAAAGGCTAGCTAGAACTGGAATTGTGGTTTCTTTTAGTTCCCTAAAAATTGAACTTTCTTATCACATGTAAGAATGGTTTTCAACTGTTGCATGTGCAAAACATAAATGCTTTTCAGGAACGATTTACATAGAAGACTGGGTGTATACTGGACTCAACCTCACCATTGCTCTTCTACTTCTAGGCTTTGGGGTTCTCTTCTATATTAGTGCTTATATGGAGGAGGCCTTTCAATTTGTACAACAGATAAAAAACACACCACTACATATTGAAGCATACAAGCTATTATATATTTTCATAATATAGAATTTTAAGGTATAGTCATCAACAGTGGCAAAATATTTCTGTCTTTGACATTATTTTTTTGTATGAGATCCAACCTGTAATTGAGACCAGAGAAAACAGTATGGGAAAACAAATCCATGAGAACAGGATAAAAATATTATGAACAGCAAAATATGTCTGAGAATTTAAAACCGTATAGAAAAAATAAATTAGATGAACAACTGTGTAAATATAAATTAAAAAAGATGACATTCTTAATAAATAAAGTTTACTATTTACATTTTTATATATTGCTGAAAGATTTAACTTAGATCCATAAAAACACATAAACAGGAAAAAAAAACCCGAAATAGGAGCAGCAAATTTATGCGTGTGAGGTACAGAGAAAGGATTGGAATCGTGTTTTGTTTTTGGCGTTTAGACTGTTTTTTTTTTTCTTTCTTTCTTTCTTTTTTTTTTGTTATAGTAAGCCAGTAGAATTCTCATGAGAACAGATTTTAAGCACTTCAATGGAGAATCATTTTTTGGTGGTTTCCAGAAGGTACCAAACAGATTTCAACATCATAATAATTAGAAATACCCATAACAATTATAACAGTAATAAAAAGGTATATGATACATAAATATGGAAGAGCAGTTGGTAATATGAATACATTTTCTCTAGACGAGATCACAGTTTTCTTTTGTAAATATTACATTTAAGTATATATATACACACATATATGTACAACTATATATACATGTGCATATATATGTAAATTTGTATTTATATATAATATCTTTATATAGATAGATATCTGCAGACAGGTTATTGATTATAGAGACCCAAGAAAGCAAATCAAGAATTGTTCAAAATTCTCCTCACTGACTGCTGGTGTGTTAGTTTAAGAAGCCCCGAGTTGTTTTCACTCAGAATGCCATATTTCTTTTAATGGGACACTCAATATGGAATATTAAGTCTGAGAAGAAGAGATTTTAGGGACTCCCTTCCTGTGTAAAGTTGGGAATGGCCCGTAAGTCTTGAACAGACAACAGTGAACTGACTTTCACGCTGTAGGAAGTAATTGGCTTTTAACCGAATTATAGAACTGGTCAAGGCCAGAGTAAGGGGGAAAATCCAATTCCCTTATGAATGAAATACTCCCCAAAACAAGCCTCTCTCTTAAGGTGGATTATAAAATCCAGGAATTCCAGCTTTATTCCTTCAGATATCAAACAAGCACGCCCTGTCTTTCTTGAATGGCCAATGGGCCTGCGCATCCTTGAAAAGTAACCTACGGACTTTGTGTCAAGCTTTGGCTCTCCCAGATTGCCATAGCCCCTTTAGAACCTCAGGGCCTCACCCACCCCTGCCACCCCACTGTAAGGTAGGTACGAGGTAGTGTCCCCACTTTGCCGCTGGAGATGTGGAGACAAGTGGAGAGGCAATCTGATGACTTGCTCACGATCGCTGAGCAAACTGCCGCCCGGCCAAGAACGCTAGGTCCTTGCTCTAGGGACGTCATTCTCTTGGCTAGTACACGTTTACTTGAAGATCAAACAGTTGGTAGGAAGTTTGCAAAAACTTGAGTAAATTAAAAGAATAGGTGTTTATTCATTTGCTATTTAGTTTTTATGTTTGTTGTTTGCTTGGCTTATTTTGTGTGGTTTCTCCAGAACCCTGGGAATTACCTGTCTGGTCATGTAGCAGCTTTTCAGGAAAGTGGACGGTGCAGTGTGATTCTAAGTGCAGCCTTTAAGAAAGCCCAGTGCTCTACTGGTAAATACAAACATTTTGTAATGTGAAAAGCACGACACAATATGTCCCCTTAATATTTGGTAAAACCAATTTCAAGCCACCCCGCCCCCCCTACTCCCTACTACCACCAACTGCCACCAGACAAACAGACAAAATGCTCCCCCTACAGCAACTACATATCAAGGGGGGAAGGTGCCTTATTTCCTGGACCTACCACAATGTACAGAAAATAGCAGCGTCATAAAACCCTGCTCTATGTCTCCTGCTAGGGAAATCTTTATGCTGTGTCTACCTACTCGGTCTGTAGAATAAACGGTTTCTTTAGGAAGCACAAAAATAGGTTTTTAAAAAAATTCTTATATTTAATCATGCATTTTTATTTCCTTTCAACCTCTCTGTCTTCTGTTATCTCTATCTGTACAGCTTTGTCATCAATTTCTTCTTTTTATTTTCCCACTTGTCGTTCCAGAAACACGCGCGCGCACACACACACACACACACACACACACACACACACACACACAGTCTCTCTCTCTCTCTCTCTCTCTCTCAAAACTGTTAACTTGAATTCATGGTTTCCTTTCTTTCTTTTCTCCTTCCTTTCTTTTCCTTTCTTTCTTTCTCTCTCCTTTTTTAAACACAGGTAAGACCTATAACAAACTGACAGTTACAACCAAGTTAAATCAAACCTGGAAGGGAGGTAGCTGAAGTTTGTCTCAAAGAAGTATTTTCAACAAATAGCATTTAAGCATTGGCCAAGATGGGAATAAGACCAAGGGAACTGTCTAGGCAGTGACTCAACATGCTGAAGCCTGGAGTAGCAGCGGACATGCTCCACCCTTAAAGCCCTACTGGTTACAACCATTAACCTTGCCCTTCCTTAGCTCCCCAATTCAGCCACCAAAATGGACTTCCCGAGGACTGTTTTCCCTTAGGAGATGGTTGGCACAGAATCTAGGGGTAATGCAAGTCCTCTGGAAATGCAATTAGGGCTGGGGCTTGGAAAGGCTTCGCAAGATTGGGCTCAGAGAACTGGCCACCACCACATCTTCTCTTTCTTGCTGCTAACAGGCTAATACTTCTTCAGACCCAGAACCCCCAGGTGCTTTTGGGGCCCTGAGCTGCTGATAGACAATAGTGCTCAGAACTGCCTCCTTGTGAGAACTCTATTATCCTAAACAGGAGCTGATTGAAGGGATAAGAGAATGGGCTTATTCCCAGAAAGACAAATGGGGGATCAGCGCACTGCATGAATAGAACGGACCCTCCCTCACAACGTGTTGAGAAGAGCCAATTCATTACACTATCCTTATGAGCATGAGGCCAGCCATCAATCACATAGTCTTTCTTGCCTAATATCCTTGGCAAATATGAATTTGTAACAGGTTTGAATAATGATGGTAAGAAGGAGCCTGGGCAGATCTTTGCTCAAATCAATCTGTGAGTCTGAAGATAGAAGTTCAACTTTCTGGACACTGCTCAGCTGGAGAGTGTATGGATAGGTGAGGATCCGAGTGCAGGGTGAACAGAGGAGGAAGGTCAGCTTAAGGGAAGCTGGGGAAGTTCTGTGGTGTCTGGAACCCTACCATGACTAATATCATCTTTGGGTCTCCCAGGTTTTTTAGGCTACTAATTGGTATGATAGAGCAACTAGAAGGGCTGAAACTGTTACCTTTGTTAGTTTGTATCTTCTAAGCTAACTGCACAGGTTGATAATTCAGCTAGGGCAAGGGAGGGGCTTTGAGAATTAGCATGAGTTCTACCACGCTGGAGAGGGGTATGAAATGCAATCAATTCTTCCATTATTATTATTTTGCTAAGGATTGGCCCTGGTGATTACAGAAGAAAAATGTTCTGAATATAAATGAGACAGGAGTTTTTAAGGAGGAAACATAAAGGGTTTGAGCCCGGCCTTAACAATGGTTGGCAGCCTCTCCATTCTGGAACCTAATCTCAGGGTTTTTAATATGGTGCAAGCCACATGAAACTAAGCACTGCATCCTTATTTGTGGGCCCCTGTGCAAAAAGCACCTGGATATATTTAATACAACAGACCACAGATGGCTAACTGATGTCTTCTCAGGTGTCCTTGTTCAGCAGGTGATTGCTGTTGGGAGTGACAGAGTGAGGTTTCTGAAGTTATTTTTGGTCCTCTTAGGAAAAAAGGCTGTGTCTGAGCCACAACGCCTGCCTTGGCTGCAGGAAGGAGGACGCTCAATGCACATGCCTGGGATTTTCTACTCTTCTAGACTCTGTTTCTTTGGTTGTCTTCCCGAGACTTGGGATGACTTGATTTACAGCAACCTTCATGCTAAACATCTACACCCTCCCGTTGCCTCAGTTCCTGAGTTCCAGGTCTCAGAAATTTAGTCAAACTTAACCATTCTCTCCATTTTCCATTTCCATTCTGTATTAATCTCTTTCCATTTTAATCCAAAACAAGTGGACAGATAACTGTCTGAAAAGAGGACCCCAAAGAGGTGGGGGCTTCCGTGTGCATTTGGCTAATTTCCTCTTAACATCTGGATGCTGAACCTGGGCGAGAGGGAAGGGCTGCCTAGCCACAGGTGTGGAAGGACCACTGGTAGCTGGTAAACTGTGTGGAAAACATGACGGCCCTGTCGGGTCACGAGGGCCTGAGGCTGTGAGCTCCTCAGCTTCCTGCTGATGTCCTGCTAGAACACAGCCTAGACTGATCATATCTGAGATGATTCTCTCTTCCAGAGTTAGAGCTACTCAGGGCAGCAGTGAGGTCTCAGGACCAAAGCCTGCTCTGTCCAGGAGGGCCAGGAAGGCCTGGGTAAGGATGACAGCTCTAGTCCCTACGATTCCAGCAGCCTCTGGATGGCTCTAACACCACAGAAACGTAACACTGTTCCACATGATTATAAAATCTAACACTGGCTTAGACCTTCTGGACGCTCAGTGAGGAGGTCCGGCATAGTCCCTCAGCTCCCTTCTCTGATGAGAAGCCCACCCATGGGGGACTTAACTTTTCACCGTGTGGGCCAGTGAGGGTTTTTCTCTTGCAGAAGGGCCAAGAAGGGAGGAGCAGTGGGAAACTATGGTTCACTTTTAAGGCAGACTGGTTGTGTGGGGTTTTTCCTAACCTAGTCCTACCATCTTGGGGTACTCAATGTATAGGATAGAGCAGCAGGAAAATTAGCAGCAAGTGTGGTCCCAAGGCAAGATTTGGGAAATGGGTGAGTTCTGGAGGGATATTATGGTCTCAAGCCTCAAGCAGGGGGCTGTTAGAATACCTTGACATTGCGATCTTAAGCCAACTCCAGCTTGGCCTCAAACCCTGAAGCTGGTAAAATCCCTCCACGGCAGCAGAGGAATCTGGCGGGGGGCTTTGCATACCTTGGTTTCCTTACCCCTTCCTGGGTCCTACTTCCCTAGAAGGTAGGTGATCAGAAACCATGTCGTTTCCAATCCCAAAGGGCTGTACAATTGTTCATGCCTTCCATATTCTAAGCCTCAGAGTGTGAGCTATCTTGGCATCTCAACACTTGGTCTTAGCAGTTTCTGCAACTCTCTTTCTCCCAAGTACAGTGTTGGCTAGGATCTTGGGAAAGGGAAGATTGAGTCTGTTCTAGCCTCTTCTGCTCAGTCTCCCAAACTGCCCTCACACAGGTGTTTGCATGGGTGTGTGTGCATGTGTGTATGTGTACCAACCACAAATGTGCACACTCCTACATACAGAACATGGTTCTTGCTGTGGTCGTGGGACAAATGGTTGGACTTTTAGGAGGCTCCAGGACTGCATGCTGTATATACAGTCCCTCTAAGACTTTGGGATGGGATTCCATTCTATCATTCAACATGGTAAGACTTGTTTCACGCACCCCCACCATGAGTCCTTCCTGGGTCAAATTAAAGGCAGACCGGTTGGGTGCTAAGGACCCCTGGTGTGGAGAGGCCATTCCGTTGAGCAGCTGACTGTGAAATCAATACCAAAGGGATGCGGGTCCTGGCACTGGGAATTCTTTGACAACTCCTTGTCCTTCCTTAGCCATGGCTGTAGCCCCGGAGGTCTTTCCGGCTGTGTTCTTGAGCCTGGGGGTCCCGACAAGCACAGTCACCTTGTAGGTCACAGGACATAGGGAAGGGAGTGACCTGCAGAGAGAGAAAGAGAAGAGGTGAGCCAGGAGGCTGCATGTGAGGCAGTAATTTTCAGAGAGGCAGGGCAGAGAGCACACATCACAGGATTTGGGGGGCAGCAGGTTCAAGTTGAAGTCATGGCTCTGCTTCCTGCTAGACTCGTGGGAACTTCTAGCAAGATCACTGCGGTCAGTATCATAGCAGCTTCCATTTGCAGGGACACATATTATGGGTCTGTGCTAAGCACCTTCCAAATAGGAAGACACCAGATCCTTTGACAACTCTGTAGGCTGTATACTAAAACAACCCCCCTTTTACAGACAGGAAAACTGAGGCCCAGAAAGGGCCAGTTTGGCATGTAACATAGGATAAGCTACCTCTTTCTGGGCCTCAGGTTCCTAGCTGTAGAACTGATGGAATGGGAGCCACTTGCCTCGGCGAATGCCAAGAGCTGGATGAAATCACGGCTGAACCGTTGCAATGTACTATGCACCAGAGTTGGTTAACAGACTTGCACGGTGGAGTGTCTCACTCATAGGACTGTTGCAATGGTCAAGTGAAATGACAGTGTCTTTTAAGGAAACCTAACTTGCTGCACATATTAGTGGTTTCGATTTTGGGGAGGCAATGCTGAAAACAAAGAAGCACGGCCTCGGCAAGCGCAGATCACCTTCTGGGGGCCTGAAATCCTGGTAGGGAACATTTCACATAGGGATTCTGCATACATTTGGTTGAAGGATCTCAGGAGCAGATTTTAGCATAAGAAAGAGTGAGAGGTATACAACATGATTTGATACAGGTATATATTAGGAAAGCTGGAAAAAATGAAAAGAAAGAACACATTTTTTTAAAAAAGAAAAAAGAGGCATAAGTTTCAGTTTGCAGTCCATCCCTTCACATGCTCTGTGACCTTGGGCTAGCTTTCCTTTCTAGAAACTGAGAGAAAGAGCCCAGCAAAGCGAAAGTCTTCCCCATGCAGCCGAAGGTCTGTCTTTGAAAAGAGCACAGGGCAGTTCCGGCTTGAGCCACAGCCTGGGCTAAAGCAAGCGGATTTCACCTCATTGCATCATGACATCTGCATATGACTTTCCCCAGAGGGTCCCCCATCTGCGCACACGGATCTAATGGCCTCATTTGCCTCCTGCCTGGGCAGGGTCTCCCAGTGCTCACACAGTCTCAGAGAACATCTCTGTCTTTCCAGCTTGTGGACTCACTCTCTTTCTCTCCGCCTCTTTGCCTGCCTGCCCTTGCTCTCTCCTTCCCTCCCTCCCTCCAATCCACTCTCCATCCTGCAATATTGGAATGATTTAAAATGTAGGAACGAATGGGAAGATGGAAGTACAAATCCCAGCTCCATCACCTCCTTGAGGGGTGACCTTGAGCGTGTGCCAACTTCTCTGAGCCTCTGCTGACTCATTCACCAAATGGGAATAACGCAAGCATGCACCTCCTGAGGGTGCGCTGAGGGATAAGGGGATCAATGAGCACGCAGTGCTTGACCCGTGCTCGGGGCTCAACTCCAGGTACCCGTCTCTTTCTCCTTCATGAGGCAAGGAACGGGCTGGGCCTGTCATTCGTGTTTCCCCGGGGACTGAGCCGGGAGATGAGGGAGTGACTGCTCCTGCCTCCATCTCTCTCGGGCTCGCTGTCCTCCCAGGAGCCTCTTTCTCTTCCCAGTTCAATCCATAGGCTCTCGATGCCGTTCTCACACAGCATTCGCACAGCTGCTTCTGGGCAGTGCCTGTCTCTCTCCCTAATGCGACTTGCTGTTCCCTGTTGAGGACATTTTCTTCCCAGTCTCTATGCCTTCGTAAGGCTGTACCTTCCCATCTAGAATATTCCTCCACCGCCTCTTCACCTCCAAGAGCAGCAGAGAATGTGAGGATTGGAAGAGACCTACAGTCAACCCTCCAGGCCAAGTGGGGAAACTGAGGGCAGAGCCGGGTCCAAACCTAACAAGTGAGGTTGAGTGGGGAGAGTATCCCCACGGGGACCAGGAGGCTTGGCCCGGCATCTTTCTGCCTCAGGCCCAGTGAACATCTTTGAGAAAGTCCTTTTACTGCCATGACCCTTAGTTTCAACATTTAAAAAAGGGTAATTTAAAAAGACTGTATTTCATATGGTTGTAGAGATCAAACAAGAATAAACATCTAAAAGCCCCAGCACATGGCCAAACCCTCAGGAGATGCTCCATGCTGAATACGTATGTGCGGAATCAAATTTCCTACGAGCTCATATTTCACCGTCCGTGACACCTTTCCTGCCTATCATCCCCGCTCTCCCACCTCCCAGCCTGGGGCAGCTGCTTTGTCCTCAGATCACCCATCCCTTCATCTGTCCCCTTCTCCTGCCCTTGCCCACAGCTCATATCAGAATGATCCCGTTACCTCTTATGCCTTGCACACAATTCTCTCTGTAACTCTTCCCCATTGGGCTCTGTGACCCATTAGAGACAGTCTCACGTCTGATTTCTCTCTCATGCTCCCTGCTACACCTTGCACAGGCAAAGCCTCCACAGGTCCTCTCTCAGAGTAAGACCCGAAGTCCTTACCAAGAGTTCAAGGCCTAACCTGATCTGATCTCCTTCCACTTCTCGGGCCTCTCCTGGCTCCCTGATTCTCTGCTCTGTGGCTGATTTGTTTGTTTATTGGTTCCTCAAATACTCCAAGCAGTTTCCTACTTGGAAGCTGTTAGCCATTAACATCCCACCCTGACCCTCGCTGCTCTCTCCCTGGCTGGTAGCTCCTCATTCCTCAGGTTATATCCCAAGTACCCAGCCCCCCTCGGTGGCCGGACCGCATCCACAGCACCCTCTCCGTAGGCCCTTCTAGCACTGAACTTCTGCACTTGTGCGCCAGCTCAGTCTGGGCAGGGACCGTGTCTGCTGTAGAACTGAGTCTCTATGTGCCACAACAGGTCTGAGTGGGGGAACAAATGAGCACACAAATATTAAGGCAGAAAACAAGGCAGGGAGCCTCTGCTCCTACATTCACTTGCTGTGTGACTTCGTCCAAGTTACTTCCCTCCTCTGGGCTTCAGCTTTCCTAGCTGTACATTAAGAGTTGACTTTAGCAGTTTCTATGTTCCCATCTGACTGGAAATCCTTCTCAGTCTGAAAAGGGCAGAAGGTATAACCTAGAAATGTAGACTTTCTCCACAAACCCGGTCTTGCATGTTCCCCTTTCTGCCATCCTGAGTTCCATCAACTTGCCCAAACTCATCAGCTGGCAGGGCTTTACCAGCAGTTAGCTTCTCGGGCCTCTCTGGCCACATGGGCTTGGTGTGACCATTGTCTTCCCAACCCTGGTCAGCCCAGGCAGCTTTAGCATTTTCCCAAAGAAACATGTCTGGACACTAAGGGGAGGAACCCCAATCAGAATACAGCGAAGTCTAGAAGGTTTGCCCTCAGGAGACAGATCTGGAGCTTGTCAGTACGGCTGCATTTCCTGAGCCTTTGCTGGGAGTATGTGAGGCGGATGAGCCTGGGTTCAGGTGTGGGCTCCACACAGGCACCGCCTGACCTCGGGCAAGTACTTGGGATGCTGCGGCCTTCCATCTCCCCATCTGTAAGATGAAGGTCTTCATAAAGCCCTCCCGGGGCCCTGGTGAGGAGCCCAGGCGATGATGCTGTCCGCACACCAGCCCCCAGAGGCCCTGGTGCAGAGGAGATGCACCGTGTGCTGTTCCCTCCTCCTGCCTCTCTGTGAACTGCCTGCCTCAAGGTCTCCTCTTGTCACAAGCATCCTCCCTGATGACGGGCCTATAGCTGGGAAGGGAAGGGTGGAGATCGCTAGGTCCAGCCACTTTCCCAGGTGTCCCTAGGTCTGACCTGGAAGGACAGGGGCTGCCTGTTCGCAAAGGACTGCAGCAGAGAACAGCACGTTACACACACTCTAACACTTCCCGAGGCCCTTCCACGTGCCCGATGCCAGCTCACTGACTCCACCTAGCCTCCTGAGGCTATCATTATTAGCTACCCATCTTGCAGATGAGAAAATAGAAGCTTCAGAATGTTTAAACAAAACAAATTTGCCCCAGGACTCACTACCAGTCAATAAGTAGATGATGCAAGATTCTAACCCCCAATCCAAGCATGGAGAATTTTTCAACAAGTGAAGGTATGGGACGGTCCTTCCTCCCCCACAGCCTGGCCAATATTGACTATTGCTTTGTCTTCTTATAGCCAGGAGCCTTTTACCCCTTATTATGTGCCTGGCATGGAGTTAACACAATGTGTGTCATCTCACTCACTCTTCCCAGCAACCCTAATAAGGCAGCTCTTCTCACTAGCTCCCTTTTACACCTTAGAGGAATCTAAGATGCAAAGAGGTGAGTCACTTCGCTGGCAGGTGGCCTGGGATCTGCATCCCTGTCTGTAACTGCTCCTCTGTGCTGTCCCCCCGGAGGCAGGTGGAGCAAGAACGAGGGCTCCCTTTTCAGAGAGGAGGAAATCGAAACATGGAGAGAAGAGTCACCTCCTGACAGCCAGCTCTGAGCTCCATCCCCAGATTCTCTGATTCCCCAAGTAGCCTCTCACCTTCTCCCCCAGACGGCCTCCCAAGAAAACCAACCACCCACAGCACAAACACCGTGGTGGCCAGTTTACATTTGGGATTCCCAGCACCATGTGGCTAGGCTGTCCCATAAATGGCTTGGCCAGCCACTCTAGGATTCTGTCAGTAAGCCCAGGTCAATGACTAAAGGCCAGGATTCTCTGCTTTTTCCCGCTGGGCTAGAGATGGTGCTCAGGCACAGGGGTTCCTCTCTCTGGGTGAGCTGCCCAGGATAACACCCCCCTCTGTGGGTGTGAGCGGCTCAGGAATGCAGCCCAGGAAATGTACCGCAAGGCCCTGGCTGCAGGTCTTGTCTGAGGCTGGGAAATAGGCAGGGGCTGGATTCTGACTCAGACCTTACAGGGAGGTCACAAGCAGAGAGTGTGCAGTTGGGGGGAGCAAGAGGCATCTGGCACTGAAGGTCAGGAAACCGTGACTGGCCACCTGCCCACCATGGGACCTTGTGCAGGTCAGTTCACCTTCCTGAGCCTCAGAGACTTCCATCTCATGGGATCGAGTAGACCAAGGCATGAGGTCAAATATGAGGACTCCCTTGTAAGCTCCTTGAGGGTAGGGTAGGTACGTGGCTGGGACAGGGTGTGGAGAGTCAATGAACACAGGGGCTGGTTTAACTGTGGATGAAATGGTCATGTCGCTAAGCAGATGATAAAATGGGAGAAAAAAATGTGCGCCATGTGGAGACAAGTGCAGCCTAGATGAGGAGTCTTGGACTGATTTCTTGCCCCGTTAGTGACTTAGTGTATGTTATCAGCCAACTTTCTTCCCTTTGTTGCATTTCAGTCTATCTGTAAAATGGAGGTAATAGCAGTCTTGGTTCATAGAAGTATTTTGGATCAAGTATAAAATTCAAGTAAAGCATGTAGCACAGTGCATGGAGTATAATATGTGCTCAGTTAATGCTGTCACTGCTATTAGTAATATTGCTGGTGGTGGTAGTGATCATGATGGCAGTGGGTATGATGAAAATTTGGGGGGAATAGAAAGGTCTGATCCTTTCAGAGGATAAGCTAAACTGAGTGTCCGATTCATCCACATGGAAAAATCAAAGCTACACCCCAAATGGGGAAACTTTAACAGCCCAGATGCCAGCGAAGTTTGGTCAGGGAAGAATTAGTCTGTCTGTTAATCCATCTGTCTGTTGTCTTTTACTAATCCTCCAAGCTCAGCACATCTATCCCATCTTCCAGGAAGCCTTCTTGGATCCTCTGTGGTTCAGGGCATGAATTCACTGAATGCCCCAACTGCTCTCTGGATAAATTTCCAACTCCCTGGCTTGGCTTAGACAAGCCTTCTCAGGACCCACCTCTCACCCCTGCCCCTCTTGGTTGAGCTCTAGCCACACTCAGGCAATTATAGTTTCCTTGATAAACTCCTGTATGCCTGAGCCTTTGCACAGACTGCCCTTTGCCAGAAACATTCTTCTGTCCCTCATCCTTATCTCTGGTCCTTCCCCTACTCCTTTCACCTGGGTAAGCCCGACTGCACTTCTCAGGTCTCACCTCCGGTGCTGCCTTCTCCAAGAAGCGCTGTTGACTCCCCTCACTTGTCTCCATTAGCACTTACTGTACTCTAAATCTAAATGCCTGGCCACTAGGCGATCAGACATGAACTCAGCCTAGCTGGGACCCAGTCCATCTTGCTCGTGATAGACAGAACAGTATCTATCACACAGAGGGAACTTAACAGTGGGTGTAACATCAGGGCTAGGGATATATCAGTGAACAAAATAGATGCATGCTCTTGTCCTCATGAAATTTTAATTCTAGCAGCAAGAGGGGTAGAGATTGCCAGAAAATAAATAATAAATGTATTTTATAGTATGTGCTGATGAGACTGGTGTTATGGAGGGAAGGAAAAAAGCAGAAGCCAAGGAAAATAGGTGTGGGAGTGCTGGGGGATGTAAGATGGGTGGCCAGGGTGGGGCTCATCGAGAACATGACACTTGGGCAAAGGCTTGGAGGAGGTGAAGGAATGAGTCATGAGGATGAATGCAGAAGAATGTTCTTGGCCAAAGGAACAGCCAGTAATAAAGGCTAAAGGTAGTAGGATGCCTGGCTGGCCTGTGCCAGGGTTGGCAAGGAGTCCAGAGGGCTGGAGTAAAGTGAGGAAGGGTGCTGGTAGTAGGGAGTGAGGTCAGACAGGTAATGGGGGTGGGCAGAGCATGCAGGGAACTTGGAGGCCATTGGTTTTTACTCTGAGTAAAATGGGGAGACACTGAAAGGTTTTTCATAGAGGTGTGATACCACCTGACTTGTTTTAAGACCATTTGGTTGCCAAGTTGAGATATACAAGCCATTGATGTACATTCCCGACTCAGCAACCCAACATCCAACCCTTTATCCTGGGCCACTCTGCTAAGGTGACTGCTCTGTGTGTAATGATTTTGATTGTTTTCCCATATCTCATAGAATTGCTACCCTCCTTAGACCAATGCGCTGCATGAGGGCATAATGTCCTTTCCTAAGAAACCATGTTTTTATGGATTTAGCAAATGAATATGGCAACCCTGCCCTGAAGGCCCACAGTGGGGCATGCCATCCTATGCTGTGACAGGCTTCTCAGATTAACCTCTTCTTAATCTCTACTGATCCCAGCCCAGCATAGTCTTCAAGTTCTCACTCAATGACCATTTCACTCAGGAAGCCACATGGAGAACCTCAGACATGAATCCAAATACCAAGAGATAAAACCCAGGGTGGCTTGCCCAAGGAAACAGAGCTCAGCCACAGAACTGGGACTACATCCCAACTCCCCAGATATCTTCCAGAGTCAGTCTGTTAGCAGCTGCAAGGCATGACCATAACTAGCGCACCCAGCCACCTGGCCTCAGAAAAGACCTGACATGCTGGGCAAGTTAAGGTTGTTTCGCCTTCCTCTGTTAACACCTGGCACATACTTCCTTAGAATGCTTCCAATTATAAACAAATGTGTTGTGGTTTTGAGGGGAAACTACTGAAGCAGCCATTCTGGAAATCTCCTCCGTATTCAGAACTCCTCAAGGCTCCAAGAGGAAACTAGGAAACTGCGGTGCTAAGAAGCTGAGTCCTGCCCCTTCCTGTCTGCCTTGCACTGCAGACCGTGTCTGGACGGAGACTGGTCACCCCTGTCAGATGGAGTTTCCTGCACTGTCTTGCTCTCGTCTACCAGCCAGGCCCAGGTCACCCCACAAGGCAGATGTGGGGAACAGCTGGTGTCTGTACAGACAATCAAGGGGAGGAAGAATGGAAGAGGGAGCAGACAGACATCATTCTGGGCCAAGTGACCGGGAGGCCCCAGCCCTGGGGACTGGGAAGAGGTTTTGGTGCAGAGTTGGCTACAGGGACATGTGGGAGAAGGTGCTGAGGGCTTACCCCTGGGCCTTGAGTTCATACCCAGGACTCCAGTCCAGGGGGACTAGGAGGCAAGAAGCCGACCCGCTTCCTAGGGAAAAGGGAAAGATGCCTGGGCAAGATGCAGGCACGACGCGGCTGTGTGTTCCGAACAGGGGCCAGAGGCATTGCTGTGTGGTTCAGACTCACTGGGTTTGCCCCTTAGCTGTCCCGCTTCCTGGCTGTGGGACCTTAAAGCTTCCAAGCCTCAGCTGCCCGGTCTATAAAATGAAGGCAAAAAGACAATGCCTAGGACAGCAAGGCTACCGTGCTGAGGCCGTGGCAGGTGTAAAAGCAGTTAGCACTGTGCTTGGCCCATAGTTAGCTCCTAATAAACAGTGGCTACAACGATTAGTTTGGAGTCAGGAAAGTCCTAAATCTTACACACAGCTCTGTCACCTTGTACAAGTAATCCCACCTCTCTGAGCCTCAATTTCTACCTTCCTGTTTTTTTTAATTTTATTCAAAATGAGATAATATCCATGGAGATTCCAACCCATGGCCAAGCACATGCTCTGTGCTCACTTCGTGAATGACCGTAATTTAGGGGAGGCATGAAGCAATCTGCTCTGTCAATGAGTTTGTGAGTATGGGCCAGGGCTTCCGGGCAGTGAACTTCCCATGCTTTGTGATGGTGGCCACCAGTACAGGTGGGAAGGAAACAGGACCAGCAGGTGAGAGCAGGGGAGGGGAAGGGGAAGCCAGCCTCTGGCCCCTCTCCTGCCTTGAGAAGCTCCCTGCTGTGGAAGCTGCAGACAGAAACCAGGAGTTTTTTGCCGCTCAGAGGAAACTCCTGTCTGGGACATCATGGGTGACTGGCAAAGCTGAGAGCCTCAACTGTCTTAGCTGCTGGGAGAAGCTGCTTTTACTTTTGCCAAGGGGAGGGGTCCCACACCCATGGTTTCCTAGCAGCTGGGTTCACACTGCAGTGTCCCCAGCTGGAACTGGGAGGTTCATGCTTATTCTGAAGCAGCCATTCGGGAAATCTCAGGTTAACCTCTGAGGGTCTACCCCCACCTACTTTCCTCTTCTGAGACTCAGCCCCATGTGGGAGAAAGAGCTGGGCTCATGAGTCAGACAGAACTGGGTTCAAATTTGGACCTCAGCACTCGTAGCCAAGTGAACTCAAGCAAGTCCTGTAAATACTCCAAGCCAAAAATTGGTTCAACTGCACAATGGGGCAATAGCGACCTGTCAGAGTTGATGTGAGGATTAAAGAAGATAACGGATGACAAGTGTCTGGAAGAGTATCTGACATACACAGTGGGTTACTCTGGGGTGTTTTGTATTATTATCTATTTCTTCCACCTGTTATCTTTATGAACCATCTACTGCAGAGTGTAGGAATGCCATTGGTATTTTGATAGGGATTGCACTGAATCTGTGGACTTCTTTGGGCAGTATGGTCATTTTAACAATGTTAACCCTTCCTATCCATGAGCATGGGAGACCTTTCCATTTATTTGTGTCTTCTTCAATTTCTTTCATCATTGTTGTATAGCTTTCAGAGTACAGGTCTTTCACCTCCTTAATTAAATTTATTCCGAGGTATTTTCTTCTTGTTGATACAGCTGTAAATGGGATTGATTTCTTAATTTCTCCTTCTGCTAGTTCATTATTTGTATATAGAAATGCAACAGACTTATGTGTTTTAGTTTTGTATCCTCTGACTTTACTAAATTCATTTATCAATTCTAGTAGTTTGTTGGTGGAGTCTCTATAGTTTTCTATATAAAATATCACATCATCTGCAAATAGTGACAATTTTACTTCTTCCTTACCAATTTGGATGCCCTTCATTTCTTTTTTTGCCTGATGGCTGTGGCTAGGACTTCTAGTACTATTTTGAATACAAATGGCAAATGGGCATCCTTGTCTTGTTCCTGATTTTAGAGGAAAAGCTTTCAGGTTTTTTCCAGTGAGTATAATGTTAGCTGTGGGTTTGCTGTGTGTAGCCTTTATTATGTTGAGGTATGTACCCCTATACCTACTTTGTAGAGCATTTTTGTCATGAATGGATGCTGAATTTTATCAAATCCTTTTTCAGCATCTACCAAGTGATCATCATATGGTTTTTATCCTTTGTTTTGTTAATGTGGTGTATCACATTGATTGATTTGCAGGTATGGAACCATCCTTGCATCCCTGAATAAATGCCACTTTGTTGTGGGGAATGATCCTCTTACTGTATTTTTAATTGTTTGCTAATATTTTGTTGAGGATTTTTGCATCTATGTTCACCAAGGATATAGGAGTATAATTTTCTTTCTTTGTAGTGTCTTTCTCTGGTTTTGGTTTCAAGGTGATGCTGGCTTTGTAGAATGACTTTGGAAGCTTTCCTTCCTCTTCAATTTTTTGAAATAGTTTGAGAAGGAGAGATATTGGGTCTTCTTTACATGATTGGTAGAATTCTCCTGTGAAGTCCTCTGGTCCCAGAATTTTGTTTGTTGGGAATTTTTTGATTACCAGTTCAATTTCATTACTAGTAAGCAGTCAGTTCAGATTTTCTCTTTCTTCCTGTTTCAGTCTTGGGAGAAGCATGTTTCTAGGAACTTACCCATTTGTTGTAGGTTGTCTAATTTGTTGGCATAAAAGTTTTCATTGTAATTTCTTATCATTGTTTGTATTTCTGTGGTGTCAGTTGTAACTGCTCTTTCAATTCTGATTTTATTTATTTAAGTCCTCTTTCTCTTTTTCTTGATGAGTCTAGCTAAAGGTTTACCAATTTTGTTTATCCTTTGAAATAACCAGCCTTTAGTTTCATTGATCATTTGTTTGCTTTTTAGTCTCTATTTCATTGATTTTTCCTCTGATCTTTGTTTCCTTCTTTCTACTAACTTTGGGCTTTGTTTTTTGTCTAGTTCCTTAGGTGTAGGGTTAGTTTGTTTAGTTGAGATTTTTCTCAATTCTTGCAGTAGCCTGTAATGCTATAAACATTTCTCTTAGAACAGCTTTTGCTGCATCCGAAAGATTTTCTTTCTACTTTCACTGTTGTGTTTCCACTTTCATTATCCCCCAAATATTTTTGATTTCCTCTTTAATTTCTTTTTTGACCTATTGGTTGTTTACTATCATGCTGTTTAGCCTCCATGTGTTTGTATTTTTGTCCCAGTTTTTGTTTTCCTGTAATTCATTTCCAGTTTTATACTGTTGTGGTTGGAAAAGATGCTTGGCATGATTTTAGTCTTCCTAAATTTATTGACTGTTTTTTGTGGTCTAACATGTGATATATTCTAGAGAATGTTCTATGTGTACTTGAAAAGAAGGAGTATTCTGTTTGGGGTATAATGTTCTATACATATCTATAGGTCCATTTGTTCTAATGTGTCATTCAAAGCCACTTATTGATTTCTTATTGATTTTCTGTCTGGATGATCTATTCATTGATGTAAGTAAGGGGTTAAATTCCCTATTATTAGTGTATTACTGTCAACTTTCCCTTCATATCTGTTATTATTTGTTGTGTGTATTTAGGTGCTCCTGTAGGTGCATAGAAATTTACAGTTATATATCTTCTTGAAGGATTGAACCCTTAATCATTATAGAATGTCCCTTTTTGTCTCGCTTTTAGTCTTTGTTTTAAAGTACTGCTACTCCAGCTTTTACTCTTTTTTTTTTTGTCATTTCTATTTGCATAGAATATCTTTTTCCATCCATTAGTTTCAGTCTGTGTATCTTAGATCTCAAGTGAGTCTCTTGTAGGCAGCATATAATTGGTCCATTTTTTAATATCCATTCAGTCACCCTGTGTCTTTCTATTGTAGCTTTTAGTCCATTTACATTTAAAGTCATTATTGACAGGTGTGTACTTTCTGCCCTTTTGTTAAATGCTTTCTGGTTGTTTTTGTAGTTCTCTGATCCTTTCTTCTTCTCTTGCTCTCTTCCTTTGGGCATGATGACTTTGGTGTTATGGTTGGACTCCAGTTTAAATATGATGCCTTACACATATATAGTAGTGTATGGTAAGTTGATAGTTGCTTAAGTTTGAATGCATTACAACAGCATTGCATTTTTAAGTCCTCCTCCTCATTTTATATATATGATGTCTTCTTTAACACCTTTAATTTAGTGATTCCCTTAACCCATCTTCAGAAGTTATTGATATTACTACTTTGGTCTTTTAACCATCATACTAGCGTTTAAGTGACTGGTCTACTTCTTTTGCTCAGTGATTTTTTTCTTTTCTTTTCATAATTTTCTTGCTTCTCGTTATGCCCTTTTCTTTTTTTCAAGAAGTCTGTTTAACATTTCTTCTTCAAAGGCTGGTTTAGTGGTAGTGAACTCTTTTCAGCTGTGTTCATCTGTGAAACTCTTTATCTCAATTGTGAATGATATCTTTACTGGGTAGAGTATTCTTGGTTGCAGGTTTTTCTCTTTTGGCACTTTGTATCATGCCACTCCCTTTTGCTTGTAGAGTTTCTATTGAAAAGCCACCTGATAGTCTTACAGCGTTCCCCTCATAGGTAAAGCCTTGTTATGAACACAGATAAAATGAGGAGGACTTAAAAATGCAATGCTGTTATTAGGATTCCTTGTCTTTGATCTTTGGAATTTTAATTATTATGTGTGTTTGCCTGAACTTCCCTGGGCTCATCTTGTTTGAGGTTCTCTGTGCTTTCTAGGCCTGGATGTCTGTTTCCTTCCCTAGATTAGGGAAATTTTCAGCTATTATTTCTTTAAATAAGTTTTCCACCCCTTGTTCTCCCTTTTCTCTGTCTGAGACTCTTACAATGAGTATTAGGATGTTTGATATCATCCCAGAGCTCCTTTAACCTAGCCTCATTTCTTTTTATTCTCTTTCTTTTCTTCTGGATATATGACAGGCATGTTTTTCTGTGGGTGGGAGCCAAGAAGCTGCCTCTGCCACATGTAGATGTAATGTGTTTGCCCTGACCCTGCTCCTGTCCATACTGGCAACACAGAGGGGTAACATAAATGCAGCTCCACCTGCTCCCATCCATGCTTGCAGTGTCTGGAGCAGGGGTCTGGGGGTAGGAAATGCAAACGATGGTGCTCTGTAGCACCACTGGTTCTGGAGAGAGTACCAGCAGGTCCCATCATTTGGCAGGTGCTTTAGTTCTGAAAATCAGCTTTCTTCAATTATAGTTACTGTAAGGGTTAAACCTTTCATCTTGTGAAATTTTTTCTGTGCCTAGGGCAGGCAAGTCTGTTCCGATAGCTCGGTGGTAAGTCTCCCTACTGTAGGGCCATGTCCATTGTGGGGCTCTCTCCATTACCATCTCTCCTGCCATTTTTTTGTGTGTTCTTGTTACCCCTGGTTGTGTGGGTATAGATTCAGTGTGTATGTGGGAGGAGGTGGGCTCAGCTCTTTCTAGGCCAGCCTGCCCAATCAGGCTAGAGTTTATTTAGAAGTTAAACTGGGAAATTTAAATTGTAGGAAGTACACTGCTGGGCCCGCCGAGATGCCCAATGCACATGCCTACTGAATTTAATGTGAGACACCTTTTTTTCTCTAGAAGTCATATTTCTTGGAATCTCAAATTTGAAGAAAGTCCCAAATACTTCTGTAACAACTAATAACGATGGCAAATCCATATGCAGCATGAGAAAAGCCACTAGGCCCTCTAATTCATATAGCCTACAGTTTTCTCCATCCTGTGTTCAACCACCATTCACCTTCACCCAGAAAACTCTTCACTCCTGGGTCTCAATGTGACTGTCAGGGCCTCAAGTACACTTTCTCTGACCTTCACACTGTTCTTCATAAGATCCTGCACATTTCCTTTATTGCCCTTTCACAAAGGTAATCAGTGCATAGTTGTACACCTCACTGCTTAATGGCTGGCTTCCTGATAGGCTGTAGGCTCCACAAGGGCAGGCGCTGTGTGTGTCAGGACTCTGCTTGCAGTAGTTCAGTGTTGGGCCCACAGAGATGCCCAATGATCAGGCGTCTGCTGTCTTGGTCAATAGGAAGAACACCAATTTAAAGAAGAAGAAGCCACTTTAAATCAAAACATGAAAAGCCAAAATTACATTTATGATTAGTGGAAAAGAAAAAAGCACCTAGGAAGCATATTCAGAACTAGCAAAGAACTGACCCTGAGTCCCTTACTAAAGAAACAGTGCTCATATCAGGGCCCTAGAGGCTGAAATTGGTGCCACTGAAGCCAGTAGGAACAGTCGAAATGGCCTTTGGTGTGTGTGTGTGTGTGTGTGTGTGTGTGTGTGTGTATACACACACACATACACATGTACATTTTTTAAGAGACTATAATTGGAACCTGCACCTGAACCTCAATCTCATGACCTCATGTCCCTACCATGCACTCTGTAGAAATAGTAATCCATTTAAGGAAGTTTCTCAATAAAAATTAATTAGTTTTATTTTTTTACGTTTTAATGTATAAGTTATAGTTGGTAGGAAAATTCTTTTAATTGGAACTGCTCTTTCTCCAACTGATGGTGTCAGATGAATAACATGTCATAATTCTACACAAACTTCTATTTAAAACACAAAGTTCATTGTCCATTCACTTTCAAAAAGGACTGACTCCAGTGGAGTGAAATAGACACTATTATACATTGTATTCATTTGGCAACAGGTATCAAGAGCCTTAAAAATGCTCGTACCTTTTGGCCTAGTCATTTTAATTCTGAGAATCAGTTGTAAAGGAATATAATTAGACATATATTTATGTGAAAAACTATTCGTGAGCATCATTTCTTCATAGTGAGAAACTGAAGTAACCCAAAAGCTAGAGGTAAATGGTTATGCAAAATATATCACATATAATAAATAATAATACAGTAAAAAAAATACAGCTGCGAAGTTAATAATAACATCAGGCATTTCTTATGTAAGATCTCCTGTGCTAAGTCAATAAAACAACTAGATCCAAAACTGGAAATGCAGATCTATATATGTAGACATGGATAACCCACGTACTTATACTTACAATAAAATACACCAGAAGGAAAGCAATGGTTACATTTGGGTTGTAAGATAATCAGTGGATTTTGTTGTTCTCATCATCTTTCTGCATTTCAGAAAGTCGAATATGTATTATTTCATAATTAGGAAAAATAATAAAATTCATGAATAATAAATGAAGCTTACTCCCCTGTACTTGAGCAGGAAGTGTCTCCTTTCTGTGTTTAAAAGAGAGGAGGCAGGCACACTGGAGAGAGGCCTGACTGAACCCAGAGAACCTCAGCAGCCCCATTCATCAACCAAAGGACACAGCCACTGTCCCTGACTTGAGTGTGTCCCTCGGGTCTTGCCCTTTTGATCTGTACATTTTAGGGTGGCCTCATCTGTTTGTGAAGGAACTAATCCTCCTGAGGATGTAGCAAT
Organism: Smutsia gigantea; assembly: GCA_032199065.1. Classification (NCBI taxonomy): domain Eukaryota; kingdom Metazoa; phylum Chordata; class Mammalia; order Pholidota; family Manidae; genus Smutsia; species Smutsia gigantea. The sequence continues at coordinate 409,578 of JAVSCE010015779.1, forward strand.
ACAAAAGGACCTGGACAGGCAACCAGAAGCCTGCCGTTTCTATCGCTCTGCCACCCTGGACAAATCATTCCTCCTTTATGGGCCTCAGGGATCCCATTAATAAAATGACAAGTTTGGAGTAGATGATCATAGACAGCTCTTCAACCAGGACTACGATTCTTTGCCCTTCCAGTGCCAGGAACACAATGACCTCATCTTTAAAGTGAGTGATCAGACCAAATGATCTTGGAGAGCAAATGAGCTTTCAGCTCAAATTGTAGATGAGCATGAAAATAGAAACCGTTTCCTGTGTACTCATTCCTCACAAGAACTCGTCTCAACTCGGTTGCCCGGGTGAGCACTTATCTCCCTGCTCTCATCTCAGCTGGGGCCCCAAACTCTGGTCCTAGCTCATGGTAGGAGGGAGGTGGACACGGCCACTCTTCTGTGCGTGTGGCTATAGATCACTGCTGTTGCATCCTAAAACAGGAAGGAAGGAAATTGCAAGCAGGGCCACGCCCCCTAACTTTACAGGTGCGAAAAACAGAGGAGATCACACAATGATCAAAGGCCATGACTGACCTCACTGGGAGTGCCCCATCTTCTCTCTTCCCCTAGACTTTAGCCATACCCTCTAAAGATAAAAGTTCTTGGTAGGATTTTCCATGCCCATTTCCTGCCTCAGAAACTTACTGGCAACCAAGCCCTTCTCCTTCAAGTTTCAGTATCAACGCTGATCCTTCCGCACAGCTTCCTCCAGCCCCTTGCCTGGGCCCCCATGCTCCGGTCTTCCCTTCCAAAAGTATTTATTGGACATGTGTCTGTTTCCGCACCTGACTCTGAGTCCTGAAAGTAAGGGACCACATATCTAAACATCATCCACAAGCCTCCATGCCTAGCTCAGGGTCCAGCACGTGATACTAGCTCAACTAATATTCTAACTAGCCTAAAAGAATAAACATTATAACAGAATAAAGGGTGTAGGTGAGTGCTGACACAGCCCGGGCAACAAGCTGTCCGGCATGGAGGGGAGGTCCTGGCCCAGTGAGCCAGAGCGCTTGCAGGAGGGGCCTGCGAGGGGGACGCGCTGGCCTACCTTTTTCGTCTTCACCGTAGAGGCACAGCAGTCCCCGCCGTCGTAGTTGCAGAAGGCTCGGTTGTTGATGGCATCACAGTAATTGTCTCCCATGAAGGGCTGTGATGGGGGAGAGAGACAGGAGGGAGAGGAGGCATTGTTAGCTGGCCCCTGTAGGTTAGCTAACACTCATCTTCTCACAAACCTCTATGTACAGCCCACCTGGCTGCATGCCCCAACACCCTCTGGAGCCAGTTGTCATTTCTACCATTTATACTTTTTCCCAGCTAAGGTATGGTTACTCTGGGAGACACACTCCTGCATGCAGGGGTATCTAAAGCCTTATCACTGACATCTTTCCTAAAGGGGGTTCTTTGTACTTGAAGAAATGATAAGAAAATGTGAGGCTCCTTCCCCGAAGTTTCCTGGTAGTACGTAATTGGAAACATAGTTTGTAATAAAATGCATGCAAATATATTAGAAAGCTGAATGTAAACCGCCCAAGAACTATAGAGATGAAATGTAAGAATTCACGGGAATTCGGCACGATGGTCTCTGTATGACTGTGGGGGCTCCCGCTCCTCTAACAGAAATACAGGTTTACTTGCGGTCACATGCTTTACACATGCGCTGTTTTCTTTCATCCTCTGAACAACATGTGAGGTAGGGATTGCTATTCCCACTTTACACATGAAGGCCCTGAGGCTCAGAGCGAGAAAGGGCCCTGGCCAAGAACACACTGGCAGAAGCAGAGCAGTGATTTAAATCTAAGTTGGTTCCATACTGTTTTCTTTACCATTCCATGCTCTATCTAGTGCATATCGATCTGTTGCTTTTTCTTCCCTATGTTCCTCCAATGCAGTGATTCTCTGAAGATGAGGAAAAGATGGTCGAGTGAAGTCACTATTGGTCTGGACCCAGAGCAATCTTGTGGCAGGTGGGGGTGGGGAGGAGGTTATTGCAGAGACTCCTGACTCCCCCTAATACTTGTATTTCCCCATGTGAGCACTTAGCACACTGTCTTCTATGGTCTGTTTATGTGTCTGTAGCTGGTGCGAGACCATGAGCTCCTCAAAGACATTGGCCGTATCCAGTACATCTTTGTCTCCCAATTACCTAGCTGGGAATTAATGCTGGACACAACTTTGGCTCTCAGGGATGTTTCAAAATGGAATGTAATTGCATTGGCAGAGTGGGAAGGCAGCTGTCTGAGATTTAGAACACCTGGGTTCTGGTTTTCCAAACTTAGCCAACTGGGTGGTTACTGGGTAATTTTGTTAAAGTAGCTTATCTTCTCTGGGCCTCAGGACTCTCAGCAGCGAAATCAAGAGGCAGGCTTAGTCCACTGATTTCTCAATGCAGTGAACACACCTCTTCCCACCATCAAAGGCAATACTGTGTGACCTTATAACCCAGAAAGCAGATGAAAGTGAAACCACTCTGATTAAGTTTGGGTTGGAGTCTCTAATGCCCAGTGACTCACTGATGGGAAAGGAGATGTCATCAGTTGGCTGGGACCCCTGCATCCCAACACCCCCGAGGTCCACCAGTCTCTCCTTTCCATCCTAACTGCTTTGGGAAGAACCAGGCTCACAAGGAGTCCCTTCTAGGTGGCATCCCTGGTGTTTGCATCTTTGCTCCCAATTCTGAGTCTCTGCGTCCCCAACTCATGATACCAGACTCCATTTCATCACTACTCTATTTGGGTCTAAAAATATCTTAGCAAAACAGAGCCAAGATGAGGTAAGGGCTGTGCTCAGGTGTATGTGGGTGTGCGCATGGCTATGAGCCCAGGTGTGACTCTACTGTACAACTGCCACCATGAGCATGCTGTTACATTTCTACCAGCAGGGGGACAGAGAGCATATGACCAAAGGGGACGCCCTCTGTTTTTCTGAGCCTTAGGAGATCAGCCTGTGGGCCCTGTTCTTTATGCCCTTTCTCGTATCATATGTAAACAGACTGACAAAGGAAACCACGTGGCCTTTCCTTAGAATGGAAGAACCTGGCTGGTAAAGGAGTAACTGGGAAAGAAGAGGAAGAAGAGAAAAAAATAAATGGAAAAATGAGTCTTTTTTTTTCATTCGGCCCCTGAAAAAAAGTCTCCACTCTCATCACTAATTTCTCTCCTTCATGTGCCCTTTCGTGCATCCTGGCGTCTATCCGTCCCTCTTATATTCAACCCTTTTTACTGAGTGCCTACTATGTGTTACACAGCATGCTTAAAGGAAACAGATATAATAGTGAGCCAATATAGACAGAGCTCCTACTCCTCCAGACCTTACATGTTAGTGAGGAGGCAGGCTTTAATCAAATAATCACACCTCTAATTGGCCAATTTCAACTCTGGAAAGAGCTATGGAGGAAAAGAACACAATGCTGTTGGGACTAGGAAGATTTGACCTAATCAGGGGGCTCCACGGCCGTGTCCCTGAGGAAAGGACATGGCGGCTGGATCACGAGTCGGAGCTAATTAGATGAGGATAGAGAAGGGAGACTTTCTGGAGGGAATAGCATGTGAAAAGCCCTGCTACTTAAAGATTTCTCCTGTCTCTGGCATTTCTCAGACTGCTTCTGCTGCTAATAATGTGTTCAGGCCAAAGCGATTCACCCACCAAGATCTAGCTCAAACATTGTCCCTCCGAAATGCTTTCCCTAAGACCCTAATATAGGATGTTCGTGCTTCTATAGCTTTTTGAACTTATTTTGGTTCTTGCCCTTGGTACATATTTCAAAATTCTCTCCTTCGTTGTCTATCTTCTTTACTATACCGTGAGCTCCTTACGGACAGGAATATGTGAAGCTTTGATGAGCAAGCAAGTGAATGACCACTTTGGACACAGCTTGGGGCAGAGGGAAGGCAGCTCAAGGGTCCCCAAACCCTTTCTCAACGTTAGCTACCTCTAGACCCTCCGTGTTGATGGCTCTTTTCTGTACTCAGCATGTGTATCTCTTCTCGGCATACTTTTCAGCCCCAGACAAGAGACAAACTAATAGCTCTAAGCTAAGGAGAGACGGAGACGAAGAACACCTGCAAGGGCAAAGCCGATAAGCATCACTGGGGAGGCTCAGAGCCTGACAGGTGAGGGTCTCTTAGGCCCTGGTGCTGAGGCAGAGGAGGGATCGAATTCCGCTGTCACACTGGTTGCCCAGACCGCCGACTCAGCAGAATGAGTGCCCAGGGAACTCAAGCTTCCTTTCTCCTGAAATGCTGGACTGATCCAGAGAGAGGGACAGGAAGCAACAGCCTTGGCCTTGCTGTGCTGTTCTGGCTGAATCTTGGGAGCATGGGTGTCCTTAGAGACTAGTGTTGAGTGTCCTGGAAAGATGCCACAGAAGGTCCCCAACCAATACACAGAAAGAAATGTGTGACCCAGGGACTTTCGTGTGACACTTAGAGCTCAGGGGATGCCTCATGGGCAGGAGGTGGCCTAGAGGAGGAGAAAAAGCACCATTCTGGAAGTCAGGAGATCTGGGTTCATGCTCTGGCTCTGTGTCTGTTAGGCTGTGAAGCCTCGGGCCAGCCTGTCCCCTCTCTGACTCTCATTTTCCACTCTATACTACAGAGTAGATTCACATTAAGAACCTTCTGGTTTTGGCATTCCATCAAACTTCAGTCCGGCCACTCTCTAGGTTCTGGTATCCTCATCTTTAGAAGGTCAGGTTTAGATATCTAGAAGAGCATTTCTAGTTCTAACATTTTAAGAATTTCATCAAATACAAAGTTTTCTAGAGTCCTTTTCACCTGCACTTCCCTGAATGGGCTTTGGGGGGACCACAGAGATTTGGCTACCCACATGGTGGGATTTGGGGCTTCTTTTCGCTGCCAACCGAGAACCACGAGGAACATAGGGATGTGTGGAAATGTCTCAGTTCCATGGGCAGCCTCCCCTGGAGACCACAGATGACATCCCCACATGCCTCCCCAGACTTGTCAGTGATACACAGAGCTAGCTCTCCCTGTGCCAGGTTCCAGGGGACGCTCAACTGCGAGGTCAGAATGGAAGGGCCAGAGAGGATCTTCCACTTTCAGCTCAGTGGCTGGGTCTGAGGGGTCCATGTTACTTCTGGGGTTGAGCAGTGAGCAAATGACAAATGCACAGCAGAAGGAAATTATCTGCAAGTAATGGCTATCAGTAAAGTGGGAAAGGAAAGGAAAAAATGCCTCATGTGGCTCTACATGGTTAAATGTGATGATGTTGGTGAAGTGTCTGGCATAGTAAAGGTGATTTAATCAGACGCAGTATTATGTTCAACACAGGCTTAGGAGGCAGAAAAACCTGGCTTGGAATCCCAACTCTGTTAGCCATTACAAGTATTTTTGAGTACGTTTGTTCCTCTATGCCTCAATTCCACCATCTGTCAAATGAGGTTGCTGATTCCTGTCCAAGTCTAAGGAGATATGTACAACACTTAGTAGGTACAGAAAATGATAGCCATGACTAGGAAAACAATATTGCTATAACAGTAGATCATTTCTAGGGACTCACCTCACAGCCTTTGACACAGTGAATCAGAGCAGGGTGAGGGTACCACTTGAGACCAGCCGTGCAGACAACTCTCTGCAGAAAGAGGGAGAGAGAGGTCAGGTGGTTTTGGGGCTGGGGGGAGCCATCTTTTTCTCGGTACCACATTCAACCACCCCTCTTCTTCATGAATCTTCCAAGTCCTGACCTCACCCTGGTGTTTACATGGAGAATTTGCTTAGGTACTTGCAATAACAGGCACCATAAGATTAAAGTAATACCTGTGTTCACTGCAGGTGTCATGATTCTGTACTTCCCTGGCAGGGACAAGGGCTGAAGAGAAGCAGAATTGGGGGATGGAGACATGATCAGAAAGGCCCTTCAGAGAATTTCTGGCCGATCCTTTTTGCCCCTGGATGGAGTTGGGGGGACTAAGTTGGGAGGAAGGAGGAATGGTAGAAAGTGTGTTTGGGTGTTCATGTGTGTGTGCATGTGTCTTCAGCAGGAAGATGGCAGAGTGGTATGGAACAGGGTTTCCCAAAGCAGGTGCCAAGGGCCGCTTTCCTCAGGATTGCTGTGGGGACACATTAAAAAGGCAGATCCTTTGGTAACGTCTTCGATCGGATGACTCCAGATCTCCGAGGCCAGAGCCTGGGAGTCTACATTTTAAAAACAAGCCTCCCGGATGAGTCTAATAGACGCTACAGTTTGAGAGCAGTGGGCCGGAGGATGAATGAACTAACCTTTGGTTCAGAACCTTTGGAGACACAGAGAACCCTTCCTGCCTCCACCTGCGGCCACGCCATACGGGCCCGCTTGCAATTCCCCAGGCTGCCCACGCTTTCATGTCCCCAGCACTTTGTTCTTGCCGTTCTCCTTCACTGACATGCCCTTTGCCATTCTGTCACTCCGGAGCAGCCTGAGTTACCTTTTAAATTTCTTCTCAGGACTTACTCCCTGAGGCTTTTCCCAACCCCCTCAGGCACAGCTTATAGGTATGCATATATGCATTCATTTATAGCCTTCTTTAATGATGATGATGGGAACGAAAATGCATCGGGTGCATTTGTGGTGCTAATTACTTTATGCATTATCTTATTTATTTCTTCCCCCGCACAGTGAGGTGGGCATTAATCACCTGTCATAAGGGAAATAAATTCCCCAAGCTCCGTAGCTGTTAAGTAGAGAAGCCAGGATCTGAAACGAAGCAATTGTTTGGGGAATGATTTAAGGCAGCTCATAACATAAAATCCAACATGATGATATTTTGGAAGTGGGTTAAAAAAAGAAAGATAAAATAGCGTCAGGAACGGGGCTACCATAACAATCCTGGAAGCTCCCTTCTCTAGTCTGCCATAGCTTACTTTTCATGCCAAATTACAAAGATTTCCTTAAAAATAAAAATAACCTGCAGGCAAATGCTTAGATTTGCAATAAGAGTTAACAGTGTTAAGGGGCTGGACATGGAAGTCTGCATGAGCAGGCCTTGCTCTCCTGGCTGAATGCCAAGTGATTTATTTTAATTCAGAAATGAACAGTCACATGGGCCAGAATGGGGCAAATTCATGTGACCAGCCCTTTCTCTCCCTGAAAACAGACCTATATGGGATATGGGAGGCCAGACTGTAATTAGGTTTCTTGGTGAGCTTGGAACAAAGGGAAACACGTGACTCCGAGATCTGGCTCCGCTGGAGTTGGATGCTGTTCCTCTTTGCCCAACAGTGTCTCTGGTTCGCTCTTGCATCTTCCACGCCTAGACTGGTGCTCAGCACGGGGAGGACACCCAGTATTCATGTTATAAATGAATGGCTCCATCTCGAGATAGAGATGATTCTATCAATGGACAGCGCTTTCTTTACTTGTCTGCCTCTCTTCTAGAGTGTCAGAAGAGCACTTACAATGTCTGGCACAATGTACAGTTCAGAGGACCACTTCAGTTAGATTGATAAAATAAGGATTATGGATAAACAACCTAACTTGAAGATGCTGCCAGCCAGACTTGCCATGGGAAGCCTACTGGCTGGCTCCCTATTTCCTCTGTTGACACTGCCCACCTTCTCCCCGTACACACACACAAGGTGATACATGGGGAAGCCCCTGGGCGCTGAGGTATAAGAGATGCGGTTGCTGTTCCGACTTGAAATTGCTTTGGAAATTTCCACTTTGAGGCTTGGTTCTCCCATCTGTGAAATGGGTACTGAAAACGAAGGCTGGTGAAAATGCATTGAGATCAACTATGTGGAAATGGTCAACTTAGGACCGACTCCTTAAGGTTCTTGCGGGAAGGGCCCGGGGTTTAGTTAGATGTCTCTGTCTCTCCCTAGGGTCAAGGCATGGAGAAAAGCAAATAAATACACGTTGACCAAGTGAAGGAATGTGAGGGGCTTCGGTGTTCTTTCCTTCCAGGTCAGCTACTTTCTGGCCTTCTTCTTCCTAGCTGTGAGGCCAGAGGTAGAGAGAATCACCTGCTTTCATTCTCCAGGAAACTTTAACTAGACTGTATTCTCTAGTTCTGAGAATCTGTTCCCAGTCAAAATTCAGGGATGGTGGAGGGGTATTTGGTAATGGTTCAAGTAGTAGAAAACAGCAGGGTTCGGATACACGAGGGATTTAATGCCCATCCCTCCCCCTGTTTATTTGAGAGCTAATTTAATCCATCTGTAGGAGTCTCTCGGTGTGGCTGTATGAGTTTCTGTCAGTTGAGGTTTACCTGACGTGAGTTCAGAAAAAGGACTTTTATACCATCTGCAGGAGCCTATTTATCTTTCCAAGGCTTTTGGATTTTCCACTATTCCTCAGGGCTGCACGCCCCACCTGTCTCACCACAGGGCCTTTCTGTATGTGAGGAGGACTGGGAAAGGGGACGCACGGCAGGACCTGAAGGAAAGGCTGGCTGTTTATACCCCAAGATGGGAGGTTCCAGATGGGGCCCCTCAAAAGTTAGCCTTGCACCTCTTGATGCCCGGTCAGAGCTCTTTCAAACCAGGTTTTGTAAGACGGCTTTCATTTCCTGCCTTGGTGTGCCGCAAGAATAGACCATCTTGTCTTCCTGGCTCAGTGACCATGGGCGTCAACCACCACCATAACCATCACCTCCACCACCACCAACTCCATCATCATTATCCTTATCAATGCCAATGTTATGGTCTAAGCCCTGGGCTCAGGATGGCCACCTAGTTGATGAACCCACAAAAACCAGGTACTATTTTTCCCTCTGGTTTACACAAGTGGATACTGAAGCCCAGAAAAGTTAAACAGCCTGCCCCAAATCATACACAGGCATTGACAGTCAGGAATTAAACCCACGTAGGTCTGACTTTCAGGTGTGTATTTTGAATACCACATTGTCCTTCAAGTTCCCCTAGGCCCTGAAGCTGCAAGGATAAAATAGCTTACTCTTCTGACCCACATCAATACCAAGGTTCAGAAAGGTGGAGAGTCTTTAAGACAAATGTAGGAGGGGGCAGTGTCTAAAAGATGGATCCCAGAGAAGGAGGATGGGCCCCGGGCAGAGCTGAGCATCTTCCGAAAGCCTCCTCATCCCGAGGCTCTGATCTGACACCCTCCTGATATAACATAAACCCGCTTTTCCTCCCTGATTTTTCCTTCGGCTTACAGGACCTTCTGTGAGTGATTTACATAATTTAACTTATGTTTGCCTCCTGTTGTCAGCTGCTGACATTCTGGCTTTCTTCTGGGTGAGCTTTTTAAAAGCCTGGGTATTTTCCACCCTGTATCCCCTGTGTTTGAAGAGGAAGTTCCATTTGGAGGTGGTGTGTAATCAATGTTTTTGAATGAGTGAAATGAACATATGACCAGATGGGTCAACATGAGCGTGTGTCCAGGAATGAATGAGAAATCACCACATTCTGGACCCGTCTCTCCATCTGGGGCTCCCCCTCCAGGACACAGAGTATCTCCATCTCTGCATCAGTTAGTTGGGACTTCATAGTCACTCAGAACCATTCTGCATCCTCTGTGTTCGAGTGTTGCACATGTTTATGCTCCATAATGTGTAGGGCAGTTGCTTTGCAAGATGGGATGTGGGAGGATTAGTCCTGGGTTTAAATTATGATACAGCCACATTAGTTATGTGAACTGGGCAATGACAATCTCTCAGAACCTCAGCTTCTTCACCAGAAATGGTGATAATATTTATCTCACTGGTGTGGAGTGGAGACAAAATGAGGTGTCATATATGGGACTGCCCCAAATCTCACGGATATTCAGTAAATGGTGACTTTCTTTTCTTGCCTTCAGCCCCTTTCTCCCTCTCATTCTTCTTCTTTTCCTCTTTTTCCTCCTTCCACCCTTTTTTCAGAGCCATTATAAAATCCAAGGTCCCAGCAACCTAGAGGAATTATAAGCCTCTGAGGTTATGAGCTGCATTTTCTATGAGCGAGAGGAAGAACAGGGAAAACTGGAGCGCTCTTGGGAGCTGGCCGGAAAGAGGCTGACACCCTGAATTCCAGATGCTCAGGGATAGAAGTGTTTATTTTATCCAAAGGTTGCAAACCAACAGCTTTCAGGCAATACAAGCCACAGAAACATTTGGTTTGGCGTGCAAAGTGCTTAAGAGAAGTCAAAATTATTTGCCAATATTTAAAAGAAAAGGAGACATTTCATATTTTAAAGACTCTGAATTTCTCGTACTCAAAAAAAAAGGAAATCTGACCACACTAGTCCCACATTTCCACACTAGCTGGGGCCACCCCCTTTCACGCATTCATGGTTCACCACAGTCTCCACCATTCCCTGCAGTCTCTCCAGCACTGAGCCTGAGGAACATTTTCATCTATTGTTGAGTTTGTATTGCCTCATTTATTAGATTAGGGGAAGAGTTCTCTGTATTCCTACACTTTCAAAAGTGTGTGTGTGTCGGGGGGAACTTTGAAAGGGGAGGACGTTTAAAAAAATAAAGGGACAGAGTGTTTTTCTTTATGAAAGTAAATCTGGAAAGGAAAACGCTAAGATTTTAGTAAACCTGAAACTAATATTTATGTCAATTATGCCTCAATAAAAAAATAAATAATAAAAAAGCAAAACTAGTAGAGGTTACCTTGATGGCAGGGTGGCATTGTCCAGCATGGGGAGGGGAGGGCTCTCTGGGAACTCAGAAGGGGACGGTCCCCCTACAGACTTGGGTAGTGGTTTTACAAGTGGACATAAACATAAAAATGTATCAATCCTTATGCTTAAGATTTAAGATTAGCATGAAATTTATATCTCAAGAAGAAAAGAACATCAACTACCTTTGTAAAGTCTTATTTCTTAAACTGAGTAGTATGCACATGGGTGCTTCTTATACTTTCTTTATGTCTTTCTGGAATATTTAGAGTAAATACTACTGCCATTGGTAAAAGGCCTGGTATTTAATATACAAAAGGACTGCTTGGTCTGCCTCTCCCATTTAGTTCACGTCCTGGTTCCTGTAGGTGTTTTGAGTGTATGATCCTTGATCAGGCCTATTTCTCATTTCATAGATGAGAAAACTGTGGCCTAAAACAGTGATAGGATTTGTCCATTGACATATATAACAAAAGAGTGCCTGGGCTTGAGCTAGAACCTTGGTCTCCTGACTCAGTGACCATAAATATTTAGTGAGCACACATGTACTCTGTGCTAGGCTCTGAGAGATATACCATGGTAAGTCAGATGACCGGAGGCCTGCTCTCACAAAGGTCACTGTTCTGGTGCCCTAGTCATAACACATGATCTCAACATGGACGTTCCACTCATCTGAGTAGGCATCATTCTTTACGTACATGCCACTACATGTAAAGTGCATATGATATGATAAACGCCAGTGGTGGGCTGCAGCTGGCCTACAGGGGCTCATGCAAGGCAATAGTGCCTGTCTCTTCCCAACTTTGTGCACAGTGACAGCAACTTGAAAATCCTGACATCTGCCATGGTGGGAATACTTACACCACAGTAATTGGCAAATGCTACAAATCAGAGTTAGGTTTTTTTGGGGGAGGCTGTTAAGTGATCGGTAAATGTCTTACCTTTATTACTATTATTACAACAGAGGCTGCGTGGGGAGTTGGAGTAAACTGTAACATTAGATTGACCTGGGTCACTCTTCAATTCTTCCTAGGCAAGTGGTGTGTGTGTGGGGGAGGTGGGGGGCAGGGGGTGGAGTTGAAAATGAAAGCTGGAAAGTGCCTGATCCACTGCCTGACGGACAGTAGACAACCGTTAAATGTCAGTTCTCACCTCTCACTTTCTTACCCTGGAGACAAAGGTGACAGGAGTTCGAGCAGAACCTTGCCCTGACCATCTACCTTGTGCAGACACTCAACCGCAGGCCCTCAGAAAGAGCGGCCCAGGGCCTGCTTTGGGCTGGCACTGCCTGCCCCAGCAGCTCTATTTCTGTAGTTCTCACCACAAAGGGGCAGAGGTGCAGCAGAGGCCAACGTTTCTGCCTTATTCCTGGAAATCATCAATCTCTGCCCTTCACCCTCCTCCCTTTTCTACCACATATTTTTTTTCCTCCTGGATAATGAGGCCTCCTGAGACCAGTGGAGGTCTGAACCTCGTTATGGCTCTCTCGGTAGGCCGGCATCAATAAAGGCCAGCAGGCCAGGGAGCTGGGTGGGGGTTGGGGCGGGCAGGCAGCGGGTGGGCAACTGAGGAGGAGGGGGCTTGCAGGCTTTCAAATCCCTGGATTTATTTCACAGTGAATTATAACTGTACTCTTTAGTGCCTGGGGCTCACAGAGGGAAGGGTGGGAATTCACCCAAGGGGCATAGGAAAGGCCTGAGTGGGAGCTGGGCCAGGGAAACCTGGTCTGGGTCCCAGGCAAAGACCACCACCAGTGCTGGGTGTGAGGGGTTAGGGAGACAGGGCTGCCTGCTCAGGTTAGGGAGACAGGGCTGCCCCAAGGGTGTATGGGACAGGTGGAGGGGACAGAGGGGAAGGAGTGTGAGGAAGGGGACAGAATATGGACATGGAAGTCTTGGAGAAGTAAGAGAGGGAACCGAGTCAAAACAGAGGCAGGAAGAGGAGTGAAGATTTGAGACGAGCAGAGCCCAGCAGAAAAGAGAGAGCGGACTGAGACAGGAGGGTAGAGGAATGCTGGGGGGCCCAGGGAGCCAAGCGGCTGGTCAGGTACAGCGCGGGTCAGAGTGCTGCATAAGCCTGCATGTGGTGCCCTCAGCTCCTCTGAGAAACAGCACACCCAGGGGCAGGTTCTGCCCGGCTATCCAGAGTGAGTGCGCAGCAGGCGGGAGGCCTCCCCGCACCAGGGAAGTGAGGCTGGTGGAGAGAGAGAGATGCTGCCTCCACCTCTGCAGGGCGAGCCAGTGCCCAGACCTGAGACAGGACGCCTGCGAGTCACACTGCCCTCGAGGACAGGACTGGGGTCCCCCATCACTTCTGGGAGCCCTCACTCATCAAGTGGCACAATGGAGTGGCCAGACCCGCGGTGAACCTGGTGATGGCCCTGGTGCTGACCCTGGCTGCCAGGAGGAAGGGCCTCCACGGCTCACCTTGCAGCCAGGGAGGGGCACCCCAGCCTGGCACTGGGAGGAGAGCGCAGTATGGGACTCAGCCTTGGGGACGAGCCCTCTCTCTAGGCCCCTTCCTCACCCCCGAGGGCTCAGTGACACAAGTAAAGAGTGCAGACAATGGCCCCGCCACCACCCCCACTGCCCGCCGCCCACCTCCCACCTCCCGCTCCACACAACCATTCTGAGGTTTAAAGGCAGTCCATGCGCTAAGCGCCTGGCACACAATGCATTCGTGCTTCGTAAGCAACAGGTGTTACCAGTTCCCCATATCACATATGACAGGTACAGCATGGGGAAAGATACAAGAAATTTAGGCTGAGGAATGTGGAAGGCCTTCCAGGGGCTTATAGTAGAGAAGCCAACGGTGCCATCCCGGTGAGCTCCACGTTTCAGACCTCACTGCACTTACTCCCTGCATGCTCTTGGCGTCTCAGTTTTCCTCATCTCCAAACTAGGGACATCAGTCCTCTTATTCCCAGGCTGTCATCAGGATTCACTGGGTCAGTAAGTAAAAGGTCCTTAGCACAGAGCCTTACAGACAGGAAGGACTGAATTCTTAAGCACTGGATCAATGATTGTGAACAAGTGCCCACCACACAGGGCAGCTGTGACAGTACGATGATCTAACACATGTGAAAGGACTAACTCAGGCCCAGGGCACAGTAGGGGTCCCACGAGGCCACTGCCCTCCCCTCAGCCCAGGTGGGAAGCCCCGGCCGCTCACCTCCACCCGCGTGGGGTTCAGCCAGTGGGGGATGTCCTGAATGGTCACGTTCACTGGCAGGATGATGGACTCGCTGTTGTGGTCCAGGCACGAGGTGGCACACTCCGACCCTGAGGGGAAGCAGAGCGTGAGGCGGCAGTCAGCCCCAGCCTCCTGACACCCGAGGGCTGCCCTCACACAGTGGGCCCTGCCACTCGCAGGTCCCCAGTGGACTAGGCCATCCCACTGAGAACACCCGCCTCTGGCCACCCCACGTCTGTCCTCTCATTTCCAGCCCAGCAGGCACCATGTTCATTGGTCCTGGGCCCAGTTTGGCCATGTCTTTCTGCTTAAAAACTTTCCCGAGGTTCCCCACACCCAGGACAGAGCCCAATCCCCCTGCCCGGTGTCCGTGGCCTCACACGGTCTGGCCCATCGCATCTCCCACTAACGCCTTCCCGCCTCGGCTGGTCCCACCAGACTATGCTCACTTTTTCATCTGAGTGCCACGCTTCCTTGCTCTTTCCTTGCATCTATTCAGCCCCTCTCCTGAATCACACCCATCTGCCTTCTCCAATCCTGTTGTTTTTTCAAGGTGCTCTTTGAATCCTCCAAGCCTGCCCTGATTTCTGCAGCTGAATGACAGCAGTGTTCAGCACCTCTGAGACCTGCTCCAGTGTCGGCCTCATGCCTGTGCCTCCTTCCCAGTTACAGGGATGCCCTGAGCGGGCAGGGAAGAGGTCAATTCATCTCTGAGCCTAAGCCGGCGCCTGACATGCAGGGATTGCTCACTGAGCATCCGCCCAGTGCATGGTGAGCGCAAGAATGCGCCACCAGCGTCTTAGCCTTCCGCTTTCTCCTTGTGTACAGCTTGACTCATGCCTCCCTGTGCCTTCAAGGCCTTTCCCGCTCCTTGTCAACGAGTGCATCACTAATGATCCTCAGACACTCCAAGTGCCACTTGCTCAGAGAAGACCTCTGTGCTCCCCCAACAGGCCAAAGGGCTCTCATGGGCACCCCTCGTGGCATCTGTCATACTGCCCCTTCTCAGTGGCTTGGTCACCATTACAGCAAGAGTTCTCTTCCCTGGACTGTAAACTCCATGAAGCCAGCACTCTCTGTTCCCCCTCCTATGCCCAGGGCCTGGCACTGTGAGCGGCAGACAGTAGGCACTCAATAAGTATTTGTGAATGAATTAAAGAGGCAAAGAGTGAAGGATGGGGAAATGAGGGAGTGCATGGATGGGTGGCTATGAGTAGGTATTTAGGCATCTTGTGATAGGAAGAGGCTTTGTAGATGGAAGAGTGACTGAATAAATGGATAAAGGAATGAAAAAATCAGGTATTGAGTCAGTGAAGGCCCGGGTGACTAGCAGGGGCAGGCTTAGTGCATAGAAGCCCTCCATCCAGGGGTTCCTCAGTGAATATAGTTGACTTTTAAGCTGTGGGTTGGCAAAGTTGACTATAGTTTGGCTCCCTCATTCTCTGACCTGACGTCACACATCCTGAAGTCGCCTGAAAAACCAGGCCTTCCCCATGGATGTCTCCAGAACTCCAAAAAGATGCACATTCATGTTGGCAAAGGACTGACATGTCAGGATCTGACCAGAGCCCTATGGAGGTCATTCCCCTGCCTTAGAGCCACATATACATATGTTCATACTTATATATGTGTGTATAGTTTATCTGTTTGCTGCCCTCCCACCGCCATCTTATCATCCTCTTCAGTCTAAGAGACTCACAAGGACTGAAGATGGGGCCAGGGGTAGGGTGGTAGGTCCTGGACAATGTTTACAACCTCTTCACTTTAAACACAGGAAGTCCAGGAAGAAGGGATCCCTGGCTTTGCTAGGTGGTTTTCCTATGTCACTCATTGTCCTGCAAATCCAGCCACAAGACAGGTGTCAGTCATCACACCCATTTCACAGGCAAGAGTGTGAACGGCAAAGAGCACAGCTTCGACCCTCTGGCGTCCAAGCCCAGGGATGGATGTAGCAGAGCCATACCAAGTGAAGGGTCAGGCAAAGTGCTGGACGACAGAAAATAAATGGGGAGTTGCAAAAAGACAAAAGAGATGAGTGAAGAGAGGAAAGAGGAAATGGCTGAGCAGTGGGAGAAACTCGGTGCTGGCTGTGTCATGAGCCCAGTTCTGGAGGAGCTTTTAAGGAGCAAGGAGGAAGCAAAGACATGATTATAAAATTCTTTTGAAAAAAGGAGATGCAGCCTCTGAGAAACAGAAGAAATAGACAAAGGCTATCTTATCCAAGAGGGGAAAAGAAGGAAAAAATACTGTCAACACAGGTGGCCGTCGCTGCCCCAATGAAGCAGTCATCCCCTGATTTCTCTTTCTCTGCATCTCCCTGTTCTGCCCTCCCAGCCCCCACCCCCACTGAGCTCCTGGGCTCCAGGACTAGGCTGCTGTGTTGTGATATATGAGCCATAATTGGCATCATTACAGAGTGGTGATCTCACCAGGCCCCCGCCTGCCTCTCCTTCCCGGGAGGAGAGGGGAGGGTGGCAACCATGGAGGCACTAGCAACCTTCTGAGGGCACCTGACTGCCGCACAGGGGAGGCTGCCCCTGAGGGAGCCCCGCTCTGGGTGGCTCCAGAACGTGCCCTCCAGCCCCCAGCCTGACACAGACCAACCTACGCTTCACCCGTTTACAAAGCCTTTGGTGAGATCACTCTCCTTGGTGCGGAGGGCTCTCCCCAGCCTGGGAGGTGGATCTGGGGCCTTCAAAGGTGGGAATCTGGGAGTCAGGAGGGGACCTGCTTTCCCTTCAGCGTTCTCACTGTCTCCCTCAGTGTCTGGTGTTGGGTGTTCTCTCTTAGCTCCCCCCTGAGCCCCCACCCACCCTATATTACGGTATTCATAAAAGGGCATCTGCATGGCAGTGGAGACGTGGGGTGCAGAGGAGGAGGGGGAGATCCAGGACTCAAAGTCACACGGACTTGCTTCCCTTTCTGCTTTCACCATGACAAAGCTCAGTTCCTAAAGGAAGGCCACCACCACCCCTCTGCCCATCTCCATCTGTGCTGAGGGCGAACAGGGAGCCAGGCATGTGGCTCGTGTGTGTGGTGTCAAGTAAATAAATAATATGTACAAAGCGGCCATGGGATGCATCTGTGTACGTGTGTGTGAGCTATGGCTTCCTTTTGCATTTCTTTCTGTGTGTTTTGCATGTTTTGAGGCATATGATGTGTTTGTGCCCATGATGTAGGTGTACTGTGTCACACGCGTGTGTGTGCACTGTGTACCTGTGTGTGTGTGTCTGTGTGTGGTATTTGGCTGTTGTGCTTGGCAGGACTTTCCTATATGATGTATTGGGGTCTCTGGCTATTAATCATCTGTGCCTGTGTTTATTTATGCATGTGTGGATATATTTGAATGTATCGATGGATATACATTCTCAGGAAGCCTGTTTCTATAGTTTGTTTGTTTTTTATAAAAGTCACTTGATCAGAATTTTTCTCTCAGGGCTGCTTAATACAGTCAATAGTAGGATGGTATAGTCACTTGTCTATCCTGACTGGGCTTGATGTAGGGACCCCACCACAGACACAGAGGCCATAGACACACACACACGACCATCAGGAATGATGGAGGAGAGAGCCTTGGCCTTGGGATGGGGCAGCCAGCAACTCGCCGTTGTACATCTGTAACCCCGACCTTCCAGAATGCCTATTTTGGCAGGCCCTACAAGATCCCACCTCTCTGAAAGCCTCCCGCTCAGGGTCTTTGGGATAAGCTTGTCGTAGGCTCTTAGAGTGCCTCCTGAATCATCAGAGAGAGCAAACATGCCCTTTGTTGTTTTCCCACCTCTGCAGGAGCTAAATGTAGGGGTCCTGATTCTACTCTCAGTTTAGGTGAAGACCTTCTGCACTGAAGCTATGCGTTTCCATCTCCAAAAGGAGATGGTCAGGTGCCCCCCGACCTCCAGTCGCCAACCAAGAGCCTCACTGCTGGACAGGAAGTGAAAATTCTTGTTCTTCTGGGTGTAGAACTTGCTGTCGCTGTGTGACTGGGAGTGAGCGTGTGCACAGATAACCTTCTGCTCCAGACATCCCTGGTGACTGTCCCATAAATCACACTGGCCATGAGAAAGAACATCCAATCCCCTGGGCTCTTTATCATGGTCAGTTAGGGAATCGGCCCAAGAGGTCAGCATCACTGCCCGCAACTGAGGTCAGACACAACGCACCCCAGTTCCCCAGAAAGCCTCAGAGCCTCTGATTAATGCCTCTGTCCAGACGACTGGTTTCAACCAGGCAAATCCATGGCATCAAACCCCAGGTTGCCTCCCCTCACTGGAAGCACTTTGTGAGCTGGCCTACCACCAAACAACCAGTAATTTTTAAAATACTCATTCTGGAGGCACCTGAGACAGCATGGAAAGAACTCAGGCTCTGGAGTGGGACAGATGTCAGGAGTCACGGCATGTCTTGTGATCCACTGAAATCTGTGTTCTCCTCCGTTAAAGGTTATTGCAGGATATAACGCCTCTAAAGTGCTCGATGCAGGGCCTGGCCCACAGTAGGCACTCAGAAATGGTCAGCATTGTGCAAATTTTGAGATCAATAGGAATAGCAGCTACCCTGAGCCATCACTGCTTTGCTAAGTATCACATCTCTTTCCATTTGTACATGGTTCCTTCTGTCCGGAATGCCATTTCTTGCCCAACAAGCACTTCCAAACCCTGCATAAGTGTCACTTCCTCAGGGGGCTTCCGTGTCCTGGATGCACTCACTGGTCCTGCGGAGGCTCTCCGGCGACGCTGGGCACACCCACCCACCACTCTTCACAACGTTCCTGCAAGGGCAGGTCTGGCCGCATTCACCTTTGTTTCCCCAGCGCCTCACACAGGGCCCCGTGTGGTAAGGTGCCTGGCTGCCCATGCAGGGCCCTAGCCCGAGTCCCCAGGCAGACCCGGCCCTCCCACAGTGTGCCTCCCGCACCGTCCCCGCGTACCTATGGCGTAGCCTTCGGGGCACTGCAGCTTGAGGTTGCTGCTGAGTGTGTCCGGGGCCGAGCACTGGCCTTGCATCTCCTGGCAGATGTGGAAGGAGCCACTCCAGGTGCCATCTTTCCGGCAGTGGATGACATTGCTCCCACGTCCCTGAGCACCACAGAAACACAGTCAGGGCCAAGGGTGACCCAGCCTTCAACATAATAAGCCTCTTAAAATAAAAGAGGAAATGGTTTCTCATTTCCCCAGAGCTCTGCAAATGTTCCAAAATAATTTCCTGACAATGGCGGAAACCCAGTTACCCTAAAATAGAGGCATTGTTAATATCACCATTTTACAGATGGGGAAACTGAGGACTCAGTGAGGAAAGAAACTTGCTCAAAGCTTCCCAGACAGCCTAACTCCGGATTTAGGTTTCCTGAATCCTAGCTCAGTGCTCTTTCAGAGGTTTCGGTCAGAGGAATTTGTATATGGTTTTCTTCTAATTGAGAAAGTGGGGGTCCAAATGTGACCCAACTTGTAGAATGAGTAAGAGCATGGGTTCTGGGCTGTGTGTGAGGCATTCTCTTCCAGGGCACACCCCTCCTCTCCTTCTCTTCCCTTCCTTCCGTCCTGCTCCATTCCAGTTCATTCCAGCAATAACAGAACCAAGAATGTGGTGTGGGTATATTTCTACCTATGCCTCCCAATTCTTTAAAACAGGCAACAGACAGTTTCTCAATCTTTAGCAAAGTGGTAGGTAAATGCAGCTCACAGACATGGCCCTTTCTCTGAGCTCCCCTTCAGTGTCTAAGATTTGAACGGGAGGTCCAGTTCTGTAGGAATTTCAGAATAGTGCCTGATATCAGGGACCATTTTTTTATTAAGGTATTATTGATATGCACTCTTATGAAGGTTTCACATGAAAAAACAATGTGGCTACTACATTTACCCATATTATCAAGTCCCCACTCATACCCCAATGCAGTCACTGTCCATCAGTGTAGTAAGATGCCACAGATTCACTGTTTGCCTTCTCTGTGCTACACTGTTTTCCCCGTGACCCCCCACACCATGTGTACTGAACATAATACCCCTCAATCCCCTTCTCCCACCCTCCTCACCCGCCCTCCCACACCCCTCCCCTTTGGTAACCACTAGTTCCTTCTTGGAGTCTAGGACTCTGCTCCTATTTTGTTCCTTCAGTCAGGGACCATTTCTTAGTGCCCACTCTGCCCAGCTCTATGGGGCCCAGAAGTAAAGCGAGCCAGCATCTGCTCCGGTGAGCCAGGGGGAAAGGCAGTCATATGAGCAACCAGCCACGTCAGCAGGACTGGGCTCAGTGACAGTGCCTTGAGTATGCAGGGAGAGTGAGTTGCTGTGAGGGGCAAGCAGGGAAGACCTCTCAGAGAAGGTGATATATGTTAGAGAGTTTTCAAGGATGCATAGAATCACAAGCAGAACAGAGATGGAAGGACATTTCTGGAAGGCCAAATGGCATATGCAAATGCAAGGAAGTGATGTGAGCATCATAAAGCACCCCCCTCCTCCCCATGGTTTTAGTCTTGGGGAGAGGAAGAGCTGCTAAGGCAGACAAGGTGTGGGGCCTTAAATGTCAGCTTCAGAGTTGGGACTCTAACCCTTGGAAATGGAGAAGCTTGGGTGGTTTCTGAAAATTGAGAGGTCCCTCTATCAAAGAACAAGCTGTATATTGTCCTCTCTCAAGTTTATGATAAGAAGAGAAACTCTACACTAGGCCAGAGGAGCTGATCACGCTCTACCCATGCAAAAATCTGTGGAATGGTTCCCTTGCCCTTCAGCTTTCATTCAAACTCCTGTGTCTGGCCTCCAGAGCCCTCCAGCCTTAACTCTGACTAATTCTACAGCTCTTTTGTTCCTTCTGGTCCCACCATTGACCTTGAACTTCATTTAAATTGCTTGCATTCTCGAATGCACCATTTGCTGTTTCACACCACCATGCTTCTGTGCTCACTGCTCCTTCTGTCTGCTGGTTCCCTACCTCACTCCCTTGCCCAAATACTTTATCTGGCACAAACCATCCTATTCTAATGCCACCCAGTTCTGTAGAGCCTACTCCCTCAAGCTCTCTGACACGCACTGCCTCTTTGTTCTCCATCAGTTCCCTTCTAGATGTTGAGCTCTCCAAGCCCAGGACGTGGCCTGTTCATCTCTACATCCTGAGGGCCTTACAGGACATTTAAAAAGGTCCATTTAAGAGGTTCAGTCATCCACCACTCAACAGACAATTTTGTTCACTCAAGAACTATTTGTTTAACAAAGATGAGGTGAATAGGTCAAGAGTTATGGCATGAATTTGTTTAATAAACAAGGAGGAAGGTAAGTGAATGCATGGATGAATGAATGAAATGAGTAAATGAAGAAATGAATGAAGAAATGAATGAGTGCATGCATAAGGAAGTGAATAAGCTCTTTGAAAGGGCTGAGGCAAGCTGAAGCTGCTGTGTCTGAGAAAACAGCTGCAGGGAGATGGATTGAGGAGAGAAAGGGGGGGCCTTCTCTGGGCCTCCTGTGGGCTAGCCCGAGAAGGGTCCAAGTGCAGTGGAACGTCTGTGGCCATGGGAGAGGGTGGCCCATCCCGAGCATGCAGCTGCAGGTCGTCTTGCAGAGTCCACTCCCAGAGTTTCTGTGTGAGCTCAGAGAAAGTTTAGGCAGCTTCATGTGGCTTCAGAGAACCCTGATTTTCCCTTCCAGAGCCCCAGGCCCCATGATTCTACTGGGCCCTCGGGGGAGTAGGAAATTGACCCCAATTTCCTGGAGCATTGGCCTGGGCCTATGATGCATTTGGCCTCCAGCCCTGAAGGGCTGCAGACCTCAGCACTACGTGGGCCAGAGCTGGCTGGGAGCTTGCTTGCAGCAGAGGATGAATTCGAACTAGCTGGAATGTGCTCAGGAAGTTTCACCATAGAGAGCTCCACCAGAGAAGGTGGGAGCAGAAAGGCACTGTTCTCGCTGTCTCTAGTCTCTCTCCCTTGTGCCCAGTTTATGTGGCGTTTTCTGCTGCTGACTACATCTGCTTTTTAAAAGATGGTACCCTTCTGCTAAGACACCTTAGCCCTCCAAACAGACCATCCTTATGGGCTGGTGCTCCAGGGCTCCCACAGAGGACCCCAAAGGACACGTCTAACCATCTGCTGCTGTGTGCACGTCCCTCCTTCTCATCTCGTGGTCACCGAACACGTTTCTCTCACGTCCCACCCCTACACCTTTGCCCTTGCCATGCCCTCAGCACTGCCGACTTTCTGGAGTCTCTCTGGCTTTTTAAATCCTCCTTTAGGACTAGACCTTGGCGCCCTCAGGGCTTGTTACCACCCGCTGCATGCTGACTCTAGTTGGACTACAGGAGACCTGACATTGAGGATCCAATCTGGAAAGACTGAAGACCGCTGGCAAGGAACCCACCAGGAATATTTGGCTCTCAAGGCGCAATTCTCTGTGCTACCAACTACAGTCCCTCACGAGAAGGATGAGCATTCCTCAGCAACATACTTGGCCTTTGTGCCTGCGCACCCATCCATAAACAAGCATGCCATGCTCTCCTGAGCTCTCTGTAGCTACCCAGGTCCACGAGGCGCTGAAGGCATGTAATAATTATGTTGTCAATTCCCTATTACATGCCAAGTGTTTTGCAGGCATTTAAAAATCCTTTTAACAATATAGGGTAGAGATCACACCCCTTTTTTGGATTTGGAAATAGAGGTTCAGGTCAGAAGTGAGCAGGTGAGTTTTTAAATGATGCTGGTATAATGGTTAAAAGCATGGACTTAAGCCAAACCGCCTAGGTTCAAACCCCAGCTCTGTGACTTCCTAGCTGTGTGGCCTGAGAAGGCTCCTGAACTTCCCTATGCCTTAGTTTCCTTAGCTGTGATGTGGGCATGGAGGCCACGACCTGACAGTCATCATGAAGATACAGTGAGTTAATGTTGGTGTAGCACATCACACACACGTCCACCTCTCCAAGTGCTGGCTTGGCTAACGCTTTCAGCTGCTCGGCTGCCCTGTCTGTAGGGGACCTTCAGGATGGGTGCAACCATCACCCGCATTTTGGACACGGCAGCATGATAGGAGACAACATAAGTCATTGTGGAAGCCAGGGCCAGGTCTCTGGACTGCAAGCCTCCGTGCCTTTACTTAAATGGGGGAGAGAGGAGGGAAGAGGAGAGGCAGGGATGGGAGAAGGAAAATTAGACTGCTTCTTCACAGAAATGAAAATTAACAAAGCAATGGCAGAGAAACGTGGCAGCATCGAAGTACAGCACCGGCAGGCTATAAATAAATAGTCAAGCGTTAGAGGCAGTCTGACCTAATGACAGGAGTCTCAGGCCCATCACTTCCCGGCTGCAGAACACGGACAAACCACTTTTCCTCAACAGACCTCAGATTCCTTATCTACAAAATGGGCCAGTAATGCCAGATGCCGGGGGTGCTTAAACGAAGTGGTCTGTGTAAACACTCAGCCCAGCGATGGGCATGCGATGGCTTGCCTAGGAGATCTGACTCTGCCTGGTGACTTGCTGTGTGACTTGGGGTAAGTCCCTTCCCCTCTCTGGGCTCCAGTGGTCTCATCCATAAAATAAGTGGGTCGTCATGGGAGAGCTCGGAGGTCCTGCCCACCTCCAACATCATGTGGGTCTGTGATGCTCTGACTTCCTCCAAGAAGCTCTGGCTGCTTGAGCAAGCGTTTGACAGCCCTGAAACTAGAAGCTGCCCCCTGCTCACGGAGGCATTGTCTGAGAGCTATGTTGTGCTCACTGCAGAGCCCATAAAGGTAGGGCCAGCTACATTCCACTAGCGGCAGGAAAGCCTTTGCATCCACCCTCTGTGATCCGTACCATGAACTGGATGCATTGTTAATCCCACTCCCATTCTCCCTGTCTTTGGCTGAGTTGCAGAGACCCCCCCCTTTACATGTATTACTCCATCCACAAAGCACCATTAGCCTTTCCCTCTCCTGCTGCAGCCCCTGTCCCATCCCAAGCAGGTCAGTTCCCCTAATCACCTACAAAGCCCCACAGAACTTCTCACACACGCAGCACCGGAGCAGAATGAGATGCCAAGACAGTCAGACTCCTCCCAGCTGTCGGGGGATGGGATTCCTCGGTCACTACCTGCCCTGGAAATATCTGGAGGCAGTGGGAAGAGCAGGGCTATGGAGTCAGTCAACACCACCTACTGACTTCTAACAGTGGGCAAGAACTAAGCCTCTGAGCCTTCTTTCATCTTAAAATGGGGACATTATTTTCCAAATGTTTATTGTGAGTTGTCAAAATGAGTAAAAGTCTGCAGCACCAGTGTGACATTCAGGAAATACTTAAAAATAAACAGCTGTTATTATTAAGGGTCTCCATCCTAGTGTACAGGGATAATAACAATGTAAATTCTAGAGAACTGTCCAATATGGTAGCCACTACACAAGCCTGGCTATTTACACTTAAATTCGAGCTATTTAAAATTAAATAAAATGGAATATTTAGCTGCTCAATCACTCTAGCCACGTTCCAAGTACCCCACAGCCACACGTGGCTAGGGGCCATGTTTTGCACAGCACAGATATTAAACATTTTCATCATAGCAGGAAGTTCTACTGGGTACTGCTAGTCTAGAGAGGCTACACATTCTACAGGTTCATTTGAGCAACAAATCAGGTTTCCGTAATAGTTCATACTGGTGTCCCCACCCGACATCCTGGCCTCATGCGTGATGGATACCCCCTTCTCTGACTTTCTGGGGCAAGATGCTGAGAGAGGGCTAACTTTCAAGCCATGGCCTCTATGCCCAGGCTCTCTAGGAGCCCACATGGAGCATCGGGGATTCTCTCCACAAGAGTGACCTTAGAGGCAGGCTAGTTCATCTGTGCCTCTCCCAGGCAGCTATGTATTGCAGCTCGGGTTGTGCGCTGTGCAGTTCCAGGGGGTACCCACAGATATGCCCTACTTTCACGGCCTCACTTAATCTTGACAAACCATGAGGCAGGAAGTACTATTTCCCCATGTTTTATGCACAAGGAAACTGAAGTTTAAAGAATTAAATAAGTTGCCCAAGTCACCCAGCAAGCAAGTGGTGGTGCTAGGATTCGAACTTCGAATCCAGATTCAGTGTCATACTTACACCCAAAGAATGAATGAAGGGGAGGTTTTATTTGTCAATCTGCTGTTAGTGGCAGCAGGAGGGAGTATGTGAAACTCCCTTACAATAGCCCCTGTCCTCTCTTGCCAGGATCTGGAACTTGTTTGGAAAGCAAAGAATTCCTGCTCCATACAAACTGTTGGATTCAAGATGCTCTGGGCTGTGCGTTTCTGCTGTGTTTACAGGCAGCAAGAGGGGATCTGAGGTGAATACTAGATTTGGCTCTCAGGCCCCTGGTCTGAGGGTAGAGGAAATTCATTTTCAGTACAAACCAGAAACGTCAATTGTATTAGGAGCCCATTTGGCACATGGCCCCTCATTCTTTGAGCCGACAAGCAATACCCTGCTTTTCTGTGTTTCGCCTCTCCGCCGGTTGCCAAACACACTGCTTGAGTCGTCTGATAAATTTACATTTTCCTTTCCTTTAAATACAAACTGGCCATGAAAAGTATTTGGCAAGCCCCAGGCAGACTGGGTTTCAGTTTGATAACATGACCACAGCCAGAATAGTACTTGGATCTGCAGTTGGGGTAACTGTTAGCAACAGTTTCATGTAAGGGAGCGAGAGGGAAGTTGATCAGCCTGCGTGAGGCTGTGGAATATCTGGCTTATTCGGCCACTGGCTTCTGCCTTCCTGGCAGGCGAGGACAGGGATGACCGGGGTACACAGATGTCCATGAGCATGCTCTCTCAAGGACTGCCAGGTACGGCCTTGGATTCAGTCCGTCCACGGCTGTGGGCACTTGGATTCTGATTTTGACCCAGCCGACACCAGCTGTGTCTCCTTGGGTGCTTGAGTGACTTCTCTGAACCTTGGTTTTTCTCCTTTGGAAAATAAAGAGATTGTCCTGGACGCTCACTGAGGCTCTTTCTTATTGCCATTTCTTGAATACCTACTAGGTGTCTGGCATTGTCCCAGGTGTGGAAAAAGCAGGAAAGATTAAAGATGTGGTCATGCATTTCACAGTCTGGTTGGGGGCAGAGCGGGAAATGAATGGCATACAGTGTGGCCAGTGCTGCGATGGGGAGGGAAGCCCTGAGCCTAACAGTAGAAGGAACATCCAGGAAGGGTTCCTGGAGGAAGGGGTACCTGGCCTGACCTGTGAAGGATGACTGGGAATGAGGCAGCTGGAAAGGGGAGCGTGGCTCTTTGCAGAGAATGCAGACAGGGCAGTGAGACCCATGTCGTGGTGATGGGGGAGAGGACTTGCAGCCACCCCGAGGGCTTGGGATTTTATCCTAAGGAGGACTGGGGTTGCTGGCACACGAAGCAGAATTGTCGTGATAAGATTTACGCTGTAAACAAACCACACGGGCTGAGACGTTGAGAATGCGCTGGACGCAGGCAAGCACACAGGAACGGGGAGATGATCAGGAAGCTGCGTGGTGGCCCAGGAAGGAGATGATGGTGGTCTGAGAGGGCGGTGACATTGGGGATAGAGGAGGGCAGTGCAGGAGAGGTCTTGGAGGGAGAATGGGTAGGACTTGGTCGTTGTTTGGATGTGGGGAGCAGCAGTGGGAGGAGCTGAGCATGCTGGTTGGCGGTGGCGGCTGGCGCTGGACTGGCACTGAGCCGGACTCAGCAGGACCGACTGCAGATGGAGGGTGTGCAGGCCTCGCCTGGATGGAGGTCCTTGCATGTCCACCAAACAAAATGGTCAGTTCTACAAAGGTGGGACTCTTTGCAGATTTAAGGCTTCTATGGAGCCACTGGCCTCTCATTTCTCTTTTCCATTCTACCTGAATTATTGGGTGTAGGGGCACATGTGCAAGGACTGAGAAGAATCTGTTCACAGAACTCCTTCGGCAGGAGCAGGCAAGCATGCTGGACTTGCCCTCAGTTATGCGTGGAGTGAGATAAACTTCAAACCCTGTCTTGTGGTCTCCCTTTCTTCCACAGTGTTCTCAAAACTGTAGTCTACACGTGGTTCCCTTTCTCATCATGCTTGAGGAACCCAGTGCTGTCTCAAGACCATGGCAGTCTTGCAATTTTAAATGGATCAAAGTCCAGTATAGGTAGGGATGGTGGTAGAAGGTTGGCACAACATCCAGTCGGTCCTGTCAGAGCAACTCTACTTCGACCAGTTTCATACCTCGGGGTTCCACGTGTGCTTTCCTCCATGAGGGTTCCAACACTAAAAATGTTTCAAAGTTAAGAATCTCTGAGCAAATAATTTGTGGTGTGCTGGGGAGGCAAACAAGGCTCAGGGAGATTACAAAGGAAGATAAGTAGAGCTCAGTTTAACTTCTGCATTGGCCACACGGCCACATACAATTCTGACATTTGTAGAGAGTCTCCTAGAGGAGGTGGGTCTTCACATAGAGGCTGGTCTCCGGTAAACAGACAGGAGAGGGACCAAAGTATGGAACTCAAGTTCAGAGAGCCTTACCTGGGCAGCGTCGCTGTCTTCGCACTTGATCCTACACTCACTGTTGAACTGGAAGCCGTTGCTGCACTGGTAGAGCCCATGGAATTTTGGCGGAGGTGGGTCGCAAGTCACAGGAACACAAGCTCCCTCCTGCCAGCTGCCATCCTGGGTGCACTGAGTCTTGAATGCCCGTCTTCAGGGCGAGACGAAAGAAGAGACATCTCAAAGACCAGATGGCTGGACCCGTGCCCTACTAAAACACCCACTCTTCTCTGGAGCAAACTGGCCTCTCATTTCCCCTTTGCCTTCTTGATGCCCGACCTGTCATGTCAAGTAGCAGGGCCATGTGTCGGGATTAAGGAAGACTCATTCACATTAGTCCTTCAACGGGGGCAAGCCAGTTTCAGTCAATCTCTCAATTATGTGAGGGACTGAAATAAACTAGAAGTCCTGCAAGCCCTCGTTCTCTCCCTTCTGCTGTTCTGAGGAGTGCTGGCACAGTGGTGACACTAATACCCACCTTTTATTGAACAGTTACTATGTACTGGGTATTTTGTAAGTGCCTTACATATACACCTTCATCTATTCTTCATAATAATCCTGGGAGGTGACTTATCAACATCACCCCCATCTTATTGTCGAAAAAGAGAGGCCCAGAGAAGTGAAGTCACTTGCCTGAGGATCACACAGCCAGCAGGCAGTTATTAAAAATGTCCTTCTAGATTCTCACAGGACAGAATGTGATGTGAACGGGGGGTATGGCCTCCAGCTCAGAAATGAGTGCTTCCTTCTGATCAGACATCCAGATCTTAAGTCTCCTCCTCCCCAGCACCCGTGAGTTTGTGTTCTCAGCACCACTTACTTCTTTGACTTCCGAGGGGACCCAGGCACATGGTATCCAGGTTTGCACTTGTACTTGCAGAAGGAGCCCACCTTGTGCTTGTTCTCTCGGCACCGGGCCGTCTGGAGGTCTGCGTTGGGCACCGGAGGTGGAGCCAGGCACATGAGCTCACAGAGGGCCTCCGGGAAGGACCACAGCCCATCTTCCATACAGGTCAGGAGGCTGTTGTTACCTGGAGGGAGCAGGCAGGCAGGGTTAGGGGCTGACAGCCATACTGGTGCGTGGGCTACATGGACTTAAGCTAGTTTAAAGAACCAGAGGATCTTCCTCTTGGAGATCCAGATGCTTCCACTTACAACTGTGGAGCCCAGGGCGGTCAAGAGCTGCCACAAAGAAGAGGAGATCCAACTGCATGAGTGGCTTGCAATGTCTGCAGGGAATTAAAATCCAAGGCTCCTGACAACTGACACTGCATAAGAAAGACTTTTACACTCCTTCTATCTGACCTCCTTGCTTTGCCAGATGGGCGTCTGAGCCCAGAGGTGAAAGCGCTTGCCGCCTAATAATGAACACAGTAAGCTCCTCTCAGGATCTTCTGGGTATCGGTGTGCTGTGTGACCTCAAGCTGCCGCCCCGCTCTGGGCTCTGCACCCCTGTATTTCTCCTAGCCCCCTGCATGCCTGAAAGTGACAGCACTGGGGTATCTGGAGGTATGATTTTCTTTTCAGGCCCCCGTGTTCAGTGAGGCTTTGCCAAAGCCGCTGAGAGAACCACACTTCCCCCAGCCTGTGCCAGCTCTGACAGGTGTGCTGATGGCCATCGGGAAGCTGGCCTGATGGGAACACTGCAAATAAAAGTAACACTTGCCGAGTTAGGCCTTCCAATGCCAGGTCATATATTATCGATGCACAGCCTGCCCAAAACCTCCCTGAGACAACTGAGAGATAGACCTGAAACTTGGGTTTCTCAACCAAACTCTCCTCTTCCCAGTTACTCCTGAATGGTGCTGACAACCAGGGCTGAAAGTACGGAGGAGGCTCTGAGATTTGGTCGCAAGGTCTGAGCTGAAGGTGGGACGGGGTGGGGTGACAGGCACGAAGCTGACCGTTACTCCCTACTGAGTGCTTTCGACCCACAAGCTCAATTTATTCTCCCAACAGGGCTCTTGCTATGACAACTCGTATCTGGAAACAGATTCGGAGAGTGAAGTGACTTAACCAAGTTCTCATAGGTTGTAAGGGACAAAATAAAGTTTAAAATTGATTTTGTCTAACTACAAAGATGGTTTTTGTTTTTAATGGGAAGCTGGCTAATTATGCTCAGCAGAACCCTTTTATCTATTCTGCAAGCACCCAGGGGGAGAGTCAGACCCCAGCTCTCCTCTCTGTAGAAAGAAAGCAGCTGTTCCTGCTTTTCATGCATTGAGAAGATAAAAGGCAACAACATTTATGAAAAGTGTCCAGAAAAGTGCTGTCAGATTCCTCATTTGCTTCTCTCTCCCTTCCTGCTTCTTTCTTATACTTGCGACTTCACTCTCTCCCTTCCTCCTAACCATTTGCCTTTATTAGCAGATCTGAAAGGACTGTCATCCAACAAGCATCTTTGTTGTCCTTACGCTCTTCCAGTTACTCTTTCATATGTTGGGACAAAGCACAGACATAAGTAAAACAAAAATAAGCAACAAATCCTCAAACCTGCCCTCTTGGAGCTTATATTCTAGTAGGATAAGGAGGAACACAACGAATTACCCTAAGAGGTAAAGTATTTAGTCTGCTAGAAGGCAGCTGTGGAGAGAAATAAAGTAGGAGAAATAAAAGGAGGGAGAGCACCGTGCATCCTGGATAATCCCCTCTTGCTTCTCTTACACCCATTCATCTTCTTTCTCCTCCTCTGCCAGCAGGATTCATCCGCTGAGCACAAGACAATTTTGTGCCTGTGAACCCCACGTGATAAACTGCAGTCCTGCAAACTACAGGCATTTCTACATCAAGAAAAAGGAGTAAAGGGTGCAGAGGGGTGATTCGTTCGGCTTCCATAGAAGCAGAGAGGCTTCTCGGACACCAGAGACTACAAACTGCTTTTGCACTGCCTTTGTGCTTGGGTCAGGGTTTTAAACTTAGGGTATAGGGGAGTTATAAAAGCTATGGGGAGCACACTCTCTAACTTCTATATCAGCAATGTAAATCGTGCATTGCAAAGTGAAAGTAATGTTTTTTGTTTGCTTCAAGATAATGTAAAAATTGCAAAATGTTAATCAAGAGAGAAAATGCAAACTAGAAATGTAAATTCTGGGAGTGGGTAAATAGGAGTTAGCAGTGTAACAAAGATCAAAAGAAGAACTGTGCTAAAGCAGAAACTAGTGATTCAGGACCATGGACATGCCCCCGCCCCACAACAACCAAAATTCAGGAGCCCAGACCCTGAACGTGGCAGAATCAGCATTCCCATGCCCCAGCTGTAGCCACTCCCCTGCACCACCATGTGGCTTTGAAGAATGCTGTCCATGCCCTAACCATATCTACCCCTTGGCACTGACCTTTCTACTCTTGAAGGATGCTTACAGCACCTGCAGCCCTATGCTGGAAGCCTTTTGTTCAAGTCATGGAGGCACAATCTGCCCTATGGCCAGGCAAGCTCACAGGGCTAAGCTGTCAATGCCCCTGGAAGTAGCATTCAACCACTGGCGGGGTTGGTGGGTTAACATGACAGTTTACAGAGTTGCAATAATTCTGTTGAATATTCTACCCTGTCTTCCATATGTCCTCAAAGGAACTGAGTTCTCATTGCCCACAGCAGTAACTGGCTTTCGAAGAGACCCCCGCTACGCCTGTCACTTCCGCAAATGGACCATCTGATCCCCACACCTGTGTCTCCTGGGAGACCATGACTCAGGACACGAAGTGAAGGCATCCCTCAGTGGGGAGTTCTTGGCTGTGGGTAGGAGGGCTGATGTCAGAGATTGGGTTTCAAAAAGTCACGTGGCCCTGTATTGTCATTTGTTCATCTTCTAACATCACGAAAATAAATCTTGCCCAGCCTGTCTACAAATGTGCCTAAGGAAGTTTCACTCTCTAATGAGTCTTAAAATTATTGTAAATTCACTGCCAAAAGTGAGGTGCCTATTTCAATTATTTTATTCAAAAGATTCCCCAGAAGACCAAATCTCTGTAGGAGTGCCTTTAAGACTGGTACCAACCTAGAACAGAATACAACAGGGGAAAGGCCTGGAGACTAAGGCCTGGCTTTCTTAGTACCTTGTACATGGTGTTGGCATTGCTGACACCCAAAGGCCAGGGACCACATCTTATCATTCTTTTATTCTCAGAACCCAGCTTAGTGCCACACACACTAATAATAGTAGGCCCTCATTATCCATTTGTTAAATGCATGAAGTATTATGAATCTACATGTCAACTGCTGACAATGTAGGATGTGGCCACTCTCCATGTCCACCCAGCTCATGTCTCTACATTCAGTAGAGTCTGGGAAATCAGGAAGTGCTCCGTGTTATTGGGCCTCTTCTGGAAACTAGTGAATAGACTGAGTTTTAAATCTGAGGATGGATAAGCAAAACTGAGAGAGAGAAGGCAACAAGGGTGAGAAGTAGAAAGTGGGCCTTTGAAAAAGGTGTTTGGAGGATGAGTGCATGCTTACTTAGAAGCCCTACTCCACAGTCAGTATCAAGTGTACCCAACATAGTTGGGCTGACTTGAGGTTGACTAAATGGTGCAACTTATGTTGTACTTTTAGCCATTGAATTACACATTTATGATTTTGATGCTTTTTTTTTAACTTGAGAGTATTTTTTCCCTTGTGCATTTTTGTAGGACTTGTCTCTGTTTATAGTGCTCGTTTGATACAGAACCTGGGCAGAAGTGATTATAAGGCTATGAGTTTACAGGATGTTTTGCATACATTTTGAAGGGGGCTCAGATTTTGACATAAAGTTGGGATATTCAAGAAAAATTCACCTGCAATATAAGGGGCAAATGGGTTTGGGGTGTTACCTGCATTACACGAGCTCCTGGGGACTACACTCAACCGCCTGCTCGGGTGCTGGCTGCTCATCCGAGGACACTTTCCTCCCGGTCCTGGGAGGAGCACGGAGCATGGAGCATGTACCCACAGCTCCCAGGGCTCATGCCCCCTAGGCACAAAGAGGTCAGGGGCTGGGAGAAGAGTCACTCCACAGGTTCTCACAAAGGTGCCCCTTGGAGAAGATGAGTATTTACTGGGCACTTTGGTTGGCTCTGGCATTTTACACACACTGTCTCTTTTAATCCTCAACCTAACCCTTCCACAGGGAAACTCCTAAACCCATTTTATAAATGAGAGTATTGAGGATCAGGGACTTAAAATTGCTCTCCTAAGATCACCTGTTGGGGCACATCCAGGAGTGACATCCCTATCTATCTAACTCTAAAGCTGGTACTCTTTTTGCTTAAATTATGCTGCAGAGAAAGGAAAACATGAGGAAGGGAGGCAGGAAAGGGAAGCAAACAAAAATGGGGAAAAATTAAAATCTCCAGAGAGAGGTAGCAGGACCCCACCCAGTCCTGGCTGCCAGCAGATTCAAGCAGAAGCATCAGACCGAGAATTCGAGCACTAGGTGCTGCTGAGACCTGAGGGGCATGGAATGCCGGTGGGGCCCAGGGAGATGGTGCGGCCACTGAAGAGATGCTTCCCTATCCTCTCAAGGAAAGAGCAAAGTTGGGATCCACAACCATCAAATGGGGGTCCTCCGGGGCCTCGTCTTCTCTGAGCGGGCCACCCCCTCCACCAGAGCAGCAGAGAAGCACTGGTGGAAGAGTCTAAATCACTTTGATTAGCGATCATTATTAGTCACAAGGAGGGCTGTAATAATCAATGCTAATTTATACACCTCCCTTTCCCAAGGGCCCCTGATTGAGGGAAGTGTGATTTCCTAGGTTGGAGTTATTAATACACCACATCAGGGCAAACGGGGTCAAGGGAAGGGCTCAGAGAGCCTGGAAGATGGACGGTTTACAGTTTCCATGGGTCTCCTTGCCTCTCACTCACAGTAACTCAAATGAAATGTCTATAGCTTTTGATTCCAGTCTCCTAAGGTTAAGAATGAGGAGACCTAAGGGAAACATCCCAGAAGTGTATCCTGCTTTTCTTTTGGGCAGTTTAATGAGACCGCTGAGTCTCTCATGCACTTCTCAAAAGAAACATCTCCTGTGGTGTTACTTTCAGAAATTTATCCAGCCACCCAATCAATACACTTTATTGAGTCTTACTACGGCAGGTCCTCAGCTTGCTGACAGCAATGTGAAAAGGGATTAGATGCAGCCACTGCCCTCCAGGGACTCAAGTCCAAAAACATTTTGAATTTTCCCTTGAAAATCTGGGGAAAGTGTTGACTCTCTCCCAACCTCAAAAATGCCTGAAACTCATGAATACATTATTACATCTAAGTGTAAGGGAATTTACAGACCTCCCTCCGCACCGCCCACATCCCCCTGAAGTCTGTTCACTCATTCCATCCTATGGAAGATGGACCCCAAAGTCGGACCCATGCTTGAGTGAGGCATCATTGAGGGTAGCTGATGAAGGGACAACGTTTCCTCCGAGAAACCAAGCAAAGCAGAGGATCCGGGCACTGCTGAGAATTAGATATACAAATCTTCCTCAGCTTATGCTGGGGTTACAGTCCCACAAACCCTTGGTAAATTGAAAATACTGTAAGTGAAAATGTGCTTCATACACCTAACCTATGGAGCATCAGAATCCAGCCTAGCCTAGTTACGATGTGCTCATACATTAATCTACAGTTGGGCAAAATCATCTAACACAAAGCCTATTTTATAGTAAGGTATTGAATATATCATGGAATTTCTTCATTACTGAACTGAAAGTGAAATGCAGAATGGCTGTGAAGGTACAGAATGGTTGTGAGCTTATCAGTTGTCGCCCTTCACGATGGCGTGCTGACTGGGAGCTGTAGCTCGCTGCCTCTGCCCAGCATCACAGGAGACGTACCACTCATTGCTAGCCCGGGAAAAGATCTGAATTCAAAATCTGAAGTACAGTTTCTACCGAATGAATGCCTAGCGTTTTTGTACCATTGTAAAGTTGAAAAATCAGAAGTCGAACTCTGTAAGCCAGGGACTCTATAATCTCAAAATCTAATATTTGACTGGAAGCCAGAGCACTTGCTCTGACAGTTTTGCCAACTGCCTTTAGGTTCTGTATAAGTTCCTTTCTTCCCCTCTCTGGACCTCAGCTTCACCATCTTCCCACCAATCAGTCCCAACATTCTAGGTGACCCAGGCCAGCCCCTCACTCATTCCCAAAACGTAGTCTCTTCCCTATATGTCAGCCTGTGTCTTACGTGCACACCCTCAGCGCTGAGCCCAGGAGATCCCAGTAAATGCTCGTCCACAACTGCTTTTTCTCACCTAGCCCTCCCTAAAGGCTTTGGAATAGTGGCTTTGAAGGGAGACTGACCTGGGCCCCGACACGGATCCCATCACTACTGGGGTGGCCCTGGACAAATTCTTTAAATCCTCTGAGGCTTGATTTTCACCTCCATGGACTTGGGAATAATACTACTACTTACCTCTTAGGTCTACTGGGCCCCAATCCTAACCAGTGAATTAGTTGTATCAGTTCCAAATGTTACTTGCATATAATCCTCCTTTTCTTCCATCCTCCCCCCTTCCCTCCCTTCTTTCCTCTGTCTTTTCTTTTCTTTTTACAAGATTTGTAAGATCTTGGGGGAGATTACACTGTCATACTTACCCACCCTCTACTTTCTCTTAGCTGCACAGCAGAGCAGTTTACATGAACACAATTAGTGGTAAAAAACCAGAAGTTCAGATAAAGCCCCATCCAACCGTTGGTGTTTGAGACCCTGAGGAGGGCCTAGAAGCAGCCTCCGGGTTTCCCACAGAGGAAGCAGGCCAAGCCGAGTTAAAGGGCCCTCAGTACCTTTCAGCTGCGCAGGGTGACGGCACTGGAAGGAGCATTTGCTGCCGAAGGTGGTGCCCTTGAGGCAGGAGAAGGAGGCAGCGTAGACGTGGTGCTGGTCCGGGATGCCACAGTCCACTGGCTCACATGCCACCTGCTTGTTCCATTTGCCCTCGGTGCAGGTCACTGTGACGCTGGGTCCCGTCTGAAAGGCAGAGGCAGGCCCAGTGAGGAACCGCAGACCAAATCCAGTAGGTGGGGAAATGCTCCCTCCCCCAGTTTATAGCTCAGAGTCTCACCTGGGCATCAGGAGACTGATAGGTAGGTAGTGTTTA
Source organism: Smutsia gigantea (assembly GCA_032199065.1). Taxonomy (NCBI): domain Eukaryota; kingdom Metazoa; phylum Chordata; class Mammalia; order Pholidota; family Manidae; genus Smutsia; species Smutsia gigantea. The sequence goes on from JAVSCE010015779.1 coordinate 444,904, forward strand.
ACTTTACCTCACTCTTAATGATTCCCAACAATTGTTTAAATTAGCTATTTCAATTCTCACTGTGCAGCCGCTGAAACTAAGGCTCAGAGACCTAAGCGATCAGCGACAAGTCACACAGCTAGAAAGAGCCTAAGTGTGAATGGAACCCAAACATTATGCTCTTATGCTGTCTGTAGACTCTCCCAGATCAGTGTTTCCACGGTATTGATGAGAATCTTGAGACTCAGACCTATGGGGCCTGCTTATTTCTTTCACAGAATAGCCTCTGAAGTGTGGCACAACGGTGGGACACTGGCTGTGATGGGTCCATCTTTCCTTGGTGAGGGAGAGGTTACAGGGAGCCTCTTAGAGTGTTTGACACAGAGTGGGCATCACCCTGGGTATCAGAGACCTGGATGTCTGTCCTCCATGCTCTGAGACCATGGCCAAGTCCCTTTCCTAATCTGAGCTCTCCACTGGCAGTGAACTCAAGAGATGAGACAGTTCCTACTCTGAGATGAGACAGTTCACTAGCTGAGGGAGGTAGACAAGAAGAAGGAACAAGGCTGGGAAATGTCAAAGTGTTGACAGAAATCTGAACCAAACTGGAAGACGGCAGGGCTGTATGGGCGGAAGGGCAAGGCCAGGCCACAGAGCCAAGGGAGAGACAGCCAGTGGCAGGCAGGAGCCAGCCTTTCAAGGAGGAAGGCACCAAATCCCACGGGCGTGGGGATGCCAAATGTTGGCCAGGGATTTTAAACAAAGGATATTTCCCCCTCTTAAGCACACATCAAAGAAAGTAGAGGTCCCTCACTGCCAAACAGCCTAATTGGTTCCACTGGAGTTGAGACCTGCCACACCTGACACAAGGAAGGAGGTGTCTAGGACAAGCAACCAAGGGGTCTGGAGATCCCGAGTGGGACTCTGCCCAAGCCCAGAAGCTCGGGACAAACACGTGCTCCCCGTGTGCCCTGTGTGCTCCAGCACGAAGGTGGAGGCCATAGGCCCCGGCCTGGAAAAGGCTTCATCTGGTGACAGAGCTCAGCAGTCTTAAATCTCAGGGCTTAACAGCCACTTTGCCCTGCTCCCCCGCCCCCACCCGAGACCCCAAAGCAACATCTGGCTGAAGCAACACGGTGCCACATACAAACCCACTCACTGCCACCATCCTTGTGCAGGACACATCCGTCTTCCATAAGCTCTTCGGATGACTTCTGAGGGCTCACCCTGCGGCCCTTCTTACTGCCAGACTCCAACCTGCAGCCAGTGGGCAGCCAGAAGGACCTTTACCCACCATGATCTGACCCTGTCATTTCCTTCAACAGCTCCGCTTGCCTTAAAGGTAAGACTTGAATTTTCCGACCCAGCGGACAGGGCTTTGCACCTGGGGACCTTGCTTGCCCCTCCAGTCTCACTGTGTTTGGGTGAGTTCAGAAAAAGAAAAAATTCCTGGGCCACGTTCTTTCTCACCAAAGGACCTCCATATACCATTGCAACCTGTACCCAGAGCACATATTTCTTCCCTGTTCCAGCCCTTCTGTCTGTCTGTCTGTCTTGTTCTGTTTTTATGTCACTTCTTCCAGGGCACTTTCCTAGAATCCCCCTGTGCTGCGCTTCCAGTGTTTATTGCGCTGTGACTAGTCACTAAGCTCCTGGAGAGAAGGCACTAGGTTTATCTTAGCAACATTTTTTTCTCTAGCACTTAGTACAGCATCTGGTTCCCAGTGAACAGATATTTTACGATGAATGAATGAATGAATGAACGACCCTCACTGACAGAGGGCTTACCTCTTCTTAAAGCAGCCCTGTTTAATTGTGGCAGAGTTCTGACCGTAAGGGTTTTATTCCAAAATGCTCAGCCTTTGGCTTTCTAGATTTGCAACACTACACAAAGGCTCTGATACATGTCGCACGGAGCAATACTCTGCATGGGAACCATTGTCTGAGAGATTCCAGATGGATGGATGCATTCACTCAACATGTACTTATTGAGCATCTACTAAGTGGCAGCACTAGTTGAATCTGCTGGGGGGGGGTTCAACAGCTGGTCAACTTTTCCTGGGTTGGAGAGGGGCTCTGAGCCCAGCACCCACGCACACCTGGCTCTTGATGAGCTCATCATCCCGCTGTATCTGCAGCACATAGCCCATCTGGCAGCTCACGGTACACTGAGCCCCATGGTAGCGGTCACTGCTAGAGCAGTTGAGAGACGCGTTCTCCACAGCCAGCTCTGGGCAGTCGGTGGCTTCACATGCGAAGTGCACACAGCTGGAGAGAAAAGGAACAGGAGCGTAAGAGGCAGTTTTCTGGCAGAACCACTGCACTCTGGCTGGAAGGTAAAGACCAACGGCCTCCCTCTCCAAAGTTCCTGGAGGCTGAGACTGAGGAGAGAGAGGCACTGGCTTTGCTGAAGACAACTCTGGAGGCAGTGGTTGAAGTTTATCATTAAGAGAACCGTTCATGGAATCAGACACACCAGGGTTCAAATCCTGCCACTTGAAAGCTTCGTTACTCATCTTCAAACCTTGAAGAACCTTGGTGTTTCCATCTGTGAAATGGGGATCATTAGATTACAGCAAGTATTCATTGAGTTTCTTATCTCCCAGGCACTGACTTGAATGAAAGCCCTTTCAGATTTTTTCTGTAGTACTCAATGAGGGTCGTGGTGAGAATTAACTCAGGCCAGGAAGAGCACACACCAGGATTCCTGGCACATAAAAACACCCGATAAGTGGTAGCTAATGGTATAAATAAAACTACGCCTCCTTATCGAAAAGCTTTGTAACTGTGGGGAAGGTACATGACCTCTCGAAGCTTTAGTATACTCTCAAATTTGGCCAACCTTGAGAGTCATGGGACTCAACTGAGGTGTTGTATTTGGAAGTCTTTTATGAATTGTCAGCGAAGTTATGCACAGATCATGCTTTATAACTTGTTCTAGCTGCTGTTTCAACCTTCCTGCCGAGTTGAATTCTACCCACTTTCCAAGTCCAAGTTATTATGCAGACTTCTACAGAAAGCTTTCCCTGTGTCCCCAGGTGAGCTCCCAGCAGGAATGCTGCCCTCCCTTCTCTGACGCCATCGCCTCATACTTTGTGTGCTGAAAGCACAGGCCCTGGGTCTGGGTGCCCACCATGAGCTGGAATGTGTGCTAATCCTTCAGGAAACGGAACCCGCATAAAGCCTGTGCTTAGACGATCTTTCCCCTTACATTATCGTCACACGGGCACTCAGTAACATTATTGACTATTCACTCATTGCTTATATACATGAGCTCACCCCATCTTCACAACAACCCTATGAGCTAAGTGTTACTCATTTTATAGTTGGAAAAATCAGGAACCGGTGGGATCAAGTTACTTGTTTAAGTTCCCACCCAGATGTGCGACTCCAAAGGCCTTGTTTTCAATCTTGCCCCACACCTGGACTAGGACTTCCCTGTGTGTGCGTCTTGCTACTCTTTGCATAGCAATAAAAGTGCCTGGCGCATAGATGTTTCCTAAACAGCAAGAAACAAACGGCGGCAGTGTCTTGCCATAGCTTTTAAACACTTTACAGAGGGAGAGATGTTGATTTCAAACACTGTCAGCTTCTAGGGGTAGTTTCCTCTAACCTGTGTCTCTCTGACTTTGTCTACCCAAAGCCTGGCATCAAGTATGCACAGATAGCAAGATTTGCATGCAGGCTTTTGTTTTCCTGTTTTTAACTAGGAGACAGGGAGCAATTGGTGGCCAAAGCAGTTTAGGAAGAAAATTGCCAAATGTTTTTCTTGGTGCCAGTTTCAGGACACCCCGCTGAGGGTTTCCCAGGAACATGGCCACTTACGCCCACACCCAAGCCGTACCTGCTCAAAAATATGGTGAGAATTAAAGTGGCAGGATGGGCGGGGGAGGACTAAAACCCTGCAGAATATTCCACAGATTCACTCCTTAAAATACTCAGAGAAGGGCAAGCATTTGATTGAGGTCTCAGACCCACCCTGACTTGGGCTTTGTACTTCCACACACCCCACTTCCAAAACGCAGGCGAGCAGGCGAGTAGGATGCTCTGCCCTCCTTCCTGCTGCTGACAGCCTCAAAGCAACTATACCTGTGGAGTCAACACAAGAGCTGTGACACTAAACAATGCATCTGTTCATGTTGTGTAAGGTCTGAGGGACGAGCCACATGGTTCCAATTTAAATAGATTTACTCTGTAAGCTACCAGCTTCCAAGCTGGTCTTCTGACCTGTACCTTACAGTTTGGCCATGCTCATTCTGTGCTCCCAGGAGGCCCCGGGCCTGGGCATCTTTGGGCTATGGGGCCATTAAGATGAAAACAGCACCTCCCCCTCCAATTTTGTGCACATCCATGTTCTCTATCAAGAAAAGGATAAACTGAAACACTTGATTTCCTACACTGCAAGCAGCACAGTGCCTGGCAACTGGGCTCATCTGGGCTCCTACTGTTTATCAGTTACTTGACCTTGGAAAGTTGTAGAATACACTGAGCCTCAGTTTCCTCATCTGTAAAGTGGAAATAACACAATTTATCTCTCAGCATTGTCAACAGGGTGACATGTCAGCCACTCATTCAGCTACTCAACAGACCTTGAATGGGGGCCTTGCTGTATACCAGATGCTGTTCTAATCACTGGGGACACATGTAAGATTTCCTGTTACCTGAGTATTTGAAGAGGGAGGACATATGCCAAAGGCAACTTCTAAACGAGCCCACTTCAGATGCCATGCATGCAGTGGGGGCTCTACAGCAAGGTGACATTACAGAGGATGGCTGCTGGGGGATGGGGACAGGACACCATGTAGAGAGGGGTCAGGGGAAGCCTCCACAAGGAGGGGACATTGGAACGAAGGCCTGGATGAAACAAAGCGATCAGCCATCCGAAGCTTTGGGGCAGAGGTATTCCAAGGCCGAGTAAAGACTGCATAAAGGTCCAGGACAGGAGGTCGCTCGGCATGTTTGCAGAAAAGAAAAGCCAAGGGATAAGAAATGCTTTGGAAACTATGATGCGCCATGAGGAAGTAGTCTTTCTACTCTGGCTCTTTCTGTCATTGAAGGAAAATATTCCCAGGCCATGTGAGTTACCTAAGCAGAAGTTTCCATGGTCAGATGAGTGGGGCAGCTGTAGACTAATGAGAACAGTCAGCTTGCTTTTTATCGCAGGGCTTCTCAGAGCCCTGAATGCTGGTGATGGTAGATTTTTCAGAGGAGGCTACGGTGCCCATCATTTTCCAAACTCTGATAAGTCTGGGACATTTCTTAGGGCAAGTATCTTCCAGAAGACACTCTTGGGAGTGAGGCATCCCTGGTTTTTTTTTTTTTAAATCACATCTGTACCTGTCTTACCGGCTTGAATCAGGAAGGAAAAGGGAAAGGGAGGTAGTATGTACGTACCGTGTATTGGCCACTATGTCTTACCTACATCATTTTCCTTGCATCTTCATTGTAACTCCTTAAGGTAGTATTAATACTCCCATTTTCAAGAAGAGGAGAGTGAGACTAAGCGAGTTTAAACTGCTCTCCCAAAGGCACTCAGTGTAGACAGAATTCCACTGTGGATCTGCCTTTCTGTCTCCTATGTCCCTGCTCTTCACTCTGCTTTCCTGGTCATTGGAAATGGTTGTGTGAACACATGTCTGAAAATGAGCAACATTACCCCAACTGCCTCTTCCAAATAACTCCGACACAGCCCCGTTGCTTCTGAAACACAAAAACGAAACCCAAAACAAAAGAAAAACCTCTGGCTTCATTAAAAAAAAAAAAAAACGTGGGGAGGATTTAATGCCTGTGAAGGCATTCAATAAAAATAACAAACAGAGGGGAAAAAAGAAGCTGCTTCTTAGAAGGGAGGAAAGTGGCTGAGCCCGGGATGAGGGAAGGCACACAGGTGATTTCATTAATGAAATTCTCACACCTGGGTGACGGTGGTGAGCCCCATGCAAAGATAATCAGATACTTACGACTTTTCCTTTTTTCTTATATAGTTTAATTAATTTAAATAAGCTGAAGGTCCACATAGAAGGAGATCCTTGCATCATCTGACAGCTGAAATGCCCAGCAGCTGCCCCCACCGCCAACCCAAATGGGCCCCCATCATGTACGTCATGCTCAAATAAGCCAGACAAGGCCAGAAGTTAAAGGCCACGAGTTCCACTCCTCCACTGTTCCTCGACTCGTGGTTTAACTTCTGTGGCTCTCACTTAGCTGCAATCACACCAGGGGGAAGTGGGGACAATAACGGGCAGGTTGTTTATGAATCCCTCTGGGTTGCTCAGATGCGGACAGCCAAAAAGACAGTATGCTCAACCTGGGAAAATAAAGGGGAAAATGCTCTGGGCACAAATGCTGCAGTGTCACTTAGGAAGTGAGACTGAGACAGAGTTACTCAGACAGGACTCAGTGTTCTGCCCAGAAAGGTGGCTACTATAAGAAGTACCTCTAGAAGGCTCTTTAACTTTGGAATTCCAGAAGCCAGGGGTGTGGTGGGACAGAGGTAAAATCTTGTAGTCGGATGCAGAGTCAGCCGCCTGCAGGGTCTAGGCCCACGGTATGAATGGCAAGGGGAGTAGAGCAAGGCACGTCCAGCAGGAGGCACACGCCAGCCGCAGCGACAGCCCTCCAGCCAGCTCGAGGTTGCCCAGTGGCACCAAGCACCTGCTGTTCCCAAATCTTCCGATTTCTTTCAGAGGAGCAATTCCGGTTTTTAATATTAACTCTCCAAATATTCAAATGCTGGCAACTAATTAAAGAAGGTAGCTAAGAAGGGCTAAACTCTGGTTGTTTATGGCCCAGTGTGGTCTGTGTGACCGCAGTCTTGAAACGTCTGATGAATTAGAAAAGAGCTTCACCCTCGGAAGTTTCAAGGGCTGGATTTAAATGCAGGTTCTGCCCCTAACAGGCTAGGTGACTTTGGGAAGCTCACTTCCCTGGCCTGGATCTTCGCTTTCCTATCCTCAAATGACGATGCAGACCCAGAGAATCTCCTAGAGCCCTCCCAGCTTCCAGAGATCATGGTTTTATGAGGACAGATCAGTAGTGGTGTAGAATTTCAGAGTCCTTTGGAATGGGGAGCAAAGTAGCCTTGGATAATCCCAAATGTTGACAAGGTTCTGGAACAAGGACTCTGAGAAACCCCCGACGAGAGTGTGTGCTAGATAACACTTGGATGAAGAGTCAGGCATGCCCAGTACAGCTGAAGACACACATACACTCGGGCCCAGCACTGCCATGGGCAAGTAGATCCCCCAGACCACTGACTCCCAACACAGGTTCTGAGAGGTGCCGGTGGTCCCTTTGCTGCTGGAGAAGCTGGGTGAGCCTGTGGTCTCTGGCCGCAACAAGATGCATTCTGGGCTCCAAATCTTACATATCAATTCCTATATGTCTGTTGAATGGGTTATTCCATGTGCGGGCTCCTATCAGTGCACAGACTTTTGGATCCCTTGACTCCGGCTTATTCACCCCTGCCCTCCAGCCACAGTCTAAGTCCATCCTGGCTGGAAAGGGTTAATCTACTCCCATGAGGAATTTATTCCTTCTAAAAGTTAGCTCCCTACCATAACTGCCTTTCTCAGGATGGGCTAGCATGGAGAAAGTGGGAAGAGTGAGGTAGAGGAAGAAAGAATGTCAAAAATAAGAGGGGCCTGAAGGAGGAAGGAAGGAAGGAGGAAGGGAAGCAAGGAGGTGGGAGGGAGGGAAGGAAGTTAGCTGTCTAAACACAAGGCCCACTGCATTTTATAATAAACTGCTCAGTCTCTAACACCACAGATAAAGAGAGTGTGTGTGTGTGTGTGTGTGTTAGACACACTGCAGCCTCAATTTATGGCTGTTGCTTTTCCTCACTGAAGAATCCTCTTAAACCCCCCCCACAAACCCTTTGACCCCCCCCCCCCCATCTTTCTCCTTCTCCTAACTGTGTGGGGCTGCGATTTGGCCAGAATTCCACAACTGGACCTCTCACTTGAAACATGAGCCTGTTTTCTTGGGCCTCTGAATTTATTCCAAGTACTGCACTGGGCCTGGAGACCCTTGAATCTAGGTCAGGAAACACCACCTGAATTGATTTTGCTGTAGTGATGCTTCTCCCGTGGCAGCCCACTAGACATCACGCTGCTCTCAGGAGAAGAGACAGAAAATGAGGAGGGAAACGGGGTGGGAGAGGAGGGGGAGGCAGGAGAGAAAGCCAGGAAGAATAGATGGGGAGGAGAAGGGGAGGGGAGGGAGAGGGGAGGAGAAGGGGAGGGGAAGGAGATGGGGAAGAGGAGGGGTGGGGGAGGGGAGAGAGAGGACTGGTGGGGGGGAGGGGAAAGAAACAGCACCTTTCCCTACCTGGGAAGCAGCTGAGTCAAGTGGGATGTTTCTACTACAGCCAGCAGAAATGTGTGCTATAGAAGTGGTGTTATTTGCCTTGGTGTTTTGAGAATGAAGAAAATCATCCTATGGCTTTTTTACAGTTGTTGCTTATTTTTCTTTTCTTTCCTCCTGGTTTGCTTGTTTTAATACATTTGCACATGTGCAAGGTCCTGTCTATTTGGGGACATGCCTCTTCAGCTCCCCAGGAGTGGCCGCCTTCCTGGATCACTCAGTATCTCCACCTGGAGCATTCAGAGGGTGGCCCTGCAGCCCAGCAGCCTTGGCTTTGAAGGCTCAGCCTCTCCTGGTGAAGTCCGAGCCCAGCACCAAGCCAGCCGAGATCCTCAGGGCTGCAGCTCCAACACTTCACTCAGTTTCACTAACCAAATGCTCACACGCGAGCAGCTGTGAAAAGTCCCCTTCTCTCCTAGATGTGCCTGACCCTCGCAGGCCCCATGTGTCTCTGTGGAGCAGACAAGGCAGGATTTTGCTTCTTACTGCCTGGCCTTGGCTCACTCACTCTGTCCATACCTCCCAGGACAGGTATGATAATGAAATAAGATAATAAATTCTGGTCTCCTCTTTTCCACTCACTCCTCCTAGCTCTTGGGAATAACAGACTGTTAGAAGTGGAAAGAACCACAGAGAACATCCCAATCCATCATTATCATTTTATAGATGAGAAAACTGAGGTCTGGAGAGGCAGAGTGACCGGCTCACAGTCTGCTTGCTGTAGGACCAGTCAGGGCCAGGGCAATGCTTTCCCTGGGATCGGTGTACTTCCACAGTAAGTCAAAGAACTCAACAAATACTTATCGATTGATTTGTTTCTGAGGTTAAACCCTTTTTCCTGTCTACTTTGGACACAGGAAATGTTCATTAAGAATTCAAAAAAGCCAGTGCTGGCTTCACTCAACTTCTGGATGGTCCTGGCGGCTGACTAAAGATGCAGAAAAGGATGGAGGGATTTGCGTTTTCCATTTTCCATCGACATTGTTTCCCTGGGTTCTGGGAATTAACCTATTTTTATAGTCTGGACAGCCTGGGATGAAAAAGCCCTCTTAGTTGGTAAAATATAACAATGAGTGATATTTTAGGGGCTCTTTTGCCTCTGAATGATTGCAACAGACTTTGTACAACAGAAACTAGAGGCAGTGGGTGCAAAGCCATGTGGTTTTGCACCCACCTTTTGTGTTGTTTGTGGCAATAGGGGTGTGTGAAGGGCTGGTGTCCCCACCCAACTCTTCCCTCTCCTTGCTCCCAGGTATAGAGGGAAGAGAGCAGAGCTCCCCTGTAGGGGGCCTCCCCCTGGGTAAGCCCACCAGGGCACTAACTCTCCTTCTCCAGTTGGCTCTTAGGAACCAAATGTGATAGATGCTGTGTGACCATGGATCAGTCCTTTCACTTTTGGGGCCCCAAAAATCAAGCAGGTAACATAGAATTTGGACACTTTGGAATTACTAGATGATCTCGGAGGTGGCTTCTAGCTCTGACAACTTTATGCAGAATTCCATGCAGAAAAGCACCACCATCCTATCGAAAGTGGCAATGGATGTTCTTTATTAATACATTATCTTTGCATGGTGCTTAACAGTTTACAAGAGCGCCGCAAGCTGCAGTGAACCATTTAACCCTCATGACCACCCTATGGGGTAGATATTATCCATTCATTCTAAAACAGAAAACTGGGACTCAGAAAAATGAAGTGACTTGTTCATGGACACACAGTCAGGAAGGGGCAGATTGAAACTCAGGCAGGGGCACCGCCAAAGCTCAATGCTTTCCAGGAAACACCACCCTCCTTAGCTCTCTGCCAGGAGCATTAACAGGCATGACAGAGTGATGTTAAACAGTTAAAAGATAAACTAATACTTCCAAACTCATTCTCTGAAGCCAGCATCACTCTAATACCAAAACCAGGCAAAGACCTCACCAAAAAAGAAAATTACAGACCAATATCCCTGATGAACATAGATGCAAAAATACTCAACAAAATATTAGCAAACCGAATTCAAAAATACATCAAGAGGATCATACACCATGATCAAGTGGGATTCATCTCAGGGATACAAGGATGGTACAACATTCGAAAATCCATCAACATCATCCACCACATCAACAAAAAGAAGAACAAAAACCACATGATCATCTCCATAGATGCTGAAAAAGCATTTGACAAAATTCAGCATCCATTCATGATTAAAACTCTAAAGAAAATGGGTATAGATGGCAAGTACCTCACATCATAAAGGCCATATATGACAAACCCACAGCCAACATCATACTTAACAGCGAGAAGCTGAAAGCTTTTCATCTAAGATTGGGAACAAGACAGGGATGCCCACTCTCTCCACTGTTATTCAACATAGTACTGGAGGTCCTAGCCATGGCAATCAGACAAAACAAAGACATACAAGGCATCCAGATTGGTAAAGAAGAAGTCAAATTGTCACTATTTGCAGATGACATGATATTGTACATAAAAAACCCTAAAGACTCCACTCCACAACCCCTAGAACTAATATCTGAATTCAGCAAAGTTACAGGATACAAAATTAACACACAGAAGTCTGTTGCTTTCCTATACACTAATGATGAACTAACAGAAAGAGAAATCAGAAAAACAATTCCATTCACAATTGCATCAAAAAGAATAAAATACCTAGGAATAAACCTAACGAAGGAAGTGAAAGACCTGTACTCTGAAAACTACAAGACACTCCTAAGAGAAATTAAAGAGGACACTAACAAATGGAAATGCATCCCATGCTCTTGGCTAGGAAGAATAAATATTGTCATAATGGCTATACTACCTAAAGCAATCTACAGATTCAATGCAATCCCTATCAAAATACCAACAGCTTTCTTCAGTGAACTGGAACAAATAATTCTAAAATTCATATGGGATCACAAAAGACCCCGAATAGCCAAAGCAATCCTGAGAAGGAGGAATAAAACAGGGGGAATTATGCTCCCTGATTTCAAGTTCTACTACAAAGCCACAGTAATCAAGACAATTTGGTATTGGCACAAAAACAGACCCACAGACCAGTGGAACAGAATAGAAAATCCAAACATTAACCCAAATATATACAGTCAATTAATATATGATAAAGGAGCCTTGGATGTACAATGGGGAGATGACAGCCTCTTCAGCAGCTGGTGTTGGCAAACCTGACAGCTACATGTAAGAGAATGAAACTGGACTACTGTCTAACCCCATACACAAAAGTAAACAAAATGGATCAAAGACCTAAATGTAAGTCATGAAACCATAAAACTCTTAGAAAAAAACATAGGCAAAAATCTCTTGGACATAAACATGAGCGACTTCTTCATGAACATATCTCCCCGGGCAAGGGAAACAAAAGCAAAAATGAACAAGTGGGACTATATCAAGCTGAAAAGCTTTTGTACAGCAAAGGACACCATCAGTAGAACAAAAAGACATCCTACAGTATGGGAGAATATATTCATAAATGATGTATCCGATAGGGGTTGACATCCAAAATATATAAAGAACTCACACACCTCAACAAACAAAAAGCAAAAAATCCAATTAAGAAATGGGCAGAGGAAATGAATAGACATTTCTCCAAAGAAGAGATTCAGATGGCCAACAGGCACATGAAAAGATGCTCCACATTGCTAATCATCAGAGAAATGCAAATTAAAACCACAATGAGACATCACCTCACACCAGTGAGGATGGCCAACATCCAAAACACAAACAACAACAAATGTTGGTGAGGATGTGGAGAAAAGGGAACCCTCCTACACTGCTGGTGGGACTGCAAATTATTAGTTCAACCATTGCGGAAAGCAGTATGGAGGTTCCTCAAAAAACTCAAAATAGAAATACCATTTGACCCAGGAATTCCACTCCTAGGAATTTGCCCTAAGAATGCAGCAGCCCAGTTTGAAAAAGACAGATGCACTCCTATGTTTATCGCAGCAGTATTTACAATAGCCAAGAAATGGAAGCAACCTAAGTGTCCATCAGTAGATGAATGGATAAGGAATAGGTGGTACATATACACAATGGAATATTATTCAGCCATAAGAAGAAAACAAATCCTACCATTTGCAACAACATGGATGGAGCTAGAGGGTATTATGCTTAGTGAAATAAGCCAAGCAGAAAAAGACAAATATCAAATGATCTCACTCATATGTTGAGTATAAGAACAAAGAAAAAAACTGAAGGAACAAAACAGCAGCAAACTTACAAAACCCAAGAACGGACTAATAGTTACCAAAGGGAAAGGAACTGAGGAGGATGGGTGGGAAGGGAGGGACAGGGGGAAAAGGGGCATTACGATTAGCAGAGATAATGCTGGGGGGCACTGGGAGGGCTGTACAACTCAGAGAAGACAAGTAGTGATTCTACAGCATCTCACTATGCTGATGACAGTGACTGTAATGGGGTTGGTGGGGGGGACCTGATGAAGGGGATAGTTTAATAACCATAATATTGCACATGTAATTGTAGATTAATGATACCAAAATAAATTATAAAAAAATAAAATAAAATAAAGATAAACTCCTAGACCACTGGGGGGATCTCAGGGGCTAGGTTTGGGGAAGACAGAGAGATTTACCCATCACAGTGATACACGCAGTGAACTTGGAGGAGCAAATCCAGCCCTCCCCCTACCACCTAAATCTAGATGGGTTATGCCTCCTCTGATATTTAAGAAGTAGAATATTGCAGTATTTCAGAGCGGAAAAAGAGTAAGCCATTTATCCTTTCTTTGTTCCAATGAGGAAGGAATTACCCCCCAGAGAGGGACAGTGATGTTCCGGGGGTCACCCTGCAAGCCATCACCAGCTTGGGGACAGCCCGCCGGGAGCAGGGGCTCCTCTTTCTACCACACATCTTTGCTTCCTTCTCTCACCCCTGGAAGTTAGATGTGTGTGGGCCTCTCAGGTCCAAAGGCAGAGCCAGCTAGGGGCCAGAGCACAGGGAAGAGAGGAACACACAGACTTCTTACAGCAACACACATCGCTGCCCAGGTCCAGATTTCCTACAAACAGCCCAGGGCATGTAGACCGGGTCTCTCACCTCTGCTCAGCAGGGCTGTAGGTCTCCCCTCTCTGGCAGCTGCTAAGGGTGACGGGGTCAAAGTTGTCGAAGGAGCGAAGGGCCACCCCAGAGATGGCAACCAGGGGTGAGCTGAAGCTCACACGCACCGCCTGGCTGTGGTAGAAGGGCCGGCTGAGGTCATGGAGCACAGGGATGATCAGCGGATTGTTCCTGCAGCTCAGGACATGGAGGCCTGTCAGGGGAGACAGAGGGCCGAGGGGCCAGGCTCATTACTCAAGGCCAGTCACGCCCTCCCCAACGGGCCCTTCCCGAAGCCCCCAGACCCTTTCATGTCACTGCACAAAAGCACCATTGGGTGGCCAGTGGGATTTTGAGTTTGATTGAAAGTTTCTTTGTCTGCCTTTTTCTCTTGGTTCCAAATCTTTCCAATCCCCTTGCCTCCCTGCCCCCTAAGCTTTCCCTTCACCTAGCGCCCACAACCCCTCTCCCCCCACCAAATGGCCACCCCTTGGCCAAGCATCACTGGCCCTCACCTCCCCACACTGCATTAGGGCTTGATGGTCTGGGTTGTTAGTTTTCAGGCTGCCTTCCCTGTCAGTCATAATGATAATGAAAATAATTCTCAGCAACAGGCCATTCCCAGGGTACACACTTGCTCTCACTTTGTCTTGGACCCTGGAAGCAGCCCTGTGAAGTAAGGACCATGGACGCGTCTGCAGAGGTGAGGCAAAGGGTCATGGACAAGGGGCACATACCCAGCCAGCAATGTAAAGGCCAAGTTGAATCTAAGCTTGCCCCATTCAAAAGCCCTCAGTTCTTTCTAGAACAGGGAAGGGGTCCCTGGGTTTGGAAGAAGGAAGGGAGCAGGCCATGGAGGAAAGGACACAAAGAAGGAGAGGGAAGGGAATGGTGAGGGGTGTGGAGAGGGCAAAGGTGGTGAGATGGAAGCTGGCTTTGCTGTCTGATGGAGCTCACTTCAAATCACGGTTTAGCCACTTCCTAATGCTGGGACACCAGCAAGCCCCTAAAACTTAGCTTCTGCATCTGCAATATGGGATGATCTGGTCAACCCAGTGGGCGCCCTCCTGCGGCCAGACCCCCGGAACTGCAAGGCCTCTGCAGAGGATTCTGGGATGCTGCAGGCAGAGGACAGGGGCCTGGTGGGGAGGGCCAGGGACATGTGGAAGCCTCAGGCACTGAGGGGCAGGATCCGAGGAGCTTCGGCAGAACCCGACTTCCCCCCTTTCACCAAAAAGCCTCTCCTCAGAGCCCTCTGCAATGCTGGGACAGCTATGAAAATATTTGCTTCTCACTTAGGGAAATTTCCCAGGAATCCAGATAAGTCCAGAGGGGCTTCTTTCTCTTTATTAATATGTTCCCCCTTGCCTTTAAAACTAACTAACTAAGTAAACATAAAAACAAAACAAAAAAACCCTCCCTGCTCCCTTGGCTTCTGCATGACCCTGAAATGACCCTTGTCTGCTGGCTCCCTTCGGATCTTTGAAACAAGCTCCCTAGGGAATGGTGCAGGCCCAGCTTCCCGCCTGGACTTCGGTGCTGGCCTGGGGTTCGAAACACCCAGTGTGGCTGCCCGGGAGATGCCGGGCAGGGTGTGCTGGACACCAGGGAGGGGCAACAGGAGTTTCTTGGTGCCAGGTCTTGTGCTGTCACAGTAGCGGTTCATCTAATAGCTAGTGTGTCACGCCCATGGTAAAGTGGTGTGGGCGTCCCCACTGCGCACAGGAGGAAACAGGACTCCAGGTGAGGCATGGATAAACTGAGGAGAGCGCTCACATTCCCAAGGGATCCACACCCAGGTGTCAGCTCCAGAGCTGGGGCCCTCTCCTCTGTGCCGTGCCGGCGCGTCTGCGGAGAGGTGGAGGAGGTGACAGCACTGGCTCCTCTCCCTGTGGGCCCTGTGGGGGGCTGCTGCTCAGGGGCAGGGCCCAACACCTCACCTGCTTCCCCACTCCGCACACTGACCTTCTCTTACTTCTCCTCCCATGGGGAACTCGGGCCGGTGTGCTGGGGACACGGCTGCTGCTTTGGAGGTACCCATGGGTGCCTCTGGGAACAGGGGAAAGAACGGCTGGCTATAAGTCCAAAAACCTGGCTGCCTTCCTGTCTTCCTGCATCCATTAATGCCTCTCTTTGGGTCTCAGAAGCTGATATGAACACTGGAGAAATGGCCTCTGTGCGGTCTCCTCCCTGGGGTTTTCCGAGGACTAGATGGGGTGCCTGAGGTTACAGGTGCCTACAGAAGGGAGGTATTGAAGGGAGGACTTTAACATTGACCCATTTTCTCCACATCTGCCAGATCCAGGCTTCTCGGGATACCCAAACACATCCTGGGTTGAAGGCAACCAGATTGCCAGGTAAGAAGCCAGAAAAAGGACAGGGGAGGGAAGAACTCATTCTCAGCTGGTCCCGATGGCCTCGCGTGGGCAGATGTGGAAACAGGCACTGGGAGCAAGCCTCGCGTGAGAGAACACGCTCACCTAGATCGTGGCTCTGATCTTTGGTATCGAGCAGCTGCACGCTGATGGTCTCCTGCTTTTGGTCCCCATAATAGGTCCCATCAGTCACCAGGTGGACAATGACTGCTGTCGCAACCATTGGCTGAGAAAAGTACGCCTGAAATATAGAAGACACAGGAGGGTCACACCACTGTCTTGTGGTGGGGAAGCAGCTGTGCCATGGGGGTTTCAAGCAGGCTCTTCCATTTCAGGAGCTGGGCTCCTCTTCAAGGGCCCCTGATGGGAACAGGGAGGCAGTGAAACCTCGTAGGGAAGGGCACAGGCTCTGAGGTCTGCAACTCTTCCAATCTTGGATCCGCTCTGACTAAGCTGTGTGATACTGAGCGGTGGCTGTGCCTCTCTGGGCCTAAGTGCCTTTACGTCTAAGTGGCAGATTAAGTACATAGCTCTATCACAGAATGGCTGTGAGGAGCCAGTAAGATGAGAGTAAAGTATCTGGCATATCCTAGAGATACAAAAAATGGTACTTATTATTGTTCATCACTTCTTCATGCTCATTAACGCCTGTGCCATGCATCAAGGAGACAAAACTAAGTAAGACAGCCCTCACATTCCTGCCGACTATGGAGTTCAAAGTAGGTCAGCGACATGCAGATAGTAATTCAGTACAATGCGCAGTCCTTAGTCAGGAATATGGACCCACAGATAGCTACATAATCCCATGTGACAAGTGTCCCCCAACAGATGGCCAAACACGTGTAGGACTAGAAGAGAGGGAACAGTCACTTCTCTCTGTGGGGATCAGCAAAGACTTCTTCTAGAAGGAGAAGGCAACCTTAAAAGGCCCTGAATAATGAATAGGAGGTCCCAGGCAGACAAAAGGTATCCATCTAAATTTTCTGTGAAAGCTGGAGTGACTAGGGGCATTCCATGAGCAATTAAGGGACTCTGCTAAGTGTTTTGTCCCCATCTTTACAATTAACACCATCAGTGGGTAGATGAAGCATCTTGAGAAAGGGTCACGGGAGTCACTGCTTCCCGGGGGCCACTACTGGAGAGTCTAGGCTCTCAAAGTTTTGGCTTACCCGGAGCCAGAATGTGGTCTGAGTCAGCTGTGAGTGTGGGTAGTTGATCATGCAGGGGTACCAGGCGTGCTGGGAAATGCCTTCACTGAGATCTATCACCTTGGTTCGACACACCTGGAAAGAGATTTTTAAAAACGTTTTAGAGGGTCTCAGAGGTTGAATTAAGTTCAATTTGACTTTTATTATGTACCTATTTTATTCTTGGCATCACAGGAAGAAACAGGAATAAAGAGACAAGAGTCTATTCCAGGAGCCCTCATTCTAACATAGAAGAGGGAATCCTCAGCACTATTAAGGCAAGAACAGATAACGTGTCCTGGTAGTAGAGGTGACAAAGAAATTCTCATAGGACAAATCCTGGAGGAGATGACATTTGAGTTGGGTGTGGAAGAATGGAGTAGAAAGAGTGGAATGGCACTGTAGGAGTTGGAACAGAGGCAAAGGCTCAGAGGAAAGCAGAAACCCAGAATTATTTAGGTTGTGATAAGCTGCCTGGTATTATTAAAGCTTGGGGAGAGTGGCAGAAAAGGTAGGTTGAGGATCTCACAAAGTCTTGGATACGAAGCAGACCATTTTAGAACAAACCTATAAATTTGCCCAAAGCCATATTAACAACAGAACAAAGATTATGACAGTATGGGCATTTGCTTGTCCCCAAAGAAATTCAGTATATGTATTTATTCTCATAGTCACACATATTCATTTCTCAATCACAGATATACCAACTGGTGTCCATAGAACCACAAAGCACATATAATTGAACAGAATTCTTCAAACTTAGGAGTTTCTTGGGTATCCAGATGTCATTTCATTCATTGGCTCCTTCATTCATTCAAAAGCCATATGTATTGGGTAACTGCTATTTGCCAAGCACTCTGGGACAAGACAGTGGACAAGACACAGATGCTGAGGGGCTTAGAGCTGACAATGTATGCAGATACTCATCAAGTAATCACATACGCATACCTAACTGTAAACCGTAGAGTAGAAAACAGAAAAGTGCCATGATGGCAAAGGATAGGGACAGTTGAGTTGTTCTTGAGATTGGTCAGACCTTACCCCACAGAAGATCATTCCATACTAATGCTTTTCCTCTGATCTCTAATGTGGCTTCTCTCTCAAAACTGCCCTGTGAATTTGGACCTGTCATTCCACATCTGCGGGTCTCAGTCTACTTATCTGGAAAGTAAAGCTAACCTAGAGAATGCCAAGGATTTTATAAGCTATGCAAAAAAAAAAAAGCGAGATAATCTAAATCATCGTAAACAGACATAAAACAAACAGAAAAGTAAAGAAAAGAAAGGAAAAAAGAGGAAGTATATATAAGGATTAAGGATATCTACTCCAGCAGTATCTACAGTAGCAAAAGATTGGGAATCGTTTACATGTTCATCTGTTGGGGCCGGGGTGTATAAAATATGAGATATTCACATGATAGAATTTTATACAGCAAAAGATATCAAGAGGACTAAACTAGATTCAAATATAGAGATGATACTAAAAATATTTAACAGCCAGTTCTATATGGGTTCTGGCAATCAAAATGGAAGCTGGAGTCATGAGTTCAAAGATATCAACAAGGAGAGTTTGCAAAAAATAGCCGTGAGTGAAAAAAAAGAACAAAGTACAAGTGGATAAGTACAGGGTGATGCATTTATAAAAATGATGCAAAGCAAGACTCTATATTGCCCAGGGATTCCTATAGATCAGCGTTGATCCTATAGATCCACCCCAGTTGATCTTAAGACCATCTATTAAAGATGGAGTGGAAAAGCTATACATCAGATTCACTCATCACACTCAAGAAAAAAATGCATAGCTGCATTGTGATCTACAACTGTAAGCATCATTTTTTTTAAATAAACTTTTGGTTTTGGAGTAATTTTATATTTACAGAAAAGTTGCAAATATAACACAGCATCTCATACACCCTTTATCCAAAGTCCCTTAATGCTGATATCTTCATCAATTGATTCATAAAACCTCAACTAGAGGAAGACAAGTTGCTTAGCCAACTTTGGAGAATCACAAATTGTCACCCAGGAAGTTCTGCACTGGTGTGCTGGCTTGGATGAAGGAGACCTGGTTCTGGTCCAAGCTCCCTCAAAACGCGGCGTGTGATTTGGGATTAGTTACTTTAACTCTTTGGGCCTCGGTGTATCTTTCACATTTGAATGTTGGATTTGGTCACAGGTTTTCAGCCAGCCACCTGTGGAGTTTTAGGGTTCCTTGGAGGTGTCAGTCTGGGGGTCAGGATGTGAGATGTACTTGCTTCCTGCTGCACTGTATCAACCTGAGCGTCTCCTCTCATCTGTTTTATATATGGGCCTGCCTTACAATGTTTCATTTAAAACTGCTCTAAAAACATTGAAAAGTATTTAAACTTGTTTGTTGCCAAAGATGTCCCTCCCACCCACCCACCCCTGCAAGAAATCAGTGAGTTCTGGGGATACAGAATTAGTTTCCTGAATGTCACAGGTAGCTTCTTCAGTAGAGTAGAGAGAGGTGCCCAGAATCAACCATCTCATTGAAAGGAATTAGGTGGTCGCTTCAGTTTTTTAAATCTTTAGGAGCTTACCAGCAAGGAGGAGTCTCTGGGTAAAACATAGCCACTTTTAATGGCTGGAAAATGTTTTCAAGTTTATTTATTTTTCTCAAAAACAACTGGGACTGAGTTTAGGGAGATCTGCCAGGGGATTGTGTTACATTTTACAACAGTGCGAGGCTTCGCATAAACTATCTATGGCATTTGAAATCCAGGCCAGCAATTCGACATGTATCATTTTGGAATTCTTTCCCCTTGTGTTCTTAGCTGCCAGTAACCCGGCAGAGCGTGGTTGAGCACATCCCTGGAGGGCTGGAGTGGGGCGCTTATCTCTGCATCTTACGCATGCACAGTCAGAGAAGGCTCAGACATGGACCAAGCCCTCTCATTGCTTAAATACAACTTCTTTCTTATCTCGTCAGCTCTATCAGCCCTAGACAGGGCTTTAGAGGAACACGCTGCTGTGATTTTATTCTCCTGTTTTCTCGTAGTTTTGTGTTTGTTTCAAGCTGGCCGCAATCCTGACCAGGGACAGTCAGAGTAGATCAGAGAGGAACAAACAAATCCAGCTGAACCTTTGCCCAGAGCAAAGCCCCAGTTGATCTTAAGACCATCTATGGTTCTGGGGAAGTGGGGGAGGCTGCAGGGGAAAGAAGCCAGCACTCACCGGCCTCCTGCTTCTACAGACCTTGCCTGAAATTGCTCACTCAGTAGCCATTCAGTGAGGGTATATGGCACACTGGGCTCCAAACCCGGAGGGAAAGAGCTTGTGTGTGGTCACAACGTTTGTCCTTAGAGATACAAGTGTGACCTCAAGTGACTGATTCTATGGGGTACTCTGTTTCCATCCACACTCTTTTTTGCACCTTCCAAAACAGCAAATCCGACTCCATAAAGCATTATTACACACTACAGATTTTACTGAATGTTTTGTGGGCGAGCAAGCAGGAGTGTTACATTGCACACTCCATGTGGCCTTGCACTCTCCCACTAAAACCCTGACTTTCTCTTCACTCATCATCTCCCCTCCTCCAGCATCACTGGCGCTACTGACCTTCCGTATCTCTCCCAACCCTACTACTTCCCAATCTGCTTCTTTCTCAAATCTCACATACAGCCATTCTGCTCTCCCTTTAATTCTCTACTCTTGCACACACAAATCCTCCTAATGATGCCAAGGGCTCTGCCCAGGCCCTTGCCCCAGGGATGTCAGGGGTTTGAGCATAGTAACCTTTTGCCTTCTCTATCACGTTAATATGAACAAGATCTGATTCCTCCCTCCAATCACTTCCTGCCTAGTGGAATACATCCAGATGCTCTAGAAATAACAGCACCTCTAGGCTTCATGTTGCCCTAAAGAGATAAAGAGGGGGTGTCTTACAGCTAAAACCTATCTTTCTGCATCACCCACCGATATGTTCACTGCAGTATTGTTCACAATAGTCAAGATATGGAAACAACCTAATGTCCACCAATAGATAAATGGATAAACAAAATGTGGTATCTTCACACAATGGAATATTATACAGCCTTAAAAAGGAAATTCTGCCATATGTGACCATATGGATCAATCTTGATGACATTACACTAAGAGAGATAAAGCATACACAAAACGAGAAATACTGCATGATTCTACTCCTTAAATGGTCAAATTCATAGAATCAAAGAGTGGAATGGTGGCTGCCAGGGGCAGAAGAGGGAGGGAAAAAAAGGAGTTGCTAATCAGTGGGTGTAAAGTTTCAGTTATGCAAGGTGATTACACTCTAGAGATCTGTGGTTCGACACTGTGCCTATCGTCAACAATATTGTATTACACACACAAAAATTTGCTACAAGGGTAGATCTCTTGTTAAATGTTTTTACCGTAATGAAACAAATCAAATGCTATTTTGAATGACGAAAATACTGATATTCACTGAATGAATGAATACATTAATAAATACATGATCTAGGGAAGGAGAAAAAAGAGAAATTCATATAATGGTGCTAGGCAAAGAGCAGATATGGTTGGACTGTCATGCAACCCTTACTTAAGTCTTCTCCCTGTTGGAGGAGGGGTACCCAGAGTCTTCTTGATTACTTCAGGGACAGAGAACTCACTTCCATTTGTAGACAGCCCTATTTACCTTTGGACAGCTCTTCCCAACAGCCAGGGGGAGATGTCTGACTGCACTTCCTTCTACTCTTTTCCTTTAAGTAACGGTACTTACAAGCTTTCTTATTTTAGAGTTTCAGAGTTAGAGGGATTTGAATAGGTTATCTACTGAGACCTTTCATCCTTCAGTGGTCAAAAGAACATAGCAAGCAGGTGGCAAAATTGTTATGAAAATGCAAAATTTCCTGGCTTCCAGACTGATTGATGCCTTTTTCATACCTGTGTTCTGTACCTCAGTCCTACTTTGTTGTGTAAAACCAGCTCCAGTGAGATTTCTTCCCTTTCGCTTGAGAATTCATGCAGAAACAGCAGAGAGGAATCGTGGTAGCCATGCTACTCTCTTCTCTGGGAAACCCAGCCCTAGGTCTTTGAAGGAAGCCGAGCAGGTCACTGCTTCTCAGCCCCATTACAGCACCTTCAGGGACTAGGGGCAAGAGGCCACTATTCCCCTTGGCCCTGTGGGGCATCCCTCATCTTTAGCACAACCCCTTAGACTACCTGTCATCCTCCGAGATGCCTGTGTTTACCTCAATACCACCCACGGAAACAGGAGAAGCCAGTCCGTTCTGGCTGCGTCCCTATTAGCTGGACATCTCTCCCACTCTCAGCTTCCCCATCTGTGAAATGCAGTGGCCGTGTTGAATGAGCTCAAAGTGCCCCAGGAGCCTAAGGACACCCACAGTAATAATATCCACCAAGAGTCTCACAGTCACAGTACGATTCAATCCTCACAATCACTCTGTGAGTTTGGAATCATTGTCCCATTTTTCTGACGAGGAAATGAGGCACAGATGCTTTAAATAACTCTTTCAAGGTCATATACCCAGTTATGCATGCCAGCCAGAAGTTGGATATAATCCCTCTGATTCCACGTCCTGCGGACTCAGTCACAAAGCACCTCGATTTTTGCTTATCTTGGTCAAAACCTCTGCTTTCCCAGACGGAAAAGAGGGCGCCAGTTACCACTGTCTCTGCCTCCGGTTGTTTCATGGGCTCTCCCTACTCCAAAGGTCCCTGTAACTAACATTCCAAAGGGAAAAATTAATCATATCATCCTGCTACCTATCACCCCCTCCATGGCTGCCCACGGACCACAGAATGGAAAGGTTCCTAGATACAGAGGACTTCAGGAGCTGGCTTCAGCCACGTTCACCCCTTCCGTGCCCGCCGCTCCTCCTCCCCACGCAGCAGGCAGGCATCCACACATGAGCATGCGGTGCTCCCTTCTGTTTGGATGACCGTGGACTCGGCCACCATGCCTGTTGCCCAGCCTTCTCCCTGCCCCTCCCCTCACTCCCTCCACTTCACTGGACTGCCCATTTTGTGAGATATTACACATCAAAGTCAGTCTCAAATACCACCCCTTCTCTGAAAGACTTTGCTCAGCCCCAGGCAGAATGAATTGCTCTTTCTTATGTGTCCATATAGTTCTTCTTACGTATATAGCTTGGTTCCAGCACTTGTCAAGCTGGATTACCATTGTTTAGAGCTCACTCTTATCCCTTTAAACTCTGAAGACTTCCAAGGTGAGAACCATATTTGCTTACCCTCAAATAAATCCTAGCAGATAGCCTAGCACACAGGACACAATAGGTGCCCAGCGAACAACCGTAACAGCAGCAGCCCCATATACTGGGTGTCTGTTCTATGCTGGGCATGGTTTTAAGGGACTCTATTATGTTCTAAATCATGTGATCCTTATGAAAACTCTGTGAAGCACATACTATTATTATATCCATTGATAGACAAGGAAATTGAGCCTCAGTAATTTGCCTAAGGTGGAAAAACTAGTGAGTAGAACCAGGATTCAATTCCAGGCACAAACTCAGCCCACGCTTTAAACATTTTGCAAATGTTGACTTGAAAAGGGCCTTCCTACGTATCACTCAGGACTGTTATGGAGGATGGAATTGGGATTTCTCCTAGTTGCCTTCTCCTGGCTTCCTGAATAGAGGTGGATCAGTAGACCACAGCAGGTCTGCCCTGGGGCAGGGTGGTGTGGTCCCAAGAGCCCTGGATTGCCAGGAAAGGGGCCTGCCTACCATAACTGACTCAAATGCTTATGTCCTCTGACACCTGTCCTTCCAACTGGTAGAGGACAGAGTAAGAAAAGCCCTTTCAGTTCTGACAGTTTGCCAGCTTTTGACTGCCAGCCTCTCCCGAGTGAAAGCTGCTGGAGAATGTGGCCTCTGCAATGAAGTGGGATTGTGCTCTTGGCCTCTGTGTCGACTCAAGGATACTAGGAGGTGGAAGGCTAATTTCATGGCCAGTTTTCTAAGATGGCCAGAGGAGTAACATAAATGTGTACTGCGGCTACTGCAGCAATGTATTTTTTGTTTTGTTTTGTTTTTCTTTTCTTTTTGTGTATGCTACAAAGGGAGTTGTTAAGTTCTTCCTCCCTGAGCTTTGGGATCATTGGCTGTTTGAGCTGGGAGGGTCCTCAGGGATCTGATTCCAGCCATCACATCTGATAGATGGATGGGAACAGAGCACAGTGAGGAGGGGAGAGGCCAGCTGGAAGGTCCACTGTGAGTTCCTCTGGGATGGGCCATAATGTCTGGTGGTGCCTGGAGGTGCCTGGGTTGACAGAAGCAGAGGCCTCTGTCTGATGCCCCAGGATGTAGGGACTCCCGTCCACCCCAGCACCGCCAGCCACTACAGTCATCACCGCCCCAAACCCCCTCCTTTACCCAAGACTGCTTTCAATTAGAGGAGTTAATGATGTCTTGCTTTCAAAGGGTTTTTTAAATCCAGTTTATCTTCCACCCACACACGATGTACACAAAGGCGGGGAGACGGAGGGAAAACATAGGGAGTGGGAGTTCTGGTATTTTTCCCACATAGGGGAGATGCCATGAGGTTTCTATTGAATTTCGCTTTTACAGATTTACAGGCCCTTCTGTCAATCACAGGAGGGAGGAAGTGTTCGTCAAACCTCTAGCCCACCCTCTCCAATTTCCGCTTTCAACCCAAAGGGACCTAGGAATGGGCCTGATAGAAAACGAGAGGACAAGGAATAGGGAGGGGAGGGTGTGGGGGCGTGTGGTGACAATAATAACACATATAAAGCACAAGTGTGTGCGCACATGCACATGCATGCGCGTGCACACACACACACACACACACACACACACACACACACACACACCACATTCCCCAGGCAGTGTTTCCAAATATTTCTACTTAGGCCACATTTTAACCTCAGCTTGTGGATCCAAGGCCAAGTTATTTCCCCAAGAATTACAGCATTGCAAGAGGGGCAATGTTTCCAGATATGAAGCCTACAGGAGGGAAGACATGCTGGGAGGCAGTGTAACCGGCCACAGCTATGAAGGACCTTAGAAGACTGGGACACAGAGTAGCCCAGGTGGAATAAAGCCACCTCTGTGAAACTGGCTTGGCTGTTCCTTACAGAATGCGCTGCTACCTCCTCAGTGCTCCCAGTGGGGTGGGAAAAGGCACCAACTCCTAAGGGCGGCCCTCCAGGACTGATGCTGCCGAGCATTATCTCATCTGGTCCTCGTAATAACCCTGAGGAATAAGCGTTTTTGTCCCCATTTTAGAGATAAGGACTCTGAGGTCTGGAAGACATTGGTCACTCCCCCACAGTATAGGGGTCAAAGCCAAGTGGTGTGACTCAAAGTCCCATCCTGTGGCCAGGCTTCCCAGTAACTCTGTCACACACTTTATGTAACACACTGCATTCTGGGTCCTCGCCTGTCCATCTGTCTCCTTGCATGCGCTTCAAGGATAGGTCTGTGCCTGATTTATCTCTTCTCAATGGTGTCTAATGCACATCCCTGGGTGGGGCTCAGAGAGTATTGCCTACGCTGAACTGATGTGGCTTTTCCAAGGCTATATACGTGATTCAGGAGTGATGTATTTGACCCAGAAGCCAAGGTCTCCATAGGCCCAAACCAATGTGCTGAGATAATAATCTTACCATGTGGTACAAGGAAGGCACCAGAAGATCCAGGATTCATTCACGAGTGCTTGAAGGGCTGCAACCAGCCCAGCATACCACCTAGGCTCTTACGGAGTTATATTATAAATGTGATGTGCAGTAAATACGAGGATGACAATAATAACTGATATTCACAGTGACTCTCCCATTAGATTAATGCAGCCCAGAGCCTGTTTGATTTCATGATTTCACTTAGTCCTTACAGCCACCCTGTGAGAAAGGTATTACTATAACCTCTCCTTCCCAGGTGAGAAACTGAGGCTGACAGCTAACAGAAAGTGCCATGGCTCTTGAGCCTCTTGGACCAGACTAAACATGCATGTGGCATCGGTGCAGTCACTCTCCCATCTCTTGCCCAGAACAGACATCATTAACTATGTAGTGCATACTGTTCCCCTAAGTGTACATCTCTGAATCCCTCTTAACAAAGCACTATGGAAGGCCACTCATAATTGGTCAGGGTTGGCCCAGGAGATGAACTTATTTGCAACCCTTGAACTTGGCTGTTGGCTCACTGGGGGCAAAACTCTGGTCTTGCTTGTTACATCTTCAGTATTAAGAGCAGAGGAAGGCTGAAAGTACATACTAAGTAAATATTAGATGAATAAAAGGATGAACTAACAGTAACAATAAATGTTAATGATCTTTTACTACATCTCAGGTTTGCTAACAGTGTTTTCACATTCTTTATCTCAACTGATACACATATGATCACCTGCAACCCCAATGTTCCAATTCCAGGGTCAGGGCCTCTTCCACTGGCTGCAGACAACTGTAGTCTTCTCCCGCCTGAGTTCTTCTCCCACTCTCATGCCCATCCTGATGGCCCCCCTATGCCTCTTACTCTAAACTGACAGCTAAATATTGTAAACTTAAGAGCAACTGAGGGTTAACAGATACACAACATCACACATACACAAACCCCTTCAATCCCCTCCTCCACTCTCTGTTTTACATACTCAATATCAATGAGAGAGAGGCAGAGAGAGAGAAAGCAAGCTAGGGTCTCTTTTCTGACCACTAGAAACAAATATCACTTTTGCCAGGCCTCCAGAGCAGCTTTCCTCTCTGATGCCTGCCTTACAGAGGCGGGTGGGGGTGGGGCGGGCATGGCATGCATTGCCTTTCTTCAATTTCAGGATTTATTATTTGGCATGGACAGATAATCAAGCAAAGAGGCATTTCCTGTGTACAGGGAGGGTGTGCAGAGCAGAGAGATGCTTCCCACCCAGGGTTCTGGAAATAGTAGCAGACCTTAGGGCCTCCACCTAGGAGACACGTCCAGATAAGATAACTTGGCATTTGATGCCCTCCAGCCTTGGAGCTCAGCTCTGGGGTGATTAACACCTCATTGCCCCCGGGGTCTGTCCCTAATGCATTAGGCATTTCACACTCCCTAGGGGTCTAATATCCTCCAGGCCTGCACTTCCCTCCCCCATTCCACACACACGTCTGATATCCTGTGGTTTGGGGTGCAAACTCTTGGACTGATCAAGTGATCACGGAGAAAAAGTCTAGGCTTTCAAAAGGAAGGGTGCAAAAAAAAAATCATTTAAGATGTCACTGGTCTATAGCATACTAAAATTTTTATAGAGGGGGACACCAGATTTCTTAGAGGAGAAATTGTTCAGAATCATAGAATTGGTTCTTGGGGACAGCTTGTTCAATTGCTTACTTTCACAGATAGCAGCTCAGGATTTCTAGGGACAGAAACTGGATATCCCAACCTTCTAAGGGAAAACTTTATGCAAGAGGCCTAAAGAAACATCCATGATGGACGGCAAAGCCAAAGTAACTTATTTGCCATTATTTGAACTAGTGACTATGTTCCAAGCGCAGATCCTTACATTCCTGGGAGGCAGGTTACCTCCTTCACTCACCCTACAGGTAATGAGCCGAGTCTGGCAAACCAAAGCCACACCTGTCGGGAGTGGTGACGTGCGGGCCCGATCCCTCCTGTGCTACCCCAAGCTCATCTCCTACTGTACAGATGAGGAGACTGAGGCCCTGCAGTGTAAAGGTGAGCATGATGAAGCCGGGGACAAGGGTGGTGGTGACGACCACCCAGCTGCTTTCACCTCCATCAACTCCGTCCTCACGTTGTTGGGAAGGGGAGGTTCACACCACCCGTTTTCTGCACTAATCAGCATAGAATGGTAGCAATAATGAAAATAATGACACTGGCCACTAACTAACATCTTGAGGAATGATAGTTCTGACAACCCCATCCCGTGGGGTCAGCATTATCTCCCCGTCTTACCGACAGGAGAGCCGGGCATCGGGCCATGCCCGTTGCCAGAACCTAAACACCCGTTTTGAGGAGGTGCTGGACAGGGGCTTGGGCCCCTCAGCTAGTAAATCCTCGAACAACGGAGAGCGATTAGCGTCGGATGTGGCGGTAGGCTTTTGTGCAGCTGACAACTCCTCCCTTTAAAGGCCTGACCAGGCTCATTTCACACGGGCCCTCCGCAGGCCAGCTCCCTGTCTCTGTAATTATGCCATTCACTAGTCACCCAGGCCCGCCTCTGAACTCTTGACCCAGCCGTGAAAGACTTGGGATCTCATTACTAATCTCTTAAGCCACCTAGTCCTCCAAAATACATCCATTTAAGTTGGAGGCCAAGGCCTTGGGGGTGGGAGCTGGAGACAGGAAAAGTCCAGCACAGGGGCTTCTCATGACATGGCCATGTTCCCTCTCTGAGGCTTGTGGCCCTAGCCACAGGGCAGCTGGCCTGGCTGTCAGGCTCGGTGCAGGGCAGGCCTTGCTGAGGGGCGCCGGCTGGGCCTGGAGACTGGGAGGCCTTTGGTGGGGAAGGGCATCTGGGTCCACCTGTTTGTAATTTCAGGGGTGTGGGTAGGGGATGAGGCCTGTGTTTGTTTTAATTATTATTATTGTTGTTGAAAAGGGAGGGAAAAAAATGAGGAGAAACTGCTAACATCTGGAGGCTGGTGTCCAGCTTACGTAATCTCCCGCAGCAGAGGAGGAACACGGGATCCCCAGCCAGATGGTCCGTGGGAGACTTCACTGCACATGCAGCTCCCTCAACAGTAAGAGGCTGACAGGGTTAGGACAGTGGGTTGTGGGACCTTCCTGAAATTCTTAAGGGGTAAGAGGCAGGGGCTTGGGGGCTCCCGGAGACCTATTTTTCTCTTGGGAGACTTTGGATATTTTTCCAGCCAAAGCTTACATTTTTCTCTTGCATTTCTCTCTCTCTCCTTCCTTCATTCATTCATTCAATAGAAAATTACATAGCACTTATTATGTGCTAGGTTCTTTAATCCCCATGGGCTAATGAGGATAATGAACTCCAGAGAGAAAAAGAAATAAAGGTAAAATCCTTTCTCCTAAATAGCTCCAAGACTCATGAAGGGCAGGGTGGAGGGTAAAGGATTATGCGAGCACTCTTAGAACAACTGGCTTGCTCTGTGTCTGAGGTGTGCACAGGCTGGGAGAGGGGCATGGAGGAGGAAGTTGCCTAGCCAGTCTATGCCGGAGGACCAGGTCTGAAATGCAGAGTCTTAAGGTCAAGTGGGATCTGGACAGCAAGGGTTGTAGAAAAAAAGGAGAGAGAAGGCGAAAAACTGGGCCACAGCTGAGCCATGACAAGCGCTGTTTCCCAGATGATGTCAACAGCAGAGGCATGAAGGATAAAGTTCGGGATGCAGAATATTGCTGCAAACACAGTTCTGAGCACGTTCTTTTTTAAAAACACATCACTAACTCTCTGTTTCCAAATCTCTCCTTTTTTAAACATTTGCACTGCAAGCAATAATGAAATTTTACCAATTCTAGATCAGAGTGTAAAAGCAGTGTAGACTCTGGATCAGATTAAGAGAATACTGTCGACTTCATCCAGAATATTCACGCAACTCTAGATGGGAACACACAGAAACTGCCAGCATCCGGCAAAGATCCTGAGGCCCTGCCTGCCAAGCACCAAAACACTTCCGCTTCGAGACCAGAATACTGAGACACTGTGATTCTAAACCAGGACCAGGCATTGTTGTCTGCTCCAAATCCAGCACCCCAGAACTCCCTGGAGGATTCAGACATCAAAGATTGAGAACACAAAGCCAGTTAGCTTTAATCCAAATGTCCTCTCTAATGGCTCTAGAGTGGAATTGGGAAACAGCCAGTTCTGGAATTGTGAAAAATCTCTACCACTCAGCTCAGAGCCACTCAGGCCAAAGAAGGATGTCTTTAGAAGTCTCCAAACCTCTTCTTGGCCTTCCTCTGGGAGTCCTAAGACCTTCATGTGTTAATCAGGGAAGAAATCACCACATCCAAGGTTGGTGCCTGGTCACCGAAACCCTTGGTCAGGAATAATTGAATAGCAGTTGATGGCAGTCTTGACCACACTGGCCTATGCAAGAAAGGTCAGAGGAATGATTTTTTCACTTAAAAACATCTGTGTGCTAAAAGAACAAGACTTTCTCAAGTTCATAAAACTAGGAGTTTCCAGGTTGTTGTAGGTTTTTTTTTTTTCTTTTGGTTTGTTTTTCCTCCCCTCTCTCCCTTCCTCCTCTTCTCCAGCTTTCCCAATTAAGATCTGTGTGTTCCAGGTCGTGTCCAACATGGTGTACAAGTCACATTACCTGCAGAGAACCACACTCAATGCCGAGATGCCCACACAGAATACCCTGTCCCTAGGTTCTCACTGCAGACCTCAGGGTTCTGTGATCCCTCCCTACAACCTTCATGAGTAAGGGCTGGAAACCACCAAGTAATAGCACTTTTCCCTTTGCTTCTGAAGAGTAGGCAGTGATCTTGCTGGGGCTGCCTCAAGCTTGATTTCTCCCAGGCACTGACTTATACAAGGAGCAAGAGGACCAGGATTGCTTATGCTGTTACCAGTGTCCTGTTGAGCTCTGAGCTCAAACAAGAGCCCACATTCTTAAGGACAAGGGTGGCACTTCTCTCTGGCCTGCCCCTCCAGATTTCACAGGCAGGGGTAGTAGTGATCATGACATGCAAACTGAGGGCTCTCCCCACCAGAAGTCCAGCAGGTACTGCTGACTTACAGGCCCACCACCCCATCAGCAGTTTCCCCCAAGGGGACAGAGTCCTTCCAGAGTGATGCTTTCCCCCAGAGACACTAAGTGTTGGCCGAGACAGTCACATCTGCACATGAGCAGGGTGTTGAAGCAGCTGTTCTGAGGTGTGATCCCTGAAAACAACTGCTGCATGATCTGGGATCCTCAATGTGAAGTGAACTCTTCACCAATCCCTACACCTGCCACTTTCCTGAACCCTCCATTGAGCAGTGGAAGTCACACACATTTGAAACTCAAAGGGATGTGGGCTGGAATCTCAGCTTCTGCTGATTCCCTAACAGCATGTTCTTGAAGCCTTCAGGAAGCCTAAATCCCTCCACTGCAAAATGAAGTGGGGGTAGTTACTTTGGAAGCCTGTTACAAGGATGCAAAGGGCCCTTGAACTCCCAAGTGTTTAGACATAGCCCTATACACTAGAAACACATGACAAACATTTCCCTCCTTCCTCCCTCCATACATCTTTCTGCCTGGCTCTAGAGGAAGACAGTCCTAGGTTCAAACTCTAGATTTTCCTGCCCCACCCCTGGATGAGCTGTGGAAAGTTGGACAAGTTACTTAGCCTTTGTGAGTGTCAGTTTACTCCTATGTAAGAGTGAAAGTTAGCTGCTACCTAACTACCTCCTAGAGTAGTTAGCAGGCATAAATGTGCTAAAACAATATGAAACTCTGGATAGAGTTCCTGACAAAGAATACTTCCCTAAAAGCCAGGTCATTCACATGGCTCCTGTCATTAGGGCCAACTATTGTTAATACTACTGTTTTGTTACTACTGCCACTTACTACTGTTTAGTCATTCTTTTCCCTCCCTCTTAATTCTATATTCCTCTTCCATTCTCCCTCCATCTCTCCTCCCTCCCTTCTTTCTCTCTCTTGTTCTTTCACACCCTCCTTTGCTGGGCCTCTCATTGGGAGGCCTCTCTGAGAGGGAACCACACCTTCAAGCCAGAAAGACAGCCCTTTATGTCCCCATCATTTTCTGTAGCATCTAGTCACGGGGACATCACTGAGACCCTAATCTTTTCCAGAAGAATAAGAGACAAAAGAGTAGAGCTTTTCTCTAGGGGCCCAGTTTCCAGAAGGTATTTTCTACTTTCTGTGCAAGGCTGTTAGCACAGGAAAGAACAGGATTAGTCACAAATATTCATCACATGCTTACTATACACCAGGTCCTGTTCTTGATCCTGGAACACATGGATGTAAACACATGGAAACAACAACAATGAAAACCCCTGTCCTCATGCAGCTAACATTCTGGAGTGACAGGGGATTATGGAGGCACAGAGGAGCAGAAAGGATTTGAGGCTGGGCCTCAGAGGGGCTTGTGGAACCTCTTCCCCTGCCTCACAGGGTGGCACTCACCTCAGCTGTGATGTGGGGGATGAACCAGGGGACTTAAGAAGGCCCTTCTTACTCTGGTCTCCAAATGCATTAACAGGGGAATGTAGCCTGGCAGCATCAGGGAATCACTCAGAGATGCTGATGTGTAGAGTTAAGCCGATCATAAAGGAGACGTCGCTGAGCAGATACTGTTTCCAACAATGAACCCATAAATATTCTGAGTTTCTCCAGGTAGCAAACCCTGTTTCAGGCACTAAAAACACCTAAAGGTATCAGACAGAGCCCAGATCCTTAGCTCCTCAAAGGCCATTTGGTACGAAAAGCCGTAGACACAGGCCAACACAAAGTAAAAGGCAGCTCATGCTCTGGGCCACGGATGATTCCAGAAGGGCTTTGCCATTTCAAGAGTGAGGGCTGCACAATAGGCTGTTCAGAGGAGGCCATATGGTTGTAAGCAGACCTAAAGGACAGCTAAGACTTAAGGAGGTGGAGAGTTGAATGGTGTTCTTCTGGGCAGGAGAAATGGAAACCCCACGGCACGCCAGGGGAGATGCAAGTCAGCCCATTCTGTTGCCACAGGCTGTGAAGAAAAGCTGGTACAGATCGTGCAAGGCCCTGCCTACTAAGGCTTTTGGATTTTATAGGCCATGGGGACTAATACAGAGAGCTGCTCAGATGAGCAATCACGGAGGCCAGTATTCATTGTGAATTACGAAAAATAAACTCCAGAGGCAAAAGTCCATAAAAAAAGGGCATATTTGAGGATATATGCAGACTTAAAAGATTTAAGACGCTGTATCACAAAAAGATGAATATGTCATGTTTTTTTTTTTTTAATATTGGGAGAGGTGGTGTGGTGTACTAGGGAGTTGCACGGGCTGCAGAGCCTAAAAGAACGGGAGTCACTCCTGTCACACCACTTGGGTGAGGGACTCTTTGTGAACCTCTGCTTGTGCACCTGTGAAATGGGAACCCAGCTCCTACCACATAGGTTGATTAGGAGGATTTACCACAATAACTGAACTGGATGAACTGAAGCAGCATTTACTATCTGCCAAGCACTGTTCCAAGTGGTGTGTATGTGTGCAATTTTCTAGAGTCCTCAGTCTCACCACTTAATTTTCCTATTTGACAGATGAGGAGGCGGAGGCCCTGAGAAATAAAGTCACTTGCCTGAGATCTCAGTGTATGTGGCAGTACAGGGTGTGATTTGGTCTGTATCAGCTCTGCCCAGTAGGCAGTCCACTCTCCCCATGTGGCTATTGCAACTTAAATGAATGAAAACGAAACGTTCAGTTCATTAGTTTCATGAGCCTCATTTCAAGGGTTTGATGGAACAGGTGGCTAGAGGCGACTCCATAGGACAGTGCGGATACAGAAAACCGGCATCCTCCCTGAAAGTTCTGGTGGACACAGCTCATCTAAGAGCCTGGGCTCTTAGCACTGACACAATTCTGCCTTCTCTAGAACAATAAACTCCAGCCCCACAGCACCCCAGGGCATGCCAGTTTATCGCCTTGTGTTGCACAGAGCTAATCCTCCCTGCTGGGACGCCATGCCCCCGGGCAGCCCTGCAGACCAGGCATCATGCCGGTAGTGCCACACTCCTGAAGGCAATTTCCTGTCAGCTGTCCAGATCACTCCCAAACTTAGGTTTTCATCCCAGGATGGATAGAAATGCAGACAACAGCCAAGTGTCTCCTTCCACCAGCTGCACATATGGGTCCAGTTTGGGACAAAGCCCCGGGGTGGGCGGGCGCCCCAGGGAAGTCTCTGCCGGCCTTCCCTGGCACAGAGCGGGCCTCTCAGCAGGGGTGCCTCTCACGTGCCTGTCTGAGTTCATCTCTCCCTGGAAAACGAACACGCACAAATGTATCCAGGACCTCCTGGCACTTGGATCTGGCTGAAGAATTAGGAGAGTTTTACGAAACCCATGGCTGGGGTGGAAGAGAGGGTAGAAGGCCCTTTTGGGTCTGGTTCTATAGATAACACATGCAGGCTAATTTAAAAAGTAAGGATGAGGGGATAGAGGGCGGGGGACAGGGGGCTTGAAAAACAAGCGCAGATGAACACACACAAACAAAAACAGCCCCGTGCACAGCCAAACCCCAACTCCCCTCAGAGCCCCATCCTTTGGGCCTGGCTTGAGAAAGTTTACTTTCAGACTTAGAGAAATGAGCATGTGGTTTTGGGGACAGAACTCAATACCACCGAAGCGGCAGGCTCAGCAAGCTTGACTGGCTATTGCTTCCTAAGTGCATTACAGCCTCAGAGACTGAACACTGTTTACATTTTTTACATGTTTCTTGGGTACAGAACATGAAACTAAATTACACAGCAAAGGCCATGTTGGCGAAACGCTGGTGCCCCTCTTAAAATAACAACAATTAAAAAAAAAAAAGAAAAAGAAAATGAATGACAAAAATGGAGAAGGGTCTTAAGGGAGGCTGGGTGAATGGCAGGTATGGAAGGAGGGAGTAGGGTCCTGAATCTAAGAGTAGGGAAAGAAGACGGGGAGAGTAAGGACAATGGCGTGGCAGTGAGTCAGGCTTGGCAAAAGAGGGAAGACAAAAGACAAGGGATCCTCCTAGAGGGGCTGTGGAGGGGGCTGGCGGGGCCACGTCTGCTCTCAGCGAAGAGCTGGTGGAAGCAGGCCCAAACCACAAAGCCTTGTTTGCTCTTGGGCTTCAAGTCAGGAGTCAACTGGCAAGCGAGGAATGAAGACTCGCTCTTCAAACCAGGCCCTCCCTGCTCCACGTGGCACCTTCCCTAGTCAGTCAGTACCTATCTGTCGCATGCCTGCAAATGCTAGGACCGGCCTCTGGCTCAGGCTGACCCTTCGCCCCTCAGCCTAACCCCTGCAAGGGAAACTCCAGTTGTCCAAGTACCAAACAGCTGGCCAACACTTATCTTTTCTTATTAGAAGTACCTATGTCAGTGTCCCTTCTCCTCCCTGGACACAGCAGACTGCTTGAGCGCAGAGGCTGAATTATTCATCTCAACCTTAGCCCACTGTTCCAAATGATGCTTTGTAGGATTCTCTTGATTTTGAATCCAACTAGCAGAATCATTTCCTAACAGACAGGGGATTGAGAGGTCTAGGGAAGTTGTTTAATCCAAGTCAAATCTTAATTAAGTGAAGTATGACCAAGAGACTCTCAGCAGTTTCTCTCTGCTTAGATGTCTGTGCCCCAAAGACCATGCCTTTATAAAAAACAGTTCAAAAGAACAACAGCAAAACAGAACTCAATCGTTCCTAACTGGATTCCTCAGTTGCTACAACTTTACAGACAGGAATAAGCACTTCTTTAAAAAGTTTTTTCCAGTTGCTATTAGGAGAATCACATTTTTGGATCAACTGTTCTCATCATTGACAAGCACCTGCCACATAGATGTTATCCCTCCTATTCTGTAGGTGAGAATTGGGTAGGGGTCAAGAGAACTGGCTTGTCCAAAGTGACAGAGCTAGTAAGTGGTGGACCCTAGGTCTGGAAGCCAGGGTGATCTGATCCTAATCTCATTTTTTTTTCTTTAAACTCTCATCATTCAAAGTTTTTCAGGGCCAGTCACAAATTCTGGCATTTCATAGGTTTGAATAAATACTGAAAGAGTGAATGAGTGAAGGAAGGAGGGTAGGGATAGAAGGCTGGGAGGAGAGTCTGGTAGACTCCTTTGCTGGAATCCGGAAAAATGGGCAGACTTTCAAGTCTCTCCAAGCCCAAGGTTTCCCTGACAAGTTCAGGGCATTTAGAGCGATCAGCTCTGGGGGGCAACTTTCTGATGCAGGCACAGCTCTTTACTCTCCTGGAGGGATTTTTGGGTGCTCCACACCAAAGGCTATAATAGACCATGGGACTTTCTGTTCTGTTTCCTTAGATGACTCACACATGTGCTCTTGAAAAATATTCATATTCAGAAACCACCAGGAGAATGCAGATCCCCTGGGTATTTGGGAAAATTGCTTGGAATCTTCTCTGACATTTCAGCGTGTTCCCTTCGCCTCTCCTCCTTCCTCTACAATTGACAGATGCTGTCCCAGTTCACAGTGAGATGAGTTGCAAGCTTCAGTGAAGGTACGTGCAGAGAAGGGACAAGCCTTAGAAGGGGCCTTAGCGCTGGGTCTTGAGTCCCGGAGCTCTCTGTCCTTTGCAAATACTATCACCCAAACAGCATCAGAGAATTTCTTGTCCCTGCAAAATTTTTGAGTGAGGCTGTTTCAGTGTTAACACCAGTAGTGTGGTGTAAGAAAGTGAAATGAGAGTGCCATAGGTGAGGTGGTTCATGGCCCTGAGACTTGGCGCCTCCACTTTGAGAGAGAAGTAAGACTTCCCAGTTTTATAATGTGTTTCAAAGCCCTTGTACAGGGTCTGGCATACAGGAGGTAATTCTTCTCTTCAGATGAACACCTGAGCCTGTTAGTTCTACTTTTAAAACATCTGAAAAAGCTCCCCATCACACTCAGGATAAAGCCTACATTTCAAGCACCTGAAGGATGTTCCCACACACCTCTAGAGCTCATCTGTCTTGACTTCCCCCTTATTTCTCAATAGCCTTTTTTATGGATGTCTGTCTGTCTCTTCCTCCCTCCACATCTCTCTCTTTCTCTGACATGTTCTCCCATCCACACCCCTGTCCTTTCCTCCAGTTTATCTTTCTAGATAGCAGCCGCTGCCCCAGGGGGCATCCCCAACCCCTCTAGGCTCCCGGTCCCTCCACTTCCCACATTGCACTGTAACCGATTGGGGAAAGATTTCTTGCCCTTCCGTCCCAAGAACCCAGTGGGTATCCACTCCCTTCCTCTGAATGGATGGATGAAGAAGACTCAGATAGATGGATCTTTCTGGCTCTCCTGGCTCAGACTTGGCGGCCATCAAGGAATGCACACATCTTGTGATTCTTTTACTGTTCGATCACATGGATAAATGAATTATGCATGAATTACTGTGACCCAAGACACATTATGATCTGTATTTTAATACAGCCTAAGTGTTACAGACACACCAAGGAACAGGTGACAGTGATTCAAAGTGACATGGCAAAGGACGGGCATACCCGATAATGGGTGGGTGGGTGGACTATAGTCAGAGAACCAACCGCAAAGGAAGGAGCTATGTCTAGGGTCTTGCCCGCCTTCTAATGCAAGAGTCTCCTGTTCTGTCGCCAGCTCAGCTCGAATGCTTTATGGCAGGACCTTACTCTATCACAAGGCACTCCATCCCACTGTGCATAGTTCTCGTTCTTAGAAAGGTTTTCTTTATTTTGGCCTTGAAATTACTGCTGTGGAAATGCTTAGTCTAAGTTTTACCCTCAAAGGATCAACCAAATAAATTGGTTGGTTGACTGAAGGCCTGTAATCCCTGAGAGAGCACTGAACATTCCAGATAGTCTTAGTGTTTCCATTTCCTCCTTAGGCCATTGCAGGGGAGGGAGGTGCCTGTTTGGACAGGAGGAACTAGGCTTTGGTAGAAATGCTGGGGGTTGGGCAGAATGCAGAAATATCTACATCTCCTTTTGGCAGCCTTTGGCGTAAAGCACTACAGAAATGCAAAATATGGAGATAAAATAAGAACAAGATGAGATCTTTGCAAGAACTTAAACCAAACCATTTCTGATGGGCCCAGAAGAGAGATAACTTGATTCTTTCGGTTCATTTCCATTTTTGTTCTGTCTCAGGGATTTCTTGAATTCCAGCTGGGCCAGGAAGGTACATGGCCAAAATATTCCAAGAATGTCTCTTAGTATAGGATGTTCAGCCCGATTTGCACACCAGGAAGTTTTGATATTTCTGATAATGCTTGGATATAAAATGCAGTGTTCAGGGTGGGGTAGCTTTGCCTGAACCAAATTTGGGAATCTTGTTTGAGGAGCAAGGAAGAGAGAGACTGGGAATTATTCGAAGTGGAGGCCTTTTTTTTTACAAAATCAAAGCTGAAGTTTTCATCAATTTTCTGGACTCCACACAATGAATACTGCTGCTTTTCAGCATGAAAAATGGTGAGAACCTGCTGCCTTATTCTGCCTGGGCTGCTCCTCCTGATACATTTCTTGCACCTAAGTCTCACACACTGACTAGGCCAGAGGCTGGCCTGCACTCCTGTGGTTCCTTCCATGGGCCCCAGCACAGAGCAAGGCCACGAACTCCAATCAACACCTGCGTTTATCATTTTTACAGCATCAGGGAAGGGCAGAGAGTGGGGCAAAACTGGGTTGTAAAGAGGAAATGGGAACAACTGTGGTCCTTCCATCCCTCCCCAGGTTAATGGAGTGTCCTAGAGAATGAACAGGGGGCCATGGAACAGGGGTATCTAGACGGGGAGGGGAGTAGCCTGCTGCACAAAGGTGCAGGCCGGGCCCGAGCTTGGCTAGAAGATGGCAGTACCTCTCGGAGTCTGCAGCAACACCCACACTAAGATCTGCTCAGCTACAATTCTTTCTGCTTGTGTCCCAGTGATGTTTTCCATGTGCCCAGCTACTTCCAACTCTGAAAAACGACTGCATATTCCCAAGATCTCACTGTTATGTTCCTGGAGATCCTCCTAATCCTAGATTCTCCACTGATGGGTTGTGTGACTTTGGGGAAGCCATTCTGTCTCTCAGTTTCCCAAGACAGATAATAATTCTTACCTTGAAGAATGGCCAGGGGACTGGCCACAATGTGTATGAGCATATAGTACAGTGGCTGGTGGACATCGATAACTATGCTTCCCTCTCCCACTCTCCTCTCTCTGTTCTGGCACTTGCTCTCTTGATGCAGGTGCCTACATGGCCTGTTCCTATAGGAATTCTTGTCTGTGTATGCAAATATGTGTGTGTGTGTGTGTGTGTGTGTGTGTGTGTGTGTGTGTAAGGGAGGCAGGAAGAGAGTGGAGGAAGAAGGAAGAGGAGAATATAATTGCACTGGGGGTAGGTAAGGGGCACATGATGCAGCTAAGTACTTCTAACTTCTCTCAAGCCATTCGTTGCTTCTCTGGAAGCTCTGACAGGGTGAAAATTAACCACCAGCCTCTTCTAATCACTACACTAGGCTATGAAGGCCATGGCTGCACTTCCTTCTTTTCTCTGTTGTCAGAAGGGAGCTATGTTTACACTCCAAGAACAGCCTTACTCAGAATTATGCTGGCTTCGTGTGTATGTGTGTGCATGGTGGTGGGCAGTGTGTGAGGGACTTCCAGGCCTGTGCCTTCAGGCAGAGAATTCTGGAGACTTGTTCTCCTGCCCTCCAGGCCGCCCTGTCTGGCTCTGCACCCAGCCTGCACACGCATCTCCTCCCTTGACCCTGTATTCTCCAGTGAGCTGATCTCATTACGGTAAATTTAGTTACAGCTGAAGTCTCTTGTAACAAAGATTATGTCCAAGCCCAGAGAGTAATGGAACCTAGTCGATTTCATTAAAATAAAATTGGTTACAATGAATAATTCAATAGGATGATTTTGTTTTCTCATCTCCTCTTTGTAGATCGAAGAGCTAGTATTTATGATTTTTTTTAATTGGATTTTTCTTTAGGAAGAGATAATCACCCATAATTCCTGACTGCTCCCTCCTTACAAGATTGGAATAATTGCCCCATGAAGTCTCTTTTCAAATGCTAAGCCTGGAAAATTCTTTCTCTCCTTTTCTCACATTAGTAGTAATAACCTTTGGGTGGTTTTTAAGCACAGCTGCTACCTCAACTCTTGCTCATGTGAGATCCTGAGTGTTAATTCCATTGTTTGAATGATGTTTTTAAACATTTCTAGGAACTGGATGCTAGTGCTGAATTTAGAATTCCTGGCTCTATTGCTAGCCAGCCCTGCTGTTTCTGAGCAGGACACTCTATGTCACAGAGACATGATTCTTGGGCATTTTTTCTTAGTGTTGTTCATTTACATGTAGCAATGTGTATGTGTGTGTATGTGTGTGTGTGTGCAGTCAATTAAGCACACATTCCTGTGTACTAGTCTTATCTAGACCTGTGCTTGAAGATGAGAGGACAAAAATGAATAAAACTCAAAAGTATTTTCAAAGAACTAGTAGTCTGATGAGGGGTAAGACATGCAAACAGATGATTAGAGTTCAGTGTGATGGGTGTAACCAAATATGAATTCAGCAAGTACAGAAGTGGCAGGTTGGAAGCAGGGAAAATGAACCCTAGACATTCATTCATTTATTCACCATGTCATTCATTCCCCAGGTGGGCACTCTACATAATTTCTTTGCACTCTCCTTAGGGCAGTCAGAAACAAAGGCATATGAGTAAATAAAGAATCTAACACATGTAAACACAAACAAACAGATCAATGAAAAAGTGATCCTATAAATACTGAAACTTCTAATTGAGGTGAACCCATCCTGTGCCTTATCTAGTGATTTCCACTGGGCCTGAGAAGAATGTCACATCTCTGTCATCTAGAAAACCCACACCCTGAATCAGGGAAACAAAAATAGAGAGGAAGAGCTAGGGATCGTGGCTCATCTGCGAGGCCGGGAGGCAGGCTGGCCTGGGAGACAGCCACCGGGCCAGGCGGTCGGAAGCACTGAGTCGTGTCTCTGGGAATTGGGAGTCTCGGAAGAAGGCAGGTGCTTGCTCAGCAGGATAATTGGAAAGGGGGCTCTGGGGACAGCAGGGCCATCCCTAGAATCACATAAGCTCTGGTGGCCCCAACATTCTCCCTCCCTCCACTCAGCTGGCTGTCCCCTGGGAAAGAACTGTGGAACGTAAATAGTGCATTAGGGGACTGAGGACTGAGTCACGCTTTTTTAGACTTGAGAAGGTCCTTGGAGATCATCAAGTTCAACGACTCTCTCATTTAAAGATGGAGAAAAATGGGGCCAGAGAGGTGGGGAGACTTGTCCTAGGCAGCACAGCAAATTCATGCTACAGTTAGTTAATTCACAGGAGAGAGTTCAAGGAGCACATAACTTGGCAACCCTCCCCCCCACCCAAAAAAAGTGGGACTCCCCCCAAAAAGAATTTGTTTTTTACCTACTGAATTCCAGTGGTATACCCAAATGCAATTCTTTCCCCAAATATGAATCACAACAGGTAGGGGGACAGGAGGACAGTCAAAGCCCCTAAGGTGCCGATGTTATCTCTACAGAGACCTTCCACATTTAATCCCTGACAAATGGTATTCATGAGCCCCTGGAATTACATTTGACTAGAGATGTGGTCATGTGGCCACATCCAGTGATGCACTGCCTTTGAGGCGGGGAGCCTTGAAGGGAAGGACAGAGATTCAGAATGTCTGCTGGCAACGTCACACACGGCTCGGAGCTTACCTGGGATGCAGCTGGCTGGCCGATGATGACCCAGCCTGGGCACTGCTGGTTCTGATGTGATACCGAAGCATTGGACGCCCACTGATCGAGGAACCCCTGTGGTGTGTAGACTCCACAGTCCTTGATGCTAGTTTTTTGTTCAAATTCTTCACATACCCCATCGCCATCATGGAAATAGCAACGGCTGGGTTCATCTGTAGGAGATAGACAGAGAAGAGAGAGAACAATAGATATTTTTTCTTCGGTCTCAGCTATCACCAGCAGCTGTGAAATCAAACCAGCAGAATCATCAGCCCTGTTAAACACATCATCAGGCCACAACGGAATATTATTCACCCTTAAAAAAGAAGGTAATCCTGCCACATGTGACATCATGGATGAACCTAGAGGATAGCATACTAAGTGAAATAAGCCAGACACAGAAGGACAAATACAGTATGATTCCACTTACATAACACTTATAAAGTACTCAAATTCAAAAAGAGGGTAGAATAGTGGTTCCCAGGGGCTACTGGAAGAGGAAAATGGTCGAGAGTTGAGAGTCACTGTTCAATGAATATAAAGTTTCTACACAAGATGATTAAGTTCTTGATATCTTTGTACAATTTTGTGCTCATATTTATTTGGTGTACGTACACTTACAAATTTGTTAAGAGGACAGACCCTGTGTAATATATATTTTACTGTATACACACACATATAAACACCCACCAAAGTTCACAAATACTTCCACATTCATTGCCCCAAGTGAGCCCCACAGCAGCCTGTGAGAAAGGTATTATTATTTTAGTCTTCCAGATTAGGAATCTGAGATCCCACACATCTTTTATAATTTGCCCAAGGTCACACAGTGTGTTTATGCCGGATCCTGGTTTCAAACTCAGGCTCATTTTTTAAGTTCTGGATATGTTCTCTGACACCATATAGCATCAGTCATAAACTGAGGTTTGTTTAATTCCAAAGAGAATTCTGGTCTCATATAAAAGTGAATATACAGGAGATGCTGGCCTCAGTAACTATACTGTAACTACACTGCTCTGCTACTTTACACATGTCTTTCCCTCTCTGGGCTCAATCATCAGTGTCGATAAGGCAATTAGACTGCTGCAGTCCAGGAACCTTTCCTATCTACTGCTCTAAGCTTCTAAAGGGCTTGTTGGATACCTTAGGAATTTCAGTTAAAAGCCAAGTGAATTCTCAAGCACTCCTGTAATTCAAATCACAGCAAGGATTTCTGCTCAGGACAATTCCGTGCTGCGGCTGGCTCCAGTGACTCTCCTAGTGGCAAGGGCCAGGATCACAGAAGCACAGAGCTAGCTGGATGCCTTCTAAGTAGGTAGGACCTACACCGCTTTCTTGGCGTTTCAACGCAGAACAAACAATACAAGGAGAAACCTGCTGTGACCATCCAAAAGAGATCACCGTGCCCACCTTTTCTAACTTCAGTGTCAGTTATTCTGTGCTATTTCTTCAACTCTTCTAGGCAAAGCTGAATATCCCTTCTTGTGTGGGTTCCCCTTCCTGACTGGGTTCCTGTTTTATAAAGGTGTCTACCTTACCGTCTACTTTATAAAGGTGCCTACCTTACCGTCTACTTTATAAAGGTGCCTACCTTACTGTCTGCTGCCATTGTGTCCACATGCTGCAGTGCCTTTGAAAGACTGTGAGCCCCTTGAAATCTAGTCCTCATTCAGTGTCTTATGGTGAGTTTATAATTTATCATCCAAACTAATGTACTTCGAGAGGGATAGATATGCTATCAAAAACTATGTCCAGGCATTAGACACATATCCTGGGGAAATCTGAATATCCCAGGTAAATCAGAAAACATATGCAACCCTAAGGATACTTACTGCCTGATCTAGGACACTCTTCCCCTATTGACTCCAAGTAATGGAGTAGGACCTCATTTCAAACCAGGGTTTGACTTCTGTCCTTTATATTAACTATGTAACTGCACAATTAGCTTTACTTTAAAGCCTCTGGCTATCCATCTGCAGTACAGAAATGATTGTTTCAGCTCAGGAAAGCCATAGGACTCTCACAGGAAATGGATATACACTTGCTTTGCACGTTCTAAAATACTAGTCAGGAGAAAACTACTCTTCTCCTTCTAAGGGGTCACTGGATTTCTAAGTGGCTGAACTGAATCAGCTTGTGAAATCAGCACTCACTTGAAACACTTTCAAGCAGCATTCCCCCAAATCAAAAGGGCCCAGGTCACAAGCCGAAAGAAGACTCGGATTTCTGTGACGCTGACTATCTGAAAAAGGAGTCATTGAATTCAGGGGCAGCAAAATGCTGGGGGCTTTGTTCAACCTCCAAAATCCCTTGTTTAT
The DNA here is from genome assembly GCA_032199065.1 of Smutsia gigantea. Classification (NCBI taxonomy): domain Eukaryota; kingdom Metazoa; phylum Chordata; class Mammalia; order Pholidota; family Manidae; genus Smutsia; species Smutsia gigantea. The sequence continues at coordinate 488,498 of JAVSCE010015779.1, forward strand.
TTCAGCAAACAGTTTACATAGTGAAATACTATCAAAGAGCCAGAATAAATCAATTCATTATGATTGAATTATTTAAGGATGAGTCTGAGCCAGCTGAGGACTCCAGTGACCAGCAGCATGCCTGGCCGTTCAAGCATGGGAGGAATACAGATTCAGCACTTCTCAGTAGCTCTAACCTCATGGTGACTGTGGCCAAATTACATAGAATAAAATTGAGGCCTGTTCCAAGAGTGACCAGACATCAATTCAGACTTTACTCTTTAGAAATCTAATAAAGGGAATTGCAAAGAGAATAGGTTTTGGCATCAGGCAAAACTAGGTTTAAATCCTAACGGCCATGTATAAGCTGTGTGGGACTTAAGTAAAATAACCTAATCTCTTTGAATTTAATTTTCCTTACCCTCCCTCAAAAAAAAAAATGGAGACGATAATATTTATCCAGTGTTGCTGCAGAGATTATGAATATAATTCCAGCATCTTCACCCATTTCATCTAATGGAAAACTGAGAGCCACAGGATACAAGGTGTCTGCTTCCAGATCACAGAGAAAGTGGGGAGCAGAGCTAGAAGAAGGAACCTGACCTTTTTATACCTAGCAGATATATCTTCCCCCTACACACTGTATCTACAGGGTGACAAAAGCACATCCTCTTGAGCATAAGATCATGAAGTTGCCTGACTAATGGTACCACCTTTCTCATCCTCCAATATGAACGTAAGTGTGGTGAGATGGTAACAAGATCATGTAAGATCTATTCTCTAAGATGACTTAATTCATTTCCTCAGCAAAGGGACCTCAAAGTAGTAGCAGGAATTGGGGCTAGAGTTGAGTTCTCATGAAGGCTAATTTCTTCCTGATTATGTTTAAGACCTCAGTATTTCTATCTGCTTAGAATCAGTAAAACCTGGGAATGGAGGAGAGGTAGAGTGAGTCATAGGTAGGTAAATAGGTGGGGAGATAGATTATATATAGTTAGATAGGGAGAGAAGGTAAGAAGAGTGGGTGATGAGAGAGAGAATTTGAGTATGTCTGGTTTCTCCCCCCAAGAGTCTGCTGACAGAGCTCCTGTGAATCTCTTTTTTTTAATAACATCCTTGGCCTCCGCTACTCAGGTTCTCTTGCTACTAGGATCCCGGGGGCCTTTCAGCTACATCTGCCAGCCTTCATCTGGGGAATTTTCTCTCCCTCTCTACTCCCATGCCCCAAGCCCTGAAGAGAACAGGGCGAGGAATGGAATACGAGTGTGTGGCCAGGAAAAACAAAGACAGCAACAACAAGACAATAAAACAAAACTAGCCTTCCTGTTTTCATTACATCAGTTTACTTGGTGCTTCTTGAATGCTTCATGCTGGGAGCTGACCAGATCAGCGTGAAAAGAGGTTGAAGTCAATACCAAGGGCAAATGATCACCTTGCCTCCTGCCTTCCAGGTAGTAGCTCTGTGGCATTGACAATAATACATCCCATTGGGAGGGGCAATGTGAAAACCTATTAGGCTCTCAAACTATTTGTTGAATGAATGAATGACTAAAATTTTGTACTGGATGCACATACTCTTGTCCAAATATAGTTTAGACTCTGCACCCTTTGGAAAGTTTCTTTAGACTGGGTCTTAAGGGGGAGGGAAAATTGTTGAGATACCAATAGCGACTGGCTTGCAGTGGGATTTCACTGGGCAGTCAGATTTCTTCTCCTCACCCTGTCTTCCTTCGACTTAAGGGGAACTCCTCATTTCAGATTAATTCCCTTTTGTGTGGTGTCACAATTAGAAATATGCTCTATCCAGCTGGAGACTTGATGCGGTGGGGAGGCATTGCCTGGTCTGTCTTCCCTAGTTGAAGTTTCACTTGCCAGATACTTTCTTTTCCTCTAGAAGAAATAAGCTTAGCTCCAGGATCCTGGCAGATGGACTCACTGTAAGTGCACAGACACAGATGATGGGGCTTCTCATTGACTACATTGTCAATTTCCATCTGTTTGGAACATCAAGATGAAATGCCATACTTCTGCATTCCCAAGGCATGTCTGAAGGAAGCTATTTGAGATAGTCAGGGATTGTGACCCCATCTGAAAGCCTGGAAGCCAGTCTTAGGGAAATGAGACATGTTTACCTTGAAGTATAAGGAAAAGGCTGGTTTCTGAGCTGTTATAAAGAACTCTTATCCTTGATGTCAGAAGCCCTGCATTCACACTCTTGGTCTATCCCTGACTACTGGGTAATCTTGAATGTATTTACTCATAGGGGAACTATTTCCACCCAAATGGGGGATACTAATCAACTTCACTCGATTAGAAGCTTTGGTAATTTGTAAGACTACTAGAATCCTTGAGGTGAGTAAAAGAAATAGCTAGAGAGCTCACTGATGGAAAAGGGAGGAGGTGCTTACATGGTGTCAGTTTAGGACAAAATCTTAGGGATGATTTCCAGTAGGAAACCTGAGTCTCACCCATTTTGGGACCTTAAAGATCAGACAATAATATGTTATTAATTGCTTCAAAGAGTAACTTAAGCCAATGTGTTCTTTAAACACATTTAAGGCCAGAGATAATGTGTATTCTTCAGGATAGTAGGATAATTAGGGAATTTGGACTATAAGTATTCTATCCCAAGTACATGTCTGACCATACCCCTTCCTTGAATATCATCCTTTGACAGCTCCCCATTGCTTATAGGGGAAGAGTGTTTTCCTTAGCTTGGGCTACAAGACCCTCCACAAGCTGCCTTCTTCCTGCAGTTTTGCAAACTAACCATTCCATGTCATTCTTCCATGCCCTCACAAGGGCTGTTTCTTCTGCCTAAGATGTACTTACCATTTTTCACTTGGCTAATTCTCACTGGTTCTTCACAATTAAATAAAAGTGTCATCCTCTTTCCCCAACTCACTTCCTACCTGGGTTTGGCAACATTCCTCTGTGCTCTCACAATTATCGGATTCCCTCCATCACAGCTTTTTGTTCCAATATGTCTATGAAAAAGCCCCCTTTTGAGCTCTGTCCCACCACATGCAGAGAGGATTTCTGGGTACAAAGTTGCTAAGTCTTTCCTATCTGAATTCCCAACTCATAGCATAGCACAGTAAAGGAGTATTTAATAATGACTAAGGGATGTATGAGTGGTTAAATGACAAATGAAAGCTAACAGATGCCTTGTATTTAATATCAATTATTATCAGATTGTGTAGTGTCTAAACTAACCAGGTGCTGGCATACCTTTTTATGTGATTACTGGCCATACCATGAGAGTACTACAAACCAGATTTCATCTGAACAGAGGCATCTTCTTCCAGTGGAATGACACATTTTGCCTTAAATATTCACTAGCTTCAGTATAAAGTTTTTTCAAATTTTGAGATTGATAGAAGTTGTAAAACAAACTCCCAAGTAGTTCTAAAATATGTCCACAGTGCCCAGCTGGAATTAACAATCCAGTAATTCAATTGCAATCATTTCAGCAATGGACAATAAATAAGGGGTACCAAAGCTTTCTGGAGATTTTAGGAATGAGGGATGTTATCATACCCAGCTAAGATAGTTTCTAGCTCCCAGAGGACAATTGAAGAAGGCTATTAATTCATTTAACCAATATTTACTCAGTATCTGCTCCATACTGGTGCTGGTACTGGGGATACACTGATGAATCAGACTGGGCTCTTCCCTTGCAGAGGGAACCAATAGTATTTGGGGAAACAGGGAAAGCTTCCTGAGAAGATGGTTTGGGGGCAGCGTCTTGGAGGAAGAAAAGAACTTGAGCATGTGGATAGAAGAGTATGAGCCATGAATGAGCCTCAACCAATATTTGTATCTATAAGTAACTTGGCAAGGTTAAAGTTAAGGGAATACAGTGGATCCTGGCACTGATAAATTGAACACCTGGTAAGAAGCCAGACTGAGGAAGGATTGCAATGCCATGTAAAGTATTTGCATTTCATCCTTTAGAAATGGGGAGCCTTTGAACATTTTTCTGAGTAGGAAACCCTGTGATTTTCACACTCTGAGAGACAGTGAGGTGTAAGATCCAATTTTGCTTAGCAGATGCACCATTTACCATTTGATTTTAGGAAAATTAGAATTTCTAAACCTTAGTGTCCTCATCTGAAAATGGCTGAAGGATTGAATGTTTCTTATGAGGCTCAGATCACTTAACGTTTATTGTGATACCCAGATCACTTAATAATAAATGCAATTATACAACAACCAAAATATATTTATTTAGTTGCTTTTGTGTGCCAGGTACTGTGATTAAACTGTAGGCATAGAGTAGTAAATAGATGTAACTTATAGTCTGATGGTAAAATGTAGGTGAAATGCTAGTAGGTAACAGGTGAAAAATAAATGGTCTTTGACGATGATGATGGTCTTGGAGCTGAAAGCAATTGTTTCATTTTATGCATGAGAAAGTTGAGGTTCACAAAGTTGAAGTAATTTTCTGAAGTCCTTAGGGAAAATTTCCAGTAGAGACAAGACTAGAATATAGGTTCTTGAACCCGTAATACAGTGCCCTTTCCAGTGTATCATGCCAATTTATCAGATCTATTTTTCAATATGTAATTTTGGCAACAAAAGAGTTTATTACCCTTGGCCAAGATGCAATATTACTTTTGGGAATCTCTGATTTCACTTCTCACAACAGTCACTGTTATGGGCTAATTGTAACTCGTCTGAGAAGCTACTGGGGTTACCACCTCTCCAGCCCATTGAGGAGAAAAGAGAAACTATGTGCAGATGGGGAGATCAGAGTTTTAATAGGAGATGGGTTCAGTTTAGGACTCAGTCGTGAAGCAAAGTATTTGAATGCCCTCTCTTCTGAGATGGGCTACTTTCCAAAGGGGAGATATACCTGTCTTTTTAAACTTCTTGTTTATGAAGATGGGTCAGCTTCTAAGAAATTAGCATCTCTTTCTATTTCCAGCTGAGGGAACAGTGATTGGCATTAGGATATTCTCTTTTATTCCAACGATTACTACTTTTTGTATTTTTTTTAAACCCCAGAAAAAAAATAGTATTTTTTTGGTTCAGCTGTTTGTTTAGGGATGGGTCCAACCACAACAAGCTTCATTCCACATAACAATTCATCCAAACAACAACAAAAAAGACCAAAAAATGTACAATCTTTGTGTCCAAATAATAGCTTCTTGGAACAGGGGAAACTGGAATGCTTACCCCCTGAAGGTTTACAAAGGGGAAACTTAGGGTGGGGGTGGCTATACTGGCATATGTTTACTCTGGAACAGAAATACATGGACTTTACATTCCCTATCTTTCAAATACTTCATGTCAAGCCCACACTGCTGACCTCATTTAATTATATTCAAACTGGGTTTGTTCTTAACCTTCTCAATCAAATCAGCCTCTCCAGAGTACAAAAGACAGGGTGGTGAAGGGCTTCTAAAGAACCATGAATCCGCTAACAAGCTTCAGATGCCGATTAGGTCTACTGAATCTGAGGAGCTTGAGTTGATTTCTGGTTCCTTCAGGGGCTAGCCACATACCAAAGTGGGCTAGAAATTCCTTTCTATGTTTCACTGTGACAACCAGGCACAATCTAGCAAAACAAAGGCCCTAGGACAAGGCAAGTGAATCTGGATGCAGTGCCCCACTGTCCCTCCTGCTCCATACCCAGGCCCTTTGTTGAGAGCACCCGCGGGAGGAGAGCCTCATCCCCTGTCCACATGGCCCTCGACATTGCCAGCTTTGGGTCTTCCTCACTTCAATCCCTTCTCACAAAGCAGCCTACGAGTGCTGAATCTAAATTGTAAATTTGATCAGGTTGACATGTTGAATTGACTTCTAAAAAAGGTGAACTTTCCCACCTACCCTCAAGTCCTTTATAAAGTGTAGGTCCAATTTTTGTCTGTTCTCATTTCCAACCATACCTCCACCCTCTCATGCACAAAGCTCCTTCCCAGAACTCATACCTCACAGCTTCTGTCCTTATTTCCTTAACCTAAAAGACTGTCTCTACTGCCTTTGAATCTTCCATCAAGATTTAATTCCAACATTCTCAACTCCATGAAGGCTCATCTGTCACTTTTTTGCATTACTACTTGTCCAACACAACCCAATTCCCTTTACTTCCTGCATCATCATTCTTCCCTTTGATACTGGCAAAGCAAGTTATTGCCTATAAAAAAATTAAGGAAGCAATACAAATAAAAAAAATTAAAAAACAGAACTTTCATTCCACATGTACTTACTACTATGTCTCCTACTTCAAGTTTCTCTTTCCATGGTTCACAGTAAAATTTATCGAGAGTTACTTAAGCTACATTACGCACCTTCTTTCCTGCAATACATCCTTCAATTCCCTCCAATGTAGCTTCTGTTCTTACCACTCCACCAAAATCAATCTTGTAAAGATTACCACTAAACTCAATACTGCTAAAACTAACCATAAATGCCAAAATCCTTGTCTTGCTACACTGCCTTGAAGCATATAAAGAAATAGCCCATTCCTTTCTTCTTGAAGTAACCTGCCTTACACCCCATGACACCATGCCATATCCTAGTCCCTTTTGGCTCTGAGCTCTTCTCATACAGATTCATGGGCTGCCATTGGCTTCCCTAAATGTCTGTTCAATGCTGCCAGGTTTGGGCGCCAGATCTGGAGCCCTTATTCTTATCTGTATACCTTCTGTCATCCAGTCCTAAATCTTAAATAAAAATTTTAAGACATCTGTGTCAATGACTCAAATATTTCTTTAGATATGACCTCTTCTCTGAGTCCCAACTGTCTACAATGACATCTCTACTTACATATCTATTTAAAGGCATCACAAAATCCTCACGTCTAAAGCAGAAATAATGGTTTCTCACCACATCCCTTTTTTCTCCATCTGGGTAGAAGACAACAACATTGCCCAGCAATGGTCAAGCCAAGCCTTCTGAGTGATGAGCCCTGATTCTCCAGTCGACCTCACAACACCACGGAAAGACCATGAGTGCATTCTGTAGATCTGTCAGACTATTCCAAAGAGACCCGATTTTGCGCCACCCCCGCACCCTGATCCGAACCACCGTCACTATTGCAATGCTCATCTAATTCATCTCTCTGCTTCTTTTCTGTTTCTTAATCCTCCCTCCCCCAGAGCACAGTAGAGTACTCTTTTAAAAACATAACTGTCAGGCCACTCTTCTACCTAAAACTCCTTGATGGCTTTCCATATCACATGGGACAAAATCCAAAGTCTATGACAGCCTCCAAGTTCCCAATTGATCTGATCATCTCCTACTATTATCCCTCTTGCTCATTATCTCTCATTTATTTATTCATCCATCTATCCATCCATCCAGACATCCCTCTATTCATCAAGTATCTATTCCTTAAATAAGCCAAACTTGCTATTGCTCGAAGAACTTGAGCTTGCTGTTCACTTTACCTGGAATACTTTTTTTCTAAGCTCTTCTCACAATCTCTTCCTTTTCATTTTTTAGGGCTGAGTTCATATATTATTTCCCCAAATAATAACCCTGTCTACTTACAGTAAGCTCACATTCTATTTCTCTTGTTTTATTGCCTTCACAGTATTACTCACTATCTAAAAATAAATTTTTATCTATTATTTTTTCTTCATCCCATTGGAGATAAGTTTCGCGGAAGCACCTCTTTCTTAAGGATCAAGAAAACTGCCTTGCCATATTATTATGTAATAGAATTAATGAGTGAATGAATATGTACAGCTCTTGGATTGTGAAATATTTCTGGGCTAGCCCCAGTTTTACTTCTTTTGACATCTCTAATTCTTAGGACAATACCATTCTCCTAGCAGACGCTCAGACAATTTTAAATTAACAAACTTCTTTTGTTTTTTTAGAATTTCTGTTACTGATTATATTGAAGAGGTCTCAAACTTGATTTGAATCTATTTCAGCAGACTGTACTATAGAAAGATTTTTTATGAAAATATTAATTAGAATTAGATTACAAATCCAAGCACACAATGGGGGGAGGAATCCAATTCTGTCTAAACCATTCCTTAATACTTTTTTTCCCATGAGACATCACCTCACCATCTGTCCTAAATACTGTTTTATTTATTTTCTTTCTTAACTGAATTTGCAAAGAAATGGAATATCTGGATAGAAAAGGTGGTGCACACCAGACTGAAATTTAATAAAGAGATTTGATGGTCTTATGAATTGCAACTTGAAAATACATTTATATCACTTTGAATTTAGTACAGTTATTTGAATGGCCGAAAAAGACTGTAAGCAAAGATAGTGATCCTAATAAATGACAATACATTCAATGAAGCAGAATACTCAAAGGCCTGAATGATTTTTCGGCCAGGTCTCTTTTAGGTTCCAATTCTATCTCATGATGGGGTAAAAGTGAACACTGCAATATATTACATAGCGGCCACCAAATGGGTGGGCATTCTAAGCACAGACAAGAGGACGAGTAATACCTAGGACACAAAGACCTTTCAACATATGAGCAGGAAATAACAAAATGAGATTTGTCTTGGATGATATAAGCTAATAACAATTGGAGGAAAAACATCTGAAACATTCATAGGCAGAGAGCGTACAAAAAGTGGCAAAAGAAAGTGATCAAAGATAGCAAACTACAAATGGAGTGTCAGTAGTTTTAATGTGATCTCATCAAACCAAACCAAAAATAAATAAATGGGTAAAAAAGAAAGAAGGAAAAACAAATGGGACACATTCTCAACATCAGCAGCGCGGCCCAGAGAACGGGCGTCTAGAAGAGATGCTTTCCAATCTATGGCTTTGGGCAAGTCATTTCCCCCTTGGAGCTGCAATTTCCCCTTCTCAAGAATGAGAGGGTTAAATCAAGTAGCTTTATGATCCCCTTCAATGGAGTCACTCTGAAATGTATTTGGCTCTTGATTTTTGTGTTTTTCCTTTAATCATTAATCCAGGTTTCATTCTGAAGATAGGGAAACATGATCAGCAAAATGAAGACCGAGAAGAACACAGATGACTCCATTCTGAAACATACAAAAGAGGACTGGAACAAAAAGCAGATGGAATATTGGACAGGGAATCAAAATCTGAAGTGCAACTCTGTCACTAGCTCGCTCTGTGGTACCAGGTGACACATGTCATCATTCTGGGTTTCACTCTTTCTGTACTTTATCCTAGTTGTCTTTCAGAGATTTCAGAATGACTTTTCCTACCCATTTTAGGTAGTGTCTGTAATGATCAGATGAAATAGTATCATGGAAAATGCTTAAACATGTTGTTCTCTTCACATTCGCAGATGCAATCAAGAATTCCTCTTCCCAGTTATCAAATGGCCCTTTCAACTCATTGTTTTAGTCTCAGCTTAACCATCACCTGTCCAGTGAGGCTCTTCTAACCATACTATCTTCACTCCAGTTTCTACTCCACTAGTCTATTTAATTTTCTACATAGCATTATATTGCTTCTGCAATTTTTTTTGATCACTGCACTCTCTAAAACAGAACAGTAGCTCCATGAGAGCAGAAAGAGGCTGTTTTGCTCACTTTTGCATTCCAATTCCAGGATACAGAAGACAGTCAGTAAATATTTGATGAATGAATGAAGATTTAGCGCTGCAAGGTCTTTAGAAATTTAGCGCTCGTGCTTACTTTTGCAAATGTGAGAACTGAAATTCAGAGAGGTTAAGTAACTCGCTGAATGTTGCTCTAATTATTATAGGCCAAGGGTTTTCACTGGGTAATTCAGGCTCATTATATAAATGTCCAGAATATGCAATGTCAAATAGAAGTTGTTTGGTGAGAAATATGTGTGAGCATAAAGAAAAACAATACATTTAAATAAAAGTCAGGACGTCCTCATAGACACATCTACTCTTCAATCCAGTAAAATAAGCAGCCTATCCGTGTGCTATGGCATCCTCAACATCCCAGAGAAGAGACACTTTTGACAAGTGGATGCTATGTTGACAGTGCCAAGGAACAGAGGATGAGTCAGGGCACCACCTGAAAATGAAGTCAGTTACCCCGCCCATCCTGGCTGGTGGTGACTAAGGTGGCCGCAGTGTGCTGGGTTCTTGGTGGAGTTCTCATGCAAGAAATCGGATTGTCCAAGTGGATCCCTCCCACCCTGAGTCCTGAGTGGGTTTGGCCTGCCTCGCAGACAGTCCTCCTGCCATACGGTTCAGGTAAGTCCAAAAAGGTGAGGCATTTGGGCCACAGTGCGGCCTCCATCTCTGAGCTGGTGGCCATGTGCTGTAGTTCTGGGAAAAGCAGAAGCCGAGTCAGTGGGAAGGATTGTATGCAGGTAGGGTTTCTTTTTCTCACATGATGAGCAGGGTCCTCTTCCCCTCTTGGAAGAGGATTTCATGTTAATTTGAACAGATATGCTCTTTGATTTGTATTGCTAAACTGTATTTTGTTCTTACAGAAATGTGTGTATGTGTCTGCCTCTTCTCCCAACCAGGAAAGAAATGGGTAAGGAAGGAAAAAAGGGAGGGGAAAATTTGTCTTAAATCTTTAAATTAACCTGGGACATTTGAAAATGTCTATCAAAGCCACTGCTGCTTTTGATAGGACGTGATAAGGGTCAGCATAACCATTTATGTTCAGAAAAAGTTCCAAGGAGTAGTTGTCACTCTGAGATCCATTTCTACCAACTGGAGAAGGTAAGTGCCCAAACAGGAACATGAGATTGCAGACTGCATTGCTGGCTACACAATTAGATCCCGGAACAGAAGTCAGAGAAGCCCGCTCTGTTCCTAGAGGTGGCTGGGCAGACCCATGCTGGACCACTGATGACCTAGGATATGGCCAGAGGATGGAAGCCAAAGCAGGCACCATCCCTGAGCAATGGTCATATGGCTGTAGAGATGCTTAAACTGAAGAAGAGAGGCTCAGAAGGGACACAGTAAAAACTCTTCTAACAAACTATAGTTAGTCGGAAAATGAAATTGGCTGCCTCAGAAGACACTGGTATTCATTCAACATATTCAGTTGTTGGCAACTCACAGGGCATCATCTGGTCCCTACCTGCTTCTGTAGCCTTCATTTTTCTTCTCTAATGGGTTCTAGTCTTAGCTTCAGACAGGCTAAAATTACGGCCGCTTCCTCAACGGCCTATATTCCCTCTCACGTTCCCACCTTTGCAGAAGCTCCCAGATTTCCCTCACTGCTTTTTCTATGCCCAGTCTCCCATCACCCTTCAGCCATAGTTCAACCGAACACTCCTCTGGAAAAGTTCTCTGGCAATTCACCCCAGTGGGCTTAGCTGTTCGTCTCTGTCTCCTCATAGTGTCATCTATTTTTCCAATTAAAATTATAGCTATCATGCAATACATACATTTGTTAAATGAACACCTGGATTACCCGGTACTTGCCAAGTTAAATATTTTTAAATATGTAATGGTATTTAATTTAGAAGAGCCCTATGTGTTTGGTGCTATTATTATCCCTATTTAACAGACAAGGACGTTGACATTTAAAGAGGTTATTACCTAAGGTTCACAAGTGGCAGTAGCAAGAATCAAATCCTGACCAGTGTGATTCCCAAAACCGTGCTCTTCCACCCACCTGTGCCATCCGGCTCATGTCTTTTGTCTGGATGCAGATACTGGTGAGGAACTAATGAGACACGCTGATCTAATTCTCTCTGAGAGACGCCCTGTGATTTTGTGGTACTTGAGGGCTGGGGGTCTGATGGAGCTGCGGTCACATCCCCACTCCCTACTACTTAGCTGGGTGTCGATGAACAGCACATTTTATCTCTGAGTCCCCTTCCCTCTTCAGCAATTTGGTGAAATAGTGACTATCTTCCCAGACATTAGGAGGTTGAACTGAAAAGCTGTAAAGAAAGCGCCTTGAAAAAAGATTCTGGGCAGGACCAGGACTCCCCCTCTCCCCAAAGGAAGCAATCTGTCTCTGCTACTTTGTGCCAGTTAAACTGCACGGGCTCAATAACTTATGTTTTGGTTAAACCTTTTTAATTTTTTAAGAGTGGAATCCGAGTTTTCGTTGGCAAGTGATTGAACACGCTGGGGCCGGCCTGCAGGCCCACAGTCCATTAGGGAATTTACGAGGGGAGATCGGAACCTTCAACTCAAGCACTCCCTTCAGGGGCAGTACTTACAAAGCCATCAATTTCCTTAACAAAGAGCACTGGCTTAAATGCCCCTTAAAGCAGTGTTATTTACACAGCTATCCACTTCCTTTTGAATTCTCCGCCTGGGGGGGCGGCCTACCTGCGGTCCTTTCTGGCTACTAGTTAATTAGGCGTCCTCCTTGAAAGGAAGCTAGCTGGGACCAGGACTTGGTTTTGAAAAGCAGCTCAGTTTGGGGTTATCAGAGAATTCTGTGGGGCCTTCGAAGCAACCACGAAAGCCCCTGCTTCTGCCCATCCCTTCTGATAAAGTTCTGAACTGTTCAGACTGGGCAGAAGGGTTTATGACAGGGTCCGTACTGAGACACAAAGAGAAAGTTACCACTTGAGGCCGGCTCTCCTTTGCACCAATATAATATGAGGCCCAAAAGAACATTCCCAGCAAGCGTTCCATGGTGCATTCTACCTCGGTGGCGTATCCGTGCTGTGATGGCAGCGACCGCACTGCGCTGCCCCAACTGTGCCTCCCGCCTAAGATGACAGCTGCAAGGCAGAAGACCTGTGCTGCAGACGGAGGTCTGTCTGACTCAAAACATCAGCAAAGCTCTACTGCACTTTGTTGTCTGAAAAATAAAACTGTCTCTTAAGAAATATATCCTTCTTTCACTCATGTATTCTATATTTACTGAGCCACAAATTATTTGCCAAGTGCTGGACTGACTCCAGGGAAGTCAGATGAATTAAACTGGATCTCAGCACTTGGAGCTCAGAGTCTAGTGAGAGGGGCAAGTATACACATTATGGGCTGCACACAGCATTTTGTTCTGCAGTAGGACAACGGGATGCTACAGGAGTACAAAGGAGGGACCCCTCCCACACACCCCAATCTCACTCAGATTTGGGAAGGCTTCCTGTAGGAAGGGACACATGGGCTGAAGCTTGGAGAGGAACAGTAGGTGGTAGGGACATATTCCAGGCAGGGAGACTCTGAGCAGAAGAAGGAAGCTAGAAATGGCTCAGCAGGTGTAAAGCGGAAGAGCAGCATTAAGGGCAAATGACTGGATCAGATCCTACCAGCCTTGAATGCCATAGGCAGGGATTTAGATTTCCCTCAGGGCAATGGAGAAACACCCGATGCTTTCAAATAGTGACAAAATGTGATAGTTGCATTTTAGGAAGCTTGCTTTCACTGTACTGGAGGATAGATGGGGGCAAGCAAAGACGGGGACCAGGGACCTATCGGAGCTCTTTTGCAATTGTCCAGGTTAATGCTGAAGGGACCTCAGCTTGAGCAATGAATGTAGAGAGAGAGGAGGGACTGGTGGGGGGAGAGGGGTGTCCAAAGTAAAAAGGGCAGAATGGTGAATATTTGGATGTGGGAAATGACAGAGAGGGATGAGTTAAAGATGTTTTCCAAGCTTCTACTTTAAACGTCTTTTTGGCTAGTGGTACCTCTAGTTGAGACTAAAAACAGGACTTGCAGCTGGTCTGGGGAGAAAAAAAAACGGTAAGCTTGGTATTAGATGTATTGTGCCTGCGTGCTTGTGGGGCACCCAAATAGGACCAGTTGATTGACCACAGGGCAAGAGAAAGGCCCCAGACTGAAGACAGAGATTTTGGGGTCTTTGGTTTTGAAAGATGGGCTCAGGGGTCCATTATGAATATGGAGAAGGTCAATATTTAAAGGGAAGGCAGAGGGTCTGTGTAGGGATGGCCTGAGGGGTTAAGGAAACCTGGAAGTGGGTAAACTGCAGAGGTCCCAAGAGCTCTGAAATTCAAGAAAGAGCCTGGTAAACTAAGGGAGAGAAATACTGAAATATGTCTGTTTCATCATGTTCTGTCATAGAACCTCCTTCATGACTTCCCTGAGTAATGATGCTCAACTTTCTGCTTGATCTCCTCCAGGGACAGGGTGCTCGATACTTACAACTAGATGATTATTCTTAACAGCCATATGAATCAAAATTTACTGATCACCTTCTGAATGATGGGAAAAGTGCGGAGCACAGCAGATCTGGATGCTTCAAGGCCTTACCACAGGCCTGACACGTAAGAGGTGTCAATAACTCTGATGACTGAAGTCAGTGAATGACAGAATGCATCATAGTCGCCCTGTGAAGTAAGGAACACCACGGCCAGTTCACACATAGAAAAAGCTGCTGGGGTGGCCAAGCCCGAAGCAGAGAAGTTCCCCAGGCTTCTGGAGCAGATCAATGGGCTTCCCTCACTCTCTCCATTTAGTTCTTTTGGCAAAAGGCATGAAGACAAATGGGGAAGTTGAGGGGTTTGAGAAGCGTGTGCAGCCCTCTCGTTGGTAATGAGGCTGAACTCCAGTCATACGTGTGGTTTGGACTCCTGAACCGAGGAACCAGCTCCAGCCAGGGCCTTTACAGCCCTGCCAATGGCAGCTGAAAAGTTTAATTCAATCTTATGGACGATTTGGGCTGGGTTTCTGACTAGTGTTGAAAGCCAGAATCACTCTGATTTCTCTTCAGTTCAGTTTGCCAAGAGCACTTTGCTGGCCCTTGCAGAGCATCCCACCGCGGCGAGGGCGAGGCTGATCTTAAAACACTGCTCTTAGCATGTCATGCTTCTGCCCAGAAACCGCTACTGCTGCAGGATCCCACCTACCCACCCACCGCCTTGTGACTTCCGTCAGTAGTTTTGTTTGGGACTAGTTGACTCACTGTACCCCCCAAAGAACCCTCATTCTGGACTTTTATAGCTGCAGAGCTCTGCCCCTGGTTTGCTGAGCCCAGCTGTCCAGGAAGCTTTCACAGACTCCCCAACCCACAACCGGGGGCTTTCCAACTTCTCCAAGGGTCCCCTCACACCAATCCATGCACATCCTTAATGACCACTGTCTTCTGAAGTCCTCCAGTGAAGGACTCGTTCTGCCGCAGTTTGTCCTTCTCTTCTGCATCCTGCCTAGCACAGAGCTCTGTATGCAGCAGGTGCTTAATACAGACACAAACTGGTGTGAAATTGGGCACATTCACTTCCAGCTGTCTTTCCAGGATCCCGTTGGCTGCTGACTGGAGGACAGAGAGGCGACCTTAGCACTTGTAAGCAGGGCTGTGGACGCCGGGCATGGAATGTTTTATCTTTCTGTCTGGCAAGTGAAAATCGAAATCCCAGCCCCTTAAAAATTATTATAATTTCAGATTTGCTTTATCTTAATTTCTTCTAGGTACTTAATCAGTAGCAGCCAATAGAAAATCGCTTTTGGTTTCTCCCTCTGTTAAGTATTTAATGATCTGTAAACAAACACTTCAGACAGTGTTTCTTAAAGAGACCCTGGAATCCTTTCCCCATATGGAGATCCTTTTGGCACTATGCACTGTTTTCCCTTCTCATTATCTGTTTGCTGGCAGACTGCTCAGCTCTTGAGAGTACACATTGTATGAGATAACCTTAATGATCAAGAGGTAGCATAAATTATTAGTTCAGCCTGAGGGCTTAGGAGCCAGGCTTCCAGGGCTGGAATCCCTTCCTGGGAGCCTTGAGTAAATGACTTAACATCTCTGTGCTTTTACCTTGTCTATAAAGCTGGCATCATATTAAAACTACCTCATAGGATCAACACAATTAATCCAAGGAGTTAACAGAGAAAAAGCATTAAATTAATTAAATTGATAATGGGTTATTTCTAGCATTACGACTATTGTCTGGGATGATGAGATGGAAGAGGGGTAGAAATATATATACGTATCTCACCATTCCTACTTGCTCTGAAAGGCTGGTATTTTGGAGGACGACATTGGCTGGTTTTGGAGTAGTTGGGCAGATTGGTGCAAATCTCAGCTTTGCTGTTTAATAATGGCCCCTGCCTTCCTGCGGCCTCATGAAAATCAGAGGTAAGTACCTGGTGTGGCAGCCAGCTGGCACTCGATGTGACACTCACAAAGGTTTGTTTCCTCCTGCTGTGGTTTCTCAGCTCAATAAATATTTATTGAAAGGAGGCCACTTTTTCAAAAGTCACTTAAACGTTTGGAGACTCTGTTGTGTCGTCTGGGAAGTGGTGATAATCATGTCTTGTTGTACGGGTGCTGTGGGCTTGAAAGGGGACTGCGTAGTAGCTGGTTCTCCGTTAATACCAAAGCGAGCACTTCCTCAACCCAGGGAGGATCCAGGGCGTGGCCTTCAGCTGGGAAGCTGTCTGGGATCCCTGGAAAGCCTCTCTTCTGCTGGGAAGCAGCATTTGGGTCAGTGCAACACACAAATGCCGCAGGTTTAAGGCTGGGGACCCAGGGATGGACTGGATGATCTCTTCCCTTCAGGGAGAAGGAACCCAGTGTGGAAGTGGAAAATATGGGGCATCAGCACAATTACAGCTGTGCTGCCGTAGGCCCCGGAGGGATCCGGATGGGGCAGTCTCCTCACCTCTTTCTCTCTCATGGCCTTGATCTCTCCACCTGGCTGTTATTTCACTCATGCATCTATGCCAGTGGTTGGTTGGCAACGTCTGTACAGGGCCAGATAGTAAATATTTTGGCTTTGTGGGCCAGATAAAGGCTCCGCTGGAACTACTGAACTCTGTCTGCATGGTAGCAAATACCTAAACCAAGGAACACAGTTGTGTTTCAAAGAAACTGTATCTACCCAAATGGACAGCAGGTTGGGTTGGGCCTGGGACAGTGGTTTTGACCCCTGATCTCTGTGAGCATCCACTTGCCCACCATGCCAAGTGTAAGGCCTAGCACAGAGTACAGCGCAGGCACATCCAGGAGTTGCCCTCTCCTCCTTTCATGCCGTAAGCAACAGCCGCACCAGGGCCATCAAGGGCCTGAAGGACCAGAGCTCGCAGGGCTGCAGCCTTGCCTTTCTTCCTCCACTAGCATATCCAGCCATACTGAGTTTCTCTGACCTCCTCAAAAGCTCTTTCCTGCCTCAAGGATTTAATAACAGTCTGAACTTCTCACCATCCTCACTCCTTAATTTGTCCACTTCTTAATCAGTGTTCAAGTCTCAGCTTAAATGTGGTGTCTTCATGGAGGCCTTTTCTGACCCCTCAGTGTGCAGGACACCTCCAAGTATTTCCACTTGGTGGCATTTTCAACAATTGCATTTAAATAATTATTAATGTCATTTTCCCAGCCTCCCGTCTGACCTTTCTTTTGCACTGTTATTTCCCTCCCAACTAGCACAGGGCTTGGCATGCAGCAGGCATCAATAAATGTGTGGCTGAATGACATGGGGTCTGACCCAGCAGCCAGTTTACACCATCGTCTACCTGGTTCTGTCTGCTTGTGTTAGAGCATGCAGCCGATTAATTCTGCAGGCTACAGCAGTGGGGTTTTCACACAATCCTAACTACCCATCCATCATTTTATTTTAAGCACATTACTTCTCAGTACAAACAGAAAAGGAGGATACAATTAGGTCTATATCCCTCACTTGCTTAATATTTCAATTTCCCCCAGGGCACTCCCTTCAAGTGGAGACCACAGCTCATGAATACTGAATATCTCCTCCAACCTCATGTCCCCAAGAAAGAGCCGAGAGCCAGGAGCTAGGAGAAGGCCCCCACATCTGTCCCCCAGCCTCTCCCCTTTCCGGAGCTACCTTGGTCATGACTGCGCAGATGCACAGCAAGACACATGTATGCACAGACAGGTTTCTGGTCACTTTAAATGCCACAAAGAAGCCCTTGTTCCCGGCTACCCAGATTCACCTGCCTTGGACTCGGGCTGCCTTTCAAAGGCACACATCAAAGTCTGGTCTCGATTCCTCGAATTCAGGCAAGCTCCCAGTCCTTCCCTGCCTGACTATCCCTGAGAGTCAGGAAGCCGACGTGGGCTGAGGGCTAGAATTCCTCCTTTCTGGCATCAGAGCCGGCCTGTTTCTTTGCATTCCAGCCTGGCCTCTCTGTGGGGTAGGCCTCCCAGGTTTCCAAAGGAGGTGGTAAGCTGTGGGCTGAGGCTGGATGGCAGGCTTGATCCTAACCGGTGCAGACTCAAGGGTGTTTGGAGGAGGCCATCAGACCTCCCGGTTGAAGACTTCAGATCTTTGGTCCTGCCCCGCATGGCAGCCTTCCGCCCCATCGCCTCCCTTTCCTGCTCCTTTGTCCCCTCAGTGACCCCCTTTGACCCTCTTGGTTAAAGGAATTCCTTTCTCCCCTTCAAGCCCTCATTTCTTTTAAAATGCACAGTTTAAAAACAATAATGCTCTGGGATTTAAATTCTGGAAGTCAGAGCTGAAAGGGCCTGGGAGATCATCTAGGTCGCCCCATCACTTTATAGCTGGGCAAACTGAGATCAAGGGGGTTCAGTCACTTTGCACAAGGGAACACTGCATTTTAATGGCAGGATCTGGCTCGGGAGTGTGTTTGCCAGAGATGGATTTGTGGTCTTTGCATCACTTATAATTGGGATCGGGAGTGAGGAAGGGGGAGATGACTTGGCCTTAACTGACATCCCTGAGTGTCCACTAACTGCCACACGTTGTGCTAAACACTCTGTGGACCTGGTTTCCATCTTTCTCCGAAAAGAACAATAGATGTTATAATTATGTCCCTTTTCCAGAAGAGGAGACTGAGACTCAAAGAGAGGATAGGAGATGCCCAGGATGGTAATTAAAATCCACAGACATTTGTCAAGCTCCTCCGTCTCCAACATACTGTCATGACAGCAGGATTAAGTGTTGCACCCCTCCTACGTATGCTACAGAACAACATGGCTGCTGTCGATGGAGGGTGAGCTATGAGAAATGAAGATACAGCCCAAAGCATGGGGTGACCCTCGATGGAGGGCATGCAGAGGCATGTTGATAGGGCAACAATAACTGAAAGTCACCACTGTCCTGACTCACAAAAAAGGTGCAGGAAGGACCCTTGCACTCACTGTTGTTCCTGCAGTGACACAATGGCACCAGAGCAGAAATGGTGTCAAAGAGCTCTCTGCTGCTCTGCTGGTGGTTCCCCTGGATATTGGACATGGCTTTTAGAGCAGGCAGACGGGATTTGAACTTTCCTTCTCTGGCCTACCTGGCTGCATGTGTAAGGCAGTCCACTTAAGCTTCCTCATGAGCAACGTGTGCACCAGCTTTCTCATCAGCAAAGTGGGCACGGTGATTCTGACTATACAGAGTTGCTGAGAAGGTGAATGCCATCATTTGAAAAAAGGGTTCCTAAGCAGAGACTGGTACTGTTGGGTGCTAATAAATGAAGTAACTTCATGGTTAAGTGTGCCGGCCTTGCCTAGATACTGTGAATGCCACCTCTGCTCTTTCTAGCTATGTGACCTTGTGCAAGTTACTTAACCTCTCTGAACCTGTTTCTTTTCTTTATGAAACTAAAATAATAATATCATTCCTCTTTCGGGGGTTCCTGGATGTACTGATACAACTTTGGAATTAATGACCTTAAAAACAACAATAATAGAGAGGTAGAAGGAGCATATATAACACTTACCAGGTGCCACTGTTTTAAAATGCTTTACAGATATACTCTTATTTCATCCTCACAACTAGAAGAAGGAGGAATTCTTGCTAACCCATTTTACTGATGAGAAAACTTAAGGCACAGATAAAAAGTGTCTGGTCCAGGCTTTTCACCCAGATTCCACGCTGTTAATCATCATGCCACGTGTCAATGCTCCAGCGCTAAGCATGTCACCCATCCTAGCTGGCAGAGTGTCACCATTATCACATTCATCCCCATCAGGATTCCCACTAACATTTCTCTTTTCTTCTCTTAAACATCTGTCTTCAAGTCAAGGGAAGTCTTATTTCAAGAAGGTATTTTGGTGAAAGTTACTACATTTTCCCCAAGGGATGTCTAAAAGAATACATGCTGCCAGGAGAAGTTTTATATTTTTTTTAATTTTCATTTTTTTGTAAGGTGAGAGGTGGATCGTCTATTATGATTTCACTTTGTTAGAAAGAAAAATAATAATAAATGCAACTCCCAGCAGAGCCCATTCTTCCTTCCCTTTCCACTCCCCCTCCCCCAGCCAGATGCTGTTTTTCTTTTGAGTCATTGTTGTTCTAAAGTCTCATCAGAACATCCACCAAGAAGACGTGGGGATTCATCTTCTTGTTTTTCTTTCTCGCCTTGGCTCAGAGCAGGCCAGGGCGGCCTGACAGAGGGGCCGCAAGGCTCTGTGACCACCACCCCTCCCAGTGACTGGTGGGGAGATGGATTGATGCCTCCTCCTCCCCCTTATCTGCCTCACAGATAATTGAGTTATTGGCCCTTGCTCTAGCACAGGGCTGGACGTGCTATGTCAGGGACCAGAGACAAAGTCATGCTAATGACAGGGATCGGGGGAGGCGGGACTAGGGAGGGATCGTGAAAAAGAGACACCCAGGGAATGTGTGTATACCTGGGAAAGACAACATGGGGGTTCCTTTGCTTTGTTTTCCTAACTACATATTAGCATCAAGCGCAATTTGAAACCCCAGAGCCTTTAAATAGATGTTTGACAAATCGAGGATTCCCCGTGTCAGACAGGGAAAGAAGCCTTAGAGTCTTCACCCATTGCACAAAAGGAGAAACTGAGGCTCCAAGGTGCTGAACTGCAGCCCAGGCTCCCAAGCCTAGACTGAGACCTGGGCCCAGCTTTTCTGAAGGACACAGGGTAGTAAATCAAACCCAAGCACACAGGGCCTCTACCATCCCATTCCTGTAATGGATAAAATGTCATCTCAGAAGGTAACACATTTCCAGCACTGGTTCAAGATATATTACTCAGTATAACCCCTTTTTGGGATGCTTCACATTTTGTCTAATTTGCCCATTACCTTCCCTCCTTCAGCTTTTATCAGCAGCCTGTCTGTAGTTTATGACTCAGTGCTTTAGAAAGAGAATTCCCAAGCTGCTGAACAATGCCTCCAGCCAGTGCCTGTTGGGTGGGGGGAGTTATCATTTGACTGATACCACATTTTTTAACTGAAACCTCAGGCCTGGTGTATGTTAGATTTTAAAAAGGGGGAAAAAGGACAAGATAATTTCCACATTGCTGAGGATGTAGCGTGCATTGCCTAAGAGGTCTGGTGGGTGGTGTTCCTTTTAACAAGCAACTTATTATGTGCTGGGGGATGAGGGCACTGGGGGTGGGAAAGTGGGAAAGGGAAGTCCCCGGGTGTTGCATAATAACACATTGGCACCTAGGGAATACTTCCGGATGTGTGGGCTTCTGGAAAGCGAATGGGAACGCCACCATAAATCTGTCACCCACCCTCACCTGGTGTTACCAAACCCAGGGAAAACATTAGCCCCAGTGAATGGTCGGGGGACAAAAAAAACAAAAAAGAAGAAAACGAAGGAGGGAAGGAAGGTAGGAAGGAATGAGGATGGCAAGATGGAAGGAAGGAAGGTATGCAGAAAGGAAGTAGGGAGGGAGGGAGGAAAACGGTGAGGGAGGGAGGGAGGGAGGGAGAGACAGGAGGAGGGAGAAAGAAGTCTTTCAGATGGGAAGGCAGAGTTGCAGAGTAGACCGAGCAGTGTTCCTTTACTCAGCCTGGAGATGGGATCACACCTCTATGAGCAGGGTGACCTTAGTCAAGTTTAGACATCATAGTAGGTCCTCGGATACCTCATCTAGATATGAGAGACCTCACAGAGGCTCACATTAAGCAGAGGTGCATGGCACAGGGCGTACCACCATATGATGGGTGTCCATAAATGGCGACTGTGGCTGGTAACCCACCACTTCCCCCCACGGCCGCCACACTCTCACACACATTGAGAAAAGTAATAGTCCATGTGCATCAAGCACATTCCGACTCATCGTATCTTCTCACAGCAGTTTTCACTCGGGATTCTATGTGACAATCAACAGAAACCAACCTTGGTTAAGTTAAGCAAAACCAGCAAACAAAATCTATTCAAAGAATCCTGGATACTTATCAAACACACTCTGGGAGGGCTGGTGAGCCAGGCTCTGAAGCCCAGGTCCAAGCTCAAGACTGGTGCTGCGAAGACATCTCAGAGGTGCTGCTTTACAGTCACTTCAGCACTAATGCCACATGTTGTCACTGGATCTTTAGAAACCCATGGGTTGTGGCTGTGCCCACCATCCTTATCAAATGGTTTCTGCAGGGTCCCTATGGCTCAATCCTGCTAGCTTCTGATACAATGTCTTCCGTTAGTCTGCCTGCCTGATCTGGGGAGAGTGTAAGACTGGTTCTCACACTCAAGCTATAATGGGGCCTGGGAGAAGGAGACTGGATTTTCTACTTCGCTAGAGAGGGCTGAGCTCTGCCTCATTATTATAACAAGGAAAGTTATTTCCTAAATCTAGGAAGGGGATTCAGATAATAAGTATCCAAAAATATCAGTAAATACCTTCCACAGTTCAGGCCTAGGACTTTTACCATTTTCTGCATGAGAACACTGAAGTTTAGCCAAGGTCGTATGTCTAAGCCATGGTATGAACCCAAGTCAGTCTCACTCAGACCTATTCTCTTGGCCACTATCTCGAGCCCTATCCTGACAAATGTGATGATGAGAACAATGTCCATCTCAGCAAAGCTTCCCACACTCCATCCCACTTCTCTGACTCACTAAAGCCGGATTTGCTGGGAACCAAAGATTCACTCTCTCTTCTTCAGCTATTCTTTTTAGAGGAAGATGGTTTTCTAGACTCAAAACCATGGAATTTGTCCTTGGAATGTTCCCGGGAGCTGGGATCTCTGGATAGAGTCTTTACTTCCTGGAATGCCTCATCTCTGTGAGTCTCTCTAATGGAATTCTAAATGACGAGGGTAGGGGCATAGCTGAGGTCTTTCCTCTAACACAAACCACGCTCAGTATACAGGGGTAGCAGAGAACCTTCCCTGGACTCCATCTACACCACTACAGTTTTGTATGCCAGTCTATTAATTCATTAGATGAATTACCCTATAGCTGTATATTCCTCATTCACTTTCAGAGACTGACAAGACCAAGCACTATGTTTACTTGCAGGGAGCTCACCACTGTGAGCTCCAAGTCAGACTCTGGGTTGAGGTCCCAGTTCTATCCCTTAACTGTACATGCTTATAGTTCACCTCCGCGTGCCTTAGCTTCCTCCCTTGTAAAAGCGGGACAATGAAAGAGTTGTCATCACAATGACAGTTCATAAATGTGCTTGGTATATAACAGATGTTCAAGAGAGACCATCACACCATCACAGGATAATACTCAGAATCTCATAAAGAATGACAGTATGTCCAGTGAATCCATGAGAGTCCAAGTCTCACCTTGGTAACTTCTTCACCTTCACACCTTTCCTCTACAGCATTCCAGTTAGCACAGTTTGAAGATCACTGATCTAGTCCAGAACAATCATTTTGTCAAAGTATAGGCAGGGAAGTGAGGCCCGACTAGGTAAAAGATATGCTAGGGCTGGACTCGGGCTATTTCTAACAGTCTCCCAGGCTCCACCACCATTTGCTTAAAAAGCTTAAAATTCAGTTCCTTTTCTAAGAAATGGTGAGCCATGTCATAATTTTCACCTCCTCTCTGCACCAGGCTCCCGAAACCAAGAGTATCAAAGACTCCAGATCCATGGATCAGGGGTCAGCACATGCTGTCTGTAAAAAGCCAGATTACTAGTATTTTAGGCTCTGTGGGGCATAGGGTCTCTGTTGGAACCACGCTACAATGTTGCTGTAGCAGAAGAGCCATAGACAACATGAAAAGGAATGAATATGCTGGGTCCCAGTAACACTTCCTTTACAGATAGAGGTAGGAGGCCAGTTAAGGCTCATGGACCGGACAGACCTCTCCCATGCATGATGGGCCTGTAAGAGGCTCCCATGGTTTTGCTGACTGTTGCACAGGGCTGAGGCAACAGAGAACACGGACGTCCAGGCACAAGCATCTTTCAGGGTACCCTGTCCGACCTTCACCACGTCCTACCTTCTTCCCACAGCACTGAAATTGCATGCCACCTTAGTGTGAGTAAACTAGGTCTGTATTTCCCAGCATGATCTGGGGTAATACTGGGTGTCAGGAGGATGATGGCAAAGTCGTGGGTTTGGTTCAAGCAGAGCCCCCAATCATGAGGATTAGTTGCTGTTGGTAAAGTGCGGTTCCTATGGCCAGGATCCTCACTGAACTTAAACCAGTTGATGATGTAACTGGCCTGTTGCTATGCTACCGCTTCCATACCTTTAGGCAATAGACATTATTGTGTTAATATAAAGAGCTCCGCCCAGTGCTCTGGGCGCGTCGGGGTGGCAGGGCTGCAAGGCTGCAGGAGAGCAGAGCAGAGGCTGGAGTGGTGGCAGTGCTGAGGACGGAGGCCCAGAGGACGGCTGTGCGGGACGGCTGTGCAGAGAGGCCCCAGAGGCAGAGACCGGCTTGCTGCATCCGAAGCAGCAGTGATAACACAGACTCGCTCTGAGCGAACGGGATTTTAGTGACTGACCTGCCACCTGGAAATAAAGCTGGGCATAACCTTTTCACCCCAAGAACCCTTTGCTGTAAATTTCTTTGGTCACAGTGAATCTATAGCGAGCTTGCCTGGGGCTGAAACTCATTTGCAAGACAGTCACACATCTTGGAAATCACACAAGTGCAGGTAGGCGCTCAGAGACCACCTCACCCTATTCTTTCAGGTTTATGGAAGGTCAGCTAAGGCCCAGACTAGGGAAGTGAACAGGTCAGATTTATGCAGCAAGTTCTTAGCAAGGCTGGGGCTAGAGCCTGGTTTTCTTAATTTTAGTCCCAGGCTCTTTCCACCATAGCAGGAGGCTAATATCAAGCTTTTATTATGGACCATTCTCAAATTAACAGAGGAGAGGGAAAAATAATTGCTGCTTAAAAATCCAAGGCCCTGCCTGGAAACTCTCCTGTCCTTCCTCCCTCCGCATCTCCCTTTCTTCCATCCACAAACAGTTCATTTCAAGATACCTCTATTGTGTTGCTCGGTCCCTACTTGATGACAAGGAGATAGTAGGTGCTCAATAAATGTGTGTTAGGAATGGAATAAGAGGTAAATGGTATATTGCAAAGACCACACAGAGCTCACAATCGACCAGGAGAAGGGAGGGCTAAACGCACCCTTGCAATCCACTGCAAGTGTGATGACCCAATACCACTTCCTCCCCTTTAGTCCTCCTAGAAAATTGCCTTTCAGTGAGAAATCTTCCCACCAATGTTTTCATCCCCTCTGTAGCTGCCCCTTCCTTCTTCAGATAGAGCACCTCTGTCTTTTGTACTTGCAAATGAATTGTGATTAGTTTTCACCTCCAGCCCAGGGGATTAGCCGGGGGACCTTTGATCTTCAGGTATCGATTTGCATCTTAAAGGAAGTATGATCTCATCTGAGCCAGCTCAAGATTCCATCCCTGCTCCCCACCCCCTGCCTGTTTACCAGCCCCGGGCTGGCCAGGGCCTCCCAAGTGGGGCTGAAACAACAAGGTCGGCCAGACTCCTAGAGAAGGCAGAGGAAAACAGATTTCCCATCTCACTCAGGAAAGGTGGGAAAAGGAGGTTTGCTTTCTAAACACAGGCTGGTCTGCTCTTCCTCCTCCATCAAGTCAGAGAGACTGCCCAAGGTTCTGAGTGTGCAGAGGGGGCCATGGCGCTTCCTGGATCCTAGTGGGAGAGTGTGCGGCAAAATGAAGTGAGCTTGAGAAGCAGAGAAACTCAGGCTGAAGCCCTGCTTCTGTCTTCAATCACTTCTAACCTGTGTGACTCTGAACAAGTTTTCCAATCTCTCTGACTTGATTTCTCTCATCTCTAAAGTGAGAACAAAAGCCTTAAAAATATACTAACAACCATCTGGGGTGTGGCGTGGGGTGATCATGCCTGTAAGGCAAAAAGATCTAAGAGGAACAACCAGTCATTTCCTTTATCTACGGGAATATAAGCCCTGTGAGGGCAGGAGTATCTGCCGTTTTTTTCCCCCCATTGCTGTATTTCCTGGCCCACAGGAGGCACTCAATACACATCCATAATACAAAGGAGTAAAGCACCATTTTAGGCATCACTATTGCTGTCACTGTGACTGAGTAGTGCGCACTGTCCACTTTTCCAGCTAAGCCCAAAGAAACGACAGACTTACCGATACAATTGAAGGAAACCTCCTGTTGGCAGAAAAGGGAGCAGCCGTCGCCATTGATCTTATTCATGTCATCACATGCTTCACCTTGGCTTCTGCGGGAAGGAGGTAGAAATGTATCACATCAGCTTCAGAACCACAGCTGGACATGGGAAAGTCCCTCCCTGGGCCATGAACTTCCCCTGAGGCCTCAGGCCAGTCCCTTTCCTGAGCCTCTGTTCCTTCTTCAAAATGAGATGTGTAAAATTTGCACCATCTTACTATGTTTGCCCAATTTTGTGTTTCTGACAAGGCAGAATTCCCTATCAAACTCACTCTCTGAGGTCTTATGAGTTGAAATTCGTAAGAAACAGAAGCGTGAATGAACAGAACTTGCACTGTGCCTGAGGACTCTCAGTGTTATCTTAAAATGGTAGATTTGAAGGAAATTTTGGAGTTTCTAAAATATAAATGCTACTTATCACTAAGCCCTGCCTCAGTCCCCTCCCCACTCCCCCAGTGCACTTAAAGGTAAGGATTTTTTCCATTCACATGCTCTGGTCTGGTCTTCCTTGTATCAGAAAGTTTTGCCTTCTCCACTGGTATGCCATTTCATGGTGTCCAGAACTCCAGGACCTGTGGAACTATGCTGCTAGGGAAAAAAAGTGTGTCCTCTTTTTTCTTTCTTTTTTAGGAATTATTTCCATCACCTAAGGATGATTCTGTAGAGATTAGAATGGGTGGAAGATGAGCAATGCTCTCTGAACTGGGGCTATGAGAAGAGAAGAAGGGGTAGTAACTGCAAGACTGGAAGACAGCCACTTTCTGGAAGGCTCCTGTCCTTTTAGAAATAAAAAAAACTCAGATTTAGATCCCCAGGTTCCAAACTAGCTGTGGATCACTTGATCTCTCTATCTGATCTTTCTATCTTTAGCAATTAAAATGAATTAAAATTAAGAGTAATTTAAAATTTCATCCCTTTGTCACAGTAACTGCATTTCAAGTCCCCAGTAGCTGGACGTAGCTAGTGGCTGCTGTATTGCGCATCACAGAATATATTTCCATCATTGCAGAAAAACCCACTGGACAGTGTATGCTAGATGCTGAATCTCCGTTTGCTCACAGGTTAAAATGGAGATAAATTGTACCTACTCCTAGAGTTGGGATAAGAATGGAATGTAACTTAAAGTGGCTGGCCTAGTGTGTGACACACAGTAGGTGTTCAGGGAATCGGTTCCCATTCCCACTTTGTCCTGGGAGGTCTCCGCAGAGTGTGTGGCAGCTGTCCTTCCCTCCCTAGAGACCAGCTGGGATCTGTCACAGCATGGAAGAGGCCTCAGACTTTTCCTTTCACCCAGGCAATTAACACTGGGAAATGTTTGTTGCTTTTAGGAGGTGCGAGAGTAGCAGGAGGTGCCATGCAATCAATCCTTAAAGTGGCTAGGACACTGTACTGATCTCTGAAGAGCCACCAAAGTTCTCGCCTGTCTGCACACCCATGAGAAAAGGACTCCATATTCCAAACTGGGTCCGTGCTCCCACCTCTGCCAGTGAATCCCGCATGCTAGAAACTGGTGATGGTCCTTGTACCCCTTCCATATTTCATGGGTTATCTGGGGACAGATCTTTTTTTTTTTCTTAACCTGGGCTGTTTTCCCTAAGCCACACAGAACACTTCTAACCCGCTTCCCTTACCACCCAAACAGTGTGTTCTACTGGTTTAAGCAAAACACTGATGTCACCACAAGAATCTTCTAGGCATAATGGATCTATCATTAGATAGGGAGGATCTGAGAAACCATCTTTGACCTCCCAGGCTGGAGTGGGTGGCCACCTCCCCTGTGTCCAAAGACACGGGGCTCCATCCATCACAGCACTTGTCAAACTTAGTGTCATTGCCTGTTACTGAGAGCCCCATGCATTAGGCTTTAAGATGCCAAGGGAAGAGACGGGGGTCTGTGTCATTCTAGCACCCAGGGCCTGGCACAGTGCCTGGGATACAGCAGACAACATGCAGCAACTTCTTCACTTGCTGGTTCTGCAGGGCTGTTGGTCAGGCAGCAAGGCAGTGGTGAGTCCTGATGACAACGTGGGCACTGGGCTCACATCTTGCTACTGGGTGTGTGTAAGCTTGAAAAAGACACTTTAATTTTTCGTGTTCATTGTCTCTTTTGTAAAGTATGGTAATAGGACCTATTTCATAGGGTTGTTGGACGGACCCAAGGAGATAACAGTGCCTCACGCATATAGAGGCTCAATAAATATTTATGAATATTTTTATGATTACCATAATATGCATCCAGGGCTTTTATCCATGAGGGGCCTCATTGATTGTTGAATCTATTTGTATTTCTTTATAAATTTCCTTACATATATATGTATATGTATATGTGTGGATGTGTGTGTGTGGCAAATTAGCATATATTACCCCATGAAAAAATCCAGTTAGCTAAGATGACATCCCTCCTTTTCCTCAAAGATTTTGATTTGTTTGTTTTGTTTCACTTAGGGAACCACCCATAAGCTGAATTCAGTTTTCTGCAAAGCATATTAGCAACTACTTGGTACCTTCAGGTAACTTAATAAGTATTTGATGTCTATGCAGGACACCAATTCTAGGTAAAAATACTAAAAAACTTAAAGATTACTATTTAAATTAACAACAACAATAATAGTTTTGGATCAGTGAGAAGAATGATACGGTTTGCAATGTTTTACCAAGGCACCTTTATATATCTGGCCCGAAAATGGAGAGATCAGGTTCCACATCTAGTGAGTTTCTTTCTTTATCCTTTGTGTAAGTTAGTGAATCTCAAATCACAGTCATGTGTTGTCAGCAATGTTTCTCAGTGTTCTATCAGGCAAAGCTGTATCAGAAGCTAGAAGTGGATGTCTTAATGTAGGAGAGAACAGTGAATGGCTTCCTTTTCCCCAGGTTTGTTACAGGGAGCACTGAAAACCATATCTTCACTTTCTGCTGGTTGCATTTGGATGCAGATCTTAAATACACACAGTGGCACCTTATGGATTTCATTCTCCAAGTCAGCAGCTTTCTCTTCCACGCTTGAGGAATCAAATTCTTGGCAGTCAGGTAGTTTGTGCCATCACTCAACACTGAAAAATCTTTATAGTATCACTTCAATATTAAAATCTTGGCAATTCAGCTTTGAAATGATAATTGTAGGACATTTAAGAGATGAATATATATATATATATCCCTGAAATACACCACTTCAGCAAAGCCACTTGAAATTGTGCAAACCATCATTACTGGCCTTACTGGTGTCAACATTGAAAACAAAATGTCATTCCTTATTTCAAAAAACTGAATTAATATCTTCCTTAGAACAGCCAGGTATACCTTAGTGGGTGTTCGAGGGAGCAGAATCTTATACAGATTATTAACTTTTTGCACAGCAAGTTGAGATGTAATTCACTGGCCCTCACCTGGTCCTATTCCCAATATTCCACTATTCCTTTCAATGCTAAGTCATGATCTGAAAGCCAGCTGCTGGCCAGTAACTGATGGATGCGTGGGTAGGTATTCGTGGGCAAACCCTTCACTTGCATAACTGTGCCATCCTTGGTATGCTCCGTAGCTGGTCCTTTCATCCCAAAGCAGGTTTCCAGCTTACATTCCATTCCACAAAATCATCAGTACCAAATTAAATTGTTCTTCCCCTCCAGCACTAGTGTCAACGATGAACTGAAGGAAATAGTCCTCCAGCACTTCTCTTTCATATATGTACTATACCTCTGGGCGGATTCATGTTCTGCACATCAGTGGTTTCATCCAACCGTGAAACAAATTCTCTTTGCAGTGTCCCACCCCCTACAAAAATAGTCATTGCAATTCCATGTTCCACAGATATTATGTGACACCCAACAGTGCCATTTAATGAAGGAATTTTGCCAATAGCTTGTTTTGCTATCTCCACACATAATGTTTATCATTAAATCTGCCAATAGTTTTGAAAGTCACTTAGTAATAGTGTGACGAACTACATTAGCAGTAAGGAACATAATTTTAGCAATAAGGGTCCTAATTGTGAATGATTTTTGTTCTCTTTTTCACTTTTAGAGAGAAAACTATTCAATTTTACGCCAGAAAATATTTTTGTGCTTATTCTGGAGGAAAAAAACCTCAAAGGTTCACTTTTTTTTTAAACAATGCAAACGTCTTGATGGCTTCTTGCCCGAATTTTGTAGTTGCATAATGTCTTGCTCTGTGGACAAGGGGATGAATGGACCAATGATCCAATAAAATCCATTTTTTAGACATGCAGCTTTGTATTTTCTGATCACACTTCCCTTTTTGGCTGCTCGTGTGGAATCTTCACACTTTCTGATTCATTTGCCTGCCTGTTCTTATCTTCACATTCAATATTCACTCTGGAGGACTGTTTACTATTTATGGCCTCAATATGGTAGTGAGTTAGAATATTCTGCTATTTTTAAGAGCCTTTGACTCAATTTGTAAATTGCTGATGTAACATGATAGAAAAGAAACAACAAATAAACATGCAGTTTTACCAAATGTAAATGGTAACCAGGAAAGAATGTAAAAGTGTTTTGACCTAGGTGCGCCGTGACCTATTAACTGAATGTAGGATGCGATGCAAAAGACTAACAGAGTCCTTGCAGCACATAAAACAATCAAGAATAAGAACATGTGTGGTAAGTGCAGAATGGCAGCTCTCTCAAAATCACTTATGGGATTACATACTTGAGAAATGTATGGGCTCAAAAAAGAATCACTGCTTTTCTTCTGAGTCCAGCCAACACCTTGCAGACAAATTGACAGGCTGCTGAACCCTGGTAACCCACAGCTCACACACCTTGAACAGTATCCTAAGCTCTTCTATTCAGCACCCTCACTATCTCTTGGCCTAATTAGCATTGGCCCCTCCCCTTTCCTTAGTTAGATCTACTCACTTCTGGATAATGCCATCACCACAGTACCCACTTCCATGGATGTACATGGCAGTGGGCGATGGCTCACTCTCCTCACTTCCCGAAATGGTGATGACCCGGTACTGGTACACACTGCCAAGATTCAGATCCCTGGAAAACATAAAGAAGACTATTACCCACACAGACACAGCTCTGGGTGCAGACACAATGTATCTCTTGAGAACAGTCTATATCAGTCTTGCTTATTTTGGAAATCACATGCACATTCGGTTATCGGATAAATATTACTGTCTTCTGCGGTTAGGGTACTCTTCTACACATGGTGAACTACACTAACATGTACGACTGTAATAACCAGCATCAACTGATGGAGGACCGTAAATGCGACTAGGTTCTTTTCCATCTTTCATTTAACCCTTACAATAACCTTAGTGAATAAGAATATTATGGTATGTGGTCTACAGTAAAAGTGTTTGGGAGAATTCCATCTGGGAAAAATAAATAGGATAAGCACACACACAGAGGTATTGAAGTACCACACCAGATTCTGTGGACCTTGTCTGATCTTTTCCCCTCTCTTTAAGACCTGAGCAGAAAGAAACCCCAATACATGCAAGCAAGCCCTTTGCTTATGCTGCACCCAGTGATTCTCCTCCTCCCCACCACTTGCTCCTTCCTATGTCTCTGTCTTGACTGACATAATAATAGCAGCATCTGTTAACTGAATGTTAGGCCTGGAGCTAAGCACTTTCCTTGTATTTTCTCATTTGAGAATCAAAACATGAGAATCACTGAGAATCAAATACATGTGTACTAGTATTTCCCTGCTTATTTTACCTATGGTGAATCAAAGGCATTAGCATATGCCTCTCTAATCCCTAGCTGAGGTCTGTTTTAATAACCTCATCCCTTGCAAAGGGGGACCTTGTTCCAGAATTGCAATTCTAAGCACTAGTTCTTGCGAGATTTCCAGTTAGCCCAGACTGCATCTCTCCTCTGGTCTCAAGACCTCCTAATGCAAAGCCTGTTCTGACTTCCTCACACTCAACTGTACACCAGATTGCCTACCTCCCTTTAGTTAACCCCTCTCAGCTCTTTGCTTGAATTCATTTTGCCATTAAACAAACCTGGCTACTGCCAATTACCCTCCAATGCACAGATATATTTATGTCAATTCCACATTACCAAAACTCACCAACCCCATTTCCTTTTTGACCATTTTCAAAGGAAGATGTTATTCCTCTTTTTCCTCTCCCTCTGCATCAATCATTTACTTTCTAAAAAAAAAAGGTACCATGGGAAAAAACACAAAATGGTAATAAGAGAATTCCTATCAGATTCCAGTGTTGGGTGGCAGGGGGGATTTCATAAACAAAAGGATGATGTCAAAAAATCTCAAGTTCTCCTGCCCATCTGTTGTTTCAGCTGCTGCTACGGCTGGGGCTATTTGGATAAGGCCAATAAGATAACAGGTGCAGGGGCAATGGACAGACAATGTCTCCTGACTCTCAACACAACGATGAGTTGGAGTTTCTGAGCACTGAAGGACTCTGGTGAGGAACATAGCCTTCCTGAGAATATTGGGTTTATTACCAGAAAGACAGTTTGTTTCAGCAGTGCTGCAGCAGCTAGTCATATTGCGGGTAGACCAGAAGTCCCTAGGGATTCCGTTTGTGCTCTATCAATGAAATTAAAGTAGGTGAAGTACATAAAAATCTTGAGATATTATTTGTATGAACGTATGAATAACTGGTACCTTGTCAACCTCTGGAATGCTCATTTGTTGATATAATTATAGGATATCTTTTTCCTACTTTTTTTTTTAGTTTATTGGATATTTTGTACACCTGTAGATGAATGAATATACCTATTTTTTCTGGAGCTGCTTCTAAAACTGGAATATTGTTGTTTTCCCAGGGGATACATGAAGGCACAAAATAAAGATAGCATGCTTTCTATTGTACATTTATTTTGCTTTAAAATATGGAAGCATGTTTTATATTCAACAACTATGGTCATGTCATGGAATAAAATAAGAAAATTTTTTCAGGCTGAATCCCAGGCCACTGGAGGCATATGGTCACTGAAGCAAATGGAGCACTTCTGTGAAAAAGCATTAGAGTGTGAAAAGTACTTGTCTGCACTGAGGCCTCCATTTGTGTTGTTGAATGATTTATGGCTGATAATATTTAAGGTGCTTTGTCAATATTTGTGAATGTTTTCCTCTTCCTCCTGCTCTTTCCTCCCATCTCTCTCCTCCTTCTCGATAAACACAATTTTGAGGAAAGTGGACATGTGTTTCCATCCTGCCTTTATCACTTACTAGCTGAGAAGTCATAGACCAGTGGTTCCACTGCTCTGAGCCTATTTCAAATTAGTCATAAAACTGGTCTCACAGCATTTTCCTACAGATTGAGTGTGAGAACATACATTGTGCACATATGTGGCTGGCCTATGATGAATAGTTAATAACACGTTAATGCATTATTATTAGTGCTTAATTATCCACATTCCCATTCACTGGAGTTATGTTGTGTTCTTTTTGCTAGAAGGGATGGAGTGGCAGTTACCTGCATGTCACCTTGGTTAGGTAGACCCATAAAGATGGAGCCACCATCTGTCCTGTGTGCCACATCTAGATGGAAAGTCTCTTTCCTACCACCTCATTTGGCGAGAGCACCCTCAGTGACGGCAACTTGCTCACTTGCCAGGTGGTTATTCCAAGTTCTGAAAATTCTGGATCCAAGGTTTGTCTTTACCCTGGGGTAGAATCTGTCTCCTCATAACTCCCACCCCCTGCCCTCCTTCTTTTTATATATATATATATATATTTTTTATTATGGTATTATTGATATACACTCTTATGAAGGTTTCACATGAAAAAACAGTGTGGTTACTACATTCACCCATATTATCAAGTGCCCACCCATACCCCAATGCAGTCACTGTCCATCAGTGTAGTAAGATGCCACTGATTCACTGTTTGCCTTCTCTGTGCTACACTGTTTTCCCCGTGATCCCCCACACCACCTGCCCTCCTTCTTACCCACTAGCATTACGCAGGACACATATGATTGGTACAGAAACCTGATGGACCCTCCTTCCTCCAGCTGTGTGCGCATGGCTCATGCATCATTACCTCACATAAACCTGACAGCAGCTCTTTGAAGCAAGGGTTGCTTTCCCAGGTTTTCAGATATGAAGATCGCCACTCCCTTCATAAAAAGGTAGGGATGGGGGAACAGGGTAGAAATGCTCTTTAAAAGATTATGTTTTTCCATTGAAGAATTCCTCTAATAAAACTCCATTTTCTCCAACTTAAAGTAAAAAATAATGCCAGAGGAGGGCTTTTTTTTTTTTTCTCACGAACCTAGTTAGAATAGAATTCTTTCAGGACAACCTAGTAGCTTCTGAAGGCTTTGCTGGAGGTTAGGACCTACTTCATGGTTGGTCTAAAAGTAAGGCATTTATGTCAAGTTGTTCTTTTCAGCTGCTCCTAAAACCATCTGGAAAGTCTTACACTGTCACTTGAACTCCTTCCCCTCCTGCACCTCCCACATACAAGCGGACCCTAAGCCCTGTCGATTCTCCCCATTCAAAAACTTCCACGTCAGTCTCTGTGCATCTCTGCTGCTGACAACATCTCAACCCTGATGGCTGAAGCAGCCTCTAGTTAACCCTCCTGCCTCGAGTATCTCCCTTTTCCAGTCTTTCTAACACCATCAGAATATTCTTAGATACAAAGCCACTCCCGGTTCAAAAATCTCGACAATGCAGTGATGGGAGCATGCTACAAAGCTGAAACTTCCCATTCACTCTCTGGAGCTAAAATATTACTACTACATCTGAAACATGACGAGTTTCATCACTCTTGATTTCCTTCACAGAATTCTGAGTGCCATTTAAATAAAAAATTTTTTAAAAAGCTAACCTCCATTAGTAATTAATCATCAATTCTTCAAATTGCATCTCAGATTAATTTTGGGTTTCTGGCTAATTTTACATTGCGATGTTTAAATATGAAGTGATTGACTAGCTTTGAAGGGTTGTTTTGTGCATCCTTTGTATGACTTTTTAAAAAATATTTTCAACATTCAACATCATTCTTTCACAAACGTCTCAAATGACATATCTGCTATAGGTTTGCATTTCTGGCAATTAGCAACAAAAACACTGACATTTCTAACTGCCATGTTTTTCAATATTTCTTCTCAGAAATGTCATATTGATGGTAAAGTGCAGCAAATGTGAAGCACGATCTTACAGTAGAATTTACTTACAGATTATGAAATCATTTTATTAAGAATATTGAGATATACATGTATATGTATATGCAGACCAAACATCCTATACTGCGCTTTCTGGGAAAGAAACGCATATTTCTTAAAGTGTTGATGTGTAGTTAGCATCATGACAGTTCAATTAAAACCCATCTGAAATCTGTAGGCAAGTCCCTTCACTTCTTTGGGTGTGTTTTTCTACCTTTTATATGATTCTTGTCCCATACCAATGTGAAGATAAAATGAGAAATAGGAAAGTCCAATAGGAAAAAGGAGGGTGAGAGAACCTCATTGTACTTTGGAAATATCCCATTTTGCTTCTTCAAGGAAACCTTCTCTGAGCCTCTTGATTACTCCTTATTGATCTCCTATAGTTTCCATATCCTAGAGCTCATTTATCACACTCTCTCTGTCAAAATAGATTGTGTAACTGTGTTTTGCTTCTTTGAAACCCCTTCTTCTGCAATAATAATAGTAACTGTCATTCCATTTGTTGCCTATTTATCATATGCCAAGCACTATGCTTGTTACTGCCTGTGAATCATCTCATTTAATCAGAACAATAGCTCCTTGAGTAATTAGCATCCTCTCCCTTTTCAGATGATGATGCCAATACCTAGGGAGGGGTAAGTGACTGCCCATAGGTTGCTTTTGTCATGGGGCAGAGGCATGAGCCAGGTCTGCCTGGCTCCATCCCAACACAGCCCTTTCTGGATGTGAAAGTGGTTATAGACGACAGAAATATTGCAGAAAATACTGCAGAATAGAAGTTAAAAGGTCTGGTTTTGAACCAGATAGAATCCACATACAAAGACCAGTTGGAAAGTTCTACAAGTCAAGAAAAACACACATACTCTCTTAAACACTACCAGAAGCCATTCTGTCTCTCTGACCATCCACTTCTGCATCTGTGAAATGGGAATCTGGTAAGAAGGTGTTCAGCTCTGCAATCCATAGACCCCATTTAATGAGCACTGTAGTGTTGCATCTTTCTGTTTTTCTAGAGGCTAGAAGCTACTTCAGCAGGTAAAATTCTGCACTGAGAATGGGTGTAGTTCAGGATCTACCACCCAGATGGTCTGAGCTGGAAGACACAGTGGGGGGACCACCTAGGATGCCTCTGGCTCAGGAAGAGGAGCCCAAGCAGTCCAGTTTTTCCTTGGGCTAAAAATTAGAGGGTAATGCCTGGTGGACACTTTGTATAGCAGCATCCAGCCAAGAATGGGAAGAGAAGGAAACAACCACTTTTTGAGCTGAGATGATGTGTCAAGGGACTTCATGCATGCTATTATTATTGTCAGAATTAGAAAATATATCAATGATATAGAAAAGTGTCCAGCACACTATAACAGTCCTTAGACTTAACCACCCAACTTTGGCATATTACAGCACTTTGCCATATTTCCTTCATATCTTTTATTTTTGGTTTAAAAGAAATAAAATGTACTGCTTGTAGTATTTGATTTCAACCCATCTGTGTGCTATTACCGTACCCCATTTTCCTCTCTTCCATGAATGTTTATATACCTTTTGTACATAAAATATTCTCCTCTATTTCCATTTAATAGTTTTAGTGTTTTTATTTTTACCCATATTGCTTCCATCACCTACAATATGTTTTTAAAGTGATATGTGATGCGGATTGTTTTCTTCCCAAATAGGATGAGCCATTTGTCTATGTAGCAGTTAATCCTTTCCTTGCTGCCTTGGAACACTGCCTTTGCCATGTATCATTCAGTACTTAGGTAAGTTTGTTTCTGTGTTACAATGTTAACCTGTACTTTCTTTTTTTTCTAACATTTAATCAGTAGCAGTCTGTCTTAATTTCCAGAGTTTTATAAAACTCTTGATTTGTGCCTCAAGTCCATTCTAAACTTCAATTTGTGACTTCAGAAGACCCCTTTGCTCTTCCATGTGAATTTTAAGTTTCATTTTTAAAAAATGCCTACTGAGATTTTGACTCCAACTTCATTGAATTTATAGTTGTATCTGAGGAGAAAAGACATCTTTATGATATTGCATCCTCCCATTTATACACAGGCTTATCTTTTTATTTATTTAGGTCTTCTTTTATGGTTTCAGTAAAGTTTTAAAGCTTTCTTCATAAAAGTTCTGATTACTTTTTATTAAGAATATATTCCTAATACTAAGCATTTTATAGATGTCAGTGCTATAGTAAATGGTGGCTTCTCTCTCTCTTTTACCCACCTACTTACCATATCTACTCACACACATATATACACACCTGTCCTTGTATATCTATGTTTGTGTTCTCATGTTTTGGGGCTGATAAAAAATAATTGAGTTTTTTAATTGATATTCTATTTAGGAATCATCATAGACTCCTGTACTAAGTCTAACAATTTGTTGAGTCCTATTACTTTTTTCAATGCTGTATTTACACATGAGGATGATATTTTGTTTCTTCCTTTTTGGTCCTGGAAATTTGTATTTCTTGTCTGGATACCTGCTAGGTATCCCAAGCATTCTTATTACTAGGAATTCTTGGTGTGACCCTGGGATCAGAAGGAATACTTCTTATATGTTCCCATTAAGCATAATGCCTAGTATTCTAGTTAATACCCTTTTTTTAGAGTAAGGCTGTCCCTTTCTACTCCCAGTGTACTTCTGTCTTTTTTGTTGTTGTTTTTTTCTCATGAAGGGATCTGATTTTATCAGGAGTTCTTAAATTCTGCATCTAGTAGGTCAACCTTGTTTTTAAAAATCATTTAATATGCTAGTTTTGTGAATTATATTCATAGATGAACTAACATTGAAGTCTTCTCTCATTCTGGGATACTCCAGCTTTGTGCATGTTTTTGTGAGCGTATGGGTTTTTAATGTATTGCGGAATTCTGTCTGCTAACATCTTATAAGAGATTTTTGTTTCTTGGTCATACATTTCATTGACCAAGAAGTTTTATCTTTTTCATGTATTTATTTGTTTATTTGTTTATATTTATTTATTATGTTTATAGAAATAGTGTCCTATGTGATACTAATTCTTTGATATTTGTTGACATTTGTTTTGTGGCCTAAGGCATAATAAATATTTTTTAAATGTCCTACATATCCTAGAAGAAGAAAACACTTATACTTTAATTTAGTAGCAGGATTCTATATATTTTTATCAGATAAAACTTTTTTATAGTGTTCAAAATCTTCTAGATTATTGTTCCATTTTAGTTTGCTTGATCTATTCATTACTGAGAAAGGTGTGTTAAAATATCATAATATCATGAATTTATCACCTTTTTAAGTAAGAGTCATAT
The DNA here is from genome assembly GCA_032199065.1 of Smutsia gigantea. Classification (NCBI taxonomy): domain Eukaryota; kingdom Metazoa; phylum Chordata; class Mammalia; order Pholidota; family Manidae; genus Smutsia; species Smutsia gigantea. Next base: position 526,958 of record JAVSCE010015779.1, read on the forward strand.
GTGATTTATATATTTTCAGGTCATGTTATTTGGTATATTCAAGCTCAAAATTACATAATATCTTTTTATCAATATATGCTAACCTCTTTATCTTAGTAATATTTATTGCCTAATGTTCTTTTGTCTGATAATAATATTAATTTGTTTTGATTAGTATTTGCTTGGTAAATATTTTCCATTTCATTACCCAACCTTTCAGTAAACGTGTCTTTTAATTAAGTTCAACCTGAGACTCTCCATCTTCATAGTTAATATGATCAGCATGACTGTTATATCAGATTTATTTCTCCCATCTTATTTGTGCTTTCCACTTATCATTTCTTTTTCTTTGCTTATTTATTTATCTCTTTCCTTGCCTTCATTTGGATTTATTGTATTTCTTTATTTCTACTCTTTTCCCTTTCTTAGTCCATCTAATCTTTATAGATTACATTTTCTAATTAATTTTTCTTGTTTACTTTAAAATACTAACATAAATACTTGTTATCAAAACAAAACTTAGTAAAAACCCTGATGTTGATTGTTGGCCAACAATGATGTCAGTTTATTTTTCTTGTGCTTTTAAGATTTTGACATGTGTGCTGATGCTTATTGGGTTTTAATCTGTGGGACTCATGTGGCATCTGGGTCAAATCTGTATTTTCCCCCAAGTGATTTTACATTAACTTCTAGGTACCCTTGCAACATTATTAACCTAGAACTAACTAACTAACTATCTATCTGTCTATCATCATCTATATATCTATCTATCATCTATCTATATCTTCCTATCTTTCTATCTTCCTGTCTGTCCATCCAGCCGTCCACCCATCCGTCCACCATCCATCCATCCATCCATCCATCCATCCATCCATCCATCCATCCAACCATCCAGTTACTTTCTCAGTTCCAGCACTCCCAGACCATTCTGGGCAGGACAAACACAAACTTCAGGTCTTTGTGAGGTATGGGACATTTACAAATATATTTTTCCCCTAGTAGAGTCTCTCACTATGCATATAAACTGTCAATAGTCCTAACCTTATTTTGAAGGCTTTAGTAACAATTCCCCACCCTGCAGAGTTGCAGGGTCAAATCTCCTCTCCTGGAATAAGCAAAAACATTCAATCCACCTAGTAGTCCAAATTGATGGCTTTCCCTTATCTAAACTAAATCAATAAGACATTAGATTCAGGGTTTACCTGTCTATTTCTCAGTTCTATTTTACTTCTTGCCCCTGAAAACATATATTTTTTTCTGATATCAGTCATGCATTTTAAAGGATGCTACCAGTTATATTGGTTATATTTTATCTAGAATGTCTAGATACATGTTTTGTATTAGAGTATTTTTGGATCAGTTAGTCCATCACATTTCCACACACTATTTCAAACATAAATCTGAAGGTAGAAATAATTTTCATTGTTTAGTTAAGGTTCAGTGTAATTCAATGATCTGCCCAAGGTCAGGGAGACAATAAATGTAAAGCAGAATTTAAGCCATGCTGTTTGACTCTGTAACCTCTGACCCTTTCATGACGTTGAGTTGACTCCTTGGACAAGCACACACAAGTGGGCATCGATGCCTAACCCAATGCAGAACACTAAAACTATCTGAAGACAAGGCAAACTCTTCTTCACGGCCCTAAAATCTTTTATGAAGCTGCAACTTACACTAAATTATACTGTGTTTCTTATGTGGAGCTGGAGATGAAAATACCTTCTGCTCTAACATATCTTAGGGGGAGAGCTGACTTTCTTAAAAATGAGGCATGATAGTATATTATCATGATTGCTTTACTTCTTTCCAACTATAAAGACCACCCATAATTAAAAATAAACTAAAATCATATCAAATTGCATCACCTTAAGGGAGCTATCAAGAACATTCTTGTCAGCTTCCCATTATGTATCTGTTTATATATAAATATATGCCCATACAATTTTCTATGAATATAAGATCATTTTTTCATGAACACTTCCAGTGTTCATGAAAAAAAAAAAAGAATACAGAGAAGTAAATCCAGCTTAGTCAGCTTTAGGCTAGCTAATTACATTTATGGCTTTGACCACTTTTTCAAATTCTGGATAAAGATATTTCTAGCATTTCATTTGTTCATCATTTCTTCATCAAAAGCATTCACTGAGTCATCTCGGGAAGGTTCTCCTAGATTTCTAGGATTCCAAGATCAATTAATGATAGTCCTGCCTTAGGATGTTCATAGGATTGTGGGGAAGAAAAGACATTCAGATGGATGGCTTTAACATAGCTTAGAAGTGTAGGAGCGGTGGGAGCACAGAGGAGCGATATCTGACCCAAGCTGAGGGGGAAAGAGTCTGAGAAGACTTCCTAAAGGAGGTGTACTGGCTTGGCTGGAGGAATGTGAGACGCAGCCAAGTCAGGAGTAGACGGAGAGAGCTGCTTGGTTGGCAAATGACATACTGTATTTGTTTTGTGGAAGACCTTTTGGTAGCAGTGTAGATAACTGGTTTGGGGGAAAGGTGGAAAAGAAGTGCCTGATGGTAGAGAGATCAAATATTCCCTATGGGATGGATGATGAGGACTAAACTGGGTGCCTACGAAGTTTTGGCTCTATGCCACATATTGACATATTCTGTTTTGCTTATAGAGAACGAAAACTTAACAATCAAATACCCTTCCTCACCGAATGAGCTTGTGTGTACTCGGCTCCAAAGAATTTATTTCATAACATTCACGCATTAAGTTTACATAAACTCAGTTTTTCCGACGTGTGATAATGATATACTCCTTAATTCAAATTGTATCTGGGTATTGCCCTAAATTATTAAGAGGACACTTTTGTTCTAGGCCAAGAGCTACTTTAGTCTTACTTTTTTGGGGAGGGGGTGGTTGTTAATGATTTGGGATACAGAGCATCCCATGCCCTTAGGGACCAGCTAGACCACGGCAGGCAAAAAGACCAGGGTCCTTCCATTAACTTCAGTTGTGATTTTGGATGAATTAATTCTCCTCTCTGGTCCTCATTTTCCTTGTGCAACTTAAAAAAAAAATTGGTAAGAGCTTTTAAAAACTTTGTGTTAACAGTCAGGCAATGTGGTCTCATTTTCCTTGTGCAGTTCAAATAAAAATATAGAGACTTTTTCCACATATAGACTTTCTGATATAAATCATCCCACAGATGAAGAAGGTACCATCACTGGTCTCAAACAGCTCAAAGGGCAAAGGGACAGCAGGTCAAGGACAGAATGGTTGTAGTACAAGGTAGAATTTGAATAATACCAATAAAGAGGAGAACCAAACTGTTTGGAAGGATAAGAAAGGCTTAGGGAGACTTCTGACACCTTGATTAAGTGGATCCAGCATCTCGTACTTTATTATAAACTCAGCACACTTTGTTGCAATCAGATGCTGAATGCCTGTCTTCCCAGGTGTTTAGCCCTTCAAGGACAGAGAACAAGTTAGCCTTTGATTGTTCTATCTCTAAGCCTCCCATAGCACCTGGCCCAGAACAGTTTTTCAACAATACCTTTTGAATGAATTAATAGTTTGAGGCAGTGCACATGAGGAAAATGTCAAAGGACATGAATGATGAGAATAGTGTTCTGAGCAGGAGGAAGAACAAAAACTGGGACATGGGGAGACCTTTTTCCATAACAAATGGTTCACTTCAACAGAAGCTCAGGGTGAGCCAAGGGAAGTGCTGCAGTTTTTCTAGAATGATCAGTTTAGAGTCCCCTGGATGGCAGAAGGCTCTGAGGTAAGTTGCTGGGTCACGGAGTGATGGTGAGTCACTGTTAGAAGAGCAGGGAACTGGACACAATGACTTCCTGAGCCTCTTCCCCACCTGCCGCTGTAGAAGTCAGAACTTTGGTGCTTGAACCTTAGTCAAGATGCTGAACCAGCACCCACGTCCTTAGACAACAGGGGCTCCCTCCATTCCCATGTCCCCTCCTTCCAGATCCGGCACTCAGTAGGCTCCAGCCCTTGCCACTTCATGTGCCCTTGTATTCAAACAAAGCTGTGATACTGAGGTCCCGTTGCCAAGAAAGAATCTTTGTTTGGGAAAATGGACTTTGTCTTGCAATAGCTGTCTGTTTATTCCTGCTGGTGACCACTGGGAGCGCCAGCCCTTGGTTTGGATTAAATGAACAAAAAATGAGATGACTGGGATCTGAGAATCCACTGGGCAGGCAGACCCTCTCACACGGGCAATGCTAACTCATTCTTTTCGTCCTGACAATGCTGCCCTCACTCTGCACACGGCTGGGTAAAGAGCAAACTATATACATGCGACTGATTAACTCCAGCAGCGTTTGATATAATTGTCCAAAGATTTGCCCTGGTACCAATTTAAAACACAGTAGCAAATTTAATAAAACTAACAGTTTTCAGCCAAGGCCTTTGTTATTTTGTTTTAAATCATCTTTTGCCACCAATTGAAATGATTTTCTGCTTTGTGGGTGCAATGAAATAAAATACAAAAGGAAAGAACAGAGGGACAATGTGGAAATCATAAAAGACCCCGAGCTTCAAATCCTGGGATAAGGTTAACAGCAGTCCTGAGATTTAACTGGTTGTTTGTGTCAGGCTGCGACGTGAAGGGAAGACATTTACCAGTTTGGGGGAAACACCACACCTGGATAGCATTAAAGACAGGACAGAGGAAAAGACCTACAAGGGACTCTTGTTTTTCCGAAATGCAACCAAAGGCAATGTGTGACAGCTTCCCCAAACACCCCTGCTGGTGATGGACAGGCCTCTTGATTACAGAGCAGGGGCTTGTGACAAGATGACTGGTCGCCAAGGCCTCTGGGAGCCAAAACACCAGATATAGCTGGAGGTAAACAAGGCATGCGGCACAGTGTGAAAATCGAGGCCAAGCTGGGGCCAGCAAGTCGAGCGGAGGGACCCAGTGACAGCTGGTGATTGAGCGGCACTAACTGAACACAGTTGTTGAGGACCAGGGGCCAGTGGGGAAAGCAATCTCCTTTCTCCTCCCTGTGGCCTCTCTGGGTGGCCAGCAGTTTTATTACTGGCAGAGGGCGAGCCCAACAGCATTTTCGAATTTGGCACCACATCTAAAACCATTTGGGGGCTGGGCTTCTCTTTCTTCTCTCCCCCCACCCACCCCATGAATGCTTTGGGGTCGGAGAAAGCCAGCGTGCAGTTAGCAAACTGAATTTCCCCTCAAATTTTGAAACCCATGTGCACTTGGGGAAAATGTAATCCTTATGTTTCTGATTCATTTACACTTAACTCATCAAAACGCTATTTTGTAAGAGCTATTTGATGTCTACGGAGTCGTCTAAGCCTTTCGTAAGCCTTGCTTCTTAGAAGCAGGAAGTCACGTTTCTGACGAGAGGGAGAGCTTGAACCTAAAGGGTTGAGTTTGTTTTGAAATGAGGGCTCTTGGAGGGTCACGTGGACCCTGAGCTTGGCCAAATGCGTTCTCTCATTTCCTATACCACCCCCCTCACCAGCCCCAGCTGCCATGACGTTACTGATGTCAGCTCTCTCTGATTTCCCTCCGAGCATCCAATGGAGACGTCTCTGTGATCAGAGAGAGCTGAGCTCCGATTTGAGTCCCAAGGTCTGACCAAACTCCAGCACTGTGTTATGTGTTGGGGGGCACTCAGGAGCATTAGGTTCTGTCCGTTGTACTGCCAGCCTCCTTTCTGGGCTCAATCCTCTCATCTGTAGAGTGTCAGTACTTCAAGGCTCCTTCCAGGTCTCAAGAGTTTTTAAGTCTCATTCCTAGACAGTAGGAGGTTTGAGCACCTCAGAATTCTCGCCACTTGAACATTTTGGAAACTGAGTTTTGTATACCAGGAGCTTAGCTCAAGAAAGAAAGCCAGAAATGTAGAAACAGAGCTGAAGGGCTCAGCTATCACTTCACGTTTCTCACTGTGGGAAGGATATTCGAGCCTAGAGAGGGAATAATTGCCCCAAGTCATACAGAAAATTAATGGCAGAGTCAACTCTTCCTGGTGTTTTTTGACTAACATCCTTGGATGGAAGTTTCCACTCTTCAGCTCATCGGATATGCTGGGGCATAAAACTACTTCCTACTCTGACAAGAATGTAAAAGCCAACATCAGAATGGAAGGGGGCTGGCACTGCTTTGCATGAGGCACAGTGAGGCAGTGTCTGGCTTATATTAAAGTCCATGAGTGAATGATTAATTCTGGGTAGAAAACAAAGCCCATGCCTTGTAACGTTATAGGTATTAGTGCTATGGAAGATTAACCCCACAGCACCCCCCGGGGTCCTTTTTAGAACATTGGGCTACACTTTGAGAATCTGTGGTTGATGAAAACAGGTGGTCTCAAGGGTCCTGTCTGCCCACCCCAATATACACAGTCATATGCGCACATACACATGCACATGCACAAGCTCACCTCAGTTGTTCCTGCACCTCTATATGGGAAAGAAAGGGCATGGTTCAAAGTCAGCTATAGCTGTATGCTTGTCGCTGACTCATAGCTGGCAACTGCAAGGCGCTTTTGAACTCTTCCTTCTCCTCCTCCGAATCCAAGCATGCCTCTACCTCCACATTCTGTTTCCATGATGCCAGTGACGGAAGCATCCCCCATAACCTATTCACTGCCTCCTCCCTCTGATCAGCCAAAATCTTCCATCCTTTTAGGATTACTCAGCCCCAGCCAGTTCTCTCCATCTTTACCTTGACTACCCTAGTCTAGCACTATCATCTCCACCTTCAGTTTTGGCAACACTGTCTTACTCCCCTTACCATTTATGATCTGAGCCTCCATCCCTACAGCTACTGAGACAGCCACACATTGCCAAAGAGCTGTCCTAAAATCAAATCTGATTAGATCGCCTCTTACTTGAAGTCACTCAGTGGCTCCCTTGCACCCTCCAGATGAAATCTAGACCCTAGAGCATGGAACTCTAGAACCATCATTATAGACCTCCTCTCAACCTTTCTGGCCTCTGCTCAAACTCTCCTCCTCTGATTTTGCCTCTCAGCTACCATAAGCAAGCAGTCTCACCTCCCTTTCCTGTCTGAACACACCCTGGTCTCCTTATCAGATACCAACTTTCCCCAAAGGTTCCCACTCACTCTTTAAAGCTGAGCAAGGAGCTCTTAGCCCATGGTATATATATATTTAAATCATAATACATTTCTCACTGTTTTGTTACCATTTGTTTACTTCTCCACTTCTTATATTAATTAGATGAAGCTCCTAGAGGGCTAGGCCTCCCTTACTGTCTGGTTTATTGATCTCCACTGCCTAGCACCAGGCCTGTCACAAAGACCATGCTAAGGAAATGCCTGTTGAATGAATGGAAGACAGACCTACATCACTGAGCCCAGCCCCATCACTTTAAGGATAAGGAAACTGAGGCCCCGAGAGGAGAAGGGGTCATGCTGGAAGACTGGTTTTTGTCCTTGGATTCTCTGGTAACTAGTCCACCTTAAACATTAGAAGAAAGACCTCCATTAAACCAGATATCATTTATTATTATGAATTTCTGACTACTTACTGATCTGTCACAGGGCTTACTTATTCATTCATGCAGGCAGGCAGGCATGCATTTATTTACCTACACTGATTGACCATCCACTTAATGCCTAGCCTGGCACAAGAAGCTAAGGATAAAGTGACAAATACTACCTTGTCCCCAACTCTAGTATCTCACCGTCAAGGCAAAATACCACTGAACAGGAAAAACACACCTATAAATTCTGAAGTTGTCCCAGAGGGAGAGCTTGGCAAGCCCTAAGAGACAGGAAGTATGCCAAGGAGGAATCTGAGAGTCCCTGTATGCCTGGAAGGCTTTCTTTAGAGGTGGCTAGTCTCTGTGCTCTTAGTCCAGACTTATTGCCAATGTGACATGTGACTTGCTCCCTTATAGAAGTAGACAACTCTGTGCAGGTGAGAGTTCTGCACAGGATGGTCTGAACAGAATGTCAGAGCTGGAAATGTCCTTCGGGGTCATCTGCTGGTGCCTTTGCTTTATAGAAGGGGAGCTTGGGCCCACAGATGGGGAGTCACAGACGGGGATCACGGCAGAGTACCAGGAGGTCAGTACTAGAATCTAGGCCTCCTGATCCCAGGGCCAGCACTTTCTTTCCTTTTTTTTCTTTAGCTCAGATACTGAGATTAATGGGCAATTTATTTTTCTTTCTTCTAATCTGACACTGAACACAGCAACTCCAGTTAGAGTTTCGCAGGAAACTGTTTCATGTGTGTGGCTGTGCATGTCTATGTCTTCGCCTTTCACACATACTCTCCGGCCTGCCCTGGCCAAGAACAAGCCTAATGAAAACCAAACAATAGAAAGAATCATGAACGTGTCAATCTTTATAGTTCCCCAGATTGCATCGTGTTCTTGCAAGCACATTATCTCATTAGTTTCTCAGGACATCCCTTGTGAGATGGTGTGGCCAGGAATCATCACCCACTTTTTCCAGGGGAAGAACCTGGGGCTCAAGCCATTAAAGTGACCTGGTCAGGGTCACACAGCGAGGCAGTCATGTGCTGGCCTGGGAATCAGATCTCCTATTTCCAAATTCAGCATCACTAAAGTAATGTCTGAAGTTTCTGTCTTAACAGACACAACATAAGCCCACTAAGATCTGTCCTAAGGATTCTTAGCATCTCTGAGTGCAGACTGAGTGGATTTTGTCCACTCCTCTTGCCAATGCCCAGTGTGAGATAAATTCCTCCAGTCCTCTCACATCTGACGGCTGTTATTTCCCTTCTCTTGCCTATTCATTTATTTGTTTTCTAATAAATCAGGAATTGGAGCTAGAAAGCTAAGTCCAATCCAACCTACCTACCCCTAGGGTGAACAGCAAAAGAACAAAGAAGTAGGTGACATTAGGACGCCCACCGCAACCTGGCCGCACTAACTCATTGCTCTCCAAAGGGACTCTTGATTGACCCCACCCTCCAATAAAACACTAAATTAAAACCCGTTCCTCCATTGCAGGGAATAACATTTCCCTCATTCCAAATACTCAGACCAGAAACTTGGGAGTCACTGGACAGTTCCTCCTTCCAACCGCTGCATCCGTTAGATTAGCAAGTGCTATTAATTCTGCCTTTAAACCAGCTTCCAGCTCATCTACTTCTCTATGCAAATAGTCATCACCTCTGGTTTGGACTTTAGGAATAACCCCTAAATGGACTTTCTCGCTCTCCCTCAATCCTTTCTTGACAAAGCACCCCTAACAAATTTATAAAAACACAAATCTGATTGGCTTAGTTCTCTGCTAAGAATAAATCCAAACTCCATGACATGGACCACAATCCTTTCATAATCTGGCCCTTGCTTACCTCTCTAGTCTTGTCCTCTATAGATTCACCCTTAATTTAAGGGGGAATTATATTCTTTTACAGTCTCTCATACCAATAATCTTCAGTTGTAATTACATTTTTATTTGGGCAATTTTCCAGTCTAGCCCTCCTATCCAATTATCAGATTCAGGATTCCAGGGCCATCATGGAGACGGACAGGCAGTTGACACTTGCTGGTGAATGACTGAATGACTAAATTTATCCACAGAGCCTTGGGCCCAGCATCTGACTTCCATGGGTCTTATTTAACATTGGCAGAAGAGATGCGGTAATGGCCCACTCACTTTAAAGTCCAGTAGTGCCTCAGGCTGCTCCATAGACATTTAGGTAAGTGATTTCAGTGGTAGTCGCGCCAAACAGGAGCCCTTCATGCTTTCAAAATCATGAAGGTACTTGGAGACAGTCAGCACCTTCCATGGCTGCTGCTGACCCTGGAGGATTCTGCTCAACATTTCTGCTTTCCCTCATATTCCCGGAACCCGTATTTCATTCTGAGAGGTACTTGGCCAAAGACAGACAAGAGGGAGTCGTAAATGGATGTACCCAGCTTCCAGAAATAGAGCAAGATTGTGCTGAGTATGTATCCTGCTAGCCTGGGCTAGGAACAGAGGTGTTTGTTCTGGACTTGGAGAAACAGTTCTCACTCCTGATGCCCAGATTATTACATTCCCTCCTCAAAACCCTACATTTGATTTATGATTGAACATTCATTCATGTTTGCTGAGCATCCTTTGGTTTCAACCCCCTGAGCTGTGGCAAACCTTTTCAATGATCAACTCTCATTCATCCCCAGGTCTCAGCTTGGACATCCCTTCTTCTAAGAAACCTGCCTTAACTTCCTCTCTGTGTCTTCCCACCCCCCACCCCCCCACCCCCCCGTGCTCCTCAAGCCAGAGCACATTTCAGGTTGCAGAGTAATCACCCAATTCCTTGCCTGTCTCCCTCTTTAAATTGTGTGTCGGGACTCTATTCCTAGTTCTAGCACAGCACATAGCACAGAACATATACTTAGTAAATACTGTTAAGTGAAACAAGTATTACTGAGCATATTAGATTTTCACTATTTTGTTGATGAACAAATTAACAAATGAACATATATAAGATCAAAGAATGAATGACAGGGTGACATACAAAAAGAGCCAGGAAAAGAAAGAGTCCAAAGGAAAAATAGAAAGCAGTGGTGACTGCTTGAGAGCCACAGAAACAGCAGGAAAGAGCCACCTGTGTCTTCAGCCAACCCCGATTTGGACTCAACTTTCCCAATTCTCTGAGGTTGAAGATGGCATCACATGTCGATGTTATGGCTAAGATCTGGAAGCAAGAGATCCATATTCTTTGAGGTTCCACACTGTGTTACCACTGACTAATTCTTCATTCATTCATTCAAGAAGCACTCATGGAGCCCTCATTCTGTTACATATAAAACTGCTACATTACCCTTGAACCCTTGGTAACCACGAATCTAAAGCCAGCAATGGCAATAAGTACATATCTATCAATAATCACCCTAAATGTAAATGGACTGAATGCACCAATCAAAAGACACAGAGTAACAGAATGGATAAAAAAGCAAGACCCATCTATATGCTGCCTACAAGAAACTCACCTCAAATCCAAAGATATACACAGACTAAAAGTGAAGGGATGGAAAAAGATATTTCATGCAAACAACAAAGAGAAAAAAGCAGGTGTTGCAGTACTTGTATCAGACAAAATAGACTTCAAAACGAAGAAAGTAGCAAGACATAAAGAAGGATATTACATAATGATAAAGGGGTCAGTCCAACAAGAAGATATAACCATTATAAATATATATGCACCCAACACAGGAGCGCCAGCATATGTGAGACAAATACTAACAGAATTAAAGGAGGAAATAGACAGCAATGCATTCATCTTAGGAGACTTCAACACACCACTCACTCCAGAGGACAGATCAACCAGACAGAAAATAAGTAAAGACACAGAGGCACTGAACAACACACTAGAACAGATGGACCTAACAGACATCTACAGAACTCTACACCCAAAAGCAACAGGATACACATTCTTCTCAAGTGCACATGGAACATTTTCCAGAATAGACCACATACTAGGCCACAAAAAGAACCTCAGTAATTTCAAAAATATTGAAATCCTACCAACCAACTTCTCAGATCACCAAGGTATAAAACTAGAAATAAATTTTAGAAAGAAATCAAAAAGGCTCACAAATACATGGAGACTTAACAACACTCTCCTAATTAATCAATGGGTTAACGACCAAATCAAAACAGAAATCAAAGAATATATGGAGACCAATGACAACAACAACACAAAGCCACAACTTCTGTGGGACGCAGCAAAGGCAGTTCTAAGAGGAAAGTATATTGCAATCCAGGCCTATTTGAAGAAGGAAGAACATTCCCAAATGAATAGACTAAAGACACAATTACTGAAATTGGAAAAAGAAGAACAAATGAGGCCCAAAGTCACCAGAAGGAGGGACATAATAAAGATCAGAGAAGAAATAAATAAAATTGAGAAGAATAAAACAATAGAAAAATCAATGAAACCAAGAGCTGGTTCTTTGAAAAAATAAACAAAATAGATAAACCCCTAGCCAGACTCATTAAGAGAAAAAGAGAATCTACACACATAAACAGTATCAGAAATGAGAAAGGAAAAATAACAATGGACCCCACAGAAATACAAAGAATCATAAGAGAATATTATGAGAATCTATATGCTAACAAGCTGGAAAACATAGAAGAAATGGACAACTTCTTAGAAAAATACAACCTTCCAAGACTGACCAAGCAAGAAACAGAAAAACTAAACAGACCAATCACCAGCGATGAAATCGAATTGGTAATCAAAAAACTACCCAAGAACAAAACCCCGGGCCTGATGGATTCACCTCTGAATTCTACCAGACATATAGAGAAGAAATAACACCGATTCTCCTTAAAGTTTTCCAAAAAATAGAAGAGGAGGGAATACTTCCAAACTCATTCTATGAAGCCAGCATCACTCTAATACCAAAACCGGGCAAAGACCTCACCAAAAAAGAAAATTACAGACCAATATCCCTGATGAACGTAGATGCAAAAATACTCAACAAAATATTAGCAAACCGAATTCAAAAATACATCAAGAGGATCATACACCATGATCAAGTGGGATTCATCCCAGGGATGCAAGGATGGTACAACATTCGAAAATCCATCAACATCATCCACCACATCAACAAAAAGAAGAACAAAAACCACATGATCATCTCCATAGATGCTGAAAAAGCATTAGACAAAATTCAGCATCCATTCCTGATTAAAACTCTCAACAAAATGGGTATTGACGGCAAGTACCTCAACATCATAAAGGCTATATATGACAAACCCACAGCTAACATCATACTTAAAGACGAGACGCTGAAAGCTTTTCATCTAAGATCGGGAACAAGACAGGGATGCCCACTCTCTCCACTGTTATTCAACATAGTACTGGAGGTCCTAGCCACGGCAATCAGACAAAACAAAGACATACAAGGCATCCAGATTGGTAAAGAAGAAGTCAAATTGTCACTATTTGCAGATGACATGATACTGTACATAAAAAACCCTAAAGACTCCATTCCAAAACTACTAGAACTAATATCTGAATTCAGCAAAGTTGCAGGATACAAAATTAACACACAGAAATCTGTTGCTTTCCTATACACTAATGATGAACTAACAGAAAGAGAAATCAGAAAAACAATTCCATTCACAATTGCATCAAAAAGAATAAAATACCTAGGAATAAACCTAACGAAGGAAGTGAAAGACCTGTACTCTGAAAACTACAAGACACTCCTAAGAGAAATTAAAGAGGACACTAACAAATGGAAATGCATCCCATGCTCTTGGCTAGGAAGAATAAATATTGTCAAAATGGCTATACTACCTAAAGCAATCTACAGATTCAATGCAATCCCTATCAAACTACCAACAGCTTTCTTCAATGAACTGGAACAAATAATTCTAAAATTCATATGGAACCACAAAAGACCCCGAATAGCCAAAGCAATCCTGAGAAGGAGGAATAAAACAGGGGGAATTACACTCCCTGACTTCAAGCTCTACTACAAAGCCACAGTAATCAAGACAATTTGGTATTGGCACAAAAACAGACCCACAGACCAGTGGAACAGAATAGAAAATCCAAACATTAACCCAAACATATACAGTCAATTAATATTTGATAAAAGTGCCTTGGATATACAATGGGGAGATGACAGCCTCTTCAGCAGCTGGTGTTGGAAAAACTGGACAGCTACATGTAAGAGAATGAAACTGGACTACTGTCTAGCCCCATACACAAAGGTAAACTCAAGGTGGATCAAAGACCTGAATGTAAGTCATGAAACCATAAAACTCTTAGAAAAAAACATAGGCAAAAATCTCTTGGACATAAACATGAGCACTTCTTCATGAACATATCTCCCCGGGCAAGGGAAACAAAAGCAAAAATGAACAAGTGGGACTATATCAAGCTGAAAAGCTTCTGTACAGCAAAGGACACCATCAGTAGAACAAAAAGACATCCTACAGTATGGGAGAATATATTCATAAAAAACGTATCTGATAAAGGGTTGACATCCAAAATATATAAAGAACTCATGCACCTTAACAAACAGAAAGCAAATAATCCAATTAAGAAATGGGCAGAGGACATGAATAGACACTTCTCCAAAGAAGAAATTCAGATGGCCAACAGGCACATGAAAAGATGCTCCACATCGCTAATCATCAGAGAAATGCAGATTAAAACCACAATGAGATATCACCTCACACCAGTGAGGATGGCCAACATCCAAAACACAAACAACAACAAATGTTGGCGAGGATGTGGAGAAAAGGGAACCCTCCTACACTGCTGGTGGGACTGCAAATTAGTTCAACCATTGTGGAAAGCAGTATGGAGGTTCCTCAAAAAACTCAAAATAGAAATACCATTTGACCCAGGAATTCCACTCCTAGGAATTTACCCTAAGAATGCAGCAGCCCAATTTGAAAAGGACAGATGCACCCCTATGTTTATTGCAGCACTATTTACAATAGCCAAGAAATGGAAGCAACCTAAGTGTCCATCAGTAGATGAATGGATAAAGAAGATGTGGTACATATACACAATGGAATATTATTCAGCCATAAGAAGAAAACAAATCCTACCATTTGCAACAACATGGATGGAGCTAGAGGGTATTATGCTCAGTGAAATAAGCCAAGCCGAAAAAGACAAGTATCAAATGATTTCACTCATATGTGGAGTATAAGAACAAGGAAAAAAACTGAAGGAACAAAACAGCAGCAGACTCACAGAACCCAAGAACGGACTAATAGTTACCAAAGGGAAAGGGACTGGGGAAAATGGGCGGGAAGGGAGGGATAAGAGGGAAAAAGGGGCATTACGATTAGCAGATGTAATGTTGGGGGGGCACGGGGAGGGCAGTACAACTCAGAGAAGACAAGTAGTGATTCTATAGCATCTCACTACGCTGATGGACAGTGACTGTAATGGGGTTGGGGGGGGGGACCTGATGAAGGGGTAGTTTAATAATCATAATATTGCACATGTAATTGTAAATTAATGATAATAAAAATTAAAAAAAATATTTTAAAACGAAAAAAATTTCTGGATTTCAGATAGCTGGATTTAAGAACAGCAAATAATCGCTGTTTTCTTTAAGCCAAACCATTCTGTATCTCACTGAAAAATTTCATAGATACAGTTTTGTAGCCAAGAGACTTGGCTACTTTTCATGGTGAGATTACCAGGGATATCCAAGAACAGTACTTTAAAACATCTACTTAAAAATGTGTTTCTTAAAATTATAGTTAATAATACTGTATTGCATGTTTGGAAGTTACCGAAGGGTAGATCTTAAAAGTTTTCATTACAAGAAAAAAAATTGTAGTTACTTATGCTGATGGATGTTAAGTACATTTATTGTGGTGAGCATTTTGCAATATATGCAAATACAGAATCATTACGGTATACACCTGAAAGGAATATCATGTTACATGTCAAAGTATCTAAATTAAAAAAATGCATTTCAGTGAACACTTAACAGAGAGGCAACCAATTAACTTAACCTACTAAAGAGTAGCCGAGTGATCGGATTTCAAGATTTTCACATTTTCTTGGACTTGAATGACAAAAATGTCTGAAAGGAACTGTGTTCTCTGTCAGCAGAGGCTTCTTTAGCGAATCGTAGGAAGAACTTGCAGGTCATTACAGTTGCCCATAAAAGGGAGCTGGGGGCTGGAGACGGGGTTACAAACTTGCCAACTGAACACGACTGCCAGGCCTATTTTGAGGGTCCTTGTGAAATCATCCCAAATCAAACAATGGCCTGAGCTCGTAATCAAATTGATGAGATAACCAAACAGCTGAACCACCAAAGTCCTTTCTCTTTACTTTCCATGTGATTTAAATTTCTATACAGCAGGGTGCTTCGGTACTTCCCTTGAAAGGCTGTTTTTTCCCCTTTACTCATTCTTTTTCTCATAGTTGTTCCTTCTCTCATTTGTCCCATCTGGTAAACTCCTACTCACTCTCAAAAGCCCAGCTCAAATATTTCCTACTCTCTGGAGTCAGTCTTAATCTCCTCTTCTCACTGCCAGGCAGAAGAAAGCCCTCCCTTCTCAGCATTTTGAACAAACACGTCCTACAGCAGCTTGTGTATTTGTCCATTTGCCCTTCAGACCAGGGGTCAGCAAACTATGAGAGCCCATTGGCCAAGGCTGGCCTGTTGCCTGTTTTTGTATAGTCTGTGAATTGGTAACAGATTTTACATTTTCAAATGATTGAAAAAAAAGCAAACCAAAAGGAGATCATATTTTAGGACATTAAAATGATAATGAAATTCACTTACATATCATCTACGGTTACTTTCAAAAGAATTGAGTTATTGTGACACAGACTTGACAGAAAGTTCACCACCATCCGCTTTGCAGGCAGGGACCATGACATCCTAGTCACAAAGCTGACATGTATTGTCAGCAGAGGCCGAGCACCGTGCTCAGGGCTTCCTATGCATTATCTTAATCTTCAACAACTCCGTGAGGTAGGGGCTACTATCATTTCCATTTTACATCTGAGGAAACTGAGGCCCTGAGATGCTGAGAACTTCTAAAATTTACATGAGTGGCCCCTTGCAGGTATGTGGCTCAAGTCTAGGTCTGTCTGCCCCTCGCTGGAGCTCACAGCCAGAGTCATTCTGGTCATTGGAGGCAGTGCTTGCCAATGTTGGTGGAATAAATTAGTTACATTTCCTCCCTGTCACCCTCAACTGTGTTCCTCCATTTAGGGGAAGGAACTCAAACACAACTTCCGTCTCGTTTTGCTGAGTAGAGTAAGGGCTATGGCTAATCGATGGATTAACTAATCTATTAATGGTGTATGTTGAACATATCCCATGAGTCAGGCTCTGTGCCAGGCTGAGACCTCGAAATGAAGGAGTTTGCAATCCAGAGATGAATCCTTGGCCCTGAGTATTTGAACATGGAGGCAGAAAGCGCTTTCTGGACCCTCTCCAATAGGGTAGCGGATACAAGAGGTCAGGTAGTTTCAGAGGCTTCGTGGCAAATGTGCTTCCACCGTTTTCGTACACAAGTACTCATTTATTTATTTGTTTTAGGCTTTTGCCCCTCATGGGGAAGATCTGGTGACGAGTTCAGATCGCTGCTGCCAAGGGTTTTCCCCTTTCCGCCAACGCCCCCCACCCCCACGGTGCTCAGGAGGGAAAGGGCTGCCAGACACTGGCGTCCTCCATCGTCACCTGGGCGTTGACCGCAACCCTTACAGGACAGGGGTTCCTTTAGTGGTCAGGTATCACAAGAAGGCCAATGAGATGGTGGCGCCGGAGTGGGAAAGGGTGCGACATCCACTAATTAGCTGTATGACTCAGTCACTTAAAATATCCCTGGGTTTTAGTTTCTTTACTTGTAAAATAGGGTCAATAATAGTAACTACATTTTCAGAGGGTTATGAGGATTAAATGAGGCAGCGAGAAGGCCCTTGGTGCTGCCAGTTCTCACAGACCAACTGCTGTTAGGGCCATTACTACTACCAGGCTTACAGCCACGACTATCATGATATTACTAGGTTTTAGAAACCTAGCTTTGAAAAGAACAGGCAGAGTCAGCTCATGACGCATGCTGAGTATGGGGAGTGCGTGCTGGGCAGCAGGACCGTTACAGCAGTACCGTAGTGTGCTGTGTGCTGGAATGCTTTCCTGGGCACAGTGTTGCCTTCTTGAGGGCTTGAGATCGCCATGTGAAACCCTTTTGGTATCCAGTTTAGAGGGATTCATGAGAAACCAAGCCTTGGTTCTTCGGGACCATGGGCCCAAGCGGGCACCTCTGACGCCACAATCCTTATAACCCCTCAACACCCCTCACCAACACGCTCATCCCCAGCTGGCCACAGGCACCATCCGTCCACGCCCGCACTCCCCAGCTCTCAGCTTGCTCAGAGCTCTACCTTAAACGCTGAGCCCTTGCCCCTGGGCGTGACCTTGCAGTGGGACAACTGTTACCCTCAGGGCATGAAGCGGGTGTGGTCTGCACTGGCAGTGTGGGCATCACCTGGGAGCTCGTGAGAAATGCAGAGGCTCCAGCCCCAGGCCGACCTACTGAATCAGAATCCACATCATAAGAAGATTCCCGTTCAACAAGGACTATTGCAAAGTATAACTCAGAGGGCAAGATCTATCCTCAAGGAAGGCAGCGTGCAGATGGTCACACAGCCAAGGCAGGCGATTCCTCCCCTAGGCTTACCTGAGAGCTGTGCTCATCATAGACCGGGCACCACATCTGGCACTGAGGAAACGCCAGGCGGTCCTGGATTTGAATCCGAGTTCTAGTAATGCCTACTGCCCCTGCTCTGAGTACTTCCCCCTTGTGAAGATCTCCGCGAAAGCAGGAGAACATTTAACACTTAACACAAGCCTTTTTATAGATCACTTTTTAGCTTGGTGCCAACATACACTTTCTCCCGTTGTAATAAACACAGAAATAAATAGAACTTGGTTCCCACAGCATCTCTGTGAATTCACGTAAAGAGCAGAAGCATGAGTGAAAAGCAACATCTCCCTTCTCCAGTCCTACCCTCTTCAGTCAACAGTCACCAATGTCATTAACAAAACGTCCCCATGTCCCTTGAAGCTGCAATCATTTGCGAAGTGTTCGTGGATAGTCCTTTGGGCTTGTACATAGAGGTGGCGGGAGAGATTGCTATTACTCTGCAGCTGTGCTGTGAGGAAGCTCGGGGGGTCGGGGGAATTCTTTGCCAGTGCACATGATGGTAGGATAATGGGCCAAGGCTGCCCTGGACTCTGGGTCACAATCAGTCACCACCACGACACACACGCCCGGAGCGCCCAGAGCCAGTCACCGAGCCGTGAGCTTTGCCACCTTCTTTCTCTGAATCCTCCCCACAGTATTATGAGGTTGGCATTTTTTTTTTTGAAGAAACGGACCTAGAGCCTGTCTGCAAGTGGCCTGTGATCACCCAGCCAGTTAGTGGCAGTGAGGACACAGGTGGGTCTGGCTGCAGAGCTATCACGAAATCTCTTTCTCTACACAACATCCAGGGGGATAGGTGCTTCCTTTTGAACTACAAGGCAACGTTATTTAAGGCAGAATACTTTAGATAAACAGATGCCTAATCAACAACAAGAAATGGCCTATTCTGTTTTTCATTCCCTCCCTTCTTTTAGCAAAAAAAAGGCTCTACTCTTTTGTGTTTTTTTGCATTTTATGTCTCAGTCTGAGGCAGAGGGGGCAACCCAGAGAGTGAAGCAAGAATGATGCCTCAGAGGCTTATCTAGGATAAGGCGAATAGGACCAGTCATGAAAAAGGAACACAGATAATTATTAATAATTCAGATCAATGACTTTTGCTTGAGTGTTTACCGTGTGCCAGACTCTGTGCTGAACGCTTCACATGTATTAGCTCATTAAGTCCTCTAACCACTGAGATAGGCATTAACACCCTCAATTTGCAGCTGAGAGTCAGAGAGGTCGAGCAACATGCCCAAAGTTGCAAGGCTGCCTTAATTTGAATAGATGTGTCTGACTCCTCACCAGAGGCTCCCACGCACATTTAGAGTCCAGTTACGCAGGTGGTGGTGCTGTCCATTGCCTCTTAGAGTAGATAAAATAAGCAATCAGACAGTCCTAGCATAAATAATTCAGAACAGTGGTTCTCAGATTTGACCATGGTTCAGAATCCCAGATTTGTTAATGCACATATTGCAGCCTTCCTCCAACCCCATCCTGGTGAGTTTCCGATTCTGTTGGTCCGGGATGAGGTCTGGGAATTTGCATTTCTAACAGGTTCCCAGGAAAGGTGGACTTATTTGCAGGATCCAGAGCAAAGTGAAGATACAGGGCCCCTTATTCAAAAAGCAAGAAAAAAGTACCATTAAAATACAGTTCGGAAAAATAAAACTCTTTCCTTTTTTCCCATGGTCCCTCTCAACTAATCATAGTTTTTGGTGCTATTTAATATTCTAAGAAGGAACTATTACTATTAAAACAGTAAGTTATTTGCATGAATTTCACCATTCATCTGTAGATTGTGCAATGAAAAATTCAAAGAGCATTTAACTCGTCTGTGGAGTCACCAAAACGCACCAATCGGCCTTTGGCAGTATAGATGTGTGTACCCCGGGATGCAGGCATACCGGCGGGTCACCTGCTGCACCAAACCGACTTGTTTGTATTTCACTTCTTGATATGCACGCGTTCTACCACCTTTCTCTCCTTTTGACTTACTGATAAGTAAGGAAGTGCTGAAAGGACAGGGAGCCTTGAGCTGCCCCATCTTTCCCTTTCCTTCTTGACTGTAAGCAGTTGGCTGATTCAAATAAGAAAGGACATAACACAGTTCCTCAGTGGTTTGTGTTTCTTAGACTCTCGTTACCTTCTTTCTGGGTTTAAAGAAAGTTCTAGTTCAAAAGGTAAGTGAACTCCGCTCCCCTAGTTTATGCAGTCACAGACACAACATGGTTACCTTTGGCTTGCTCTGAATCTCACCAAACTCCCACATGTGTGGGTCCAACGGAATGCTGTGCCCATGGGGCATTGTGAATGCCGCCTGTGAGTTGGGCAGCAACAGCTGCATGCTTATCCTGCTCACACTAATGCTCCATTGTTCCAAAGTCCCACTGGTCTTTATTTACAAAAATAAAGTTAAGAATTTCAAGATGGCAATAGCCTTAAACTAAGTATGAGGCCCTCTGCCTGTGCAGGCCCTGTGCACAGTGATGGTGCTGGTTTGGGGAGCACACTTTTTAAGACCTCGTGATTGAGACAATCTCTGTAGTTTTCCAGTTCACTTTGAATATATATACTCAAGAACAGGCAACATTTTGCTTCTTATCCCAAAACAAAGGCTTTCAAAGACTCCCCAAAAGAAGCACATTGCTTCCCAAACAAATGACTCCCACAAAATGACATGTTGATGAGTCAAAGGACAAGAAAATAAGAAACATCCAAATTGAATTTGTTAAAAAAATACATATGGTTTTCCAAAAGTAAAGCCTTGAGGTCAATTTGGAATCATACTTTACTGAACCCCAAAATTTGGGAAAATACCAGAAGATACTTTGCTGGACTCAGGGTGCCCGAAGCATTCCCCATGCCTAGAATTTCATTTTGGCCGTTAGCTCCTGACCTGAGCTTATTCTACCAACGGGTATAGAATTTCAATAGCACGGAAGAGAGGCTATTTCCAGAGTTAAAATTCCTCTTATTTCTCATCACTTTTCCCTTACTTTTTTAGGTTAATATAAATAGCTCAAGTTATTTCCATCTTCTTACCAAGGAAGAATTTCCCTCTTCCTCATCCGTACTTATTTTTTCTTCACTGGTATAATTCAAGGATAAAATTTGCAAATTCCAGAGCAAATTCCCTCAGTTCTAAGGTTTGTCCCTTCACCTTACAGAATATTTTTGCTCCCAGCAAATGTGAACATTTACTCCAGATGTATGGAAGCAGGTCTTGAGAATGAGCTCACGGGTGAAGCAGGCTCTGTAGAAGTGCAAGGTACTGTCCTAGACCCTGGTCATCACCACGTGGAGACCTGGATCCATCACACGTATTTAAGCCCCTGTCATTTGGTCCCCCTAAGGACTGGAGAGACCTAATCAGGGGTTTTTATATGTTTTAAGCTTATGGGAATGAGCCATTAGCAAAGTTACACCTGGCCACGTTGTTTCCCCTCCTCTGCTTTGGTCTTCTTAGGTTTTGTTGGATTTTCCTAACACACTGCTTTCATCTGTTTACCTCTGCTGTTTCTGTCAACTCTTAGGGCCTCAGGAAGAGAAGGGAAAAACATGGTTTCTCAGTCCACGATCTTGAATAAAGAACATAACTTGCATTATTATGGGGCTTTAATACTTCAGCAGTTTGGAAGGGACTTGAATTTGGAGACACAAGTGACTTTGCCACTAGATTTGTGTGACCTTGGGGAACTGCAGCTTCTTCAAGCTTCAGCTTTATGTTGAAGAACAGAAATACCACCACACTTACCTTAGAACAAATGTTCTCAAACACTGGAAACCTGCTAAAATGCAGACTCCAGGCCTTGCCTTCAGAGTTTGATTAACTAGGTGTGCCAGGGACAGTTACGGCTCACAGGAGAGGCAAGTGCTGTTTGGCAAGGCCAAGGGCCAGGAGCCAGAGTGACGCTCATTCCTTTGCCAGGTCATCTCAGAGCTGCCGCCTGACCAGCTAGGCTCTCTTTTCCCTCTGCAGGGGAGCTGCACACCATGTGCTCCAGTTGCATACCTGCACTATGGAAGCAACCTGGATCCCTGAATCACTGCTTGGAAGGGAGATGTCAGAGAGAGTTAGTAGGCCCATGGTAGGCTTTGAGTAAAAACAAGCCTTTAAATGTTAGGCAGCAGATATTTGGAGGTGGGTTTGTTTCTATAGCATAAACTAGCTTATGACAAGTACAGAATTTGACACCCAAAATGGGGTACGGATGTAACAAAACCCTGAGGTGTACAGCATTGGCTCAGCGGTCAATGACAGGCAGTGAGGAAATTGATAATGGAGATTAGAAATGTGCAGATTATGTTACTCAGTGGCAAAAATATTTGTTAAAGCTGTCACCTGTGATTACTTGGGAAGGAGACCATGTGAGCATGAGCTGGCAGCTCCAGGAGAAGAGGTTTAAAAAACAGAACCTCGATAGTGTGTATTGGCCTCTTGGCTGCCATCATCGAAGTGAAATAAAATGAGAAAGAAAGAAAAATGAGAGAGATGCTCTTGGATGAATTGGCAGAAATGAAAGGTAACAGAGCCCAGAAATGTGATGCCTTAAAAGACTGAAAAACCCACCGCAACTGGACCATAGACTGTGAGAAATCTGATGCGAAAAGGTTAAGAATAATAAATGCCCAGAAACACAGATGGTCCAAACGACTTGGGGCAAAGATTGATTCAGTGTATGCCAGTCAGCTGGAAGGAACCAGCGAGGAAAGCAAGCAGGTTTGGGTGGGGCTTCTGGCACCCAGGGTCGACTGCAACCATACTGGAAGTCAGTCAACTACCTTTGAGAAAGTTCTATCTGTCTAAAATTCAAGGGACCTAAAATGACCCTTACCCCTCAAACTCCCTCTGCGAGAGAGGCTTTAAGGAGGGCATATGCATATAAGGAGGGCATGTATCTATTTGAAGAAGCAAAGAAAAATCAGGGACAACTAACAAATTCCCCAGGGTAGAACCAAGTGCTACAGAGAACAGTAAATGAGGGACTTGCCTTCTCCTCCCAGAGAACAGATTTAGCATCTAATCCAGGAAGCCCCTCCAGAGTTTCAACAAACCAGGGACTGTGGTGTGTCTCCCTTTCTTCCCTTTTCCAAATGGGAGTGCCAATTACAGTTAACACATCCCTGTTCTCTCATTCTGCACTGGGGGTGACTCTGGGGAAATGGCAGATAACTTGCCTTTTTAACTCTTAGTTCTCTTGTCTAAAAGGAGCTATATCTGGACCAGGTAGTGGTGACTGGAAATCTATCACTGAGAAATCCTAGGCTTTGAGCTCAATACACCTACTGGATGGGACGTTGGGTTGTCTGTCTTAGAGAGGGACTGAATATCTTCTCTGTGTAGGAAAAAGGGGCAAAGGATGGAAAGTGTCAAAGGGATGTGTCATCTTTGTCCTCTATGGCCTGTGCTTCGTTGTACTTCCCAGCACCTTGCAGGAGGGTGGGCCCTTGTTCTAGTTATGGCACCAGGCTACCAGGCCAAAGGCTAGGAGAGAGGTGGGAATTCTCCATGTTCCATTGCTGAGATAATGGAGCCCTAAAATAACAGCAGAGTGGATTCCACATAACTACTTGGAAAGGGGAACAATGGAGAACCATAAAAGCTGCAGCAAATTTTATGTACGGGGGCAATAAACCCAGGTTCTGTCAAGTCACTGAGATTTTTAGGTTAACCTGTCCTAATCAATATGGTAGGTTTGTGATAGGTTTCTGGAATCTGCATTTTTAAGCATCCTGGATGATTCTAACCTAGATGGAATGTAGACTACACTTGAAGAAACATTGTCCTTGAGGACTGCTATTAGCTAAAGTGTCTAGAATGGCCTTCGAAGAGAGGGATGAAATTAAACTTACTTTAATCATGTACTCTAATAAATAAGTATGTACATGCATTCTTAGAATGCAATACTCGTTGCTTTAATGCTTGACGATTGCAGTTTAAGTGAAAATTGACTTAGTGTTTATGCTACTGGTATAAAATGACAGACCAGTCTGGAGGGCCAAACAAGGACAAAACAAACAGTTGAGACACCCCCGCAACGCCCACGTGCTGGGCCGTGTTTCGCTGTCCCCTCAGCTCTCTTCCAGTTCGAGGGGCCCTAAGAGCTCGGACATCTCCACTGCCTCCTGGCCAAATTCACCCTCTGAGAAAGGCCAGTCCTGTTTGTGGGCAGGAACAGTTATTCATTCTTTATCCCCTAATACACTTGCCAGTTTGGAACCCACATATATTCTGAAATGGGTGAGAATGGAAGGGCTTGCAGAGGAGGTGCAAAGGTTATTCCTTCTGGGCATAGTTCCTGAGGCATAGCATAGTGACTGAGGCATAGCATAGTGACTGAAAATGCAGGTTCGATGGCCTTCACTGTTATATACTCACCGGGAATTGTTTGTCGAGCTTCTCCCCACCCCATTTATTCATCTTTAAGGAGAAATAATAGTGCCTTCACTAGAGGGCCCCTGTGAGAGTCACAGAGACAGCACATGTTCACGTAGTACATGGCACGGTAAGTGGTCAATTCATTTCTGTTACTAGCATTAGACTGGCTGTTTTCCATGCAGTCTTGCATTTCAGCCTTCTTCTGCCATACCCCAGGTATTGGGGACTGTGAGGTGCCCAATCTGAAGTCACTGCCAGAACTTCTGCCTCTCTGGGATATGCAGGAAGCCTTTCCCGCACACAAAACTGCCCCATAACCACATTCATTTACATTGTACTTGAGTTGAACAGATCTTTGTCTTAAAAAAAAAGTTAAACTTTGACACTGAATCTGGTGGTAGCTGTAGCCTAACAAATTAGATGAGCCTTTTCAGTGTGTGCGGGAAGAATGTCGGAACCTTGGAAAGTATATTCTTCCCATCGGAATTACTGAGAAGCAGCCAGAGAGCTCTGGGCTTTGGAGACGTGGAGCAGGGGAAAGGGCTCCACCTTGGATTTACATTGAGGTTGTGCACTTCTCCTTCAGCATTTAGCGATTGTCTAAATTAGAGACAGTTAAGTGAAAGGGAGGAACCTCAGTGTTATTTAGTCTACCAAACTACCCAGGAGGAGATCTAGTCATCAATGCTGTTAACACTTGATAAGGTACCCACTCTTTTCTGAGTTTTTTTCTATTGGATAGAAAAAAATTTAACTGTAATAAGCTTAAATACACCTCCCTTAAACTTCTATCTATTAGTTGAGGCCTGCATCTGTCTCAGCCCCAGTGTCTATATTCAGGAGACTTGAATCTGTCTGGCGTGGAAGGACAGTCCCAGGAGCTGTGGCAGAGAGGTGGCCGCAGTCCCCACCTGAGCCCTCTTTAAAGCTGCGTCCTGATTATTCAAACAGCCCCACAGCTAAGACAGAATTTCATAATAGCTCATCTCCTTCACTTGTTTCCCTTGAACACTGTAAACAGGATTCGTGCACTAAAGAACCACTTAAAATTCCTCCTTTCCCCATCCTGTGCCTTGGCCCGCTGCAATGCTTCGGGACTTTTGCTTTTCCAAAGGGGAGATAAGAAAATAGACAAACAAACTCTTCCTGGGGGTGCGAACATAATAAAAAAAAACAAGCAAAGTAAAAGTTTATTTAAAATATGTCCATGATAAAAACAGAATTTATAAGGTAAGCCTATTTAAGCAAAAGTGTTAAGAATTACTGAAAGGTGGTCCATAAATAAGAAAAGATAAAACAAAAGCCACTCATCTCTCAGTCCTGGCCTGAGCAAGCATCTTTTTCATCTTTTTCGCTCACTTTTCTGTCCGTTCTGAATATAAATGTCCTGAAAATCAGGGAGGGAGGGTCTTTATTGTTTATCAAGGGTGGGCAGAGAAGCTGAGCAGGCGGACCAAGAATCATTTTGGGTGGGTGGGTGGGGAGAGCGGGACACGTCCTGCCCTGTGCCCACTGCACGAGGGAAAGCAGCTCAGGAGAGCACCATGTGACCACATGTGACCATCCCCATGTGACCACAGCCCGAGGGAGTCTGTGGCCGCTGACACCTGATTCTATTTCTCATTCTAACACTTCAAAGAGGAGTTCATTTGTATATTCACTCATTCAATATTTTTAAGTGCCTTTTATGTACCAGGCACTTCCTCTGTAAGTTAATGGTCACCAATTATGTGGCAGTTCTTCAGATGGTTGATGATACCTTTATCTCCACTGTAAAGATGAACAGCGTGTGGTCCTACTATGTGTTCAATACTTGTATTAGACATTGCAAATTTCAAATATCTATCTACCTGTCCATCCTTTGTGACTGGAGAGTCCAAAATAGGAGGCAATCCAAGAGAAGAAACCTAAGAAACAGAAGTTGGGCCCTGGGGAGTAGTACATGATTCTGTTACCTCAACAAGAAATCATTCATAAAAGTACTATAAGAATTCTGTTAAGGCTGTATAAAATAACACACACCTAGAGCTAAAGTCTCTGAAGGTGTGCCAAATGTCGAGTTTGTTGGACAGTCGTTCTATTGACAACCCGTGTCTTACATGTATTTTATTTTATTCCTAATCAGCACCTGATACAATGTCAAACATGCAGAGGATGTTTATTTGCATAGAGCTTCAGAGCTGAAGAGGACTTTGGAGAGCGGCACATACCAACCCCTGTGTTTCTGTAGACAAGGAATCAGAAACCACTCCAGGCCAGCTTCCTAACTGACCGTTAAGCCTCTAGCTCCCCCAAACTCAAAAGAGCTGCTACACCTCCCTTAGCTTGGCCAGTGGCTGCTCACCCACCGGGACTCTGCTGGGCAGCCTAATTGACCCAGCACCCAACCAGCCTCCAGACAGGATTAGGTTTCCTTTCTAATGCTCAATCAAAGCACCTCTTGACTTTCTGACGTAGCATTTTCCACTCCTTATAATTAAAGTTTAACTTCTGTAACTAATTTTATAATACCTATCTCCTAATCAAGCTGTAATGCCAGAAGAGCAAGAGGGAGTTGTTGATTTGTCTCTCCGTCCCTAGTGCCTAGTGCAGTCCTGGCACACTGGAGCTCAGTGACTGTATCTTGAGTAAATAAATGATTGGAAGGCATGTAGCAGAGCTCTCTCTCTAAGGCACAGATCTGATTATGTCTTTCTCTTGCCTAAATGCCTCCTTTAGTTCCCCATTTTCTAACAGTAAAAAAGAACATTTCTTAGGATGACTGAAAAGAACCATCACAATCTGGCTTTTCCATAAGGTGCTCCAGTACCTTCTGTGCCTCTGCATCACTGCATCCTCTGCGGAACACTCTGCCTGCTGTTCCTCGCCAAGTAAGCTTGCACCCCCCCATCCTTCACCTTTGTGGGGAAGTCCAGACTCTTCAAGTGAGGGCTGTTTGGTTGGTTCCTGATGCTCCCACATCTTTGTGTTTCATGACAGCAGAAGGATGACATGGCTCACTTTCCTTCCCCAAACCTGTTGCTGAATTTCCTCCACCACCCCAAAGGCTGCTTTGCAAACAATGGAGGAGCCAGTGTTCTGCTACCACCTGCCATGGGTAGCTCCTCTCTGTCTGTCTTTTCTCCCAGAGCTCTGTCGTCTGTTATTTTCCTGCACTTTCTTCTGATCTCCCTCCACCTCTCCAAATTTCACCCGTCATGTTAGGTGTGATGATTCAGCTGCTTTTTTGTTTCATCTTTGGAAACATGATCCCTGAGGAAGGGGACAGGAGCTAACAGAGTCCTAGTAAAGAAGTTTCCTGAATAAAAAGCCATCTCTTGTGAGACAGTTTCTCCCATTCCCACGGTAAATGCAAACAAACAAAAAAAAGAAAGGCAGTCAAGTTTTTGGCTTTACACTGCAACTTTTCTTCCTCTTAGAGATGTTTTAGAATGTAGGCAAAAACAAGTGACTTTCATACAGCCACTTCACTTTGCCATCTCGAGTTCTCAGCAGGCGTTGTGATAGCAGCTGCCCATTTCTCTGTGGGGGCCACTTTTGAACTTGACTCTCTGAAGCTCTATGAAGAAAGGCATTATTAGAAAGGAAGGGTTCTTAGAAATGGCTCTGCAGGGTTTAAACTCCAATTCCTCATTCTGTATTCAGACCAATTGCTCTTAACGTGCTCAGTAAAGACGATCATTTTATGACTCCCATACTCAACAAATGGGCGAGAACAAGCCTCATGATTAAGACAAAGCAGCTGGACATGATGACACGCAATTTCACCTCTCTGCCATATGAGGCCAGAAGCTCAGATCACCAGCTTGTGTCCTTAGAGAATCAGGTTGCCCATTTTCCCAGCTGTTTTTAGGCAAAACTGAAACAAGGACTGAAGATTCTGGAGATTTGTCTCCTCTGATCACCCCCCTACTTCCTAAAGAAGAAAACCTGATTATGGCCCCCTTTAATCTATATCCTTTCTTTTGTTAAGTCCAAAGAATATGGTAAGAGAGCTGACACAGAGAGCAAGCAAAGATAGATATAGTGTGAACGATTTCTACTAAACAAAACAAAAACCAAGTTTTAATTAATTCAGTTACATTGAGAACTGGTGCTTTCTTAATAAAATAAAACCGTTGAGAAAATACAGTATAACATTTAGTAAAAACATTTAGAACTCATGAAAGGCATAAGAAAAACAGGCTGGTCTAAAATTCACATGGAACCACAAAAGACCCCAAATAGCCAAACCAATCCTTAGAAGGAGCAATAAAACAGGGGGGAATTACACTCCCTGACTTCAATCTCTACTACAAAGCCACAGTAATCAAGACAATTTGATATTGGCACAAAACAGACCCACAGACCAGTGGAACAGAATAGAAAATCCAAACATGAATCCAAACATATACGGTCAATTAATATATGATAAAGGAGCCTTAGATATACAATGGGGAGATGACAGCCTCTTCAGCAGCTGGTTTTGGAAAAACTGGACAGCTACATGTAAGAGAATGAAACTGGACTACTGTCTAGCCCCATACACAAAACTAAACTCATAATGGATCAAAGACCTGAATGTAAGTCATGAAACCATAAAACTCTTAGAAAAACACATAGGCAAAAATTTCTTGGACATAAACATGAGTGACTTCTTTATGAACATATCTCCCCAAGCAAGGGAAGCAAAAGCAAAAATGAACAAGTGGGACTATATCAAGCTGAAAAGCTTCTGTACAGCAAAGGACACCATCAGTAGAACAAAAAGAGATCCTACAGCATGGGAGAATATATTCATAAATGACGTATCTGATAAGGGGTTGACATCCAAAATATATAAAGAACTCATGCACCTCAACAAACATAAAGTAAATAGTCCAATTAAGAAATGGGCAGAGGACATGAATAGACACTTCTCCAAAGAAGAAATTCAGATGGCCAACAGGCACATGAAAAGATGCTCCACATCACTAATCATCAGAGAAATGCAGATTAAAACCACAATGAGATATCACCTCACACCAGTGAGGATGGCCAACATCCAAAACACAAACAACAATAAATGTTGGCGAGGATGTGGAGAAAAGGGAACCCTCCTACACTGCTGGTGGGACTGCAAATTAGTTCAACCATTGCGGAAAGCAGTATGGAGGTTCCTCAAAAAACTCAAAATAGAAATACCATTTGACCCAGGAATCCACTCCTAGGAATTTACCCTAAGAATGCAGCAGCCCAGTTTGAAAAAGACAGATGCACCCCTATGTTTATCGCAGCACTATTTACAATAGCCAAGAAATGGAAGCAACCTAAGTGTCCATCAGTAGATGAATGGATAAAGAAGATGTGGTACATATACACAATGGAATATTATTCAGCCATAAGAAGAAAACAAATCCTACCATTTGCAACAACATGGATGGAGCTAGAGGGTATTATGCTCAGTGAAATAAGCCAAGCCGAAAAGACAAGTATCAAATGATTTCACTCATATGTGGAGTATAAGAACAAAGAAAAAATACTGAAGGAACAAAACAGCAGCAGACTCACAGAACCCAAGAATCGACTAATAGTTACCAAAGGGAAAGGGACTGCGGAAGATGAGTGGGAAGGCATGGATAAGAGGGAAAAAGGGGCATTACGATTAGCAGACATAATGTTGGGGGGGGGCACGGGGAGGGCTGTACAACTCAGAGAAGACAAGTAGTGATTCTATAGCATCGCACTACACTGATGGACAGTGACTGTAATGGGTTTGGTGGGGGGGGGGACCTGATGAAGGGGGTAGTTTAATAACCATAATATTGCACATGTAATTGTAGATTAATGATACCAAAATAAATTATATAAATTTAAAAAAGAGAGAGACAAAAAAAGAAAAACAGGTTGGCAATAGATAATACCACCTTGTATTTATATAACACTTTGCATATTTTAAAGATTTTTTTAGGACAAATAAAAGACTGAATTGCACAATACTTGTGAAAGGAAAGGAGGAAGGGTATTTTTGTCCCAATTTATGGACAGGGAAACAGTTTCAGGGTCCAAGGTCATATGATGAATTAAATGAGAAGATTCTTCTCTGTGGCAATTGGGGTCATGAAAAAATGGTCAGGTTCCGGAGGGTTTTTTGTCGTAATTTGTCTTTCTTAAATTCAATCCAGAAAAATAAATGGGGGTAAAGCACGTCTGTGGAAGAAGAGAAAAAGGACAATTCTTTTTCCCTTGAAATGATTTAAATTTAACTGTGGTCATCTGAATATGTACAATCTGAAATTAGCCAATACTAGAAACTCACAGTAGCACTTTGAATTTAGAAGACCTGAACAATGAAACACACATTTTTATAAGAGTTGAACAGCCATACATGTTTTTTAGATTAATGTACCAACT
This sequence comes from Smutsia gigantea, assembly GCA_032199065.1. Taxonomy (NCBI): domain Eukaryota; kingdom Metazoa; phylum Chordata; class Mammalia; order Pholidota; family Manidae; genus Smutsia; species Smutsia gigantea. The sequence goes on from JAVSCE010015779.1 coordinate 557,809, forward strand.
GTAATCTGCCCAACACGATTGGCATTTATGTTGCACATACACACTTTTACAAACGTGATCATACTGAATCTCATTTTTTTGTGGCAGAAAAATCAGCTTTCATGACAAGAGACTTCGGGACAAACCAAACCAAACCAAAACAAAACACAAAAAGCATAAGATCAAAAGTGACTCAGATCACAATATTCTCTTGTTACCCAGTTAAGGTACAAGGCAACGATGTACAGGAGACAGACTTCGCTGTATCTCAAAAGAATGGCATCCACGATTAGCTAGCTATTAAAAACCAGGCTCGCTTGGTTCTCGGTAGATAAGTAACATGTATCTTTCAATTCTGTATACGACCCAGTAATCTATGAGAAACCAGTTCCTCAAACTTTTAGGAGAAAAGAAAGTCAACAGTAACTATAATCTTGACTGTATCACTCATCCACACATATTTTACCCAACCCCCCAACTGAAGTTTTTGCATTTCTTCTCTTAACTTGTGCTGTCCCAAAGCCCCAGCCTGTTGAAAGCCTCGGGCACTAAGCCACCATCCCGACCAAAGCTGGGGTCTCCCTGTACACACAACTCATGACGGGTGAAAGCCACCCGTCTCTGCTTGATGGATCCCCGATTTAGACCCTGCACAATGGGAGACAGGGCCTATTTACCAGGGGCTCTCAGCTCTGGAATCCTCTTCCTGCCTTGGTGGATCAAAGCTCCACTTGCCAACCCTCCAGGCTTAGCACCAACCTTGTATTTTTAGACTGAGTAGCAATGTGAGGCTGGAATTTTAAAAGTATGGCTGTTTTTCTTAAAGAAATGTTTTATTCAGGGCTGGTACGAGGTGTTTTCAATCATTTAAATGGATCTATTTTATCAACTTTAATTATGTAATGAATTTCTTCAATTTTTAAAAGTATGCCCACTGCAACATGCTCCTGGGCCTGAGCACAGAAAATGAAGGCATGGATTATAGTAAAGCATTCTAGGACTAAATTGAGAGAAAAGACAATAACACACGTGACGTAACATCTACAGTACACATGTATATAAACAGTACATCTTCTTTATCAACATGCACCTCCACCCCCTCTAATACCTGCCTGCTGGGAGGCGGCTCTGGTTATGACATTTCGGTGAGAAAAGAAAAGAAAACGATGGTACTGTGGTGGTCTGCCCCCATCCTCCTCACGGCCCTGTGCCGCTGCGTCCGCCATGCTCGGAAGTGCTCGGGTCACCTCTGAGAACATTTTTAGTTTCATGCCGCAAAGGAGACACATAATTAATTAGAGGTTGGAAATGGGACTGGAATGCAGTGGCAGAACATTCCATTTTAACGGGAAGGAGTTGAGGGCATGCACTCTGGGTGTTGGCCCTCATGTGCGCTCTGCCCGTTGTACCCTTTTTCTTCCTGTGGCGCTTTGTTCTCTTCACTTCTGTTGCAGTTAGTTCACACCACTGTAAGATCTTAAAATCATGGGTGAACATTATATGAAGAGGGAGATATTTGATGAAGATATTTAAAAATATGTTTTTTGTGGGTCTTATTTTTTATTTTATATGTCCTAATTGTGATTCAATTTGACGAAGCTAGGATCAAACTCCTTGATCCATGACTGGACCAGTCGGATGATTTAACTGGGAAGTCTTGCTTTGGATACAAAAGACAACTATGTCCCTCTTTGATGTACATCCTTTACTTCCCAAGTTGCTATTTAATTTTGGACATCATTCTCTGTGATTTCACATGATTTGTCAAGTACCTTTGAAATCAAATAGGTCCATTTTAAAAACTAAAGAATTATAAATTTGATCGCTTAACATTCATTCTCACCACATTAGCAATACTGCAACATTCTATGTCCTTGCATGTGGCTTTTAAAACTTAAATTAGTGATGTGCTAATGAGACTGTAAAGGTTCTAATCCACCGCAGAGGATGTAGTCAAGGCTAATATGAGCAGAGACTCCCTGGCAACCAAGCAGGAGATTTTTGTCTAGTATAAGAAGGCTGGCTAATTCTTCTACTTCACTGATGTATGCCATTACAATAATGGAGCAGACTATGTTTTCTTTGTAATAAGATAACTAATTTAGTTACTGGCTTTCTGTTTCAATATCATCGTTTTTGCTTAAATTAGTTGAAAATACAGGCTTTATTCTTCTCCATGTGTGCAGGGTCAGATGTACAAGAAATGTATTCCATTTGGCTCCAACATTAATATCTGAGAGAAATGTCTTCTTATGTTCCACCCTACCCCCCACTTTTACAGGCTCATTATTCAGGGAAGATGGTCAACTGCAGTTAATAGCATATAATGCTGCTTAATTCAAAGGGAAATTGCAGATATAGCTCAAAACTCCAGTTTGAATGTGGGCTTATACAGATGGAAGAAAGCTGAGAAAGCTTGAGAGAAGAACAGTCATCTTCCTCCTAAGTGGGTCCCTTTCTCTTGAGACCAGACTCTACATTTCAGAGTCAGGATTTTTTCAAGTCAGTTCACTTGGTGGTGGATGGGACAATGGAGAGCTCTGAAATGCCTATGTGTGTGACATTTTGATTAAATGGCCTTGTATAGACTTTTCTGAACTTTGGTCTTATTATCCCCATTAGTTGATGGTTCTTTGAAGACAGAAGCCACATCTTAAGGCATCTTTGTATGGTTCATAGCCAAGAGCCCTGCACAAAATAGGCAAATAACAAATGTCTCTGTTCAATAAAGCATTAAGAAAAGTACAGACAAGAGAGAGGCAGGAAATGAGAGAAGAGGTTCCAGGGATGTGTCTGTAAGTAGCTACTTATATGTGTTATATGTTTTATTTTTACTGGAAGGCCTTTCCAAACCCAAAGGGCCATCTACTTGGGTCTGTTGAGGTACACCATTCTCTTATTATTTGGCTTAACATTCCTGCCTTTGGAGGCACTGAAGGGGTGAAGTCAGGGAAGGTCGAGAGGATTCATCCCATATGTCAGGCAGTTCTGTTGAATTGGTGGTGACCCCATACTGGTGTAGAGAAAGGAACTCAGACAATTCCTGGGTTCAGTGAGAAATGAGGGATGAGATGGCCACCTCTGGTCAGGTAGTCCAGATAGTCTTCTCTGTCTGGCAGTATGATCCTTCTCCCAGATTCACCCCTCATCCTTCAAGGCCCAGATCAGATTCTCTCTCTTCTAAGAGGACTTCGCAGATCCACAGCCCTAAGCTGGAAGTAGTCACCTTACATCCTTGCTCACATAGTACATTATTTTGGCCTTTATCTTCACTTGTCACTGTCCCATCCATCCATCCATCCAATCTATTCCTCTATCTAATCTATCCACCTACCTACCGACCTACCTGCCATCTAGTTATTCATGTCAATTCCACAAAAACAGTTGCTGTTGGGGGACAAGAGCTATGTTTTTTACTTTTCTGACTCCCACATGCCTAGTGTGTATAGGCTTCCTTTATGGGACATGCTCCATAAATGATGATGAATGAAAATGATCAGGAAGCTAATTCACAAAAGGACACTCAACAGATCCCTTCAGGGATCAAGGGGCTGATGATACGTATGAGGAGTAGCATCTCCTGTCATCGCAGAGTGACTCAGATCTACAGCTACGGAGGCAAGCATATAAGATTCCATAGACTAACTTGATAATAGGGGGAGTCTAGTAACCATAATGTTGCTCATGTAATTGTACATTAATAACAGCAAAAAAAAAGAAAAGATTCCATAGACTAAGTGTCAATGGCACAAACTTATTGTTGAATTTTTGCCAGTTCCAGAGGATATTAACAGCAGCCTGAGTCATCCAGTGCTCTGAATGTCACTCCACCTTGTGCTTGTCAGCACAGAGGGGAAGACCCTGGGCGGTCGGTTACACTCAGCCATCCTTGAGGAAGCAAAATGAGAGAAGCAGACATTAAAAAAGGGCAATTCCCAGCTGCCATTCACAGCTGTGTGACTTGGCCAAGTTACCCAATCTCTGCTTAAGTTTTAATTTCTCCTTCCTATGTAAAATGGAGATAATGGTATTATCTAGTCTAAAGGCTGGAATTATATGAGATAATATACACAAAGTGCTTAGATGGTATGTGCTGGTAACATTAACAAAATTATGAAAACAACTGTATCCACTGTTTTCTTTTCCCTTCTTTGACACTTCATTTCCATTCTTGAGACTTCGCTTTACTGTGTATGAGGGAAAGGAATGTGTGCTGGGGGAAAATATGGTCTGCATTTTTTTTGTTTTTATCTGTCTAAACCTAAAAAAATTTTTTCAAAATCATGCAGTGTCACTGGAATAAAAAACTGAGGTCATGTGACTTATTTAGCTTCCAAAAGAGAATGTGTTTACTGATCTATACACAGCCAGAGTGGTTGGTAAAATTGCTATGAGTCAGGAATCCTTTGCTGATGCATGAGTCACTAGAGTTGGGATAAATGCCTCTGTATGGACATTACGCAGCAACCCTAGACTTCTGTGTTCTCCCCACTCCCTAAACTAATCCTAAAATGTAGATATCTGGACAATAGAATAAACCAGAAACTCATTCATACTCTTTAGGATCTTTTCCAATCATTTCACAAGGGATTACTCTGAGTGTAGACAGAGCATCCGTCTCTGTTTACAGTGAAGAAGCTGAAGCCCAAAAGGTTAAGTAATGTAACTATAGCAACCGAACAGATCAATGGTCAGATCGGTACAAGGAAACATTCCAGTTGCTCCAGAGATGGATGAGATAGTAATTTTCCTCAGAGAGATACAGGCCGAACTGTGGTTGATTCCCACCTAATGTTAACGAGCATATGGAAAGATAATAAAAGGAGCTAACACAACTGACTAATAAGGTCCCAAGCGTGCTGCCAAGTACTTTACAAGCATTATCTGTAATCCTTATAACCAAGGTATGAATTAGGTACTATTATCCTCACTTTTAAGAGGAGGAAATAGGCTAAGAGATATTAAACAATTTGTCCAAAGTTGTCCAACTAACAAGTGATACAGGAGAAAACTTCAGTTTAGGTCTTCTGAACTCCCATGTCCATATGCATAACCTCTGTGGACACTGCTTCTCTCCCTTAGTTGCCAAACATCGACTATTTCCATTTCATGATTTTGATCCAGCTTTTTGGAGAAGTGGAAGTGGGGTGGGGGAGAAAGGGAGAAGAGGCAGGAAGAGGAAGGATTGGTTCATCTGTGTAGTCATTTTATGTCTCCCATAGTTACTCACTTCTGTCATGGGCAAGGCACCACACTAGACGCTAGGACACAGCTGTGACAAGAAATAACTTTCTGGCTCTCACGAGGCTCAGCGCCCCGGGAATCCTGCACGTGCTTCTCCCAGCCATCTGCATGTGCGTGGCCATGTGAGGAGGTGTGGGCACTGTGCTGTAACGTCACCTGCAGTGTTCCCCAGAGCAGCAGGTGTGACAGGGTAACTCCCTGACAGCTGAAAGCAGCTGAGAGAATGTTCATGAAAACATGTGCCTTTCTCTCAAAGCCAGTTTTGAGGCCTGTGTTTTGACTTAGGGTATATATGATGTGCTGTATATTCCTCTCGGTGTGAAGTGGATCATACCGCAGCCCTGTAGTCATGTGCAAGCCTAGTAAAGCAACGGGCGTGACACTGCTGTTGGTGCTAACTGCTTCTAAGACCAGACGGACTGATCCATGCAGGGCTCTGAATGCAGGACAGGGCGAGGGGCCTCCTTGCTTCGTGTCACCAGGGGCGCAGTGGCCCTAGGGGAGGGCCTGGTGGGCCTCCCTGCCCTACAGTTCTTCTAACGAATCTCCAAGCTGCCCTGGGAATGAGTCCTACTCTCTTCCTGTCCAGGCCAGAGTCGGCTTAATAGCCGGTGACTGCGGGTCTTTAAGAGTTTCCAGACGGGGAAGAATGGGAACAACTGCAGACCCCCGAAATGTGTTCAGCCATTGTGCCTCACTGCATCACCTGACCCCACGGAGCCATTTTCCAAAAACTTCTCCCTCAACGCATCTCTTTCCATCAAACTAAAATGGCAGGTTAAAAAAAAAATCTCCAAGGAAAGGATAAAAATTTCATAATGGGATTTGAAAGCCTGGGCCATCATGTCATTAAAAAAAAAAAATACTGGCTGCCAAACAGCTAGCTCAAATGGCACCAGGCACACCGCCTTGTGGGCCTCCCGTGAATCGGCGTTGCATTCTGTCTGGGCCTGGTTTCTGGAGCCTTTGTGAAGAGGGGAGTGTGAGGCAGACATGTCATCTACAGCAAGACTGAGCCGCGCATGGTTCCCCTGAAGGGGGGCTGGAGCCGGGGATCCTACGAGGTGGTCTTTATCAGGCTGCCAGATTCTCTGTGTGGACTCACGCCCAGTATTCCCTCTCCCCAGAGAATGGAAACCCGACACAACCATGGTCTGTGCAATGTGGTGAGCAGACGTCTGCCTCACACAGCTGAAGCGAACCGGCTTTCAGAGGTGTGAAGGTAGTAGAAGGTATCCTGGGATATCAGTAGGGGAAGGAAGCTCGCGCACGATGCATTGCTACCACTCCAGGATGGGGAGTAGAGCACGGTCTGTGCCACTGTGTAGCTCCCTCCAGTTCAAGATGCAGGTGCGAGAGACGTGATTCAAGAAGCACCACCCACAGGCAGCTGTCAGAGCCATGGCGCCCTTGCCTGGGCAGACGGACGCTGCTTCGTCCTTAGCCCTTGTTGACCCTTACACACTCACGCTCTCCCCTGACTCACCTCCTTTGTTTCCTTCGCAAACTTTTAGCCTCCTAGCAACTACTGACATCTACCTTTCCCTGGGGTCGCCTTCTCCCTGAATTGACCTCATCAGCCTGTGAGACAGCCAGGGGGTTTGCCTAGTCCTGGATCAGCTGAATATACAGATGCCTGAATCTGGGCCAGTCCCTTTTCCTTATACTTGGGGTCCACCTGCTCTTTGTTTATCGGCCTCTGTACACAGGCAAGTTAACTCTGTCTCCTCCCTTTCTCCCTCCATTACAGTGAGGCGTGTCCTAGGTCAGAACCTAGGGCAAGCCAAGAGCGTTACTTACAATCAATCAGGAACACCTTTCTTCATGCCACAAAACCAGCCTTTTTAAAAAATACACCTTGTTGTATGTAAAGCATACTATGTGAAAATTCAGATTCAGGCATGAGAATTAAATTTACACATAGCTTTCAGGAACTCAATAGGCTGTGGTTTTCAAGGAGGTGGATACCACCTCCTCAGAGATGTTCTGCACATTAGTGGGGGCACTTCTGCTAGTCCCAAAGATTGAGGTAATGAGATTGGCATTTAGTGAGCGGGGCCCAGGAAGCCTAGATCAGACAGTCTTATACTACAAAGAACTGTCCCGGCAGACATCCTGGAGCCTAAAACCAACTCTTTTAGACATAATCATGAAATGTTTTTATACAGTTTTAATGCAGTCTCAATTTTCCAGGAATGCAACTACTGTAAACATCAAAGAAGGAGATTGTATTTCGATTTGTTTGGAACTTTACCAAGAGGTTTTCATCACTGGGGAAGGGAGGGGTGCAAAAAATAGCACTTCATGGAGATCCATGAAGCAAGTGGTTTTTGAGTCACCAATGTACAAACATATACCAGGCTGCATTCATGATCATGCTATTTACTAAGAGCAATATCCATGCTAATATCCTGTGTCTTTCAGTCTTGTTAAAAATGTCTTCTAGTGTTGTTATGCCTGGGATGTTTAGTGAGGGAACGTTATTTTATTTAAATGACTTTTATTTCTCTTTTATAGTCTTTGTTTTTGTTTAAATTTTGTACTTGTTTAAATTTTACATGGGCTATATAATCTGTGGATTTCCACACAGGAAGGTAAAACAGCTGCTCTTTTTTTCTTTATAAAAGTAGACCAAATTTGATGGAGACAAGAACCACTGGCATAAAGCACATCTGTCTGCAATTTAGACAGAAACATTTTCCATTTGCACAAGTGGAAGAGATTTCCTGTAGTACTGGATGAGAACAGTGGGGCAAAGGTTTTCAACATAAGTTATGTGATAGAAAGTTTGGAAAAGGGTGTTTTAGTTAATTCTAGTTTAATTTAGTCAGCCACTTCTCAAACAATCCCTTCTATGCTTAGTTCCTTTTCATTCCAATATTTGAGACCTTCCTGATTACACCCCTTTGTTAGATACGGGAATTAAAAAAACTCAGGAACCTGACCATCTAGAAGCAGAGACTGCCCCCTCCTGAAGGGCCATATTTATTTAAGACACAAGTGTTTAATAAATATGGCATTCATAACTTTGACACCCAGTGAATCAAATGGTATTTCTTTTCATTGAAATTCTGGAATGCCCCTGAGCCTTTCTTACAACATCCCTAAGGTGGTTATAATGCAAGGCTGGAGTTCGCAAAATCATTTTAAGTGTCAGGTGGCCAACAAAGTATATATATTAGAAAAGAGAAGGGGAGTACGTTGACCTAGGAGGATGGGCTTTAGAATTAGGGAGATCTGGGTCCAAATCTTGGTTCTACCACTTATTAGCTATCTGACTTGGAAAAACTGTTTCTTCCTCTGTAATGGGAATAATACCAGCTGCTTCACTGAACTGATCTGAGGGTTAAATGAGATCACAAATGCCCAGCATACAAAAGGGACCAAACAACACGCATGACTTGTCATCAGGCCCTTTTCCGTGGGAAGTCTTTGTCAGTCCTAGGGCCTGAGCATTGAAAGTGACCTCACCAGCTAGTCAAATGATCCATTACACTATATAAGTCTCTTCTGATGATGCCGAAGGTAAAGCCCATGTTTTCCCATATGTTTTCCTCCCTTGATCAGGAGTAACTAATTCTATTTTGGTGACCTAAGAGTCAGAGCAAAATATGAAGACACTTTAAGTTTAATCTATTGAAAATTACAAACAACTCTTCCCCTCCAGAACCATCTCCCTGCAGCTGCCCAAGTAAATTACAGTGAAGTCATAAAGACAGAATGAATGCCCAGCTCAGATACATCTATTGTCATGAATACCTCTAAAAAGTTTTAGTTCTCAGCATAGTAAGGGCTAAATTGCTATACAGACCATCCCCCAAATTCTCTATGTACTTGAGTTTGAAATAACAGAAAAAGAAATTTATTCTTTGTCATGTATACATGATAATTCATGGCAAAATTATTTTACGATTACTCAAAACCATCCCAAAGAGATGGATACTGGAAGGTCTTGAATATATGGCAAAAGAGGCTTTCCAAGATAGGGGTCATGATGGTAATGCCTCCTTCCTGAAAGAGGCCCTGCTCTCAGATTACTTCCTCTTCCCCTTACTAAGAGTCAAGAATTTTGCCTTGAGAAAATAAAAATTCAGCATAATCAGCTAGTGTTAGGGGTCGATAGCAATCCCCCAAAATATACATATATATTCTTGCACATATATGTGACCCATGGGTGTGCTGTTTCTGCTGTCATTCTCCCTACAACCTATCTATTCTCTACCTGAAATTATGCCTTCCTATTCCATTCTAGCTAGGCAGTTGAGGTCTGTGGACTAGGTTTTAGGTGAGATTCTTTCACCTAATTTTTTTTGAGAATAATTAATTCATTGTTCTTTGCATAGTTTTCTCCTTTCTAAAATGGAGGTCCTACCTTGCCTTTACCATAAGGTATGTAGAAGGCACAGTACACCACGTACTGCTTTATAATGCAAAATTTTTTTAGAGATGTAATTGACATATAACACTGTACTAGTTTTATGTACACAACCTAATCTGATATATGTATATATTACAAATGATTACAATAGGCCTAGTTAACATCTATCATCACACTTCTTTGTGTGTGATAAGAACTTTTAAGATCTACTCTCCTAGCAATTTACAAATACACAATACAGTCTTGTTAACTATAGTCATCATGCTGTGCATTATCTCCCCAGGACTTATTTTATTACCGGAAGTTTGTACCTTTTAACCACCTTCACCCATTTCACTCACACCTCACTTCTGGCAACCGCCAATCTGGTTCTCTGTGTCTATGAGCTCAGTTTTTGTTTTGCTTTGTTTTCACTCTACGTGTCAGATCTTGTCTTTCTCTGACTTAATTTCACTTAGCATAAGGCCCTCAAGTTCCGTCCATATTGCCACAAATGTCAGCATTTCCTTCTTTTTTATGTCTAAATAACAGAAGAGTGTGTGTGTGTGTGTGTGTGTGTGTGTGTGTGTGTGTGTATTTCACATTTTCTGTTTTATCCTTCCATCCATGGACACTTTAGTTGTTTCCATGTCTTGGCCACTGCAAATAATGCTGCAATGAACACGAGGGTACAGATATCTTTTTGGGATAGTGATTTCATTGCCTTCAGATAAACAACCCAGAAGCAGAATTTCTGTTTCATACATTAGCTCTATTTTTAATTTGTTGAGGAACCTCCATACTGTTTTCCATAGTGGCTGCACCAATTTACATTCCCACCAACAGTGTACAAAGAATCCCTTTTCTTCACATCCTTGCCAGCATTTGTCATTTCATGTCTTGTTGATATTAGCCATTCTGACTGGTGTGAGGCGATAGCTCACTGTGGTTTTGATTTCAACTTCCCTGATGATTAGTGATGTGGAGCACCTTTTCACGTACCTGGCCATCTGTATATCTTCCTTGGACAAATGTCTATTCAGATCCTCTGTTCATTTTTTAACAGGATTATTTTTTTTTCTGTTGAGTTGTGTGAGTACTTTGTATATTTTGCATATTAACACCTTATAATATATATGATTTGTGAATTTTTTCTCCCATTCTCTTGATTCTCAAGTGTTTTCACTCTTGATTGTTTTCTTTGCAGAAGCTTTTTAGTTTGATGTAGTCCCACTTGTTTAGTTGTCTTTGCTTTTGGTGTCTGTAATGTAAAATATTAAAGCCAGAAGGAGGGTGATATCTTCTAGTCATTCCTTGAGTTAGGCTTTATGGCACAGAGTTACCATGTTTTCCTCAGACAAGTATCTTGGACCTATTGACTTTGTAGCTACATGTCTTTATATTAATTGTTTGTAGCTGCCCTGGGGTTATATTAGATATCATTAACTATTTACTGTCTTTGTGCAGTTAATATTTTACCACTTCAGGTAAACTGTGGAAGTGTTTATCCATATGGTCCATGTCAACCCTCCTTCCTCTACAGTAAAGTGGTTATTTAAATTACATCTATATACATTATAAACTCCATCAGACAATGTTACATTTTTCACTATAAACTGCTAGATCGTTTGTAAATAAATTGAGAGGAAAAGACAAAAATTTGTAAAGTCTTTTGTATTTACCTGGATAGGTACCATTTTCAATCCTTTTCATTCTTTTCTGAGGGTTTGAGTTTCCATTTTGTATCATTTCCCTTTATCCTAGAGAGCTTTCTTTAGCATATCTTGAAGTTCAGTACTGCTGGTGACAATATATTTTCGTTTTATGTGAAAATATCATTATTTAGTCTTCATTGTAGGATATATTTGCTGAGTAATGGATTCTGATTTGACAATTTCTGTTTTCTTTCAGCACTTTAGAGATGTTGCTCTGCCCTTTTGGCTTCTATATTTCTGCTGAGAAACCAACCAGCAATCAGATGTTTCCTTGTATGTAATGTATAATTTTTCTCTGCTCTCTTCACGGTTTGCTTTTATTTTGAGATTTCAGCAGTTTGACTATAAGGATCTTTGGTGAGGGCTCTCTACATTTATTTTGTTTGGTTTTCATTGGTCATCATGTATGTTTATATTTTTGTTTAGTCAAATTTAGTAATTTATTGGTCATTAATTCTACAGATAGTTTCCCTCCTCTATTCTTTCCCTCTTCTCCATGTGGGATTCCATTTATGCGTATGTTGGACTATTTGATTTTATCTAACAGGTTTCTGAGGCTTCATATTTTTTGTTCAATTGTTTTCTCCACTATCCACATTGGGTAATTTTTATTGATATTTAAATTCACTTGTTCTTTTCTTTCACATCTACATTCAACTCTAGTCTGTCCCCTTAATTTTTTATTTCAGATATTGTATTTTTTGGTTCCCAAATTTTCATTTGGTTCTCTTTTGTTTCTATTTCTCTGAGGAGATTTTCTGTCTTTTCTTTCAGCATGTGCATCATTGAGGATAGGTGAAACCATTAAAATCCTTGTCTTGTCATTCCAGCATCTGGTTTATTCTGGCACCAGACTCAATTGATTTTCTTTTCTCTTGAGAACATGTCCCATCTCCGTAATTCTTTGTATGTTGGGTAATTTTGAATTGTATCCTAAACATTGTGAATGTTAGTGGTAGAAATACTGGATGCTATTATTTTCCTCTAACAAGTGTTATTTCTTGCATTTTAGCTGGCAATTATCTTATGGATTTGAACTCCAAACTCTTTCTTGGGTGGCAGCTGCAGTCTCAGTTCATCTTTTTGTCCTCATTTTAGTAGTTTTGAGTCTATGCTATGCATGCAGAGTTTAAGTGTCAGTCAGATATATGGGGACTTCCTAGATCTCTATCTAGATCTTTCCTTTAGGTGATTCACCAACTCTTTTCAGTGCATCTTGGTTCCCCTGGCCAAGAAGTCCAATCCTCTGCCCCCCACTCCCAAGCACTCCTGCTACCTTGAGTTACTGCATCAACACGTACTTAGCCTAAGTTGTAAACACAGCACTTAATTTCTACAGCAGCCCTTCTGCCTTGCCCTAAGTATATACTCCCTCCAAGAGTGTCTCTTCTGCTCACTTTCCATTATCTACAGCTTTCTGTATTAGATCAAGGTTTAAAGTTGGTGTTTTTTTGCAATGAGTCATCCTATAAGGTCCTATTCATTATTCCCAAAGGAGAAGACTTCCCAGCATTCATCATGAATGTGGAAAGCTGGGACACTCTGGGTAGCCCTGTTATTGAAAAGACACTGAGAATATACCTGAGAGTTACTTAAAATCTGAGCCATTTGGTTAAGAAATACCACCTAACAATTTCTTGCTTCACTTAGAAGTATCATAACCATTTAAAGAGGACTTATTCTGTCCTTAATTACCAGACTCAATGTTAGAAAAGAAGTTATTTTGATTGGATTTGGCTTTCAGAAATTCATCTGGCTGTAGGCCCACTTCCCCAAATCATTCCCGACTCACTTCAAAGGCTGTGGGGTAGTTTGAGCCCCCTGTGTCTGTTTCCCTGTAGAGCCCATCCTAGAGCTCCAGAGATGTGCAGGGAAGAGGCCTGAAACCAGACCGGATGCATGGAATCAGTTCACACAGGCTTACCCTGTCCTCTCTCCTTCCTTCTTAATGAGATTTGCAGCAACACTTGGAACCGTGGCTTAGGTTCTGTCCCTGCTGGTAATTTTCCTTCTAAAGCCACAATCTTCAATGACATTTATAATCATTTCCACAGTCACTAACTTTTGTGTCACAAGCTGAGAAGATATTTCAGATGGAAAATATATAATAGGAGGAGATGAGTTACTAGGAAATAACCTGTTTTTAATCACATAAATGTCATTTGTAATAAGAACACAAAGAATAAGAAGTATTTAAAATATAAATAGGAACTTTTCTCTACCAGCTTTTCATTTGTCTTCTGTATTTCTTTCAACATTGTCTTTTCTATTAAGTACACTATTTGTTGGATCAAACAGGCAGTCTGTCTTATTAGTTTGACATCAACATCACTATCTATTTAGATTAATACAATCTTAATTATGCAAAAAAGAAAGCATAAAAACAAGATTAGAGGTTTGCTAAAATGTTAACAAGTCAGTTATCTCTGGAAGATGGCGTTAAAAGAATTGTTACTTTCATCTTTTTACTGGCAGGAAAATGTATTTAAACTCATGACCGTTAGGCCAGAGCCAGGATCAGCAACACGAAAATAAAAGGGCACTAAGTCACCCTTGGGGCGTAGACAGGGGGAAGGTGGGTTTACCAGGCCCCTGCAGGGCTGGCACAGGAACACAACAGCACTAAATTTACTTTTTCTAGCCCCAACCCTCACCTGCACTACAATTTTTTCTCTCTCTCTTTTCCTGTTCTTGCAAACTGATAGCTTAAAAAAAAAACCCTTACATAGTCATTTTAGCAGGGTTTTAGAAGACAACAGAAGCACTTTACTGGGTTCTGAAGATATAGCAGTGAACAGGACAGAGGCTTCTTGCTCTCCTGAGTTTGTGTTCTAGTGGGGGTTGTTAATATATAAACATAGTCAAGTAGAGACACAAGAATTTCAGATAGCATTAAGTCCTAAGAACAAAACAGAATAGGGCATGTGACAGAGTATAACACATAGTGGGGTGGGGATATGATTACTTTAGAAAAGGTCATTAGGAGGTTTAACTGAGGTGGTGACATTTGACTTAAGACAAATTATGACAAGAAGGAACCAGTCTCTTTAAGTTCTAAGAGCACACATTAAATCCATGGTGTGTTTTATAATAGATGGTGTCATAGAAACAAGAAAAAAAATTATATCTGTCTTTAACATCTTAGGGAAATAACTAAAATATCTACAGCGATTACCTCTGGATGTAGGTTAAAATGTGGGAATCCATTGCTACCGCAGTTTTCCATATTTTAAATGAGAAAAATGTTTAAAAGAAGAACTCGAAACACTTCTAGATGGAGATATAGAGCCCAAAGCAAAAGCAATATTAGATTGCTGGAACTGACACTGACCCAGCTTGGAACAACTGTGCACCGTGGGTCTGAGGGGATTCCAGAACCCTGGTGACAGACAGACCTCCTGAGTGGTGGGAGGAAGAGCAGTGAGGGCAAGCAGGCATTCGGGCCAGCAGGGACCCCAGGGACAGCCCCCTCTGCAGGGAGCCCTGGGGGCAAATGCTGCCTCTGGGGAGAATTCCATTCTCAACGCAAAGAAGGGACAGCGACAAGGTGCTCCTAGAGGGAAGTGAGGTGGGGGAGAGGCTTACTGAGAACAACTTGGTGGCACTTCCTGTTTCATGACACGTACAGCGATATTTTAAATGTTAAGTCCTAGGTTTAACAAAACTCACTTAACTTAAATCGTAACTCTTTAAAGGTTTAATTAAAGAAAACATGAACTCCTCACTAACTGAAAGCATATGCTGTGCCGACAAGAGATATTCTGTGTCTTCATTTCTATTTCACATTTTGCCTCTGGTTCTGGAAGCCAGGGACAAAATTAGAAAAACAAAACATACATCAGTTTGAAGCTCATGTTTGGCTAGAACCTAAGAAAAAAATTTCAAGTGATTTGAGCTGAAGTCTCAGAGCCAAAAAAATTCTTCTTGGATAAAAATCAGGTTTTTATCCCTCCCACCACCAGGGTGTCCACCACAGTAGAAAAGAGGCTGATGATTTCAAATGGGATAAAAATCTCCTTGTTTTTATGTCTTGCTCTCATGTGCCACAAAGCTCGGAAAATGAGCAAAACTGAGCAGACCTCTTTGGGTGTGGGGAAGCGGGGAGCAGCTCGCACCTGTGGCTCTGGACTCGCACCCCGACGTGCTGCGGGTCCCACTCTCCACCCGGGGGTGGCTGGCGACACTCTCTGAGCACATTCCAGCTCATCGGTGCCACTGTACCGACCCAGTGACTGCTGCACCGTAGCTTCAGAGGGACACCCCAGAGACCCAATCGGGCCTCGTGGACCCATTTGGCTTGGGCCACTTTTTCTTTTTTCATTGCTCCAACATTTAGAAATAGAAAGGGTAATCCAGGTTTCTGGATTTTTTGGAAAATTCAGAAGATCTGGCAACTCTGGGCCTGTATTCCTATGTGTTCATACTTGGCAGGAACTAGGAGTGTCTGCCTCCCACGGTGTGCAGTTCCCACCTGGCCCCCGCGCTCATTCGCATTCTCTTATACACGCTTTTGTTTGCGCTCTCTGCTGCACCCAGGGCTGGACCAACAGAGACTGCGTGGCACCCGACACCCGTCCCAGAAACAGAGGAGACGTGGCTGTGGCAGCCGAAATGGCTGAGTGCGTGGACCCTCAGGTGGGTGAATACATTTTGGATCAATGAAAGGAGAAACATTAATGAGAGATCTCCTCACTTCCTTCTGGGTACCTCTTCACTTTGAGGGCATGTTTGCTCTTCATTGTATCCCTTAGGGAATTTAAAAAAGTATTTAGGAGAGAATTTTATGGTAGACACACAGATTTTAATGAGGACTTAAAAACTATTTAGTCAAGTGCCAGAGATTGTGCTTTAACCAGGTTTCCTGGTCTGAGAGAGGCCGGCAAATGGCCTGCAGCCAGACAGGCCATCAACAAGGGTGGAGATGACTCAGACACTGAGGGGTGTGGACAAGATGACCCCAAACTTTGGAAAATCTTATATTAACTCACATTAGGAAACAACCCCAAACAAATGTACTTTCCACCCCTCCTCCCTCCTCCAATTGTGTTGCATTCCATTTGTTAAGTGTATTTTGGGCTTTCTTCTAAAGTCATTTATGGGGAAGCAAAGTACAACAGTCCTTTCATACGGTCAGACTCTTGGTTGAAAATTGCATGTGAGGTTTTATAAAGCAAAAGGATCTTTCACATGAGCTTGGAGTCTCTCCTGTGTTTTTATTATTCAATAAAGTAGGTATTTCCTGGCTCTCAAAACACAGCTTGAGCTTTGAGCAGAATGTGGGCTCTGACCTTGACGTGGATCTGGGCCAGAGCTATCTACTTTGCTTCTTCGTGAAAGGAAAGCCCTAAGGACCACACAACGTGGCCAGCGGGCCACTGGAGATTTCCAGCAGAATGAATTTGGTAGGTAGAACAAATAAAAAAGTATCCCCATCTTGACTTTTTTGTTTACCTTTTTGCCTCAGAGTGTCAAGTGGCCAATAATTATTAACATTTCTATTAGTCATCTAGTTACACACTAGATTTAGGGATAACATACTTTGATGATAGATAAAAGTTAACTTTGAAGGGAGTCATGCATGACCCATATTGTAAAGGGCAACATACTGTAAGATCAGAAAAGAACTGTTCTTGTACTAAGGAAAGTATTTGAAAACTCTTTAAAACATTTCCTTAAGCCAACAATAGCCACAAGAGTTTCATTTATTCAATAATCAATATTTACTATCTACTTCATTTCTGGACTTGGAGAATGACAAAGATAATAAGGTCCTTGCCCTTAAGAAACTCAACTTCTAAGGGGGGCAGAGGCTGATAGTGGACATGAACACTGATAAGGACAAAGAACAAAATAATGCAGATAATGGACAGGGAAGCGACTGGGGGTGAGTAGGATGCTCAGATTTAGTGCTGAGGAATGATGAGGAAAAAGCCAGCCACGACAAGAGCCTGGGAAAAGCATTCTGGGAAAAGACAACATCAAATGCAAAGGCCCTAAAGTTGGGGGTGGGGAGGGAAGCTTGGTGGATTAGCAAAAAGAAGGCCAGAGAGCCTGATGTGAAGGTGGAGCGTGGTACAAGACAAAGTCAGAAAGGTAGGCAGGACCCCCCTGCCCAGCGTATGAGGAAGCCATCAGAGGTGTTCTTTGTTTTTTTGTTTTTTTACAGTAGAGGGCTACATCTTTTGGGAACTCTAGACCAGGGCTGGCAAACTATAACCTGTGAGGTAAATCTGGTCCTCTGCCTGCTTTGGTAAAGTTTTACTGGAACACAGTTATGCCCAGTCATTTATGTGTTGTCTGTGGCTGCTTTTGCACTACCATGGCAGAGTTGTGTAGTTACAGCAGAGACCCCATGGCCCGTAAAGATCAAAGTTTTTAAAGGGCTTTCTGGCCATTTATGGGAAAGGTTTACCAACTTGTGCTTTAGACTATGTATTCTTGATGGGTTTTTGGATGTTGCTTTTGGTTTATGCAAAACCATCTACCATGTTAGCCTCACTTTCTCAAAAAACATTAGATATAACTGCTAAAATGAGAATATTTAAGTAAGTAAAAATTTGCCTTGCAACAAGGTCCAGACTTGCCTGTATCAGATGAACAAGTAAACTGCCTAGCCAAAGGCTGCTTCGTCACAGCAAGAAGTTATCTCATACTCCGAGAGGACTGTCATCAAGTTTGACGATTTTCGTGGCCCAACACTGTCATCAGGGACCCAGGAGCTCAGTCTCTGTGGTAAGGTGGCTGCAGTGGTCCCAAGACTTAATGCAGGCAAGATACAAGACACCCAGCAGCAGAATGGGCTGGGTATTTCTTCCCACATGCCATTCTATTAAGGAGGAAAAATCCTTCGTGGCCCACTGCCTGTTCCATCTGCTTATATCTCACTGGCTGGATTAGCCTGTGTTTACACCCATGCCTGGTAAGGAGTACAGATTTACCACGACTGGCTTAGGCTAGCTGACACTCATCATCTGGGAGCCCACACGCATACATGGAGAATGAACACCCAGGTAATGTCAGACTTCTGCCTGGAAGGAAGGCAGGTGGGAAAAGCTGAGAGCTGGGCGGCCGAGGGTCCCTGCCACGGGATGACATCTTTGTAAAATGATCCTGTGTCTGACCTAGGATAACCTGAGAACAAATATGAAAGGTGGAGATCAGCAGGGAAACAGAAGCTGAGCATATCCTCCCACTGGGATGGGGGTTGGGGGGGGGGTGGAAGAGGGTTGATTGCATAATTCTTTGATTTAATGCAATGGTCATGTATTGCCTCCACAACAGGGTTAGTAATTCATTCCCACATGTGGGTAACTTGCCCTCAAGGCAACACATACAATACATTTAGCCTCTCTGGTGACTCATTTTTCTGGACAGCTATCTCCTGAGCTCGAGGAAACCACAATTGTTTGAACATGGACTTGTTTCAAACTGAGTTTTGCAAGTAGGGGCTTGATACCATATTGGGCTCACCTCGGGTTCCTAAACAGGTTCTTTGCAAAAGGCATCTCTAGTTATTTGCATTTTTCCCTTCTCCAGTTGGCTGGAAACAACAGCCTCCTTTAATTGTCTGCTTTAGGGTTTTTTGCTTGTTTGTTTTGCTTTGTTTTAGAAGGAATTCCCCTGTTGGGAAAAGGTACATTTGTTTCTTTGGCCTCATGTCTATTCCCCACTTAATTAGAGTGCCCGGGACCTGGCCCTGGGAGAGCTTTAAAGACCGGTTCTCAGGACGCTGAATTAGCTGCTGTGTTAATGGCATTTTCTGTAACATCTGCAAAATTATTGTATAGGGAAAATTTAAAGGTCAGGAGAGATGAAACAGCAAAGACTAAATCAGAAAGAACTGTTTTGAGGAATGAGTCTTGCTGTATTTGATGAATTTATATAATACCTGAGTCTTTGTTTTAATTGAATAGGAGCTATTATATCAACAGGGAAGTGACTGAAGTCGTGTGATATTTGTGGGGAATTGGCCAAGGCCAAGTCATTTCAATTTTGAGACTGAGTCACCTGAGTTGAATTGACTTTTGCAAAGTGCAGGCTCTGGGTTCAACCTCCCAAGAGACTAATGACCTGATGCCCAGTCATTGCAGAAAGATGACCTCAGGGGCCATCACTCACACCCTTTTCCATTTATTCACTTACTCTGTATTGAGAACACTTTTTATGTGTGAAGTGCTATATTTGGCACTGAGGAAACAAATGAATAGGACATTTATTGAGCACTTGTTATGAGCCAGGTGATTAAGGCCGTGTCTCTGCCCTCAGGATTTAACAATCTAATGGGGAAAACTGGTATTTAAACAGGTAACTGTAACACAGTGAGATGAAGTTCAAAGGGCATAGGCAGTACTGGCTCACAGTTAAGAGCATGATTTTGAGTGCCAGATTTGGGGATTTGAACTGTGCGACACTGAGAGAGTTACTAAGCTTCTGCAAGCCCGGTTCCTCACTTGTAAAGTGGGGATATACTACAGTGTATGTCAGCGTTACTGTGAATAGTAAAGGAGATGTTGTCAGCATGACCCCTCAGCGCATGGCAAGTGCCCCATAAGTGTCAGCTGTTGAGATGTGCTGCAACAGGGGCATCTTTTCCAGAAGGCATGGTGGTTTCTGCACATGAAGTGACTCAGAAACCAAACCCTATCACTTAGTGTTCTGGGACATTGGAGGGTCACTTACTCTCTCTGTGCCTCAGGTTTCTGCTCTGTAAAATGGAGATAATACCTAATTCAGAGAATTACTGCAAGACTTCAGTGAGGTACATGTAAAGCCTTTGGCATGCTGATTGGACCAAATAAACTCCATAAATGTCAACTATGATCCCGTAACTTCCGTGGCTACTACAACAAAGACAACAGTTGACAGGGTGAGAACACATTTTTCAGAGATGACACTTGAAAATGTGTGTGTCATTGGGGGCAGGGGTCAAAGCCATCAGTCTCTGGCTGTGAAGACAACTCTGCACCTGTTTTCTGGATCATGCTTCTTTGTGCAGTGTGGACAGAATATTAAATCATGGAAAATTTGAGAGTTGCTGCCTCTGTATTTTCATGGGACAGTACAGAATGTGACAAATCCAGAGTCCTGTCTCCCTTGCTTCTAAATGGCCAAACTTCCCTGGAAGTTTTCCTCTCAAGTCCCAGAAAACCCTTTGGAGAGCACAGAGGTGAGTAGACTTGACACGGAGCTTTTCTGTCCTCCTTCCGTGCCCCAAAGCTCTGCTCATCCACAGATTTCTAGTTCTGGTCTGTGGACAGCTCTGGGCCCTGGCAGAGATTCCAGGAAACAGGTGTGAAGAAAGCCAACTGATGAGCAGGATGACATGAGAAACCCACAGACGCTTCTGCACACCACACCTCGTGGCCGGGCAGGCAGCAGCTTCCCGTACCGGGAGTGACATCCGCACAGCAGAGACGGAGCTCATCCCTCTCACCAGTTTTTCTTACCACTAACTCTTCTTTTAGAAATGGTGTTACCATTTTTTCTTAGAGGGGATAACTCCCAAGTCGGGTACTGCAGCAAGCTGTGCCCTAGGGGAGTACATCTGGCTGGCCCGGGCTGAAGCACACCAGAGGATTCCCTGCTGCCAGCCTGGGCTTAGGAAGGGGCACTGATTCAATGCAGGCCAACAGCAGTCAAGGGGAGGATTCTTGTCCCCCCCTTCAGGGCTGTGCTTTATCCCGAAAGGATGTAAGCCTGCAGCTTCCAGGGAGCACCATGGCACGGCTGAGAGGGCAACAGATCCCACGGAAGGCAGAAGGGGAGAAGAAAACAAGGTTTAGGGACATTATTTAAGTCCCTGAAACCTCCCAAACCTTGGAATTTTCGTTTATATGGGCCTATACATTCACCGTTTTGCTTATGCTGGTTGTGTATTCAGTTTTCTGCCTTGCAACCAGCAGAACCCTAATGTACTAAAAAACAATGTTTAAGACCTGTCAGAACCATGGAGATGTACTCAGTTGCACCACCAATAGGTTATGCTTCTTGTGAAACCAAACCTTGCAGAATCGAGCAGAAAAACGTCCAAAACCACTTTGGCTGCTGGAGGTGAGAGCACAGAAGAAGCGCTAGCAAGTCCCCTGCTGCCAGTTAGGAGCCGGACCCCAGGCCAGTCAGTGGCTTGGCTTGCCCTTGTGTCCCTATTTCTATGCCTATGAATCGGAGTATATGCATGGCAACCCTCCCTGGGATGATTCAGAGAGAGAGGCAACCCAAGGTGCTGCGCTGGTGTTGGCTCGAGAGAGACAGTGTCCCTGGAAAGTGGTCTGCGAATAAGACTTCGCAGCCAGAAAGTGGACTGTTTTCAGAACCATATGCCCAGTTTTTTTGAGAAATGAACAATTATCCTTGACTTTTATTCCCCAGGCCACACTGGACTATTCCCCCTTGGGTTTTCTGAAAATGAGAAAACATCGTCTGGCTTTAGGCTAATTTCTAGGATTAGTATCAAGTTTACTGTGTTGTTTATCCCAGGTTGTCTTAACCTCAGATGGTTACTGAATTTTTAAATATTTTTGGCAGTGGAGGCAGGGGACCAGAAATGACCATAGCAGCCACGTAGTGAGTAAGTTACTTTGTTCTTGGCTTACGCCGAGCACATCGCATGTACTGTACACATACATATACACGGTCCTTAGAACAAGGATAGGTGTGACTATTACTCCCACTGGACAAATGAGAAAACCGAGCCCAAGTCAACAGTTAGCATCTCTGAGAGTCAAAGATTTGACTCAAAGCTTTTCAACACTGGTGTGCCTTCTCAATATGTACTTGCCTGAGACAAGTAAAAATGAGCACCATTTGCTTAGCCTAATAGTAGCGAAAACAAGAGACACAGAAACCTAGATTTTCTACCCTTTGAAAATGCACATTCTACTGGAATACCAAGACTCATTAACTCAAGATTCAATTAGAAAAATTACAGAATAGTCCATTTTATAACCCAAATTGTTAAGGGATATAGAAAATAAGGAAAGACAACTTTCACAAAGGGGTAGCTGTGGATATATTGTGGAAGTCGTTAGGGGTCTTGAATGTTTCCGTAATTTTTGAAAAATTTCTCTAATCATTGAGCTCTCAGTGAAGGTAGATATACTATCTCTTTATTCTGTTTTCTGCAGCCCTTGTTAGGAGCTTATACAGCCCAACAAAGAAACAAACGCTGTTTGGCCCACTGAGATAATTACACATGGCTATGAATTATAGACCCCAAAGACTGTTGACTATCAGAAAAAAAGAAAATAAAGAGACCAAGAAAATAATTGGTTCAAGATTCCGGGTTTTGTTTTTTTCTGTCTTTAAACATGAAGCTCCCTGGGATATACTTTAGTCAGGCAGCTTAGGATAACAGGAGACATTTGTACACTTTAGATAGTGTTCTTCAGGCAGAAAATACTAAAAGAATACTAAGTTGGTTAATGATTATGAATAACTTCAAAAAGGGGGTACAATCTGGTAAATCTTCCCAACCTATACCACTGACCCTGCCCAGCCTCCACTTTCCCTTTGACTTTATGAATGGTAGCAAATGATTCTTTCACAAATTTCAATCCCCAATGACATTCTTAACACACAAAAGGCCAAAACAAGCACCAAAAATTGAAGGTAGTGGGGTCAAGCTGACAAGGCAAACAGAATGGGGCAGGCGGTCAGGCAGCATGTGGGCTAATCTGCTCAGTAGGGCAAGTCACAAGACTACTGGAAAGCTGACAGAAGAGCCCCGGGCTGGGGGCAAACGCCAGCTTGTGAGATGCAGTGCAAAGTCTTAAATGGGCCTGAGAAGTGCTAGTATGCTGCCTCCCATGTCTCAGCCCTTCTACGTGTCAGGGAGCAGCTTTATTTCCAACTGAAACTGAAGTTTAGAAGTTTACATTGTGGTCCACGCTGTGGAATATGGTTTAAGTGGCGTAGTCTCTCGGCAACATCTGTGGCTCACTGGGTACCTGCTTTGTCCGCGCGGGCCCTCGTGCCCACGTGGCTGTGATGGCTTGGTTATGTGTGCACGGTGCGGCTCAGCTCTTTTTCCATGCCTCTGCAGCAATCCGTTACAGGTAAGTATTAGATGGGACAATTTCCTGGTTAATGTTTTCTCCCTTCACACTGAGCTCATGAGCATCTGACTTGGCGCTCCTGTTCTCACGCGATGGCCTTAAACTGAACACCCAAAGATCGTCCTCAAGAGCTGTGCTTGGGCGTGTACCCCATGACCAAAGATTCCGAGATTTGGGTGGACGGGCAGGTGACACTGGACAAGTAATTTTACTGGTAGGCTTAGCTCATTCAAAGGGGGATTCGGAGGGAGAGTTTGAAAAATAATGCCAAAACTTCATGTCACACTTTGGATAAACTGCAAGCTCTGTGAGGGCAGGAACCAGGACTGTGTACGTGGGGGTTGGCAAAATAACACTCGTGAGCCAGCCACGAGTTTTCATATGGCCTGCAAGCTAAGAATAATTTGATGTCTTAAATGCCTACATTTTATATGGGTATACCAATCCCTACATAGTATCCTTGATTTTACCTCCTTGCCTGCAAAGCTTAAAACACTCACTATTTGACCCTTGAAGAAAAAGTCTGTAGAAACCCTGGTTTATCTCATCATTTTAACTTCAAAGCCTAGCACAGTGCCTGGCATAGGCATTAAGTTGAACCAAGTGTTTGTTGAGTTGAATTATTCAGAACTGACAGTATTGCCTGTGGTTCAGTGACACGGTCCATGTGCCCCACAAGGACCAGGTGCCCCAACCTGCGCCAATGATACACAAGGAAGTTCTCTAGGGATTTCTGGGTGAGGGCTTTCAGAGGGAATCCCTGTGCATGAAGGAGAGGCCCAAAACTGCAGCAGAGGTGGCCAAAAAGAGGGAAATGGGGCCAAGAGAATCAGAAGGAAATGGTGTCCTTTGGCCGAAGCACCTCTACCTCCCTCCTCCTGTCAAATGAATTGATTACTTATTACTTCTTATATGGCAGGCACTGGATAATTATTTTATGGACTTCATCACATTTTATCTTTAAAACAACCTGTGAACAAAGTGTACTTCCATTTATGTATGAAGGAAATTGAGGCTCAAAGACTTAAAAATTATATAAGCTTATAGCTAGTAAGTGGCAGAACTACAATCCACATCTGGTTCTACCTCAAAGTAAATGATCTACTTTTTGTCACTATGCTATACTGCAGCTTACAGCTATGAACAACTGTATTACAAGTGACCTCTCCACCCAGGACAGGCCTTTTTGAATACTTATTTTCACTCAGAAAAGTTGGAAGGAAAACATTTTCTAAGTGTATATAGTTACAAACCTACAGTATTAAAATTGTTTTCTTTTTTTTATTAAGGTGTCATTGATATACAATCTTCTGAAGGTTTCACATGAGCAACATTGTGGTCACTACATTCCCCCACATTCTCAAGTCCCCCACACACCCCATTACAGTCATTGTCCATCAATGTAGTAGATGCTATAGAGTCACTACTTGTCTTCTCTTTGCTATACTGTCTTCCCCGTGCCCCCCTTACGTTATGTGTGTTAATCATAATACCCCTTAATCCCCCTGTTCCACCCTCCCCACCCCCTTTCCCTTTGGTAACTGCTAGTCCCTTTTTGGAGTCTGTGAGTCTGCTACTGTTTTGTTCCTTCAGTTTTGCTTTGTTGTTATACTCCACAAATGAGTGAAATCATTCAGTACTTGTCTTTTGACACTTGGCTTATTTCACTGAGCATAATACCCTCTAGTTCCATCCATGTTGCTGCAAATGGTAGGATTTGTTTTCTTCTTATGGCTGAATAATATTCCATTGTGTATATATATCACATCTTCTTTATCCATTCATCTACTAATGGACACTTAGGTTGCTTCCATGTCTTGGCTATTGTAAATAGTGCTGCGATAAACATAGGGGTGCATATGTCTTTTTGAATCTGTGATCTTGTTTTCTTCAGGTAAATTCCTAGGAGTGGAATTCCTGGGTCAAATGGTGTTTCTATTTTTAGTTTTTTGAGGAACCTCCATACTGCTTTCCACAATGGTTGAACTAATTTACATTCCCACCAACACTGTAGGACAGTTCCCTTTCTCCACATGCTTGCCAGCATTTTTATTGCTTGTCTTTTGGATGTTGGCCATCCTAACTGGTGTGAGGTGATATCTCATTGTGGTTTTAATTTGCATTTCTCTGATGATTAGCGATGTGGAGCATCTTTTCATGTGCCTGTTGGCCATCTGAATTTCTTCTTTGGAGAAGTGTCTGTTCAGATCCCCTGCCCACTTTTGAATTGGGTTATTTACTTTTTCGTGTTGAAGACTATGAGTTTTTTATATATTTTGGATGTTAACCCTTATCAGATATGTCATTTATGAATATATTCTCCCATACTGTAGGGTGCCTTTTTGTTCTACTGATAGTGTCCTTTGCTGTACAGAAGTTTTTTAGTTTGATATAGTTCCATTTGTTCATTTTTGCTTCTGTTTCCCTTGCCTGAGGAGATGCATTCAGAAAAAAGTTGCTCATGTTTATATTCAAGATATTTTCTCCTATGTTGCCTTCTAGAGTTTTATGGTTTCATGACTTACATTCAGGTCTTTTATCCATTTTGAGTTTACTTTGTGTATGGAGTTAGACAGTAATTCAGTTTCATTCTCTTACATGTAGCTGTCCAGTTTTGCCAACACCAGTTGTTGAAGAGACTGTCATTCCCCCAGTGTATATCCATGGCTCCTTTATCATATATTAATTGACCATATATGGTTGGGTTTATATCTGGGCTCTCTACTCTGTTCCATTGGTCCATGGGTCTGTTCTTGTGCTGGTATCAAATTGTCTTGATTACTGTGGCTTTGTGGTAGAGCTTGAAACTGGGGAGTGTAATCCCCCCAGCTTTATTTTTCCTTCTCAGGAATGCTTTGGCTATTTGGGGTCTTTTGTGGTTCTATATGAATTTTAGAACTATTTGTCCTAGTTTTTTGAAGACTGCCGTTGGTATTTTGATAGGGATTGTACTGAATCCTGTATATTGCTTTAGGCAAGATGGACATGTTGACAATATTAATTCTTCCTATCCATGAGCATGGGATGTATTTCCATTTATTGGTGTCTTCTTTAATTTCTCTCATGAGTGTCTTGTAATTTTCAGGGTATGGGTCTTTCACCACTTTGGTTAGGTTTATTCCTAGGTATTTTATTCTTTTTGATGCAATTATGAATGGAATTGTTTTCCTGATTTCTCTTTCTCCTAGTTTGTCATTAGTGTATAGGAATGCAACATATTTATGCATATTAATTTTGTATCCTGCAACTTTGCTGAATTCAGTTATAGTTCTTGTGGTTTTGGAATGGATTATTTAGGCTTTTTTATGTATGATATCATGTCATCTGCAAAAAGTGAGTTTAACTTCTTCCTTATAAAATTGTTTTCTTATCACACAATCTATATAGGATCTTTGTTTCTTGTTTTTCAACATAATACAATAATTTTTTTTATTAATAGGTGCAGGACAAGTTCTGTAGTTCTTAAGGTGTTATGCATCTTTGTAGTTTTTAATACACTGCAAAAATTTTATTATCATATTAAGTCACTAGGAAACACATTTTCCAAAAAAGAGAAACAATACTATTTAAGACATTTTATTAAAAACAATTGTCTAACAAGCTGGAAAACATAGAAGAAATGGACAACTCCTTAGAAAAATACAACCTTCCAAGACTGACCAAGCAAGAAACAGAAAAACTAAACAGACCAATCACCAGCAATGAAATTGAATCGGTAATCAAAAAACTACCCAAGAACAAAACCCCCAGACCAGATGGATTCACCTCTGAATTCTACCAGACATATAGAGAAGAAATAACACCCATTCTCCCTAAAGTTTTCCAAAAAATAGAAGAGGAGGGAATACTTCCAAACTCATTCTATGAAGCCAGAATCACTCTAATACCAAAACTGGGCAAAGACCTCACCAAAAAAGAAAATTACAGACCAATATCCCTGATGAACATAGATGCAAAAATACTCAACCAAATATTAGCAAACTGAATCCAAAAATACATCAAGAGGATCATGCACCATGATCAAGTGGGATTCATCCCAGGGATGCAAGGATGGTACAACATTCGAAAATCCATCAACATCATCCACCACATCAACAAAAAGAAGAACAAAAACCACATGATCATCTCCATAGATGCTGAAAAAGCATTTGACAAAATTCAGCATCCATTCATGATTAAAACTCTCAACAAAATGGGTATAGACGGCAAGTACCTCAACATCATAAAGGCCATATATGACAAACCCACAGCTAACATCATACTTAACAGCGAGAAGCTGAAAGCTTTTCATCTAAGATCGGGAACAAGACAGGGATGCCCACTCTCTCCACTGTTATTCAACATAGTACTGGAGGTCCTAGCCACGGCAATCAGACAAAACAAAGACATACAAGGCATCCAGATTGGTAAAGAAGAAGTCAAATTGTCACTATTTGCAGATGACATGATAATGTACCTAAAAAACCCTAAAGACTCCACTCCAAAACTACTAGAACTAATATCTGAATTCAGCAAAGTTGCAGGATACAAAATTAACAAACAGAAATCTGTTGCTTTCCTATACACTAATGATGAACTAACAGAAAGAGAAATCAGAAAAACAATTCCATTCACAATTGCATCAAAAAGAATAAAATACCTAGGAATAAACCTAACAAAGAAAGTGAAAGACCTGTACTCTGAAAACTACAAGACACTCCTAAGAGAAACTAAAGAGGACACTAACAAATGGAAATTCATCACATGCTCTTGGCTAGGAAGAATAAATATTGTCAAAATGGCTATACGACCTAAAGAAATCTACAGATTCAACGCAATCCCTATTAAACTACCAACAACTTTCTTCAATGAACTGGAACAAATAATTCTAAAATTCATATGGAACCACAAAAGACCCCGAATAGCCAAACCAATCCTGAGAAGGAGGAATAAAACAGGGGGAATTACGCTCCCTGACTTCAAGCTCTACTACAAAGCCACAGTAATCAAGACAATTTGGTATTGGCACAAAAACAGACCCACAGACCAGTGGAACAGAACAGAAAATCCAAACATTAACCCAAATATATACAGTCAATTAATATTTGATAAAAGTGCCTTGGATATACAATGGGGAGATGACAGCCTCTTCAGCAGCTGGTGTTGGAAAAAGTGGACAGCTACATGTAAAAGAATGAAACTGGACTGCTGTCTAGCCCCATACACAAAGGTAAACTCAAGGTGGATCAAAATCCTGAATGTAAGTCATGAAACCATAAAACTCTTAGAAAAAAACATAGGCAAAAATCTCTTGGACATAAACATGAGCAACTTCTTCATGAACATATCTCCCCGGGCAAGGGAAACAAAAGCAAAAATGAACAAGTGGGACTATATCAAGCTGAAAAGCTTCTGTACAGCAAAGGACACCATCAGTAGAACAAAAAGACATCCTACAGTATGGGAGAATATATTCATAAAAAACGTATCTGATAAAGGGTTGACATCCAAAATATATAAAGAACTCATGCACCTTAACAAACAAAAAGCAAATAATCCAATTAAGAAATGGGCAGAGGACATGAATAGACACTTCTCTAAAGAAAAAATTCAGATGGCCAACAGGCACATGAAAAGATGCTCCACATCGCTAATCATCAGAGAAATGCAGATTAAAACCACAATGAGATATCACCTCACACCAGTGAGGATGGCCAACATCCAAAACACAAACAACAACAAATGTTGGCGAGGATGTGGAGAAAAGGGAACCCTCCTACACTGCTGGTGGGAATGCAAATTAGCTCAACCATTGTGGAAAGCAGTATGGAGGTTCCTCAAAAAACTCAAAATAGAAATACCATTTGACCCAGGAATTCCACTCCTAGGAATTTACCCTAAGAATGCAGCAGCCCAGTTTGAAAAGACAGATGCACCCCTATGTTTATTGCAGCACTATTTACAATAGCCAAGAAATGGAAGCAACCTAAGTGTCCATCAGTAGATGAATGGATAAAGAAGATGTGGTACATATTCACAATGGAATATTATTCAGCCATAAGAAGAAAACAAATCCTACCATTTGCAACAACATGGATGGAGCTAGAGGGTATTATGCTCAGTGAAATAAGCCAAGCCGAAAAAGACAAGTATCAAATGTATTCACTCATATGTGGAGTATAAGAAGAAAAAAACTGAAGGAACAAAACAGCCACTGACTCACAGAACCCAAGAATGGACTAATAGTTGCCAAAGGGAAAGGGACTGGGGAGGATGGGTGGGAAGGGAGGGATAAGAGGGAAAAAGGGGCATTATGATTAGCAGATGTAATGTTGGGGGGGCACGGGGAGGGCTGTACAACTCAGAGAAGACAAGCAGTGATGCTATAGCATCTCACTACGCTGATGGACAGTGACTGTAATGGGGTTGGTGGGGGGGACCTGATGAATGGGGTAGTTTAATAATCATAATATTGCACATGTAATTGTAGATTAATGATCCAAAATAAATTATAAAAAAAAATTGTCCTTTTCAAAAGTCTGTTTCTGTGTTTCATATTGAATATTAAAGTTACTTTGTTTTCTTGGGCAAACACAAATAATGTCACATAGTCAAGTTAATTCCTGCGAAAATCCTTGGCACTTTCATCATGAATAAGCTCTTTCACACCATGAGGGTGGCATTTGGTAATTTAATGCTGAAGTAGATACTATGTAGCATTCTAGGGATGAAAAGGAGGGTTTTCTCTCTGGGAGAATCTGTCTGAGCCAATAATCTTGTAAACTACTGGAGGGAGATGAAAAAAAAATGTCTATCACACTAGAGTGACTGCTCAGTGAAACCCAACACCAGATGCTTTGATTTTCCATAGACCAAACTCAGGTACAATGGCTAGATCAGAAGCCTGCTAAGCAGAGACAGAATTTGTCTTTGCTTTTGCATTTGAATGAAACTCTTATAGCCAAATGGAACTGACATGTCACCTGACATCCCTCTGGCTGGCTCTGGGGAGAGAGTTGGTGGTTTCCACACAGTTCCCAGAGCTTCCCGTCCCAGAACTGCTCTGGGTTAGACTAAATTTTGCCAAACATAATATAAGCACTGTTTAGAATACATTAACCTTAAGAGCTGAATAAATCAGTCAATAGCATTTACTTGTTGTCCACTGTGTTCCCTCCCAAGGCAGGATGGAAAGTCAGTTAAGAGAGAACACATGGGATGTAGGTATGGAACAATTTACAAGCAAAAATGTCAACTACCAAATTTTAGAGCCTAAAGAGAATTTGGAAAATCATTTCCCAGATGGTTTTCTAGAGAACATGAGCTCTGCAAGATATGACCAAGGTCTCCAGGGCCAAATGGGTTTAAAAAGTGCCACATTAACAGGTTTCTTCAGGCAAGACCCCATGGCACCTTTAACATGCACATGCACATGGCAAACCTCCTCAAGTGTGGAGCCATAATGTGCAGCCTTCCCTGATCATTGGGACCAGATTTGGGAAATATTGCCTAGAAATTGTTAGTCGACTCTCACCACTTTACAAATGAAGACAATGAAGTAAAGTGACTTGTCTAAGATCACACAGCCAATTATTGGCAGAGACAGGAGCAAGACTCACCTCTTCTCATTTTGAATCTACTGTTTTCCAACCGAGGCTGCTATGCAATCCTGGCTTCCTAAAATATGTATTTTGAGTGACTGCCCCTCCTGTCGCTGAACTGATTGTATTATCATATAATCACAGGTTAGGAATGTGAAATAAGATCAAAGATTTAGGGTATCATAGCTCTGGCCTTGACATCCCTCTGTTACCTGGGAATGGTTGGCAAACTTACTTATTCTCTTTGAGCCGCAGTTTCTGCATTTGCCAAATGGGAATAGCACCTGTCCGGTTCAATTTTTGAAGCATCTGATGTATGGGCAGGTGGCAGCCAGACCATCTAGAATAGTATGAGCTCTGGTTAAGAGGTGGGTCTCATTCCAAAGGTAATGGAGTCCACTTTAAGAAGGACTTAAGAGTATTGGGATCATGAGTTAACCCAGACCAGAAGTTCTTTGAGGAAAAGCGTTCCTTCTCTTTCGGCAAAGCGAATGCTCCAGCACATTTTAGTAAGTAGATGTTTAATTGACAATAAATGACAGTGTAACACAAAACATGAATATAAACAAGGTACTAACAGCTTTACTATGCATCACACATAAAACTATGTCTAGGGTACAGAGGAGATGCCATCAATGGTTTTTATATATTATGAAAAATGCTTTTTGAATAAAATGACTCCTCTTTCAAGTTATATTTGGTACTGGAAATGGAAACATAAGTGTGTTGAAAAATATTTGGTTGCTTAACTGGCTGGGCCCCAGAGGGTAATTTATAGTACTTAATATTACAGTTAAGGCTAATTCCACTTTCCTAAGATGGATTGCTTTTCCAGTGCCCTGGTAGGTTCTCCATGTTATACACTTTTATATCAGAAGCATCAACTTCCTGAGGACTGGATGTAGAGTCACTTAGTTACTTCATTTGAAGGATGGGGAAAATGAATGCATGCGTCAGGAATCTTGTAAGGCCATTAACTTCCCCCGCCCTTGAAAATAAATAAGCCAGCTTTAATTTTTCATGACGGTGGTTCACCTACCACCAAAAGCGCACATAGCCCTTCTTGGGAGACAAACGTCATAAACCTGAACTAGCTTGGCCCATGTGATCCCATGGAGCTGGGTCCCCCCCAGGGTGGATGCAAATACAAAGGGGAAAGGTACTGAAGATGGGCTTTTATTTGCTGTTGTTTGCCTTCAACACAATTTCCACTGGCAGTCCCAACCATTTACAGCTAGAAACAGTAATGACTGTTTCTGAACCATTCTGAAGCTTCCAAAATACTCTTACAAATAAAAACAAATGATGCAATAAGTACAATAAGCCTTTGGGGAAACTAGCCATAGAGGACACTGAAGTACACACAAACACGCAGCTCTGCTCTGCCAAGAGCACATTCCTTCTGGACTAACTGAGGATCTTACACTTCACCAGTGCAACTGTTACCAACAGGCCTCAGTGCTGGGAGAGGCTTTGCTGTTAAACCACAATCTTTCATTGTCCCTGCAAGACATCCTGAAATATTCTCAACATCTGTAAGATGTACCACATTAAGCATAACAAAAGAAAAACAAACATGCGCCTGCAAACATTATTAAAAATAAGTGCACTGCACAGTGGCTCTCCTCGTTCTAATTAAAGGGAAATACCAGAGTCAGGAAGTTGAGGTTTTTTGTTTTGTTTTTAAGTTTCAGTGATTTGACCTATCTAGTGGATTTGTATAGTTTTGTTAATGTTCTAATTAAAGGAATGCTAAATAGGCAAACACTGAAGGGACCAGGAAAAGGCAATGGAAAAATTTTATACAGAGAAGAGAAGCTTAATTAAAAGTGACTTAATTTCCATCCTTTGGGAACCTAAATGCCAGAAGTAATGGCATTGGGGGTAGTATCTGTCTTTCAGATTAAAAAGGAAAACAACTTTTGCAAAAGAGGGGATTTGGGTATATGATACATGGATAGTATATTAGGTTTTTTAAAAGCTTGACTGCTTTTGGGGGATTGTAGATGCTTGATTTAATTTAATTCATGCTAGCTCAGATCAGCCACCAATACTGCTCATAAAGCAACTGAATTTTACTGGCCTTGTTGACTTCAGACTTTTGCATCCTCACGGCCACTATGGCAGATGGGCTCTAAAGTGGTTGCAATGACTTTGATCTCCTAGTGTTCATGCCAGGTATAATCTTTTCCCAGTGAGTGTAGATACAACCTGTGACTTACTTCTAACCAATAAAATACGGCAAAGGTTACAGAATGTAAGTGATTAAAATATCTATGACTGTAATACCCATCTTGCAAGGAGATCTCTCCCTTGTGGCTTTGAAGAAGCAAGTTGTTCCATGTTGTGAGCTGACTGTAGAGAGGGCCACATGGCAGGGAACTGAGGGAAGCCCCTCACTGCAACTGAGGATTGACAGCAGCAAGAACTGAGGCCCTCATTCTGACAACCTGAAAAGAACTGAATTCTACCAATGACCATGTGAGCTTGGAAGTGGGTCCATCCCCAGTTGAACGTCTGATGAGACCCCAGCCCTGAACCACTCCTTGATTTCAGCCTTGCAGAGGATCCAGTGAAGCCTCAGGCCTTTTCTAATGGTGCAGCAAGGGATGCCCCTAGGAACCAACTCTGCATTCACAAATGCACAGCCCAGAACTGTAGGGGAGTTAATGCCTGTAAAGCCATCACTGAACAATGAACAATGGAGGACATGGACACCGGCCTCTCCCCTTTCTCTTTCAGAAATGCATTTCCTAAAGCTCCTAAGGAGGTCTAATCCAATGGAGCACCAAAAATCCACAGCACGGCCAACTTGACAAGGCTTCCTGCACTGGCCTTCCCTCTTTTGTTTCAATCTTCCTATCCCTCATCCACAGAAGCCATGAGACAATAAACATGTATTGTTGTAAGGTGCAAAATTTGTGGCAGTATTACTACACAGAAATGCATAAGTAATACATTGCTTCTGACTAGATTTTATATGACCCATAGCTCCAGGAAAAAGAATGAACCAGTGTCAACACATTTGGAAGCCAATCATTAGCTATCTTTGTGGGAAACCAGGCTGGCCCCTACAACCTTCATCAGTGCTACATGGATGTAAGCGATTTGCCTCTCCAACCTTAAGACCTATGCTGCCCTTTGATTAAAAATAACCAAGCTAGCTGCCATTTCTCCAAACAAAAGTATATCCTTGTATGATACAACATACTTCTGAAAATATAAGTTTTAATCAAAAATCAGAATGACAAATTTCTCACTTAATATTTTTTTAAAAAGCAGAAGCTATCTGGGCAGGGAGATATGTTCTACTTGTTGTCTTTGTATTTCTCTGTATTAAACTATAAGTTAGAATAAAACATCTGAACAGTTTATCTTCTGCCATCTAACATGCATTTGGGATGATGTAGTGAATCACCTTCCACATTTAGGGCATGGAACTCTGGAGTGGCTATATTGTCTGTTTATAGAGCAACTTTGTCTTAAGGGATTCCACACACCTAACCCCACTGATCCCTGAAGACCCCCTGACAGGCGTCCTGTTGGGTGGAGAATCCAACTCAGGGAAACTGAGGCAGGAGGTGACTGAGGGGCAGAAAGCCTCATGATAAAGTGTCCTAGTTCTTCATGCCTCTTCAAGTTGCACTGGTGGGAGGTGGGTGGCTACAGAGCCTGTTAGGCTTCTTCCCTTTGTCCAGTTGACTAGGCTGGAACAGATGCTTATGTGGCAGAAACATAGAAATGTAGGTATCCAGATGAGGTTATAAGACCCAAGGAAAAGAGCAATTGCAAGTTGCAGATCTTGGATATAGGAACTGGTTAGAGCCAGCACCAGATAAAGTTCTAAAAGGTCACATTCATTTGTTCATTCATTAATCATTTGTCTATTCAAATACATAGGCCATCTGCTATTTCCCAGAAGTCAGGCTTGG
Organism: Smutsia gigantea; assembly: GCA_032199065.1. Classification (NCBI taxonomy): domain Eukaryota; kingdom Metazoa; phylum Chordata; class Mammalia; order Pholidota; family Manidae; genus Smutsia; species Smutsia gigantea. Next base: position 592,669 of record JAVSCE010015779.1, read on the forward strand.
TGCTGGGGATCAATGTTATTGATGACAAGAAAGACATGGTCCGTGTTTGGAAAAAGTATTGGTGGCTGATAGAAGAGTATATGCAAAGGCCCAGAGGAATATGATGTGCTGTATGACCAGGCTAGAGGCCAAAGACACAGAGAGAGGCTGGAAAGACAGTACAGGCAACCCTTGGGAGCCGCAGCAAGGGTGTCTGAGGAAGTACAATTTGCGAGCAGGTCCTCTGACCTCCGTTTTGCACTCCCAACTGCAATCCTATTGCAGGAGACCTTATATTTTGCCCCTGCCAAATAACCCTTTGTCCTTGACGGCAGGCTAGAGAGGCCCGCCATGTCTTGGTATTCTCTGAACCCCTCCTATACCATTAAAGCCTATCTGGGGTGGTGGATGGTCATAGAACATAGTAATAAGAGTTATGGCTCTGGGACCAATCCTTGGGTAAATTGTCCAGCCTTTTTAAGGACACCTTTTAGAGCTTGCTGAGAGGATTTAATGAGATGTGGCCATAGCATGTTAAGCTTCATGCCTGAAACATAGTATGTGCTCAATAAATAATAGTCTTATTATTTTCTGCTCCTGGGAAGCTTTAGTCATTCATCTCCTAATGCTGATAAATTCACGTGCAATAAGTATTACAAATACTTGTAGCAGGAATAGTTTAAAATACAGGGAAGTACTTAAACCTACAAAGTGATTCTCCTACACTGAGAATAGGACAGGCCAGTGGGAGAAACAACGCCTATCTTTTACGGTGTTCTGTGGACCAGACTGAACGCCAAGTGCTTTGTAGGTCTGCTCTGATTTAAGCCCCGCCACAGCTCTGTGAGGTAGAGCTTCCACTAGATCCTACAGCTGAGACGACTAAGGTTTGGGAGACTGCGTCACCAGCCAAGTCACATGGCTGTCACTGTCGGTTGGGATTTCTCTACTCTTCCCAAATGAGGTTTCTGAAGTTAGAGATCCCCTTGAATCATACACATGGTATCAGCACACGTGTGCTCCATGGGGCAGCCATGCAAGGTCTGTGGAGCCCACTGAAGTTTCCTGTTTGTTTTCAGAGAATGACTAGCCCAGACGCAAGCTCTGCCTTGGAGCATTACGCGGCTCACAGTTTTCTGTGTCTGCTCCCTCGCCTGCTCTCCAGTGTCTCAGGCCGCTGCTGCTTTACCATTCTGCCTGACTATCCCCCAAGCTCCTCCCCAAAGCTGTCCTGTGGGCTTAAATGTTTACCTAAGCAGTGCTTAAGAACTTAAGTAGATTTGAAAATAGCTGACAGAATTAAAAATATGTTACCCATGACTCCAAAAAAAAAAAAGCCTGGTTTTCCCCCAGGCTCATCCCACCCCTGAGAAGGGGTATAGGAAGGTGAACAAACAAAGCTACTTCGTCTTGACTTCAGGCACAGAGAGCAAAGCTAATGAAAAAGTACAAAGGACTAGCTGTCCCCAGCGCAATGGACTGGGATTTGGTGCTGGTAGAGACAAGAGGGGTGTTATTTTAGAACCAGGTTGATTGCTGGGCACAGAATAACCATTCCATGTCAACTGACTGAAACTGGTTGAAGACTTCAGATGCGACCAAAAAGATGATTTCCCTGTGTTCTTTCAAGCCAGCCAGTGAATCCATAGGAAAAAAGGCTGACAGACAGCCGAGACTCAGAGAGGAGACTGAGGGAGAGGAAGGGGCAGAGGGGGATAGAAAATAGGAATTACAAAGATAGTTGTTTGGTCAAGGTACTTGGAAGCAAGAGTCACAGTGGTTAAACGCCCAGGTTCCACTGCTTGCTAGCTGGGGGCCTGGGCCTCGTACTCTACTCCTCAGGGTGTAAAATGGGAAGAATGGGGTATAAATAGTATTTGCTTCCTAGGGAGTGGGATGAAGCCTTGCTGTACTATCTGACACACAGTAAGAACTACAGAGCTGTTAATTATCATGCATAGTATCATTTACTTACAGACCATTTGCAAGGCTCTTGGGGGTGAGGACATTAAGGTCACAGGAACAAGAACTCAGCTCTGACCTTCTCCTGAGGAGGTAGGAGGAAGGCACACATTCTGCCTTTAATTGCAGTTTTAAGCATACTAAAAGTTACAAAGAATCAGAAGATTCCACAAAATTGCTCAAATGACAGAGCACCGAAGAGATACTCACAGGCACTGCTGTTTGGAAAACCAGTGGCCAGAGAGCAATACTGGGCAGAGAATGTGCAAGTCGATTAACTGCCTTCCTGGACAGGGCGACCCGCGGGACGGCAGGAGGGGGCAGAGAGGGGACGCTCACCGGCACAGCTCTCTGCCTGCTTGTCGTCTTCCCACATTACCCAGAGTTTACACACTTCACTTGTTCTTGTCTCTGGAGCTCATTTAGGGTGGGGAAAATCAAGTGCACGGATTCAGAGCGACCCAAGTTGTCTGTTTTGTGTCTCCAGTATCAGGTCCCTGAGCGACAGCACGCTGCTCTGGTCAGATCTGTCTTAACAGTGTACGGAATTCCTCTGCATTATTGCTCAGACACAATTTATAAATGCTATTCAAGTCATGTAAGATGCTGAGCTACTGATGATACTTTTCTACGTCAAAACTCTAGGCTTTTTATGGCAGTCCCAATAATCTGACTCTTTGGGAGGAACCACAAGGTTGATGTCAAGGTCGGTAACGTCCGACTCTGCAGTCAGGACCCTTGCTGAACGCACCTGGGTAGCTCAGCAGCCGCCAGAAAATTACCCCGGGCTTTTGTCCTCGTCCCCTCCCAGGGCACCTGGAGCGCGGCCCTAGGGGAAATCCAACACTCTCTTTTTCCAGTGTTCCAGGGGACTGGCACATCTGTTGTTGACACACGTGGAGCCTCAGCTTTCCCATCACCTCTAACACTGTTGACATGATGGTGACATTTTAAAACTGAAGGGAGGACAGCCCCTCAAGGCAGCAGGAAGGCAAGTCTCACAGAGTCACGACCCACACTCAGTTGGCAATGCTGCTCATCTTCAAGCATCCCTGGGTAGTACCAGATACAGATGAGGCACTTTTTGCCTTTCTCTCTACACCTTAACTGCTAGGGGTTAGCGAAAGATTAAGCTAAGGACAAAATTAAAGAATTGCATCTGTTTTCTTGTGAACAGGTTGTATCACATGGTTTTTCTCTTAAAATCTCTGAATTGTATCTTCTAATTTATCTGGACTATTTCCAGCCTATTTTGGAGAACTCCCATCCATAGACAAGTTGACACTGCCTTGCAGGGGATTCCAGAGCACACTGGTTAAGACTTGGTGGCTGAGAACCACCCAGACCTGGGTCTGAACCCTGACTTACCACCTGCTTACCAGCTGGGTGACCCCAGACAAGTAGCTTCCCCTCGGCAAGCTCTATCTCCTTATCTTTGGGGCAGGGAGACCCCAGTGCCTGCCTCATTCTTTTGAAGATTCAGAGAAATCATGATATAAAGTCTTCCCCTCAGCACCTGACACATAATCAGTATTCAATAAGTGGCAGCAATTATTTCACAATCACAAAAGAGACTAGAACAAACTAAATGCACAAGCTGATCGGTAAAGTAATTGGAAAATTTGTGTAAGGCAATGAATATTTATTTCTGCAGTTTAGAATGTGGTAATTCGACAAACATGTTTCTTTCTTGAGTGCCCAATAGCGTTTGCCTAGTAGGTTATTAGAAATGCTTTAAAAATAAGGGAACAAAACCTCACCAGGTTCAGAACATCACTTGAATTTGAGGCAATTCCTTTCTCATGAAGTTATGATTCGCAAAGGCAAGTTACTCTGACTAGTGGGCTATTCATGTCAGACAGCAGAGAGTCAGAGTTTGAGGCCCGAGCCATCTCAATTCACCCAAGTTCTCTTGACCTCTGTTTCCCTCTTTCTCTCGGTCCAGAAAAAAACAAGTTACATTGCATGTGAGCAAGTTATTCATTCCTCAAAGTTCGACTCTGGAGTCAGATAGGCTTTGAAGCTAATTCTAGCTCCCCAGCATATGAGCTGTGTGACTTATGACTTTGAGCAGCCTATGCCTCTGGGGGTTGGGAATGAACAGGGTGCCTTCCTGATAGGGTTGGTAGGAGGATTAAAAGAGAATGCGTGGATATGGCCTCGCGTGGAAGGAGCTCAGAAAACAGCACTGGTAAGATGATGGTAAAATCATTCTCAAACTTTTTACTCTCGGGACTCTACCTTAAATTATTGAGGACCTAATGAGCTGTATGTGCATTTTAACAGGTATTTAATATGAGATATTAAGTGAGAAACTTTAAAAATATTTGTATATTTAAAAATTCCAACAAATGCTTTACATGCCACCATAAAACCATGTTTAATGAAAAATATTTTCTAAAACAAGAAAGGCAGAAGAATGTCATTGTTTTACATTTTCCTAAACTTTTTTTTAACATCTGTCTTAATGGAAAATAGTGAAATTCTTAAACTGCTTCTAGTATAATGTGTGGTGGTATCACACACAATGTCGCTTGTGGAGAAGCCACTTTACACACAAGAGACAGAGTGGAAAAAAGCAAATAATATCTTCATATTATAAAATTCATTTTGACCTCATAGATTCCCTGCAAGGGTCTCAGGGACACCCATGCTTTGAGAACTGGCTTAGAGCAACTCTCTTTCCATCTGTCAAACTCTCAACTAGAGAAGAAGATCTAAACACTTAAGCCGAAAAACCACGGGGCCAGAGCGTAAGGAATGAGGGGAACACCCAGACCAAGAATATGGTCTGAAGAATTTCCTTTCAGAAATAAGGTTGTACTCAAGTAGGAATGGAGTGAGACAGCAGGAGCCCAGACATATTTATAGAATATGATTTGTAGAATCAGGCAAAGATGAATTTCTCAAAAATTGGACATGTTTCCTCGATGCTGGTCACCCAGACATCCCAGATCACTGCTTTTCTGTCTCCTGCTTCTTTCTCCTCCATCCCGTCTCCCCCACGCCCCCAGAACAGCACGGAAATGCCAAACTGCTCTCTGGCTTATTGGATGATGGAGTTATGCATGGTGACTCAAACCCACGAAAATCACACATGGGTGTTTTTCAGGCATACAGACCTGGTTGGAATCCTACATTTGCTTCTTAGGAACTATGTGGTCTTGGAGAAGTTATTTAAATTTATTGAGTCTCAGAATCCTAATGTATACATATTGGGAATTGTGTAGATTAAAAATGGCCACATTGTCTGTAACTCCTCCCATCAAAAGGTGAAGTCTATTGTTCCATGCCTTGAACTGGGCTGGCTCTGCGGCTTGATCACTAAGTGTGGTAGAAACGGCAACATGGGACTTCTGAGCGCAGATTCAAGAGGCCCCACAGCTTCCACTCTTGCCCTCCCGGAACCCTGAGGCCTCCGGGCTGTGATGGAAGATGGCATGGGGCAGAAGCCTAACCTCTCCCCCCATCCAGCCTCAGCCGAGCTGCCGAAGGGGGAGCTCCGGTAAGAACAGCAGAGGCGCCCCCTGGTCAGCCCACGGGACAGTGAAAAGATGGTCATCTTGACCTGGGCCACTACATCAGTGGGGGGTTCCTAGGGTGACCAGTGTCTCAGTTTGCCCAGGACTTGCCCACTTTTAGCACTGAAAGTCCCACATCCCAGGAAACTCCTCAGTCCCAGCTGGTCTTCCTGCTTGTAACACGGTCCCAAACAACTTACAAAAGGATAGCGATGTGTATGAGGCTAATGGCGACATACAGGCCCATGCAATGACAGATACTTCTTTTGTTTTCAATGCAAAATAACTTTATAATAACACTTTATCATAACTTTTTTTTTTAATAAAGATTTTCATAACTAATAAAAACCCGAGCTGCTCGTTCAGGGCCACTAGTCGCTTTAAACACACCAGATAGTGTTCTCTGCTGGAAGAATGCTGCATTGCAGGCTAAGCACCAAGGTAGCAGGCCCCTGGGAAATTATGAACCAAAAAGAGAAAGAAAACATTGGACTTAACGAAACTCAAACCGGCTGTGAATTCTCAAAACAATATCACTGTTGAATAGTGAAACCACTTGATATTATGTCATTCTGGGTGCGTCTAGAACAGGACTTTTTTTTTTTTTTGGATAATATTTTTCCCCAGGGGCATGTCTAGTGAAAACACAATCCAAGGAGATGACCTGCAGGTGAGGACACTACAACATGCCTATAAAAAGGCAGAATCTCATAGTTGGGAGGGACTAATGGGCATGTAAGTTGAAATCTTTAAAAGCTCTACCTTAGGAAGGAAAATAGGAGGGGGTGTGGTGCAGAACTTTTTTAAAAATCTGATATTCATTAAATGATGGTGAGGTCTCTTCCTTATGTCATAATTATTTGACCTAAAAGTGCATTTTAAATGACCAAGAGGTAACACATCTCTCTTCCTACCAGAAATTTCCTGTCAGTCACACAATTCAAATAACTTCCCCACCCTAGTGGCCAAAAGAACTTCACGCTGCCAAGAAAATAACTATCCTGTATGTTGATAAATAATTATGACTCTGCAAAACACACAGTGAAATCATTCAGCAGGGTGAACAGCAGAAAATGTCAGCCCTGGAGAATTTAATCAAAAGGTATTTCCTCCTGCAGACTTCTGCCAGCCAGCACACAGAAAGTGGGCCCAGACACATTGGTACTGCATGTGTCTTGCACACAGGGACATATCAAATCAGTTAAGAAAAGCATTTCTTTTGCCCTCCTGAACAAGCAGTGCCTGATTCTTGAACAAGATCAAATTAGGATTCAATCGGCCAAGTATCAACTGGCACTGTTCCTTAGAACAAGCACATTTACAGAGAATATGTGTTAACTTCTTAAAGAATGAAAGGTAAGCAGGGCCTTGTACAATTTAGCAGCCTAAGCAACAGACCACCCTCCCTGTGGCATGGATTTGGATATTTGAGAATGTTTAACCACTTCTTTACTGTGTTGGTAATCTGCAAGCAACTGATAACTGGGGACAGTGTTAAACATTAGAGATCAGTGGGTTTAAATGCTTAGGATTTTTAGACTCACTGGGATAGGTTTCCCAGCCACTTTTCTAGACATTTGCAGGCATTTCTAGAATTTCAATATTCATTCTCTAAAATTAAGATAGCTCTCAGTTGGCTAGAATAAATACGTATATAAAGCTACCTGAAAAACATAAATCAAAAATCTGCTTTTCAAAGAATGAAGCTTTAACAAACAACAAATGAAATAAAAATATGGCAATAATTATACATTCAAGAGAATAAAATGAGAACAGGATGCTGTTGAAAGATATACTTTTAATTGTAAAATTTATTTCAACTAAAAAGCCTCCAATGCCACCAATGTGATGACATATCAAAACGCCTCACTCCTTTCCTGTCACCACCCATACCCTTTCACCTAGATGAGGACTCCACGCTTCTACTCGGTGTCCCTTTTACCCACAATCACTCTACACACAGAAACAGGAGTCAGCTGAAGTAAAATAGATAATTGGTTCCATCAGCAATTCCCCCTAACACTTCTTAGTGGCTTTGGACGTTTATCCTAAGAGTGATGCAGATTCCTAAACTTGGTCGACAAGGCCTCAGGTGACCCGGCCTCTGCCTACCCCGTAACCGATGGCCAACTACTCTGCCCCTCGTGCCTGTCAACAGGCCTCCTGTTCTGCTTCCTGAAAACACCCAAATGCATCTGCTTGCAGGTGTTTGGTGTCCCTCTTCCTGGGACACCCTTTCCCTGGCTCTCGGCATGGCTGTCCTGGCTCGTCCTCCAAGTCTAAGCCAACGTCACCTCTCAGAGAGGCTTCCCTCCCCACTTCACCCTCCTCACTGCCGCCCGTACTATCACCTCCCTCTGTTGCTCACTTCCATGACTCTTTCTAAACTCTAAAATTATTATTTATGTTTACTTGTTTGTCATTGCTCTTGGCTGCTGGAGGGTAAGTCCTTAGAAGCAGGGCCGTGACTTGCCCATCCCCTTCTAGATCCCCTGTCCCCAGAATGGTGCCTGATTTTGGTTTCAGAGAAATAGCTGCCTGATATCTAGAGAATTGATTGGAAGAGGGCAAGACTGGAGTGGGAAAACATTTAGGAGTCTACTGCAATAACCTAGGGAAGGGATGATGGTGCTTGTGATTGGCAGAGGGTAATGGGGGTAGAGAAATGGGGATGGATGAGATCTTCAGGAGATAGATTTTAGGGCTGGTACCCAGGTTTCCCCCTTCAGAGTGAATTTCCCTAAGAGGCTCCCTCCTCCGTAACTTTATATGACTAATAATTTAGGTTTTCCGTGAAACCAGCCTGGTACTGACCACAGCTGATTGGTATGGGGGTGGTGTTTGGCACCTGGTACCTCTCCTTAGGTTAAAAGTAGGGGTACATTTCGGTTTTCCCAAGGCAGTCCTGGGCATAATTATCAATACTATCCCCTTTCCCTCTCAAAAGTGTCCTGGTTTGGAGAGTAACTTACATGGTCACACTAGGCACTCAGGGAAATTAGTTGCTCCTAGAATTATTTGGAATGAACTCTGCCCAACAGGAGTGCCCAGTGCTGGATGGCGGCCAAACCAATAAACCCCAGTTTCTAGGAGCACATTGAGTACTAGGTGAACAAAGACAGAGTGGGCAATAGTCCACAGGAGGTAGAGCCTTTGTCTTTATGTCTGGCTGCCTATTCCAGGGCCGATATCACTTCACTGGGAATCATTTGAGCTTATCTCTTCCTCACTCCTAATGAGCTGAAGGGACAAAAGGACCACCCTAAGGCAGAAGTGTCAAATGGGTGGTGCATATGTTTTGTAAGGACTTGCCGGCCATGGATAGGAAGTCGCGCTGGGAGTGTCAGAACTAATCACGGTGACTTCTCAACCTGTGCTGGAGAATCAATGAAGCCAAGGCTGAAGACTTGACTGCGTGCTGCAAGAGCTCAGGGCTGGCAGCCATGGCCTGTTGAAGGGGAACTGAGAAATAAGCTTTTTTTTTAAAAACACAGCGTCTTTTAAACACACCCATAAATCCTAGGCTTTGAAGATATATCAAACTTAGAAAACAAAGTGACATTAATTTTAAGGCCTCATGGTTCAATGTCTTAGAAATCAACATCATTTTCCGTGTTTTTAATTGCTGGTCTGAGTTTTCAGTACACCATTGGCCTGTAAATTACAGCAACTCCTGTACTGTCCTCTCTCCCCCCTTTTCTTTTTTGGGAAAAAGGAAATGCTAGTTATGACTCCATCAGGTATTCCCTTAATACAAAAGACTAGGTGATACCGTGATTTAATTGATGTTCAAGAAAGCAGCCTAAGGGTTCACATCAGTAACACGCTGTTCTGAGTACTCGAGAAGATGCCTTATATGCCTTCAAACTCTAACTTGCAGAGTTTATTTCATGTAGTTAGTCTCAAAAAATGTTATTGAAGCTCTTTTCTGTCGGCCATTGGCCGCCACCCGGAAAGAGAAACCCGGAGCTGTGATAGGTCAGTCTTAGTTTGATTGAAAGTACAGGAGGTTTTTCAAGGAATTCCTTGTACGAGAAGATTCCTGTCCATCACTTATTCCACTGGGAGACAGAAAATCTGAATGATGACCAGTAACTTAAAAAATTGCCGGCTCTATAGTGCAACGATATAGCTTCAGAAACTGAAAAAAGTACTGACATTTATATTAAGTCCTAAATGCTGGAGACTTATAAAACTGTCTGTCCATAATAATGTAAATATCCTATGTATATACATACAGTAATGCAAAAGAAAACAAAAGGAAAATGAGTCTACAGTAACTTGAAAGGGTCCCCAGATATTTAAATTCAATAAAAATATCAAATTATTGGCAAGATTTACCAAAGTGTCACTGGAAAAAGCACTGCTGACATTCTGTGTTCTCTTCCCCACCCTTTTTTCTCCTTAAATTAAAACTCACAGCAAAACAAAGCCTCTGGCTGGGCCATGAGGAACATTATTTGCTTTCCCCCCTGACCTGATTACTCAGAATGCCTTTCGAACTATTAGTTTTTTGCACCACTGCCAGAGAGAAAAGCCCCCAAATTAATGGTTGCATTGATGGTTTATACCTCTGAGAGACACATTAAAAAATTTCAGCAATTCTAGAAGAAATGCTGATCTTCTGAAAGGATTTTGCTTAATGGATTAAAAAAAAAAGATGAAAGGTTTTGGAAACTTGCCAAAAGTGTGTTTAAAATTCCACTTACAAGTTTGCTGCCTAGGGAGTTCAAGTGGTCAGGGCTTCGTCACTTCTTAGTGTAAAATGCCTCAGCCTTAGGCTCTGGGATCCTCAGACCCACCAGTGGGGAGCTTCACAAAACTGCAATCCTGGCTCAAACATAGGGCCCATTTATACTCTGGTTTCCCCTAAATAACACCCTCCTCACTTCCCAAAGTGCCCTTTCTGGATTGTTTCTCCTCTCTACCTCTGCTTTGGGAAGCTACACTTTAAAAACAAAATAAAACCAAAGCACCAAGAGAAAAGATTTGAACAAACATTGGTCTGTTTGGTTGGCACAGAAGGGATGGAAATCTGCAGAGTTTTGTTGGACAAGCTTCTCTTAGCTCCCCGGCAAGGAAGTGCTAATGCTATCCCATGAGAGCAGGAAAGTAACAACAGATGAGATGAGCATTCACTGCATTTACTCAAAGGAACTGCAACATGTATTGTAGCAGGAGAAGGACCCCATTAGAAGCGCACTTTCCTTACGTAAGTCTCCCATCTGGAAATTGACCAATATAATAATGTAGTGGCTTATTCATGATAGCAGCATGTACAAATCATAGCTCACTGAGGACTAACGAACAAGATTCAGAGATGAGAAGTAGAGCCATTTTCTTATGTTCTTGTTGATGTTTGATGACTATGGTTTACACAGTGGCAAATAGGGTTTCACTAGATATTAACGTAGTTCCCATAATTTGAACTGGTACTGAACATTCATTTTTCTCAAGTCTCATCTAATCTCTGGAATTTTCTTATGTGTTTTTGAACCAAGCAGTCATGCTCCTTTTCAAATGTCCACATGCTTTTTTGTAAATGTTTTCACTCGGGTTGGCACAGAAAGGAGGTGTTGGTCTTGAATGACATCTCACTTGAAGAAGTTTACAGTGATGGGAAGAGAACAGCCAAAACCAAGAGCTTATGGAATGGGAAACCAGTAAAGGCAGAGGAGGGCAGATGGATTGCCTAAGATTTGGTCTTCACCATTTGGAGGCTTACATCCACCCCCTCAAATCGTTCCTGGGCTCAGAACTGCTGTTGGCAGGTTGACACAGTCAGGACTGTTTCCCACAGCTGCAGTGGACCCAACCCTGTGCAGAGGAACAGAGCCCTGCAGGCCACAAAACCCACAACCGTAACTCTGATCCTGTGTTCCCCATGAATTACAATGGGGTGCACCCATTTGTTTCCCTACCCCAAACCATGGCATTAATTATTCTAGTTGACTGGTGGTATTTCTAGAATGATTGCTTTGACCACATGATATTAATACTCTTAGAAATCTGATAACTCCCTTCCAGACACAACAGAAAATTTTGACGCTTGACATCGGAGCCCCATGCTAGCTACGCCTACCTGACCGGCCTCTTGTTCACAAGACTCTACTTAAGGTCATCTCACACTCTTGGTTCACCGACCTGGCTTTGGAGTTTGCGATCCTGTTTCTCCAATGCACAGAATGGTTTTCTTCTCTTTATTTATGTTATGCTGCTCAGGCCCTTTCAAAATCTTAAGAACAAGCTCTTGCATGAAGCCTTCCTGGAACCGCTGGTTCCATTTTTCATGCCAGAAATAATGGCCTCTGGTTCACTTTCCTGGGCAATGCGCTCTTAAAAGTTCTGATTATATTTCCTGGTATGGCACATCTCCTGTTATACTGAGAACCCTTGAAAACTGTCCTTAATAAATACTTAAGGTGTCTAGTAGTTTACCAAACTAGATTGGGGAGTGAAGGTAGTGTGTGAGCAATTTCTCTGGTAGAAAGGGTATTTTATTACTGACATTGCTTAGAATTGCTGGTGCATGGTATTTAAGATAGAAAAAAGCAAACCAATTTTTAGTTGGCTTTATTAATGTTTTTTAACTCTCTACAGATAATGGACCATCCTTGGCAGACTGCTCCCACTTCATCCTTGTATGCCACTGTTCAAAGCAACTCCTAAATGACCAACTTCATTAAAAAACAAAGCAATTCTACAAGAACCTCCTTACTTAGGCACATATTTTACCCAATAGTCAAAGATTTCAAAGATTATAGGAAAAAGAGCTGAACACTGCACACAAGCAATTACAGTTATTCTTAAGATTGCAAAAGATGCTTCATTGATCTCCATGCCCTAGCCTTTTCCTTCTGTGTTAATCCAAATGAATGAAGAAACTAACCGCTTAACGTCTATACAGTATCACACTTCCCCTTAGTTTGGCAGTTTTGTCCCCACTATACCCAGCTGAATCCCTTTTGGGGTCTCCCCGCATTTGAATAAAACCAGTAACTCTTAACAACAAGTGACCTAGCCAAGTGAAAATCTTTTCTTCTTGTCTTTCTCTGAAGACTTTTCTGAGACCGAAGGCTCCCCACATACAAAGTCAGGTCCGATAATTTACTTTCTTACCACTGAAAACACTTGCAAGAACAATTTTGAAGTCTTTCTTCCCAATGTCCTAGGTAGAGAAAGATAAAGAGTATGAAAGTGCATGTGGAGACGGTACATGGGAGGATTTTTGTGTCAGGCCTTGAATGACACACATTGCTGGTGTTAATACTCTCTATGGCTCGTTGGTAGAACTCAGCCACATACCATACCCAGCAGCAGGGGAGGCTGCAAAATGTCTGGCCTGGGAGAAGAGGAAATAGATGTGGTGACCAGTTAATGATGGCTCTGCTATACCACCAGATGGTAAGAGCCATGAGAGCAAGGCATACCCAATCCTGTCACTGCCAAAAATGTGCTCAATACAGCGCCTCACACACTGTAGAGTCTTAGCAAACATCTGCTAACTGATGAGTTGTAAGTATTGTGTGAACAATAAGGAAAGGATTGAGCCTTTCAAATTTAAAGACTAAATCTTACCTCTAATACACTGGTTAGTCTGCTAAAATCCAAATGGGGAGTCTGCAGTGCCCATAAATGCTAACAAATTTTGATCTTTTGGTTGAGAATTTTAACTATCCAAGACAATTTATAGCATTTCACTTAAAAAATTGTTCGTGTTTGTTAGTTTTCTAAATAGTTCACACACACTTATGTACATTTGATTACACAAACTATTTGCATGAGAAAATGTAAAGAAAAAAACTTGGTTCGTATGGTTTTCAGAGTCCAAGGAGAGGACATGTCAACATTTATGACGAACAAATACAGCCTAAATTCAAGATCTTATAACAAGGGACTTTGGAATAAAGAGAATATCCTACGTGCTCTGAGTTTCCCTTGAAGGGCCTTACTGCGCGTGTCACCTAGAAAGCCTAGCAGCCAGTTCACAAGCTCTCCCAGATCCCTTACTGCTGGGCAGCGCCCACACTGTGCTCTAATTCTAAGCATTTCCACTTGTGCCACAAAGGAACATTGATACAGAACCTCTGGAGACCTGGTTAATTCTTTCAGGTACACTATGAGAATAATAATGACTAATAGGCTATATTCTTAAGATCACAAGAGAACTATAGATTAGCAAGAAAAATATGTAATTATCCCCAAAGAATTGGCATTAGTAAACCAGGGTACTGCAGAGATGGATTGCTTCTGCACACCAAAGAAATGGATGAAATCAGTCTCCCTCCTGAGCTTAAAGATACAGAGACCGAACATTCACACACATTGTAAGAAAAAAATTAGTGGCAGGTCCCTTTTATTTCAGGCTGTGCTGTTTTCCACCTGATGATGGACTGATATTATATGGAGGTTTATATGACATAAGTCAGTCATGTTGCCTCAAATCACTGCCTCAACAGGTTGTTTTCATGCATCTAGCCTGATACCACAGACTAAAACATACAACTGACAGGCACTAAAAACAAAGAATGAATTTCAAAAAACCAGGATGGTCCTTCACTTACCTGCAGAACATGCCTGCATTCTGTGCAGTGATGGTTTTAGTTGATCGATGTCAGCTAGATTACTAAATTCCTAGCCGTTGGTTCTGGCAGCCCTTATCTTAGCGTTTATAGTTTAATACCTATAAATATAGGGAACATAAGAAAGTCAGGACTGAAACACTGCTCGGACGCATGGCCTAGCCAGTGTCTCCATTTAACAACAAATCTGAAATCAGCAATTCTCAAGCATTAGAAGGCACTGCAATCACCGGGAGCATTTATTAAAATCCAGTTTTCCAGCCTCCTGTCCAAGATTCCGATGCAGTGCCTCTGGGGTGGGGTCTGGGAATCTCCAATTCGACCAAGTTCGCCGGTAATGCTAAAACTTCACTTTCAGAACCAATCTATTCAATTAATAATCAAACACCTGACTGAATATCCTCCAGATGCATTGCAACACCGAACAATTTTTTGCCCTTAAAGGGATGGAGCTCTACCCAAATCATTGCACTTTCATATTCATACCAATCGTACCCACATTTATTTAAAATCCTGCTTTGGGTACTTTTAAGGATTTTAATGTAATGAAATGCTGGCATTCACAGGAATTTGTAAAAGGGTTAACCATATAAAATTTAAAAATATGTGAAACTGAATATCTTTCAAATACAAATTTTATAAGCATAGCAAAAATCAAGTGAATTATAAAAACGAACATTTAAGCATACACCGCTTTTTCCCTTCTTTACTGGAAAATCAAGTAAAATTAGGGATACAGGCATACCTCATTTTCTTGCACATTGCAGATATTGTGTGTTTCAAATTGAAGGTTTGTGGCACCCCTGCCTTGAGCAAATCTATCGGAGCCATTTTTTTCCAGTAGCCATTTACTCACTTCATGTGTCACATTTTGGAAGTTCTCTCAATATTTCAAACGTTTTCATTATTATTATATTTATTTTGGAGTCAGTCAGTGCTGCAAACTTCATGTTGTTTTAAGAAATCGCCACAGTCTCCCCAACCTTTAGCGACCACCACTCTGATCTGTCAGCAGCTTTCTACATCGACGCCAGACCCTCCACCAGCGAAGAGTATGACTCCCTGTGGGTTCACATGGCAGTAGCATTTCACACCGATAAAGTATTTTTTAATTAAGGTACATACGTTTTTTAGACACAGTACCACTGCACACTTAGTAGACCACAGTATAATGTAAGCATGACTTTTACATCACTGAAAAACCAAACAATTCACTTGGTTCTCTTTTCTGCAGTATTTGCTCCACTGTGGCCTGGAACTGCACCCCCAGTGTCTCTGAGATCTGTTTGTGTGTTCATTTCAGATCTTCACCTCCCTTTCTCCTACCAACAAAACAATCAAGAGTGACCCCCCACTTTCCCCATATCCTTACGTGGAAAGTTTCTCGGCAGCTTCACCAGAATAACTGCGTCTTCTTCACAGTCTTTTTTCATCCCCACTACCTTTAAGAAAAAAATATATCAGGTCCTCTTGGGGTGATATCCTCAGCTAGTCCTTGGGAAACTCAGCCATTTGCCACTTGCCCCAGTTAAAGGAGCAGGAGTGAGATGATCGACTCCTCCATGGGATCTCCTCCATCTCCTGACTGTAGCCCAGCTTCCGCAGGCATTGTTGATCTCAAAAATGGCCAAGGAACTGTAATTACTAGTTACGGCTCTGTGCTGGAAGGCCCCTGGAGATAGCCCTGTCCGTGAAATCCTCCGTGGCTGTGTTTTGTGTGGCTGCTAGAGCGCTCCGGGAACACCTGCGTTGGGAGCCCCTCAGGAGGGGCACTCCCCTGCAGCTTCCACTTCCTCCTGACCGGCAGCTGACTTCACTCACTTCTTACAGGCCTGGGCTCTCTAGATGGCTGAAATCATAACACCTGAAAGACCCTTTCATTAGACAAATGGGAAAACCGTGGCTTGAAGAAATTAAGCAACTTCCTAGAGGCATGCTGGTAGCCAGTGCCACTCATCCGTGCTGGAACAGAATTACACCTCACCCTTTCCCATCTTCGGGGTCTCTGTGGAGCCAACATAGATCTTAGGCAAGAACTTTGTCAGCACTGTCACAGTCTTGCTGAGTTATCCTTAAGGACACAGATGTCACCGTTGTCCACGTCATTATATCAGATGTGCCATGTCTGCCTCATTATCGTGGCACCTTTCTCAACATGGCACCTTCCTCTGGAGTCTTTGAGACTTGTTGAGACCCTACTTCCCATTTTCAGGTTTGTGGAGGAGAATGTTGTGTAACCCGGTCCAGAGTAAAAGAAAGAACTTGAGCACCAGCTTTGCAGTCAGTGGCAGACATGGTGTAGGTGTTCACAAAGGCAGTCTTTGAAAATAAAACAACAACAAAAAAATGAAATTAAGACTCCACATTGGAAGTCTATTACAGTCTGGATTTGACAACATTAAAGTCAGGGAGGTAAAGTTTCTCCTTGACCTCCCTCAAGTCGGCTGCCTGTGCTGTTCCCGGGATTCCTTTGTCAGCACTGCAGGGAGAGCATTCTTCTGTTCCAACTGGCCTTCTTGTTCTGTCTTCCCTGCCAAGCAAGGAGCAGCAGCAGGAGAACCACAGCAGTGATTCTCAGAACGAGGAGCAGAGGACTATCACCTGGGGGGCTGTGGGCACACAATGCTGACCCCAGCTGCAGGGCTTTTGGGTGGGCCTGAAACCCACAAGGTTTGCCAGCATTCACAGGTGCTTTTGGTGTGGGGGGTGCTTTGAGCACAACTTGAAGAAATGCCTTGTGCTTTAGAGTAGGTCTTCTCTAACTTAGTGTGTCTGCAAGTCTCTATTAAAATGCAGAGTCTGCTTAAGTAGGTCTGCAGAGTGGAGCCTGAGATCCCTGATTTCTTTAAAAACCTCCTGGAAGATGCAGAACCAGGAACTGCCCTTTGCATAGGAAGGGTTTAGAGGGCGGGAGGGGCAGTCGGTCATACTGCCCGGGCTCCAAATCCGACTCTGCATGCTACAGGCTGTGAGTCTGGAAAATTATTTAACTTCTTTGTGCCTCAGTTCTCTTATCCTCCAGTGGGACACATCAGGACTTACTCCTATGATTCTTGTAAGGTTTCCATGAGATAATAAACTCTAAATAAGCAAAGCTCTGAGCACAGAGGGAGGCTTAACAAATGTTAGCTATTACTGTCGTATTTGGATATTATGATTTGACCTCTGTGGTTAATACATGCATATATCCCTAAGGGGGTTTACAGGCTCCAGACGGGTGACCTGGAGGTTTGGGCTTGCCTGGGTCATTTGAATTCAAAGCCCCTTTCTCTCCCTCCCTGGCCAACAAAAAGCCCACCCAGAACACGCCAAAATGGCCATTCCCTCTTCAAACCACAGGTTTCAAGAAAATAACTATCTGGCAATCTTTGTAGGAAGGAGAGAGAGAGAGACAGCCAAGTGTTTGAGCTGTGCCCAGGCTAACAGATTGTGAATTCCTTAAAGAGATACCACATCTTCCTAAAAAAAAATACTCCAGAATTTTCTGCTTAAAGCATCCTCTATAATCACAGACTCCCATTAACCTGGTTCCCTTCTGCTACCACCAAGAATATTTTCCCCCAGAAATCAGAAAAAAATCACCTCAATTGGACAGCTAAGAAAAATTCAGCCAGGAACTAATCAGCCGCCACAGGTAAGGGTAGCGAACAGGTGAGCAAAGCTCAGAGTATTTCCCGTCTCGATTCTACCTGCTGGTGCAACATGGAAACAAGGCATCCGCCTCCTCCAGCCTCAGAATGTCGGCGAGTGGCTGTGAGAGCTAAGCTGCGGGAAAGCTGGATCTCACCTCTTCATTTTAATTGACGGTTCTTGCATCATAGTCTGCTGAAGTATCTTCTGGGAAAAATTTTAAACTTGTAGATACTCGGCCCACACTTCACAGGATGCAGATTCAGGTCTGATATGAGCACTAGATACCGTAATTTTTAACTGACAACCCAGGTAATTCTGAAGCAGGTGCTCTATTCTCTGTGAAAGTAAGCTTTGTAATGAGTCAGGAATGACGCTTCGATATGGTGCTGCCCCGGCAGGAAGAGCTGCCCAAACCTTGCTGAGCGCGAAGCGCTCTGGTTCCCGTCTTTGGCATGACCCCAGGAGGAGATGCCGTTTGCCGAGTACGCGGTGATCGGGTGCTAAGCACTTCCTATTTATTCTCCTTACATAGCTCCGTTGGTCCTGTTCCTATCCTCACAGACTAGAATGAGGTCGTGGCTCTGAGTCACCTTTGCCCAGAGTTTTACCCTGAGTTAGTGTCCGAGGTGGGACCCCAACCCGTCTCTGTCTGACCTTGAGTCAGAATCCCGTTGAAACAGATGGCTAGGCCCCACCCTCAAAGCTCCTGATTCAACAGGTCTGGGGTGGGCCGTGAGAATCAGCCTTTTCAGCAGGCCCCCAGCTGCTGACCTTGCAGACCACAGCACTGGAGTTAGCGGTTGGGTGTTTCTCTAAAAGTCTGACGCTGTGTCTTTGTCTCTGAGCTACTCACCTACCACGATTTAGAAAAGCTTTTTTTTCCTTCCACTGTTGCTTTGCCAGAAAGTACGTGACAAACAGCCCCTGAACTCTTAAGCCAGTCCTTAAGTATCTTCAGGTGTTACTTCTGCGGTGGACGAGGGGGTTGGGGGTGGGGGTTGAAGTTGTACATGTCATCCTCTCCCCTCAAGCAGAAAGAATAACTCTCTCTTTGTAGGGGTTCCTTCATAGGAATTCTTCTGCTCTACCTTTTATTTCTTTGCTTTAAAAATGCCGTGCTGCGCTTCTGTTGCAACTAAGCAATAGTTAGCAATATGCCAATCTAGTCAGTTTTTTCCAACCAGGTAGGAAAGAATCCAGCCTCTCTGTCTCCTTCCTCCCTTAGTTTGGTGATGGAATCCCACCTGGGGTCCACATGGGCCTTCCCTCGATGGGAACGGCCCTGTGCTTTTCTCCTGGGATGTCTGGCGTTCACTCGCAGCCACTCCAGGCTGTGGAAGGAGGGGACACTTTAGCTGCAGCCCCTTTAGTTCCACCCAAGGAATCGCATGCATGGCCTGCTTAACTAGTATTCCCACAGCCAGCTGAAGGGGCACTAGCCATGATCAGACCAGCAGGATGGCCCTGTGAAGTCGCCTAAGGGGTATGATGGGCATCCTTGCAGCGAAGTTGGCAGACTCAGAGTCAAAAGGCTCCAGGAACTTTGTCTGTGTTCTCTGGTTCACATCCTATAGATCTCTACCCCCAACATAAAGCCCTGTCTAGGAGGCCCTTTGTTTTGCAGATTCAAACAGCAGTTTGAGAGGAGGGTAGGGGGATGGGTGAAATAGGTGTAGGGCATAAAAAGGTACAAACTTTCAATTATAGAATAAATAAGTCAGAGGGATTAAAAGTATGGCCTTGGGAATATAGTCAATAATACTAGAATATCTTCATATGGTGACAGTTGGTAAGTAATGGTATTTCATTATAAATTGCTATGTCGTACATGTAAAACCAGTATAATATTGTATGTCAACTGCACTTAAAAAAAAAACTGCAGGTGGATTTGATGGATGTCATAGCAGTTTGTGAGATCCTTCAAACAGCCTTCTGGATGACTCTCCAGCAACTCAGGAGCCCACCAGCCGGCCTCCTAGAAAGCCTTCCACTCTCCTTGGGACTGGGTAATGGATTGGTGGACTAGAAGGTCTGGGTACAAAACCCTCTGTGGTGCTTACCGAAAGCAGTGTGACCTGGCCACTCCTAAGTCAGAGCTCCTGGTTGTCAGAGCGCTTCAGACCCACTGCACTGGATGCAATGGGGTATTCTACGTGAAAGTGCCTGAATCTTCAGATCCTCAGAAAATATTAGTGGAATCTGAGCCTCACTAGGCCCCTAAGTCTATTTTTCTAATCTTTTGCACTGGATAAAAACATTTGAAATGGTAACGCAACTCAGGACTTAGCCAAGTTCTAAGGGCATATCAGTAGGAGACAGCTGAGCACGCAGGCTAATCGTTCTGACATGTGTGCACATCCTTGCTCTGCTACTCACGAGTGATGGGACCTAGTGAGATTAATCAAAGTCCCTGATTTTCAGGGTTTTTTTTTCTTACAGAGTTGTAAGCATGAAATAATTAAGCTTTTTGCACAGTAATATATAGTCAAGAATAAATGCTAGTTATTTTCACTGATAACTATTTTTGGTCTATATATACTCACAACATTTTATGTGTAATTTCAGGGAGTTCATGGGTGTCTCTGAAGCCTGTCTATGGACATATGGACACTAGGGGCCCTTGGGCCCCAATGATGGCATTGATCCACCATCTGGTGGGTTGAGTTTTGCAGTGTATTTTTTTCCTGTATCCTCAGATGATGGCGTTATGGACTTTTAGATGTTTTCCTATGACCAACTGAATGTGACACCCTGACATAGCTGAGAAGCCCCTGAGTCTTTCAAATGTGTTCAAACGCAGCCTGGACTCCAGTTATGTGGCCTGTGATGGTGCACATCTTTTCCTATGAGTCCCTGTGGCATTGTCCTCACACGTCTCTCTGGTTCCTCTTTGGGCCTTCTTGGCCCCTCACATACTGTTTCTGTCATGGTCTCTGATATCCATCCATAGAACTCAGCCCCTTTACTGGTTTTCACAAGAAATCTGCACTGAGCATTTTTAGGCTTTGGTGAAGGGTCACATGGGGGAGCACGACTTTGTACCAACTTGATCCCTCTGTCCTGCCTCCCCATTTCCTCTCTGGCAATTCAAAAGAATTTCACTCATAGGTAGTCCTCAGCCATATTGAGGACTGCCAGAGGACTGTTTTCTATCCCACCCATTCATCAAGAATGTTTTTTTTCAAACAAATACAGTTTATTTCCTAAGAGAAATTTGGAGAAAACCTTTCCTTACCCTCATTCCATATGAATTAATGTCATCTGTGGCAAGAATGTCTTATGCTGTGTTCCCAGTTCTCACATGGGCAGTACCTGTCACAAAACAGGTGTCTACCCCCTGGATGAGAGCAGGAGGGAGGAAGGGACGAAGGGAGGAAAACAGTGGAAGGAGAGAAGAGGGGAGGGAGTCCAGAGCTCGATGCCATCAGCCGGTTTAGTGCCCACGCCCTGAGGCAGCCATCCTCCCGCTTCTTTACTGAAAGGGGTGTGCCCCTTCTTTCTCTCTTATTGCCAACATCTCAGGAATTTTTTCCCAAGCTCATTTCTAGCTCTCATAATAGAGTCACAGAGCAATCTTCCTTTTTTTTTTTCTGCCCCAGGAATAAGTTCACAACTTCCATCATACTCGCCTCAGAGGTGAGCCGCTGACTCAGGGAACGTCCTCAACGAGCCGCAAGCAGGTTGGCCTGGATTTTCCTTCCTGAGATCCTCTTCCCTCCGTCAACTTCCTTTCCCTCAGCCAGGGCAAAATTAATTTTTGTGCCCCTTTTCTCTGGCCAGTCATTTGTTCCCCCAACACTTTTTTTTAGGAAGAGTTGTCTCCTTCGTTCTTGTAAATGTAGTCCTCCTGGTGTGGCTTTCGGGACCTAGGAGTGAGTCTGCTTTGACTCAGAAACAGAAATGTGGTGCCCTTTCTTTTTATTTTGGAGACCTCTTCATGGGATTCAGGGAGACATTAGGGTTGATCCTTACAAACTGGGCTACCCTATGGTGTTTGGGGGCAGCCCAGTTGGAGGAAATGCTGTGAATCAGGGGAAAAGGAGGGAGAAGATGAAAGAGAGCCATGAGCACCTTCCTGTGTTTTAGGCAGAAGGAACTTGATTTCATTCAGCTTTGTACAATAACACTCCCTCTGCATCAGCCCCAGGGTGGCACAAGAAAATGTAAGGCAGGTCTTTCCCTTGTTAAGGTGAATTGATGTGTTCAGACAGGAAGAACTGAACTGAGCAAGCAGAACGGCAGCTCTGTACATGCACAAGGTTTGCATCTGCACACAGTCTGTGTGTTGTGTGAGCAGGAGGGACAGTAATGTTTCATTTCTGTACATTTGGTACTTTGCTCAGTGGGTATCACAGGGTTACAAGTTGGAACTATTCTTGGAGTTGATCTGAACTGGTTAACTGGTTGCTTGAATTACTATATAGGGCTGAGGATACCATAGCAGCTGACTATTTTAAAGAAGTAAAAAGGAAAGGCTGCCTCCCGAGGTTGAAATACTTGAAAGAGAATCCTCGAAACCTTTGCAAGAGATCGATGGGAAGATGCTCAACTTAGTGTCTGTTTATAATAAGCTCTATACTTGATGTCAAATGTTAAGAGGAATGAAGACTTAGTCCTTGAGTCCAGGGGCACCATAGTCTAGATGGGTAGACAGAGAAGCAAATGGATAATTAAAAATATATGATATTTAAAAACCAATATCCTGAATTTCTAGAAATTGAGGAATTTGGTAAGTTTTCTTAGTGGGATAACATTAAAATTACATTTTTATTAACTTGAAAACCCTTATGAGATAATGTTATATTGCAAGGTAGGATAATCATTGTATGTACATATAATAGCTGTTTTCTTTTTTAAGTGTCACTCTTCTAACTAAAACCCTTTGCTGTCTATAGGACTTCCCACTATCTACAGGAGCGACATGAACTTCAAGCTGAAGCTCATAAGACCCTCTGTGACTCAGCCCTGCCACCTCTTCCCCTTGTCTGTACTCCACCGTCCCTCCCTATCCTACATCACACCCGCCCCAAATTTCTCCAAAGCCCTGAGAAACAACTCTACTTACCTAGTAACATTATTTCAGGGTAAATGTGAAACAACATGACACAGAGGAGTCGGATTCTACCTGCATTTTTCCCAGTTATGTAAATAATGAAATCTTCAAGCATTTTCACTACTTCAGCCTGCGCTTGCCTTCTTTGTTTTACTGCTTTGGATTTAAAATATCCTTAAATTGGAAAAATTTGAGACAAAGTACTTTCAAGAAGGCTTATCTTCCCTTTTTTCTTGAACTTTGTTCTGTAATGCTGTTTCTCTAGAGTTTACATCCAGCAAGAATTGGAAACAGCCCTGGGTTTTCTCCTTGACTGGCTTTGCGATCCAAGACAAATGGGCAAGTGCTGAGGGTCTGGGTGAAGCTCGCACACATTCAACCACACCTGCATCATGCAAGCCTTCAGCACAGACAGGTGTGAAGGCGGTAAGGGCAGTCATGCCACAAACTGCAGAGAAGCAGTCAGGTGATCACCAATTGAAATGATAAAATACAGCCATTAAGCTCAGATTCTGCACCAATTCTCCAGACCCTCTGTTAGCTGTAACAGGCATCAGCAAGGAAAATCCCTCCCCTGCCTTTCACAGTCGCTTGAGCCCCTAAACCACCCTGTTTGAGCAGGATTGACCTTTGACATATCACACCTCTGAACTTGCTACAGCAAAATGGAAAAATCCACAGGGCTGCTGTCATTTTAACATTGGGAATCCGGCCAAGCCTTGGTGCCCAGTGATAAATCTAGAATGTGAGTTGGGGGTGCTGATGTTGTTATCTTTCTGTCACTTGCACTGAGCATTGAACCTGGAAGAAATTAATCAATCAGCAAGTCAGCTACACAATTCCCTTTTCAGAAATAATTTGCTGGGGTTTGGGAATGAGCCTCTTTGATTCAGAACAGAAATGTTAATGTGGGGTCATTTCTTGGAAGCCCTTGTGATGGGATTTTAGGAGAGATCAGGGTTGCTCCTTACAGCCTGGCTGTTTGGTGTGGTTCCCACCAAACGGGCCTTCTAGGTGGCACTGCTCACCTAACAGTACGAAGACAATTGATGGAAAGATCTAGAAAGATCTACTTTCCTAGATTCCTCTCAGGGAAGGAGACCACTGTGTATATTTGGATGGATATTCTAAGGAGCCACTTGACTTCCAAAGGACATGTGCAGACACATGAGAAGAAAACCTAAAAAGTTTGGTCCCGTTTCTCCACCAGGCCTCACTTTTGCAGTAGGGAGAGGGCAAGTTTGGGGGCTAGAGTTAAATTGCTCGGCACATTAGTGGAGAGGTCGAATGCTAATACAAGGTCTCTTTGCCCTGGCCAGTGTGCATGCAGCTTTCTGCCTCCCTAATGAATAAATGCTGAACCAATATTCAGAGACTCTTTAAATGTATGCTGATTATCAGCCCTTCTGTGGAGCCTACGTATGTCTCGGTCTCACAGCGAATCTGGACCATGACATGGAGCCCTACGTGTGCCAGCCCAGCTACAAGCAGGGGTTCCACGTACAAGGAAGGAATTACTCTCATTAATGCATC
This sequence comes from Smutsia gigantea, assembly GCA_032199065.1. NCBI lineage: Eukaryota > Metazoa > Chordata > Mammalia > Pholidota > Manidae > Smutsia > Smutsia gigantea. The sequence continues at coordinate 616,932 of JAVSCE010015779.1, forward strand.
CCTTTGGAGAGAGGCAAATCAACAAAAACTCAAGAGTCAGAATGCCTTAAAGAATTAGGTTTATGATTTTCAAGTCCCCACCAACAGGAACCGGTTGGGGGGTTAGAGAAAGAAGCCACATGTCTTAGAGAACCCTGCAAATGTCTTAATAAATAGATAAGAATCTTGTTCATTTAGCATTTTCAATATCAGAAAGCAAATAGGCCCAAAGCAGGACCTGAGCACCGCACGTTCCTCCCTGCTAGAGGAAAGAGATTCTAGAGATCCATGTGCGCTCACGCTTACGACGAGTGCAGGAAATGGTAAGATTGGGGTGGGCAGTGTCTCCAAAGAGACTCTAATGATGAAGCTGTAAACATCAAAGGAGAACAGATTTCTCCTCAAGTGCCCTTCACAGTATTATTTGTCTCCAAACAGAGATTTTAAGAATATCCCACAGCTTTATGAATTCCTATTCTCCTTCAAGACCCGCTTAGAGACCAGTATTGCTGACTGAGAAAGCATTCCCTCACGTCCCTGGTTCACGGAACCAGTCTGCACAGACCACATGCAGATGCTGTCACTCATCACACTCGGCTGTCATGTGTTCATTTGCAGGCCCATCTCCCCTGGGGACAGGAGCTCCCTGAGTCCCAACAGTGGCTTCATTTATCTCTGATTCTTTGTCTTAACCTAGGATTTGGCACACTGTAATTTTTTGGTACGTATCTACTTAATAAAGGAACACACTTATCCTAAGTACAGTATTTATTCTGCAACATTTAATGGCCGTGCATAAAACATCTTGGTTTTCTTTCTGGCTGTAGGTCATGGGTTACTGTAATCTAATTAAATTATTTCATGGATGAGATCACTGAATCTAAATAATTATCCCAAGCTGTAGAACTTGTTAAATGACCCAGCCACTTTATTTTCTTGTAAGTGTGTGACAAACTGACTTCGTGATAAAACATGATCTGCACTGACAAGAGGCCGTTTGTTTATTACTATCCCACTTGCTATGCATATTCATATGGTATACCATGACAATATTAAGAGTATTGTGTTATTGCTCCTTTCTAAAATATGAAAAATAAAAAATTCTGTATTACATCTTGCCCCAAGAATTTCAGATAAAGTACTATGGACTTGCACACTATGATCTCACCAAGAGGACCCGTACCATGTGGTATGTTAGCATTTAGTTCAGTCAGGCAACATCAACTATTATGTTAAGTTGGTGTTAGTCACTTGACTTATGTTATTTTGTTTGCATTTAATTGTCAATGTGTTCTGGGTATACATGTGTTAGAAGTTATATACATTTACTATTAATTTCTAATTTTATGTTTATCATTTAGGTACTATTATAATAAAAGCAATCCATGTGAATTAAAAAATTAAATCAAGGGAAAAATTTGTATAGCTAAAACTAATTTTAAAAACCCCTTACATGTTCCTAGGGGGACAGGATAAATGACTTTGTGTATGATTATATACATACATGTATATATATGACACTAGAAGTATATATACAGTGTGTGCTGTAATAAAGTTGGGCATTGTACACATCCAGATCAGTCTGCCTCTTCTCTTGACAGCCCTATTTATTTTTCTCTTTTGAAGAAGGCAGACTGAGACCACCTAAGTTAAATGGATGGCAGCGGGTTATTATGAGGCACTCGGCTAGGAAACCCTGTCTGTACCTACAGCCACAGAAATGACTGATTCTTTCATTCAGCTAGTCCTGTCGCTGATCCCATGCCCAACTCTTCAATGACCACATGCACAGAGAGGTGGCAGAGGAACTCATGGAATCCCCCTGTGGATGTGGAATGATGAAGGTGCAGCCACTGCCGGACGCAGTCATACTCACCCTCAGCCAGAAGGACAGGAATGTAACAACATCTGGTGGACAGTTCAGGACAGCAGTTGCGAGCAGGGCCCAGACATGTATGTGCATGGGGTAGGCGAGCTGCAAGGAAGAACACAACGCAGGGTAATTAGGAACGGCAAATTGAAGCTCTGTAGTATCAGAATGAAAACAGGCAGTGGTGGGTGACAGTGGGAAAACAGGCAGTCATGGGAATTTGTACTTCAACACCAGCTCCAGTGTTGCTACAATTTGGAATTGTAGGCCCAGTGTTGCTATACTTTTGTTTTTACTTTCTCAAGGGAAATAAAAAAAAAAGAAAGGCAGGGGTTTACATGAATTATCCTGACTTTCTATATTAGCAACTAATTCAATGAAAAAAATTATGCTGTGGATCAAATAAAATACATCTGTGGGCCAGATTTCATCTTTGGACCATTACTTTGCATCCTGGGGCTTAGAATCTGATGGCGGTCATTAGCGTCCTTGACAAACTTGTCACACATGGCCCATATTCCTGACACCGGATGAAAAGGGACAGGAACTGTTCTCTTGGTAAATCATACTGTTTTCATGTGAGGTGACAGCTTTGGCTGTGGCCCAAGAGTTAACTTCTGGAAACCAGAACTCTTTTCCCATCCTTGTTAATATTTTTGGCTGATTGTGTTAGAAATTAAACTGGATTGGAGCAAATTGAAATGGATACTCAGGGACCAGGGCCTCATAAACTCTTCCTTTCAAAGTGAATCCTCCACTGAAATTCATCCCCCTTCCATTCCCTTTATCTGGACTTCTCAGAGTTTGTATAAGGTGCTGAATGGAACACTGAATGTGTCACTGGGCCACAGAACCTGTGAAACCAATCTGTACAGTTAGCAGATGACAAACAGCCAAGGCTAGAATGTTTGCACGCATTTCCACAAGAACAGAATTGTTTGGCAACATATTTGCAAAGTTGTTAAAAAAGATAATTTTCACATTTCAGCCCTCATTTGTGTTCTGCTCATTTCTTCATGCAATGATTTGCGTTGAGTGCCTATAATGTACTGGTTACTATTTTAGCCGCTGGGGATATAGCAGAGAGTAAAACAGTCAAGGTCCCTAAATTCCTGTAAGAATAAATCAAATATATGACAATAAATCTGATGCTACTTCTAATATATATATGTATATATTCAAAATAGATGCATAAAGATATGTATTACATAATATGAAATATAAAATCACAGACTATCCTGTCCTCAAAGGATAGAGGGAAAAATTGGAGCCACCCTGGAGAGACAGGCAAAGAAGCACAGAGAAAGAAAGAAAAGACAGTGAAAAAAGGACACAGTGAAGATAGGGAAATTAAAACACACACACAGATGCAGGTGAGCACAGGCAACTCTCTGGATCAGGTAGGAAGGATTTCCTGAGAATCCATTTATGGATTCATTCTGGTTCTCAGCTCTGCATTCCATGAATTAGAAATTGATAAACAGAAATGGCCACCTTTGTAAAGGTGAGCTGGTAGTTCACTGTAGCTGCATTAGTAACTGTATTTCTTAGGCAGAGTTCAAAGAAAATCCCTATTGGAATGAATAAATTCATAAAAACAGTCAAGTAATAATCATAGTTTAATATTAAGAGGTGATAAGGACTGAAAATAAGGCTGTACCAGTGTAAACAAAGATTAAAGATGGTATCTGCTTATCTAAGTATCTCCAGCAAAGTTCAGCAAACCTGGGCTGTAGTGCAGCTTGAGTAACCATTGATCGGCTCCACTTTATCTTCTGTATTGTGCTTTTTCTGAATAAAACCCTTGAAAAAAATCAATAGGTTGCCTGAGATCATCAAAGCAAAATTGTTTTACAAGTCCCATTTCCCTATCAGCTGCTTCTCCTGATGTAGTTTATAGCATTTGTATCAATAAATGTCAAATTAAACAGTTCCTGTGTGTTTCTGGAGGCAAAACTGCCAAAGCCAATGAGCTAGAAAACGATTTTTTTAAGAATTGAGAAACTTTTCCCCCAGCCTTATTATAAAGACATAGATTTGACTATGGCTTTTCTCACTCCCCTAAAACTGCTCATAGGGAGAAAATAGGTTTTAAAAAATAACTCACTTGAGACACTAATATTTTTTACTTTTATGTTTAAATAATCAAATGAACAGAAATTAATTGAAGAAATTCTCCAGATAATCTTATAATATTCACAAACCAATTTCAATTGATATATAATTAAGAACGGAGACGTTTGTTTATAAGGTTGGGATGATTCAGACAGCACGTCTTTCTTCTACATTTAGTATGTGTGCAGACCTACTTTCTAGAGCCTGTTAGAAACGGGAAATGTTTTGGATTCAGGAGGTGTGAAAACTTCTGAAGACTGAAAGATGGGTTCCAAGTGGCCGTTCATTCACTGAAATACTTGTTGGACACTTATTATGGGTGGGGTGCTACCTATATATGACACTGAAGATACAGTGCTGAATGAAATGGGTGTGGCCCTGCCCTCATGAAGCTCTTAATCTATGGGGGAGGTCAGCAGTGAACCAGCCACTACACATGGGAAGAGGATTATGAAGGGGAAGTCCAGGATGTACGGGACTCACTCCCGGGGTCAGGGATATCTGCTGCGATGCAGGATGTGTGGAAAGCAGACATGAAGGGAGAGGAACAGAAGGGGAGTCAGGGAAGTCCTCCTGGACGCCCAGCTCAGCTCCCATCTGACTACAGCTGCGGGGGGGAATCAGAGCATGACTGACGGAAAGCCATTCGGCCAAGTCCCAGTCAGCCCCACGACCATAAGCAGTAATGAAGCGGTCGCTGTTTTAAGCCACTGAATTTTGGGTATTTTCATGCAGCAATAAATAAAACTTGACGGCTTCCATTTTACAAGTAAGAGTGATCTTTGCTGACAGTGGGTCCAGATGTCAAGGCTGAGCCTAAACCAGGAATCTCAGAGAACCATGTATGTGCCTCCTAGGCATCTATGTAACGGGGAGAGAGGTGGAGAGACAGTGGTGTATGAGCAGGTGCCTGGTAGGTAGCGGGACATCTGCCCTTCTTCCTGAGACAGGCCTCACAGCCTAGTCTGAGTCCTAACTCCATGGGCTGTTTTCTCCATGTGTAGGCGGAACCCAGTGCAGGACTGGCACACAGGAGGACCTGAAAGGAATATGGCAACACTTCATAGTGCCTTGAAGTTTCTCCGGCTCCGGGAGGCTTCTCCATGGGCAGAGGGTCACTTCGGAGGAAGAGCTGAGACACCAGCGAGCAGGCCCGGATGAAGCACCATGAGGGGACTCCTCCAGGGGCAGGGACCCCGGGGGCAGCTGGGGGGCACTGGCAGAGGGCTGGGGTTCCCCATGTGGGAAACCTGAGCCTCTGCGCTGCTGGGCTCTCCTGCCTCCCCACAGCAGCGGTTCGTCTTTGTGCTGCTCTTACCTCCTCATGCTTCATAATTCTTCCTTCCAGGGAAAGTAACCTAACCTCTCTGAACCACATTTTCTTTTAAATGGGGAGAATGACGATTTCTACTGTAAGAATTAAGTTAGGATGATGGATGTAAAGTACTTGGCATAGAATAAAGGTTCTATAGTTGTTAAATATAGTATTATTCTACTTGGAAAACCCTCTTACTTGATTTGAAGGCAATTAGCTAAAAGCTGGCTCTAGTCTGCTAGATAATGACTGTCAGACACAGGATAAAACCAACGGAGAAGTATTTTGGTGAGCGTATGAATGATTATTCTGTCCTGTGTAAGCCTCCCTAGAAGTCCCTCAACAAGCTACAGGAGAGGCGCAGAACATTACTAACACCTCCTGAGCGTCAGGCCCTAGAAACAGAGTGATGGACAAAACAAATAACATCCTCCTTGTGGAACTTTTAAGGAAACAGGAAAGCAAATATTAAAGAAATTATTACTCAAATAATTATGAATTAAAGCAGTTATCAATTGCTAGATATTACAAAATGCCCACTGCTTACTTCCCATTTGGGAAAAATTTTATGTCTTCCCAGCAGACCACTGGCCCAAGATTCAGATTCAGTTTTTCTTGAAAAAACTCTGATCCAGGCCACATACTATCAATAAAGTAGGTTTTTTGCTTGAGTCTCCATTTTCTTTTTATTAAAGTGGGGATGTTACAATAATTCCAGTCCCAAAGGATTATTGGAGGGCTCCTTCCTTGAGAGGGTACGTGAAAGCACCCTCAATGCCTGGCTTAGAGTGGGTACCCGGTAAATGTTAAATTTCCTTCCTTCCATTTTAGGCTCACATTAAACTTTTGTGTGAGCTGCTGTGCATATCAAACTTGAACACAGAGATAAGAAGAACAAGCGCCATCCACGTAGGTGAGAGCTGTGTTCTTACTTGAGAGAATTGGGTACATTAACAGTTTTTTTTTATAATTTATTTTTTCACAACATTCCTGAAAACTCTCTCTTCTTCTTTCTCGTTCTGTATTAATTGTATTTTAAGCAAACTACTAATGAGAACCAAGCCAAAGTCATTTCTTTTAAGCAGCAGCAGGTTAAACTCTGTTTGAACATAATCCAAAAGGCTATTCCCCCAGTAAGGATGAAGTCCATGCAACATGGGTGTTCGGGGGAGTTGCGGGTGGAGAAGGGATATATTCATGTGGTGGTTTAAGTTAATGTAAGGGCCAAAGTGCCCATCTGTGAAATGTAAACTCAGTAATCATCAAATTATGAAATTGGCAACTTGGTATTTTTCATATACAAGTGGTTTAGCAAGCCAGCATCTTATTGGGAAATGATTTGTTCACCAAATTGTGCCATGTTTCTAGTTAATAGTTTCAGAACAAATTGGCAATTTGGTCAATAATGGCAAGATATTGAATGATCACAGAATATTAGAGTTGGAAGGCTCCCAGGTAATTACTTCTTCTAACCCTTGTTGATACTGTTATCTTACTTTGTAAATATATATACACACACACAAAGTTCTAGTATACTTTAAAGCAAAGTTATTTTAATAATTTGGATGACTTTGGGGATCTAACCTTTGATATCTTAAAATATCCCCTTGTTAGTTGCTACAGGTAAGAAGGGGGGAAAAATTGAATATCTTATTTACCTTTGGCAATTTCATAGCTTTCTTCCTTAACTGATTGAAACTGGCAACAGAATTCTGTCAAAATGTGTGCGTTTTTTTTTCTTTAATCAAGGTGTGTACTTGATAGTTGCTATAAAGTAGCTATTTTGGGGAAGTTTGCAGGTAGCTCCATGCTGCAGTCAGGGACTGTATTAGTTTATAGCAGGCTAGTGTTCAAGAAAGTTGGCAGAAAAAGGAAGAACTGGCTAGCACATTGCATTTTTTTTTTCTGGGAAAACAAAGTTGTTGGGAGCCATGTGGCACAAGAACAATAAGACTCCATTTTGTTTTAAAGACTCCATCTTGTTGTTTACTTCTTCTTGATCACTTTCGCGCCACAATTTCCCACCAAGTGTTCCCACTTCGGTCCGCCTCTTTCGTCAGAGGCAACTGCACATGCTCACAACTCGGTGCGTGATTGGACTTGGTAGATTGCTTCATTAGCATAGTGGGCAACCAATCAGAAAAGGCCACACCCTGTAATGTCTATATACTCTTTGCTTTAACCTGCAATAAACGAGACTTGATCAGAAAGCGTGTCTTGTCTCCATTTTGTCTGTCTTCTGTGCCCCATTCGCGCACCCCCTCCTTAGGTCCCAGTTGGCGAACCCCGCGGCCGGGGTTTTATGCTCGCACACCTGCAGGTCGGATCACAAAGTAAGATGATTTTAATGATTGGGCTCAATAATATAGCCTAATATCAAAATACCCAGTTGTAGATACCAAAGACTGTAGATTTTCTGTTTCTGTGGACTTCAGGGATGTGGGTCACAGATGCTGTTTGGAAAAACAAAAACTTGTCTGGAATGCAAAGGAGTATTTTTGATATCTAATAACTCTAAACATCAGATAAAGTACTTGAGATTTTTTTTTACCATACTATCACCATACTTAAATTCTTATTTCTTTTTATTACTTAAAAAAAAGTGCATGTAGGCTAAAGTCAATTTTGTCTGCTGGCAGGATCTCAGATATTTATAAATTCTCATGTGCTGAATTTCCATTTTCAACATGCAGATTTTCAAGCTTCAGTAGATCATTACTTCCACTTGGCATTTGAAGAGATGGCCATGAAAACTGTAATTTGTTTTATTATTTCATATTTCCTGCTCTGTGTCCATGGGCAAACTGAGGTCTGGATTGTTGAGAAAGATTAGCCAAGATTTTTAGTTTACTTGGATTTGGAACAAATTTTGGATATTTTACTACAGTCTAAATTTGTGTAAGGTTATTGAATCATGTGTTTCCATAGGGAAAAGTTTTCATTGTAATGCAAATTGAGTCATATTTTCCTGGCCATTCTTCTTAGAGGGGAATAGTTTTAATAGATAATAAAATATAATCTAGTTGTGCTGCAAAACAAAACAAAAAGCAAATTTCTTTCATTGAAATATCACCAAAAACGTCCACAACACCAGGCTTGAGAGACTGTGGCCTTTCACGCCTAGAAATTGAATTTGGAAACTTCCAACAGCTTGACACCAAGTTGAACCTTGAAACATTCTCGAGTCTCTTAGAAAACAGCTGCAAAAAATATGTGAGCAGCTGAGCGCCTGAGCATTTGTTAATAACAAATGGGTACATTAAGAAAGGCAAAATAATTTCTCAAGTCCTTTAGTATGGAAATTTCTAAAATATTTTGAACCAATTTTTTTTTTCCGTTTATAATTATTTTGGTGCACCTGAAATTATAGGAAATTTTCACTAAAAAGCAGAACAAATTAACTGGTTCTCTAGGTCATTCTGGTGTTTTGAATTTGAAATATTGAAATTTCCAACTACCATACCAACATCCCAGTGTGGAAAAAGTAAAGTAATCCAAATTACAGGAAGATCGTTATATTTTTCTCAAGGAAAATGCACCAAAACTTGATGCTGGGGTTCTTGTGTGTGGAGTCAAAGAATGAACTTAGCAAACACTCAAGGTAGGAGAGCCAGGGAGGCTTTTATTTAGAGATAAAGTGAGAGGATAGAGTGCCTGGCTCACGCCAGGAGGGAACAAGAAAGCCCGTAGATGTGCGTTGTCTAGGGGTTTTATAGGCAGTTGGGAATGTGATAAAGGGCTTAAGTGTCTGGACTTAAGTGGCCCCTGAATATTTAAAATTAACTTAACACAAGAAATTTACTGCTCTGATTTTTCCCTGAGATACCAGCGTCTTGGTCTGGGAGCATACCAAACAGACTGCCTACCCAGCCCCCAAGGTGGGCTGAGGTATTGTCTGTTTGCTAAAAAGTTAAGAATCTTACTTCTTAACTTCCTGGATATTAAAATGTAATGTTATTTTTAAGATGGAATCCTTCCTGCCTTTAACTATGTTGTTTATGGCTGGGCTTGCTTGCCTTTATTAATTGCCCAGATTGCAAATATCCCAGTGTGGAAAAAGTAAAGTAATCCAAATTATAGGAAAATTGTTATATTTTTCTCAAGGAAAATGCATCAAAACTGAGTAAAACCTCTGGGTAATTCTTAATTAGAAGGGTTCCTACCAATATCACTACAGTTGGAGTAATTGTCTACTATTCTTTTCCAGGAATTAGGGTTTATTTCCCCATCAAGATGGAGTCATTGGGGTCCCTATATGGCCATGTAAATGTAGACTGTTTTAAAGTGTGAGGACATCTTGGGAAAAATCACATTTCCATTAGGCTAGCTATGTGTCTTCAACTTAATACCAGGTCCAGTTTTTAGTCCAAACTAGAGGTCTCTAGGAGCTGTGTGGTGATGGAATAGGGACTTTCCTCTTTCCACTGAGGTCCATGCTTCCTGGGTTGACACCAGTCTCTGAGTACTCGGAGTCTGCATACAGAATATCTGCCACTGAATTCTCCTTTCCTGGACACACAATTATACTCTTTCTATTCCAAATCCTGCATCTGCTTGGAAAACCATTCCAATTAGCTGCCCCAAATAGCTCTGAGACTCAACTTCTCTTCATGGATCATCCCGACTTTTCAGATCATCTGAATCAATTTTTTCAAGTTTCAAACTTCAACATGTTTTATGGATCTTCTATGTCATTGACTACATTAGACATAAAAAGCTAAATAAAACCCTGGTCTCTGTACCTACAGACTGAGGGGAACTGCCAGGCAAATGAACAGCGCTGCAAGTGAGAACTACACCATATGCTGTGGGGCCCGAGAGGAGGTGAAGGACGCCAGTGAAGAACCGGATGGCACACTGGGCCCTGTCACCAGCCTTCTGTCTTGCACAGGTTATGCAATTTCCCTGAGCTGCAAACGCGGGATAATCATGTCACATGCTTAATAGGATTACTGTGAGGACAACGACCTGAGATAACAAAAGGAAGCCTCTTATCACAGGGCTCAGCATATGGGCATTTGTCATTAATGGTCAACTACTCTTACTCTGTGTAATGCTTGTGTTTTACCAAAGTGCATTTGGGTTTTAGATGAATTTAAAGTTGGAAGGGTTGCAGAAGTCATGTAGTTCAATAACAGACACCCATATCAGTCAGAGTGCAATGAGGAAACAGAAAATCCACCAGCTATTTGAACAAAAACAATTTAATATAAAGAATTGCGAACTAGGTATAAAGTTGCTAACTTTGTAAACCGAAAAAGAGAAAACTCCAAGGTTCCAACTGCAGGAAACAGCTATCACTCCCAGGGCAGGAGGAACAAAAGGAAGAAGCTGGAATTATTAAAAACTTGGAAGCTTGGAGGAGGGGCCCCAGAGCCAAGCTCAGACCTGTGAGGAGAGAGAATTGCTCAGTCTTCTCGGAGCTCTGAGGAGGCACCCATGGGGCTGGTGTTAGGCCCTGAGGAGGAGGTGTTGGCTGGCTGGGGCTCGGGCTCATGTCCTGATGGGTGTGCAATGAACCTGTTTCTACATATGTTGGAGAAACTGCACCCTAGATTCAACTGCTGCCTTTGGAAGTCAGTACCACTGCTAAGACTGGAAAGAGAATGTTACCTGGCTTCCTGGTTCCAGTTCTTTCAAGAACTGGCTACATTTTGACCTGAGTTTCAAATCAGTCCTGTATCCTTAACATAAATCTTCTTTCTTATTGATGACGAGCAGAATCTCTATTACCGGGAAGGAAAAGTCTTAACTAATACAAATTTTGTGAATCAGAGAAGCAAAGTAACATCTTGCTTGAATGCAGTGTGCTCTTTACCACACCACCAACATCCTCATGAACATGCACTAAAAAATCTACACTGAATGTCATGAGCTCAGGGAATGCGGGCTAAAGTTTTGCTTATATAAATTCTGACACGATGCACAGATACTACTGTGTGTGCACTTTGCTAGGATTCATTGAAACAGATCCATAATCTGATAATTATTCTCAGTGCTTCTCTGAGTATGCCATTCACCTACAGCTATGCAGAATGGCCACAGCAATTTGGAAAGAATGACTCCTGACAACCTTTAATTCCACTTTGTACTTAAAGAGCTGGTCAAAGGATATCTCTAATTTCTGAAAAAGAATGTCGGCTCTCCTTAAAGTGAGTGAGTTAACAAAACGTTCATTTTGCATGCCAGGTTCAGTGGTGTGGTTCATTTCAGAAGACACTTTGATGCATCTAACAGGCTTGCCATCATGATCATCAACTCTCTCTGGCGCCCAAAATACCTAGGGAAGCCTGCTGTGTATGCAGTAGTGGTATAAGCCATGAATGTTCATCTGGAAATTGTTTTGAGTAAAAAAATAGTGGTATTTCCCTGTCCCATCAAGAACAATTATTTTGGATCTTGTATTCAGCAGGATTTAGGGTTCAACACAAAACTGGGAACTAAAAGAGATAATGGGAAGAAAAACCAGCAAACAATGTGAGTGGGAAAAAATGAGCAAATCAGAGCAGAATACTAGCAGAGCTTCTATTTTACTTCAGTTAGTGCTTTTCTGATAAAGACTTGCCTAAATTGCAGGGCAGGCATGAGGCAGGGATTGCAGATAGGGATGAGGGGAGAAATTGAGAAGAAGGTTTAAACTTGACTGAAAACAAACCGTTGGTCAGAACACCACCAAGATATGTTGACTGATTTTATCACCCTTATCTATTGTTTTGTGTGTGTGCATTTTATAGCTATAGCCTCACATATCAACTATCAGTTCTGAATATTTTACAGGTACTTCTAGTTCATGTGTTAAGAAATACACAGTTTACTATCATTTTATTTGTGTAGTACTGACTCATACAATATATCTAGGCTCTTCTGTGATTTAATTTTGCCTGGATATATCCTTATAACATCTCAGTTCATTTGTATAGACCGAAGTGTTTGCAATGAATTCCTTTTCCTTCTGTGTCCTAGTACATTTCACCTTATGACAAACATTTTTTTAAAATATAGAGGAAAGTACAATGATCACAGTGAAAAGCCTTTAGTTGGATATTGATGGAAGGCTCCTGCCATACTAGAAGTCTAAGATGTGTAAGATTAGAAGTTGTGCAAATAATATGGGGTGGAGGCAAAAAAATGTGTGGCATTTGTATAGGTTTATATCTGACCCTATGTTTCCAGAGCTTCTCTGAGGACTTCATAGGTACCCTTCTGCTTATCAATCCCAGGCCAGTTTGGTGCGTATACTTAAAGTTATGTTCTAAGAAGGTGGTTGCTTACAACTTGGGGTTAATAAAGCAGGACTCACAATGCTCCTTCATAGAGAGATGGAGCTGGGACTTAAGAGTGATGGGCCGAATCCACTGATTTAGAAAACAATAATGGACCAAAGAGACTAAAAACTGAAATGAGTAGCTCATTTCAATTGGGCATATACAATGTGCCAGGCACTGTTATAACTATTTCATATGTATCAGCTCATGTATTCCCCTCAGACACTCTATGAGGAGGTACTATTACTATGACTACTTCCCGATGAGGAAATTTAGGGTCAGAGAGGTAAGAAAGCTGCCTAAGTTCATGCAGTTAGTGAGAGCCAGACATTCTTCCAATCAAGGTGGTTCCGTCTAGAGCCCACCTTCCTCACTGTTCCTGCCCCAAGGCCTCTTCATAGCCCTGGACCGTCTCATGGGGACTCTTAGTGCCTTCACTGCTCATAAGTTCCCTCCAGTGTGCTGGAACAGATTTGTCAATGCTATCCTAGTTGTCTTCTATTTTGCAGAAGTTACCATAATGGAAATTAGATATTTGGGTAATTACTTGCTTAACCCATCTTTCTCCTGACAGCGTAAGAGCATAGGCCAGATTTGGAAAGTCACCACTACATCCCAGTCCCTAGGTCTGAATCCAGCAATTCCAAGGCATTCAAGAAATGCTTGTGGAAATAGAATATGAAGGCTGATTGACTATTGTATTAATTGCCTATTGCTGTGTAACAAATTATCCTAAAAGTTAATGGCTTTAAGCAACAAACACTTATTATCCCACAGTTTCTGTGGGCTAGGGCTTCAGGAGTGGCTGAGCTGCAGTGTTCTGCTCAGGGTCTCTCGTGAAGCTGCAGCCGAGGTGCTAGAGGGGGCTGCTGTCATGTGCGGGCCGGCTGGGGCTGGAGGATCTGTTTCCAAGATGGCTTACTCAGCACGGTAGGAGGCCCCAGTTCTGTGCCATGCAGACCACTCTATAGAATTGCTTCAGAGAGTATCTGCACAACATGGCAGCTAGTTTCCCCAGAGTAAGCAATCCGAGAGATAGAGAGAAATCAAGGAGGAAACCATGATACATTTTATGACCTATTCACATAGTGTCACTTCCAACATATTCTGTTCATTGGAAGCGAGTCACTTAGTCTAACCCACATTTAAAACAAAAGGAATCAGACTCTCCATCTTATAGAGGGACATCTTAAACAATTTGTGGACATATTTTAAAACCATTATACCTTCTAACCTTATTTTACATGGGCAATATTTCAGCAGGAATGGGGCTCCAGAAAGAGGATTTTCCTCTGCAGAGAACAAATACCGAGTAAGGACACACAGGCAGAGAAGCAAGGTTTGTTGAACAACAAGGATCCTGAGTTAGACTGCAGAGTAAGGATAGAGGAGTAACGGGGTGGGGAAGGGAAGCAGACGGAGAACTTCAAAAGGGTACTTGCAATGGTGGATAAAGGAAAGCAGTGGAATGACATGATCACAATACCCTGTTCCTTTCGGATGTTTATCTGGGAAGAGGGAGTCAAGCACTGGAGACTGAAATCCAAAATCCCTAGGAAACCATTACTTGGGCAGTAAGGTTGCTGGGACCTTAATTTGAACAGAACAGTAGGGGTAGAATGTAGGGGACAGATACTCTAGTGCTTGGTAATTAGTTAACTAAGAGAGGAATGCACAAGGAGTTGTCAAAGGTGACACCCTGCTTTGAGTCTAGGAGGATGGCATGTTATTAACCAAAAAGGGGCATAAAGAGCACCAGGGGACAGAGGAATGACAGAGGTGAAACTTGTAAGCAGTCCAGAAAGAATCACATGACATTCACTGTGTACCTTCGATGATGGTAGATTGGATTGGTTTGTCGACTCGGGTATGGCAGGACATCCAAGGACAGATGCCTGGCAGGCAATCAAAATGTGAGCCTAGATTTCGGAGGAGAGGTCAGGTTTACAGACCAGCCCTACTGTCCACACCAGTGGACAAACAGGCTATCAACAGCCTGCAGCCCACTGTGTTATCGGGAAATGTCAGGGAAGAGATTTCTGCTACTTACTGGCATAACATAAATTTTGCAGATACAAGTGCTTCACGTTAATGGTACGACTTGTCTTTTAGAACTCATTTTTCTTTGAAGGCTTATCCTGAAAGAAATGTGTTCAGGCAGTGATTTCAGTTCTGGCTAGTGAGTCACTGCATTAGATTTCTATTGCTGCTGTAAACAAAGTACCACAAACTTAGTGGCTAAACAATGGCAATTTATTCCCTGACAGTTCTGGAGTTGACAAGTCCAAAATCAGTTTCACAGGGCTGGTATCAAGGTGTCTGCAGCACTGCTTCCTTCTGGAGGCTTTGAGAAAAAAAATCTGTTTCTTTGTCTTCTCCAGCTTCCAGTAGTTACCTGTGTCCCTTGGCCTGTGACCCCCTCCCTCCATCTTCAGAGCACACCACTCCAGTCCTGCTTCTGTCTTCAGGTCGTCTTCTCATCTGCCTCTGCCTCCTCCAGAGTCCTTCCTACAAGGACTGATGTGCCTACAAGGGACCCACCTGGATAATCCAGAATAAACTTCCCATCTCAAGTTCCTTGATCCACCCACACACGCAAAGGCCCTTTGGCATGTACAGTAACTTCACGGGTTCTGGGGATTAGGAGATTGGCCTGTTTGGGGGGCTGCTATTCAGCCTACCAGTCACCACAATTCAATTGGATTGAAATAAACCCTCTGTGCTTCCAAGTCACTGTCCTCCGGCTGAATGCACCTAACCAATGCGAAGCCTTTAAACATCACTTCCCCGACCCTCTCAGCTTCATGAGGTTTTATGTGGGGTTTTTCCTCAGTGATGTCATCATCATCATTCTGAAAAGGCCTATAGTATCATCAGAGAGCTTCATGGTCTAAAAGGATCTCAGATTAGTACCAGTTGAATACTTATTTTTATCTGTCTTCAGGCTTGAAGATGCAAAGTGAAGCACTGCAATTACTTCTCAATTTCTCACCCAATTTGTCTTCCTTGCTTGCCACTGGTTCCCTGACAACTCACTCAACCCCTGGTTTCTCTTTTGTCAGCAAAGAGTATATACCTAGAAGATTTCCAGCTTGATGTATTCAAAGTGTCCAACATCCTAATTGTAGCAACAGACATAAGTTTCCAACTATGATTAGACTGGATAAAACCTGAAGTCTCTTCAGAACCTCAGCTCTATGATTCTTTTAAAGGTTTTCTCAAAATAATATTGATGCCAACTCCGAAGTTATATAAACTTGTATCATTTTCCACCAAAAATGACTGATTTTAAAGAAATGACTGAACTGCAAATCATTGTATTATTGCTCACTATTGGACTGAGGTTCCTAGAATTTTTCAAACCCATATCACATAGTTTGTAACTTTCAGTGATATGTATGATGTGGTAGAAAGAGCTGTGATTCAGAGTTGAACAAATTTGGATTCCAATTTTAGCAATGTAGCCAAGCTGTAGGAAAGTATGTTAATTTCTCCAAAACTTTACATTCTTATTTGAAAAATGAGAAGAGTAATACACTCATGAGGACTAGGGGGAATTACATGTGACAATAATGTAAAGTACCTAGCACTGCCTGGTACATAGTAGTCACTCAATAAACACTCATCCCAGACATTCAACTAGTGTTTGTCTTCTACTGTGTGCCAGGAACTGGGCTTGGCTGCAACCTTTTACTCCTTCCTGTTTATACTCACATCCTTTTAAAGAATAGAAGCAAAATGACCCTAATTTGACACTCAAGATCCTTGTCAAACTGGGTTAATGTTCATAATAAGAAAGAATGATTGGTAAATATATTAATGATTAGCAGATTTATAGTTACAATGTAAAGGATAATTATTCATTAACTTGAGTACAGCTCTATGTTTACCAATGGCTGCTATTTCATAAAATTATAAAATGTAAGGAAGAAAAGTAATGGTCACACATGCCTGGCATATTCAGGCAGGCAATAAAAACTATTATAATCAGTGAGTTCGTAGGTCAAAGATATGCTCATTGTTAAAATAGCTAAATATTAAGTTAAAAATTAATTAAAAAATTAAAACCTATTCTTTTTGTATAGTTATTATAAATAAATTTGTTACAATTTTCAGCAACACTGCTGTCAAATCTGCCT
Organism: Smutsia gigantea; assembly: GCA_032199065.1. Taxonomy (NCBI): domain Eukaryota; kingdom Metazoa; phylum Chordata; class Mammalia; order Pholidota; family Manidae; genus Smutsia; species Smutsia gigantea. The sequence goes on from JAVSCE010015779.1 coordinate 633,615, forward strand.
TCTTTCATTATTCATAACTGGAACAAATTAACCAAAAACAGATTTAAAAACATGAGTTTATTTTTATAGTTTGTTTTTCTTTATACTTTCTAAAATGTTCTATAGAGGGAGAGAAAGGTTTTGTTGTTATGCATCAAAAGTAGGTTGTTGCTCTACCTTGGGCCTAAACAGCAAATGCATTTGAAGTAATCATGCCCTCCAATACAACAAATATATGCTGTTTTGGTACTTCTCAAGTTCAACTCTCTTTCCTTAGATTCCATCTTTGAGGTATCTTATCTGGAATGCCCAACATAGGTTACAAATTGTGATACAAAATTCAACTTTCCATCTACCATGTCTTTGGGGTTTTTTTTCTATATTTATGAAATCATTTATCCCTAATCTAATACCACAGCTACATCTATTTTAGAAAAAAAAAATTAAAAAGTGGTCCATTAAGTATTTTAGGTTCCGGATAACCAATTCTATCTGACCTTGCTTAGCTGGAATACAGGCCAAATTTCACTCACTGGTTGAATAAAAGAGACCAGAGCACACTAAGAAGTCTCCTTATGTAGCAAACTACACTGAATGTGTATCAACGGACATGGAACCACAGGCGTGGAGGCCGAGTCTCCCTGAAGCTACGGTGGTTAGAATTCGTTTAACTTGAGTGTTCATTTATTATCCTTCGGGAATCGTCATGGCTTTCAAAACCTAAATGAAATTTCAGCCCATGATACTAATGGGGCAGTTTGATTAGTAAAGAAATTCTGGATACATAAAATTCAAAGCCAGGAGTTTGACGGGTTAACTGCAGAAAGAATTTAAACTCATTGAAACATTAGTGCAAGCCAAGTGACTCTGTAAGCCTTAAATTCATCTCAGTTCAGAAGAGAACACTAGGAATATTTTGCGACTTCTATTGTCAAGACTAAAAGGCTTTTTAAACCCAGATCCTAGCCCGCCAGGGACTTCTTGGGTACATATCTAGCACGGCTATTAATTTGTTGTGTATCTTCTCACAGAGATGCTGTCAATATAAAGCGCTGTAAATGTGGCTTAGCTGCTCCCATCAGGCTTTGGAACTGGCCCAGGATAAGAATGGGGAGGAGGCATCATTTATCCAAACATTTTACTTTCCAATAACTTGAATAGCATGCATCTTGGTTTACATTTTCCTACTTGTTTTCCTTAAATTAAAAAAAAAAGTGTCATCAACATTATGAATGAAACTTTTTATATTGTATTCCTTAATAAAAATTCAGAAATCCAGTCATTTCTGTAACCATCCCAATGTTCTTCTACTCTTTGCATATTCTGGAGCTTTGAACACAGAGGTTTATTATTGTAAATTGTTATTTTTTTAGTATTACACATTTTCCTTCTCAAGAATTATTAAATTTTCATGCTGTTTTGTAATGTTTAAGATAATGACATGAACAGTTCTATATTAATGTGGCATTAATCTTCCTTATTAACCTTTTATTAGATAATTTACTCATTCTTAGGTTTTTTGCTTTGATTCATCTTTTTTAGTCTTGAGGTCTTTGTTTCCAGAAGCTTGATAATAAAATTATCATTTTAATTTAATATATTTTATCTTAAATATTTTATTTTTTCTCATTTGACTTTCAGTGTTGTATAGAAGACTTTTGAAGGCAAGCCGATTTTTTTCCTTTATAAGTAATCCTTCTCCACCATAAAACCTGACCCTGTAGGAAACTGTCTTTGCTTTTGAGATTCAATTATTTAACCAGGATATGTGTAAGTGCCAGCCTCATTTGAACAATTTTGCTTGCTCCATGATAAACACCCTTGACCTTCAGATTCAGATATTCAGCTCAGGAACGTATTTTTCTATTGTGTGCAACTTTTACTTCAATTTTATGGGCTTCTTTTCATTTCATCTGTCTTTTCAATCTTTTCCTATACACAACCAACTCAGTTTTATTCAGTAGCCATTCTACTCCCTACTGATTATAATGTAGTTTAAATTTTTAATTATAGTAATGTTAGTTTCTTCATATCTCTTCACTGTCTAGTTCCCTTTCCTTTCAGCCTGAGACTATCCCATATTTCTTCTTTGTCTCAGAGGCTGTTTAATTGAATTTTACTGTGAGCACAAAGCAGATGGTATCTGAACTTTATTTTTTTGTTTTAATGTAGTATTTTTCAGATGGATGCTCTTTCTCTGTTTTTTTATTACAATGTTTTATCTCTGTTTACTTTTCAGAATGTTTTGATAGGTGCTGTATGGCTTATCCATCCTTGAACATGAAGATTGAATTAGGCCCCATATTAGGTCTAGAACAGGTGGGCAGATTCTATGTGGATTCTCATCCTATACCTAAGCCCTGTTAGGATATTCTCTGCCATGTTTACAGTGGAGGGCCATCTGGTATGTTTCCAGGATGTCAGTAATTTCCCCCAGCTCACTGGGACTGGGGAAAGATTTAGGACTGTAAGCAGGTCCAGAAGAACCAGTTCATCTCTGAACCATTTCTTGCCTGTTTTTGGTGAGGAAGTGGGATAAGAAGCCACCTTTCACTCTCTCTTCATTGGTTTTATCCACCTTTTGTTCCCTATGCTCCAGGTGTCTGTGTCTATGTCTTGGAAGAGCTGCCTCGGGTCTCTCCTTTAGCGGGGTCACCCTTACCCTCAGCCTCCCCAGAGCGCTGCTCACCACGCTTCCCCTGCGGAGCAGGGGCGTCCCTGCCCGTGAGGGCTCAGCGGCTCTCCGTCCCGCCTGTGTTCCCAAGCCTTCCCTTCTCCACTCAGGAGTAGGAGCGAGTTCTAAGGAGTTAGGAAACATTTTTAAAATTTTTGTTAATTGCCTTCCTACAATGTTACATAGGAAGACCCTTCCCAGGAATACAAAAAAAAAAATCATAGAAAAAATTCCTAGAAATACCACTTTTGTAAAATGACAGCGTGATAATCAAACTAATAACTGATGACCACATTGCCTAGGGAAATCCAGCATTCTTATTCTGCAGCAGCAAATTTCAAGGGGAATACCATTTATGGTAATAGTCATTGTTATAAGTCAATGGGTAGCCTCCCTTCCCTTAAAGGAAAAGCTACCAACGTAAATGTTGAAAACAGATGATTAGCACCCAGATAGGAAGCTTGAGTAATTCTCAGAGCATGGCTTAAAAATGATCAAAGTGGGGACAGTGTTAAAATTCTAATCATGTTCTGAAACCGCTTCTAGTTAGGTCATAACTATGTATTCCTGAGACATAGACAGAATTGTCCTCCTAAGCCTTTTCATCAAACCTCTGGTTTCTGCCCTTCACCACATCTTTTATTGGTCCTTCTGAGGACCCCAGGGCCAGGCCAAGAGGCTTCTTAATATCACTATTCCATAAATTCTTTAGATTAACCTTTGATGTTCCAAAAAAGGCCTGAGTATGTGAATCTCCAACTCTTAATTAATTGTCAAGGCATAGTAGGGCTTCTAAATGCAACATATGTTTAGAAAACAAAAGGCTTAGTAAACAGACTATATAAGGAAGTCCTACAAATCAATGAGAAAAAGACAAACAGCCATACAGAATAATAGGTGGAAGATATAAGCAGAAATTTTACAGAAGAAGAAACGCACATGGCCAGTGAGAATATGAAGAGCTGCTCGACCTTATTAGTACTCAGAGAAATATAAATTATGCTAACTGAAATAAGCCAGATGGAGAAAGACAAATACTATATGATTCACTTATTTGTGGCATCTAAAAACAAAACAAAACAAAATGAACAAAATGGCAGGATATTTCATAGACACTGAGAAGTGGCTGATGGTCACCATGGGGGAGGATTGGGTGGGTAGGTGGGGAGGGTGAGGGGGATAAAAGGACACAGAAATTCTCAATCATAATACAAGTTGGTCACGGGATGGTAGTACAGCATGGAAGATATAGCCAATGATTCTGTAACATCTTTTTCTTTTTAATTTTTTATTAAGGTATTATTGATATACACTCTTATGAAGGTTTCACATGAAAAAACAATGTGGTTACTACATTTACCCATATTATCAAGTCCCCACCCATACCCCAATGCAGTCACTGTGCATCGGTACAGTACAATGCCACAGAATGATTCTGTAATGTCTTCTTATGTTAACACATAGTTACTCCACTATTGGGGAGTAAGGATTTAATAATGTGGGTAACTATTAAACCACTGTGTTGTATACTGGAAAACCAAACTTAGATTATATATCAACTATACTTCAATAAAAAAAAACCAGTCAGAAGAATCATAAAATCAAATGAACCATTTCATAACCACAAAATTGGCAGAACTTAAGAAGTTTGCTAAATCAAGTGCTGGTGGGGAAAGGGAATCAGAATCACTGATGGGTGGAGTGCCAATTGAGATAATTACCTTGGAAAGTGATTTGTTGATATTAAACATAGCTGAAAATGCCCATCTCCTATGACCCTCAATTCCACTTCTGTGTTTATATCCTAGTGAAACTTCTACACATGTGCAACAGGGAGACATGCCAAAGAATGTTCTTTGAGGCATTGTTTTTAGTAACAAAAACTTGGAAACAACTCAAATGTTCATCTGTAAGAGAACAGGGATTAATAAATTGTGATGTATCAATAATGATGGAATGTTGTGCAACAGCTAAAATAAATGAGGAATATCTTCTTATGTCCTCATGGACAGATCTTAAAAACACGGTTGAATGAGAAAAAGCAAGTTACTTTTTGATACCACTGTTTAAATTTAAAATGGTAAGCATGGTAATGCTATACAACATTATGAATATATGTAGACATACACACATGGTAAAAGTTTAAAAATATGGACTAGACATGCTCTGTATTTAGGATGGGTTGCTTCTGGGATTGAAGAGAGGTAAATATGTTTGAGGATGGGAACAGAGGAGGTGTCAACTTTCTCTGTGATGTGTGTGTTTATTTCTTTAAGCAAAAAGGCTCTTGAGGTAACTATTGCAAAATACTGTCCAATTTGAGTGGTGAGTGCATCAGTATTTGTTGTCGTATTCTCTATAAATGTTAGTTGTTTTTTTCATTAACAATTTCCCAGACATCATTTACCCTCCAGCTCACTGGTCTCCTGGAAATAAATCCTTTGGGAGCCTGTGGGTACCAGAGCACCTGAAAGATGAGCGGGGGCTTCCCTCTCTCCTCTATACCTTGGGATCTGTCTGGTTGGACCTTGATTTGATCTAGGCAAGCCTTTTCTGGCAAGACTGTGCTCAGTTGTACATATGCTAAATATCCTTACAAAGCAGTATCAATCCAGTCTAGGGGAGAAACTGTTTTAGGATTTTGATTCATTTGTGATTTATTATTTTTAAAATATTTTAGGATACATGTTAAAAAACTATCTAAATATGAAACAACATAAATGAGACATTTCTGTACTCAGACATTATTCCTACTTGTCTCATCTGCAACTTTAGCTGTTCTCAGGAGTATATAATTCTCTGAGAAGTAGACTGTGATCTATTTTTTTAAAAACACAACATTGGAGGTAGGCACCTATTTCTCTGACTTAACAGATTTAATAATCATCCTTTTCCATAGCTAAAGCAAGAAATAAAATCCAGAAGTTGCACACCTCTTTGGACCTCACCAGAATTATGTGGAGTGCCTTGAAATGTTTTAAAGGCAATTCTGCCTTGCCTCGGGCTGGAGTGAGGGCTGAAAGTGGAGGGAGCAGATCAGTACGGGAGCCACCCCCGCTCCGCCTCAAGTGCTGTGGTGATTAGAGGAAATGGCTTATCCGTTCCTTTCACAGTCTGGAAAAGAAACCATTTGTGGAATCAATGAATGCTTGGCAGAGCCCCCTGTCAACTTTAGTTCTGAGACAGATATCTTCATTATTACCAGATACATGAATCAGAAAGAACTTGAATTTCCAAAATTCAGAGCCTCTCTGCAGGTAAATGCATCACACTTGTTATTATTATACACGGTTAGTATTATATGCAAGGGGAAGCTAGTCATTCACTTGTCTTATAGAGAAACAGATGCTAGTTTTACTTTTATTATCTGGAAAGCTTACTAGGCTCCTTCTGAGAAAACTGCAAATCTATCATGACTAACTTGCCAAGACCAGTAGAAAGAATGGAATGCAGATACAATTAAGTACTCCGGCAGTGACGTGTGCAGTCACTTCAGCTGGAGGAATCCTTTGGGATGTTCGCACAGCTCATGTGAAGCCAAGGAGAGAACTTTCTCCTGATGAGTTCTGTATGGGGAGTACTGACAAAGAGCACATGGAAAATGCTTGTACCAGTGCGAAACAGCCCGAGCAGAGCTGGCATAACACCCCCTTTCATCCTGCAAGTTATTTCTGGGTTAGAATGTTTAAATAAGAACAAGACGGATAATTCCTCACAATTTCAGAGCTGGAACAGAGAACTTTTTAGCTGAGGCAGCGTGGAACTGTAGAGGCAGTCACCTTCCAAGGAAGAAGTCTTCAAACAGGGAGGTTTGGCTCAGAAAGTAGTGGCTGGGCAGCTGGAAGCTAAAGACTCACACCTTTTCACCAGGAAAATCTGTTTATAAGTCCTTGAAATTTTTGGATCCTTGAGGTCTGGCCTTACTAGGGAACTGCAGTGTATAAACAAGCCATACTGGGCTTAAGCTTTTTTTTTCTGAAGCAATTCAAATAGACACCAAGATAATTATTGGGGCTTTCGGGGCTACATAAATAACAGCTCACTTCCCCCTCTGGGCTCAGACCTCATTGAGAAATATATCACTGATAATGAGATGGGCAAAGACCAAAATGCCAACTTTCACTGAGAAAGCTGAGTTGGAGCATAGTTATGGATGTGCAACCACTAACATTTCTTTCTGGGAATGCAAACCTCCCGCCCGGCTGCAGAGCGGGGACAGCTGCAGGCCTCCTGTGGGGCCAGCCACTCACCACATGTTTGCGGAGGCAAGCGGCTCCAGGCCCCGGCCCAGCTCACTTGGCAGGTCAGGGAGGAGGAAGAGAAAGAGGAAGGGAGGAGGGAGACGGAGGCCCGAGTGTTTCATACTTTCCTTGCTTAGGGGAATGTGTCCCTCCACAGATATACAAAAAGGTGTATTATCTGTGATTAAAATACTCCATTCTGTGCAATGTGACAGATCTGTTCATTTCAATTCACATCCTACAGTGAGGCCTGCTAACCCCAGTAGAAATACACACTTCAGCATTTGCTAGGAGAACTCACACCTCACCTCTGGCAAGTGATGAATGAGTAGTTGTCGAGAATCAACAACGGCAGTACAACCTTCTTATTACAGATGTGGAATCAAGGGCTTTAAGACCCGCTGCCTTAGGGTCACAGTGAGTTAACTGCAGAGCTGGGACTAAAAGCCAGGGCCCCTTCTCAGTGGGCCAGTGGCCTCCTTGTATAAGCCATATGTACTTCAGTGCTGGAATAGTATTAGTTAGCCTTTTTCTTTCTTTTTTGTTGCTTATGACACAACAAGCACTTTTCCAAGCACATCTGTCATCCCATTTAATCCTCACAATCACAGTGAGATTGGTGATATTATTAGTCCCACTCAAAAGATGAGAAAATTGATGCCGAAAGGCCTGACCCAAGGTCACTCAGTGAGTGAGTGGTAAAGCAAGGGCTCCAACTCAGACACAGGAGTCCAGAGTCCAGCCTGCTTCACAGCGTCAGGGCTGGACACGTCTTTCTGAGAAGAGTGCCCGACCTCCTGCTCCACCGCAAGGGAAACGGGTCTAAGAACAGTGGGAGTGGGACTGCACCTACTTTGTAAATGTAGCTCTTCTCACCCACAGACTCCTCCTCTCGGCGGGTTTGTTGGCGCCTCCCAGAAGAAATGGGACAAAATCCGTCTCTAACTCTTCCTAGTATGCAATGATCAGCTGCCCAGGGTAAGCGCTCAGCACGCAACACACCCGAGTCTCGGACATCTCACACTATTGATGATGACATCAGACCATTTGGTTGGTTCAGTTAACACACTGTACTTTCACTCACTGAGATGATTTTCAATTAAAAACTTACTAACAAAGTATAGAGGTAAGGAAGACAAATGCCAAATATGTCATTAATGACATGAATAATTACATGAAGAAATCTTAAAGGCTATCTAAAGCATTTTGATCTCTCTGTAATGAACAATTAGTCCTACTGAATTCTAATTACTTACAGAAATGCTTGATCTCTGAAATACTAGAGTGGGAAATAAATTGAATATTTTCATTAAATAACATTACTGCAGCTTTAATAGTGAGCTACAGTGGGGTCTTCAAAATTTCTGGTGTGTCTATGCAATATCAATGAAATGGACACTGTAGTTAATGCATATAGAGTGTCAGGACATGTCGAGCCTCATCCTCTGCCTACTCCCCTCATCCACACACATGCAAAAGCAGTTTGGGGTGGTAAAGCACGGTTACCTACAGAGAATTAAAAGAAAGAAGGCAAGGACAAGGGATCTTGAACCACTGACTCTTGCTTACCACCATCCCAGAGGACCATGGGGGGGAGATTCACCAACACAGAACAAGAAAATTAGTCTGCAAAACGGACAGGTTTTTATTAGGCTGAGACTTTGGCCCCAAGACCTAATATTGAACTTGGTTGCTTGAGGGCAGGTCACAGGAAGGGTCCTTTTCCCTGAGTCTAGATAGGTTCAAGTCGTCTGGAACTAAGCAGGCTGAAGCTTCATCTTTTTCTCCAAAGCTTAAGGCCCTAGTTCAAATTTTACCATTTCCATGTGGTGTTTGGCTTGCCAATTTTATTTGGCTTCAACAGTGTTTAAACTTTTAACTAATTCTAAAATCAAGAGATTTTTTACATGAAATAATTCGATTTCTAGCACTCTTAAAAAATTAGCAGACTTGACTGACCGGGCCTACACTCCCCTAGGAGTCCGGACATGCACTGCGGTTGCCCCTTTAGTGAGTTATGGACTCTCCAGTTTATGGAGTTCCCCAGCCTGGCTTGTCCACCTCCCACATATACTCATTACCCAGCTCTGCAGTAATTGACTTTGTACCACCTGTCTGGTCTGGATTGCTGAAAACTACTGGGAAACAAGTCCCAGCAAAGCAGCAGGTGCATTCCCACCCCAACCCTGGCAGTCTGTCCTCGCCAAGTTTGTGGCTTTGAGCAGCCCCGTCCCTCCTTTGAGGAGGGGGTGAGTTACGCCGTGGCTGCAGCCTCATAGGAGTGGGAGGAGGAGGGCTGATCCTGCCAGAGGCCGACATGCCGCCTAGGATAGGTATGTCACCAACTGTCTCCATCCTTGACGACCTAACGCCAAATCATCCTTCAGTCTTGTCAGTTCTGCCCCAAACATGGGCAGTTCTACGAAATGACCTGATAATTTATTTCACATTGTCTTGTTACAGTAATTCCTTCTTGTATTAAAGGTTGGTCTACAAAGGAACAAATAAATGGATAAAATCCTTTGGACCAAATTCCTGTGCTGCAGAACAGCTCGCACGCTAAAGAGACCCGGGTCACCGTCTCAGCTCTGTCGCCAAGCACTGAATGACTCAGCACAGCCACTTCCCTTCTCCAGGCCTCAATTTTCACATCAGTAAAGAGAAGATGTGAACTAGAGGATCCTTCAGATATTCTGCAACTCTTAACCTTTTGAGAGGCATAGAATTATAGAAGCTATCCCTAAATTTAAGACAGGCCAGTACCACTCAGTACTCACATGTAAGTAAATATAAGTAGAGTAGTATGAGTTTTCCCCTGGGTTTCTGTATACAAAAACCTCTTATTCAATTTGATTACTTAAATTAAAAAACATATAAACCAAGATATAACAGTAAATGATACACAACTGACCCTTGAACAACATGGGTTAGGACTGCATGGGCTGTTTTGCAAGAAATATATTGGAAAACTTTTTGGAGATTTGTGACAATTTGAAAAAACATTTTCTTTTCATTGGCTTACTTTACTGTAATAATAAAGTATATATTACATATTACACACAAAATATGTGTTAATTGACTATGTTACTGGTATGGCTTCTGGTTAATAGTAGGCCATTAGTAGTTAAGTTTTGGGGGAGTCAAAAGTTATACATGGATTTTTGACTGTGTAGAGGGTCAGCATCCCTAAACCGTGCATTGTTCAAGGGTCAACGGTGTACTTTAATTATTTTAACTTAACACACATAAATATTTATCTCCCAGTTTTGCACAGGACCAAAACCTTTTCTTTGATTTTTGGGTCTGTGGATTGCAGTTGCCCATTAGGAACTCTCCACAATTTCCAGTTTTGATTTGTTTAAAGGGGAATAAGAGCTTAGAAAACTCTGATAAACAATGTGGTTTAAAAAACCCTCCTAGAGTTTTATAATTATGTACCATTTTCTGATCATCCTCTCATCTACATCTAATTTGTGACAGCATTTTTAGTTGCTTACCTTTATAAGATCCCCAAAGAATTCAACTCATTTTTCACAAGAATAAACACTGTTTTTGCCTTTGAATTTCATTAGTGTAGTTGATATTTCATTACATTACAAAATTGCAATATTGTGTACAACTGGCATGAGGTTGTGGAATAAATACAGTGATGCTTGGTAAGTATAGAACTCAAGCAGAATGTGTGAATATACTAGAGTAGCATGCTGAAGCACTAGTTAATCTGCTCCATTAGTAAAAAGTCAGTTAAATGGAAGTTCACCAATAAGACTGCCCACTGTATGCTTTATCAATTCAGGTATTTGCAAATAACTGAAACTAATTCTAACTAACTTATTAGAAGGATCTGAGATGACACTTCAAAGTGAAGGAAAAGCTAAATAACCAACTTCCAGAAAGATGGGGAACCAGGGAAGCCCTGGGTATCTTGGGCGCAGGTATTAATGGACAGGGTGTATCACTGGATGTACTGGCTTCAACTACTTCTTCATCTTTGTGTCTCTGCTCAGTACCCCATTCTCCATGAGAGGGACTCTGGCCTCTCTACCACATGGACTCTTCTCAACCCAGGAACAGCAGACACTGAACAGGACCCTGCCCCAGGACGGTATGCAATGGGGAGGGGTGTGCCCCAAAGGCAACCTGAGGGGCTGTTAGCAGAGGAGGGGGAGTGTGCATGGTGAACACAGGTCTACTAAGTGTGGGCAGGAAACAACATTAGCCATGGAGAGATTTGGAGCCCTAGAAGTCAGTTCTGATTCTGTCTAGAAGAAGATGAAGTGTGTTCAGAACACAAGGAAACCTTTAGGTGCTTTCTGTTGTTTTATGCTTTGACATTATTTTCCCAGCAGCTCTGAAGGCTTCTACCTTCTAAAGCTCTGAGTGAAATGTGCCAGTTTGCTCAGCCACCTGCGTGGTTCCAGCTGAAGGCAGGTGTGGGGGTCTGGGGCTGCGATCCGGCTCGTCACTCATCAGGTGCATGATCTTGGATGAGCCATTGCTTCTACAGACCCCAGATCCTCCCTATATGCGATGAAGCCAACTTCGAGATGTAATGTCTTGTCATTTCTGTATCCAGACACATGCCCTCCCTTCATACATTTCACTGTAATTGAGTAAAGTGGATATATCACTATATTGTTTGTTGGAATTGTATTGCATGCCAGTAAAAATTCAAGTGAAAGTTGTACTTTAATTTGAGTGGGACTGAATGGGACTGTATGTGTAAATATGAATCTTAGAGATAAATGAAAATACCAATGAAAAGTGGTAAAGCTCATTTGCACTATAGACTATTCCAGACTAGCTGGAATAGTGGCCAGCTCTGTGCCAGACTCCTTATCCCAAGTTGCTTTTCTGTTCTTTTGTAAAGATACATACAGAAAAGATTTCCACTTGCGCCATCCCTTTTTAATAGTTCCCCCACCCCCACCTCCACAGTGACGCCTTCTCTTCTCATTCTGTTTTATGTGTTTGCTTGTTTTTTTTTCAGTACTGCTGGGTTTGCTTTGCTTCCTTTCCCTGACTTGTTGAATAGGATTCTCAAGGGGGTTTCCTGGCGTGTTCTAAGGGCAGGAGATATTTTTGGTTTCTTTCAGAAAAACCCCTCTAAGATGGCCACCGAGGATCTTATGCCCGCTCAATTGATACCCCCAAGAACTTAGACCCTACCCCGGTAAAGAGGAGCAAACTCTGAATGAAGTCAAAATTTCTACTACCTGACAGGATGGGAGTGTCACGTTGAAATTAAATTAAGTCATAGAAATATTTGTGCATTTGAGTTTATGGACTGAGAGATTTATTTCACAGAGATTTGAACTTTATTCAGTAGATGATAGGGAGCTGAGCAAGGCAAGTGACAAGTGAAATATTTATTTTAGAAAGTCACTTTGGCAGCAGTGTGAAAACTGAATAGAAAGGGAGAGGGCTTGAGGAGGTGGCATCGATCAGGAGGTTGACTCAAGAGGCTGAGTTGAAGGGAATGTAGGGGAGGAAAGTTGACTCACCCTCTGTGTGTCCACCAAACCCGTTTTCTTCCCATAGGGACATTCAGCTAGTCTATATTTCCCAGCCTCCCTTAGGAGGCAGGGTGATGTCACCGGGGGAGTGTGGGCAGAAGTGAGGGGTGTCATGTGCAACCTCCCATTTGAACCTCCCTGTGACCTCTCTTCCTAGTCTACCAGGCTGACGCAGGCGCCAGGGTGACCTGGCGACCATGTGTTTATAGAGGAGCTCTCACGGGGCTGGGTCCCTGAATGACTGCCTGGAGTGCCTGCAAACACACACCACTCAACACGACAGCATTGCCAAAATTTCCAAGTTCATCTGTTAGTGCAGCTGGGGTCACCTTCACCAATGTAATCCTCGGACCTCTCTGGTTAGAGCAGGCCTCACTCCTTTGCATGCACTGCTTTGTAGCCGCTCTGCCCCATTCACACCCTCATTATAGGAAAAACAGAAAAGCAGAAAGAAGAAAACACATGCTAAATATCATCTCATTCTCTAGGGATAAGCACTCGGTAATCTGGTGTATTTCCTCTCACTCTTTTTTTTTTCTATAGCAAAAAAATGACTAAACTAAGTCTGTTCAGATCTTAAATTTCTCATTTGGTGACTTATTTATTCATGGGGCATGTACTGTGTGTCTGTGTGTCAGCACTGTGCTCAGTGTTAGGGATAAAGGATATGTATGACACAGTTCCTGTCCTCAACCCGGAGGGAAGAGATGCCAAAGCACAGAATGACTAAGACAATGACACAGAAAATGTGTCAGCAGAGTGTTAGAGAAGGGAATTAAGGAAGCAAAAGAACAGTCCCTAACATATTTTTAAAAATCTTTATTGAATGCTTGCTATGTGCCAGGGACTGTTCTGATCACCTTTCATATATAAACTAATCTACTCCTCATGACATGAGATATACAGCACAGTATCTCAATGTTTAGGTGAGGAAACTAACCCACAGAAAAGTAACTTGCCCTTTGTCCAGGGTCTCACTGATACTTAGTACGGAGGGGCTTCAACTGTGTGTGTGTTTGTGTGTGTATATTCAGAGTTGGTTTCCTAGAAGTTTCAAATGGGGGTAGAGGTAGGAAAGGACGGACTTATATGTGAGAAACTATACGTTGGTCAATGATTACCTGTTAAAGTTGAGATATAACATATGGCCCATGTGTTCTAACATCTCTGGATCTCACTATATTCCTACTGAACTTGGGATGTAGGAACCTGATGTGAGGATGTGTTTAGGCTCATTTGAGGAAGTGAGGCTCTAAAGGGAGTCTGACTCTGCTTACAAATTCGGCATAGAAGGAAAGCTGTTCATTGGGTATATGACTTCTGAAATCATATTGACTCTGCTAGCCAGTAAATGTGGTCCAAGTGGTGTCCTAGAGTCTGAGATTTGTTGACCTCTTCTCCTTGGAGGGTGGAGCTGGTGGAGAGGAGAAACAGAGTGAGAAGAGACAAGGACCTCCTTCTTCACAATGATGACAGCTCAAAACTCTATTGCACCCAGAGGTGACAGGAATGTTTCATAGACCCAAAGCCTGAATCTTGAGTAAGGAATAAGGTGTCTGGGATCTTTCACTGGTGAGTTGGAGGAAGTGGTAATATTGGAAAGGGGGTGGGTTTTCAACATAGACCTGTGAATGAACTTGGCCTGATGCCACCCTTCAGTAAGCTGTAAGGCCGCCTCTCAGTCTTCCCATCTCCATCTAGAACGCACGGAGACAAACGGGTGTGGAGAAGCACATACACCAAGACACTCTTTCCTTTCTTTCCTTTCTCATTGCAAGTTTCACTCTTCACTTCCTTCATGATTTTCTAATTAAATCTAAGCTCTCTCCACCAGCAGTCCTCTCCCGTTTGCCTGACATTCTCGCTCTTTCTGTAGGACACCAGGAAAGGGCCTGCTTTCTCTTTCTGCCCCAAGAATCCTTTATTATACAGTCCTAGGATTGTTCTTTTCCCCACACAGACAGGGGTTTCACACATACCAATAACTCAATGGCTGTGATAGACAGCATAAGGACCCCCCAAAAATCACTTCGTGATCCCAGGAGCTGTGAATGTTACCTTACGTGGTAAAAGGGACTTGACATAGGTGATTAAGTTAAGGATCTTAAGGGGGGATATCTTCCTGAATTACCTGGGGGCCCAATGTGATCTCACAGGTCCTTAAAAGCAGAAGAGGGAGGCAAATGAGAGAGGTGAAGGGAGGCTTGATGACAGAAGAGAAGGTCAGGGTGGGGAGGACTCAACTCACCACTGCTGGCTTCGAAGGTGGAAAGAGGGGTGCAGGCAGTCTCTAGAAGCCAGAAAAGACAGAAATAGAGGTCCTACCCTAGAGAAGAATATAGCCCTGCTGACATCAATATTTTAGCCCAGTGAGAACCATGTTAGATTTCTGATCTTCAAAATTGTAAGATAATAAATTTGTGTTGTGTTAAGTCACTAAGTTTGCAGTAAATTGTTGACAGCAGTTTTAGAAAAGCAATACAGTGGCATTTGCAATCGTCTCTCTTTAAGGGCAAACAAATTTAGTGAGCCATAGCTCTAATAAATCTTCTGTAGTATTTACCTCTTCTTGTGTCTTCATCCTTGGCCAATTTCCTCATTTAGGTCGACCTGTGTTATCCCAAGTGTGTTATGACTCTTGCTTTCAAGTCTTTTTTTTCGGATTGCTGGCTTTCTGTGCTTGGGAGACCACTTCTTCCTGCAGCTGGAAGAAAGGCCACTGACGGAGACCATGATGTGATTGTACATCACGAGTGTATTTCTTACGTGTTTTGAAGGCACCAACAGAATAAAAGGAGATTTGGCCTTTATAGCTTTGTTAGAGTGCTCACAGTAATTCCCCTCTAAGACACATGAGTGAGATAGGAATGGTATCTCACTCACCCTCCACTTCTTTCAGAAATTCATATTTTCACTTTTTACTGCTTACTGTAGATCTTACAATGAAACCAGGCATTGCATCTGCCCTGCTTGGGGAAAGAGGCCAGAACAGCAATGGGTTATTAAAACAGGCAGAATTTGGGCTATAAAGAATCTCTAAGAAGCTGTAATCAATAGCCTATAGGAATCTGGGAGGGTATCCTGGGTTCTTCATGTAAACAGGGCTGGCCTGGAGTCTGTTGCTCCAAGATTAAGCAAGACTGTAGACTTCCAGTTTTACTTTAAGACTAAATAATGTCACCTGGTCATACTTTCTACATTCTTACTGGATTTCTCCTGGTCTAGTGTTTCCCAAAGGGTGGGATGGATACACATCCCACCTACTGATACATAAGGTTGTTTCAAGTGGTTCACGGACAGAGCATTAGTAACAGAAGGCAAAGACTAGGTTATTCCCTCCTGAGTTGTCTTTCAATCCCTCTTTGTGCATCAAAGTGGAAGCCCCCGCACCATGTGCCTTCAACACTTTCTAACCTGAGCAAATCTGCCTTTTACTAAAGGAAAGCAGGCCTCAGTCAGGCAAGAACTGTTGTAACAGATTTATTGAGGTACGACTGACATAAAACAAATGGTGTATTTAAAGAGTATCATTTGAAATGATTTGACATATGCATACACCCAGAGAACACTACTGCAATCAAGTTATTGAATATTTCCATCACCCCCAGAAGTTTCCTCGAGATGGCTGTGATCCCCCCTCCCATGCCTCCTTATCTCCACTCCATCCCTGGGTAACTACTGGCCTTCTTTCGGACACTATTGATTAGTTTGCCTTATTTGAGAAGTTTAGATATATATAAATGGAATAATAGTGTTTCTTGTCTTTTTTTTTTCAGTCTGGCTGCTTTCATTTCATTCATTTATTTTGAGATTCATCCACATCATTGTTTGTGCCAATAGTTTATTCCTTTTTGTACTGGGTAGTATTCCATTATACAAATATGCTGCTACAATTTGTGTTTCTGTTCACCTGTTGATGGACATTTGAGTCGCTTGCAGTTTTTGGCTATTACAAATAAAGCTACTATGAATGCTTATGTTCAAGTCTTTGTATGGATATATGCTTTCATTTCTCTTAGGTAAATATCCAGGAGTGGCTAATCACATGGTAGATGTGTGTCTAATTTTTCTGCCAAATCATTTTTCTAAGTGGCTGTACCATTTACGTTCATACTAGAAAAATATGAGCGTGCCCATTCTTGTCATATCTTCCTAACACTTCTTATAGTCAGTCTTTTTAATTTTAGACATTCTAGCAGGCATGTAGTAAAATCACACTGTGGTTTTAAATTGTATTTTCCTAGTGACTAACAACATTGAGCATATTTTAGTATGTTTTATTTGCCATCTGTTTATCTTCTTTGGTGAGGTGTCTGTTCAAATCTTGAGAATTTAAACAATTTGATTTTCTTCTTTTCATTGAGTTTTCAGAGTTCTTTATTTATCCCTAATTAAAGTACATTATTAGATATATAATTTGGAAATATTTTCTCCCTGTCTGTGGCTTGTCTTCTCATTCTATCAGTGTTTTTTAAAAGCAAAAGTTTTAAATTTTGACAAAGTCCATTTTATCAATTGTTTTTCTTTTATGCATTGTAATTTTTGTGTCTTACTAAGAAATTTTTGCCTAAGCGAAGGTCACAAAGATTTTTTCCTAGAAGTTTTGTTTTGTTTTACATCTAGGTCTAGAATCTATCTTGAGTTAATTTTTGTTTATGGTGTAAGGTATGAGTTGAAGTTTTTTTTTTTTTGATATACAACTGATCCAGTACCATTATTGAAAAGATGATACTTTCTCCAGTGAATTTTACCTGTGTCAAAAATCCACTGTCTCCATATACTTGGTCTATTTCTGGACTCTGTCCTAGTCTGATGGCCTTTCTATCTTTACGGCATTGCCACACTGTCTTGATTATCATAGCCTCACACTGGCTATTCTAGAAGTTCTTTGCATTTCCTTGGTATAGATTTGTAGGTTCACAGTAATGTCAATACTTTAAAGATGATGTTCTACTGTCTTCCTGCTCTCATGGTATCCAATGAGAAATCTGTTGACATCTCTATTTTTGCTCTTCTCTATGTATCATGACCTTTGGCCGCTTTTAAGATTTTCTTTTTATCACTAGTTTTTAGCAATTTGATTATGATGTATCCTACTACAGTTTTCACTGAGTTTCTGATCTGTGGGCTTATAGTTTTATCAAATTTGGAAAACTTATAGTCATTTTTTCTTTAACTATATTTTTCTGTCTTCTCCTGTTTCTCATGTCCTTCATGGGCTTCAAATACAAATACATAACGTTGATGGAAGTTGTCCCACAGCTAACAAATGCTCTTTTCATTAAAAAAAAGTCTCTTTACTCCATTTTATTTTGTATTATTTCTATTGATGTTTTTAAATTCAGGGATCTTTTCTTATTCAACACCTATTCTGTCATTAATCATTAGCATATTCATTTAAACATTGTGTTTTTCATTTCTAAAAGCTCAATTTGTCTTTTTTTTTTAACTGTGGTATGGCCTTTTTTGTATTTTCCTTGTCTCTCCTCAACTTTTTGAAGATATGGAATATAGTTATAATAATGGTTTTAATGTCCTTGTCTGATAATTCTAACATCAATGCCAATTCTGGGTTGGTTTTAACTGATAATTTTTCTCCTCATCATAGTGTTTTCATGCTTCTTTGCTTGTCTAGTAACTATTTTTTTCATTGCAAAACTGAATTTTGCCTTGTTGGGTGCTGAGTATTTTTGTATTCCTATAAACGTCAATGAGTTTTGTTCTGAGTCATGAGTTATAGGGAAATAGTTGGATCCTTTCGGGTTTTGCTTTCAAGATTTGTCAGATGATACTAAGGCCATGATCAGTCTAAGGATGAGTATTCACCACTTCTACGGCAAGGTATTTTGAGTAGTCTACACAAGAACCTGAGAACCAGGATGTCCCCCAATCTGGCTAACAGGAACAGGCACTGCATTTGGTCCTGCATGAGTCCCACATACTATTTCCTCTAATCTTTTTGGGTGAGTCTGTCTCCATTCTCACAGTTTCCTCCTGTACATGCACTGGTCTGTACTCAGTTGAGTACTTAAGGGGGTCTTCTGAATACCTCTAGAGTACTCTTTCTGTATCTCTCTTCTCTTCTGAGGAGAGAGCACTCTCTGTCTTCTGGATTCTAGCCTGTTCTTCCTGGACTCTTAAGTCAAGGAGAGCTTCTGGGATAAAAAGAGAATTTGGAGTAGCTAATTGCTAGAGCCTTTCTTTTTTATGATGCGTACTCCATTGCCTCCTTACGTACATGTCTTTCCACACCACAACTACCTGGTCTGAACTCCGCAGAGCACCAGTCATTTTTGAGAAGACCCAAGGAAACATTAATGCCCAGTAGTGCCTCCTTAGAGTTGGGAGGAAGTAGAGGAAATGGATAGAGGCACATACACTTGACCCAGTTAAGCAAGGTGGAGACATTATCATTGTCAACCCAATTTTTTGTTGAGGCATGTAAGGCCTATACGACTTGTTATCCCGCTACCTTTCCAAGCAGACCACTCTTATGCCCTCTCCCTTCTGCCCCATGCTGTCCTTACACCCTTGCTAACCATCCTATAGCTCCTTCAGCTTCCTCTCTGCTCCTCATACAGGCCAGCACCTCCTGCTTCAGGCATTGCTGTCCTCTTCCCGTCATGCTCTTCCCTGGGACATTACATAGCAAGCTTCTTTCCATCCTTTAGTAAAGAATCAAATACTGCCTCTTCAGAGAGGCCTTCCTTGGTAATTGAAGGACATGTCTTATTTTACTGATTTACTTCTTCGTCGTTTTCTGGAATATAAACCCTATGAGGCAGGTATATTGCCTATACTATACTTAACTGTATTCCCAGTGCTAGCATAGCACTTTCCATACAGCAGAATAAATAAATATTCTTGGGTGACCTAATATCAGACACCATACTAGGTAATGGTCAGTTAATTTTTAGGCTAAATAATTCTGAGAAATTGGGGGAGGTATGTGGTTTTCCGTGACATTCAAGAAGAAACAGTCGATGCTTTATAACATTTTAGTTTGATGACAGGTCTCACCAAATTAAACCAGGACCACACACTCATTTAAATGGGTGACGTACATCAGCTTCTGTTGGCACAATTGCTGTCCTAGACATGGAAAATAAACCAGCTGTGACCCCTTAGAGACCAGGTCCTTTAATTGATGGAAACAAAAATTGCTGTTCTTGTTTGATTTGGAGGGCTGAGTGTGTGGAGAAAACCTAAATTTACTTCTAGCCTTGATATAAACTCATCTGTTTGCCATTTGCCTGCCTGGTACAATTGAAAGTACTATTCTCACAGCCAGCCTGCCCTGTAATGATTTATCATACTTGATGTTCCCGATGTTGTCAGAACTACATCCCCAAAATAATATGCAAACACCAACTTCTGCAGAAGTCAATAATCATGCAGGTTTATCAGCCTAGAAGGTCAGCATATATTATAGAGTAGACAGTTCGGGCTGATTAGAAACCTCACACACTGATAGCAACTTGAACATCTATTATTCTTTAAAACAAAACAAAACAAAAAACCTCAGCAGCTCTCTCTCCTGCGATTTATTCCTTGAGTATACGGTCCAAAAGATGATTGCATCAGATCGTCCTGAATCACAGGCTTGCAGCATTAAGCACTTGCCTACTTGTACTTGGATCTTTCATTAGGAAGTGCAAAAGAACACAAAGCTGTGTGGTAAGGCAGGAAAGGCAGAGAAAGTAAAGAAGCCGATCCTCTGAGGGCTGAGAACCAATGGCAAAGCAGACAGGAAAGGCTGTGGAGACAGAGAGCCTAGGTTGGAATCTGGGGGTAACTACCACTTACTGACCTGGGGATCCAGGCAAGTTCCCAGACCCCTCCCTGCCTCAGTTTCCTGACTAAAAAATAAAGTAAGTAACACAGGTTGTTGGGAGGATTAAATGGTATTTTGGATGTGTAACCTTTTAAACCAAAATTTATTGCAGAAATACCAGATATTAATTTACATTCTTAGATATACCTTTTTAATTTTTTAAACACATTTTTGGAAAGTAGTAGAGTCTTCTGGACAACAAAGGCCTTTGTGCTCCTTGAAATGTCCTAAATATTGGAAAGACAATACTGAGGTGGGAAAAATTTAGGCATCAGAGACCTCGGTTTGAATCCTACTTCTCCCACGTGCTGACACAGGGACACACTTCAGTAAAGGAGGAATCCTTAGAGTAGTTTCATTGAGGGTCATAGCAAAATCAAATGAGATGAATGAGTTTTGCTACACAATTAACATGATTATCTGTAATTAGCTAGGGAAAACAGTTTCATGAATAATGTTAGTCTTTTATGCAAGGAACCACTATGGATCTGAATTTAATGGAGGAAACTGTAGGTGCGCAAGTATGGATATTCCCACAGGACTTAGGATAATTTCTACGGAAATTTAAGGTCTGTCTATATTATGGAACTCTTACTACCCACAGCCACCAAACTGAGCCCTAATTCTGCCCACCAGCCATGATCACCCAACCTATATTATCAGCAAGGAACAACTTATGTTTTGCCTTCACGGAGAAGCAGGTCCTTCTGTGTCGTCTGTCATCTGTGTAGGCGTCTTTGCAGTCCCCAGTATGTTGAGCACAAGAGTGAAAACCTGGCTCAATGTTCTTTCTTGGCTGGGATAACATAATTACCCATTTCCTAAGTACATAACTGTTCAAAGGGTTCAGATTCCCTTTGATTTCAAATGTCAGCCAGCTATTAAATTTTCACTCTGCAATCAGCCTCATGTCTCTTTCCCTGAGGACTAGTATGGGGAATTTTCTCCCTTCCCTGAGAATTGTGCTAGGTTCATTATTAAATTTTCTGCTGGTGAATGAGGAAATCAGAAGACATGAGGTGATTTCAAAAGTACATGTTCCCCATTCTTATTGGCAGGGCCTAGGGGGAAAAAGAACAACTAGATTGCTTTAGGATTTTATTTTATTAAGAGAAAATTAGTGGTGTCTATAGAAGTATACATATTTGGAAAAAATTGAAGTT
The DNA here is from genome assembly GCA_032199065.1 of Smutsia gigantea. NCBI lineage: Eukaryota > Metazoa > Chordata > Mammalia > Pholidota > Manidae > Smutsia > Smutsia gigantea. The sequence continues at coordinate 655,022 of JAVSCE010015779.1, forward strand.
ATAGTAATTCAAATGATTCAAGTAATTAGGAAGTTAGTTTCCTCAACAGCAAAAACACCAGCTGGGACCCTAAGGACCTGGAAGCTAGGCACCAGGTAGAAGGAGAAACATGTCCCCGTAAGATATGACGACTTGGTGTCTGGTCTTGTAGGAGTGGGAGCAGATTTTCTGCAGGGCTGTGATTCATTTCCAATCCCTCCTGCCCCTCACAACACAGCAGCCCAAACTGTGTCGCTCACTGAGATATTTTCAGATTGAGTCCAGCATGGCAGTTTCCTCTTATGCTCTTGGCACTGAGCAGAGCATTTTACATTCAGAATTTACATAAGCCTCCTAATATCCTGATGAGGAAGTATTATCACCCCACTTTGCAGAAGAAAAAGTGGAATTGCGCGTACGCCGCAGCAGGCTAACTGCCCAGTGAGGGCGCAGCAGGGCTGGAACTGGAACCAGGTTGGTTTTCCTGGGCGTTAGGATGTGAAACCTTGCGAGGACCATTCTCTTCCGCGACCCTCCTCACCCCGAGGCTCAGCCTGAGTGCTACCTTTTGCAGGAAGTCAGTATTTGTTCAACAAATCTCACAAAACTCTCCTTCTTTTAAATCACTGGTAACATGTTACCACCCAACATTTGTCTCTATCTCCACAGCATCTGTACTGTATTTAGATCTCGAATCATCTTTTTGGTGCCTTATCTTAATCAGTACAACACTTCCCCAGATATATTCATCCACCTGTCCACTTATCCATTCTTTCATTCCTTGATAAATACACTGACTACCCCGCAACCTCCAGGCACTGAGTTAGGTGCTCACGGTAAATGGTGAACAAAATAGACACAGTCCCTGTCCTCTTTCCTAGCGGAAGAGACATAAATCAATCGAATAATCACACGCATATGTGACTACAAATTGTGACGCGTGCTCTAAGGAGGTATAGGAGGTCACGGGCGTTCGCAGGAGGGGGTGAGGACGCCTCCCTGGAAAGGCTGTGAGTCTGTAGGAGCTCCGTGTGCCAGGCTTGGTTCTAAGCGCTTTTCACCTCGCAACTCCCTGAATCCTCAATCCAAGCCTCCCAGGGACTTCCCAGAACCGGCCTCCTTAACTGCTGCCCCGCCAAGGCTGTCGGCGCCGGGGACGCGGAGCGTGGAGCACCGCCGCGGGCCGAGCCGGAGGGGCAGAAGCGGGGGGGCCAAGGGCGGGGGAGCTGGGGCCGGGGGCGGGCAGGGCCAGGGCGCCGGTCTTGGCCTTATTTCTTCGGGTTGTGGGAAAGCGCAGTATTTTTTTTTTCTTAAGCTAGGGAAGTGACATGATTAGATCTGAGTCTTTAAAGATCACTTGGGTTGCTGCGTGGACCCTGGAATGTGGGTGAGCAGGGTGGTGTGGGGGGCCCACTGCTGTCCCGGGGAGCGCTGGGACCAGAGGGGCACCTGGAGGTGGAGACCGACGGATGCAAGAATGTACGGGCAGCCCTGTATTCAGGCCTGAACTGAAGTACGTGCAAAATTCATGTAGATTTATATGATAAAATATAGTCTTTAAATGAATATGCATTCTGAGTTGCCTTGGGCTACGGCCTCAAATCCCTAAGAGAAATGCTTCTCACTCCTTAGTTGTAAGTTCTTCTGATGGGATAGTTTGGGATGTGCAGGTTCTTACAATCACAGGTTCCCTGGGGGCTTTAGGGCTTGGGACACAAGCCGTTAACCTGCAGGCACATGTATTCAGCCCCCTGGCAAACGGGTACATGTTACCCGACTTTGACAGTAACAGCTGGGAGAACTGAATTTAGCAAGCGCAGGACTGTTGTGTTTTGAATGCTGCAGTGTGTAGATTAAAAACAAACTGTCATAAAATCCAGAGGCTCTGAGTGAAGGTTCAAAGGACAAGTTCAAGAGGCTTTTATAATTAGGAAGTAAAAGTCCTATTGTGATAACAGGTCCATAAACAGAACTGCTTGGACAACAATTATTAAAGCTATTCCTGAGATGTTCAAACTAAATGAAAAAGTTCTAGGAGCCAAACATTCTTGTTTGCAAGCAGCACAGAATCTCAGCCAGGACTAGAATTTTAAAAATCAGATATAGAGAAAAATCTCCATAGTTTATACTTACAAGTATCCTGTGGGTACTCACATATATATACAAAGTGACGTAGACAACTGAGGCATTGAATCACCTACTTATTACCCTCCCCACATTGTCAAAGATAACTTGAGGCAAAGCACATTTTGATTTTGGGAGACATGACTTGCTTTGTTTCATTTCAGGGAGGTGATGTCTGAATTTGAGTAACTGAGCAAAGGTATCTTCAATCCATTCAGAGTGACCTAATTATTTGAGGGCTGAAAGAATATTATTAATAAAACATGGAAGCTGGAACTGGTGTTTTGGATGTCTACATTTGCAAATAAAAGGCACGACAAATTTAAATAGGACCAAGAGCATCTTATTTAGTTCCTCCCCTACAGCCAGGCCAGATGGACCACCGTTCTAAGGTGTCTGCGGAGCTGCCGCTTCCTACAAGGCCAGGGCATCCGGCAGGTCTCCGGGAACCAGCAGAACCCCACGTGAAGCCATGTGTTCATGGTAAGGTATGAATTGTGGGAACACATCCCATTAGGCTGTCATACAGCCCCGTCCAGAGAGTAGGGCTAGCGGTGTAAGCTCCCTTTTAGGGCTAGAGCTGAAAAGAAACTCTGAGTGTTCTGAAGTGGTGAAAGTGACCGAAAGGGGGGTGGCGGTGGGGGGGGGGGAGGCTCACCTGCAATCATTTGATTGGATCTCAAGTCTCAGGTGCATATTTCAAGTGGGTGTGTTTACAAAGACACAGCCTCCTCCCAGCCCCTCTCCCTTCTCCCTTACGTCCTCCTCAGTCCGTGCTGATGAATGCCTCTGTAAGCAGCACTATGGTAGCAGCTACTGAGAGCCAAGACAGTAAGAAGCCCGACAACCCCAACCCCAACCCAAACAAAACTGTGCCTAGAGAAAAGAAAGCCAGACTTTAGTGATAGTAAGCCGAAATTCAGATCATGGGGGTAACTGTGGTTTGTCTTGTCTGACTTATTTAGCTGACGCGTATCCTTATTTCTAATTATCTCTGGGGTGATGGAGCCCCAGACCCTAACCCTATCCCTGCCCTTGGTGACTGGGGCAAGTTGCTTTTCTTTTCTGACTCTCAATGACAAAATTTTCCTCAATCACATGTATTATATTTTATATGTATATATATATACACATACATATAAAAGTTTCCTCAACTAAAACTATAAGTGCTGTGAAGCTTGGATGATACATGGAAATGCTTGGCACGGACAGAGCCCTCAGCGAGAAGTCATGGCTGCTTTTATTAAGGTAGCACTTGAACTGGAATTGATAAAGGTGTGAGAGAAGGAGGGAGAGGCCTCCATCAGGGAACCAGCTCTGGCTAAATGCTGGCTATGTGCCGCTGTATTCACCAAGGAGGTGTGCCCCGTCGCCCCGCATGCTGGCCCTGACACCCTGGGTGCCAGCAAGTGGGCAGATCCCTGGAGCCAGAGAAACAGGGCTGCCCTGAGCAGCCCACCGGTGACACGCATTTCCTAGGTGATGATAGCCCTTAGATCAGGCATTTACTCTCCTTGACCCACAGAGTGAGGGAATGATTCATTCTGAAATTCCTTCTCAATACGGATTTCATCACCCAGAAAGTCTCAGTTTGGAGTTATTGAATCTTCAGTACATCTTTTATACTTCATGATCTCCATTTTTAACTAAAAAGCAGGTGACAAGCTCACAATCTTAGTCAAAGTGTCTACCTAGAGCTCAATTTTAAAATGTATTGTTACAGTGATTTTTATAATTAAAATAATAATATGAAGTCTTAAATAATTTTGAGAGTGAAAAGGGGAGGTGATTTAAAGGAATATGAAGCGACTATGATAAAAGCATATGAAGATAATATGAGTTGGGAAACTACTGCTCCAGCTATAAGGGGGTCACTGTTCTATATGGTCTTATGATGCCTTAGACTTATTGTAAAGCCATTCAAGGCTCTCTGCCCAAAGAGAACAAAGAGGTGATGATAGGGCTGTCTGAATCCACCTATGGGCATGGGAATTGCAATGTGATTGAACAGAGCAGTAAAAGCACATGTATGCAGACCATACACAGCCAGGAATGTCTAGACTGTTGGCACAGCAGCCAGGGGAAGGAAGTAACCCAACCAAAAAGGGGTTAGGCCTCTGCCAGGCCCTTTCCATCTATGGTCCAGAGGACTATCATCTTGATCTATGGGGAATTTGGAGGGGCTGTAGAGAGGGAATGTCCAAAGAAAACAAAAACAAGGATTAGAGAAGAAGAAATTTTTTTCTTTAGTATCAGAGTACTTACTATATCCTTACTGCATGCTTTGGTGATCAACTAATAAATTCCCATTTGTCTTGGAAAACAGCATGAGCACATGACTTTATAGTAAGGTGTCATCAGTGAACATGCTTCAGAACAGAATATACCAATGAGAAAATCCCTATCAAATGAAAAAGGTCCACAAAGCCTTTACTTTCATGAACTTAGTATATATACTGTCTTCATACTCATGCTTCCAAGTAAGTATGTTTATCTCTTTTCACAGATGGGAAAACAGGTCCAAAGTAATAAAATCATGTCCCTGTTACTTAAACAGTTAGTAGAGATGGAGCAGGAACCCAAACTTAGGCCTGACATTCATTCATTTTCCACTAGATGGTCCGATTGGATGAACAGTGTTTTGTTTTCTTGCTTTTTTCATCAGGGTCTGTATACACAAGACTTGTCTCCTCTTCTCAGGATCTAAGACACCTCTATCTACAAGCAATTTTTTAGATGTTCAAAGCAAGTTTGGATTCAATCTACTGTTTCATTTGTTGATGCAGTAAGTTGTGAATGGTGCCGTAAATCTGGGGTCTGGCAGACAGCTTGGACTCTTCCTGTAGTGCTTTCCCTGTATACATACAGTTCAACGGTTTTTTTTCTTCGTTCATTGATTCATTCACCTGACTGTTACCACCAAACAGTTTGCTCTGTGCTTGGCATTTGCCTAAAGCCTCTGTTATGCACAAATGGATTTGGAACCACCCTTCCACCACCGAACCCTCCTGCCTCGGGTGAGCTGCACACATCACCGTTAGTGCTAGACGCGCTCCTGCCGTGCTTGGTCCTCCTGTCGACTGGGAAGGTGAGCGAAGATGAAGCAAGAAATAAGTGCTTTGACCAGAGAAATGGTTTCTAGAAATCATTCCTTTCTTCCAGTTTGAAAGAGAAAAAAAGGTGAGAGAGAAAAAACCCACAGGCCAAAGAAACAGTTGCTTCAGCCTATGGATAGCCACAGGAAGACCCTCATGAATTTCCAAGCGCCTGCGTACACTCCCCTTCCCACACCTCTTTAGCACAGTGGTTGGAAGGCTCAGCATGTCCAGACAGCGTGAGTAGGGGATGCCTTAGGGTCTGAAAGGGAAGTTAGTAAAATGAGCTTCCTTCTGTTTTGCCCCAGGGCTCCTCAATAAACTTTTCCTTGTAGTTTCTATCTAGAAAGTCAATTCAGGGTACTGTGTTGTTTAATCTAAATGGACTTCCCACACCTCCATATTCTTGCCTTTTCATGCCTTTATCTTTCTTGTTTTGAATGTAAACCTTCACCTGTACCTGTTTTGTCATTTCAAGAGTGGCCTGCAGTCCTCTCTTTTGATGAGTCTTTTATCCTCATTGTTCCGTTCTTTCAAAAGCAAAGGCTGATTTTTTTAGAAGAAAGTTTTTCTGATACCTGTTTTCTTTGTCCTGAAGTGCCAAGCAGATCTCTAGCTCTCTAACATGGATTTTTATTTGAGATAAATTCATGAGTAGAACATGGAAGATCTTACAAATTGTGTGTGCTTTTTTACTTACTCCTTGGATGACTTTAATACATTACTCATTGACTAATTTATTAATGTATGTATTTATGAAATGCCTATTTGCCTAAATATGCAAGACAGTATGCTGAGGTTTGGTGATGAAGCGATGAACAAAGGTGTACACTGCATCAGACTCTCTGTTTTAGAGAAAAGGTTGATTGTACAATTTAGTATCAATTACCATCAGGTATATGGAATGAAATGTTGTTTTCCTTTGCTACAAAACTACCATGTGGCTATATACAGTAAGTAGCTGTGGATATAATAAAGCAATATTTAATAAATCTTTGTGGAATGAACGAGTGAAGAAAAAGTCTCTGGAAAAGACAAATTAAAATGATCAAGAATTAGGGATTTTGTTAAATACACCGATGGGAAGATACAGGAATGAGCAAGACTGAGGAAACCTAGGATGGATGTTTTTAAACCCATCAAAGGGACCCAGAGGTGAAAAACAAATGTATTTACAAACCTGTGGACCTTTAGAACCAGGAAAATTAAATTGCTCGTGGACAGGAAGTTCTTTTAGAACAAAAAGAAATAACGTTTTATATACTGCTTTGTTGATTTACAGCATTTACTACTTGTGGGTAAAATTGTAATAGCCTCAGAATATCTCGCCTGGCTTTAGTACATCTGCATATCAACAGGCATTCAGAGGTGGAGAGAAGTATGGCTTTAGTGCATTTGCATCATTCCTCAGGGGTGGAGGGAAGTTCATCTCCATATCAGTGGGTAATCACCTGGGCAAGGAGGGCTTATCTGCACCTGAGAGGGGAGGGGAGGGCCGGTTTTGCTTCTGCTGGAGCAGGAGAGAGAGAGCTGGCCCAGGACTGCAGTTTGAGAGCAATAAATGGATTTTAAACTTTATTTCTCCCTTTGACCAATTTCGGTTTTTAGGGGTATTTTTGCCCTGGGATTTCCTTTCCCGGGACTCACACTACTCAAGAAGTAATATAAGTTGAAAAGGTATAAATTGGTCTACATATGAGCCATGTGGAGTGACCCTAAGCTGTTTTGGTTACTCACAATTACTAGGTTCTTTTTAGAACCAGTAGTAGCCTTAAAAAACTTAAAGTTAGTTTATAATTTAAGATATCCTCCCTTACAACTTTACTTTCAAGTTAAAATGAAAACAAGTCTTAAACCAAAACCTTGCATACATACAAGATTGATTAGAAAGCAGGCCATGTGGTAATCCTGAGTCCCAATTCTGTCTTTTACATGAAAGTCTCACTGGACACAAATGGATAATATTCTGGACTAAGGCACAGCTAGCCCACTGGCTGGCAGTGGGCAGTGTCCTCCAGATCCGTGGCCCAGCCGACCCAGCGTTGGCTGTCATTTCAAAAGATCAGATGGGGATTTCTACTTCTAATGGGATGGTTTATAGCAGTTTTAACAATCCCACTTAAGTGTAACTAAGAAAGCTAAATAATTTTTTTTTTTAAGTTTTAAGGGAGCACCATGCTAAAGCCAGCAAAGGGCATTTCTGTTTGATACTGCCATAGAATTCTTAAAATATACATTTAATTTTAACCTATGGTACAATTGTTTTAATGTAGCTTGATGGATGGACTTGGGAATCTAAAAAGTCATTGCATTGCCTTTGAAATAATTGAATAAGAATAAATGATCACTGCCTAATAGAACTACTGATGTCATGTCTTTTGTAAATACAAAAACTAAATAAACTGACTTACAAAGGAAAATGAAAAAAAAAGAGTTTTAAGACATAGAAAGCTGCAGAATAAGGACAAGATAGGCTAAAATTCCAGATGGGAAACTCCCAAGGGGATGATCTAAGGATCTTTAGCAGGTTTTTCCCAGGGGGCAATTTCAGTTGTGGGTGTGACTTAGGAGCTGAGAGGCTCAATTTGCCTCCAGCAAAGGGCCGCTCCTGGGACAGATAAAACCGCAGAGACTTTGGCCGTCAAGCGGCCTCGAGGTGATCACGACTGCTAAGGGAGTGGCCTCAACACATGGCTGGTTTCCTCAAGACATTCGCTGCGTTCAGGAGCTAGGCAGCCTAAAGGACTTAGAAGATAAACTGAAAAATCTTTGAAAAGCAGAGCAGAATTTCCCCCAAGTTCATGGTTCGGAGGAGACACAGACCTGATGGAGGAGGAACTCTGGTTAAGAGGTCCCAGGGGCAGAGCGAGCTGCCCTGTCCACAGCCATCTTTACCCGAGGTGCTCTCGCCCACTCTGGGTGTGGCCAGAGCGAAGACTCCAGAGTGGCCCAGCAGATGGCCACAGGTAGGGGATAGGAAACAGAAATACTGGCATGCACATGAGGCTGGAATGATAAAACTGGAGCCTTGACGGGCCTCAAACACACAGCTGGCTTCCCCTCAAGAGAATTGCAGAATTCTAAAGCTTCACAGAGCAGGAAACTACAAATCAAAAACCTCTGAAAAGCAGAGTGGAATTCTCTGTATTCTGTTAGCACCGAGAAGTGAATAGTTTCGGTCAGTGCGTCCGGCTCCCTCGTGAAAGAAGGGCCTCACCCCGGGAAGAGGAGCAAACCTCGAAAAGATACCGTCCAGTCACAGGTGTGGGTGAGGTGTCTCCCCAGCTCCCAGGAAGGGTTCGGTCCCTCTGCTGGAAGAAAACATTATCCAGAGCCTCCATACATTTTTATACACAAAAGCCAACATTCGACAAAAATGCAGCCAGGCTGGAAGATTCTCATACCCTGTCGTGCAAGGATGGAGTGTGTCTCTAGACTATTTTTAGCCAATATACATCCTGAACATCCTAATTTCATTAATGAAATGCCTTTCTATCATCCCTCTCGCTATCAAGCAAAAGCTACCGTGATCAGGGATACAGAGGGCCCGAGTCCACGCACCAGCACTTCCGGGGCGCGGCGGGACCCAGCAAAGGCTGGCTGGCCACCCTGCAGGGTGGATTTCTGATTAGGGTGTGGGTGAGCATACATGTTTCTATATACACTGCCTATGATGAAGTGTTTTAAGTCATAGACCGCATAACAGAACTGAAGTTCCTTTGAAATCAGAGATCTTGTTAGGTTCAGCTCTGGGTGCCTAGCTAATTCAGAGCTTAGCACCTAATAGGAGACCAAGGATACTTAAGTGAATTAACACATTAAATGTTTTGGTAAAATCATAAATGATGGATCACTCTAGATAACTTCTCAATTGCTGGAGTGGTCAGAACAAGAGGTTATTAGCTTCTTTGTGCTTGTCCCGGACTCAACACTTTCAGTCCCAGTCACGTCTGGTGTCTCTCTTGGTTCTCATTTCCTGTCTCAGATGGTTGTACTATCATTCTGATCCTTTCCGGTGCATCTCCAGGTGGGCAGCTTAGCATAGTGATTGGGAATCAGGCACTCAGGTATCACGCAGTCCTTGTCAGGGTCCTTGATTTATACCCCCCTGCCTGTTAGCCCCCTAGCAAGTTACTGGACCTCTCTCGCTCTGAGTTCTGTACTATAAAATGCGTATAGCAACAATGGCTTTCCTATGAAGTTGGTGTGATGTGATGGCTGCAGTGCAACACAATATTAGCAATTATTGTATTCTTATTCAAGCCTATGCATTTACTCAATTTGACTTTTTCAATCAGATACCTCTGGCACTTATGTTAAGATTGTGTTCCTCTTAACGGAACAAGGGTTCAGGAAACAGGAGGCTTAATTTTGTTAGAACTTACACTTTTAAATTAATATTGCTGCATTCAACTTGGGAAACTAACACATCTGACCTAAGACATTTAGAAGACCCTTTACTCGTCTGCAACCTTCTTCCGCTCTGTATGGGCATATGGGCTTCAAACGGTCTGGAAGGCCCCTTACCCCCACCCCTCCAAACAAGCTCACTGCCTCCTAGCCACATCTTTCTGGTTTTAAACAAAATTGGTAACTCCAACAGAATTATTGGAACACAAGATTTAGTTCAAAATGGTATTTGCTGTTCTAGAAATCAAATTCAACTTTAAAAGATGAAGACTTTGTGGACTCTTAGAAAACAATAAGAAGAGTATGTTGCAGATTCCAATTGCAGTCACTCTCAAAGAGAAGTTCTTTTAGGTTAAGACTCTCTTTTGCGGGAAGGGTAACATTTAGACTTTCTACACTCTGTTAAATCGACACAGTGGGAGGCATGGCGGCCACCGGAATAGGCTCTGCATGTGTTATTGGGTCTACATGTCTCAGCTGTCTAGTTATCGAGCTATTAACAATGGCTAGTGCATGTTCGAGGAACACTGCATGAGGACTATAAGCAATTCCCAACAGGTGTATATGACAGCCTGGATGAAATAGCAGTTGGTCACCTTATCTCTGAGCAAGAGCTGATCTTAAATCATTATCACTGTGTATGGGAAAAGTTGCATGTAGCCCCAATTACCCTTGACACTCCCTTGGGAAGATACCAAGATACTGGAAACCAGTAAGCCCAACAGTTTTCCTCCACCATCCAAACCCATTCCTGCTTTTTGGGATTATTACCAAATGAGAAAACTGGCTTGTGTTTTAGGACCATATTATAGGAAGCATCTTCATCTTTAAACAAAGTAGCATATTCAGCATAGAGGTATGGGTATGTGGGAACTGTGCCAAATGAGAGAAGATCAGATTCATTTCTCCCATCGATCCTGCCTGCAAGCATATGTTAATTGAGAAATGTGGTCAGGCAGAATCACCTGCATTATTTACATCATTTCTAGTATTTCCCTTTTTTCTCATCTTTGGCCTGGGCATAGTGTGTGGACTGTGTCGGTTGACTCTCTTAAGTTTGCTGCATGGAGATGCACTCTGTATCACAGTCCTTGAAATAACTGATAGCCAAAATCTACTAGGTGCCAGGTACTGTACGCAATATGCATTATTTCATGTAATCTTGTTTAAAGTTTCATTTTGTAAATCAGACAATAAATTTACCTTTCTGGTGTATGGATCTTTGAATTTTAACACAGCTATAAATTCATGAACCATTACCACAACACATCACAGAAGAGCCCCAGCGCCCACAGAGCTGCCTGCTCTCTCCTCGCGCTCACACACATCCCCAGCCCCAACCCCATATGGACCCGCGGTTAACCACAGATCTCTTCTCTGTCACTATAGGATTGTCTTTTCAAGAATGTCACATAAATGGAATCATACAATATACAACCTTTGAGAGTGGCTTCTTTCACCCAGCCTAATACTTCTGAGATTCATCCAGACTGTTGCATGCATCAACATAATTCCTTAATATTGCTGAATAGTAGCAGTCCATTGTATGGATATACCACAGCTTATTCATTCACCCACTCCTTTGGGTTGTTTCTAGTTTTTGGTGATAATAAATAAAACTGCTCTAAATATTTGCATACACTTTTTATGTGAGCATAACTATTCATAATATAAATATTGAGTAAATATATCCAAGAGTGAGATTGTGGGGTCATATGGTAACTGTATGCGTAAGAAACTACTAAACTATTTTCCAAAGAGGCTGTACCCTGTCCCATTTTGCATTCCCACAAGCCACGCTTGAGAGTTTCAGTTGCTCCACATCCTAATCAGGACTTGGCATTGCCAGCATTTTTAGTTTTAGTCATTCAATATGAATGTGACATGTAGTCTTCTAACACTATAATATAGGTACTATTATTATCTTAATTTTATCAGTGAAGAAACAAAGGCTCAGAGAGACGAAGTAAATCTTGGTAGGCCTTGCATTTTGTAAGGGTCAGAGACAGGATTTGAACCCAGTCTGTCTAACCCAAGAGCCCTAGAAACTTTCCATGTGGTGGGACAGAAGTAATGTAGTCAACAAGACATGTGTCTTCACATGTGATTTTTATTCACATGTCATAATGCTTCACTACACCTTGGTGATGTTTTTCTAAGTTGGGGATATTTCATAAACCATGAGTTTTATAAAGAAACTGGAGGATGCCATCAGAAAGATTCTTTCTTATGGGAGGTGGTAAGGGAGGCCCTGGCACATAGATTGAAGACAGTGATTGGTATTTTCTCTTATAGGAAAAACATACTCAGGGCAAAAACAAAAAGAAAAACAAGTAAAAAATGCTCCCTGTGACCTTTTGTTTCCTTCTGCTCTTTCCTCACACAGGTGTAACCACTGCTTTTTGCTGGACAAGAAAACACAAACTCTTAAGATTCGTTTCTATAGATTTGAAAAGAGAGAAAAAGTTTTATCCTCTTTTCCTTCTCCCAAGGTTTTTTTTTTTCCCCTGCTCATTCTTGAACTGTGGTCTTAGGACAATTTCATGGCCTCCCTGCAGGTATGCTGTGGATCCTCGATAAAGCTGCAGAAGAATGAAAGGCTGACCACTGAGTCCATTTACAAAGAGGGTTAAAAAAATAAATTTGGTTTCTTATAATATATGCAGATCATAAGCCTAAAAATATCAACCACTTGCCTGTAATTTCCTTAGACTGTTTTCCACCAGTGTTTGTTTGATAGGCATTTGAATTAACCATAGGCAGTTGTTAATGAACTGGAAATAGAAGAATGCTTAAGACTCACACTGGACAGGAACCAATTACCCTTCCTAAATGGGTGAATTTTCATCTTTGAGAACAAGAAATAATTGTTTGACTTGTCTTTCATCCAGTCTGTCTTGAGCACAATTAATTCTCAGCAACCTGCTTCTGTATGCAGTGGCTTTTTCCCTCTCCTACCTTCCACTTTCCCTACTTACCCACTTTCCCCTCCCATTTGGGAAAGTCCTTCTGTTCTGTACAGAGCATATGTTTGAAGCCACATACTGGAACCTCAGTGCTACTGGGTAATTCCTCTTGCAAACAGCTCTATTTGTAAGAGAAGAGCAATTAATGTTGGCTTTTTCCGCACTTAATTACAGACCACAGAAAAAGGGGTACCTCCTAGGACAGGCCAGACAGGATCTTTGGATTCTGCTTCTTTGTCATTTACTTATGGGTCTCAGATACCTTATTTCCCTCCTCTTTTCCATTTCTCTTGGCCTGCCCCTTCTGCTTCTTTCAGGCCTATTGGTCTAAAGCTCTCACTATTTCTGAAGAAAAATAAAACTGGATCCCTTTTGAACACTACACATATAAGTGGACTCCAAAAGTATTTAAATGTAAAATATAGAATAATAAATGAACTAGAAGAAAATGTCAGATAATAATTTTGTTACTTTGGGAGGGAAAAGATTTATTGAACAAACTATCAAAACAATAAAAGCACAACTATAAAGCAAAAATACTGATTAATAGAATTACTTCAAAAATAAGAATTTCTGTTCAATGAAGGGCAAAGTTAATAGGCAGATGATAAAACTGGAAAAGATATTTGTCACACGTAAAAGTGACAAGGGATTTTTATTTACATTATATGAGATACTCTTACAGACCATAAAGCAAAAGACAAAAACCCCAGTAGAGGAATGGACAGTGGCTATGAACAGGCAGGCTATAGAAGGCACACAAACATTCAGGAGATGCTCAAAATCATCTGTAATAGATAACTACAGAATGACATAGTAGGGATATGTCACTTGATTGGAAAAGATTAGATAGCAGGTTAATGTCAAGAGCTGGCAGGGATGTAGAACTGGGAAACCCTTAGGTGGTGTTGTGTTGCTGACTGGAGAGCCACTTGGGGTATAATCTGGCTCTATGTCATTCTAAGTACATGTAATCCTATGACCCAGCAATTCTGTTCCAGGTATACACACCACATAAGGTCTCATACAGATCCAGAGGGGGTTATGTAGAAAGATGTGAACTGCAATCTTACCTGTGGTGGCAAGGACTTGGAGGCAACCCGGCTGTTCCTCCTTGAGAACGTGTGTGGATACAGCCAGTCTGCATATGAAGAAAAATACACACTTTAAATGCATTCAACTAGAATGACTGGGGGTGGGTGGAAGTAGGAAATGGAGGTGAATGAGAATAAATACAAGAGAGGAGCCTTTCTGGGACCAACGATGACACTGTATCAGAACCAAAGAGTATTATCAACTCGAGCCTCTGCTTCTGAGAGCCACAGTAAACAGAAACAAAACCGAGTTGCCTAGTGGACGCTTCTGAGCTTTCGCCAAAGCGGGCTCTCAAGCCTGGGGCGTCCTGCCTCTCCTCAGCAATCACTTCTTCAGTCCTGAGAAACAAGAAACTATTCCCAGGCTGCTAGAAAAGAGTTGACAACCTCTCTTTCTCCTCAGTCCTGTTGGTGAGTTGCCCACTATATTGTGATTCTCAATATTTTTTCAATTATGTGATGTAAATCTTTTACTACCTACTTAAATCTGGGTTTCATGATTCTGGTCCAGTATATTTAGGCATACGTGACAAAATGCCCAACTTAGATGATACATTTTTTGCTGCCCCTTTTTTATTCATAATAGTAAATCATTTAGAAATAACCTAAATGCCCATCAATAGGGGCAATTCAATAATTATGGCGCATCCTTACACTAGACTAGGGAGCCACAGAAAGAAAGAAAGTTCTTAATGCACCAGCACAGAATTATCTTCCAGACATATTTTTTAATGAAAAAGGAACGTGGAAAATATTGTGAATGATATGCTACGATTTGCATTGAGGAAAAGAATATGTAAACATATTTGCTTGTATGCATCAAACATCTCTGAAGAAATATATAAGAAACTGAGAATACTGATTGTCAGCTGGGAGGGGACCCAGTGACTGGTGGACAGAGGAAGAGAGAGATGTTTCTGCTTTTTTGTATCTTCTGAATTTTTGAATCATTTGGATGTGTTACCTATACTGAATAACCCCTTTACTGGTCATCTTTGGAAGTGACACACTTATTCAAGTGTAGCTGCTATTGCGGAGTCTGTTTTGGATTCCTCTAATATAGGGTTTTTAAATTTGGGGTCCATGGGGGTCTGTGGATAAAATTCAGGAGGCCTATATACTTGTATGGGAAAATATTGTATCTTCATTTTTATTAACCTGCTCCTGACATTTAAGTCTCCTTTAACTATGAAAGCATTAGTAATTCCTATGATTTTGTTGCCAATAGAAACTAGATATAGACCTTTTCTTAGATCTTATTTACTTAATGTGTTATTAAAGAAGCAAATATATCACTACACCACAATTTTTATTATTTGATTAACAATTCAATATAATTAGTTCCTGTGTAGTCCTATAAACTTTGATATTAAAATCATTATTCTGTGATGGAGTCCAGAGGCTTCACCACAGAGCCAAAGGCCCTGATGGCACTGGAAGTTAGGTCTCCCTGCAAAGAGGTCTGACTTCAGGGCCAGAAAACAGACATAATGCTTTTTAACCCCTATGCTCTTTTTGAAAAGAAAAAAAAAAAGGAAATTCCTTAACAGTTTTGGCAAATCGCAACAATCAAACATATTCTTAGAGCATAAAGATACATCAACACTGGGAATACTTTTGAGAAAGTTCCATCAAGAAAGATTGAGTATAAGCAGCATGCTCAGGACTTCTATTATTTCTCATCTTCTAATTATGCAAATATGTACTGAGGGTCCATTATGTACTGGGCACTATTGCGAACACTGAGTAACATGCAAGGAGCAGGACACCCATGGTACCTGGCCTGCTGGAGCTGATGTTATCCTGGAAGGAATTACCCACAAAAATGTCAATAAATAAATAAATCAGACAACATCAGATATGCCTAAGTGATATGATGAGCATAGAGCAGGGCTACAGTCTAATCTAAAGAGCAAGAAGGAATAATGTGGTGACTAGGTGCTTGGCCCTGGGTTCAAACACGGGCTCCCTGCCCCACTGGCTCTTTGACCTCGATCCAGCTACACCATCTCTCTAATTCCATTTCTGTTATCTGTAAAATGGGCATATAAATATTATCACGTTCAAACAGTTGTTTTAAAGAGCCTGGCCACTCCTAACATCCTTCCAAGGAACCAAGAACAGAATTTTGAAGGTTTTAATACATTTTCTTAAAGAAGTTCCTTTCTTGGCAATGTAAGAAAGAGCCATATAAATTAGAGTCTAAGAGTTGTGTAATTTTTATCCTAAACTAACCAACAGCACAGACTGAAATTAAGGGGAAAAAGAACTCACTTCAAAGTCACCATTGTTCACCGCCATATCCTCTGAGGACATAGGACCTGGGTGGCTAGGGCGAATGGCTGGCAGGCAGAGGTATTTCTAAGTTAAAAAAAAATGTGTTGTTAGGAGACAACAGTCTCAAGAAGGGGAGAGATGGCTGTACTGGGAATGGAGGGTCCTCTCCTCAGATTTACTGAGGGACTAGCATGTGCAGTGAGAGTAGAGAGTGAACAGGACTGATGAATGCTCTCCACCATGGAGCCTGCATTCCAATGGGGAGGATAAACCGTAAAAGCATAAATAGCCAGCAGTTAAGGAGGAAACAAAGATCATTTCAGGCAGTAATAAGTGCCCTAAATAAAGCACACCAGGTGACGGGGTGGACAGTGGCCGTGAAGGGGCCTGTGAGAACCTGAGCGGAGGAATGGGCCATTGCATCTGCATTTTGAAAGGTCACTGTGGCCTCCCTGTGCACGCTGTCCCGGCACGGGAAGAATGGAGGCAGGGAGACCTCCACCAGCAGGGGCTTCTGCACGGCCCTCGGGAGAGACGGCCGTGGGGTGCGGGTGAAGAGAGGCCGGGACAGGTGGGGCCGCCGAAGCAGGAGAGGCGCGCACAGGGGCGGCCAACAGCAGGGACGGAACGGAGCCTCAGGGTGGCAAAGACACTCGCGGTCCCTCTGGCCCGACCCGTCCTGTCTGCAGACAAGCCCCCGGAGGGCGCAGCGGCCTGCCCGCTGTCCCAGACGCACAGCCAGGCTCCGGGCCTCCCGGCACCCGCGCTGGGAACCAGACCCGGAGGAGAAGCACGCACGCAGGCGCAGAGAGGGCAGGAAAAAGGGGCGCCGGGGGCAGAGGGCGAAGGGGGGCGGCGAAGGGTCAGGGAGAGTGGAGGGGACCAGGACGGAGTGAGAAGAGAAGGAGGGAGGCGGCAAGCAGGCAGGGAGGAGCGGGACCTTGTCGCTGGCGTTGTCTGGGGCAGCTGCTGGGCCGCCTGGGCCGCAGGAGGAAGGCCAGGCGAGGGCAGATGGGTGGGAAGCCGGCCGGGGTCATCGCGTTCCCGCCCGCCTCCGGGGATGTGCTGAGGCTCCGCAGGGCGGCCCACAGACCAGGCCTGAACTCATCGTCCCATCGCGTCCCATCGCGTCCCCAGCAGGCACCCTCACCACCGCGCTGCCATTTCTCTGCGTACGGCCCTGGGACGGAGCCTTTGTATGCGTTTCTCTTTCTCATGCGTGATCACAAAAGCCTTGAGGGAGGGATGACTCCCCCCACCCCCCCGTCTGCAGATAAAGACACCAAACTTAAGTACCTCAACACCACTGCAGAGCCTGGGAGTGGCAGAAAGGCCCTGTTCTCTCTCTCCTTTTTTCTTTAAGTTTGGATTACTGGACAAGCTTCCTAAGAGGTGCGGGTGACGGCATGAGGCGGTCCGGTGCTTCCTCCCTGCAGACGGCGGCCCCTGGACTTGGGGAGCGCTGATGGACTCCGGGAGCCTTTGCTCTTCCAGCCTCCTGTCTGGTCCCCTCGGCCACCCCCGCCCCTGAACGCACGCTCGGTTCCAGTGACACAGGCAGCTTAGAGAATACAAGCAGAACTTTCTTTAGAGCCTTTATGCTGTTGCATTGTTTAAAATGTACGACTATGACCTTCTCCTTTTCCTTTAAGGCCCTTTCAAATGTCACCCCTTCTATGAAGCTTTTATTTCTCTCCAGGCAAAATGAATCTGCCCCTCACTGGTGCCCTCATAGTTTTGCATTTTGGTCTGAAGCACCTGTTTGCCTACTGCATCCCAGCATGGGCTTCTGGAGGAAAGGAACTATGTTTTAATCAGTCCTGTATCCTCGGCACCTAGCACAGTGCCTGGCACAGAGGAAGACGGTAATAAATATTAGCTAAACTGAAAAACAGAAAGTGGATAGGGCATGTGTTGGGACCACTATGAATTATCTGTTTACAGGACCTTGTTTCCTTAACTCCGAAACTCAGATAAAGAAAGACACTGTCATTTCCAAGCATATCCATATATTTTCCTATTGGTGAAAGATTAGAGTATATAGCATATGGATTTCTTTTGGGAGAAAAACAGAAGTACTATATAAGGATATGAGTTATAAAAGCAACCATTTGTTATTTCCAAATTTTCATTTTGTAAGGCAAAAGAGTCATGTATATATGGGTTTTCTTTTTTATTTCAAAATTTTTTATTTTAGGTTTTTGCTCAACAGGCAATAGAAATGAGATGACCAATTATAATATTGAGGAATAAGCACAAATGCAATTAGTTTTAGAGGTAAATACTATATGGCACATGTTATTGATGCATTTTAACATGTTACTATGAGTAATATTATTGCAAATTCATTTTATTTCTGGTTTGGTCTTTGGAGCTTTTGTTTTATTATTAACTCAAACTCCATAGATAACATCATTTTCACTGACAGGCACTGAAGATAAAAATACACTGTATTTTCCTCATCTATCCTTGCCTTGTTCTTTATTAAAAATATAGACGAGGGCAAAATACAAGGGAACGGCAACAAACAAACTAAAACCACAACTTAAACACCTGACGATAATCTCTAACCACCGCACTTGTCAGTGATGCACTGCAGTGGACGCTCAGCTGGCCTGACGCGGCAGAGAGGACAGTCTGAGGGCTGCACGCCGTTCCCAGCACAACCCTGCGAATCCAACCTCCTTTTCTCCAGCTCAACATACTGGCGTACAAAAATACCAGGGTGATCTCATCATAGGGGCAACCTTTATTCTTCTCTAATTATAATCAAAGCACTTCACTTATAAACTTCAGAAATTTAACAAATATTAGTGGAATTAACTATTACTAGTAGTATATAATCCAAGTCATTTGGTCTCACCTACATGAGGCTACAAATAGGGTCATATGAATAAAAATTAAAATGCCTTTCAGATTCTTGCTTTCTCAAAATGGAATTGGTCCCCAGTAAAAGTCATCCAAGAAAGTGGTATTTTACCTGGACCCACAAGACCCCTGGCTGTTGCAATTACTATGTGGCATCTACCAACTTCTCCTCTGATCTAGCTTCCATTTAACTGAGGTCTGTTATCTGCTATCCAACCTTCTGGAAGATCTCAGTTTGCAGCCTGGAGGTGGCAACAAGGCCCATGCTGTTGCTGTCTGCCACTGTTCCGAAAGCTGCCAATCTGCAGGGTGCCAGCGCGGGGCAGGGGCCATGAATGGAGGGTGAAATTGTCTTCTCCCTAGCTCTGAACTATACTGTATGAGTTTTCTATGGCTTAGGTAACAAATTATCACAACTTAATGGCTTAAAGCAACACAATTTAGTATCTTAACAGTTCTGGAGGTAAAAAATTCAACAGAGACCTTCCTTAGTTAAAACCAAGGTGTTGGCAGGAGCACATTTTTCTCCCCACCTGGAAGCTTTAGGGAAGAATCCACTTCCTTGCCTTTTTCAGCTTTTAGATGCTGCCTGCCTTTCTGACTCGCACCCCCGTCCTCCCTCTCTAAAACCACCAAGGCTGCATCTCTAATTTTTCTTCTGTAGTCATGTATCCCTCTAACTCTCCTCTTTCATTTTTAAATACTCTTTGGATTACATTAGGCCTACCCAGATGATCCAAGATAATCTCCCTATTTTAAAGTCAGTTGACTAGGAGTCTTAATTCCATCTGCAACACGAACTCCTTTTTGCCATGCCATCTAACATAGTCACAGGTTCTGAAGATTATGACATGGACATCTTTGGAAGAGGGGGCATTATTCTGCCTACCAAGTGTACTTTGTCACTTGGACCCCAAAGCAGGATTTTTCATGTCCAAAGTCTCTCATGTAGTTAACAAATTTCTAGTATAATAAGGTCACAGGAAATAAAGGTAACATGTAAAAATCAACGGTATTTCTACATACCAGTAACACACAATTGGAAAATGAACCTAACACACCATTTGCAAAAACATCCAAGAACATCAAATTCTTAGAAATAAATAAATGACATGAAAAAAAAGCTACATTGCAAACTATAAAACAGTGAGAGAAATTAAAGAAGACCTTTGACAAAATGGAGACAAATACTATGTCCCTGGATTAGAAGACCTGATATTATAAAGATAGCAATACCTCTAAACGAATCTATAGATTCAGGGTAATTCCAATAAAAATATCACCAAGACTTATATTAGAATTGACAAGTTGATTCAAAAATGTGTCACACATTCAAAATAGGACACATTCGTGATTTATGGACAACATTAATGCATACAGTTGAAAAAAACAGTGAGATTCTTCTATGTTCCAATAGGTATAGCAAAAGAGGGCAACAGTGTAATGAAGTAAAACAGCTCTGGGTTCAAGTCCCTACTCACCTACCTACAACTTTCCCACCCTTAGCAAAGCTTATCAGAATATTCTGGGAGGAAGGGCAGATGAAGGATGTGAAGAGTTTGCAAAAAAGCACCCAAGAAGACTTAATAAACTCATCACTGCCCCCACCCACCACCAACCACCTGGGTAAAGAACCATTATTCTAAATGAATTGTTCAAGTGGTACTATGCTATTAGATTTGGAAGGGACCTTAGAGAATATTTACCTAAGTGCCTCATGTTTAAGAAAGGAAAAGAGAAGCCCAAATGGGGTGAAGTGACTTGCTCAAGATCACATCAATATCAAAGTAATTCTTATTTATCAAAGTTACACCGCAGCCCAGCCTGAGATGCGCACAGCCCAGCACAAATCCCGTATGTGCCGGCAGCTGACCATGTGACACAAGGGTGAGCCTCTGAAATTCACACTCCTTACCCGAATGTATGGGGGAAAAGAACATCTATTTTTTAGAGATACTTTGAAAAGTAGTAAGATAAATTTTAAAGTGTTCAGCAAAATGTTTGACACACAGAAGGCACTAAATATTTTTTCTTTCTTCTTTCCCTCTCTGTCTTCTACACCTAGCTGGCCTCTCCTTAAATATATGCTCCACCATGTGCATTTATTAGAACTTTTGTTGAAAGTAACAGAATTCTATTCAGGTTAGCCTAAGTAAAAGTGGAGTATCTGTTATAAGGATAGAGGGGTATCATGAAGTCATGCTTCAGGAAATCACCCTCTTTTCCACCTCCCTTCTCAGCCTGTTTCTCTGCATCTGATTCTCTTTCTTTCTGTCTCTCTGTCTCTCTCTACGCAAAGGAAAATAGAAGATGGGAATTCCACAATTCTTGACAGATTTCTTCCATATACCAGCCCAGACTCAATAATATTATTATGCACCAATCCCAAATTCCTGGGAAAGAGAATTTGATCGGCCAGCGGTAGAGATGGTCAATAGAGTCGCACAATATAAAACGGGTTCCACCACTCAAGATGAAAAGAACAGTTACAGGAGTCATTGTAAGTTGGGCAGAGACCCCTAGAAATCAGCTAAAATGTGCTGGCAACTTGTTGGCAGATATTTGAGAGGAATCCTTATCTTTATGTGAAAGACTTCCAACTTAACACAGAGTTTAGAGAAGTATTGCCACCATAGCAAAACCCTCTGTATAAGTGTTAGTATACTGAGGATTTAGATTATATCTCTTTACAAAGCTTCCTGTGATTTTCTAAATACCCAGAGTCATGGCCACAGAACAAGTCTTCTCAAGTCTCTTTCCCTTAGTCATGAGGAGGGTGAGGTCAGATATTCTTGCCCTTAAAACCTGGGCTTATGGAAAAACTGTCTTAAGAGAATCTCCTATTTCAGATTGGCTTGGCTCTAGAATAAGAGGCTGCTTTCATCGAGTTGCTTTGGAACGCTGCCATGAAATATACTCTATCAGGAAAAATATTGGTATGTTTTTCAGCTATTCAACAGCTATTCTCAGAGTCTGGTTATGAGAAACTCTCCAGCTCAGCAGTCTGGTTTTCTGCTTGTATACATGACTCCCTTTCTAATGAATGAATTATATATGAGCTAATTATAGAAAATAAGATTTTTTTTTTGCAGGACTTACCAAGGTCCGTTATCGACAAAACCAATTGCCTCTCCAAGTTCTAGATTTCATTAATTTTCTACTTAATTAAAACTACAGATTTTAGTGGAAAATTAAATGAACAACATGCTTTTCTAATAGATGTAATTATACTATGCAAATACTAAATAAAGGGTCACATATTACTACAAGTATTGCCCAGTACAGTAAAAATTATGCACACACACACATATGTCTCCTTTACCCCAAATGATGGCAGCTCTGCTTTAAAGTTTTGATAGTAAAAAGCCAAAAACTCTGTTCAGAAGTTTTAAGCTTAATTTTCAACTAGGCCTGTCTTCCCCATTGGCTCTCTGCCTGTTTGAAAAAATCTGAATCGATTGAAATAGAAACTTATGTGTATCTAAGGCATAGATCTTCCCACACTTGTGAATACTGACACCGTTGAAGTCTAGTTTGAAGCCCAGAATTTCCATGTGGATTAGTGAAGATGAAAAGGTTAATGTGAAGAAGAGGCAAACTGAGGCGGCAGGACCCATGCCCCCTGCCTTTGCTCTGTACAGTGAAGTGAAATGTCCACATGTGTGTGAGCATGTGTTTGTCTCTTGTTTTTCCAAACTGGATCAGCCCACCATGCTCTTCAAATTAACTGCTTTCTTTTTTTTTCTGCTAGTTCCTCTTGTGGGAATATCTAGAGTCCTATCAAAGAAGGAAATGACTTCCAAGAGATCCACACTAAGACATGAATTAATAATGGCTGCTAAGCACAGAGCCCTTCTTCCCAAAACACTACTGGGAAATGCACAATTAAAATGTTTGTGCAGAGTAACATGGTAGTCAGTATACATCAACTGTTTTTTCCTAATGTACAATACCTTATATTTAGGAGTTGAAACTTCAGAAATGTGTCCTACAGGACCATTTGCTTGAGGGTACCAGAGTTTTTATTCTAACAGTGTATTTAAAAGGAAAAAACTTAAGAACAAAAGTTAAGTGTTCATAATTAGGGCAATAAATAAATTATGGTACATCCTTATGATGGAATGCTAAGTGGCCAGTAAAAGGAATGGCTAGAAAAAAATTACACACACACACACACACACACACACACACACAAGCTCCAAAGGATACACAACAAACTGTTAGCAGCAAAAAGTGGGAACGGATGAAGAAAGAACGTACACTTTTTACTTTACATGCTTTAATACTGTTTGAATTTCCTACCATTAGAAGATATTGGTTTATTATTTAAAAAATAAATATGATTGGGCATAGAATTTCTGTTTGGGCTGGTGCCAAAGTTCTGCAGATGGATGGTATTGATAGTTGCATGACAGTGTGAATGTGCTAATTCCCCTGGATAGTACACTTAAAAATGGTTGAAATGGTAAATGTGTATTTTAACCAAAGTAAAAATATGTGTATATATGTATGGTGTCCTTCACAAAGGCATCCATTCCATAAGAACTTGTCAGTGTGGCCTTAAAGATGAGATTGGTAAGGAAGCCGGGACCTGTTTGTAAAGTCACTGGCCCTGGATGTGGTGCCAGTGGAACTGATGTGATAGGATCCCTAGAGTAATAGACGATGTTCTTGAGCCATTAGATACGACAAAGGTCACCTTCAACTGTGAGCATCCAAGGAGGGTTCCCTTTGATAAAGTAGACATTTAAGGGGAGGTTCTTCAAGGCATCTCTTAAGTCATCACCACGCCCACAGCCCTTCCCCTACTTCAGTACTTTTTTCTCTTAAAGCTGAGCCTGATAAGAATAATGTAGTATGTTGATGCCTTTGGTATGTAGCTGTCTAAACTCACTGCATCTCATTAGACCAGTGCTGGAATTCCTTAAGAGTCCACATTATATTTTCTGGCTATTTAATTGTATGGAATTATAACATTCAAGCTTACACATGCCATATCTGACACAAGAAACAGTTGTCAGTAACTGCAAGCTACAAAGATATAAGGGCCCAAGGTCAATTCACACTATTAAAGAGTGTCTTTAATTTTAAGTGAACCAAATCGATAAACATTTATTGAGTGCCTACTGTAGGAGGTAGGTAGGGCATACACAGAAGAATAATGTAAGTACCTAAAATGGAGGGGCTTACATTGGTAAAGGGAATAACTAATCCACAAGGTGTTGGATTGAACTGAATCGAACTGGTTTGGATTAGACTGAACTGGATTCTGTTTGATTTGATACCACCAAGACATCCACTAAGATACACCACTGAGCAAGGTAGTATAGGTTTGCAGAGGAGAATAAAAACCCTAATGAAACATGTTCCCTCGCCTACAAGATTCACAACTGAGGGAGAGCAGGGATGAAGTGACTGAGACACAAGTGATGGTATTAAAGTGATATAATGAGATTGCAAAGAAGACTGCATTTATCCTATTTGCAGTAACAAGAAGAGCCTTTATAAAAGTGTTGAACCTGGGAACAGACTGGGGGAGGGGATGATATTCCGGCTGAGGGAACGCCTGGGCAAAGGCCTGGTGGGGGCAATGGCCCCTAGCACTGAGGAACAGAGTGGTTCATTTCATCTGGAGCAAAGCGCACAACAGGGAGGACAAGGCTCTCTGCATGACGTGCATTAGGGGACGGAGGGATCAGGGCCAGAGCCTTGGGGCACTTGTGAGGAATCACAGAGTCCAAGGGCTGCAGAGGTCGAAAGGAACTCGGTGTTCAACCAGTGTAGCTTTAAGCCACAGGAAGCCATCACCTCCACCCAGGTTACTGTGACAGCTTTTGACTGCCCTTCCGTCCTGCTCTGGTCTCCTCTAACCCATTCCCAACACAGCAGCCAGCGTGGTATTTTGGAGACTGAAAATGAAATCGTGCCACATTTCAGCCCAGAATCTTTCCTTTGTTTCTTCTCTAAGACATGATACGTTCAGAGCATTAACATGACCTCAAGGCCACAAGCAGGGGCCCTCCCTCTCTGCTCTGATCTTGTACCAGGATACCCCACCTCTCCCATAATGCTTCAGCCCACCCGAACCCACCTCCCTGATCCTAGACTGTCCTGCAGTGTCTCTGTGCCAACTAGGCAC
Organism: Smutsia gigantea; assembly: GCA_032199065.1. Lineage (NCBI taxonomy): Eukaryota > Metazoa > Chordata > Mammalia > Pholidota > Manidae > Smutsia > Smutsia gigantea. The sequence goes on from JAVSCE010015779.1 coordinate 679,974, forward strand.
CAATCAACCACCTCTACAGGATTCATCTTAAGACTCATTCACCCTTACCACAGAATGCTGACAGGGGCAAGAGACTTCCTGCACAGCCTGGAGAGCGACAAACGGAAACAGATGAGAAACATTCTGAGGCAGGCCAGGAGGATTTTAGCATAGGAAAAAGAGCATCATGGGATTGATTGCTAATACACCCCAGGTTGGGCAAGAACAGTCAGAAAGGGGAATACAGCCTAAGAGCAGAGCAAAGGCTCGCTAGGATCCAGGGGACTGTGAGAGATACCTGCTCATGAGATGCGGACGGTGGCTGCAGAGGGACTCAGTGTCACAGACGGGAAGACGGCTTGAGGCAGAGCTGCTGGGTGAGCAGGTCATAGGAATCAAGGTCAAAAAAATCATTGGACTAAGAGTTGAGGTCACTAGGGATAACAGTCCACCACTAGACCCTCTTTATGGTATACATAATTGTAATCCCACATTATTTTTTGTTTCTTTGCTATTGTCTATTTTTTACCCCCCCAGATTAGATTATAATCTCCTTAAGGGCAGGGACCAGGTATGTTCAGTGTAACATCTATTGTCTGTCATAGTCAGAGACGCTCACTGAATACTTGGAGAATAACTGAATGAATGAATATATGTTTGCTCCTCAGTGTCTCTCATTCATCTTTTTAAATTTGAAGGTGACTCGTTCTAGCAGATTGTGGTATAGGAGGCAAATACTGGACGCTGGAGACTTGTGGAGACATAATTTTACCCAAGAAGTTAAACTCTGAATTACATACAGTTGTTCGGATTTTTCTTTAGTTTAATTCGTTCTCTCCACTCTGAAAGTGTTTGTACCTCAAGGGCAAGGGACTTCCTTCCTGTCCCAGAGCAAGTAGCGTAATCCTGGGAATAGTCAAGTGGACGCACAGCAGCACCGCGGGGAGATTTTACAGTCCAGCAGACTTCTGCAGTCACACGGAACTGCCTCTACCGGCGGTCTTCACACCTTACTCACTTTCCTCAAGCTGCAAAATAAGGCCAAAAACCAGGATCTAGCTTATGAGGCTATTTAAGTGTAAATAAAAGAATGCGTAAACCAATTTATCAGTGCCAGGGTCAGAGCATTGTATACATGATAGCTAAAGAAAAAATTTTTTTATCTGTTGTTTGGACTGTGTAAGCTGCATTTGAATCTAGAGTTTGACATTGCAACAATGTCACTCTCATTCTCTTCCCGGTACCTTTGCTACAAGGACCTTTCCCTTCCTGGTTTGCTTCCTGAGCAGTTATTCCTACTCCAGCGCTACTCTTCCTGAAGCCAGGTGGGTCTGCCTGCTCCCTCGGGGGTGCCGATGACCTCAGGGGTCACTGGCGTGCACAGCTCCACGCTGCCCTCTGGTGGCGGTATTTTGGGCGGCCCCTTTCCTGCATCTCACTTTCCCAGTGCTGTGCTGACATTAAGGGGCAGAGATGACCTACAGAAAGAGCACGGGTGAGGAGCTCCCTAGAGATTACAGGGTAGTGGTGAGGGAAGCACTGCCCCCATTGCTCTGTTTGCCTCACTTCTGTTACTGCTCTGCTCTCACCTTTACCCAGGGTCTGGCGATTGGGAGGTACAGTCTCCGCCAGAGAAAACTCAGAACGGAGCTCACTTGAAGTGGTTTAGAGGCTCTGAGAGGCACCGTGTCTAGCTAAGATCACACTGCTGAACTCTGACTTTCGCCTCCTATGTTTTGCATGATAGCCACCTGACAGACCACTTTCCTTCTGCAAGGAAAAGTCAAGGTGTTCCCCATAAAATGTACCTTCCTCCAGGAAGGCACAGGGCCTCAGGGGAAATTCATCTAAATGGCCATCATAGACTCAGGAGCCATCTTCATTTCTTCCCTTCCCTTCACATCCAGTAAATAAGCAGACTTTTTGGTTTTCCATATCATATATGTCTGCTGTTCTCCATTTCATCAACTACTAAGCAGTGCCACTCACTCTTGCTTGGAGGACTAGAGTTGTCTCCCAATGGCTCTCTCTGCTTGTTCTCTCCTCCCGCTGTTGTCACAGTCTCTCTTCCTTCCAGCAGCTGGAATAGGCTGCTGTCAGACCACAGTCCTTCTCCCTGCATCTGCAGTAAAGCAACCCTTCAGTGTGGTCTGCGTGTCCATATGTGACTCCAGTGCCCCCTGTGCTCTCTCAGTTCTCCACATGCCAGCCAACCTGATCCCTCTTCTGTGCCTTCAAGGCCAGCCTCTTCCTCTGTACTTGCTGTTCCCTCTACCTGCAATACCATTCCCTGCACTCTTCTCACGCTGGCCGTTCTTCTTCCTTCATCTCAGTTTAGATGTCACCTCTCCAGAGGCCTGCAATAACTCCTCTCCCCACTATTCTCCTTCTCCCATTATTCTTAATCATGTCTCCTGATTAATTTCCTTCAAAGCAGTAATCACCATCAATGATTACCTTCTTTCTTTGTTTAATGAATGCCCTCCATCAGAAATAACTCCCAGGCCGGCAGAGCTCTTCCATTCCCACTGCTACATGCTCAATGTCTGGTATGCAACAGATGCTCCAAAAAGCCCTTGTTCCAAGGAGGAACAGCGCTCTGTATGTCGCGGCACTGGCTGACTTTACACAACTCGCAGCTGTTCCCCTGCCGACCACATGGGGCCATCTTAACTGGACCGCGCTCTTGCATTGACTGACTGAGTGAACGAGCACCTATAAGAGATCATTTTCCCCATGGAATGCCCTGCATCAGTGTTTGTATTTGCAAATACCAAATTTCCCATATTGACACAAAATCACATTTCTTCCTCCATGTGATTTGCAATAGCTAGTGAATTTGTATTCCTTCTCTTATTCGTCATTGTAAGTCACTGTAACAAGACTTGATAGTACTAAATGCCATGCCATTGCATTAATACAAACTTTATATTATGCTTATTTCGTGATGGTTTCTCCCTGAAACTAGGCATTCAGGAATTATTTCAAAGAAAAATAACTAAACAGAGAAAGAGGCTGCAGCTGCCATTAAAATGAAAGCCAGAAATTATTTTGTGTGTTTTACTTTTCTCTGGGTTCGCTTCCAGCAATGACTGAAGCAGGTCCTTGGGGCTGGGTGATGGGTGTGAGTGTCAGGAGAGTCAGAAATACCACACCAGCACCTTTGAGACACACTACAGCCTATGCCTCCACCAAAAGGAGGCTGAGTAGAAAAGTATGCACATGTGAAAAAACAAACATATCAGTAAAGAAATACGCAGACCCACACTGTTGCGTGCACAGAGCAGCATGTCTCCTTTTGACCGAGCAACAATAATCTGGTTACAAAAGAGTCCGATCAGTCAGACCTGGGCTCCGGTGTAGAGGTGTCGGCTCACCTGCCCAGGGGAAGCTGCGGACACTGAGCACTTTCACAGACAAGTGCTGATTGAATTAGTCCAGCTCACTGGGCAGGCAGCCCTTGACCGTGCCAGTCTCTCTTTAGAGCAAACCGGCTTTCTCAAGTGCACACCACAATTTACTCTCCCTGTACCATTTCTCAAGTATCTGTTCTTTCTCTACGACATATGCAAACTGGAGAGAAGGTAAACTGAGATGGGAAGGAATGGGAATTAATGACATTCTCCTAGATTCGTTCATCTATTACACCCTATTAATTACACTAGGATTTCATCTCCCCAGGTCTTCTTTTCAGACTAAAAAGCATTTAGGTTGCCTAGATGATAGTCAAATACCTTTTTTTGCCTTCAAATAATTTTTAAATTTAAAGGTCTGCTGTTCAATATGTGAGAAATAGATTCTTTCTAATTCAAGATTTGAATGCTTTAGGAAAAGGATATATTTGGTTGTGGGTGGGGGTGACTAACAACAATGAAAAGTCAAGGTTAATAATCAAGGTTAAAAGTCAAGGTTAACATGTTGACTAAATCTAATTAAGAATTTGAAAGAAGGCTTTTACCCAAAGACACATCAGGCAGGTGAGAGACATTTATCTGGATGACCCAACTCTCCTCTTCAAGAATAATGGGTTGTAGACAGTTTATTTGCTGTGGTCTATGTTTGCTGAAGGGAAGAATCTAAGAAGTAAGATGGAATTCACTTCCAGATAACCGAAGTCCAGAACGACTTCAGTTGATGGGTAAATCTCGTGACCTCAGTGGATCACACAGAACAGGCAAATGGGTTAATACACTTAGAGCAACACCCATTTATCAAGGAGGATTCCTTTTAAGCTACATTTCACCAGAGAGCTTTACAAATGCTTTCATTCCACAGCTGAACAATCCGAGCCAGAAAAGGCTTCAGCAAAGGTCAAGAAAGATCTGCATAAAAGGCTGGTAGTGAAAGAGCAGTGTGCGCTAGAAGGCCGAGTGCTTAGGCTCTAAACACTGCTAAGCATCACCTTGTCACCCTAGGAAAACGGTTCCGTCTGGCTAAGCCTCTGTTGCCACGTTTATACATGTGGATAAAGAATTCCTGCCAGGCCCATCTCTCTACCTGGATGGCTGTGAAGACCGAGAGAAAATGAGAGCTGTTTGGACACTTTCGTAAAGGACAAAAAAAAGGACAAAGGGAGGGACTGAGGGAGCCAGACACCCACAGCGCTGGACCACAGGCTAGGGGCTTGGGCCCACCTGAATCTCTTAGCAGGTACTGAAGTCAGGGGAACAAGCATCATCCAAGAGTCAACACAGTCCCTGTGAATCTTCAGACTTTTCAGAATATGGCACCAAACGGCTTAACCCTTCTGAGTGCATTGGGTTGAAAGGTAATGGACTGGCACAGACTTGGTTAGAATCTCCTGACTACTCCTGTGGTCCTGGACATGCAGCTTCGGGGTTGATCTTTAATTTTTTTAATTAACATACAGTGAAGTTGACGTTGGTGTACAGCTCTGTGAAAGCTGACACAGGCATAGATTCATGGCGCCACCACCACAGTTGGGGTACAGAACAATTCCATCATCCCGTAACACTTCCACATGCTTTTCCCGCATGATCACACCTTCCCGCAGCCCAGAGCCAGTGGTGGCCATTGAACCATTCTCCGTTTCTAGATTTTGTCTATTCAAAAATGTCCTATAAATGGATCAAGCAGTAAGTAACCTTTTAAAACTAGTTCATCTGACTCAGCATAGCGCCTCTGAGAATCTCCAAGTTGTCACCCATACTGATAGCTTGCTCTTTTGAAATACTGTTTCTTTTAAATACTTCCATCATAGGGACAGGCCACAATTTGATTAGCCATTTATGCATCGAGGGACATCGGGGTTGTTTCAAGTTCTTGGCAGTTATGAATAAAGCTGCTAGAAAAACATTTGTGTGCAGGTTTTTGGGTGGATCTATGTTTTCATTTTTTTTAGAGGAGGGAATGGTTACTTTTTTCTGTTTGGGGCCAGACAGCAAATATTTTAGCTTTGGAGGCCATGCAGTTTCTGCCACAACTAGCGTGAAAGCACCCTTAAACAATACATAAACCAATAAGTACAGCTAGGTTCCAATAAAACTTTATTTACAAAAATAAGCACTGTGTTGGACTTAGCCTGTTGGCCATAGTGTGCCAGTCCCTGCTCTGTTATAAATACCTACAAGTACAATTACAGGGCCATAAGAAAGGTATATTTTAAACTTTGTAAAAAGATTCCAAACTGTTTTTACCAAGTGGTCTCCTATTTTGCATTACCATCAGAAATGTGTACGAGTCCCAGGTGTTCCACATCCTCACCGACATTTGGTATTATCAGTGCCTCTAATTCAGCCATCCTTATAGGTCTGCAATGGTATTTCAGAGTGGCATTAATTTGCATTTCCCTGATGGCTAATGATACTCAACATCTTTTTATGGGCCTGTTCGCCATCCTTATATTCTTTTTGCTGAAGTATATGGTCAAGTATTTTTCCTATTTTTTACTTGGGTAGTTGTTTTCTTCCTGTTGAATTTTTGAGATTTATTTACATATTCTAGACATAAGTCCTTTTTGGAATATATTATTTGCAAATATTTTCTCCCACTCTGTGTCTTGTCTTTTCATTCTCTTAACAGCATCCTAAGTAAAAAAAAAAAAATTTGATGAACTCCAAATATTTTCTTTTATGGATATTGCTTTTAGTGTTATTTATTTTTATTTTTATTTATTTATTTTTTAAAGGCAGCAAAATGCTCTTTATTTGCAGTAAGCAACGTGCAAAAGCGTATATATAGTAAATATCATGCATCTGCTTCCTTTTTGCAGAAACAGGAAGGAAGGAGAGGAGGTATGAGCAGTGGTACAGATTTCTTTTTCCCACCATCTATTCATAGGATCTTTTTTTTAATATAATTTATTTTATTATCATTAATTTACAATTACATGTGCAATATTACGATTATTAAACTACCCCTTCATCAGGTCCCCCCACCAACCCATTACAGTCACTGTCCATCAGCGTAGTGAGATGCTATAGAATCACTACTTGTCTTCTCTGACTTGTACGGCCCTCCCCGTGCCCCCCCCCAACATTACATCTGCTAATCGTACTGCCCCTTTTTCCCTCTTATCCCTCCCTTCCCGCCCATTTTCCCCAGTCCCTTTCCCTTTGGTAACTAACTATTAGTCCGTTCTTGGGTTCTGTGAGTCTGCTGCTGTTTTGTTCCTTCAGTATTTTTTCTTTGTTCTTATACTCCACATATGAGTGAAATCATTTGATACTTGTCTTTTTCGGCTTGGCTTATTTCACTGAGCATAATACCCTCTAGCTCCATCCATGTTGTTGCAAATGGTAGGATTTGTTTTCTTCTTATGGCTGAATAATATTCCATTGTGTATATGTACCACCTCTTCTTTATCCATTCATCTACTGATGGACACTTAGGTTGCTTCCATTTCTTGGCTATTGTAAATAGTGCTGCGATAAACATAGGGGTGCATCTGTCTTTTTCAAACTGGGCTGCTGCATTCTTAGGGTAAATTCCTAGGAGTGGAATTCCTGGGTCAAATGGTATTTCTATTTTGAGTTTTTTGAGGAACCTCCATACTGCTTTCCACAATGGTTGAACTAATTTGCAGTCCCACCAGCAGTGAAGGAGGGTTCCCTTTTCTCCACATCCTCGCCAACATTTGTTGTTGTTTGTGTTTTGGATGTTGGCCATCCTCACTGGTGTGAGGTGATATCTCATTGTGGTTTTCATCTGCATTTCTCTGATGATTAGCGATGTGGAGCATCTTTTCATGTGCCTGTTGGCCATCTGAATTTCTTCTTTGGAGAAGTGTCTATTCATGTCCTCTGCCCATTTCTTAATTGGATTATTTGCTTTCTGTTTGTTAAGGTGCATGAGTTCTTTATATATTTTGGATGTCAACCCTTTATCAGATACGTTTTTTATGAATATATTCTCCCATACTGTAGGATGTCTTTTTGTTCTACTGATGGTGTCCTTTGCTGTACAGAAGCTTTTCAGCTTGATATAGTCCCACTTGTTCATTTTTGCTTTTGTTTCCCTTGCCCGGGGAGATATGTTCATGAAGAAGTCACTCATGTTTATGTCCAAGAGATTTTTGCCTATGTTTTTTCTAAGAGTTTTATGGTTTCATGACTTACATTCAGGTCTTTGATCCACCTTGAGTTTACCTTTGTGTATGGGGCTAGACAGTAGTCCAGTTTCATTCTCTTACATGTAGCTGTCCAGTTTTTCCAACACCAGCTGCTGAAGAGGCTGTCATCTCCCCATTGTATATCCAAGGCACTTTTATCAAATATTAATTGACTGTATATGTTTGGGTTAATGTTTGGATTTTCTATTCTGTTCCACTGGTCTGTGGGTCTGTTTTTGTGCCAATACCAAATTGTCTTGATTACTGTGGCTTTGTAGTAGAGCTTGAAGTCAGGGAGTGTAATTCCCCCTGTTTTATTCCTCCTTCTCAGGATTGCTTTGGCTATTCGGGGTCTTTTGCGGTTCCATATGAATTTTAGAATTATTTGTTCCAGTTCATTGAAGAAAGCTGTTGGTAGTTTGATAGGGATTGCATTGAATCTGTAGATTGCTTTAGGTAGTATAGCCATTTTGACAATATTTATTCTTCCTAGCCAAGAGCATGGGATGCATTTCCATTTGTTAGTGTCCTCTTTAATTTCTCTTAGGAGTGTCTTGTACTTTTCAGAGTACAGGTCTTTCACTTCCTTCGTTAGGTTTATTCCTAGGTATTTTATTCTTTTTGATGCAATTTTGAAAGGAATTGTTTTTCTGATTTCTCTTTCTGTTAGTTCATCATTAGTGTGTAGGAAAGCAACAGATTTCTGTGTGTTAATTTTGTATCCTGCAACTTTACTGAATTCAGATATTAATTCTAGTAGTTTTGGAATGGAATCTTTAGGGTTTTTTATGTACAGTATCATGTCATCTGCAGATAGTGACAATTTGACTTCTTCTTTACCAATCTGGATGCCTTGTATGTCTTTGTTTTGTCTGATTGCTGTGGCAAGGACCTCCAGTATTATGTTGAATAACAGTGGAGAGAGTGGGCATCCCTGTCTTGTTCCCGATCTTAGATGAAAAGCTTTCAGTGTCTCACCGTTAAGTATGATGTTAGCTGTGGGTTTGTCATATATAGCCTTTATGATGTTGAGGTACTTGCCCTCTATACCCATTTTGTTGAGAGTTTTAATCAGGAATGGATGCTGAATTTTGTCAAGTGCTTTTTCAGCATCTATGGAGATGATCATGTGGTTTTTGTTCTTCTTTTTGTTGATGTGGTGGATGATGTTGATGGATTTTCGAATGTTGTACCATCCTTGCATCCCTGGGATGAATCCCACTTGATCATGGTGTATGATCCTCTTGATGTATTTTTGAATTCGGTTTGCTAATATTTTGTTGAGTATTTTTGCATCTACGTTCATCAGGAATATTGGTCTGTAATTTTCTTTTTTGGTGAGGTCTTTGCCCGGTTTTGGTATTAGAGTGATGCTGGCTTCATAGAATGAGTTTGGAAGTATTCCCTCCTCTTCTATTTTTTGGAAAACTTTGAGGAGAATCGGTGTTATTTCTTCTCTATATGTCTGGTAGAATTCAGAGGTGAATCCATCAGGCCCAGGGGTTTTGTTCTTGGGTAGTTTTTTGATTACCAATTCGGTTTCATCGCTGGTGATTGGTCTGTTTAGTTTTTCTGTTTCTTGCTTGGTCAGTCTTGGAAGGTTGTATTTTTCTAAGAAGTTGTCCATTTCTTCTATGTTTTCCAGCTTGTTAGCATATAGATTCTCATAATATTCTCTTATGATTCTTTGTATTTCTGTGGGGTCCGTCGTGATTTTTCCTTTCTCATTTCTGATTGTGTTTATATGTGTAGATTCTCTTTTTCTCTTAATGAGTCTGGCTAGGGGTTTATCTATTTTGTTTATTTTTTCAAAGAACCAGCTCTTGGTTTTATTGATTTTTTCTATTGTTTTATTCTTCTCAATTTTATTTATTTCTTCTCTAATCTTTATTATGTCCCTCCTTCTGGTGACTTTGGGCCTGTTCTTCTTTTTCCAATTTCAGTAATTGTGTCTTTAGACTATTCATTTGGGAATGTTCTTCCTTCTTTAAATAGGCCTGGATTGCAATATACTTTCCTCTTAGAACTGCCTTTGCTGCGTCCCACAGAAGTTGTGGCTTTGTGTTGTTGTTGTCATTAGTCTCCATATATTCTTTGATTTCTGTTTTGATTTGGTCGTTAACCCATTGACTAATTAGGAGAGTGTTGTTAAGTCTCCATGTATTTGTGAGCCTTTTTGATTTCTTTCTAAAACTTATTTCTAGTTTTATACCTTGGTGATCTGAGAATTTGGTTGGTAGGATTTCAATATTTTTGAAATTACTGAGGTTCTTTTTGTGGCCTAGTATGTGGTCTATTCTGGAAAATGTTCCATGTGCACTTGAGAAGAATATGTATCCTGTTGCTTTTGGGTGTAGAGTTCTGTAGATGTCTGTTAGGTCCATCTGTTGTAGTGTGTTGTTCAGTGCCTCTGTGTCTTTACTTATTTTCTGTCTGGTTGATCTGTCCTCTGGAGTGAGTGGTGTGTTGAAGTCTCCTAAGATGAATGCATTGCTGTCTATTTCCTCCTTTAATTCTGTTAGTATTTGTCTCACATATGCTGGCGCTCCTGTGTTGGGTGCATATATATTTATAATGGTTATATCTTCTTCTTGGACTGACCCCTTTATCATTATGTAATGTCCTTCTTTATCTTTTGCTACTTTCTTCGTTTTGAAGTCTATTTTGTCTGATACAAGTACTGCAACACCTGCTTTTTTTCTCTTTGTTGTTTGCATGAAATATCTTTTTCCATCCCTTCACTTTTAGTCTGTGTATATCTTTGGATTTGAGGTGAGTTTCTTGTAGGCAGCATATAGATGGGTCTTGCTTTTTTATCCATTCTGTTACTCTGTGTCTTTTGATTGGTGCATTCAGTCCATTTACATTTAGGGTGATTATTGATAGGTATGTACTTATTGCCATTGCTGGCTTTAGATTCGTGGTTACTAAGGGTTCAAGGGTTGCTTCTTTACTATCTAACAATCTAAGTTAAATTTCTTGTTAAGTTATTGTAAATACAGTCTGATGTTTCTTTCTTTCTCTCCCTTCTTATTCCTCCTCCTCCATTCTTTCTATAATAGGTGTTTTATTCTTTGCCTTTAGTTAGAATTTGGATGGTCTTCTTTCTTTGCTATGATTTTATTTTCTCTGGTGACATCTTTTTAGCCTTAGGTGTGCTTCCATCTAGAGCAGTCCATTTAAGATATCCTGTAGTGGTGGTTTATGAGAGGCAAACTCTCTCAACTTTCGTTTGTCTGGAAATTGTTTAATCCCTCCATCATATTTAAATGATAATCGTGCTGGATACAATATTCTTGGTTCGAGGCCCTTCTGTTTCATAACGTTAAATATATCATGCCATTCTCTTCTGGCCTGTAAGGTTTCTGTTGAGAAGTCTGATGATAGTCTGATGGGTTTTCCTTTGTAGGTGATCTTTTTTCTCTCTCTAGCTGCCTTTAATACCCTGTCTTTATCTTTGATCTTTGCCATCTTAATTATTATGTGTCTTGGTGTTGTCTTCCTTGGGTCCCTTGTGTTGGGAGATCTATGAGCTTCGGTGGACTGCGAGACTACTTCCTTCCCCAGCGAGGGAAAGTTTTCAGCAATTATTTCTTCAAAGACACTTTCTATCCCTTTTTTCTCTCTTCTTCCTCTGGTACTCCTATAATGCGAATATTGTTCCGTTTGGATTGGTCACACAGTTCTCTTAATATTCTTTCATTCCTAGAAATCCTTTTATCTCTCTCTGCCTCAGCTGCTCTGTATTCCTGTTCTCTGATTTCTAGTCCATTAACAGTCTCTTGCATCTCATCCATTCTGCTGTTAAGCCCGTCGATTGCTTGTCTGATTTCTGCATTGTCTTTCCTCATTTCCCTCACTTCCTCCCTCAGCTCTTGCACATTTCTCTGTAGGTCCATCAGCATGGTTATGACTTTTATTCTGAAATCTTTTTCAGGGAGGCTGTGCATTTCCATCCCTTCAGACTCCCTCTCTGGGGTTGTCTGGTTGATTTTAGTCTGAACCATATTCCTCTGTCTTTTCATGGCTGTATAATTGGTCACTGATAGTTGCCACGTATGTCAGCTGGGCTCTTTAAGACTTTAAAAGGAGAAGAAAAAAAAAGAGAAAAAAAAGAAAAAAAGAAAGAAAGAAAAGAAAAAACAAAAACAAAACAAGAAACAAAACAAAACAAAAAAAATTGCCCACCGGACGTAGATTCTGTGGGAATGCTCTAGGTGGCGCTGTTGCCCCACTATTCCACAGCTGTGACTGTGCTGTTCCGCAGGACCCTTTATTGCTCAGGCAGGGGTGGGAACGAATGGGAGGCTGTTCATCTCAGTGAGAAGTGTTAAGTATGGCTACGCTTCCTCAGTCGCCAGCTAAGGTGTCTGAAACTCCCCAGGACTCCCAGCCTGCTGGGCTGAGTGTGCTGGGGCGATCCGGCTCCTCCGCTGGGCTCCTGTCTCTTTAAGACCGCTGAAGAAAGCGCTCGCTTTTTTTTTTTTTCCTTCCCGGGAGCCGGCTGCAAGCACCCTGGCGCGTTCCCCGCTCAGATCCTGCCCCTCTGTCTCTCCAATCTCCGCTGCACTGCGCAATGTGGGTCAGCGCTCCCCGCGCAGATCACCGGGGCTGGTTACTTCACGGGGTGCGCTTCCACTCCCTCCCGGCTCTGAATCCTCTCCTCCCGCCGGGGCGCTGGGGTGGGGGAGGGCTCGGGTCCCGCCGGGTCGCGGCTCCTTGTCTTACCCGCCTCTTGGGGTGCCGAGTGCTCTCGGGTGTAGCTGCACGCTGTGCGCTTTCCTGTGTATTCTCGTCTCTCTTTTAGGAATAGATGTATTTTCTGTGTTTTCGTAGATAAATATAGTATTGGGAGGAGATTTCTGCCGCCCTGCTCACACCGCCATCTTCCCGGAAGTCCCTGTCTGATTATTCTTATTCACTCTGAACAACAAATTAGAAGGTGTTGGTGAGCTTCTCTAGGTGTCTTCAGGAATGGGAGCTGTAAATTAGTCCTCAGCATCTCCCATCCATATGGTCATAGCTCTGCCTCATTTTGCAGAACCTCCTTGAATACAGTCACGTAGAATGGACTCTACTGAAGCATTCAGAGCAAAAGGGAATGTATCTTATTATATATTTCTTTGTTTATTTCAACTAGTTTGTAGATGCAATGATGAAATGAAGAGGCAGATTAGATATCTGTCTAGATGCTTCCTCTGGCAAAAATCTAAGGGCAATTTTAAAAGTTCATATTTAAGATATGAGAATAAATAAGAAAAAATAGAGAATATATTTTGATTGATATCTGTATTTTGTTATAAGTACTGAACCCGTCTCAAACAAAGAAAAGTCAAATGTGATACTTTTTCTTGTCTTTCCTAGAGTGAGTGAAATAAATTTAAATATCAGATAGTTCATTGATTTCAAAACTGAAACATTGTTCAATTTAGTATTTCTCCAAGCAATATCAGCAGAGTCCAAATGAAGATGTGGGGGCACATAAAACAAAATAAAGAAAAGGCCATTTCTTACCTTGGTTTAAAGGAATAATTTTCAAAATTCTCAAATTTCTTATAATTCTAAATATTGGAATGAAGTTTAGAGATGAGTATCTTGTTATGTGCCTGTGGAATTAAATTAGAATTATTGAGAAGTCACATGAAGCCTAGGCTACTTAGGCTTTTAACATTCTTTGAAAGTTATTTTAAAACCATATATAATCATGTTTTCCTTCTCTCATTATTCCATTTTTCAAATAGTTTCATTATTCATCAGAAGACAAAGATGGCTACAGTGAAGGTACCCAGGTAAATACTAATCCACAAACAAATTATGAGATTTCAAGATTTTCTACTCACGGAAAATAATCTCTTATGCAAAACTCCAACCTCTAGTGTTTTTGTTTCAGATAGAAAACATTCTTTTAGTTTTGTATTGCATATTCTGAGGACTAGTTCAGTTGGAGCTGCCTGAGAGAACTTGCTGTGGCTCTGACTTATGAAATATTATTTATTGGCAGAATTTTTGCAGGCAGTAAACTTTGTCATCATCAGTGTTTCTTTATGAAAACCATTTGTTTAGCAGGGTTTTAAGATTATTTGCAACTTAAAGAAATACTCACTCAAACAAAGTTATACTGAAATCGAGCCAGTTCCACGGATCTCCAAAGAAATAAAAAGGTCCTGCCCAGATGCCTCTTGCAATCAGTTTTACAAGTATTTCAAAGGTGTAAATTCCAAGCAAAGTATTCCTATCGAAAAATATTCATATAAACATTAAAAGTGAGAACAATACATGTCAGCTCCGAAATACTATGTCTTTGATAACTAATTGGCAGCAAATAAACCAACAAATCGGACAACAATAAAAAAAGCATGTGCCACTTGAACTGCGGGATAGGGCTTTAGCTAGGCTCCTAGGGTGGATATGTCTCATGCCATTAACCTTGAATAATGTTTTTCAATAACTCCAAGTTCAGGATTATAGTCTTTATATATATATTTAGGTAAATGATGAAGACACAAAATATCAAATTTATTCCACAATGGGTATCACATACGATTAACTGAATTGCAGGGAGGATGGAAGAATTAACTTTATTATATGCATGTACAAGGGTTTTATGGTGAATCACTACTGTATTTACCTCCCAAAGTCAACTAGTTTTAAGAACAGTATTAAGGCTTGAGAGGTTGCATAAAGAAGGCCTCAGGAATGAAGTCAAACTGAAGGAGGTAGTGACAGAAAGAGAAGTAGAATAGAAAGGAAAAAAAAGAAATAACTTTCTTTAGAATGGAAATGGATAAACATTTGAGTTTGAAGCAAATCAGGTGTGGAATTGCAATAATAAAAAAAATCTGAGGCACTGAAATATTATGTCAGTTATTAGTAATTAACTTTAAAATAAAATCTCACCCTTATGATGCCATACACATAAGTATATAGCTAAAGACTCAAATATTTATATCACATTAACCTAACATATTGGGAAATAGAGGCATTTAAAATCCACTAAGAATAAGGAAAGGGAGGGAAGAAAAACATTAAAATTGATCCACTGACATGTGTATATTTGTTTTATTTGGAAAATTATTGTGGTATGTGTATAAATATTGTATTATGTGCCATGAATGTTTTATTATCTATAAGATATAAATATTAAATTGTACTGTAATATCATATATAACACTCTGTAATAAAATATGTTAAATATGAAATATAACTGTACATGAAATTATGTCTAATAAAATTATATAACTTACTGCAATACTGGCTCCCAGACTGTCAAATTAGTCATGACCATAAATATGCAGTCAATCAGGACACTGATTAAAATTAACAGTTGGAAAAAGGTAGATTACAGTTAAGGAATAATGAATAAAAAATAATGGAAATATCTGTTTCTATAATCTGTTCATATGCATATACACTATGAGATAAAATGGTTTCTTAAATGACAAAATTACATATACCATTCATATTGAAAAGTAATGAGGATTAAGATTTATTTATATTTACTGTTTTTGTACTAGAAAATATATTTTAAATGCATTTTCAAATATGGAACACAGTGCAATTATAATCCAGATTTAAATATGACCTAAAATGTGGTATCAATTCAAAATAGAAAAAGAATGCAGTAATTGTTTAATAGAATAGCTGCATTAGCTTATCTGTACAGTGTAAAGCCAATAAAAAAGGATATGGATGTACCAAAATCTTAATAGCTGTTCTTCTAATTGAACTGAAAGGAGAAAATGTATACCAACTGGCATTGAATCTGAAGATTGTTCTCTCTTTATTTAATACCATGAAAGTCTGTAAGATGGAAAAAGAACATTAAGTAAAATTAGAAACTAAGAAATATAATCTCATCAATTATACAACATACTGCCAATGATCATTTTAGCCATAAATTCTAACAGTTACACTTTTTTTATATTTTGACATTCCTATATGGACTAAATCAAATGGAGAGGTTTTTTTTAAAAAAACATTTTCATTAATATTTAGGCTTATCTCCCTTTTTTCTTTTTGCTAGTATTCTACCTAAGAAAGCCATTTGCCACATACCAATCTTCAGTCTTCCTGCAGAACTAATGTAATAAAGAGAAAGAAATCTGTATCTTATGGTTCTTGGAAATCATTTAAGCATACTAGAATTCAATGAATGTAAAAAAGTTAATTCTATTTCAAAGCAAATAAGGTGTGGGATTACAGTTGTAAAAGTGATCCAACACACTTAAATATTAATCATTAGTAATTATCTATGTTATAAAATCCCACTTGTATGTTATCATTGACATAAACATATCTAAAACAGAAATTTACATCATGTAAAACTAACATGTTGGGATATAGAAGCACTAAAATAAAAAATAATGAAAGATCAGACACATCCTAAAAATGAGTCATAGATACGTATTTGTGTGTATATATGCGTGTATGTATTTTATATACACACACACACATTTGGAAAATTCATTTATTGTAGTGTGTGCATAAATACATATAGTGAATATTATGCTATAACTATATAATATATAGTATACATGCAATGTTATATAATATATACTGACATGATATATATTAAATATAATCTATTATATATAGTATATTGTGTTACATAATTACACAGAACTGTATATGGTGACTATACATTGGTATTTATATTTGTGTATACATTCAAATACATTAGTGAGTACAAATATATTTTCATTGATATTTTATGAATACATGTTCTAAATGGAAACTAAACTTTGCTGTAATTCTCATCAATAAAACTTTCCGAACATACAGTCTCTGGACATTTTGACTTGTAGTTATTTTTCCTCTTTACATTTTCAATGCAAAGTGAAAATAAAATAGGCCAAAGAAATGTATTTGATTATTTAAATGTGCTTTCCAAGTATTTTCCAGAACAATCTCAAAACTTTATGGAAGATGTATGTGCAACCGACCATCTTATGTCATTGTGAAGGAATGAGTTAATTCCATATATAATAATTTTCCAGTTAATGTTTAAGTACTGAAATTGTTCATTTAATTTTAGAATTATTTATTTGCCTGTCACCTTTAACAGAATAAACTGAATGATTCAAGTTTTTAATAACTTTATACTATCATTAATAACTGTACTTTTTATACTAAGCTATAATTAGAATTTTTGGCTTGTTTTATATTTCAAAATCCTTGGTTTTATCTCCAATAACAAACCTAGATTTGTTTCCCACATCTGTATATACTACCAAAAAACTCAGAGCTTTACTATATTAGAGTTACCATTAAGTTTACTGTGTTATATCAACTGTCATGACTTAAGCATAGCCAAAATGAAAGCAGAGTTAAGTGAGATGAGGATTCACATTCTCACTAAAATGTTTGTAAGATTTGCAAGTATTTTATAGCTAATGTGCATAATGCCTACAAAAGCTACCATAGATGGCAGCAGTCTTTTTGTAATATATACAATTACTCTATAAAATGCCTATACTCTTCTGCCAAGCAAATAATCTGAAGGAGTTGTGGTTACACAAAATGATCACTTTGCCTTCTGTCCAGAGACTTCAGTTCAATCCCATTTCACCGATTTGGTAAAATCACTGAATGCTCTACAAGATAATCAATTTACATTTGTCCACAATGAAGCTCATGTCCCCTGAGCTTTATCTTCTTATAGTTATTTCATTTTTGTCAGTAGCACTGCTGGGCTGGAAACCTTGGCATAATCAGCCTGTCTTCAAATCCTGCTGTTCCTACTCGGGTTTGTTACCTCTCTCAAATACTCCAGACTTCAGGCTTGGATTTCTCTCCTATGTCATCTTTCTGACCCTCTCTCTTCTATGCAGTGATAATTGAGAAATATGCTCATTCACCTTACTCAAACACTGCATTTATCACATCAGTTTTCTGGCCACCATATTAAATCCATGCTGACATTTCTGTTATTTCATCTTATTTTCCACAACTTGTAACACAGCTACAGAGTTCTAGTTCTCTCATTACCCTGTCTCTTCGCTATTCCAGAATTAATCTTGGCCCTTGCCTGTTCACAGAAGATCTGCCCTTTGCCTTATTAAAATTTGAAATGTTCTTCAAGCTATAATTCAATCTCCATTTCCTTAATGAAGACTCTTCCAACCTTGTCAGTCCACACAGATCTCTGCCTTTTCTAAGCATAATTATCCTTATTTTTATCGTCTTGTGCTTGTTCTTAGATTGTTCAAATATTTAGTGGGTTCTTCAAGTCATTCTGGGGATATGATAGGATGTGAATGTATGAATGAATAGAAATCATAAATAAAATATAGGTTAGCTTTATTTTCCTAACTACTGAGTAAGCTCGTAAAATTGAACATTTGAAACTGCTGTACATATTACAAAAATTTTATGTTATAGTTACTCAAAAATCAATAACCTGAAGTAGCCAATCATCATGCTCCCATTAAACAAATCATTTACCTTAAGACATAACACTATGCACTAAAGTAAGTAACCCCAAACAAACTAACCTACCAGGTAAGCATTAAGTTTTGATAAAAATCTCAAATATGTGTGAAATTTTTTTATAGAAATCCAGTTTTCTATAACTTAAAATTACCCCTCGATTTATTTTTTATTCTTTTTTCATACTATCTCGATTACATTTTTGTGTGTCTGGAAAATAAAATAATAAAAATGTAATCACAATAAATTCAGTTAATCCTTACATTTTTATTCTTATAGTATGGGTCCACATCTTCCAAGGGTTCTGACATCATTCCTTGAGGAATATTTCCATAAACAAATGGAAGCGCTTTCCCAACTTCCAAGTCAGTGTTTGGCTTTAAGTCTTCTTCTTGATGTTCCTCACTGTGTTTTTTAGCAATATGCTGTTTCATAAGTTCAAGAGACTCTCTGGTGAAGGGGACAAGGCCCTGAGGCTCTGGAGAAGCCATTTCCAATTTTCCACCTGCAAGAAATATTTTTCTTCAGTTCCACATAAAATTTAGGTATGTAAAAAAATTTTAATTACAAAAGGTTAGGATATGAATAAAAGAGAACAGCAAACTGAGTGCATGCATTCAAATAAAATTCTGGTGTTTTGTAGAAATCTGAGTAGATAAACTTGATTTTGTTATACTTAACATTAGGCTTAATTTGTAATTTTGTGAGTAACTCATTCTGCTTCATTTACTTATCTTGAATCCTCTTTCATTGAAATCTGCCTTTCAATATTTCCCTGGTAATTAAAGAGTTCTCAAGTTACCAGAGATTTTGGGGGAAGGAGGGAAAATCCAATTATTTCACTCTTAGCTCTATTTAACCACTGACTGCTCTTTTCTTCCCTAAACTCAGTCTGCATTGATTCTGGGTCCCACTCTTCTCTATCTCTTATATCTCCAATTACTTGCTTTGACTCAGTTCTTCCTCCCAAATTTGTACCTGATATCCTTTAAAGTTTTGCCTTTCCCCTCTGTTATATCCATCTTTTTGGTGACTACATAGGCAACCACAGAGTTTTAATTACCATACATGGGTATTTCCCAAAACACTCTCTTCCCTCAGTCACCTATGTGGCAATCCCACCAATGACAGCAATTTAACGAGTAAAACCAAAATTCATTATTTTCCCCCATGACTAGAATCATTCTTAAACCTTCTAGCCATTGTAAAAGAACAAAAACACAAATACAAACTCATTACCTTGTAAATTACTCATGAAATGTTTCTCTTTGTTATCAATTCCTCTGAACAAAATAATTTTCTTACACTTAATTTCCATTATGTGTTTTAATATTATCCATTTTTTATATATCTACAAGGTAGCTATCTTTATAATTCCATATTTGGATTGCTCCAGAAGTCTTTACATGTTTCTCTCAATTCTAGCCTTTGCCTATTTCAAGTCATCCTACAGCCACTAAAATCAGTCTTCATTAAAAATAATTTCATGCATCAATTCTCCATTCATGAAACTTGTTCCTCCCTCTCATATAAATGTATGTTTAGTCTTTTGCTGATTTTCTCCAGGCCAATTCCTATCAAAACCTAATCTTCAAGTAATCCTACTCAGTGACAACACTGATTATTCTTTATTCATTCCCCTTAACCCTATTTGTAATTTTATTATTGCAATTAAGGATAAGAAAGTTTTTACTTTATATTGTGGCATTTTGTATATTTTGTCTCTTACAGTGCTGGCCTTCACTGAATTTCTTCTGTAATATTTTCTTTAAACAGAAATCACACACATATATATACACATATATATATTCTACTGCAAAATTTTTTACTGTTGGGTGAAATTGAGTTTTTAATAGTTTAATCCATTACTTGCTATTAATGGAAAGTCAAGAAACAAGTTAGTTAATTTTAATGGAGTACCAATCATTGTAAGAATCAGACTCTTACTAGCTTAAGTAAATGGTGTGTGGGAGATATTCTAAATATACAAATGACTATCTCATAGACATCCAAGAAGATATATCATCCACTTCACTGTCCTGGGAAATAAAAATGGAAAATCAAGGACTGGATTGACTCTTCATGCCTTTCATGGGATCACAGTTTTCCTTGAGTACCTGTTAAACAGTTTCTTGTTCCTAGAGGTCTCAGTCAAATTACATAATATTCTTGACCTGGTCAATCATAAAATTGGAACTCCTCCTTGGGTTAAATAAGGATAAAATATATAGGTGAAAATGCCTACTACAGTGATTGGCATATAATTGGGGGGAAGCAGAGATAAATTTTTAATTGTGATAGATTTTTTTTATTTTAGAATCATGGGCCAAATCTAATAAAATAATATATGGTACAAATATATGTAAGGTTTTGAAACTTGAACCTAGCAACCATCAGTACAAAGGCAGTAGATATGATTTTGCAGCAGAGAAAGCTGTCAAGGGGTTTTAGTTAATTGCAATTGCAATACAAATCAATACTGATTTGTGTCTGCCAAGAAAGCTAGTGTAACTTTCTGTACTGAAGGAAGATGGAGGAGGCAGTCCTTCTCTATTGTTCTGTAATCTAGGATCACACCCAGAAGACATATACATAAACTGGAGGGTCTTTGAAGAGAATTAGAACATTAATCAGATTCAAATCATACCATCTATTGACCAGTTTAAAAGAATGGAGGATATATTACTTGAAGCAGAAAAGGCTCAAGTAGAACATTTATTTCCAAGTATCTGAATGATTCTCATGTAGAAGAGAAATTAGACTTAAGTATTATTTAAAAAAAAAAAGAAAGAAAGATGAACTATAGGATCAATGAGCTGGAGCCAGAATAGATTTGGCTCAAAATAATAAAGCACTTTCCAAATAGATGTTGAAAAATGGGATAGGCTGATTTGGACACTAATATTTCCCTGTAACTAGCAATGTGGAAGTATGGACTTAGTGACAGTTGGGTAGAATAATTTAAATGGCTCCAAATATTGATTGGTTGTAGCCTTAGCATTTTAGAACTTTCCAATCTTAAAATTTTTGGATTGAATTTTCATGGAGTTATCACATGATATAAAAGTTTGGACTAAATATTAGCTAAACTAAACCTAAGCAGTATTAACTTAACAGAAACAAAAGCATTTTTACCTCCATCTTTTCAGATTACAATAAAAGTATTTCTTATATCTTATATTTTAGGGATCCATTCTATACACTAACAAACATTATTAAGCTTATGTATGAAAGTAGATTGTTCTTAAAAGTGAATACAAAGGAGCAAACTTACTGCAAAAATGCTGCCATTTAATGAAACTATTTTTAGATGCATTCCACTGAAATCTCAAAATTAAATTTTCCAGTTTTCTTATTACATAGTTTAAATAGAGCCTTCCTTTTCTTTTCTGTTATCACCCCACAGCACGCTTATCTTTGATTCCTCATTTTGCTGCTTATTAGCTATGAGAGCAGAGTAATATAGCCTGAGTTACACTTTCCTGATAAATAAACGAGTCAATCCCTTATGTATTTCATAAGGTAGTAAAGATTAAACCAGACTAATATAGCAAGTCTGGACCACAGTACTAACCATGTCAGTGCTAATTCTTTCTCCCAACCTGGTCAACTATACCAGAAGTCTTCTTAAGTGATGATTTTGATGTTGAATGAAAACTACCCTGGGTTGTTTACTAGGTAAATGAATGGATATTGGACATTATCTTCTATGGTATAACAAAGAAATGAAAGCACTTATCAAATGGAAGTGGCTTGCACTCCATTTTTAGATGGCTGAGTGCAGACTGTAAATTATTAATCATTAAATCGTAATTCAGTAAAAGCTTTTCTGGGGATTTATAGAATTTTGTCCAGGCACTATGCTTTCCAGTGAGTGATCTTAATACAGTGATAAAGTCTGAAAAATATAGAAGGATTAATAGTTAATCTGTCCATTAGACTGCCTTTCTAAAAAAACTGAATAGCTAAAGTAAGCCTTTGGCAAGAATTGTCCAAAAGTCAACTCAGGCTTAGACTCTAACAAGTTCAAGTTGTATTAACAGTTTATCTTGTTGATTAAAGTATACAAGCCATTATCAGTTGAAAGTAGCAGAGACAGTATCAGTGTGGGGAAAAGAGGTTCATTCTTATAGAAAAATTATTCTTCTTAAAACAAATTTCAAAGCATTTGAGTACAAGCCAATATTTACCATAATAATTATAGCAATTATGGTTACTCTGTATAACCTGTATAGTTATAATCAGAGTGACTATCATTTGCAAGGCACTCGACTTGACATTTCTAATTCTGTTATCTCATAAGCACACATATCATCCCGTGATCACCATTTTACAAGTGAGGAAACAGATCAATGTGTTTCATGACTTCTCCACCATTGTATAGCTCCCTTATGTGGTGGAGATAGATGGTAATCTAGGTATTTTTAAGTCTAAAATAGGGCATTTTCAAACTACACCACAAAAGTGCTTATAAGCTGTAAATGATTTAGGCAAACATAAGCAATTGGTGTCCCAGTAGGGCTACTTCAGAGATATCCAAAAACCAATAGGTTTACTGGGATAACTTGCCTCACTGATGACTGACACGTTCATATTAGGTTGACCAGAAATTTTCCTCATGTAAATGTCAAGTCAAATATACTGTATTTTTTATTTTTAATGGAAGGTGAGCAAGCCTAGAGGACATTAATTTGGAGGGGAGGAGGTGCTGCCTGGTATGGTGATCGACATAGCTACAGGGAGAGGCAGTGGAGAATGCCTTATAGCAAGAGAGGCAGAAGGTCCAGCAGCAACTTTCAACAGTATCAGGGGCAATAATAGCAATGGTGTCAGCTTTTGGTGACTTGAGCGGAGGTACTGATCCCACTGGACTGATACTAACATTTGATACTGCCTCTCTCCTTGGCTGCAACATACTGCTTCCCCCATTTTCTTTGTATATGCCCAGATTCAAGACTGTTGAGAGCTGAGTTTTCATTTATCACACAATTTCATTTTCCCTAGGCTGATTTTTGCTACTGTCATTAAGCATAATTTGAAGCATTACTAAAATCTACATAAAAACCAAATAATTTGTTTCAAATCAGAGTGGAAAAATAGAAGTTATTAAATAACTTATACAGGGAAGTTTGTGGAAAATAAAACATTTTTTCATTATTTTCACAATTAGGGTGAGCATTCTCCTGTCAGTAATGCAAACTAAAATTTAGACCCTATTTCCTATAAAGCCTTTGGAGCATGAGAGAGAGCAAAAATGAATTGCTTTTCCTTTTCCTTTAAAGGCATTTTGAAGTCTGGGCATTCTCTGCCTTCTAGTTATGCTGATGGAGTGGGTTTTGTGTAGTTTTATTTGTTTTCCTTTTTGTATTGTTTGTGGAGCATACATGTGGAGGTTTAGAATTAGGCAGTTCCCATCATCCTTGGCTCCATACACTTCTTAGTGATGAATAAAATGATTTAAATGCAAAATTAAATTAAAAGTAAAATCCAAATAATGAAATTCATAAAAGAAAGCACAAGTGAACATATTTACAAAAATTTAAAATAGGAATCCTAATGAGGCAAAGTGCTGCCTAGAATGCAAAGAAATAAGGAAATTCTAATATACTTTTTTGGGTAGTATAAGTTGGTACAACTTTTCTATCAAGAAATCTGGAACTAGTTCCAAAATAAAATGTATACACCTTATCCTGGCAACTCAAGCAATAGGGACTTACCTCATAGTATACCTCAGATCAATGTATGTGTACAAGATTATTCAGAGTAGTATTTTGATAGCTAAGAATGGAAGCAGACAAAATGCATCTCAGGTACAGGTGTTGATATATACATATATATATGTATGTATGTATGTATGTATAGTACATCCTTACAAGGGACAACCATTAATTTTTATGCTTCGGTAGCCATATGGATTTTTAAAAATATATGCATGAAGCCTACTGGTATGTGCAACTTATTTTGAAAGCCATCAAAAAATAAGAATTGATTCATTGTCTGAGGCTTGCGTAGATCAGTATCTGAAAAATAAAGAAAATTCTAGGCATTGAGTGTATGGGTGCTCATTGTACAGTTCTGTCAGTTTTTCTATATGTTGGAAATATTTTGTAATAAATATTTGGAAAAAAGTTTGGTTCTGGAGCTAGATTGTCTGGATTCAAATCTGGGCTCTAGCACTTTCTAACTGTAACCTTGAGAAAGGCACTTAACCTCTCCATCCCTCAATTTTCTTAACTATAAAAATGGGAATAATAAGAGTATTTACCTCCTAGGGTAATATGAGCTTTGAATGGTTAATGAATATAAAGCACCTAGAACAGTGCCCACCATTTATGAAACAATAAACACACAGTATAAAAATACTACTTTTAATCCTTTAAAGCACGTACTTTTTATGTTTAACCATCTTTTTAACTGAAATTACTGCCTTATTTCCAGAAATTTATAAAGAGAATATACAGAATATAATTTAATTTCTTATTGACAAATCAAAGTGATAATATTTAATTATAATAATCAACTGCAATACTGTGACATCCTTAAATAATTTTTAAAAACCAGAGTTCTGCCTTTTACATCATCTTCTGTTTTATTTGTTTGTATTTCTTTTATCATCAGACTTCTAGATTTTACTCTTGCTGCTTTCCAGTTGCTGGCTTCTATCTGCTTGTTTTCTAACAACTGCCTCTAACTTGCTACGCATAAACACCATAACACTAGGCTGTGGATAGCAGCCCAAGATCTCCACGGAGAAAAAAGCACTGTAAAAGCTTCGGCTCTTCATGAAACTGCTCCCCTTTTCCTTATACCCAAGTCCCATTATCTCCTCATCCTGAGATACAGCTTGAAGGGTTGAGATTGAGGAATGATGAATCCTCGATAAATAAGGCAGAATATATTTCTTTTTAGATTCCTAGATTCCAGTCAGGTTTAGAAGAAGCTGATGATATTTCTTTTTATTTTAAGTATAATCCAAAACAGGTCACAATTATTACCTGATGGCTTAAATTTCCAAGGGCAGAATTTCTCTGTGGGAGGACTGACTGAAAGGCAGCTAGCTGGATAGACTTGACATATTGAAAATATAAAAATAGGCATGTACTCCTGTGAGTATATAAGTTTTCATTATCAAAACTGGCTCAGGCTTCACTACATTTATTACATAACTCGTTTACATTCTTGGATTCTTCTTGTATTTGCATCTCTTCCCTCTAGTGTGGCTATCACCTTGCTTTATTACAACTCTTTTTCTTGCCCCTGAGTTTACTCTTTCCTGACCTAAATGACTTTTGATTTATGGCACTTGTCTTTACAATGTCTGTAACTGTGTCCTGCCCACAGCCCAGCCAGTTTTGGCTGATGCTTCTCTGTATGTGTGCCTGACCTAGAACTGACCTACTGTGGGTCCCACTTCTGGGCTTTTGGTAGCTTCAGATTTCTGGATTGCTCAACTCTATCCGTTCTTAGTTCCCTTGTTCTAACCCCTCTCAGATCCCTTGGAGCACATTATTGGAATAAGCTTTCTTGCAGAAAAAGGTTGTAAACAAGTCTTTCCAAAAAACATATATAGTCATGTATACTTATTTACATAGTTCTGTGTTTTAACATTTTAATTTCAGGTATGTTTTTAAAAAGTGAACTCTCCAACTTTTTAAAAAAGACCATTCTTGCAGTTTGATATGTTATATAGGGCAATAAGTTTAACCATGGTGTTTACTTTTGACTTTCATTTATGGAACATATACTTATTAAATGCCAAGCACTGTGCCAGGTGGGAGTGCTGGAAATATTAATAAAGTCTCTGAATTTGAGGACAACTGGAGACAGACTTGTAAATAAATAAGAACCAAGTCATCTTGGTCATCTCTGAAAATTATTGTTTCGAGAGCAACAGAGACTGGAATTAAAATCATCTCCAATGCTGGTGGACCTGGATTCTACAGAGTGTTTGTCAAATTTTCCAATAATCTGAGAACAATTAATGTCTCTTTTCTGGAAGGAAGGAGCAGTCTAGGATATTGAGTTTCAGAATGACACCGTCCATACACACAATAGGATTAGAAGCCCATAACCAGTGTCAAGCAACAAAGTCTCCTTATTTGTATCTGACTGTAAATTAACTAAGAACAATGAACAGAAGGAAAGCTTAGTGGCGGCAGTTGAACCACCACAGAGGAATGCAGATGACTGGGGATCAGATCCCACTGACAAGTAGCAGTGATGAAGGAATAAAAAGCGCGTTTACCAGGAGCACAAAAGTAAAGTTGCTCTGCCTCAAGTACCCCTATATGAATCTTCTAAGACAGCAAAAGATTTGATTCCCTACCAGTAAGTCTGGGAAAGTGGTCTAACCCAACATTTTAAACCAATCAATGTCCCCATTTTCTTCAGATGTTCTTGAAACTTCTACTGCTTTCTGAAATTGGCCTCTAGGATTTCTGAATTCTACCTTGTTAATCCAAAAAATGAACAAGTTGTAAAAAAGCCAGGATCTTCCTAGAAATGTTATTTCTGGTGAACCCAGTCTGTCAGATTCTTGGCCAAAAATCCCTGGCACATGGCCATGATAGCGCTCCACAAGTGAAAAGAAAGCACTCTTGGCCACTTCCAAGTGGAATGCAAAGGGCATTTATCATGTGACCAGCTTCTGTAACTTGCCTTCGATCCTGAAGTCCTTGATGTAACTGCCTCTCCTAAGATGTAAGACCTGACATCAATTTCTGTTAAAAAAAAATCCAGAAATGGAGTTCTCCCAGGGATTTTGGAGGACCATTCACAATCAGCTGACTTCCTTGTGCACCTTCTTAATCTGGAGTGTGACTGCTGAATTTCCTTGAGCCATCATTGTTGCCCAGCTGTTGAGCAGTAGAAGTAAGCTCGTATATACACTAACCATACCCTAAACCATGCACTAGACCAGAGGGAAGAGTTCTGAACCAGTTGTTACATAAGGCTGACCATAAGCCTTTACTAACTGGTCTGGCTCTGGGTTGAGATGCACACAAGACCTTCAACAACTGCCATACCCTGGCAGCTGATTAGACAGGAGAGTGTCCAGTCTGTAGTTCACAAATCCTGTGGCCTCTGAGGAGACAAGCAGATAAGAAGACAGTGGCTTCTGATCAACACCCGGTACCAAGAGTTGAACCCTTTGTGTCCTATTTCACGTCAGAGTGAAATTGGCATTTGGGATATAATCCTTACTCTATGGATGCTCTGTTCTATTTTTTTGTTTCATTTCTCTTAATTTATATTATCTTTCTTTATGGCCTATATTATCTTTCTTGTAAGATACCCCAATTCTTTTTAGGGTAAATATATCAGGAGAATGAATAAATACATATTATCTTGTATAGAGTAGAACATTTCATACCTCCCTTTAGCAAAGATAACCTAGCATCTATTTCTCATCTCTAGAACAAACTCCAGCTTCCCAGAAAGAGGCTGCTTACTTTAGGTGCTGTAGTTTCAGGTCCATCATGTAGAAAAAAAGCAAAAGGGAGGAGGCTGTGATGGCCTTGGGCAGTCACCTCCTTGATAGGCAGGATTTATCTCCACAGCCAGACTGCATTACTGGTAGGTTCTG
This sequence comes from Smutsia gigantea, assembly GCA_032199065.1. NCBI lineage: Eukaryota > Metazoa > Chordata > Mammalia > Pholidota > Manidae > Smutsia > Smutsia gigantea. The sequence continues at coordinate 707,537 of JAVSCE010015779.1, forward strand.
CTCTGGGAATCAAACTGAGGGCAGGGGAAGCAATAGGGAGTGAGAGAGGGCAAAAGGAAAAACAATGATTTCAGCATCTCTTTTCTTTCCTGCCCTGCGTTATCACTGAGAAGATGTAGCTGCAGTTGCTGATACAGAATGCTACCCACACAGCCTCTTCCCTGGGAGCTAAGGAGCACAGAGGCTGAGCATTGGCTCATCTGAGTGGGGGGTGTGGGGGGGTCATACCATTCATTATCCAACTCAGATGCTTTTGAAAAGGTAGGAGAATGCCATTAATGGTTAGTTCTCAATGGTGGACATAAACCCAAACTGTTCCCCAAAACCATGACTTTGGTCATACTACATAAATATGAGGTTAGATGGGTTGGAAACAAGAAGAAAGAGTGGAAGGCAAAAGATAGATCAGTTATCTTGGAGCGAACTGGATGTAACAGGATAAGGTGGATGTCCCAGCTGCATTTCTTTTATTTCAAACTTTAGAGCCATTTTGCACTAGGACCTCTGTAGCTGAATGGCAACATCTGGTCATTGCCAAACAGGGTAGGACCTAGAGAATGAAGACAGTTATAGAGCTGAGGGAAAGAAAGTGCCCAAAGATGGGGAAAGAGTGTGGATCTTCTGGAGAAGTGAGGTTCTCAAGCAGGTATTTGCCTCAGCAATCCCAGTATATGAATTATCTCTCATTCTTTGGATATCAGACAAGATAACACAACTCCCAAAATGTAAAATCTCTGCTTGTTCTATAAAGGTAGTTGGGTGAAGCTTGCCTTCCAGCCAAAGGAATCTTTCTGTCCGGCAGACTGCATTAGATTCATCTCAAGAGGCCCCAGCCCAAGATAGTCTGAAACTGTCTGTTTAGGTTGGGTTGCTGGCTCCTAGATTTTCAGAATTAACACCAGGAGATTTCTAATATGCAGTCAAGAGCTGGTGTAATTAAAATTAGCTGCACTGAGTGGATTTTTTTTCCTTACAACTCCTGGTTACCAGGGTGTTGATCAGAGGCCACTGTGTTCTCATCTCTGTCTCCTCAGAGGCTGCAGGATCTGTGAACTACAGATTCAGAGCGAGACAGATATGTCTATGCTCATATGGGAAGTTTCCCCAAATAAATTACTTAGTGAAAAGCATAATGTTGAGAATGGCTTGCACAGTTCATCTTTGAAAAAAGTGTTTTACAAGGATATATACAGAGTGTTATATATGCTAGCTCATGCATGCTGTTTTCCAACTGGAAAGAAGTAAGCTGCTATACTATGGAGAGGGACTGAAAAGGTGTTAGGGATTCTGTTGCTTTCTGGTTAATATTTCTATACTATGTGAACATAATTTAGCATGTATATGTATCACCAAAATCCAGAGTGGCAAGTTTACATGGTACAGTCTGGGAATGAAAGGACAGACTGACCAGAATGGCACCAATCTAATGGGAATTTTGCAGCTAGCTGTCCCCCTTGACTGCACTGGGTTTTCCACTTTGGGATTATTTTCCCACTCGAGTTGCTTACTTCCTGTTTAGCTCTGATTATCTGACTCCTACTCTTTTGGCCCCCAGTTTTTCTTGCCTGGTTTAGTTGACTTTTTCTCCTTAGTCCCTAGGCCTGGATTCTGTCTGCAGCTGTGTTCTGTTTCTTGGTCAGCCTATTTTGGCTTCAATATATCTATTTAATTCTGGACTCAACCCCTCACTGTGACAATTTCAGCCAACACATTCCTAGAAAATGCCATCTGGCAGAGAAAAATTGTGAATACATAACTTTTTCAAAAACACAAGTATACATTGCTATTTTGTTTTGATTGTTTTCTTTAAGAATTGTAACCCAGGCACTCTTCTGGATTCGAAAACTAGGAAAACATCCTTGCAAATAAATGAGCACCAGGAAAAATCCAGACAGCTCCTATTTCTCCCCCAAATAAAAGGTTCTCTTTTGAGAACTGAACTTTTGCCAGAATCTGGTAAAACTTGGATTCTAATGTTGATTCATTAAAATAATCAGTAGCTGAAGACTTTCAAGCATCTTCTTTTCAGGGAGAAGGAGTACAGGTCTCACACATCACAGTGTGTGTCTCATTCTTCTAATGAGAAGAGATCTGGACAGAAGTGTCATATGACAAAGTCTTAGCTCTTGGTCTCAAATTCACTTACAAGCATGAGCCCAAGGAAAGTCTGTGTGAATCCTTGAAGGGATGCGGGACAGTAAGTCTCTGTGGAAGATGGAATCTCACCAGGTGAGCCATTATGACTGGCAATAGAGGACGGGAAGGATTCTAAGAACATGAAGGAAAGCTACCCTGGCTTTAAGTATGCCCACTTGAGCTTCTCTATGGCAACCTCATGGCTCCCTAGAAGGGTCCCTTGCTTCTATGGATAGGGTAACAACTTCCAGGCTGTGCTTATCCAGTACACCAAAATAAGCATGTTGAAGAAAGCCAGAATCTTTCCAGAGCTAACTGTTCTTGTGACCCTACTCAGTCAGACCCTTGACCAGAAGAATGTGGTCATTAAAGAGTTTAAGAGGAAGGAATGTATTCTTGCCCCACCTGGAGTAATACAAAGCAGAGCTTGTTCTGCGTATAAGTTCTATGCTCATCAGCTGTCCTGAGCCCTGTAGGTCTACTGTGTTAGATGCCACTGTATCCATGGAATACAACAGTAAAGAAAAAAAAATACCAGAACTGGGACATTCACTGGAACCCTGAAAGCCTCTTAGAACTGGCCATTTACCTCTGCTCCTGGTCACTCTGCAAGAGTTGGTCTGCTTTTCCAAGATCTACTCCTACCCCCAAAACTACTATAGCTTTTCAAATGTGGAACCAAACACATAGATTTCCAACCTCTTCTCAAACTGGAGTGGAGTGAAGAGGAGCCTTGGACATATTCAGGCAAGACTAGAGCCAAAGTTACAGCCTGTCATCAAGTGCTCAGATCATGCAGCCTCTGGGAGCAACCAGAGAATGAGAGGCTGGCACATCAGGGCCTCACTCTAGCATCTAAAGCAGAAGGGAACGAATATTCCACTCAACACCAAAGAGTCGACCAAGGACTATGACCCCCAAAGCAGCATCCTCTGATGTTGTAGTATAAGCCAAATACGCTGTCCCAATCTCAGACTTTTAAAGTCAGAATTACCCGGGGTGGGGCCCATAGCATCAGCATTTTCTTGTTTGATGCTGATGCAGTCAGGCTGGCACTCGGAGGCCACCGCAATTAGAAATGCCCATCCAGCCAGTTAACCTCAGCCAGCAACAGGCTTAGTTAACCCAGTCAGAAATACTGTGTGTACAGCAGGGATATCTGTTTGCCAGACAAATGGGGTCCCCTGTCAACACAGAGTACAACCAGAATAAGCCTGGTTTATAAGTAGCAGTGAATGAACAAATACATGGAAATCGTTATCCCAGATGGGCCAAGAGACACAGACCAGCTAAAAAACATCCCTAGAGGCTCTCAGATAAAAACTTTTCTTCGGCCTTAAAGGTTCCTTCTTTCAGTATTGCAGAGGTGAGACTCTGCTTGCCTAGTCTTGGCTAGCCCACACTAACAGAAAGGGACCAACTCAGGGAAAAATAAGATCCACCTGTACAAGTCAGTGTCAGTGATGGTGGGTGACTGCATGGCTGACAGCTAGTCAGTGTAGGCATGGTTCAGAGATGTCCTCACAACTGACCAATTCTGTTACTGGTCAGTGAAAATAATGGTGTCAGAATCCCAGAAATCAAGAATGCCCCTTTATGCTAATGCCCCCAGCATGAACTTTCAACAGAGAGCCCATAGTGGTACAGATAAGGTCATGGGTCAGCCTCTGAGTATCCCACTTGGGGTTCAGACCCCACTCTAATGAGATCTAGGGCTACTAAGTAAGGGATTTAGCAAAATGCTATTGTTTTCATTTCCAGTATGCTTCAGACCTGAATTCATCCTACCTGGGCAAAATTAGTGGGAGTGTCTATCAACTTCCCTACCAGACCCTCTCCCACAGGAGGCCGAGACAGAATTCCCAGGTCCTCTATGATTGGCTCCGCCACGGCTCCCAAGGGAGACTGACATACAGCAGCAGGTCCTGGGGCCTGTGCACATCAACTGGGATCTGTTGGGCCCTTTTTCTGAGCTGGTGTTCAGGTTTTTCTCCTCTTGGTTTAAACACATAAATGGGAAAAGGGGGCTAACAGTACCTCTCTCCTGAGTGCAGGATTTAAGTGAACCCCAGTAATTAAGAGTACAGCATTTATTCCTAAACTTTTATTTCTCCTATATTAATTAATGGACCAAATAAATTCAGCAATATCCAATATACATGGTGGTTTCATCTCAAGGAAGTAAGACCATAAATATAAAACTAAATTTAAAACTAAAATGAGAAAGAGGGTGAAACATATTTTGAGAATACTAAAAAGTGTTCACATATGAACTGTTAACTAAAGCACACAATTTTGTGATGGTAGAGGCTCACAGGTTAGAACATAGCTTTAAAGTGTGCAGGTGGCAAGAAATCAAGATCTGGATTTGAATTTCACTTCCTCTCGTGTATTTTAGTGAGGACTGTCAAAATCCCTTCTTCTCTTTGAACTAGACTTAAAATGAGAACTAGCATAGTGAGGTGGATAAAATCTGTCATTTAGTCCTTACCAGAATATGTAAATTTTTTATGTATAATTTACCAATAAGAACAATAAAGCTTAATCAGAAGTTAAATAACTTGTTTCATTTTCACAAAAATAGAAATCAAGATTGTGTTATTCTAAATCTCCAAAGTCATCTTCATTGGAATTCCAGCTCATCACTGATTAGCCAGGTAAACTCACCAAATTACTCCTAATGGGCCCTTTCTTCTTTACTTGTGAAACTAGCAGCTGGATTATAGAAGCTTTAATTAGGGCTGGTCATAGCAAGTATAGGGCCTAGGGCACTATTTATTACAGGCTCACCTGCCTTCTATTTTACCAGAAACTGCTCTCCTGACCCCTATAACCAAGGAGAAAATTATCCACACAAAGCACCACCCAAACTCCTCCCCATTTCAAGAGATGTTTCTGGCTAACATTCTAACTTGATTCCATCATTTCCATTAATGAAGGAAGTCCATCAGTATGTCGCTCCACATGTATTCATCACTTGTCCTGCTCTGACTAGTATCTAAGTACTAGAGGCAACATAAAACCAGTGGCAGGAACAGATCATCACTTCCAAAAGAAAACCTCCAGAAGGTAAGTATGTTACAGGGCTAAACAACACCAAACAAGCAAAACAACAAACAAAAAACCCGTTGGTCCAAACAATACCAAAATATCCAGTGTAACCTGAGCATACCATTCCCCAACTCATCTGTGCCTCTAATTTTATACTGTCGAACTTACATGAAAAGCACCAATCTTGAAATCACAAGTGACTTAGAAGACAAGATTCCTTAGAAAAAGTATAGCTTTTATTCCTTCTGTTTTATTATTGTGGCACGTAACTTAAAGGTCATTGCCATATAAGGTTTTCTAGAAATTTTACACCAACAGAGCATCTTGGTTTCCGAAGCTTACCTGGAGGGATGAGAAAATTCACCACACACACAGCTTAGAGCAAACATCCGCAGGCCCTGCTGCCCTTGAAGTAGCTCTCTCAAGTCCTGTCCATAATACAGTCTCCAGCTGGGAATTCTAAGGGACGCAAGGGGTGGGGCAGGGAGCGGTGGGTGGAGGCGTCTGCAGAGAGTGGCTATCGCCTTCCTGGGACCGGGCACGCGGCGAGAGGAAGGCACTTACTTGCTTGTGCGTGATGGTTTTCCACCAGCACCTGAGGGAACCCTGAGAACAGGGCTTTTTGGAGCCCTTTTCTCCCACTGGTCTCCTCTTTCTTCCCAGATCTCTGCATTCCTGAGCCCTGGTTGCTTAGGAGGTGTTGCTATGCTGGCGTCTGCCCTCACCAGCTGATGCCCGCTAGAGACCACGACTGCTCCGCAGGAAACGGGCCCCACTGATTGCCAGCTAGAAACCGAGTCCTGGGGCGGCTGCCGGCCGCGGACCCAGAGACCCTCCCCCCCCCCCCAGATGCGCGGTGGAACCGTGCCCGCCGCCTGGAAGCTGTTTTTGTGTCCTTCCCACCCCTCCCTCCCCTCCCCGCCCTCATCTCCAGGCTAGGGCGCGACTCCGGCCTCCAGACCAGCCGTGGGCGGGCTGACGGAGACCCAGACCAGCAGCTGCGGGCAGGGGAGGGGGCGAGCGGAGCCTGCTCGGAGAGGAGGAGGGCGAGGACTGCGTGGGCCGGAGCCCCGGAGACGCCGAGCAGAGCGGGGCTGTAGCAGAACGCGGGAGGAGGGGGAGGTGGAGAGGGGCGGGAGAGGGCGAGAGGAAGACAGGAAACTCCTGTGCCTCTCCTTGCTTTCTCTCCCCTTACCTAGCCGCCCCGGTAGAGCTGGTCAGGGGCAACGGTCAGCCCGCAGCGTTCATATCTGCACATCGCTGTAGGGGTGTTTGACTCTTTCCAGAAATCTTTCGAGGGTAGGTAGGCACAGACAATTAAGAACATGAGCAAAAAGCCAAATTAAATTTTGGAAATCAGCAGAGAAAAATATGTCAAACATCTCATTTGGAAAACACACAGTCATATAGTAAGAGGGGATTGTTTTGTGCCTGAATTTATTCCCTAGTTTGCCTTGGTCCCATGAATCAAGATTACAAAAACATAGACGCATCTGGAGTGTGTGTTCAAAATGTTTCTGATCCCAATTCATTTCATTTTGCAATTTGTTATCCAACAATCATGTATCAAATAATTCTTGGTGAGGCTTGCTAGAAGCCCAGAATATTTTCAAGTGAAAAAATAGAATAGCAATTTGTTGGCATTTATCTGGAAGTCCCATTTTAATTTGTGTGCATACATGCAAAATAATTGAATGTATGCATGTCATATGTGAAGTAGATTTGACTGCTATAGCTGTAACAAAAATCTAAAATAAACGTAGCTTAAACATGGCAGAAATTTATTTCTCTCAGGTCTAAAAATCCAGGTATAAGTAGCCCAACGCTACAAAATATCACTGATAAATTAGGCTTTTCAATTTTGTTGATTTGCCATCTCTAGTGTATTTATATCCTTTTTTGCATGATTCAAGAAGGCTCACTAACTTACTTGTATTCCAGGAAGTAGGAAAAGGAAATAGAGGAAATGGAATTCATGCCCATTCCACTGAGGTGGAACACTGAGGTTACAACAGTTTTATTTTACACATTCTTGAGCTCATATCATGTTGGCCAGAACTTAACCTATAGACACAACTGGTTGCAAGGAAGGCTGGGGAATGTCATATTTATTCTGGTATGTATTCAGTGAGCCAAAAGTTGAGATTTCTACTAAAGTACAGAGAGGTAAGAATAAACACTGGGGGATGACTAGCAATTTCTGCCATACCATGTCTGCAACACAGGTGACATTCTATTTAGACTAGATGCCCCTGCCAAACGGCAAATTAGAAAAAAAAAAACGTTGTAATTTCTAAAGATTTAAGAACTTACAGAAGTACAAGCAAATTTATTAATAAAAATTTCTTCCCACCTAAATTAGAATTATCAGGCAAGAAATTCAGATTGAAGAGCAACCAGTTGAACAGTTACAATCTTAGATTTTAATTTGTTTCCTCAAATGCATTGGGTTTCACAGTTACGTTATTTCATTCATTTCTACCACTTTGTTTTTGGTTTGATAGTAAGGTGCCAACTCAAAAACTTCCTCACAACCTTTGTTCTCTCAAATTTTTTGAAACAAGGAGTACAAAACTAGGAATTGATAACCTGATCTTCAGTGAAACTATGAAACATTTGTAGTATCAAAACACAATATATGGAGTGTAACATGGATTGAAAAATTGAATGGTTTAGTAAAATGAAGCAAAGAAAGCTAACCTAATTGCCTATAAAACGTGTTAATGGTGAGAAGCAGCTAATCCTCTCTGTAAAGAGCTAGAAAATCTCAGGAACTGAAGACATGGTTAGCTTGCAGCTGGACAAGTTTGGGTGCTAAAAGCAGAAACTGTTTGAAAATCTTTAGTCCATCAGATATCCAAGTCTAGCCCACCCTGGTAGGAAGTGCACTCTAGAAAATTTGGATTGTAGAAGCTTAAAATCTGGAATATTAAACACAGAGGAGAATGAAGAGAAGTGCTGGGCTGGAAAAAGGAGCATTAATAAGTTTGTATTCTAAATGATGAGATTTTGCCCTTTGCTCCAGATTCCTTCCTTTAATCAGCACCATAATTCTGTTAGTCACAGTTTATATTTCAGAAGGGAGACTCTAGGGTCTTCCTCCAGAAAACCTTACCTATCCCACAGGCTAGACCCATTGATACTGGCATCTTGGTGTCTTCAGTAAAAAGGTTAAAGGATGATTACTGTAATCATCCTAGAATAAAGTCTTCTAGTCCATGAGATTTACTTCCGCAAACATCAAACAAAGGCATAATAAATGTATAGAGTATCCAATTGATTACTTAAAGATCACTAATCAAGAATCACTGGACATTTGAAGGTTGCTTTTAGCACGGCAGAGAGGAACTGAAAGAATCTATTGAAAGAAGTAACTCTGAGGCAGTAGAAGTAGGCAAGGCATAGGAGAAAATTCAAAATTCCTTGAATATACTTAATATAAGGAATAAGAGTGGTATATCCTTGGAACCAGGATAAGATGCCCTATTTTAAAATAATGGTATATGAAAGAGCTTTTGCAATCTTAATCTCTGACAGAAAATGATGATGGAGCTGATGACGATGATGAAAGAGTCTGGATAACAGAGTTGTGGAAATCATCAATAATGTACAGAGATGGCCCACAAGAGATCAAAGATCAATTAGGGAATCAATTCCAAAGGCTCAACCTTCAGCTAACAGGAATTCTAGAAAGTGGGAATAGAGAACAAGTGAGAGTAAATCAAATAAACAATACAACAAAAATTCTCAGAATTGAAGGACCCAAGTCTCCCAAGTGAATGAGCCAACAGAAAGCCATTAAGTTTAAATGAAAATAGTTCCTCAACCAAAGAAAATCATCATGAAATATATTGGAATCTTTGGATAAAGCTAAGATTTTAAAACTCCCAAACAGAAAACAAAAACAAAAACAAAAAAACACGTTAAAAACAAGGGATGGTCTATACTTATTGCCCAAGTCTTGGGTATAGTATCATTCTCCAATAAAATCAACCAGGACTCCTTTGAGATATGGCCAATTTTAGGATTGGAGGAGGAAGTACACAAGATGAGTCTGGGGCATCTTGTAGTGCCAGAAAGCAAGGAAATGTTAAAGAGAACCTCATATTGATGGGGGTATGTTACAGCAAAGGAGCCAATGGAAAAAAGCTACTTAGGATCAAAGCTGGAACAATTTGAGCAAAAAAATAAAGTAGTGTTGGATTATAACTCGAAATATAAAATATCCATGAGTCCATACAGATATAAATAAATGATTGAATAAATTAATAAATGTGGGAGAAGAGACAAATCTCCCAAGCAGAAGAATTCTAAATAATTTATGTGGATACACCATGCTAAAGGAGAGGAAGCATAACTCCTTACCCTAAGTATGGGCTGGGCATAGAGACTTCCTTCTAAAGTGTACAATAAGGAAATAGGGGAAAAGAGTAACTTTATAACATAAAGAATCCACCAAAAAATTATTAGAACTAACAACAGAATTCAACAAAGTTGCAGGATACAAAACTAATACACAGGAGTTTGTTACATTCCTATGTACTAACAATGAACTAGCAGAAAGAGAAATCAGGTAAATAACTACATTTACAGTTGCATCAAAAAGATCCAAAGAAGGCTAAGGATACAACTAGACATAAATATGGTAAGCTGGATGGGATGGAAACTAGAACAGAAAAAAGGGACATAAGGTTAAAATTAAAGACATCTGAGCTGACTCTGCACTTTAGTTAAAAATTATGAACCAACGATGGGTTCATTAGTTGTAACAGTTACCACACTAATGTAAGATGTTAATAATAGGAGAAGTGGGGGAGGGGGCTGCAGTGGTATATGGGAACTCTGTATTATCTTTTCAAAACTTTTTTGTAAATCTAAAACAGCAATAAAATAATGAAGTATCATTTAGGATGAAAGCATGATGAGAAAGAACACTATAAGAATATCCTATAGTCTCAAAGAATATGGTCACAAAATGGGTATTAATAACAAAGGGAAAAATAGCAACTATACAGTAGAGTACAGCAGAGGCCAATGTAATGAAATGATCAGAATTAACATCATCAGCAATAAAACAGGCATATAACATGTTCCTTCTGATACAATACACTAAAAAGGCATTTTGATATAATACACTGAAAAGGCATATCCCAAACCCAAATGGAGAGATAGAAACTGACTGAAATAACTGCTTAGTACTCTTCAGAGATGTCAAAGTCATTATAAGGCAAAGAAAGACCAAGGAACTGTAATAGATTATAGGTTATAGAGACATGACAGGAAGATATAATGTGGGATATCGATGCTGGATTAGAACCTAAACAGAAAAACGATATGGGTAGGAAAATTAGCAAAATTTTAATAAATTATGTAGATTAAAAACAATAATAATGAGAGATTGGGCCATAAATGATACAGGATTTATCAGTAGCAGTATTGGAATCCAGAAAGTAGTGGGGTGATGCATTCAAATTTCTAGAGAAGAGTAATCCCCAACCTAGCATTTTACACACAGCTAAGCCATCAGTCAGCCTAAGAATATAAATTATTTTCAGACATGGCAATTCTCAAAAATTTATTTTCCATGCACTTTTTCATCTAAGCATTCTTACTTAAGAAGGTATTGAAGACTGTGATCTATCTAAGGAGAAGACAAAAATCTTCCTAGGATACAAGAAACAGGGCTTCAAAACATCAGAAATGAAAAGAGGCATTTCTTAATGACGAGAATGAATGTGCCAGAATGAGAGATGCACATTAGGCCTCAAGAGCACCCAGTCCAGACCTGAGGTGGAAGTATATGTGGCATTTTACAGAAATCTTTGAAGAGTGTTAGAATACTTAGTACTGGTTGAAAAAAATAACAAAATTTTAAAGATATTCAAATATTAACTCTAGGAAAAGCAAAAACACATAAATTTAAGGAAATATGATTACAGTATTCTCCTTGACTTAGCAGAATCATATTATAAAAGCCACCAATGTGGGCTTAATTAGTTTCTTATAACCACATGGCAGGATGTCTGCATGGAGAAAGGGGTAAAAGAGGGAAAATATTAATTTTCCATAGTAGAAGTATGATAGGTAATATCTAAAATTGATGATTCAAAAGAGGGCAGTATCTATACATTATGTATGAATTTGATAGAAGATTACAGGTGAGACAGCTAAAATGATTTAGAGTTGCCTATTAGGAAGAAAAGTTAAAAAGATGAGAAGGTTTTGATATAAGCTTGTTTGGATCATTTAACTGTTTTAGCTATGATTATGTTTTACCTTAATAAAACACAAAATTAGTTGAAAAAGTTAATATGTAATTTCCCAGAAAGTCATCAAATGAACATAAAGATATAAACAATATCCCATCTGTCTCCCCTGATTGCTGCTCTGTCTCTTTATCCAAGGTGAAGAAAATAACAGGCTTGGAGTGAGAGATTTCATGAAACAACTATTCAAGAGATGACTCTTCAAAGAGATGGCACTGCCATCTTTTCACCTTACCAGAAATGAGACCAATCTCCAGAAAACCACCAAATCTTAAACTGGATCTTCTCTTGTTAAGTGAATGTTGTATTAGCCATAGCCTGAGAATTTCTCCTACACATCCTTCCAAACTCTTCCCTACATTCAGTGAAGACTGTCTGCAGACTCTATCTTGTAACCTCCTCTGTGCTGCCAATTCTTTCCCAGAAGTAATGCATCACTTGCAGAGACAAAATGTAACTATCTTTCAGGACCTCTGCCCCCAAACTGCCCCCAACATTATAGCTTATGGAGGGAACAAATCTTGAATGAATCAACAGTCAACTTGTAATGCAATGCTCTGGGAGGGTTCACATCCTGTAAACACCATCAGTATGTACAAGAAACATGAGATGAAGTAAACAGTTAATCATCTAAGTCCAGCATTCTGAAATGTTTATAATTTACAAATGGTAAATAAATCATTTTTCTTTTCTTCAGTGTGTTATACAAAACAGAAAGAATTAACTATCATTTCATTCTGAGTGAACTTCTCTGAAAGAATCTTAAGCCCTTTTGCCTCTTGCTTTATTTTCCCCTCAACTGTTTATCAATCATTTTTTAAATCATTAGGGAACCTTTTGCTGCCTCCTTCCAAACTGAGTTAGCTACTCCAGCTATAGGCTTTCACATTACTTATTATAATTGTTATTAATTGTGTCACTACTTGTTTAATTTATATCTTTTTTTTCCAGAATGTAACATCCAAGAGTCAGAAAAAGTACTGTTCTTACCACTATGTCTCCGTTTGAGATTTGGAGATTCAAGAATTGTTGCATATGTTATCTGTAAAACAATATAATAATGTACCTATGTCTAAAGTTATTGGTATGATTAAACAATGCAATGAATATAAGATTATTTGACATAGTAATTATTTAATAAATGTTATATTTTATTGTTGTTGGACTTTCTATTACAGATAATTAACAATCAAAATAATAACAGACTAACACAATTTCCAAATACCTACTAGAATAAAATACAGATAGTTAAAGGAAATAGTATTACACTGTCATTAGACAGACTTCCTAAGAATGTGACTACTTAAGGTAAAGTACAATGAGGATTTTGAACATCATAGAGAAAGGTAGAAAATAAATTATGTGTGATGAGTAGGAAAGTAAGATTCCAAAATACATTAAATGTATTAAAGTTATTTACCATTACCAGTGACATCTACACTATCTTTTAATGTTTTTTTATCATGTTAATTAGTATTCTTCTATCCCTTTATTTATTTTTCAGAAGGCAGGTCCAGTGGTAATGAATTCCCTTTTATTTGTTCAGGAAAGTCTCTATCCATCCTTCATTTCTGAAGGACAGCTTTAGCAGGTATAGATTTCTTGGTTGACAGTTATTTTCTTTCAGTGTTTTAAATAGGCCATCCCACTGTGTCATGGTCTGAAAAGTTTCTGTTGAGAAATCTGCTCATAGTTTTATGGGGGTTTCCTTGTATGTAACTTCACTCTTCTCTTGCCACTCTTAAAATTCTTTGTCTTTGACCTTTGATAATTCAATTATAATATGTCTCACTGTGGCCATATTCAGAATCAACCTTTTGGGATCCTTGGAGTTTCATGGACTTGGATGTTCATTTCTCTCCCCAGGTTTGAGAAGTTCTTAGCCATTATTATTTTAAATATACCTCTGTCTCTTTTCCTTTCTCTTCCACTCCTAGAATTCCCATATGTAATATTGTTTCTTTTTATTGTGTCCTATAACTCCCAGAGGATTTCTTCGCTCTTTTACATTATTTTCTTTCTTTTTGCTCCTCTGACTGTAGTTACCAATGTTGTATTCTCCAGGCTGTTGATTCTTTTGCACGTTGAGTCTACTTCTGAAAGTCTCTGTTGAATTATTTATTTCAGTTATTGTAGTTCAACTCGAGGATTTCTGTTTGTTTGTTTGTTTAATAGTTTCTATTTCCTTGTTGAATTTCTTGTTCTGTTCATGTACTGTTTTCCCAATTTTTTTTAGTTGTCTGTGTTTTCCTGTAGATCACTAAACTTTCTTAAGAGGCTTATTCTCAGTTCTTTGTCTGACAGTTAATAGAGCTCTATCTTTTAAGCAGTTATTGGAGCTTTATTAGTTTCCTTTGGTACTGTCATATTTACCTGATTTCTCATGACTCTTGATTTCTTCTGTTGGTGTCTGCACACTTCAGCAATCAGACCCTTATTCTAAAATTATTAAAGTTATACAGCACTATCTCATTCTTTGCATAGTTCTGGTGCTGGTATAAATAAACATGTAAGAATATTAAAACACAGTATTGAGCATAATCAGTTTATACTAAGTGTTTATTTAGTATTTGTTGACAGATTATAATAGGTAAGTGTTTTTATATATTTTCCATGATATGTATTATATTGTTTAACAAAACACTTTTCTATGTAGAGATCATATTTGGCAAAAATATTTGGAGAAAGCCTGGGTGAAACCAAGAAGAAATTTGAAGCTCATAAACAGTTTTGCAGGACTTCTAAGTCTGGTTATTAAAGACTGTCTCCCTCTGCCTATCTAAATATTTTTTCCAATGGTGAGCAAAATTGAGCCTTTTAGTCTTCCCCAAAATTTACTCTTCTTTCCTCTCTTCCTGATTTCTTTTCTTACCTGCTTCCTTTGGGACCTGCTCAATTAGTTTTCACCATTTTCTTTATCATCAATTCTTCCATTAGCTTAATCTATAGATATATACACTCCATTTACAGAAAAAGATACACATGCATAAACCTAGAAAGTTTTATACTTAGTTTCATAAGATTCATGAACGAGTCTGAAGTTCATTTATTAATCTGAAAGTAGTGCAGTGAAACAAACTCCTGTTCTTCTAAAGGCAACCATCCTCTCTTGGCCACCTTCTTAAAAGAACCATTTATATGTGTTTTTGCTTCCTCCTCATTCATTCTTTCATTCTACTCTGGAATTTGGTGTTAGGCTCCTTCTCTCCCATGAAATGCTCTTGCCAGGATCACCAGTCAGAGCATCTTATATGAATAAAATACCTTGCAGAGGACATTCAAGTAGTAGTTGATATCTCCATAAGTTGCCATATTAGATTATCTCTCCTTCAGTTTATGTTTTCACAAGTGTTCTGCAAAGTTTATAACATAAAAATTAAAATTGGACATGCTTCAATACTGATTAACTGACATTATGCATTGTCATGTCTTATAACTCAGTGATTTCATTTTGTTACAATTGATTTTCCTCTCAGGAATATCATGATGTTGTTAGGAGACTGGAAAGTGGGCAGGCACTGTAAAAAGTTATGGAAAAATATTTGCTAAATGCCAGAATCAATGAACCATTTTCAGTTTCCATCTGTCTAACACCTCTGTTGTATTACTATTTCCTATTGAAACTATCTTTTCCTTTGTGTTTGCTGATACCACACTCGTCTGATTCAATTTTTCTGGCACATCATCTCAAGAGTTATGGTTTTATTCCAGCTCTTTCTCTAGTCCAGTATTATCCAAAAAAACTTTCAGCGGTGATGGAAATGTTCCATATCTGCCTAATACAATAATCATTAGCTGTTTGTATCTATTGAGTACTTGAAATACAGCTAGTGAAATTGAGGAACCATGTTATAAAATTTAACTTTACTGTAATTGATTTAAATTCAAATAGTGACGTGTGGCTAGTGGCTGTCATACTGAACAGTGAAGCATTAGAAAACACTGTCATTTTGGAGAAGACATTTTTCTTCTCAGTTGCTTCTTTTGCAAAAATAAGGTGGTCATAACAGTTAGTTTCAATGATTGTTTCTACTTTTAGCACTAAAATTTTGATTGTGTTCCCTCTCATACACAAAAAATCATGATTTACTGAAAACATAAACCCCAGATGTTTTCCTTTTTATGATTTGAAGAAGTTTGAATACTGGAGAAGAGAATTAGCACTCAGTTACTGGCATTTATTCAGAAAGCATTTGCACAGAGGAAGTAGAATGCAAGTCAAGAAATTATAGTTTGGTTGCTAAGAGAGTAGATCTTAAAAAGTCTCATTACAAAAACAATCACAACCACGTATAATGACAGATATTAACTAGACTTATTGTGATCATCTTACAATATATACATATATTGAATAATTACGTTGTACACCTGAAACTAATACAATGTTATATATTACTTATCTCAATTAAAAAAAAGAAAGTATAGTGTGCTATTGTAAGAGGCATACATATTAGCTAATTCAGCTTTAACAGAATTAGGAACCATTGACCTAAATAAGGTAGCATAGGACCAGTGATGGATTTAATAATTATTCCATCTTAAATGCCTTTGATTGTGTGCATTATTTCCTAAGGAATTGTCTCAACATATTTTTCAAAGGTCTACTGGGCGTTGAACAAATGTGGATGATTGAAAAATGTTTTAAATTAAGTTTTCCCTTTAGATATATTTTAAATAAGAAAATACCCTACTGCCCCCTGGTGATCAAATTAAGCCTTAAATGCTACACAATCTACCTCTCTCCTCCCTGCACACCATGATTTTATTAAACTTCTTTTTTGAGGTGAGGTGTTGTGCAAAATTCTGGTTCAGATAGATCTATTTTCATTTCAGCTGTGACTGATTAAATTAATAATTAATCTGATATGTCTGAGTTGATTCAATTGGTATATCTGAAATAATTCATGTCTAAAATCTAAATTTCAGAGTCTATCTCTGCACTCTTTACAATTTCCTTCCTTCCCTAGTACCTTTCCTTTTGTCTTCCTCTCATTAATTACTTAGTTTGTATATACATTTACATACATTTGCAAGGATTCACATTCATTTAGCTTGCCTTGCCTTTCCTGTTCAAATTAACTGTAAGGAACAGCAAAAATTAGATATTATTAGACAGTGCTGACAATGATCTCTAGATTGCATATAGCTCAACTTTCTCATGGTAGAATTTAAGTTGTATTTCATAAGTAACATTTAAGATAATAGAGTGTCAATGATAGGGTGTGAGATAGCTTGCCTGCCACTCAGGCATTTTCCTTCTTAATTCCCCAAAGGCAAGCAATTTTTTTTTAATTATATAAATATATAAATTATTTAACTAATAAAATTTTAATTTAACAAATTAGAATTAATTTGTTGATTTTATGCACAAGTATTTGTAGGATGGCTACTGTGTGTCAGATATTGTGTTAAGCACAAGGCAGACCTCTTCTTTCCCTCATGAAAATTACAGTCTAATAGAGGATACAGGTAAATAAATAGGGTTTACAGTGCAGTGTAGTAAGAACATTAAAAGAACAACTAGAAAGTATATGCAGAATTAAGAAAATATGTTCTCAATCTAAATGGCTGTGATGAAAAAACCTTCTCTTCAGGATGGCTAAGCTTTGACGAGTGCAACAATTTCAAAACCCTGTATCAGTCAGTCTGGTTATAGCTACAAGAAATTTGGCCATAATGTGTAAGAACAAGGAGCTTATATTTTTAAAGGCCATATTTATTTAAAAATTGGGATGGATGTATAAAGAGAAAACAAAAGCAAACAGTACCCATTTGCTTCTGGATCAAATAACTGAGCCTCCCCTAACCCAGGCATAGGGAAAGGTAAAGAAAGATGCACGTAAGTGGGTAAAAAAGGACATTAGAAAGTTTAAAAATTATTTCAGTAAAAAATTAATAGCACTAAAGTGCTTCAGAGAAAGAAATGAATTTGAAATTCTAGGCAGAGCACAGAGAATTTATATGAAGTCAATGTTCAAACTATTTTAATGAGATAATTTGTTTCAAGATCTTAGAATGCAAGGAATATATTTTTTGCTGTATTTTTGGAGAGGGTAGCTGCAAAAAAGTAATTATTTATATTGGTATCTAGGAAAAAAGAAAAACATTCTGAAGGTCAGAGTTAGTTGCAAAGTCCACTTCTTATTTGAGAAAAATACTTGCTTTATAAAATTCTATTTTCTATTTTAATGATAATTGAGAATTTGTCTTCTGAGACATCTACAACTGAATATTTTTAAATTTATACAAATGCTATAATTGTGACTAAAAGAACTTTCTGCATATAATCAATTGCAATTGCTTTTTGGCTTCTACCCCTATAGTCATTAAGAATAAATGTCAGCATTTGTGATGGCATAAAAACTGGTCTTCCTGCAATGGTAATGATTTTTAGTAGTCCAAGTGCAGGGAAGAAAAGCTGAAAATGCATTTAGAGTGAAGATAATATGAGGGATATATTACTGCTTCAGCAATTACCAGAGTCTTGGGGACCTTGAGAATAAAACTGTGATGATCTAAGAAATCATAATTGTATCTGGAACATTATGGCTTCATTTATTTAAAATCAGTTGCTTAAAAACTGTTATTTACAGTTGAAATTTTGTTGAATATATACAGACATTCTTCAGCTCAAACTCAAATTTATGGTAGGTATTAATTTCATTGGATGGCTAATTATTTATTGAAGTAAGAGGCATAATGGAGTATCTGAATAATGCAGTGTATTGTATTCTCCAATAACTTGTTTGCTTGACAATAGTCTACATTCTATTTTTAACAGGGCTCCTCATTCCTTACCCAGTTCGTTCATTTCTTGTCCAAATATGGTCTAGTTACTCTTCCCTTGTTTTGAAACTTCAAAGAATCATGACTTGTTTACCTTGATCCCAGTTCTTTGGGGGCAACTCAGCCTATGTTCCTCTGATATTTAACACAGCTGATGCTTCTACTTAAGTAATCACAAGCTTTCCTATGGGTAGGGAAGTAACTAGAACATAATAAAAAGTCCTCTGACTCCAGAAGAAAGCAGGGTACCATTTTTTTTTCAATTAAAAACATGCCCAATTCTGCAGGTTTGAAATCTAGTTAAAACAATCATGCAGAGCATTCTTAAGGGGGAAATGAATTTATTAAAAAGCATTGCACAAGGAGCAAAGGCATTGGAAATATGGAGCTTTTCCTTAACATTGTCATAGCTGGTATTCACTGAGCACATATTATATGCTGAGCAAAAGGCTCATAAGGGAAGTAAGATTTTTATCCCAAACTAAAGAGTGAGTCCAGGTAGACCCTAATGGATAACCTCTTTACCTTTAGATTCTAAGCCAACTTATCATCTCCAAACTTCAGTTTGCATAAAAAAACCTTGAAGAACTTATTAAAATCTAGTAGGTATGGAGTAGGGTTTGGGGATCTACATTTGAACTACAGCCCAGATCACAAGCTTAGACATACTAAAGCACTGTGCTATACTGCTTTGGCATAAATTTAATAATGGACTTGTTTTGTGTATGTGAGCATCAGGTATTTGTTTTCTACTAGTTGGAAGAACCAGCCTCTTCACTAAGTACCCTCATCCCCTTCGGGCTGCCTCCACCCATCAATGCCCAGCACCAGCCAAGTTCCCTCCTAGAGCTGCTCTGTTTCCTCAATAAAAGTGGCACTGGCTTCTTCTAAATAAGTGCTTTGGCTGAGAATTGGCAAAGTCTTAGAATATTATGCCAAGAGTTGGAAAAACACAATACTCTCTACAGGCCTACTGGGACTGCTGAGGGGTCAGCGTTGAGAAAGGCAAATCCTTCCAAGCTTTACTAAGAGCTGTAAGTGACAAGTTAAATTCTAATCCATCTTTTAAATATGATTAAATGGATATGCTAAAAAGAACAGAAAGATGGCAGTAGTAATTACCATCTCTTATGGTAATAATCTCCAGTTTCATTGTAACTTAGATGTAAAAGAAGAGTGTTAAACAACTTATAAAACTAATTAGCATATTGGTTGTTTTTTATTTCTTCTAACCATTCTCCACTTTCATTCTTTTATAAATGTACTTCTAAGCTTATTTTATAGTGACTATTATTTATAACCATATAAACAGGATCCATTTTTAGTCATCATGTCAAGTTTTACGTCTGAGAACTGCATAGTGCGCTCAAGAAATATTAACACAACTAATGAGTGTACTCTAAGAAGTGCTATAAAAATATAAAACAAAAACATGTTCAGGTAAAATAACTTGTTTTTGTAAAGCTTGCTATTAGCATTGGTCTTATTAATATATTCTGAATTTCAATGCATGATTTATATTTTTGGATGATAAATTATTCAGGGATATTAACCTGGCATGTTCTGCTAGGATGTATGTCTGGATCTTAAAAGTGTGCTAATACAAAATTTGCAAAAATACAGGGAATCAATCTAATAGTGCTCTTGAGTATCACACTGAAAACCAGCAAATAATCTTGTTAATTAAAAAGGCAACACTAGAAGTATGAAATTATTTCTAGAATTTAACAGGCAAACTTGAGTTATACGATATATCTGGAACCGCTTATTGCCACCATAGATCTTCTTGAACACATCTATATTTCCCAGCCCAATTCTTTGGTCCCTGTTGCTGCTAATCTACCAACTTTATGTAGACCTTGTCCCAGCTAATGCAGCACAACTTAATGCTGAATTTTGTGATGCTTGTTCCTCACACCACTTCTGACTCAAAGAAAGTTCCACCAGTAGGTGGAAGGATTTGGCTTCCTGATGGGAGCTGAAACAGTCACATGGGGACAACTGGGAGAGAAGGCAAATCAATCATCCAGAGGAAAAACTTTGACCAGTGAAAGATAGGAGTCCAGAGGGAACCAGAAAAAAATTTCCTCTCAACATACTCTTGATTTGGCCTATTTGAGATGCAGTAGCTCCAAACAGCTTCTGTGAAAACATCCAGCAAGACAAAGCAAAAACTCATTCTTGCTACAAAGCTGTGCCTGCCTCAGTAGTCCAACTCCTATATATCTGTTCTCCCTGCTTTAGAAATCAGAACCTGAAGCAAAAACTATTTTCTTATGCTTTATTGGTGATTGAAGTCCTCAGCTCCCGTGATGTTATCACCAATAAAGATCAGGCATGTAAGCTTTTACTTCAGATTCTATTTTCTATGGTACCGTATCTAAGACAATATAGCTGGCTGGCTGGGTAATGTTTAGTAGGATAATTTCTTTCCTAATGCAAATTGTAATAGGTATAGGAGTTTGTTCAGTTCCCACTAGAGGGAGCATGGAAAGCCAAAACAAAAATACTTCACCAGAGAAGCCTGAGTTAGGGAATTTAGAAAGTGCACCAACAGGGAGAGTGGTATGCCTAAAACTATTGCAAATATAAAGTGAATATGCAAATATTCACTCAAGGCTGCCTGATTATTGCTTGAAGGAGATTTGGGATTGCGGTTGACAGGCACCCCAATTTAAGACTGGGAAGACTTCAGAAAGGCCAGGGAAAGGAGAACATGGTAATATAAAAAATAAGTTTGGGAAAAATCAAGAAGCAAAGAAGGCAATGGTTCTGAATTCAACTGAAAGAAGGAACCCTGGCTTGGAAAAAGGAGTGTAAAATACACTGTTTACTGATGTCACACCAGCTTTACATTCTTGCAGAAATACCAATTTGATCAGGACATACTATCCTTTTTATATTGGATTTTGATTTACATACTTAGCTTAGGGTTTTTGCATCTGTGGAGATGCTGACTTCATAAAAGAAATCAAGCAGTTTTCTGTTTTCTGAGTTTATGTATATGTCTAGAAGAGCTCACATGTGAAACCATGACTTTAGTGCCTTATTCAATTTCTTCAATAGGTATAGAACTATTCACATTTTCCATTTTTGCCATGCCAAATTTGGAAATTTACATTTTTAAGAAATTTACCCATTTCACCTAAACATTTAACTTACTGGAATAAGGGTGTTCATTATACACTAGTATTTTTGTATACCTTTAGAATATGTAATGATGTCCCATTTTTAAATTGTTTGGTAATTTCTTTTTTTCTTGATCAGTTTCATTTGTAGTTCCCCACCACCCCCCCGCCCCCAGTTTTCTTAGTTTTCTTCAAGAGCTAAATTTGGTTTTATTGAGTTTTCTGTTGTTCACTTGTTTGCTATTTCATTTTCTGTGCATCTTATCAGTATTATTTTCTTCTCCTTTGTTTTGGTTTAATTTGCTGATATTTTCCTACCTTCTTTAGATAGATTCTTCAATTATTAATGTTAGGGTTTCTTCTTTTTCACAATATGCATTTAAGTCTATAAATTTCATTTTTTTGTTGCTTTAGTTGCATTTTGTTTATTTGCATTTTCATTTAGTTTGAAATATCCTTATTTCCTTGACAGTTTGTCTAGTGGGCTATTTAGAAGTGTGTTATTTAATTGCTAAAGAATTAGAGATTCCCTTTTGTTGTTGTAATTTACAAGTAGCTTAATCCCATGGTGGTCAGATAAGTGTTCTGTATGATTTTAAAACCTTAGACTTTATGGTCCAAGATAAGGTCTATTTTGTTTAAATGTCCCATGTGCACTTGGGGGAAAAGGTGTATTCTGTTAATAATGGGTAGAATGTTCTATATGTCAGTCAGTCATTTTTGTTAATGGTATTGTTCAAATATTTTATATGATTCATGATTTTTGTTGCATTCTTTTATGAGTTACCAAAAGAAGTATGGCCAAATAGCCTACTATGATTGTGGATTTGTGTATTTTTCATATAATTTTGTCAACATTTTCTGTCTACATTTTAAAGCTGTAGTTTGGGTATGCAATATAATACTGTTATATCTTCCCGGTATGTTCAACCTTTTATCATTATGAAATGTCATTTTTATTTCTAGTGCTGCTTCATGGTTTTTTTGTATGATTTTAATAAAGCTGCACATTCTTTGAGTTAATATTGCTTGGCATATCCTTTTGCATGCCTTCACTTTCAATCTTTCTTAAATTTAAGGTATGTTTATTGTAATCAGAAAATAGGTCTATTTTCATCCAGACTGAAAATCTTCATCTCTTAATGTTATCATGGTTTATCTGGATCTAGATCTATCAGTTTGCTCTTTTTCCCCTTAACTTTCCCTCTTGTTCTCCATTTCCTTTGTCTTCTTTCTTGACATAGAATAAATTAAAGGCAGTTTTTAAATATTTCAGTTTTACTTATATAGGTTGTGTTATTATTTTGGGAGGAGGAGGGGGCTGACTTTTCTTGGGATTACACAAGATCCTTGATTTACTGAGTTTACTTCAATGAATGACTGAATATACTTCACTCTATTTGGGGTAGTACAAATGGATACATAAATTATGCTATATTCAAATTGCTGTTACATACAATTTGAATCAATGTCAATATCGTGATTTTCAGCTAAAGAAGATACATACCAAAGAGCTAACTTCTGTTAAGTTGGTCTAGAGAGTGAATCACTCCCATTGTGCTCACAAAACATTGCTCATGTGTCTTTTTTGAACACTCATATAGGCATATTGAAACATGCCAGTTTACTTAGCATATTCATAATTACATCATTAATTCTTAAGGAGGTTTCTGTGAAATGCAGGGGCGTGGGTTCCTAAGTGATCATAGTAATCCATCTTGGAATCAATCTTGATTTCAGAAAAAAAAACCATTTTAAGTAATGTTCTCCAGCTCTTGACAGAGGCTTGCTGTGGCGATCCCCCCCACCAGGGACTGGGGGTATTTTTCTTCAAGAAACTGAGGCGGATCTGCATGACAGCTAGTTCCTCAAATCTGTCTGCTCCTTTTTTCTCAATCCTAGAATCCTGCCACAATTCTCTTTTTTTTTTCTTCATTCTTGACTGAGTTGGCCAAGTAATCAAGATGTGTGCTAGGTATGTGATTAAGACAGATTTCTTCTTGAAGAACATTCCTCCATGTCTTGGTTCAGTTTGTATTGATTTTCCAAAACACTGGCTCCTTTTCTTGTCACTCAGAGTTGATGTTTCTTCTCTTCAAACTCACTGCCATATTATTTTTACACTTCTTGTTTAAAGAGTGGTTTTAAATTCTGTATATGAATCCAAGTTACTGTACTACCTCCAGTGTAATGAGGGTATCTTCTGCTGAAATATTGTCTGGAATGCCCGTCTGCAGACCTTCATACAGTTGGCAGCATGTGTATGTTCCTCTCTTCAATAAGAGCTTATTGTTATTGTCCATTTAACCCAAATTCCTTTTCTCCTCTTCTTTGCACAGAGTTACCTATACATTTCTTCAGTCTCTGGTATAAAACCCTTATTATTTTCAATTTTTATAAT
Organism: Smutsia gigantea; assembly: GCA_032199065.1. Classification (NCBI taxonomy): domain Eukaryota; kingdom Metazoa; phylum Chordata; class Mammalia; order Pholidota; family Manidae; genus Smutsia; species Smutsia gigantea. Next base: position 731,305 of record JAVSCE010015779.1, read on the forward strand.
AGCAGTCAAGTCCCCAGCCTCAGCCAGCAAATGGATCCAGGCATGTCTAATATTGCCCATCTCTTTCAAGCCAAGAAAAGTTCCTATGCTTTAGAAATTGTGTTTCCATGCAGGTTGAGTTGAAAATATGGTTAGTTTGTAAGGTTACAGAGAAGTTTCCTTGGCTTTTTCTATGTAAGAAGAATGAACAAACAAACAAAAAGAAAAGAAAAACATTGCAAATAATATTTTATATCTTCTGTCTTGATAAATCTTTTCTCCCAAATTACAACTGAAGTCTGGTCAACTTGCCTACCTTTTAACGGTAAATTTTAATATCATATGCACAGTTGGTCTGTGCTCCTGGCTCATCTGTAGGGTGATGATTTTAATTCTAGATAAACTCTGCTTTCATTTGGAGGACAGATCTTTCAAAGAGTTAAAAATAAGTCCAATACAATTTCTAGTTCCCAGGAATACAGCTGCTACCTATCCATCAGGTTACTTAAACTAGAAACTTAAGAGTCATCCATAACACTTTCTTTTCCTTGATCCTCACACCAATTCTATTACTAGAGGAACCTGTTGATTCACTCTTAAACAGCTTTTAAATTCATATACTCATCCACATATACAACAATCACTACCATATTCCTAGTCACCATCAGCTCTCACCAGTACGAATACAATGGCCTTCTACTGGTCCATCTACACATCCTCTTCTATTCTAAGCAGTCTCTATTTGAAGAAAAATCCTTTCACAATATAAAACTGATTATATGAACCAATTTCTTCTAAAGACATTATTAATCAGATGCACATAGCCCTACATGATCTGACATCTTTCTATCCCTCCAGTTTCATTTCAGCCCAAGGATCACCTCACTGAAAGCACCCCCACCATACTCCCTTCAGTTCCTAGAACAGGCTACACCACCTACCTTCATTATACTTCAGATCCCAAGGAAAGCTTTGCTCATCATCTTGAGAAGATCAAACTCCTCTATCTTTACAATTATAGCAATTGCAGCATTCATAATTTAACAGGTATATGTCTGATTATTCAACCAATGTTTGTCATTCTCCCTGAACAAAAGCTAAATGCAGACACTGACCTAATTTGTTTTTTCTTCTTCATGACTACCATAAGCACCCAGCAGAGGATATGACACATGGTTTTAGTTCATTAATAATTTATTGAATGAATGAATGAATGAATGAATCAATAAAATTATCTGGCAACCTTAAGTAAAAGCAATTTTAATCTTCATTCTCTTAAAAATCCTAAAGGTTCGGTATCTTACTAAGGCATGTTCTTAAATATCATTTCCCTATTATTTTTCCCTTTCAGTACTTTTTATACTTCTTGGTCATCTCCGTTTTTTTTAATCTCTTTTCTTTACTCTCTCCCAAAAGAAATCCTTGCTCTAGACCAAGCAAATCTCACTAGCCTCTCTTCTTGTGTAGCTTTCCCTTTCACTCACTATTAGGATAAGAATGGAGCTCTTTGGTTAGGAGACAATCGTTATAGAAATAAGTAAGGACTGGGAAATAATAATGGTTAACATCTACCGAGAACTTTTTAATATGTCAGTGAAAGGACCAAACTAATGCCATGGCAGGCTTCAGGAAGCCTCAGAAACTAGAAGGCCTAAGTTTCAGTCTCCCCGAAACTATCAAGTAGTTACATATTGCCCAAAGCATGTAACCACCTTATTGCCATCCAATCAGGAGAGGCCGAAAGCCTCCCTACATTCCTGAGGATGGGGTCTGTGGGCAAGAGATATAGATAAGACCCTGTTGTAAAATGCAAAAGGTTAACCTGTTAGTCATCAGACAAGACCCTAAGTTCGCTCTGTAATTGGTTAATTTCAAAGATACCTTAAATATTGTGATTAGATCCCGCCAAAAATAACGAATGCTCCAAATGACATGTATGGCTAGAATTGTCGTCAATAATGTTGTGTAATTATGATTGGATTGCTGTGTCCATGTCCCAGTTTCCTGTAACTCCCCTTCCCAACGCCCATAAAAATCCTCCCTGCCTTTGTCCGGGGCTCTCAGCTCACCTCCACTACCTAGGTGAAAATGCTGGGAGTCTGAGCTTAAGCCCGTAATAAACGCCCTTGGCTCTTGCATATGTGACTCGGTCTCCCTGGTGGTCTCTGGTCTCTGAGGATACTGCAATCCGGACATAACATTTGGGGGCTCGTCCGGGAGTCCTCCTTCCCAGAGGGGGTTTCCTCTCCCCAGAACCCCTGGGACCCCCACACGTTGGGCTCGACCGCCGGCTAAATTGGTGCGTGCACTCGTTTCTTTTGGGCCCTCTGTCTCTCTGTCTTAACCTTTTGTCGGACTGGTGCTTGTTTTTATGAGGTTTAATTTCTTTTTGGTTTCCTTTTTTGGTTCATTGTCTGTTTCGGTCTGGTGTTGTTGGGCGCTAGGTCTCAAAAAGGCCTCAAAGGAGCCAGGCGGACGTGCCGCGAACACTCGAGGCAGTGAGTTTCAGGAGACGTCTTGGACTCACAGGGTAGAGACAGCAGGTTTGAGTCCCGCGGCGCCACTCTGGGAATTAACGGTGTTTCGTGAACGAGATCTCAGGGAACTCTGAGGCATTACTCTGTGGCCTCAGAGGAGCTCTAAGGCATTACTCTGTGGCCTTAGAGGCATTCCGTTTAGACCCAGGGAACTCTGAGGCATTACTCTGTGGCCTTAGAGGCATTTTGTCCAGACCCAGGAAGCTTCAGCAAGGGAACTCCATTGTGTATATGTTCTGTACTTCTGTTTTGGTTGTTTGACTGCTCGGTTTGTTTAACTGCTTCGTTGTGACTTTGACGAGGGCAGTCTAAAAGAAAAACCTCCCGTTTTTCATGGGACTTTGGGGCACTAACCTTACATACTTTACTTTAGAGAGCCCCCCGAGACCTTCATACTCTCTTCGTTTTTTCCTCCGTTGGCCAGGAGGACTAATTCCTGTGTTTGGTGTTTTAATCTTGCTTCTTATTCTACTTTTCTCTAGCCGGACTTACAACATGGGACAAACTGCGTCCACTCCTTTGGATCTGGTCCTGATCCACGTTGAAGAAGTAAAAACTCGAGCTCACAATATGTCTATAAATGTAAAAAAAGGAAAAATGTCCACCTTCTGTGCCTCTGAATGGCCTACCTTCGGAGTAGGATGGCCACCAGAGGGTACTTTTCACCTTCCCCTTGTAGAGGCAATAGAGGAAAAATCTTCCAACGAGTGGGGGGCCACCCCGACCAGGTACCATACATCGCCACTTGGAAGGATTTAGTAATCAACCCACCCACACGGGTAAAGGCTTTTCTCCTCCCCTTAACTTTTCTAGCTCCTCCAGTTTTTCCGCAGGTCTTGGTGACACGACCCTCAGAGAAAGAAGCCCCAAGATGAAAACAGGAGCCAGAGTCTACTCTAACCCTGGCTTCAACTATGCCTTCGACTCCCCTTTACCCAGTTTTACAAGAAGGCACAAAGGAGGATCTTATCTTTCCTCCTCCACCCTATCCGTCTCCTCCTGCGCCAGCTTCCGATCCCCTTCCGCCCCTCTCCTCTGAGCCCTTACCGTCCCCACCCTCTCCTAGGGAGGGACCTGCCCACGGAACACATAGCCGAAGAGGGGCCACCCCAGATGTGGACTCTACCGTGCTCCCCTTGAGAGCTGCTGGGCCAATGGATGAGGCAGGAAATCAGCCTCACCACTACTGGCCCTTCGCCTCCTCTGATCTTTACAATTGGAAGTTACAAAACCCTCCTTTCTCTGAAAACCCTAAGGGCCTTATTGGATTACTAGAAACTGTACTCTTTACTCACCAACCCACTTGGGATGATTGTCAGCAATTGTTACAGGTTTTGTTTACGACCGAGGAGCGAGAACGAATCCTGATGGAAGCGCGAAAACTCGTTCCTGGCCCAACTGGAGTGCCCACCATAAACCCTGCTATCATTGATGCTAGATTTCCCCTTGTTCGTCCTGATTGGGACTATAACACAGGAGAAGGTAAGGAGAGCCTTACGGTCTACCACCAGGCTGTGTTGGCAGGTCTCAAAGCGGCTGCTAGAAGGCCTACTAATTTGACTAGGGTATATGATTTAAAGCAGGGAGAAAACAAGAGCCCAGCTGCCTTCCTAGAACGGGTGATAGAAGCTTTTAGACAGTTCACCCCGTTTGATCCTGAACAGGCAGAACACAAGTCAACTGTGGCTATGGCTTTCATTAATCAGGCAGCACCAGATACTAAGAAAAAGCTACAAAAGGTTGAACGCCTCGGAGAAAAGACTCTCCGGGACTTAGTAGAAATAGCTGAGAAAGTATACAACAACAGGGACAGTGCTGAGGAAAAACAATTAAAGGCAGAAAACAGGCAGAACAAAAATTTAGCCAGAGTGTTATTAGCTATGATGGCAGATTCAAAGGACCGCTGCCAACAATTAGAAGAAATTGCAGACTCAGAACGCTGTAAGTCATCATCAAATAGAGATTGGTGCTCCTTCTGTAAAAAAGAAGGACACACGACTGCTAGATGCTACAAAAATAAAAACCGATGTGCATGGTGCAAACAAGAAGGGCACTGGGCTAAGGACTGTCCAAAAAAGAATAAAAAAAGTTGAACCCAGGGTGTTGTTAGCTGGGGAAGACTCTGACTAGATGGGACGGGGTTCAGAGCCCCTCCCTGAACCCAGGGTAACCCTTAAGGTGGAGGGGAAACCAACTAATTTCTTGGTGGACACAGGGGCACAACATTCCGACTATATGAAGAGCCCCTAACTCCAGATGCCACATTAGCCAGTGGCTCCAAGAGTATCCACAAGCCTGGGCTGAGACTGGTGGCCTAGGACTAGCTCGCCTTCACCCACCAGTGTTTGTGGAACTCAAGTCGGGAGCAGATCCAGTGACAGTCAGGCAATACCCTATGCCACAGTAAGCCAAAGAGGGAATCAAACCCCACATCCATCGCCTGCTAAAACTAGGTGTTTTGAGAGCCTGCTAGTCTGCCTGGAATACTCCCATGCTCCCTGTTTAAAAGCCTGGAACAGATGATTATAGACCAGTACAGGACCTCAGGGAGGTTAACAAACGGGTGAACGGTAGCTGCAGCGGCATCCTTAGTTAAAGATGCCGACAACCTGACCCTGAGACAGGTTCTGACGGTGACCACCCCCCATGCAATTGAGGGAGTACTAAAACAACCACCTGATCGACGGCTCAGCAACGCACGAATCACTCATTACCAGGCATTACTACTCAACCCTGACAGAATTCTTTTCCAGCCCCGCCTCCTCGCTCAATCCAGCTACACTCCTGCCTGATCCTGACGCGGACTCTCCACTTCACGATTGCACCAAGACCCTGGCCCAGGTACATTGTTTCTGAGAAGACCTAACAGATGTGCCTCTTCAAAATGCAGACCACACTTGGTTTACAGATGGAAGCAGCTTCATTTCAAATGGAGAGAGAAAAGCAGGAGCAGCTGTGACCACAGATACTGAGGTAATTTGGGCCCAACCCTTGCCTCCAGGGACTTCATCCCCAAAAGCTGAACTGATAACCCTAACTAAGGCATTGACTTTAGAAAAGGACTTATAAGTCAACATTTATACGGACAGCAGGTATGCCTTTGCAACAGCCCATGTACATGGGGCTATATACCAGGAAAGGGGCCTTCTGACCACAGAAGGAAGGACTATTAAAAACAAACAAGAAATTATAGACCTGCTACAGGCCCTTTGGCTGCCCCGGCCACCAAAAAGGAGATCACCCCGTGGCTAAGGGAAACAACTTGGCTGACAGAATAGCTAAAGGGACTGCTTTTAAATCCATTGAGGCCTTACCTATAGTTCTGCCCAACCCTGGGGATCCTAGGCTACCTGAAAACCCTAAGTATACTGAGGAAGAAATCCAATGGGCCCAAAAGCGACCTATGAGCCAATTCTACAAAGGATGGTGGAAAGACTCAGATGGAAAACTAATCCTCCCAGAGGCCCTGGCAGAAAAAGTATTATCTAAAATACATCGATCCACACACATGGGAGAACAAAAAATGCGGGATGCAATCTGCCGATCTCAAGTAACAACCAAGGACTTACACTTAAAAATTAACAAAATTGTCCATGCATGCAAAGTGTGTCAACTCACTAATGCCTATTCTAATCCCCCAAATCCAGGACAACGCCTACGGGGTAAGAGGCCTGGGGCCAATTGGGAAATGGACTTTACTGAAATAAAACCAGGCAAGTATGGCTGTAAATATCTCTTAGTTTTCAGAGACCCATTTTCAGGATGGACTGAAGCCTTCCCCACTGAGAGTGAGACCGTCACTGTTGTGGGAAAAAAGTTATTAGAAGAAATCCTGCCAAGATATGGTTTTCCTCAGCTTATAGGGTCAGACAACGGACCAGCTTTCATGTCTAAGGTGCGCCCCCAGAGCCTCATCGGTACCGGCCTGGTGACTGGGTCTGCATCAGACGGCACCGGCAAGAAACCCTCGAGCCACGGTGGAAAGAACCTTACACCGTCTTACTAACTACTCCAACTGCTTTAAAGGTAGACGGAATAGCCGCTTGGATCCACTACACCCACGTGAGACCAGCAGACCCCTTCCAGGACCCAGGAGGCTAGACCCGTGCAGAGGCCCAGACACCACCGCCCTCGAAGCTAGACCCGGAAAAAGACTCCAGTCAGTGGAAGGCAGAACGTCACCTGACCAATCCACATAAACTCCTACTTCGGAGAGCTTGATAAGATAAGACTCTTCCTTATAACTATCACTATGTTGCTATTTCTCTTCTTTCCTTTTCTAGCACCGTATGTCAATGGGGGGTTTGAACACTTTGGGGAACAACTCCTAAAAGTTTTAGACAAATACGGGGGGTCAGATGGTGACCCTTGTAAATTCTGTCAAAAAGAAGATCATGTTGCCTTATCCATCCCTTCCCAACTTACCATACCCCAACATTGCTATCTAAGCAGGTTTAGATGTCAACTGGGAAAAACCTCTTATTATGCCACAACTCTCATTGCAGGCAAAGAGGCTGGCTGTGTGCATGATAGAGGAAAGCAAGTTTGCTGGAATAGAGTTGTGCCACCTATGGCAAATAAGACAAACGTCAATAGTCCATAATTAAAATTAGTTACTAACCAGCTATTTTAGCTTCTGTAAATCGCTTTGCATATACCTTTGTCTATGTCTCTTTCCCTTTGATTTGATGTTTCAATTTATAGTTTAGTTTATAATTTGATTTATTATTTTATGTGAGATCCAAAATCTAACTGACTAACTAATTGACTGACCCAAGATTGGGTCAGTTACAAGACAGAGGGGGGAATGAAAGGACCAAACTAACGCCATGGCAGGCTTCAGGAAGCCTCAGAAACTAGAAGGCCTAAGTTTCAGTCTCCTCGAAACTATCAAGTAGTTACATATTGCCCAAAGCATGTAACCACCTTATTGCCATCCAATCAGGAGAGGCCGAAAGCCTCTCAACATTCCTGAGGATGGGGTCTGTGGGCAAAAGATATAGATAAGACCCTGTTGTAAAATGCGAAAGGTTAACTTGTTAGTCATCAGACAAGACCCTAAGTTCGCTCTGTAATTGGTTAATTTCAAAGATACCTTAAATATTGTGATTGGATCCCACCAAAAGTAATGAATGCTCCAAATGACATGTATGGCTAGAATTGTCGTCAATAATGTTGTGTAATTATGATTGGATTGCTGTGTCTATGTCCCAGTTTCCTGTAACTCCCCCTTCCCAACGCCCATAAAAATCCTCCCTGCCTTTGTCCGGGGCTCTCAGCTCACCTCCACTACCTAGGTGGAAATGCTGGGAGTCCAAGCTTAAGCCCGTAATAAACGCCCTTTGCTCTTGCATACGTGACTCGGTCTTCCTGGTGGTCTCTGGTCTCTGAGGATACTGAAATCCAGACATAATATCAGGCATTGGTTTCAGCACTTTACATGGATTGACTTACGTCAACTTAAAAAAAACATTAGGTAAGGGCTAAAGAATTCTCATTTTATTGAGGAAAAATGTGAGGCACAAAGGTTTTAGTAATTTGTCAAGATCAGAAGGATAATAAATTTTAAGCTCCTACCTAGGAGTCTAGAAACCTAGAGTCTCAATCCACTGTCTGTGATCTTCATCACTAATCAGTACTCTACTGTCTCCCTAAAGCAACAAAATAATTCTCAGTGGTGGTGAGCCTGGAAGAGGCTGTGAAAATGCATGCATTTATGTATTTTTGTTTGTCACACACCCCTTCCTCTGCTTGGTGTCTAGCACAAGCTCTAGAAAATAGCTAGTAAAATATTGGTAGAATGAACTAATGAATAAAAAAACGATTTACCAATGAATCAGTCTGTCAAGTGGTATTGAGACAGGGACCGGGGGCTTAGACAAAATAGGGTGAGGGCCTCCGGAAAAAGCAAGGCAGAATATTTGCAGTCAGAGCAATGTAACTACATGCAAGGAAACCCCCTACTAAAACTCAGTGTTAAACATTAAGCTCTAAGGTCAGTCTTCAGTAAGATCAGTTAATGTTCCCCAGACAAAGAAGAGTAGCACAAGTTTTTATTATGCTAATCATTTGTAATCATGTGTAAGATTCACTTTAGCATGCTAAAAGGCCCAGGCCTATGTGCTGTCTTTCCTCTTTCAGATCTGATGGGTTGGTTTTGCAAACTGGGCAACTAATTTAGCACACAGACCCAGCTGTAAACAACATAGTAAAAGGCAAGAAAGATTCTACCTTAAAGATAAGATTGCATTTTAACACCCAGGAAGTTTAAGAAGCAAGATTCTTAACTTACTCTTTAGCAAACAGACAATACCTCAGCCCACCTTGGGGGCTGGGGCAGGCTGCCTTTTGATATGCTCCTAGACCAAGAGCCAGTATCCCGGAGAGAGATCTGGCTGGGAAATTCCTTGTGTTAAGTTAATTATGGGTGTTCAGACAACACTTAGCAGGTCTACACCCTTAACCTTTTTTTTCATGTTCTTGAAAAATCCTCATCTGCCTATAAAATCCCCTAGACAACGCACCACACTGGACTCTCTTGTCCCCTCCTGGCGTGAGCCAGCTCTGTCCTTTCATTTTATCTCTAAATAAAAGCCTGTACCTTGCTCTCCTACCTTGGGTGTTTGTGAAGCTCATTCTTCAGCTTCATGAACAAGAACCCCGGCATCAGTATTTAAGGGGTTGAAACAACAAAGTGACTGAGAAGCAGCATGTGTTTAGAAGAATAAGCTATAGGCCAGACTGCAGCCTTGAAAAAAAAACTAGTGACTAGACACTTACAATAGTTTACATATGAAGCGGTGAGGCTTGGACTACAATATAATCATGAAGCTGGTCCGATAGATTCCTTTTACAAAATTTCTTAAGTGTGAAGTTCTTTTTCTATTTTTCTCTCACTTCATTTACTTATCTGTAGAAGGACAGATAAAGCAGACGACAGAAAAGGGAAGGCAATTTACATCTATAACTGTTTTAAATATCTCATGATCCAGATTCAAAAAATTACTCTCCAAAAAAGACTGGCTTCTACCTTAACAAAATATATTTCCCATTTAATATCCCATAGGAATTATATTAACCTCTTTCACTGTAGTTTTAGTGATAAGGAAGGAACATAAACTGTTTCCAAAAGGTTCTTTTTCTTTTCACATTTCTATTTCTTTGTCTTCCCTAGACCACATTTAAATCTAGACTTAAGTTTCCAAATGCTACTGTAGTACACAGAATAATGTCCCCCTCTATTGCTGCTACAGATGTCCATGTCCCGGTCCTCAGAACCTGTCAATATGGTATCTTACCTGGCAACTGGTGACATCTCAAAGAGTCATTTATTTCGCTATTGCTGAGAACAGAGACAAAGCAATACTTGAAACATTCTGAAATTAAAGAAATTCAGTTTTGTTTTCAGAGAGGCTTTCAGCAGTTTCAATATATCTTGGTTTATCAAAACTTGATAGCCCATGGAGAAGTAAGAGACTGACAGTGGGAGAGGGGAGAAAAGGTGATTTAGATGTACATGTATGTAGACATTGGTTTAGATATGTGCTTAATTTATAAATCACCAATTTTTTATTCCATTGTTTAAGATTATCAGAAGGAAAAAACAATAGCTCTTGAGAGTTAATGATATAAATCCAAGCATATATCAGTTTGGTATATAAACTTCACTACATAAAAGGCTTTCTGGAATTATGTTGAAACTTTTCTAGCAAATCAGAAGCAATGTTTCCTTCTGTATTAATTACTACCTTTTATCTGTATCCTAAATTATAATTTACATTTAAAATTGTATATTTTCCACTTGAGTATAGTCTTCCAATAATTTACCCATAATTTAAAACTTAATTTCTCCTTTGTATCCAATTAATAGATATTTATCTTTTTCAATGTGTGGTACATCTAATTCATCCATCTGCTGGTTAGAACTTTTCCAAGTCTGATTGAATATACATTTAAATTATAGTGGAAAGGATTCATGTCTTGGCATAATCTTATATTCAAATACAACAGACTGAAAAAGCCCCACATTTTTTATATATTGTTACTGATTGTGTAAATAAGCCAGGAATAATTCCAAAGTATTGTCTGGCTGTGCTTATTACATGATGTGTGATTTGCAAGTTTTAGCTCTCAAAGTAATTTAAGAAAATCTTCTAGCTGCCAGACATCCTTCTCACCTCTTTTACACTTACTCAGGGAGAACTCTCACAACCCAAAGTTTTGCTTTCCTAGCAGCTGCAGAGTGCAAACTGACGGGCTGTGATCTCACTAGATGGTGCCAAGAGAATCTGTTATTTCTGCCTGATTGTCTGAAAGCGTAGTTCTGATAAATGTTCCAAATCATCGGCATAGGCAAGACCTCTAGAATCTAGATCTAAAACAAGGAGCCACTTAAAGGTCTGTTTAAAATGTCAGAGACAAATGAATTTTTTCCTCATTTCAGTAACTTATTGGTCTGCCCCCATTTTTTCAGTTAAAGAATGTATCTTTGTACCTGAATTAAATTCTTCTTACATAAGGATGAATATTTGAACTCCATGAAAACAGAATTGTTAACTATTATTCCTTCTGTGTATTCTTGCATTAATCATCACTTTGTAATTGAACTTCATCATATCAAACAGTTCATTTAAGTGGTGACTACCACTAACCCTTATAATACATTCTAGAGTCTTTTGCAATTTCACATAATCTTATTAGGCAGAAAAATAGATATAAGCAAGGTGGAGAGAGAATAAGGCCAGTAGAGCCCACTAGAAGGGACTCAAAAAGTCACCCAGATGGTGACCACCACTGACCCTTACAATGCATTCTACAGACTTTGGCGATTTCACATATCTCATTAGGTTCAGTTCCAGCCTGTTCGTGAAATAATAACATTCCAGAAACAACCTGAACTTGTTTTCAAATAGCCTTAGGCAAAAATTGTAATTTCTATGGTTCCTGTAGTAAGTAGGTTTGAATGAGCCTAATTAATCATTCTTCCCATCTTTGGCAACTTAACCAAATGAAGCCAGACAGGAGCCAGTAAGGATTAAAATAGGCTCAGAATTTTTACTAGTGAAGCTGGATTGAAGAGCGTAACAGGGTCTTCCATCTTTATTTTGGGCCTAGAAAGTGAGACCTTCAAGACTGACTTGTCCATCACATTGCAGGTGGACAAGCTGGGCCTGACAGAAGCCCTGCTTCTTCAGCTTACTCACTGCAATTTAGAGAAGCAAGCATCTGGGGTGCCCTGCACACAGTTCTCTCCAAAAGGACATGAGACAGTTGGGTCCGTGCTGCCTACATTATAATCCTTGGGTCCTAACTTCATGCTTATGTGATTCAGGGAATGGCAAAGTCTTAATTAAAATGCTCACTTCTTCAACTCTGGGGAGAACTCAGTGCTAGAGCAAGGTGGGAAAGGAAGATGGAATGAAGTGTTCCTTCCTGGGAAATGGAATGGAAGTGACTTCACAGAAAAACAGACAAGGGGAAATAGCTCCATGAACCTAGGGGAAATATCCTCATGGGCTGGGTGTATGATGCTTTGACTTAGAAGTATTTCTATGGAGTTGTTTAGAACTTTGACTCAGCAGACATGACTTTAAATCCCAAACTGCCACTTTTAAACTAGAACATTGGATAAATATCTGAAGTATCTACACTCCAGTTTCTTCATCTGGAAAAGGGCAATGATAGTGGTACCTACTACATAGGGTTGATACAGATGTTAGATGAGAAATTACATATAAAACACTATATAAATTACCAGAACTGTAGAAAGGCCCCACCAAAACGATAGTACTTGTAATTACTGTTATTTTATTCTTATTATCATTATTATTCTCAAATGAATATCTTCTTCATTTTGAATTGAACTTTCTTATGTATTTGCACATAGTTCAATGGTGCCTAGTCACTTATGAAATCAGTATATAATGCAGGCTGAGATTCAGCAAATACAGCCCATAGGGCAAATTCATCCACAAATTCCTCTTCTTTTAAAATAAACAAATGTGTATTAGAACACAGCCACACTCATTCATTTACACATTGTTTATGGCTGCTTTTGAACAATGGCAGAATTGAATGGTTGGGACGAGACACCATGTAGCTCACAGAGTCTAAGATATTTAATTGTGGGCCTTATACTGAAAAAGTTTAGCAACTACTACTAACTTCTGTGAAGGAATATGTGAATATGCGAAATATCAAAATGGACCCAACTTGGGTGATAACAGCACTTACGGCAATCCGAAATTAGATGGAGTATCAACACACTTTGAAAAAGGTACAGTTAAAAATGTTAAACAGGCCAAACTTGAAAACTTTGCTGCAAAGATGTTGAAATAATATTATATTTGTCCCAGGACACAGGCATAGACAGGAATGTTTTTACTGAATTCATTTATTAGTTCTAATTTTTTTTGATGGAGAGCTGATAAATGAATTCAGTAAAGTTGCAGGATACAAAATCAATATACAGGAATTTGTTGTGCTTCTATATAGTAATAATGAACTAGAAGAAAGAAATTAACAATCCCATCTACAGCTACACCAAAAAGAATAAAATACCTAGGAATAAATTTAACCAAGGAAGTGAAAGACTTACTCTGGAAACTATAAGAAATTGATGAACAAAATTGAAGATGACACAAATAAATCCAAAGATATACCATGCTCATGGATTGGGAGAATTAATATTGTTAAAGTAACCATACTACCTAAAGCAAACTAAAGATTCCATGCACTCTCTATCAAAATACCAGTGGCATTTTTACAAAATTAGAGCAAACAATCCTAAAATTTGTATGGAGCCACAGAAAATCTTGAATAGCCAAAGCAATTTTGAGAAAGAACAAAGTGCGAGGTACATGCTCCCTGATTTCAAATTGTACAAGAAAGCTATAGTAATCAAAGCAGTATGGTACTTGTACAAAAATAGATACATAGATTAATGGCAGAGAGTAGATAGCCCAGACATAAACCCATGCCTATATGGCCAATTAGTATATGACAGGAGGCAAGAATATACAATGGGGAAAAGACAGTCTCTTCAAGAAATGATGTTGAAAAAACTGGACAGCTACATGCAAAAGAATGAAACTGGATCACTATCTTATACCATACATAAAAATAAACTTGAAATGGATTAATAACCTAAATATAAGACATGAAACCATAAAACTCCTAAAAGAAGCAGGCAGTAAACTTTTAAACATTGTCATTATTGATTTTTTTCTGGGTATGTCTCTCCAGACAAGGAAAATAAAACCAAAAATAACCAAGTGGGACTACATCAAACTAAAAAGCTTCTGCACAGCAAAGGAAACCATCAACAAAATGAAAGGGAAACCTACTGAATGGGAGACTATATCTCCAAACGAAATATCTGACAAAGGGTTAATATACAAAATATATATAAACTTATATAACTCAACACCAAAAATCTAAATAACCCAATTAAAAAATGGGCAGAGGACTTCAAGAGACATGAAAAGATGTCACCATCACTAATCATCAGAGAAATACAAATCAAAACAATGAGGTGTCACTTCACACCAGTCATATTGGCTGATATCAAAAAGATAAGAAATAATAAGTGTTGGATAGGATGTAGAGAAAAGGGAGCCCTCATGTACTGTTGTTCAGAATGTAAATTGGTACAGCCACTATGAAAAACAATATGGAAGTACCTCAAAAAATTAAAAATAGAAATACCATACACCCCAGTAATTTTACTTCTGGATATTTACCCAAAGAAAACAAAAATACAAATTGCCCTATGTTTACTGCCACAGTATTTACAATAGTCAAGATATGGAAGCAACGTAAGTATCCAAACGAATGGATAAAGTTGTGGTGTGTATATACAATGGAATATTACTCAGGCTTAAAGAAGAATGAAATCTTGCTGTGGTAAATATACACAATGGAATTATCAGCCATAAGAAGAAAACAAATCCTAACATTTGCAACAACATGGATGCAGCTAGAGGGTATTATGCTGAGTGAAATAAGCCAGGTGGAGAAAGACAAGTACCAAATGATTTCACTCATTTGTGGAGTATAAAAACAAAGCAAAACTGAAGGAACAAAACAGCAGCAGACTCAGACTCCAAGAAGGAACTAGAGGTTACCAAGGGGAAGGGGTTGGGGAGGGTTGGTGGGAAGGGAGGGAGAAGGGGATTAAGGGGCATTATGATTAGTACACATAATGTAGGGGGGGTCATGCAAAAGGCAGTATAACACAGAGAAGACAAGTAGTGATTCTATGGCATCTTACTATGCTGCTAGACAGTGACTGCAATGGGGTGTGTGGGGGGGATTTGATAATATGGGTGAATGCAGTAACCACAATGTTACTCATGTGAAACCTTCATGAGATTGTATATCAATGATACCTTAATAAAAAAAAAGAATGAACTTTTGCCATTTGTTACAACATGGATGGACCTAGAGGGTATTATGCTACATGAAATAAGTCAGACAGAGAGGGACAAAAACCGTATTATCACTTATTTGTGAATCTAAAACAAAAAAAAAACCCAAATACTTATAAATACAGAGGACAAAGGGGGGTAAGGGGTGGAAGGATGGGCAAAAAGGTGAAAGGGATGAAGAGGTATACATTTCCAATTATAAAATAAATAAGTCAAGGCGATAAGAAGTACAGCATAGGGAATATAGTTAATAATACTGTACTACTGACAGAAGATAACCACATTTATCATGGTAAGCATTTTGTAATGTACTTAATTGTTGAATCAGTATATTGTCCATCTGAAACCAATATACTATTGTATATCGACTATCCTTCAATAATAAATAAATAAATAAACCCAGGAGGCATGTTTTTTGTTTTATAGTATTGCTTCTTAATAAAATATTTTTAAGCAAATAAGTCCTTTCAGCTTTACTAATCCTCTTCCTTCATTTGAGATTGTCATTCTTTTTCTAATAGCTTAACATAAATACTAACTCCTTTACTTTTCATTATTCTTCATTAATAATGGAGTGTTGTAATAGTACAATTTTTTATCAATCTTTTTCCCTATATCCTCTAGGTTCTATTATATTCTCTTCACTATTTTTAATTTACATTTTATTTTTCTGTTACCTTTGATTTAAGAGTTAAGTGTGCTTCTTAATTCTCAAATAATTATGATCGATTTAAAATTTTTCTAGTTATACTGTATTATGGGAATGTGATATATAAACACTTTACTTTTTGTATTTCAGATTCTTATTTTAGGTAAATGGATGATTAGTTTTTGTAAATGTTCCATAGATAAACAATAAAGATTATTCTCTAGTAAAATGAACCTCCCCCCATATATAGTCATAGTTATTTAATCCAATATGCTGAATACATTATTCATAGCCTCTATGTCTTTGTTTTTTATGTACTATTTCAATCCAATTCCAAAATGGGTATATTGAAATCTTCCACTTGAACATGACTTCATTCATGCATATATACATTATCTTTAGATAAGTGTGAATTTTCTTATTACCAGGTATTACTGCCATCCTAACTTCCATCACCATCCCATTCTTATGTCTACCAAATCAGAATTTCTATCATTTAAAACCTTCTTATTTTTGTGATTTATGAATGCTACTCACTGACCCTGCAAATATTTGTCAAATCCCTTAGCTGTAAGAATGGATTCTGTTGCACGGCTGCTTTTCGGGACAGGAACTAGGAAACACAATAACATCCCTTTGCACTTGCTTTGAATCAGTGCCCAACCTTGTGCTACAGCTGCCTAATCTATGATTCTTGCCGGTGAGGGATTAGTTTTCATTTTCAAGATGTGGTGCCACTACAAAACACTAGGTGGGGCTAAAATTTCA
Organism: Smutsia gigantea; assembly: GCA_032199065.1. Classification (NCBI taxonomy): domain Eukaryota; kingdom Metazoa; phylum Chordata; class Mammalia; order Pholidota; family Manidae; genus Smutsia; species Smutsia gigantea. Next base: position 747,666 of record JAVSCE010015779.1, read on the forward strand.
CTTACTGCTTCTCATAAGGCCCACTGATAGGGGTTTTCTCAGAAATTAACTTTGATTTAGGTATTTTACTGTGTGATTTTCTTGGTCCTCACATAAAGAGGGAGACATATAAAGAACACAATCCAGAGTGGGATTTTTTTGCACAATAGTTTGTAATATTTCTTTGAAAAATGGAAAAAGAGAAGGAAATACAAAGCATTTCATATGTTGAACAATGCTTATATAGAGTCTGTTCTGTATAAATCAAAAAATAAATGGAAAACAAAAAGATTGTGTAGTTATAGAGAAAAGAATGATAAAGGAAATGCAAAGGAAGGAAAAATTTTCTAAGTCATAGAGAACATTAGCCCAATAGCTTCCTTCTCAATGTTTCTCAGAAGATAAAATGTTCTGAACCAGAACAACTGTTTTGTTTAGATTGGTTTGCAAAACCAGGCAAAGGAAATATGACAGTTCAAAACCGATTACACAAAATCCAACAAAAGAAACAAAACCTTTAAAATTATGTTTAAGTATCTTGATATATAGGAAGTCCAAGGGTTTTACAAGTATAGCAGGTTTGTTGTTGGTGAAGTTGCTTTTTTTTCCTATGATACTTCTTTATAGTAGACTAATCCAATTGTTCTTGTTCTCTGAGGGAAGAAGTTAGGAGCTACAGTTTCAACAGTTGTAAAAGATACTCTACTAGGCCCTAATATTGTAATCTAGTAACTCGTATCTTTTGAATTAAAGTTTTGATAGGTTTAGATGACAGGTTTAAAATGATTTTTATAAGAGGAGTATTGGGGTATGGCCTGACCAATGAAAATACCAGTAAGCAAAATTAGGAAGTGTCTTCACTCACACTCCAGGTATAATTAACTTAAGTTTCTTAGTCTTTATCTTTTATTAAGGACACAGCCCTCATTTACCTAGAATATTCACTTCAGAAACAGGGAAGCTGAATCCATAAGCTGATATTAAAGTCTTGGGTGTATTACTGCCTACTTAATTCTACTTATGGCCACTGGTAGAACTGAGTATTCACATCAGAAATTTTAGAATTATCTTTGTATTGCATTTTACAAGTTTATCTGCAGTTCACTTACTTGTCCCTTATTGCTCCTCCCAGGAACCTTGACACTCACTCTCCTTTGATGGTCTCGGGAATTTTTCTTCACAATTATTTCTCAAGAAAAGGTATTTTGGTTTGAGCTCTGAGATGCATACATGGTTCTGCCATATTTATTAAATGGCTCTTGAAGTATTTGATTCTTGGTTGAAGGTAGAAGATATCCACATTGGTTTGAGACGAGTTGTTATTTTCATAAGTCTTTTTAAAACCATTCTTCTTGAGCACTTCTTTTCAGGATTTATCTAGGTTTTCAAAAAATTGTTCAAAAAATTTTAAATAAGGAGCTAGAACTGGTCTTACAATCTGTGATTCTATGTTTGATAACAGATCCAGCTTTGTTCTCCTTTTTTCCTCTTTGTTAGTGGAAATGGTACACAATACATGGCAGATAGAGCTTATGGCTGGAATAGTAAATGAATCAATAGACAGAGAAATGCAACTTGTTGTCAGATATCACTAAGGAGGCTCTTTAGTAAATGATTGATTCTTTTCTAACATTGATATCCAGCAGTGGAAAGCAGTTCTGGAGCATACTCTCCCACTCAAGCCAGGAGCCCCATTTGTCATTTTTGATGTTCTCCTGACATCTGCTGGCTACCTTCTTAAAATTCTCCCCACCCTGAAGTGAACTGAGATGATTTTAGAAACTTTGTCGAAGTTAATCATGAATTGTTTCAGAAACAAAGGTTAAAATCTTATCCCAGCTTTTTGTTCTCAAGAATGTCTTGATCAATCAAGGCATATTCCTCAACGTAATTTTAAATCACGTTTATAGATTTTCTGACAAAAGGGTGAATTTTCACTAAGATGAACTTTCTTTTTAACGTCGGACTGTCCTTTACAAGACTCAAATACTCAACAGACCCAGAACGTATTACAGAAGACAATTCGGATTCATCGCAGACCCAACAAGGAACATCTCTCCTGCCAGAAAACCCCCAGAGATGAAGCTTAAATCCAAAGTCCTCCTTCAGTGCTCGGGGGATGCATCTGGCCGTGGGTGTGCGGGTTCCCGCACCTAATTACAGCACGTGTCTACAAAGCTACGTCTCCTCACATCGTCATCGTTTTGTCACGTCAGTGTCAAACTCCAGTACTTTGTCCTGAGCTTGGTGAGGTCCCAGTTTCACTGTATCGAGCTGATTGGTGTGTGGGATTATCCAGCGCATTTTCTGCATCTCCTTGCCACATCACCCTGGCTGTTGAAGGATTGCTAGCAAATGTGAGTACTAGTTTTCAATGTCGATGAGAAAGTCATGGTCAGTGCCGTGGTGGAGCCAGCGATAGTATGCGGCACTGGGGAAGAGCCTCCGGTAACAGTGCGTGAGCACCTGGGGCAGCTCGGAGCCGTCAAACGTCTCCGTGGAGGCCGGCCCGCAGTCGCGGCAGGACTACCCCGGAATCGGCGGGAACGGCGCAGCCGGCCTCCCACTGCGCAGGCGCGGGTTGCGGCCGCCGCTGACCTGCGCGCCGGGACGTGTAGTTCTCTCGTGGGTCCCGGCCTGCAGGCGGGAGGCGTTCGGGTGCTGTGTGGCCAGCCGCCCCTATTCCGGGAACACCTCCGGGCTCTGTGTGTAGGGAAGGTGGGGGGAGTGAGCCCGTGGGCACACTGAAGCGCATCAGCCCGCTGAAGGGGTACTTCGGGCGGGGACGGTGGGCCAGGACCCCGAGCCTCCACGCCCTTGTCAGGGCGCCCCTCTTCCCGAATCGCCCCAGGTTAACAGCATGGCGGCCCTCAGAGTGAGTTTGCAATACCTGTGCAAGTTGCTTGCTGCACAAACCCGGGTTTCCCTGGGGAGGAGGAGGAGGAGGTTGAAACAGAGGGGCAACTGTCGAGTTTCTTTGCCCTCCCTGCTGCTGCCGGGCGCCTCAGCTCGAGGAGGCATGAACGTTAGATGAGTTCAGAGTTTGCTTATCAGTCTCCAAATATTCGTGGCCAAAGTGGTTTAGAAATTTGTCAGAGTAAGACGGTTTCTCGTTGGGTAAGCCTTCATTTGATGCTTCCAGAACTAGTCATCGAAATGTCAGAACAGTGAAAAAAAGAAACCAGTCGGTTGGTGCTCGAGCTTCCCGTTCATTACCTAGCACCATGCAGAAAGGAGCGTTTATCACGTTTTTCTGGAGGAGAAATCTGCTTTAAGATAATTTTCCCCTATCCTAAGGCCATAAAATATATTCGCCTACATTTTATTTAAAATTTTAAAGTTTATTTTTTCCTGAATCTTTATTAGTCTGGAATGCAATTTTTTAAATTTAGTGAAAAAAAGAACTTGCTGTGGGCGAAAACTGTGGGAGGGCTTGGGACCACAGGAAGATAGAATATATTAAAGTTCCTATCCTGTCTTTTGGAAAGAGAGAGATATTGGTAAATTAAAAAAAAAAACAAAAAACCGAGGGAGAGGTAACAACCAACAAAAAAAATTGACATGCACAAATTTAAGACTCAAGGGAAATTTGACTTGTCAAGTGCATGGCAGGAAAAGAAAAATGAAAACAAACATTATTATATTTTAAAAAAGCAAAAACAAAGAAACTTGGAAAAATATTTGTATTATAAGTTCTGGCTGTCATAACGAAATACCGTAGACTGGGTGGCTTTGATAGCAGGGGTTTTATCACATTTTTGGAGGTTGGGAAGTCCAAAATCAAGATTCAGTTCCCTGGCAAGGGCTCTCTGCCTGGCTTGCAGAAGGCCACTTTCTCACTGTATTCTCACATGTTGGAGAGAAAAGCATGCCGTATGGTGCCTCTTTTTATAACGACACTAATCCCATCACGAGGGTTGCACCTTTAAGACCTCCTTAAAATCATCTCTCAATGTAAATGAGAATTGAGAGTAACTAACCACTCCACTGTAGTCCAGCAAGCCATAGTGCTGGACCCAAAGGCTTCATATCCAGTTGCCATCACACTGGGAGTTAGGCCTTCAACATGGGAATTATGGAGGGAAACAATTCAGTCCATCCATTCTACTCCTGTCACCATAAAATTTATGTCATTCTCATATGCAAAATATATTCATGCTATTCCAGCAGCCCCCAAATTAACTCTCTTCCAGTATCAATTCTAAAGAAGAGTCTCATGTAAATATCAAAATCAGATGTGGGTGAGATGCCAGGTATGATTTGTCTGAGGCAAACTCCTTCCTAGCTGTGAACTTGTCAAACCAAAAAAGCTATGGGCATCCAAAATACAGCGGTGAGATAGGTGTAGTGTGGACATCCCCAAAAGGGGGAAATAGGAAAGAAGAAAGGGATGAGTCACAGGCAGGTCAAAACCTAGCAAGGTGAAGTTCATCAGATTATAAAGCCCTCAGAGGAATCCAATTTTGTTTAATGCTCTGCCTTGTGGACCCACTGAGGCAACAGTTCTGCCCCCCGAAGCTCTGCAGGGTAAGGGGCATGCCCTCAAAACTCTGCCAGATGGAGGTCATTTTCCCAAGACTCTTTCAGGAAAGGGTTCATGCCTGAAGCCTTCAGGTGACCCCAGCTGTGTAACTTCAGTCAGAGTCCATCTGGCTTGTCAAAACTGACCTGGTGGCTTTAACGATCTTTGAATTGTCTTCAGGGTCATTCTTTCTTTCTTTCTTTCTTTTTTCTTTTTCTTTTGAGGTCTAATTGACACATTACATTATATTACTTTTAGGTGTACAACATAATGATTCAATATCCGTGTATATTGCAAAATGATCATTACAGTAAGTCTAGTTAATATCTTGTCACCATACATAGTTTCAAAACCTTTTTTGTGTTAACTTTTAAGATGTACTCTTCTAGGAACTTTCAAATATGCAATACCGTGTATTAACTATAGTCACTATGTCATACATTACATCTCCATGATTTGTGTGCTTTATAACCAGAGGTTTGTACCTTTTGACACCCTTCCCTAATTTGCCCACCCTGCAACCTGTGCTTATGGCAACCACCACTTTATTCTACCTATGAGCTTGGCTTTTTTAGGCTCATTTTCCATTTTCTTGAAGAATAGTGCATGGTTACAGTCAAATAACTTTACTGCCCTATCCTGTATAACTTAAGAAGTCCAATAGCCTTTCTTTATTTCATACTGTCTTGACCCCCTTCAAGTCAAACTGGCAGTGTTTCTGCTTATATAATCTCACAGTCTTTTTACCAAGTGAAAATCCAACCATGACCTTGGTGGTCTTTCCTGAAAACGTTTTCCTATTTTTTACAATATGGGCAGGCTGAGAATTTTCCAAATCTGTAAGTTAAGGCCTGGTTCCTTTTGATTAACAATTCCTTCTTCAGTTCATCTCTCTTTTCTTCAATTTTACTGTCAGTAGGCAGGGGAGAATAAGGTGTTCCCTCAACACTTTGCTTAGGAATTCTACTTAGATAAATATCCAAGTTTGTCACTTGCAAGTTTTACCTTCCACAAAACACTGGAACACAAGAATAATTCAGCCAAGTTCTCCACTACTTCATAACAAAGATAGCCTTTTCTTTAGTTTCTAATAACACGTTCCTCATTTCCATCTGAGACCTCAAAAATGGCCTTTATGTTGAAGACTAAACACCTGTGATTGCTAGGTTCACTTTGAGAAGATAAATGAGAATATACTGATCAGATAGTAAGATATTCTGCAAAGGTGTAGTTATAAAACCAATATCATCTTTGCAAGAGAAAAGTAGATAAATGAAACAATGTAGGAACTTTAGCAAGAGATACATGAGTATGTGGAAACATGATATATTATGAATAGAACCAAAAACAGTGTTTAGAAGATATTAGTGAAAACAGACTCTCTAATTGGAGATAAATAAGCCTAGGACTTCCTTACTCCTAATAAAAAGACAGATTCCAAATATGTTACAGACAAATCATGTGAAATTTGCACCATTAAGCACTATAGCCTACAAAGTTATTTTCCTTCCTTTCTTTTACTTAGAGGAAAATTAGGAGAATAGCTTTATGGACTGTAGGTAAAGTTATGGACTGTAGAAAAACTTATACAAGACCTCCAAGGCACAGACTGTGAGATGAACCAAGTTGTTATGATGTTATCAATAGTGAGGTTTCTTTCAATGAAGGATAACATTGATGAATGGGTAAGCTATTGACTATATATAAAACAAGGGTTGTTATCTGTTACATAAAAGTAATTTCTATTAATCAGGGAAAAGACTGAAATTCTATTGGGAAAAAAAATGAACCATTGAAAGAGACAGATTACCATAAATCAGACTTCTGCACAGCTAAAAGTACACAAGGAAATTCTCATCCTCATAATCATATAAATGCAAGTTAAAACAATGAGAGATCACTTTACTCATGTCAGAAAGACTATAATTAAAAAGGATGAAAACATCAAATGTTGGCAAATATGTATGGAATGTTAGCTTTCATTTACAGTGGAAAATAATCTTGAAATAATTTTTCTAAATTAATCATGTGATCCTATCATCATATATATAAATCATTCAGAAGTTCTCAGAAACCTGCATACAGAGATGAGGACAAGGATATTGATCGTATTGTTTGGGTGACAGAGTTGGTGGCACCCTCAGTATCCATCCCTAAGAGATGGATGTTTAAATATGGTAGATTAACTAAGATTCACTAAAAATATTAAGAATAAATGAGCATGTTCCAGCAATACCAAAAGACCTCTATCCAGATGTTTGGATAAAGAAAATAGAAAATAGTGAGATTTATAACATATAGGTGAATTGGAAATATCCATAAAACATTACATATTTTATAAAGTTATATTTAAAGTCACAGGTCAAGTATGTTAGCTATGGGATGAGTAGAATAAGTATAATGATCACAAAAGAAAGGCAAAAATAAAATTAGAAAGATAGACTGGCAGAGATAGATGATGGCCATGTGCCTTCTAATTTTAAGTGTGGTTAACTCACTTCTTTCAACTGAATTCCAATAGAAATGCAAGAAAAAGAAAGGAAAAAATTTTTTATAGTTGCTACTTGAATGCTTTATTTAATACTTTACTTTAAAAAGAAAAACATTGAACATTTTAATTTATAGGGCTTGATAGGGATATGGGAGTCCCATCTGATATATTTCTAAATGTGAAATCTTTTTCATTACTTAATCATGTGCTAATTTATTATTACTATTGTTTATTACTTCACTAACATTGTATCACTACAATGCATTGATGCCATACTGATTAACTCGTTTGTCTTGCTTGTCATTTCACATTTACTTTCCAACTAAAGATTCATGTCTTCCAATTGTACTAAAATATTCTAACCCTACCTCTTTGGGTATTGTACCTCCAATACTTCCTGGAGTATTAGAGGTGAGTTAGATTCTCTCCCTAAATTTGTTATTTGACATCTGTCTCTGAACTTCTTTTTTGTGTGAACTTCTGTGAACTTTTTTACTCATTATTTTGCTAGCTCTTCTGTTTGATATGCATTCTTTATGATAATAAGAAAATACTCTGACCCCCTCTTTGACTATATCCTTTTCAACCAAACAATTTCTTAACTTTTTAATTTTAGTGATTACATTTTTAATACCTCATATTTGGAACTAGTTGTTTTTCATACCATCCTGCACTTGTATTTCGTGGCTTCCTTTTTCCTATGACTTGGAGAATCTGCCACATATATTTTAGGGTCATCTTAGATACATTATTTTGTACTGTATCTGAAGTGACAGTCTCTTGAATTTTGATTTTTTACGCTATTGTTTTAGCACTTTTTCCTCATTTGTTTTGGAATTTTGAGTTGCAGGATCACCTATGATGGCATTTGTCTCTCCTGCACCCCCTCTCTACGCTCATAGTTACCTTGCCTGTAGTTTGAGGTGTCTAGATTTGGTTTTTATAGTCCTGTGTCTATAACCAGATCTTATATTGTCAGCTTAGCACATTTATCTTCTGGGCATACTGGGGAAACTTCAGACTGAGTTATAGCAAGCAGCCGGGTACCTGTCATCAGTGGGAAGGTTTTTCTGTTTTACACCAGATCCTTAGGTATGACTGTTTATATAAGTCATTTCCTTGGGAGGAGTTACAGCTTTTCTTTGCACCCATTCATAGGCCTAGATTGAAATAGTAGGCCCCATTCAGTGTTCACCCCTTTGAGGCATTGTAAATTTCTGCTTCTCCCTATTCAGCTGCTGCTGGAGGCCAAGCCAAATAGATCTGAAGCTTCAACTGTACTTTCTGTTTTTCACATCTGATTCCATTTCTGGTATCATAGGTATTATCTTCTTTTTGAGAATTTCTATACTTTAAAAAATGTTTCCTTTCCAGATTTTTTTCCTGTAATTTGTACTACTCAAGATTTTTAAAGTTTAAAATTACATAATTACAGCGTTTAGAGGTGTCACTTTTTTTGTGTATTGATACTAGCTAGACATAATTGCAAATAATATTGCTTAACAGATAGACTTCTTTTCATAACTTAATCAGACTTACTTTCCTGGATTTATTTTGTAAAAATAAAACTTGGGGATGGACTGTGCTTTATCTGAGTCAATAATTTGGGCCAATCTTTTCATTGGAAAGTGCAATTTCACACCACACCTTGTCAAAAAATAATTTTGGGTGAAAGTGCATTAAAAATAATGTAATCCTTATAATTTTGCATGAATATTTTGATCACAGATCTATTTTAATATTAGTAAGAAATATCTATTCAACTCAAGTGTGTAGCAGCTACTTATAGTATGGGCTTTTTACAGCAATGATGTAAAAATACTGATTTCTATGAATTATCTTTTCAGATATTTTTCAATAAGATACTTAACCACTCATTTGTGTTTGAATGTTTAGAGAGTACTATTTATTTTTTTCAATAAGGAAGTTGCCAACTTTATATTTATAAAAGGTAGTAATGTTAAAATTAAAGATATTGAAGAGGTATCATTTCACTCCTTATGAGACACCATTTAAATAAATTCCTGTATCAAATTAAATTGCACTTGAGTGATTTTAGTCCTTCTTTAGTCTTTTGCCATCAGCCAATTCTAACTTAATATGTCCTTTAATTCCAAATTCATTCAGTTTATTAATTTTAACAAGTTTATAATTGCAAAGATTCTAAGCTGCTTTCAATAGTCTTTACCTTAGCATTTTAATCTGCCATTACACTGGAAGAATAGCCTACTCATAAACTGGTACATAGAAAAAAACCTGACCAACTTTACATAAGTTAAATAAAAAAAGGGCATGAGCTCTGGAACCACAGAGACCTGAATTTGTATTCTGGCTTCACCACTTAATGCCTCTATGACTTCGGTAAAGTTATTTAGATCTCAGTTTCAATATCTGTGAAATGCTGGAAATAACTCTCAGTTTTTTTTTGAGAATAAAATGAAATAATGTTAAACCATTGGTCCAACACCTATCCCACATCAGGGACTCTCTCAGTGATGATTCTATCAGATAGGAGAATTCTGAATTATCTGTTTGAGTCCTTGTAACCAAAATATCTAAACATACTGAGGTCTTTAAAATATATATATTTTAATCAATAGCCAGTTTTAAGTGCTTACTATCAGGCCTGTATTTTCCTAACTGTTGGAAGTGTAAACAGGAGTGTGAATTCTACTCTGGTGAGGAAGAACATTTATAATTTGAAATTTTTCCTAATTTCAAGAACCAAAAACTATAATATTATCAGACACTAAGAAACTATCCCCATATCTTACTCTCTGTCTTTCTTTTTGGGTTCATATTTTCTTTCACCCCTGCTTCTCTTCATGGACCGGCTTCTTTCATCTTTCTCCTTGGACATCAGATTTCTTAGTTCAAGTTGCTAGTGGCAGCCCAGTGACAGCGGCATAGGACTCTTTTGGTGTAGAAATTGCATCTTCTAATCTGGTGACATCTCCACATTCCTTGGAGACAAATTCCAGTTGACCCACTTTTGGTTGACTGTCAGGTGGCAAAGTCATGGAATCAGCTGATTACCCAGAAGAAGCTGAGTGGATCCAAGGATGTAGGGATGCGGTCTGTACAGATTGGAATGGATTTCTAGCTGTTAGGAAATATTCTTAAGGGAAAATACCTTATTCAGAGAAAAGGAACTTAAAAAACAAAAACTAGCATAGGCTGTTTGAAATAAGATCAACAATGTCATATCTGACTTCATCTAAATTTCCCACATCAAAATATCTTATTATAGTACAGTGACAAAAAAAGAAATATTTATGAGAGTTGAAAAAGCCATTAAATGAAGCTAAGAATTCCCTGAAGACCTTTGGTGTTTTGATAAAATGTTATAATTGTATACAGCCTTCTTTAGAAGCCGTTATAAACCACATTTATTTGTGAACTCATTTGCTTCAATCACCTTGCTAATGTGAACAAGGACACAGAACATTTGGCTTCACTCTACTGCAGTGATATAAATTGTTCTTCAGACCTTAGCCAAAAATTAATCTATTGGTCTGAAAGATAAACAAGTGAGACTCTGAATGTATGTTTTTCTAAATATATGTATATGTTTATACAACAATATTTGAGAAAGGATTTAACTTGTTCAATATTGCATCAAAAAATACTACTGTACTAGAAAAGAATTTCAAACAACCTGCCCTACTAAAAGTGGATAAAGGGCATTATTCTACATTACAAACAAAGCAATCAATAGTATTATTTGGAATTTACATCTAGGAGAAAAGAAGTTGACATCCAAGGACAAGGAGTAAGTCTGACAGAAGTAGAAACGTAATTTGAATTCTAACACCCACTGATAAAGTAGTGAGGACAGTGAAATTTAGAACATGATATCCAACTTAGAAAAACTTAAACAATAATAATAAAAAAGTTATAAGATTGCATGCTGATAAGGAGATTTAGATGGCTGAAAAGTACTTTTTTTCCCTTGAGCAAAATTATCTTTAGTAAAGTTCAGATCAACCAGTAAAGAATATCTGTCATGTATAAGACTCCATACTAGGTTTTAGGGATAAAGAATTTTAAAAATTGCAATGCCTTTAGGGATTTTAAATGTGGATGGTACATGAGGAAAATATGAATACACATATTAATTCACTGTTACTTTCAGAATGATAGAAGCAAGTATACAGTACAATAGTATGAAGAAAGGTATGTCAAAACTACTGGTGTGTAAAGCATGGTGTGGTTCACTAATCTTATAGGTTCCAGACTTAGGAAAACTGGAGATTCACCATAAATCCTAATGCCGCCTTGCTGACGTGAAAAGAATCAATAACAGATTTCTTTTCTATGGAGGGTGAAAGTTTCAAGCCAAATGTTTGAGTTTTTAAATGTTAAATAAACAGTCAGTCAATGTATTAAGTATTTGTTTGTTTTGCTTTTATATACTAGGACCTTTCCATGCATCTGAAATCAGGCTTGGCAGACAATTTCCTACTTGATGCCTAGTACATGGAATGTGTTCCATTTAAACATGACCCATTTGAGATCTCTATTTGTGACAGATATCACACAGTGTTTCTGGCTTTCTTATTTCTATTTATCATTTTTTAACCCCAGTTTATTCTTGTCTATGACTTTGCATGATCTTGTGACCTCTTGCTATAGATATATTTCAAGGCTGTCCCTCAGTTGCCTACCCAGATTTGGCATCCATGATGTTACCTTTGTTTGTTTGTTTGTTTTATTTTGGTATCGTTAATGTACAATTACTTGAACAACATTATGGTTACTAGACTCCCTACTATAAAGTCCCCCCCCACATACCCCACTAGAGTCACTGTCCATCAGTGTAGTAAGATGCTATAAAATCATTACTTGTATTCTCTATAAATACTGCCTTTCCCACGTCCCCCGCTGCTGCATTACGTGGGCTAATCATAATGACCCTTTTCCCATCTTATCCCTCCCTTCCCACCAATCCTCCCCAGTCCCTTTCCCTTTGGCAACTGTTAGTCCATTCTTGGGTTCTGTGAGTCTGCTGCTGTTCTGTTCCTTCAGTTTTTCCTTTGTTCTTATACTCCACAAATGAGGGAAATCATTTGATACTTGTCTTTCTCTGCCTGGCTTATTTCACTGAGCATAATACCCGCTAGCTCCATCCATGTTGCTGCAAATGGTAGGATTTGTTTTCCACTTACAGCTGAATAATATTCCATTGTGTATATGTACCACCTCTTCTTTATCCATTCATCTACTGATGGACACTTAGGTTGCTTCCATTTCTTGGCTATTGTGAATAGTGCTGCAATAAACATAGGGGTGCATATGTCTTTTTGAAACTGGGCTGCTGCATTCTTAGGGTAAATTCCTAGGAGTGGGATTCCTGGGTCAAATGGTGTTTCTATTTTTACTTTTTGGAGGAACCTCCATAATGCTTCCCACAATGGTTGAACTACTTTACATTCCCACCAGCAGTGTAGGATGGTTCCCCTTTCTCCACATCCTCACCAACATTTCTTGTTGTTTGTCTTTTGGATGTTGGCCATCCTAACTGGTGTGAGGTGATATCTCATTGTGGTTTTAATCTGCATTTCTCTGATGATTAGCGATGTGGACCATCTTTTCATGTGCCTGTTGGCCATCTGAATTTCTTCTTTGGAGAAGTGTCTTTTCAGATCCTCTGCCCATTTTTTAATTGGCTTATTTGCTTTTTGTTTGTTGAGATGTGTAAGCTCTTTATATATTTTGGATGTCAACCCTTTATTGGATATGTCATTTCTGAATATATTCTCTCATACTGTAGGATGTCTTTTGGTTCTACTGATAGTGTCCTTTGCTGTACAGAATCTTTTAGTTTGATATAGTCACATGTGTTCATTTTTGCTCTTGTTTCCCTCGCCCGGGGAGATTTGTTCATGAAGAAGTGTTTATGTCCAAGAGATTTTTGCCTATATTTTTTTCTAAGAGTTTTATGGTTTCATGACTTACATTCAGGTCCTTTATCCATTTAGAATTTACTTTTGTGTATGGGGTTAGACAATAATTCAGTTTCATTCTCTTACCTGTAGCTGTCCATTTCTGCCAACACCAGCTATTGAAGAGGCTGTCATCTCCCCATTGTATATCCATGGCTCCTTTATCATATATTAATTGACCATATATGCTTGGCTTTATATCAGGGCTCTCTAGTCTTTTCCATTGATCTATGGGCCGAATCTTGTGCCCACACCGAATTGTCTTGATTACTGTGGCTTTGTAGTAGAGCTTGAAGTCAGGGTGCATAATTCCCCCACTTTATTCTTCCTTGTCAGGATTGCTTTGGCTATTTGGGATCATTTGTGGTTCTGTATGAATTTTAGAATGATTTGTTCTAGTTCATTGAAGAATGCTGTTCATATTTTGATAGGAATTGCATTGAATCTGTAAATTGTTTTGGGCAGGATGGTCATTTTGACAATATTAATTCTTCCTATCCATGAGCACGGGATGTGTTTCCATTTATTGGTATCTTCTTTAATTTCTCTCATGAGTGTCTTGTAGTTTTCAGAGTATAAGTCTTTCACTTCCTTGGTTAGGTTTATTCCTAGGTATTTTATTCTTTTGGATGCAATTCTAATGGAATGGTTTTCCTGATTTCTCTTTCTGCTATTTCATCATTACTGTATAGAAATGCAAAAGATTATTAATGTACAATAACATGAGCAATTTTATTCCCCGCACCTTTACTTAATTCATATATTAATCTAGTAGTTTTGGAGTGGATTCTTTAGGGTTTTTTATGTACAATATCATGTCATCTGCAAACAGTCTGACTTCTTCCTTACCAATCTGGATGCCTTTTATTTCTTTGTGTTGTCTGATTGTCATGGCTAGGACCTCCAGAACTATGTGGAATAACAGTGGGGAGAGTAGGCATCCTTGTCTTGTTCCCGATCTTAAAGGAAAAGGTTTCAGCTTCTCGCTGTTAAGTATAATGTTGGCTGTGGGTTTGTCTTATATGGCCTTTATTATGTTGAGGTACTTGCCTTCTATATCCATTTTGTTGAGAGTTTTTATCATGAATGGATATTGAATTTTGTCAAATGCTTTTTCAGCATCTATGGAGATGATCATGTGGTTTTTGTCCTTGTTTCTGTTGATGTAGTGGATGATGTTGATGGATTTTCAAATGTTGTACCATCCTTGCATCCCTGGGATGAATCCCACTAGATCATGATGGATGATGATCTTTTTTATGTATTTTTTAATTCGGTTTGCTAATATTTAGTTGAGTATTTTTGCATCTATGTACATCAGGGATATTGGTTTGTAATTTTCTTTTTCTGTGGTGTCTTTGCCTGGTTTTGGCATTAGAGTGATGTTGGCCTCATAGAATGAGTTTGGGAGTATTCCTTCCTCTTCTACTTTTTGGAAAACTTTAATGAGAATGGCTATTAGGTCTTCACTAAATGTTTGATAAAAATCAGCAGTGAAACCATCTGGTTCAGGTGTTTTGTTCTTAGGTAGTTTTTTGATTACCAATTCAATTTCTTTGCTTGGAACTGGCCTATTCAGACTCTGTTTCTTCCTGGGTCAGCCTTGGAAGGTTGTCTTTTTCTAGAAAGTTGTCCATTTCTTCTAGGTTATCCAGTGTGTTAGCATATAATTTTTCATAGTATTCTCTCATAATTCTTTGTATTTCTGTGGTGTCTGTAGTGACTTTTCCTTTCTCATTTCTGATTCTGTTCATGTGGATAGACACTCTTTTTTTCTTGATAAGTCTGGCTAAGGGTGTATCTATTTTGTTTATTTTCTCAAAGAACCAGCTCCTATTTTCATTGATTCTTTCTATTGTTTTATTCTTCTCAATTTTATTTATTTATGCTTTAATCTTTATTATGTCCCTCCTTCTAGTGGCTTTGGGCTGCATTTGTTCTTCCTTTTCTAGTTTCTTTAATTGTGAGTTTAGACTGTTTATTTGGGATTGTTCTTCTTTCCTGAGGTAGGCCTGTATTACAATATATTTCCCTTTTAGCACAGCCTTCCCTGCATCCCACAGATCTTGTGGTGTTGAATTATTGTTGTCATTTGTCTCCATATATTGCTTGATCTGTCTGTTTGTATTTGGTCTTTAATCCATTGATTATTTAGGAGCATATTATTAAGCCTCCATATGTTTGTGAGCCTTTCCATTTTTTTTTTTTGAGTAATTTACTTCTAGTTTCATACCTTTGTGATCTGGGAAGCTGGTTGGTGCAATTTCAATCTTTTTAAATTTATTGAGGCTCTTTTTGTGGCCTAGTATATGATCTATTCTTGAAAGTGTTCCATGTGCATTTGAGAAGAATGTGTATCCTGTTGCTTTTGGATCGAGTGTTCTGTAGATGTCCGTTAGGCCCATCTGTCCTAAAACGTTGTTCAGTGCCTCTGTCTCTTTATTTATTTTCTGTCTGGTTGATCTGTCCTTTGGAGTGAGTGGTGTGTTGAAGTCTTCCAAAATGAATGCATTGAATTCTATTTCCCCCTTTAATTCTGTTAGTATTTGTTTCACATATGTAGGTGATCCTCTGTTGGGTGCATAGATGTTTATAATAGTTATATCCTCTTGTTGGACTGACCCTTTTATCATTATGTAATGTCCTTCTTTATCTCTTATGACTTTGTTTTGAAGTCTATTTTGTCTGATACAAATACTACATCTCCTGCTTTTTCTCTCTATTAGTTACATGAAATATCTTTTTTCATCCCTTTACTTTCAGTCTGTGTAGGTCCTTGGGTTTGAAGTGAGTCTATTGTAGGCAGCATATAGATGGGTCTTATTTGTTTATCCATTCAGTGACTCTACGTCTTTTGATTGGTGAATTCAGACCATTTACATTTAGGGTGATATCGATAGGTATGTACTTATTGGCACTGTAGGCTTTACATTTGTGGTTACCAAAGGTTCAAGGGTAATTCCCTTACTATCTAACAGTCTAATTAAACTCACTTCATATGCTATTACAAACACAACCTAAAGATTCTTCTTTTTTTACTCCTTTTTCTTCCTCTTCCACTCTTTGTATGTTATGAATCATATTCTGTACTCTTTGTCTAGCCCTTGGGTGACATCTTTTTAGCCTTAGGAATACTTCCATCTATAGGAGTCCCTCCAAGATGCACTGTAGAGGTGGTTTGTGGGAGGTAAATTCTCTCAGCTTTTGCTTATCTGAAAATTGTTTAATCCCTCCTTCAAATTTAAATGATAACCTTGCCAGGTAGAGTGTTCTTGGTTCAAGGCCCTTCTTCTTCATTGCATTAAATATATCATGCCACTCCCTTCTGGCCTGTAAGTTTCTGTTGAGAAGTCTGATGATAGCCTGATGGGTTTTCCTTTGTATGTGATCTTTTTTCTCTCTCTAGCTGCTTTTAAAAGTCTGTCTTTATCCTTGATCTTTGCCATTTTAATTATTATACGTCTTGATGTTGTCTTCCTTGTGTCCCTTGTGTTGAGAGATCTGTGCACCTCCATGGCTTGAGAGATTATCTCCTTCCCCAGATTGGGGAAGTTTTCAGCAATTACCTCCTCAATGACACTTTCTATCCCTTTTTCTCTTCTTCTTCTAGTACTCCTCTTATGCAAATATTGTTCCATTTGAATTGGTCACACAGTTCTCTCAATATTCTTTCATTCTTAGAGATTCTTTTTTCTCTCTGTGCCTCAGTTTTCTTGTATTCCTTTTCTCTAATTTCTTTCATTTACTCTCTCTTCTACTACATCTAATCTGCTTTTAAATCCCTCCGTTGTATGTTTCATTTCAGATATGGAATTTCTTAATGATTGAATCTCTGACTTAAATTCGTTCCTGAGTTCTTGAATATTTTTCTGTACCTCCATAAGCATGTTTATAATTTTTATTTTGAACTCTCTTTCAGGAAGATTGGTGAGTTCAGTTTCATTTAGCCCTCTTTCTGGGGTTTGGGAGAGTTTGGTCTGAACCATGTTCTTTTGATGTTTCATATTTCTGTGTGGTACCTACTAGTGTGCAGAAACTCCAGTCTCTGGAGCTGCTCAGCCCTTAGAGTAAGGTTTGGGTTTGACAAGGAGCGAACCTGGTGCCTGCGGGGAGGAAAGATCTGTTTCCTGATTCCTGTCTGCTGTGCCTATCTCCAGCGTCAGTGCCAGTGGGCCAGGCACACAAGTGTAAGCCTCTGTGGTTTGCATCTCTAGCTGTTGTAGGTGGGGTCTCCCTCTGACTGGCCTTATGCCAGCACAGCGACTGCTGGTTTGTGAGCAGGTGCCTGCAGGCCAGTAGGAAGGCTCGGCAGGCTGCATGTCACAGTGGGGGGGCCTCGGAGCTGAGTAGGCAGCCAGGGTGATGGAGCACCTGAAGCTCCTCAATATTCCCAACCAGTTGGGCAGAGTGAGCCCAGACAACCTTGTCCAGCTCTCCCTTCTCCCATGCAGCAAGGTCTGGTGCAAACCCCACCCCTTCAGCAGCCCTCTTGCTGCTAG
Organism: Smutsia gigantea; assembly: GCA_032199065.1. Classification (NCBI taxonomy): domain Eukaryota; kingdom Metazoa; phylum Chordata; class Mammalia; order Pholidota; family Manidae; genus Smutsia; species Smutsia gigantea. The sequence continues at coordinate 765,102 of JAVSCE010015779.1, forward strand.
GAAACCTCTCAGACCACCTGCCCTTCCTCTGACACAGAGCAGCCAGGTGTGGATCCTATCCTCCACAAACAGCTGCAATGTCAGTCTCCCAGGTTCTCTGCCCATCCGAGCCCCCCAATGCCCAGAGCACCACACAATATAGGCTTCCGCTCACAAAGCAGATCTCCAGGGCTAGGTGTTCAGCATTCCCAGGCTTCCACCCCCTCCCTGCTCTGTTTCTCTTCCTCCCGCCCATGAGCTGGGGTGGGGGAAGGGCTTGGGTACTGCTGGATTCAGGCTTTCACACATTACCCTGTTTCGTGAGGTCTGCTCTGTTCGTGAGGTCTGTATGCAGTCTGGTGTAGCCTTCTTTCTTGTTGCTGTCTTAAGGTTAGTTGTATTAATTAACTATTTTTTGTACTATTTGTGGTTTTGGGAGGACTTCTCCGTGTCACCTCTCACGCTGCCATCTTGAATCCGTTTCCCTTTGTTTTGTCTTGATGACCTAAACTATGCCTAAAATTTTTCCAGTAGATTCATGTCTGTGTACTTTATTATGTATCAATTGTGACATATAATTTTTCCTCCCTATATTATCCAGCCCAGACTCCATGGTTTTCTACTTGCACCTTGCTCTAAAAATGTTGGGATTACATTAGGAATATATGTTTTCCTGTGATGCTCAAAATCTGATTTATGTTTGGTTATTACATCAGTTTTGTGCAGATGTTAAACAAAGGCTTTGTTTTTATTCTCACTATATCTACAGATCCTATCAAATCCCCTCCTCCTTCTCCCAGTGCCAGTGTGAAGCAGCTTGGCTAAGTCTGATTAAAAGCTTCATGTGGAACATGCTCATAAAATACTTCTAGCTGTAGTGCAAATGTATGATTTGGTAGAGGAGGGAAGACATATGATGGATTTCTTAGTAACAGGTTCTCCTCTCACTGCAATGTTATCTTACGTGCTTAGATATTTGACTTTAACAAGCTCCATTAAAAATACATTTAGGAGAATAATTCCTTAAGAATTATTTGACCAACCTCAGTTATGATTATACACATTAGTAATGTTTCATTGAAATTTCCATGAGGGCACATGTGGAGTACAGGACGAAGACATGGGTAGATGGGATGCAGTGTTGGAAAGAGGTGAACAGAAGGATTTTAATGATACCTTGTACACTAATTACTGGGATGGCAATTAGGAGAGCTCTATCATAGATAATCTTAGATTTGCTTTAGATTACAACTGGCAAGCTATTGCTCTCCATGTTTTCAAAATTTTCTTTTGAAAATAAGAGAAATTTCGTTTGATGCTTGAGGGTGTTTTTGCTCACCCTGTGTCAATTTTGGCATGGTTGTTAGAGCTTCAGTCTTTGCTTTAGATTATTCTTTATTGAAAATACAAATACTTTTATTGCTTTAAAAAGAAATGATAGTTTATAAATTGTAAAATGGAAAATGTAAGACACAGAACATCAAAAATATTATAAACACTTTTGAGATATAGGGGTTGATTGTATTTAATATCTTTTTGACATGAGATATTATTAAGAAACAGTGGAAAAATACAGAATCTGCAAGTGTAAACATTAGTGGTATTGAACACCCTCAGTATTTGAACTTCATATTCTTTCCATTCTCCGAGATCACTTCTATGCAAATTTTCAGTCATTGAGTGCTTTCAAATTCTGAACGCCCTCTCTTCTGGTTTAAGATTTACAAACTATATACACTAAGGCATAAATATGTGATAGAATTTGAATTTCTTACTCCTCAAGAACATTTGCATTTAAGCAGGGTCAAAGATTTAAGTCAAATGACGTATTAAATGTGGAAATACCAAGAATCAGCTCATAGTTAAAGGAGTTTTATTTTTCTCTTAAACAGCAGGACCTTCTAATGCATCTGAAATCAAGCATGGTAGGCAGTTAACTGGTTCATGTCAGGACAATTGCTTTTCTTAAATTCAATATTTGTTCTCTTATATTGCAGAGAAATTTATATGTGAATTACTCATAACAAAGAATTTACTTAAGTGTTGCATTTTTCATGTCATAGTGACAAAGACATTTTAAAAATAGGGCAAAACATAAATGCACAAAATTGAAGTAAATTGAATTTCCTTTTTATCTGTACTCTCTGAACCCGAGACATTGCACAAATCAATTTTTTTTTACTTATATGCATTTGTATGCTAATGGAGAGGGAAGAAACATTACCTTAAATCTAGGGAGTGAGAGCATATTACACTGCTGTGCTTAGAATGTTGGACTGCTTCAAGGGCCATATTATGTTTGTGGTGGTGTGGAAATCATTCAAAGCTGGTATGGAAATCTGAGCCTGAGGAAATGGTCTTGCTGAAATGGTTGAAACACTATCTAGAAAGACAGAAAGTGATGGAGAATAACAGAGCAAATATTGCTGGCCATTTTAATAGCTGTGTTGTAGATTTATTGGTCTTTGTTTCCATGGCTTGGGAAAATTAATTTTATTGGTGTACCCTGTTAATGTTTTTCCTTCTATATCTAGTGTAATATTTGTACACAACATCCCAAGATAACAGTTTGCAAATATGGTGTTAAAAAGCATGGAGAACTTAATTTGATTTACCTTTGAGATTTATTACCTTGAAGAAAAGAGGCACAGGGGAGAAATTCAAGAACTTCATTATGCAACAAAGTGAATGAGACTGAGAGTTGAGCTGTTACAATTTAAATTAATTGATTAATATGTAATCTTGTAAACAAATATTGTGATGCTACGTTCATCTCCCTTAAAGACAGATAATTTCTGCATGAGAACTGTGCCTACAAATTGAAAATATAGTAAAAGCATGTTCTATCTTTTCATAAATATGAATACATTTTGTTCCTAATATTTAAAAGAATACTTCATTTATATGGGTTGAGCTGAGACTCTGAAAGGCATTCAAATTAAGCTCACATCACTGAGCAGAATGATCTTTCTTATCCATAATAATTGTAATACCTAATATTATTACTCTCTTTACATAAAGTGTAGGCTTCTAATTCAGCTTTCTATAAGGCTGGATTTAATAATCAATATTTTTGCTGGTTTATATGTGACTGTGTATTTCATTAAATAATGTATGTACATTTACCATTAACCCATACTCAAAATCTTAGGCACAATTCACAAGAGTTAAAACTTAAAGTGAGGTATGCAAAAAGCAATGCAAGTGAGTTTTAAGGTATTTTTCAATTAGATTTATGCTAACACTGACCACACTTTAACTGGTGCTATGTTGTTATTTTTAAAGTATCACTGCAATTTATTCTGTTTGAAAATATGAAGGCTTTCTGCTAAAATTCAAAATCACTGATAGTAGCAAAGGCCAGTCAGCAAAATTATCTTTTTATGGCTATACTGTTACTTCACTTAAGAACTAGTAATTTGAAATTGTTATAAAGAAGTGTGAAAACTATTATATTCATAAAACATTATGCCTGATTCCTTTGTAAAAAATATCAGCCAGTTGCCTGCTTCAGAGGGTTTAAATATAAGTTATTCAATGGCTAGTTTTTTTTTTTGTAGTTTTAAGTGATATGCACTATAAATATGGGATACGGGATGGTTTTAAAATTAAAAACAAAAACAAAAACCTCACAGCTTCTGGCCAAGATAGAATGGAGTAGCAAGATTTAGGATTTATACTTTGACATGAAAGTAACAAATCTTTTTATATGAAAACAGCAACAACAAACAACAAAAAAATACACACACACACACACACACACACACACACACACACACACACACATATATATATATATATACCGATTATTTTATCCAAGGCAATGCAGGACAGTGATCCCCAAGACCTGACAGAGGCAGAAAAATGATGGTAGTCCTATAATTGCCTTAGTTTACTGCTTATGACGTTCCAGGATGCAGGATGGGGGAGGGAACCCAGGGATGTTCCTACTGAGCTTCCTGAGCTGAGGAGATGAAGTTTAGAGTCTAGGGAGGCCAATGTGTTGATATGTCACAAGGAATAATTTTTGAAGAAGCAAGAGCATCACAGAGAGAGTACTTTGGAGATTTTCACAGGGTCTCATTCAGGTGAGACCTTGTTCAGCTGAGTGGAAACTACCTGAGGCCAGGAGAGGAACCGTCTGAAAGGAACTGAGGGAACAATCCGGAGAGCTCACACGGCCTGGGAAAGCTGATCTTCCCACAATCCAAAAACGTCATATTTTGTGGATCATTGAGAATGGCCTCAGTAATGGGGTACCACATCAATAGTAGGGAAAATGAACACTGGATTATAGATTAAGGCTTCTCTGTTCCCAGATAATAAACTTTAAAAGTAGGTCTTGACAATATCAAAAATTACTGAGAGTTTCCCAGAAAAAACTCGTGAATATATAGGAGAATGTGATATAGAGCACCCAAAAAGGTAAAATCTGCAATGTCAGGCATGTCAAGAGCAGAAAAATATGAACTCATGAAGAAGACAAAAAAAAAAAAAGAAAAACTCAGAACTAACACATAATGGAATGTAATAAGCATATTGAAAAGCTTATCATAACTATGTTCCTTATGTTTGAAAAGCTGGAAAAACTGAGCAATTTTAGTAGCAATATGGAATCTATAAAAAAAAGTACCTGAGAAGACTTCTAAAATGAAAAATAAAATTTCTTAGATTGAAAATAGAAATTACCCAAAATGAAAATCAGAGAAAAAAAATGACTAAAAAAATGAACAAAGGAGCTAAGAGCTCTGAAACAAATTTGAGTGACTTAGCATATGCAGCTGAATCTCAGAATAGAGGAATAGAGTAGAAAATATATTTGAAGAAATAATAATCAAATTATTTCCAAAGTTGATGAAAATGTTAAGCCAACAAATCCAAGAAAGCTTGAAATCCAAGCATAAGAAAGCTTTAGAAAACTATACCAAAGAGTATTATAATCAGTGTCCAATATTGCTCTGGATTATTAGGAAATCACCTATTGGGGTAATTCAATGTCATTTTGGTCAAGAGGAAAAAAATCTCTTAAATCACAATTACTATGTTAGTCCCTCAGTGCAGTTCAGAAAGTTTTCAAGAAGACTATTGAATAATGGGCAGTTTGAGAGTAAGAGGTCAGTGGAGATTTCACACCTTGGGGTGTGATGGGTGTTGAATCTTTTCCAATTAACTCTGGGGTCCTCATAACAGAAAGACTTCCTTTCACATCCCACTTTAAGAATTCTGTTCTACAAATTACTCCCCATCCTAATTTATCCTACCTTCCTCCAGCTTTGGTTTTATCCTAAATTTTGAAACGGAAAAACTAATTTCTACAAGCAACTACTTCATCTGTCAATCTTCTATGGCCAACCGGAAATGTATATAAAGAGCACAAGATTAAGGAATTATGGGGAAAAGAAACATTAATTATTTGAAATATAATTCTGTGCAAACGATTAATATGAAGGTGTCAGGCATAAGTTTGGGTGCTGGTTTGGGGACTCTGAGCTTAGACAACATGATATGGTCATATGGTTATTTGGTAGATTTTTCTGTTACCTCTTCCTCTCTTTTAATTGTATCATCCATTGGTACCCTCCTTGAAAGTGTCCTTAGGAAGCAAAATCTATTTCTGTTTTGATAGCAACATTTTATTTTGGTAACTGTGACTAGGATACCCTTGCAGTAAAAAAGTAGAGGTGAGTGAAATATTTTTAGTGTACTTGGCCAAAGTCTGAGTGAGCTACTACATTTGCCTAAGGAGAATATGCTTGATAAAGAGCTGTTGCAAATTAGAGCTAATTACCATGAATTACATTTTCATAGATAATAACCAAGAACAAAAAAAGACATAATTAATGATATTTTCATCACTTTTAGAGAGAAAGGTGTAGCTCTTGGAAGGTGAAATAAATAAATAGCCAAATAATAGGATTTGATTTCAGAAGCTTGGCACAGAATTCAGAATTTGCATGTGCAAAAGGTAAAGAATGTGTTTCATAGGAAAATTGGTAACCTGATCAAAAAAATTTAATAAAAAAGGTACAAAAGATCACATGGTCATTTCTAAGTATTAACCCAATTTAAATCAATAATGAACTTAAAAATAAAATTCAGGTGTTTCAAATCCAAGAAATTTCAATTAAGGAAAAAAAAAGTATCTGTGGCTACATACATAGCTTTTTAATGTGCTCAGATTTTAAGTATGCACTTATAAATGGTGTAAGAAGTGTTACCTAACCATAATAAAATAAAAATATCCTGTAAGAATAGAGTGAGATGCTATAGACCTTAAAGAAGATGTTAAGAAATGATGAATGCTTTCAAGGCTATATTCAGAACAAAAATAGGAAAGAATTCCTGTTTGGAATAAATGGTCTAAAATTATCAAATAAGATAAAAAAAGAGAAAGAGAAAAAAGGGAGAGGAGAGAGAATACTCAAATACTGCTTTTTGTTTTCTTGGGTTTTTTGGTTATTTGCTGCTTTAGTAGGAAATGTCTATAAATTATTAAGACAATTACAAAATTAGTAAGAAAATTACATTGAAGAACAGTAAAATGTATTAGACACTGAAGATGTGAATATAGCATCACTGTTGGTAATCTTATAGATATAATAGACATTGGGCAGTATACTAGAAGATTGACTATTGGTGAATGTTGACATTGAAGAGCATGAGTTCAGTCCTTGGTAGTACATGTGATTGAGTTATTAGAATTAATTACTTTTAAGTTATTTAGAAGAAAAATTAATCTCTGGATATATTAACAATATTTCTCTGAAAGACATTTTCTTTTGTAAAAATATTTTTTGACTTAGTTAACATCACTATAACAGTAAGCCAAAACATGATTTCATAGTCTCTGTTGCAATAGACTAACCTTTTCTAAATACTAGTGGTTAAATACAAGTTTAATATGAACTTAAGATAGTATGACTTACAAGTAATGTAAAGACTTTCCAGCAATTTGATTGCAACGGGAGCAAAATATCAAAAAGAAAAAAGATAGCAAAAGATACACTTCTAGTATATTGATTGCCCAATGTCTGTTATATCTATAAGATTACCAACAGTGATGCTATATTCACATCTTCAATGTCTAATACATTTTACTTTTCTTCAATGTAATTTTCTTAATAATTTTGTAATTGTCTTAATAATTTATAGACATTTCCTAACAAAGCAGCAAATAACCAAAAAACCCAAGAAAACAAATCCTGCAAATGGGATTCATTAGAAACTTCATTAAAAACAGGCAAACAGGGTGACAGATCAAGATGGCGGTGTGAGAGGTGAGACAGAGAACTCCTCAGAAACAACAGATAGTGTGAAAATATAGTTAATACAACTAACCCTAAAACAGCAACAGGAAAGAAGGCTGCACCAGACTGCATACAGACCTCATGAACAGAGCAGACCTCACAAAACAGGGTAACGTATGAAAGCCTTGATCTGGTGGGTCCCAAGCCCTTCCCCTACCTCAGCTCACCAGCGGGAGGAAGAGAAATGGAGTGGGGAAGCGGGAGGAAGCCTGGGACTGTCGAACACCTAGCCCTGGAGATCTGCCTTGAGAGCCCAAATCTACATTGTGTGGTGCTCTGGAGGATGGGAGCTGGTACAGGCAGGGTGCCTGAGAGACAGATTCCGGCCATTTGTGGAGGACGGAATCCACACCTGGCTGCTCTGAGACAGGGGAAAAAGGCAGGCAGCCTGAGAGGCTTCCTAGCAGTGAGAGGGCTGCTGAAGGCATGGGGTTTGCACAGAGCTTGCTGCACGGGAGAAGGGATGGGGGACAAGATAGTCTGGGTGCGCTCTGCCCATCAGATTGGGAACTTTGGGGAGCTTCAGGTGCTCCTTTCCCCTGGCTGGCTACTGAGCTCCAAGGCCCCCTACTATGATACACAACCTGCTGAGCCTTCCTCCTGGTCTGACAGCCCTGGCTTGCAAACCGGCAGTCACTGCCTTGGCATCAGACTGATCAGAGAGAGGCTTCACCTACAAGAGCTAGAGACGCCAAGCACAGAGGCTTACACCTGTGTGCTTGGCCCGCTGGTGGTGATACTGGAGACACGCAGGGCAAATGGGAGACAGGAAACAGATCTTTCCTCCCCCCAGGCAACAGCTCCACTCCCGTATGACCCACAACGTCACTCTAGGGGCTGAGCAGCTCCAGAGACTGGAGTTTCTGCACACTAGTAGGTACCACACAGAAATATGAAACATCAAAAGAACATGGTTCAGACCAAACTCTCCCAAACCCCAGAAAGAGGGCTAAATGAAACTGAACTCACCAATCTTCCTGAAAGAGAGTTCAAAATAAAAATTATAAACATGCTTATGGAGGTACAGAAAAATATTCAAGAACTCAGGAACGAATTTAAGTCAGAGATTCAATCATTAAGAAATTCCATATCTGAAATGAAACATACAACGGAGGGATTTAAAAGCAGATTAGATGTAGTAGAAGAGAGAGTAAATGAAAGAAATTAGAGAAAAGGAATACAAGAAAACTGAGGCACAGAGAGAAAAAAGAATCTCTAAGAATGAAAGAATATTGAGAGAACTGTGTGACCAATTCAAATGGAACAATATTTGCATAATAGGAGTACTAGAAGAAGAAGAGAAAAAGGGATAGAAAGTGTCATTGAGGAGGTAATTGCTGAAAACTTCCCCAATCTGGGGAAGGAGATAATCTCTCAAGCCATGGAGGTGCACAGATCTCTCAACACAAGGGACACAAGGAAGACAACATCAAGACGTATAATAATTAAAATGGCAAAGATCAAGGATAAAGACAGACTTTTAAAAGCAGCTAGAGAGAGAAAAAAGATCACATACAAAGGAAAACCCATCAGGCTATCATCAGACTTCTCAACAGAAACTTACAGGCCAGAAGGGAGTGGCATGATATATTTAATGCAATGAAGAAGAAGGGCCTTGAACCAAGAACACTCTACCTGGCAAGGTTATCATTTAAATTTGAAGGAGGGATTAAACAATTTTCAGATAAGCAAAAGCTGAGAGAATTTACCTCCCACAAACCACCTCTACAGTGCATCTTGGAGGGACTCCTATAGATGGAAGTATTCCTAAGGCTAAAAAGATGTCACCCAAGGGCTAGACAAAGAGTACAGAATATGATTCATAACATACAAAGAGTGGAAGAGGAAGAAAAAGGAGTAAAAAAAGAAGAATCTTTAGGTTGTGTTTGTAATAGCATATGAAGTGAGTTTAATTAGACTGTTAGATAGTAAGGGAATTACCCGTGAACCTTTGGTAACCACAAATGTAAAGCCTACAGTGCCAATAAGTACATACCTATCGATATCACCCTAAATGTAAATGGTCTGAATTCACCAATCAAAAGACGTAGAGTCACTGAATGGATAAACAAACAAGAGCCATCTATATGCTGCCTACAAGAGACTCACTTCAAACCCAAGGACATACACAGACTGAAAGTAAAGGGATCAAAAAAGATATTTCATGTAACTAATAGAGAGAAAAAGCAGGAGTTGTAGTATTTGTATCAGACAAAATAGACTTCAAAACAAAGTCATAAGAGATAAAGAAGGACATTACATAATGATAAAAGGGTCAGTCCAACAAGAGGATATAACTATTATAAACATCTATGCACCCAACAGAGGATCACCTACATATGTGAAACAAATACTAACAGAATTAAAGGGGGGAAATAGAATTCAATGCATTCATTTTGGAAGACTTCAACACACCGCTCACTCCAAAGGACAGATCAACCAGACAGAAAATAAATAAAGAGACAGAGGCACTGAACAACGTTTTAGGACAGATGGGCCTAACGGACATCTACAGAACACTCGATCCAAAAGCAACAGGATACACATTCTTCTCAAATGCACATGGAACACTTTCAAGAATAGATCATATACTAGGCCACAAAAAGAGCCTCAATAAATTTAAAAAGATTGAAATTGCACCAACCAGCTTCCCAGATCACAAAGGTATGAAACTAGAAGTAAATTACTCAAAAAAAAAAAATGGAAAGGCTCACAAACATATGGAGGCTTAATAATATGCTCCTAAATAATCAATGGATTAAAGACCAAATACAAACAGACAGATCAAGCAATATATGGAGACAAATGACAACAATAATTCAACACCACAAGATCTGTGGGATGCAGGGAAGGCTGTGCTAAAAGGGAAATATATTGTAATACAGGCCTACCTCAGGAAAGAAGAACAATCCCAAATAAACAGTCTAAACTCACAATTAAAGAAACTAGAAAAGGAAGAACAAATGCAGCCCAAAGCCACTAGAAGGAGGGACATAATAAAGATTAAAGCATAAATAAATAAAATTGAGAAGAATAAAACAATAGAAAGAATCAATGAAAATAGGAGCTGGTTCTTTGAGAAAATAAACAAAATAGATACACCCTTAGCCAGACTTATCAAGAAAAAAAGAGTGTCTATCCACATGAACAGAATCAGAAATGAGAAAGGAAAAGTCACTACAGACACCACAGAAATACAAAGAATTATGAGAGAATACTATGAAAAATTATATGCTAACACACTGGATAACCTAGAAGAAATGGACAACTTTCTAGAAAAAGACAACCTTCCAAGGCTGACCCAGGAAGAAACAGAGTCTGAATAGGCCAGTTCCAAGCAAAGAAATTGAATTGGTAATCAAAAAACTACCTAAGAACAAAACACCTGAACCAGATGGTTTCACTGCTGATTTTTATCAAACATTTAGTGAAGACCTAATAGCCATTCTCATTAAAGTTTTCCAAAAAGTAGAAGAGGAAGGAATACTCCCAAACTCATTCTATGAGGCCAACATCACTCTAATACCAAAACCAGGCAAAGACACCACAGAAAAAGAAAATTACAAACCAATATCCCTGATGTACATAGATGCAAAAATACTCAACTAAATATTAGCAAACCGAATTAAAAAATACATAAAAAAGATCATCATCCATCATGATCTAGTGGGATTCATCCCAGGGATGCAAGGATGGTACAACATTTGAAAATCCATCATCATCCACTACATCAACAGAAACAAGGACAAAAACCACATGATCATCTCCATAGATGCTGAAAAAGCATTTGACAAAATTCAACATCCATTCATGATAAAAACTCTCAACAAAATGGATATAGAAGGCAAGTACCTCAACATAATAAAGGCCATATAAGACAAACCCACAGTCAACATTATACTTAACAGCGAGAAGCTGAAACCTTTTCCTTTAAGATCGGGAACAAGACAAGGATGCCTACTCTCCCCACTGTTATTCCACATAGTTCTGGAGGTCCTAGCCATGACAATCAGACAACACAAAGAAATAAAAGGCATCCAGATTGGTAAGGAAGAAGTCAGACTGTTTGCAGATGACATGATATTGTACATAAAAAACCCTAAAGAATCCACTCCAAAACTACTAGATTAATATATGAATTAAGTAAAGGTGCGGGGAATAAAATTGCTCATGTTATTGTACATTAATAATCTTTTGCATTTCTATACAGTAATGATGAAATAGCAGAAAGAGAAATCAGGAAAACCATTCCATTAGAATTGCATCCAAAAGAATAAAATACCTAGGAATAAACCTAACCAAGGAAGTGAAAGACTTATACTCTGAAAACTACAAGACACTCATGAGAGAAATTAAAGAAGATACCAATAAATGGAAACACATCCCGTGCTCATGGATAGGAAGAATTAATATTGTCAAAATGACCATCCTGCCCAAAACAATTTACAGATTCAATGCAATTCCTATCAAAATATGAACAGCATTCTTCAATGAACTAGAACAAATCATTCTAAAATTCATACAGAACCACAAATGATCCCAAATAGCCAAAGCAATCCTGACAAGGAAGAATAAAGTGGGGGAATTATGCACCCTGACTTCAAGCTCTACTACAAAGCCACAGTAATCAAGACAATTCGGTGTGGGCACAAGATTCGGCCCATAGATCAATGGAAAAGACTAGAGAGCCCTGATATAAAGCCAAGCATATATGGTCAATTAATATATGATAAAGGAGCCATGGATATACAATGGGGAGATGACAGCCTCTTCAATAGCTGGTGTTGGCAGAAATGGACAGCTACAGGTAAGAGAATGAAACTGAATTATTGTCTAACCCCATACACAAAAGTAAATTCTAAATGGATCAAAGACCTGAATGTAAGTCATGAAACCATAAATCTCTTAGACAGCAACATAGGTCAAAATCTCTTGGACATAAACAACTTCTTCATGAACAAATCTCCCCGGGCGAGGGAAACAAGAGCAAAAATGAACACATGTGACTATATCAAACTAAAAGATTCTGTACAGCAAAGGACACTATCAGTAGAACCAAAAGACATCCTACAGTATGGGAGAATATATTCAGAAATGACATATCCAATAAAGGGTTGACATCCAAAATATATAAAGAGCTTACACACCTCAACAAACAAAAAGCAAATAAGCCAATTAAAAAATGGGCAGAGGATCTGAAAAGACACTTCTCCAAAGAAGAAATTCAGATGGCCAACAGGCACATGAAAAGATGCTCCACATCGCTAGTCATCAGAGAAGTGCAAATTAAAACCACAATGAGATATCACCTCACACCAGTTAGGATGGCCAACATCCAAAACACAAACAACAACAAATGTTGGCAAGGATGTGGAGAAAAGGGAACCATCCTACACTGCTGGTGGGAATGTAAAGTAGTTCAACCATTGTGGAAAGCAGTATGGAGGTTCCTCAAAAAACTCAAAGTAGATATACCATTTGACCCAGGAATTCCACTCCTAGGAATTTACCCTAAGAATGCAGCAGTGCAGTTGAAAAAACATATGTAACCCTATGTTTATTGCAGCACTGTTTACAATAGCCAAGAAATGGAAGCAACCTAAGTGTCCATCAGTAGATGAATGGATAAAGAAGAGGTGGTACATATACACAATGGAATATTATTCAGTCATAAGTAGAAAACAAATCCTACCACTTGCAACAACATGGATGGAGCTAGAAGGTATTATGCTCAGTGAAATAAGCCAGGCAGGGAAAGACAAGTATCAGATGATTTCAGTCATCTGTGGAGTATAAGAACAAAGAAAAAAATCAAGTAACAAACAGCAGCAGACTCACAGAACCCTAGAATGGATTAACAGTTACCAAAGGGAAAGGTACTGAGGAGGATGGGTGGGAAGGGAGGGATAAAGGGACAAAAGGGGCATTATGACTAGCATACAAAATGTAGCAGGGGAGGGGGGCATACAGGGAATGCAGTATAATACAAAGAAGATAAGCAGTGATTCTATAGCATCTTTCTACGCTGATGGACAGTGATTGTAATGGGGTATGTGGTGTGGACTTAATAATAGGCGGAGTCTAGTAATCATAATATTGCTCATGTTACTGTACATTAATAATAGCAAAAAAAAAAAAACAGGGAAAGAACTTCATTAGAAACAGGCAAATCCTAAACAGGATAATGCAAGAAAATCACACATGGGCTTATCATACTAATGCTGCTGAAAATCCAAGATAAATTCTGAAAGCATCCTGAGAAAAAAGTCACATTATATACAGGGGAGCAAAGTTAAATATGGTGACTGACTTTTTTGTATGAACAAGCTTGCTAAAATTTATGGAATGATATCTTTAAGGTGGTTTAAAAAAGAAACCTCATGTCATAGCCATGGAAATCAAACACTAAGAGATAGAAGGCATCCAAATTGGTAAGGAAGAAGTTAAGCTGTCACTATTTGCAGACATGATACTACACATAGAAAACTCCAAAGACCACCAAAAAACTATTAGAATAGTTGGATTCAGCAAAGTTGCAGGATACAAAATTAATACACAGAAATGTGTTGAGTTCCTATATACTAACTATGAACTAACAGAAAGCAAAATCAGGAAAACAAATCCATTTACAATAGCATCAAAAAAGGATAAAATACCTAGGAAAAAAACTAAGCAAGGAGGTGAAAGTCCTGTACTCTGAAAACTATAAGATACTTAGAGAAATTTAAAAAGACACAAATAATCAGATATTTATATGGTGCTCATGGATAGAAGGATTGTCAAAATGGCTCTCCTGCCCAAATCAATTTACAGATTCAATGCAATCCCTATCAAAATATCAATAGCATTTTTTTAATGAACTAGAACAAGTAGTTCTAAAATTCATCTGGAATTTCAGAAGACCCCAAATAGCCAAAGTAATCCTGAGAAAGAACAAAGCTGGGAGGATTATGTTCCCTGGCCTCAAGCTATGCTACAAAGCCACAGTAATAAGACCAGTATGGTACTGGCACAAGAACAGGCCCCTAGATCAACAGAACAGATAGAGAGCCCAGATATAAATCCACGCATATATGGTCAATTAATATATAACAAAGGAGCCATGAATATATATATATCATGGGGAAAAGACAGCCTCTTCAATAACTGATGTCAGGAAAACTGGACAGCTACATGCAAGAGAATGAAACTGGATTACTGTTTAACTCCATACATAAAAGGAAATTCGAAATTGATCAAAGACCTGAATGTAAGATAGGAGACCATAAAACTCTGAGAAGAAAACATAGGCAAAAATCTCTTGAACATAACTATGAGCAATTTTTTCCTGGACACATCTCTTGGACAAATGAAACAAATAAAAATGTACAAAGGGACTACATCAAATTATAAAGCTTCTGTATAGCAAAGGACACCATCAGCAGAGAAAAAAGGCACTCTACAGTGTGGGAGAATATATTCGTAAATGGCTCACCTGATAAGGGGTTAACATCCAAAATATATAAAGAACTCATACACCTCAACACCCAAAGCACAAATAACCTGATTAAAAAATGGGAAGAGGACCTAACAGATATTTCTCCAAAGAAGAAATATGGTTGGCCAACAGGCACATGAAAAGATGCTCCACACTGTGAATCAACAGGGATATGCAAATCAAAACTACAATGAGTAATACCTCACACCAGCTAGAATGGCCACTGTCCAAAAAACAAGAAATAGCATGTGTTAGCAAAGTTGTGGAGAAATGGCAACGCTCCTACACTGTTGGTGGGAAGGTAAATTGGTATAACTGCTGTGGAAAGCAGAATGGAGGTTCCTCAGAAAACTTAAAAATATAAATAGTGTTCAACCCAGTAATTCCACCTCTAGGAATTTACCTGAAGAAAACAAAATCCCTGATTCAAAAATATATATGCACCCCTATGTTTATCACTGCATTATTCACAGTAGCCAAGATATGGAAGCAACCTAAGTGTCTATCAATAGATGAATGGATAAAGAAGATGTGGCACATATACACAATGGAATATTATTCAGCTATAAAAAAGTCCTGCCATTTGCAACGAAATGGATGGATCTAGAGGGTATTATGCTCAGTGAAATAAGCCAGGTGGAGAAAGACAAATACTATTTGATTTCACTTATTTGTGGAATATAAAAACAAAGCAAAACAGAAAGAACAAATAGCAGTAGACTCATAGACACTGAGAAGTGAGTAGAGGTTACCATGGTGGAGGGGCTAGGGTGGGTGTGTGGGGAGGGTTAGGAGGATAAAGGGGCACAAAAATTCTCAATCATAATATAAGTTGGTCTTTGGGATAGTAGTACAGCATGGAGCATATAGTCAAGGATTCTATGACATCTTTCTCTTTTGACAGATAGTAACCACACTAGAATGGGTGAGGATTTAATAATATGGGTAACTTTTGAATCACTGTGTTGTGTATTTGAAACCAGTATAAGATTGTATATCAACAAAACTTCAATAAAAAAGGGAACCTCAAAACAGAAAAACAACCCAAAAAACAAACAAAAAAGGCAACTATATATACAGATATATATATCCAGTAAAAACAACCTTCTAAAGTAAAGGTGAAATAAGACATTTTCAGATAAACAAAAGCTGGTAGAACTTGTGACCAACAGTTATGCTCTATAAGAAATGCTAAAGGCAGTTCTTTAGTTTAAACAGGAATAATACAAGTTGTAAAGGTAGATCCACATGAAGGATTGAAGAGTACTGTAAACAGTAAATTACATATAAAATACGTTTTCTTTTCTACTTCAGTCAAAATGCAATTGTTTATTTAAAGCACAGTCAACATTTTGTTGTGGGGTTCATATCACTCATAGTTATAAATTGCACCATAACAATAGCAGAAAGGCTAGCAAGGGAGTAACATGGAAGATAACTTTTGTAACCAAGTTACATTATGTCGAAACTGGTATACTATTAATTTAAGAAAGATTATGATAAATTAAGGATACTATTTTACTCCTTAAAACAACCACTAAAACATTAATAACAAAGAGGTATACTTAAAAACAGTGAAGGAAGTAAAATGAAATGCCAAAAAAAAAATTTTGAAAATACTCAGTCCAAGCAGGGAGAAAAAGAGGACTGTAAGAACAAAAAGCAGGTCAGAAAATAGAAAACATATAGTAAGAAAAGTGACAAAAATTAATCATATGATTATATTAAATTTAAATGGATTAAGCCCTTCAGTGTTCATGTAGAGTTTGACATAATAGATTGAAACCAAATAACACAATTCTGCTATCTGATATTCACAAAAGCTGCATTTTATTTTTATTGTATTTGCTTTACTTTCTTACTGTAAAAGAATTTCTAAGATTTAGGATATATAAGAAAAGTACAGAGAATTCTCAGATACCCTTTCTCCAGATTCATCAGTGGTCCACACCTTGCCACACAGTAACTCCATGAAGACCTTATTTAAATCCTCTTGAGTCATTGAGGCTCAGGATGTTAAATGACCTACTGAAGGCTTCAAAGCTAGTCAGCATTGGTACTGAAGTATAAACTCAAGTCTAAATCCAGAACATAGGTTCTTAAACATAATGTTTTATTACTAATAATGTGTATAAATGTAGTTGGTAATTGTTGGTGTCAATATTCAAAAATATAAGTCTAGCTGGCTTCATAATACCATTTTGCATCTCAGTGTAAAATAATTATTTGTCCATAAACAGTTGGTTAGAATTCCAATGTGATATTTTGTAGAGTTGTAACCTTATCACAGGGGTTGTTTAAAACGTAAACTTCATTAAACATTTCAAGCTCCATTAAATTTAGTTAAGCCTCATTAAGTGAAGCTTAGTGTCTTTATTCCTCTTAAAGCAAGCTGGGAAAAACTGAACTTTTTAATATTCTTGTTATGCTTTTAGACTCAAAAGACTAAATAATACTGGTAAAGCATCAAAAGCTAATTAACCTGGGATCCTTTAACATCTTTTCTTCATGGCTGACAGAATACTTAAGTTGTTAAATTAGTTTGGGTTCCATTAAATACTTTGAACTATTGTTAAAATTTGTTAAGAATCATTAATCCAATTAATCATCATAAAGACAGTAAACACTTCAACTTTTGTTCAATTTTTAAGAAAAATTATTGTTTAGTTTGAACAAAATTCATTAAGTTTATGAGTAATTAACATTAATATTTCTTATCTTCTTTTGGATTTATTAACTTAAGCTACTCCTATTTAGATATGAAGATACTGATTCAGTGAAATTATAAGCATTTCTTTTACCAACCTATATATCCAAAGTCATAGAAACTCATTTAAAATCTGCTGCATTATTTATGATTCAGACTTTCCATCTGTGTCTGTCTATGCCTATGTCTGTCTGTCTGTCTATGTAGATGAATAATGAATGAATGGATAAATATTGCCAGATAAGATAATTCTATATATGCAGTTATTTATTATTAAAGGGAAGAGACTGAATAGCAAAGAGCATGCAAAGGAACCCAGTTATCTTTTGGATCACCATCTGCTATTTGGCGGGCTGTTGGACTATTTCTGTTTCAGTACCATATTAATTAGTATTTATGAATGTCTCTACATTCTTAAGAAAGTTAAATATTCTTAATGATTTCCTTTTACCTTATTTCCTTCCAATTAAGGAAATGTATCTATCAGAACAAGGTAATGTAAAAGAAATGAATTCTTTGAAAAATGGTTAAAAAGTAATATTCATTGTTTTAAAAAATATTTTCATTTAAGCTGCTGCTCATGTACAACTTTATTATTCAGTGATTCAGGTAATACCCAGGTCATGAAGGATAGTTAACTTGAATTAATCACTTAATGCCCAGGGCCAGTCTTTAGAATGTTGCAATAGTAATCCAAGAGCTGTGCAGAAGAGGGCATGTCTTTAGTCCGAAACCCTGTACTCAGATTCCCTTATGATTTGCCAGATGCTTCATATAGCATCTTTCCCACTGACACTTCCATTGGCAGATAATAAGGCCTGAATGGTGGAAGCAACTTGTTCTGGGTCTGCTGTGCAGTCCTTTCTCCATCCAGACCCCATGCTAAACTAGCTGGTAAATTGATTAAAAAAAGGAGGCCACAATATGGTATGTGTTTTCTCTAATTATCCTGAGAATTTAAATACACATTGCTTCTTTCCTCATCGGACATGGTATAAATTTTCTCTCTCTTTAGAAGGAATATTCCAACATATCTGTTTCCCCTAGATACTGCATGGATGTGTCTTTTACAAGGTTCATCTCATATCCTCTTGCATGCGTGTGTCTTACTGAAGCGGCAGGGGAGTTTGTCACATCCTGCTACCAGCTCCAGTTAGCATGATGTGAACCAGCGCAGTAGTCTGAGGAATAACGGGGCAATCAGGGTCCCTGTAGACTACATGGTGATTAGGAGCAGAAGAGTGGACAGTTCTGAGGTAAGGCAATCAAGGTGTCATGCTATTTTTGGGCATGATTATCTTTGATGATAGAAAGTCTTCAGAAAGCAACTTAAGTGTGTTAGGATATAGTGGTCTTACTTACTAAAACTCCATTTCTCTATCACAGTTGTGATTGGTAAAATGATCTGATTAAGTTTGTAGCACTATCCAGTCACTCATTTTGCAAGGCCTGTCTGGCTTTGTGTTAGTCAAAAAGGTAGATTAATGGGTATACAGTAGGAATCATCACCTCTCAGTTGTCTAGATATTTGAAAATAGCATTGATGTCTGTCAGTCTCCTGGGATCAGGGACTACTTTTAATTTCCTGTGTTGGTACAGGTGTGACATAAGGCTTCTACTTGGCATGCCTCCCATATTGACACTTACTTCACAGGAACAAATCTAGGGATCCTTCCCATATCCTCATCTTTTAACCAACCTTCAATGCCACTCATCTGACTAGTAGATTTTAGTGGAGTTTTGGGTTTTTAAGAATTAACTTTAGTTCAGAGCCAATTCCAGTAAGTTCTGGTAGATCTGGGTGTTTTCCTTTCCCCAGGCATGTCCACTTGCTAATATTTACACTAGCAAGTTTCTGCAATTCTTTCGGGTAATGGTTGTCTTTTTCCAGAGTAGAACTTTTACTACTACATTTGAGCCATGATAGGATAAAACTCTCTTGTTACGGGCCCGGCAGTGAGAGGTGGTGAGTTTGGTCTTTATGAGACTCAGGCATCCTTGGGGAAATTGCCCGAGGTGAAAAATATTATGGAGAGCAATGCTGGTTCTCTCAGATAGGAATTGGCTGCTTCAGTAAATATGGAAGGTTTAGAATGATTCAAAGATTCAAATTTCTCGGTCTTAGAGATCTGTTTGCCAAAATGACCCTGTACCTTAGGTTCCAACATCTTTCACATCATGCCTTAATGTTACTGGACAGAGCTGGTGGAGTTCCACATTTAACTGTCACTGTGACTTTGTAACCCTAACAATAAGGCTAGTTGTTACCTGTTTTGTAACTGTACGAGATAAGGAACCTTGTAAAGCTTTCATGGAGATTTTCTAATTCTTTTTCTTTCTTCCCATGTTCTGAGTCAGGCATTCAAGAACTCTCACATCCCATTTTCCCTAGGCATCAATCACCTAGGGTTTTCAGAAGCAGCCATCCCATACCACAGTTCTGTAATCCCACAATTTTATAACATAACCACTAGGGAAACAGCCACTTGATATTCAAATATCAATATAAATATTCCAAAATATATACAGTGTTTTTCTTCAGTTTATATGATAGTTGAGTCTTTCAGGAGAACTGTTTTGATAAGGTAGAGGAATCATTAGGGACTATAAAATTATGCTAAATCAGCATATTCAAATAGCAATGATTTTTCTCTTCTTATGAGAGCTAGCCCAAAGCTAAATCTCTCCACTCTAATTAAGCCTAAGTCTAAATTAGAGCTTCACTCAATCAGAAAGGCTAAATCTAAAATACAAGTAACAGGTATTTAATCAACTCCCTAATGTGTAATCTGAGGAATTGTGGTATTAAAGTGGATCTCATATAATCACATGAGGTGGACATGAACTGACCTTCTGATCCATGGATCAGCATGGTCATGGTCATCAGTATTTTCTCCAGTTCAAAGTCTTTAAGCCCTCTGAGGATCTTGAGGTTTGCCGCTACTGAATGCACAGATGAGAAAATGAATAAGGGTTGGGGGAAATAGCAATCGTGTACAGTGGAATTTATATGAGCCTCAGGTCTGTGATCTGCCCTGCTTCTCTCCAAAATACCTGACCTATAAACTGGCTTTTCCTCCTGCATTTTAGGGTCTGGATTCTCTCCATTATTTTCAATAACAGCCACTAGCTGTTTGACTCCATAAGGACTTAGGTTATAAAATTAGAATGTCTTAGGATTTTTCCTCTAAATTTCTGAAATAGATTCAGCCAGACTTCCCATGTCTCCTAAATCCTGTTGAACAATGTTAGACACATACACATCTTCAGTATCCTCATTGTGCTAAAAGAATGCAGTCTGGTTGCCTGATTCTTTTCATAATAACAAGTGAAACTATATTTGGTTCCATACTGTACGAGAAAAACTTATTAGTGTTGTAGGTGCCATCTCTCATGCGTTCATAGAAACCATCAACATTATTATCAACCCACTCAAATTTTGCTAAGAATATGAACAAATTAGCCATCAGTAATAATATCTAATAAAAGAGATGTTATGTTCTAAATTGCTTTATATAAAAAAAGGACAGGTCTATTTGAGTAAGTAAAATTTTGAATTAAAAAGCTTTTTCTTATACAGAAATGCTTTTTTATAAAACTCTACCATTCAGCTTTGAACTAGATAATCTCCTATAGAAGTAGAACTTAGAAATGTTGATTTAACAGCTAAGAATGATTTATAATTATTGTATCAATTATTCATATGAAAATGTTTCCTGGCTATAAGAAATATGTATATAATTTGTCACATAAGCAGGGCAATTTCTTCACAAGATAAATATGCTTAGCCAATTATTTTCTCATCAAGCAAGGGGAAAATTTTTAAAATGAAATATAAAAAATGTCAGGTGGTTGGGCACAAATTAGTTTTTCCTGTAGCCTTAAAAA
This sequence comes from Smutsia gigantea, assembly GCA_032199065.1. NCBI lineage: Eukaryota > Metazoa > Chordata > Mammalia > Pholidota > Manidae > Smutsia > Smutsia gigantea. The sequence goes on from JAVSCE010015779.1 coordinate 786,460, forward strand.
CAGTATCTAATAGCTTTACAATCATATGATATATTTTTTTTTAATAATTTATTTTGGTATCATTAATCTATAATTACATGTGCAATATTATGGTTATTAAACTACCCTCTTCATCAGGTCCCCCCTACCAACCCCATTACAGTCACTGTCCATCAGCGTAGTGTGATGCTATAGAATCACTACATGTTTTCTCTGAGTTGTACAGCCCTCCCCATGCTCCCCCAACATTACATCTGCTAATCGTAATGCCCCTTTTTCCCTCTTACCCCTCCCTTCCCACCCATCTTCCGCAGTCCCTTTCCCTTTGGTAACTATTAGTCCGTTCTTGGGTTCTGTGAATCTGCTGCTGTTTTGTTCCTTCAGTTTTTTTCTTTGTTCTTATACTCCACAATGAGTGAAATCATTTGATACTTGTCTTTTTCAGCTTGGCTTATTTCACTGAGCATAATACCCTCTAGCTCCATCCATGTTGTTGCAAATGGTAGGATTTGTTTTCTTCTTATGGCTGAATAATATTCCATTGTGTATATGTACCACCTCTTCTTTATCCATTCATCTACTGATGGACACTTAGGTTGCTTGCATTTCTTGGCTATTGTAAATAGTGCTGCGATAAACATAGGGGTGCATATGTCTTTTTCAAACTGGGCTGCTGTAGTCTTAGGGTAAATTCCTAGGAGTGGAATTCCTGGGTCAAATGGTATTTCTATTTTGAGTTTTTTGAGGAACCTCCATACTGCTTTCCACAATGGTTGAACTAATATGCATTCCCACCAGCAGTGCAGGAGGGTTCCCTTTTCTCCACATCCTTGCCAACATTTGTTGCTGTTTGTGTTTTGGATATTGGCCATCCTCCCTGCTGTGAGGTGATATCTCATTGTGGTTTTAATCTGCATTTCTCTGATGATTAGCGATGTGGGGCATCTTTTCATGTGCCTGCTGGCCATCTGAATTTCTTCTTTAGAGAAGTGTCTATTCATGTCCTCTGCCCATTTCTTAATTGGACTATTTGCTTTTTGTTTGTTGAGGTGCATGAGTTCTTTATATATTTTGGATGTCAACCCCTTATCGGATATGTAATTTATGAATATATTCTCCCATACTGTAGGAAGTCTTTTTGTTCTACTGATGGTGTCCTTTGCTGTACAGAAGCTTTTCAGCTTGATATAGTCCTACTTTTTCATTTTTGCCTTTGTTTCCCTTGCCCAGGGAGATATGTTCATGAAGAAGTCGTTCATGTTTATGTCTAAGAGATTTTTGCCTATGTTTTTTTTTAAGAGTTTTATGATTTCATGACTTATATTCAGGTCTTTGATCCACCTTGAGTTTACCTTTGTGTATGGGGCTAGACAGTAGTCCAGTTTCATTCTCTTACATGTAGCTCTCTAGGTTTTCCAACACGAGCTGCTGAAGAGGCTGTCATCTCCCCATTGTATATCCAAGGCTGCTTTATCAAATATTAATTGACTGTATACGTTTGGGTTAATGTTTGGACTTTCTATTCTGTTCCAATGGTCTGTGGGGCTGTTTTTGTGCCAGTACCAAATTGTCTTGATTACTCTGGCTTTGTAGTAGAGCTTGAAGTCAGGGAGTGTAATTCCCCCTATTTTATTCCTCCTTCTCAGGATTGCTTTGGCTATTCGGGGTCTTTTGTGGTTCCATATAAATTTTAGAATTATTTGTTCGAGTTCATTGAAGAAAGCTGTTGGTAGTTTGAGAGGGATTGCGTTGAATCTGTAGATTGCTTTAGGTAGTATAGCCATTTTGACAATATTTATTCTTCCTAGCCAAGAGCATGGGATGCATTTCCATTTGTTAGTGTTCTCTCTAATTTCTCTTAGGAGTGTCTTGTAGTTTTCAGAGTACAGGTCTTTCACTTCCTTCGTTAGGTTTATTCCTAGGTATTTTATGCTTTTTGATGCAGTTGTGAATGGCATTGTTTTCCTGATTTCTCTCTCTGTTAGTTCATCATTAGTGTATAGGAAAGCAACAGATTTATGTGTGTTAATTTTGTATCCTGCCACTTTGCTGAATTCAGATATTAGTTCTAGTAGTTTTGGAGTGGAGTCTTTAGGATTTTTTATGTACAGTATCATGTTATCTGCAAATAGTGACAATTTGACTTCTTCTTTACCAATCTGGATGCCTTGAATGTCTTTGTTTTGTCTGATTGCCGTGGCTAGGACCTCCACTACTATGTTGAATAACAGTGGAGAGAGTGGTTATCCCTGTCTTGTTCCTGATCTTAGATGAAAAGCTTTCAGCTTCTTGCTGTTAAGTATGATGTTGGTTGTGAGTTTGTCATATATGGCCTTTATGATGTTGAGGTACTTGCCGTATATATCCATTTTGTTGAGAGTTTTAATCATGAATGGATGCTGAATTTTGTCAAATGCTTTTTCAGCATCTATGGAGATGATCATGTGGGTTTTTTTTCTTCTTTTTGCTGATGTGGTGGATGATGTTGATGGATTTTCGAATGTTGTACCATCCTTGCATCCCTGGGATGAATCCCACTTGATCATGGTGTATGATCCTCTTGATGTATTTTTGAATTCGGTTTACTAATATTTTGTTGAGTATTTTTGCATCTACGTTCATCAGTGATATTGGTGTTTAATTTTCCTTTTTGATGAGGTCTTTGCCCAGTTTTGGTATTAGAGTGATGTTGGCTTCATAGAATGAGTTTGGAAGTATTCCCAGTCTTCTATTTTTTGAAAAACTTTAAGGAGAATGGGTGTTATTTCTTCTCTATATGTCTGGTAGAATTCAGAGGTAAATCCATTTGGTCCGGGGTTTTGTTTTTGGGTAGTTTTTTAATTACTGATTCAATTTCGTTGCTGGTGATTGGTCTGTTTAGTTTTTCTGTTTTTTGCTTGGTCAGTCTTGGAAGGTTGTATTTTTCTAAGAAGTTGTCCATTTCTTCTGTTTTCCAGCTTGTTAGCATATAGATTCTCATAATATTCTCTTATAATTCTTTGTATTTCTGTGGGGTCCATCGTTATTTTTCCTTTCTCATTTCTGATTCTGTTTATGTGTGTAGATTCTCTTTTTCTCTTAATAAGTCTGGCTAGGGGTTTATCTAATTTCTTTTTTTTTTTCAAAGAATCAGCTCTTGGTTTCACTAATTTTTTCTATTGTGTTATTCTTCTCAATTTTATTTATTTCTTCTCTGATCCTTATTATGTCCCTCCTTCTGGTGACTTTGGGCCTCATTAATCTTGTTTTTCCAATTTCAGTAATTGTGTCTTTAGGCTATTCATTTGGAAATGTTCTTCCTTCTTTAAATAGGCCTGGATTACAATATACTTTCCTCTTAGAACTGCCTTTGCTGCGTCCCACAGATGTTGTGGCTTTGTGTTGTTGTTGTCATTAATCTCCATATATTCTTTGATTTCTGTTTTGATTTGGTCATTAACCCATTGATTAATTCGGAGAATGTTGTTAAGTCTCCATGTATTTGTGAGCCTTTTTGATTTCTTTCTAAAATTTATTTCTAGTTTTATAACTGTGATCTGAGAAGTTGGTTGGTAGAATTTCAATATTTTTGAATTTACTGAGGTTCTTTTTGTGGCCTAGTATGTGATCTATTCTGGAAAATGTTCCTTGTGCACTTGAGAAGAATGTGTATCCTGCTGCTTTTGGGTGCAGAGTTCTGTAGATGTCTGGTAGGTCCATCTGTTCTAGTGTATTGTTCAGTGCCTCTGTGTCTTTACTTATTCTCTGTCTGGTTGATCTGTCCTTTGGAGGGAGTGGTGTGTTGAAGTCTCCTAAAATGAATGCATTGCTGTCTATTTCCTCCTTTAATTCTGTTAGTATTTGTTTCACATATGCTGGCGATCCTGTGTTGGGTGCATATTTATTTATAATGGTTATATCTTCTTGTTGGTCTGACCCCTTTATCATTATGTAATGTCCTTTTTTATCTCTTGCTACTTTATTCATTTTGAAGTCTATTTTGTCTGGTACAAGTACTACAACACCTGCTTTTTTCTCCTTGTTGTTTACATGAAATATCTGTTTCCATCCCTTCACTTTTAGTTTGTGTATGTCTTTGGGTTTTAACTGAGTCTCTTGAAGGCAGCATATAGATGGGTCTTGTTTTTTTATCCATTCAGTGACTCTATGTCTTTTGACTGGTGCATTCAGTCCATTTTCATTTACGGTGATAGGTATGTACTTATTGGCATTGCAGGCTTCAGATTCGTGGTTACCAAAGGCTCAAAGTTAACTTCCCTATGATCTAAAAGTCGAACAACTAACTTAATATGCTATTTAAAACACAATCTGAAGGTTCTTTGTTTGTTTCCTTCCTCCTTTTTCTTTCTACTCCATTCTTTATATATTAGGTATCATATTCTGTACTGTTTGTCTATCCCTTGATTAGCTTTGGGGATAGTTAATTTAATTTTGCATTTGCTTAGTAATTAGCTGTTCTATTTTCTTTAGTGTGGTTTTATTCCCTGTGGTGACAGCTATTAATCCATAGGAACAGTTCCATCTATAGCAGTCCCTCCAAAATACACTGTAGGGATGGTTTGTGGGAGGCAAATTCTCTCAGCTTTTGCTTATCTGGAAATTGTTTAATCCCTCCTTCAAATTTAAATGATAATCTTGCCGGATAAAGTAATCTTGGTTTCAAGGCCCTTCTGCTTCATTGCATAAAATACATCATGCCACTCCCTTCTGACCTGTAAGGTTTCTGCTGAGAAGTCTGATGATAGCCTGATGGGTTTTCCTTTGTGTGTGATCTTATTTCTCTCCCTGGCTGCTTTTAATAGTCTGTCCTTATCCTCGATCTTTGCCATTTTAATTACTGTATGTCTTGCTGTTGCCTTCCTTGGGTCCCTTGTGTTGGGTGATCTGCACACCTCCACGGCCTGAGAGACTATCTCATTCCGCAGATTGGGAAGTTTTCAGCAATCACCTCCTCAGAGACACTTTCTAACCCTTTTTTCTCTCTCTTCTACTTCTGGTACCCCTATAATGCAAATATTGTTCTGTTTGGATTGGTCACACAGTTCTCTCAATATTCTTTCATTCTCAGAGATCCTTTTTTCTCTCAGTGTCTCAGCTTCTTTATATTCCTCTTCTCTAGTTTCTATTTCATTTACTGTCTCCTCCACCATAGCCAATCTGCTTTTAATACCGTCCATTGTGTTCTTCAATGATTGGATCTCTGACTGGAATTAATTCCTGAGTTCTTGAATGTCTTTCCGTACCTTCATGAGCATGTTAATGATTTTTATTTTGAACTCCCTTTCATGGAGAGTCATAAGATCCATATCATTTAAATCTTTCTCAGGAGTTGTATTCATAATTTACTCTGGACCAGGTTCCTTTGACATTTCATATTTGTGTATGGTGCCCTCTAGTGCCCAGAAGCTCTACTCTCTGGAGCTGCTGCTCCACCCCTGAAGCAATGCAGGGATTGTAGGGGAGTGGTATTGGTGCCTCCGGGGAGGAAAGGGCTGTTTCCTGGTTCCTGGCTACTATGCCTGTTTCCACTGCCTGAACCAGTGGGCTGAGCACACAGGTATAAGCCTCTGTGCTTTGCGTTTTTAGTTGCTGTAGACAGATCTTCCCTCTGGCTGGCCTAACACCAGGGAAGGATTTCCCGGTTTGTAAGCCCAGTGGGGCTGGTCAGAAGAAAGGCGCACTAGTCTGCCTGTCACAGAAGGGGTTCTTAGAGCTGTGTAGGCAGCCAGGGAGCTGGAGCACCTGAAGATCATGAAAGCTCCCAACCTGCTGGGCAGAGTGCACCCAGACAATTTTGTCTGCCTGTCCTTTCTCCTGAGCAGTAAGCTCTGTTCAATCCTTGCCCCTTTGGCAGCACTCTTGCTAAGGGCTTCTTTGTTAGGAAGTCTCTCAGACTGCTGCCTTTCTTTTGTCCCCGAGCAGCTGGGTATGGATCCCTGCTTTCACAAGCAGCTGGAATCTTTGTCTCTCCAGGAATTCTGCCTTTCTTAGCTTTCCAACCCCCTAATTACAAGAGTATCATGCAAGCACCATGAAATGTAGATCTGTGCTCCCAGAGTAGATCTCCAGAGTTAGGTTTTCAGCAGTCCCACATCTCCACTCCCTCCCTGCTCCGTTCCTGTGCCTCCTGCTGGTGAGCTGGGGTGGGGGAAGAGCTTGGATCCAGCGATCCAGCAGGACCACAGCTTTAGTACATTACCCTTTTCTGTGAGGGCTGCTCTTGTCTCCAGGTGTACGCAGTTTGTTGCCGTTCTCTTTCCTGTTGCTCTTTCAAGAGTAGTTGTAGTAGCTTTATTTTCATATTATATGAGGTTTTAGGAGGAAGCCTCTGTCTCACCTCTCATGCCGCCATCTTTAATCCCTCATATGATATTTAATATCCGTATGTTTGCATATAATTTACTTGTTAAGATATATTTAATATTTATGTGGAAAGACTTGAAAAAAGTAATGAATGTTGAAGCAGCAATAAAATGCATCTATTGCATGAGATGGTGTTTCTCCTAAGACTGCATTAATTACTTCCATATTAAATTTTCTTAGTTTATGCTTCCCAACAATATTTTTTCTAATGCCCTAATGTCACAAACATAGCAAGGTGATTGCAAATCAAACCATGTTTGTTGTGCCTTTAGTCACTAACACTCAAACAAAAAAATGGAGTCAGAGTTTACCTGACAATTTTGCAGATGATGCATGAGGCCAACAAGTATATGACCCTTAATTGTCCTTCTCTATAGGCTATAATGTTGAGAGCAAAAACTAAACATATCTACATTCAAACAAAATGTTATGAAAGAATAATCAGCTATAGCATGAACAGTTCAGTTGATGGACTTAAACTGCATGCCTCGCAGTGTTTTGGGATAGAGCCTCTTTAACCATCTGGGAAAAATTCTGAACATTGTGGCACAACACCTAGGATTGTATGTTTAATTGTGTCTCCTCTCCCTCTCCCCCACCCCACCAAAGAAGATTGAAATCCTAAGCCCTGGTACCTGTGAATGTGATCTTATTTGGAAATGGGATCATTGCAGATGAATTAGGCTGGGCCCTAGTCCTATATGACTGTGCACTTATAAGAAAGGATGGAAAAAACCAGAATGCCATGTGATGGTGGAAGTAGAGCTTAGAACTAAAGAGAGGCTTGGAACATCTTCCTACAGCCTTCAGAGAAAGTATGGCTTTGCTGATACCCTCTAGCCTCCAAAACCATGGGAGAATAAATTGCTGCTGTTTAAAGTCACCCAGTTAGTGGTAATTTGTTACGGCAGTCCTGAAATGAATAAACCTGAATTTTTATGAGAGGCGCTGCTTTCCATTGAGACAAAGGAAGCCTGTATAATAATATTTGAAGTAACAATGAATTAGTGTATAACCACTGTTAACATATCTTCTAGAAAACAGATTCGCTGAAGAAGTAAGACAAAATCAGATACATTTTTAATGAGAATAAAGACAGTTATAGAGTATGGGAGTCTACCAAAAGAGTCATACATCTGGGGCCTGACCACTCTATTCTCTACTCACCAGGTTGAGTAAGAACCTATTAACTAGAAGGAGAAAAAAACTAATTGTGGATTGGCTGGCAGTCAGGGTGTTGGAAACACCATATAATTCCACAATGTATTGAGGATATGGGCAAAAACATCAAACTTTCAAATGATGTTCACAGTAAGACCATAAGATAAGAGGAAATTAGGATAAAGATAAAGAAATTCATTACATGGAATAGAAAGATAGGTCTTTAAGCATTATAATATTCAATGTTTACTGGTGTTAGAATAAAAATTAGCTTATAAGAACATTAATGGAAGTAATTAGTGTCCAATAAATTGAACTAAATTATTACTTAACAGGTAATATAGTGAAAACACCAATACAAAAGCTATGGTTATAAAATATAGTCATATGCTAGGAATGGACCATTTGAAAACTGTAATCATTTGGAATAATTTCTTTTATCTAATCCTTGCATAAAACTTCATTGAAATCTTATGGCAGCTAAAGTCATTTAAACAAAACCTCTGAAGTTAGATTACTATAGGAAAAACTCTAAAAAGTGAAATTTTACAATTTCAATATAACAGAACTCATAACTATCATTTTAATCGTAACGTGAAGCAATTTTTTAGCACATTCATTGGTTTTGTTGTTACCCAGATGATGAAAATGACTCTGTGGTAATCCAGACAAGCTTTGAGGCTTTCCTAAGTATGAGTTTAGTTGGCTTTGGAACTAAATTTTTTGATGGTTTAATAAATAACCATATTATAAAAAATGTCAGTCTATTCAATAGACTGAGTTTCATAGAGTTTCAAACATACTTTAACTCTCATGGGATTTTTTTCTTCTTGTAAATTCTGGAATTCACAGTGCTAAGTAGGAGCTAAAGCCAAGTGAATGGCAAGCCAACAGGAACTAATGCAGTGTGTTGGGGCTACTGCAAGTAAATGGAGGTCTGATGAAAATTATTTCAAACTCAAAACAGCTAAGAAAGATAATTGACATTCTTTCAGTGTAGTGCTCAGCTTGACTATTGACTAGGCATTTTTCAACTTTGAAGGGACAAGAGGTTAGCTTGCAAGCTTTTGTCTTGAAGAGAAGCAAATAATGTCTGTCCAGAAGAACAGATAACACTAAACATTATCATCTGTGGACCTTTTGAATATAAGCAGCTTCATATCTAACACAGGAATCTGTCATAACATTTCTTTGATTCTTTGTATATACTTAGCTTCTTAAAAGATCAATGAACCAGTTGTAATGGTTACTGCTTTCTTATTAATGATTTAAATAAAATCTTTGATTTTTTCATTTTATATTTTATAAGAGCCATGCTTTTTGACTTTTGAAAATGTTGTTTACTTTGTTTGGAGATAGTCCATGAGATGCCCAAGTGGATTCATGACAAAGCCCTGTAGGAGACAGGTGCCCCGTGGGCTGTTTATATTCAGGCATGACTGCCCTTGGCTGCTAGAGTAAGTCTCAAGTGGCAATCAATTTTAACTTTCCTAACTCTTTTTTTTTCCCCCTACTGTTTTTGTTTGTTTTGGTTCATGCATAGTTGATCATTGATTCCCCATAGATGGTAGCAATGGATAGAAATTTGGTTTTGTGATTTGACCATTGTGAGATCTCTGTTCTAGGGATGACGATCTGTCTGTCCTCTGTGAGGTGATGTTCTTTAGGTAACTTGGTTTGTTAGTCTTTCTGTTTATTTCTTTGTCTATTTGTAAGCTCAAACAATTAAAATTTTTGCTATTGGGAAGGAGAACAACTTAATTTCTGAACTCGTGAATTTTGTGCTTCTCTTTCTGCTTTTGATCTATGGTTGAAGTTGCAGAACTCAGACTGTAGGTTCTTTTTATATCTGTGTTTATGTTTATGTGTCTGTAATTCAGAAAAGTATTTACATCTCTTTGATAAATGTGAGTTATTTTCTTGTCTCTGGCAGATGTAAATAGTTACGTCTCAAAGTAATGGAATTCTGTTCTGATTGGTTTTTCAAGAACCAATCAATGTTTGTAAATATTAAATCAATGCATTCTATTAAATGTTAAATTTGTCTTATACTCGTCACAAGAGATAGTAAAATGTTACTCTTTATCTTGTATATAACGTATCATTAGCAGAGGTTCTTTATCTTTCCAGCATAGTTGTTTGTTTTTAGGTTGACTTTATCATGTCCTCAATTATTAAAAAACTTTTTTCTTTGCTTGTAAATGTGCTGTTTTCTTAAAGTCATATTGCCCTTCTCTATGTCTATTTTAAAATATTTTATTGTCCTTCTTATTAAATAGGTAACAGAATAGTGTTTCTCTGTCAACGATGATCCAATTATAAATCAAGTTACAAATCTTTGATAATTTTTGACTTCCAAGTTTCAACCCTAAATTTGGAAAAAATAAAAATTTTTACGATATTTTTCACAACTAAAATTATCTTTGGAATTTCCCAGAGAACTACTGGAAAATCATAATTTTTTTCTTATAAAGAGAGGGATGATAGAAATAATTAGGTTTGATTGATATGCTCCATATTTCTTAATTAGCTCAAAACTATTGTCAAATCCCATGAGATACATACATACCTTCTGTGCTTAACATGGAAGAAATGCCAAATCAGAAGAATCGTTCATCTTTTCCTAGGTTTGTGTATGTAATATGCAATTGACACAAATGCTTTAGAGTGTGAACTTCATAGGCAGGACCCTGGGTTGTCCTCAGTGCCTTTGCTGTCTGGATAATGTTCAGCTCTGTAGGAGTAAAGATTAATGTATAGATTTTTCTCTGTCCAGAGTTGTAAATAAATTCTGACTAATGGAACAGATAACCTAAAAGGTGAAGATTTTTGGATCCTGTTGTATATTAAATAATTTTGTATGTCACAGAAATACATTTTGGACCAATCATAACTTTTCCAGCTTCTCTCACTAATGACTGAGTTAAATAAAATTTTTGACATACGGTTATTTATATTGTATAAGGCTCATAGTTTACTTATTTTTTTTAAAAATTGAAGTACAGCTGACATAATATTATATTAGTTTCAGGTATATGACATAGCGATTTGACATTTATATGCATTATGAAATGCTCACCATGTTAAATATAGTTATCATCTGTCACCATACAGAGGTATTACAATATTATTGACTATATTCCTTTGCTGTACTTTTCATCCCCATGACTTCATTGTTTTATAACTGGTTTTAATATATTTTGTTTACTGTGGTAAAATACACCCATAGCATTTACTGCTTTAACCATCTTATAGTGTACAGTTCAGTGGCATTAAATATATTCAAAATGTTGTATGACCATTACTAGTATCTAGTTCCAGAACTTTTCATCACCCCAAATGGAAATCTCTTGAAAATTATGTTTTAACACAATGTTTATTGAGAATTTTTTTGTTTTGCTTTAGTTTTATTTATTTAGTTTTAATTTTTTGGCTAGGTATATTCTAGATGCTGAGATAGAGAAGTGAATAAAACAAATAGAAACTCTTACATTCAAGTGGTTTATTTTTTAACGGAAGAAAGTAAAATGAAACAAGAGAACTAAGTAAAATATTAGTATTTTAGATAGTTATTAGTGTGAGAGAGAGGAATAATACATGGAAAAGAAATAAGAAGTGTTAGAGTCGGGGAGGTTGCAATGAAAAAGCCTCCCCGAAAAAGTAACAAGGAAATATCAAGAAACAAAAGGCATAAGCCATGTGAAAACTGAGGGTGGTGGAAGCCTTCTAGCCAAAGAAAAATGTAGGATAAAGATCTGTGATGTTCACTGGTGTTCTTGAGGAATAATGATTGGTGGAGAGCAAATAGCAAAGGGAAGAATAATAGGGGAAAATTTCAGAGTAGAAATGGGTCACTAGAATATAAACATAAAGCAGTGTAAGTCATTTGCTTTAATTTGAATTAGATGGGAAGCCACTGGTGAGCTTTAAGCACAAAAATGATATGGTACGACTTACATTTTGAAATAATTATCCTGGAAGTTGTGTTGGGAAGAGAACAAGTGAAGGAAGAACAGAGGCAAAGGAGTCAATTAGAAGACTATTTCAGTAATCTGAGTGGGAGATAATGGTGTCACAGGTAGAGTGGCGGATAGAATGAAGGGGATATGGGTTTATTCTGGATACAGTTTGAAGATAGATGTATGGAGGACTTGCTGGGGCTTAGTGTGCATTTGCTTAAGAAATAAAGTCTTTGATGATATCTTCATGTTATTTTAACAAAAATATCATTAACTTTAAAAATCAGTACATAAATTAAATAGTAAATTAGACATAACTGAAGGATAAGTGAATTTGATAATAAAATTAGGTAAATTTTTACTTAAAAATTTTTGATTTTAATTTCATATGTTCTATGAACATATAAAAGAAATTAAGGTATATTTAGAACCTGTAATATATATCTAATAAACTTTAAAGATGAGGTAATAGAAAATGAAGAGAAGGAAATGATAATCAAAGAGATATGAGAAAGATAGGCCTACAAATTGAGAAAACCCACTGTGTGCTAATCAATGTTTATAAATCTGCAATCAGAATATGGTAGTAAGACTGCCATTAAGAACAGTGAAAGATATTTAAAACATTTCAAAGTAAAAATACAGATTTCCCATGCAGAAATGGCAGTCATATTAAGAGTAGGGTTTATCTCAGCAACAGTTTATGTCAAAAGACAATAGAATATGTTCAAAGTGCTGAGGGAAAATATCTTTGAACCTCAATTTCTATGTCCAAAGTATTTTGAAAGCATTTTACACATACACACAGCTTACCACTGTCAAGACAGTTAAAATAAGATCTCTTTTAAAAGAGAAACATAAAGTGACAGCAAAGTTAACATCCTTTAAACAGAGAATCAGCTTTAAATGAAGGCTAGGTTGTAAATCACTAAGATCTAAAGCATTTCTGTTTTTCGAGGCACCATGCTGTGAATTAGTTCCCTTGACTGCTAAGAGAAGCTAAGCTTGAGAATATTCACAGGGTGTTAAACAGAATCCTGTCTTTCCACTAATCAAGTTAAAATGAATCTTAAGACCAATAAGTTTTTCTGCATGATGGAAGTAACAAATTTCCTGTGCTATGTTTTCTTGACATTTAATGTCCATTATAAGAACTCTCTACATTTTATTTTTTATGACTTACATAAATGTAAACTTATGTTCATTAACATCATGAAATATTTAGGAAGGTATGAGAGTTTGATATTTAGGAAGGTATGTGTGGCTAGTTTTTATTCATTAATTTTATTTTATATTGAGTTACATACGATAAAATGCATATATCTTAGTGTGCAGCTTAATGAATGTTGACATGTGACCATCGCCCAGAACAAGATATCAAACATTTACCCTAATGCCCCCAGCTTTGTTCTTTCTGCTCAGGATCGCTTTGGCTATTCGGGGTCTTTTGTGGTTCCATATGAGTTTTAGATTTATTTGTTCTAGTTCGTTGAAGAATGCTGTTGGTATTTTGATAGGGATTGCATTGAATCTATAGATTGCTTTAGGCAGGATGGCCATTTTGACCATATTAATTCTTCTTATCCATGAGCACAAGATGTATTTCCATTTATTGGTGTTCTTTTTCATTTCTCTCAGGAGTGTCCTGTAGTTTTTAGGGAATAGGTTTCACCTCCTTGGTTAGGTTTATTCCTAGGTATTTTATTTTTTTTGATGCAATTGTATCAAATAGAGTTGTTTTCCTGATTTCCCTTCTGCTAGTTCATCATTAGTATATAGGAATGCAACAGATTTCTGTGTATTAATTGTATTAATTTTGTATCCTGAAACTTTGATGAATTCAATTATTAGTTCTAGTGGTTTTTGGGTGGATTCTTCAGGGTTTTTATGTACAATATTATGTCATCTGCAAACAGGGACAGTTTAACTTCTTGCTTACCAATCTGCATGCCTTTTATTTCTTTGTGTTTGATTGCCGTGGCTAGGACCTCCAGTACTATGTTGAATAAAAGTGGGGAAAGTGGGCATCCTTGTCTTGGTCCTGATCTTAGAGGAAAAGCTTTCAGCTTTTCACTGTTAAGCATGATGTTGGCTGTGGGTTTGTCATAAATGGCCTTTATTATGTTGAGGTACTTGCCCTCTGTACCCATTTTGTTGAGAGTTTTTGTGGTACATTCATATTTAACAAGAACAAGGAATAAATTATTGGCATATTCAACCACTTGAATGTATTCAAAAATAATTATGAGGAATGAAAGAAACCAGACAAAAAAGAGTGGCCAGTATGTATTATTCAATTTACATAAAATTCTAGAAATTGGAAACAAATCTAGAATGACTGAAAGCAAATGAATGTTTTCCTGAAGAGTAGGTGAAGAGATGCAATGAGAGTTAGACCATGAAAGGAACAAAAGAAACTTTGGGAATAATAGACATATTTTTTATATTGATCATGGTGATAGTTACTTGGGTTTGTACAAATCTCATAGCCTATCAAATTGTACAGTTAAATATATATAGTTTATTGTACATCAACTATATCTCAGTAAAGCTCCAAAAATATTTAAAATGTTCCAAACCCTCAGCAAAGGGGAACTAAGATTTTGTGCTCCACATGCACTGTTGATATGCCTAAGTATACTATTATTGCAGCCTACTATGAGAAAATATATTCCCTCTGTTTTTTAAAATAGTTTTCTAGTTGAGTGAGCAACACAATATGTATACTACCTATATTTTGCAGACAGTATGGTGTAATTATGTTAACAGAAATTAAAAACAGGTCAATCATATTCATTATGTTAATATGTGGTAACAACTGTTAATGAATCTTTGAAGAAATGGCAACTCTCATCCAAAGCCAATGGTAATAATTTACTCCGAAAATTGACATGTTGATTCTAATACAGAATTTTGCATTATTGTTGACTGACATTTGAAATTAGACTCATGAAATAATTGTGGATGTTTATTGTAATTAAAACACAAGAATGTTCATTGTAATTTTGTACATACTAGAAAAATGCTGGGGTAACTCCATAAAAGTAAATGGTAATTTATATGATGTTTTTAATAAGTTATATATACAATAGAATAATATGCAAGCAGAAAAAATTGCATTTTAGAAAACATGTAATACTTGTCCACTTGTAGGAATATCTTCTAACACTAGTAAACTGTGTAACTAAAAATATATTTTTCAGATTTGTTTGTAATTAGCAATATTTAGATATATCCTACATTTATCTAATAAAATAATTTAATTATGTTACATTCAGACCATGAAAAGCAATTAAAATAAGTGAGGTGTATCTTTTACATTTGTACTGATTTGGAAAGATGGCTATGATATAATCAGAATACATATACACACACAGCCCAGAGACATATAGACGCACAAACAGACAATTCCCAAAATATTATGTATGATCCTTTTAACCCATGTGTAACCTATAAGTGTGTGCACATATGTGAAAGAAAGGGAGAGGAAGAAGGTCCATATACTCAGCAAAGAATATGCTATACATGTGAGTATCTGTGGGATTGGCCGGGGTTAGGTAAGGCTGGAGAAGTGTATGAAATTGCATTTTAACTTTGTCCCTGTTAAGTTTGAAAACTTTTATAAAGTACATGTATTATTCATAATTTAAAACACAGGGAAATTAATTGATAAAGAGTATACTAGTTATGCTATTTTGTTATATGAAAAATTCACTAAGTGAAACAATATGTATTATATGAGTTCATTTCTAAAGTAAATTATATATGCATATATGTTAGTCAACTTTCACTGGTTTGTGGTACATTAACAGAATTTCCCTGAGTAACAGCTGTTTTCAGTGACTCTGTTCAAGATGGTTTAAACTTTAGGAGCCAGTTTGAAAATAAGCCTGTGTTTTGAATATAGTAGTCTAATGGCAGAGGGCAGTGTAAAAGAGCTGGCGGGAACAGGCAAGAGCTCTTCAAGCATCTGCTTAGAACAGGCCCAGATCTTTAGTGCTCTCATGTCATTGGCTAACCCAGGTCAACGTTGACAGTGATGAGGGGCACTCTGCCTGTAGTGAGGCAGTGTAAGTAATAGAACAGTGAGTAGGGAAGTAAAATCATCTTATCGAAAGGCTTACATCAAATGCTTCAAACAATACAACAATCTACCTCAGTTAAAAAAGTTGTATATGAAAAAAGATATTACACAATCTATCCTTGGGTCATAAAAGGTATTTTGGTTTTTCCTTTTGTTAATCTTTATTTGTTAAAATTTCCTGTCGTTAGCCTGCATTCATCTTGGGGTAAGCTGGTTTCCTTGAATACCCCAATGAAAGTAACTTCCCATATACATCTCACTCTCCATTCCCCTAATCTTGTTTTATTTCTCGTCATAGCACTTATGGCATTTGGCATCCTGTGTGCCTGTTTGCTTAGCTATTTGTTTATTCCTTTATCTTTTTGGCTAGAATTTAAGCTGCATGACTGTGGAGAATTTCCCTGTTTTGTTCACTGCTCTATTGAAAATAGTTTCTGGCACATAACAGATAATGAATGAAAGAAACATTTCTGAATGAAAGAAAAATTAATTTTTTTAGCAATTAAAATTGATATAATTAATAGGGAGGCAAATGCTTTTGTATCCTGAATTGATCAAGGCAGGGAGTAATTGTGAAATAAATAATACTATTTTTTATCTTCCAGTTTGCATTTGGAAATACCGTAGACCCCTATCTACAGTTTCGCTTTTCCCGGTTTCAGTTATCTGTAGTCAACTGCTGTCCAGAAACAAATGATCCTCCTCCTATATCATCAGAAGGTTGATAACAGCCTAGTGCTCTCTCACAGGGCCTACATCAGTCACTTCACTGCATCTTATCATGTAGGCATTTTATCATCTCAGTTTATCACAAGAAGGGTGAGTACATCACAATAAGATATTTTGAGAGAGAGACCACATCCACATAACTTTTATTACAGTATATTGTTATAATTGTTTTACTTTATTATTGCTGTTGTTAATATCTTACTGTGACTAATTTGTAAATTAAACTTTATCATAGGTA
This sequence comes from Smutsia gigantea, assembly GCA_032199065.1. Lineage (NCBI taxonomy): Eukaryota > Metazoa > Chordata > Mammalia > Pholidota > Manidae > Smutsia > Smutsia gigantea. The sequence continues at coordinate 802,973 of JAVSCE010015779.1, forward strand.
CGTATGTAAAGGAAAAAACAGTCTATATAGGATTTCGTACTCTCCGAGGGTTCAGGCATCACTCGGGGTCTTGGAATGTATCTCTTCGGGATAAGGGGGGTACTGACTGTACAGAGCAGGCTTCCTCAATAGAAATCCTCTTTCTCTCACTGTGTGTTTGTGGGTCCTCTCTGGTTACTGAGAGGATTACTCCTCTTGCAGTCAGTTATTAACTGACCCTTCTCTGCAAGAGTTTGTCCCATCTGCCTCTCCTTTTCCTCTCTCACTTCACTTACTTGCTTCTGCACTTATATAAGTCAGGGAACAGCACCTAGCATTGCAGGTTTTCCCCCAAAGGGAGGACAGTCATAGACACATCCATTGTCCAATCTCCTCATCTTCGGCTCCTGGGAAGTCTGTGAGGTAGTCCTGGAGAGAATCCTGGGGAGAAGTTTCGAGAAAGAATTCATAGAAAAATAATTGTCATTGAAAACAAACTGAGCCCAAGCTTACAGGGACCCACTTTTATTGAACTATGGGAAAAAGGTAAGCCTTCTATTTTTAGAGCATACAAAACAAATTTGGGTTTACAAAAACAATTAGAATATTTCTGTATTCTAATTGGGAACAGCTAGGACACCCATGGGCTCTGCGTCAGGGCTGTGTCCTAATTTAGGGTGCCATCCCAGGAATGCTAGTGGTTCTGATCTACACTGAAAACAAGTGCTGAAGGAAAACCCACAAGAAGACAACCATAGCTAGGAAATAATCCAGCCAAGATTTAGGGCACAAGATCAACACATGAATATCAATTGTGTTTCTATTCACCAGAAATGTACAATCCAAAAAGTAATTAAAAGTAATTCTGTTTTATAAATGAACAAATACCTAGGAATAAACAACCAAGGGAATGAGAGACTTGTACACTGAAAGCTGTAAAACACTGCCAAAAGGAATTAAAGAAGGTAGAAATAAACGTCTGTCACATCACTCATACCATGGAGACTTGATCAAAGTACATATGTGATGTCTTGAAATTAGGTACAAAGATTCCTTGTACTTTTTTTCCTTTACAAAATCGTTTTATTTCTAGTCTCTTACTATGTAGATTTTTAAATTCTGTATAAGTTTTAGAAAGGTCATGTCTATATTTTCAAAAAACCTTGCTTAGATTTTGATAGGAGTGGTATTAAACCTATGTATCACTTTGAAGATAATTTATATATTTATTGTGTTGAGTCTTGCAGTTCATGAACTCAGTATATGCTCACTTGTTTAGATTTTCTTTGATTTCTTTTATCAGTGTTTGGTAGCTCTCAGACTACAAGTTCTGTAATGTTTTGCTAGATTTACACCAAAGCATTCATTTTTTTCTGAGCAGATATAAAGTATATAGTATATTTAATTTCAGTTTACAGGTGTTCATTGTTGGTATATAGAAATAAAAATATTTTTAACATTTGTCTTGTATGTTGTGATGTGCCTAAACTCACTTTTTAGTTCTAGAATTTTTTTTTTTACATTCCTTGGGATGTTCTACAAAAACAGTTATGACATCCATAAATAAGAACACTTTTATTTCTTTATTTCTGATCTATATGCTTAAAAAAAACACTTCTTGCCTTATTGTACTGGTTGGAACTTGTAGTGTTGAATACAAGTGTTAAGAACAGGTATCCTTGCCCTCTTCAATCTAGAGGGCAGACATTCAGTCTTTTACTATTAAGAATAATGTTATCTGAAGGCTTTTGGTAGGTATGGGAAATTTGCTTTATTTCTAGTTTTTGAGAACTTTTTATTATAATCTGATGTTAGATTTTATCAAATGCTTTTTCTGCATCGTTATCGTCATGTGATGTTTCTGTTTTAGCTTGTTATTATGGTGGATTATACTGAATGATTTTTGAATATTGAACTGACCATTAATCCCCAGATGAAACCCCATTTACTTGTGTATAATTCTTATTTATAGGCTCAGTTGTATTTGCTAATATTTTGTTAAGGCTCTTGCTTCTGTATTCTTTAGGGATATTGGTCTGTAGTTTTATATTTTGTACAGTATTTATATTTGTTTTGATATAAGAGTAATACTAGCATCATAAAATTAAGAAGTGTTCCATTCTTTTATATTCTGGGAGAGACTACAGAATTGAAGTTAATTCTTTAAAAATTTTTTAGAATTTTCTAGTGAATTAATCTGGTCCTGGATATTCCTTTTTATGGATGTTTTAAAATTATAAAAGGGATTTTCTTAATAGTTATTAGGCTGTTGAAATGATCAGTTTTATTTGGGGTGATATGATAGTTTGTGCTTTTTGAGGAATGGTTATTTCTTTAAGTTGTCATTACTTATGTGTATGGAACAGTTCATAGCATTCCCTTATTAATGACATTAAAAGGGTAAAGATTATCCTTTCTATACTGAGTTTCCTTTACTCCTTTGTCAAAAATCAGTTGTCCACATCTAATTGCATGTCTGTTTCTGTACTCTATTCTGTTTCATTGACCTATTTGTCTATCTTTATGTCAATAGCACATTGTCTTGATTACTGTAGCTTTATCATAAGGCTTGAAATCAAGCAGTTTTAATCATCAAATTTTCTTTTTTTAAAAAATAGACCTTATTTTTTAGAGCAATTTTAGGTTCACTGCAAAACTGTGATTTCTTATATGTGCCCTGCACCAATACACAAATAGCCTCCTACCATTATCAATTTATTACAATTGGAGTGTGGTACATTTATTACAATTGATGAATCTGCATTGACACATCATTAGTTCACATTAGAGTTGACATTAGTCCACAGATTACATTAGGGTTCACTCTTGGTGCAGTCTATGGATTTATGCAAATTTACAATGACATGTATACACTAATTCAGTGTCATTTCCCTGCCCTAAAAAATCTTCTCTTTCAAAGTTGTTTGAATTTCTGTTTTAATTTTAAAATTGGCTTGTAAATTTCCATAAATATGTGCTGGAATTTTGAATAGAATTGTGCTTAATCTATACGTCAGTTTGGGGAGATCTGAGTCTTTTTGAATCATAGATAAGGCATATCTGTTCATTTATGTAGGCTGTCCTTAATTCTCACAGCAGTGTTTTGCAAATGTTAGCGTACAGGTCTGTACCCCTTTTGTCAGATTGATTTCTGTGTTTCATATATTTGATGCTATTATTAGTGGTATTCATTTTATAATTTCAATTTTCAGTTGTTAGTTGTTAGTATTATAAATGCAAATACCTTTCATGTATTGATCTGGTATCCTAAAATCTTGCAAAATTCACTTATTAATTTTATTAAATTTTGTAGATTCCATATGATTTGCTACAAAAATGATGAGGTCATCAGCAATAAAGGCATTTCTACTTCTTCATTTCTAATATCTCCTACTTTCCTTCACTCCCTCCCTTACTTGCCTTCCTTCCCTCCTTCCTTCGCTCCTTCCTTCCTCCTCTCTCTCTCTTTCTTTCCTTTTTGTTTTTTGGTCTTATTGCACTGGCAAAATTTTTTATTTTAACTGAATGTATAGATACAACTTTATTCCTGTGATAATCAAACATGGATATGTACCCATGTTGGGGTTCCAAAGGAAACAAACAAAAAAGAAAGTATAAATGTGGTACATTTTCTGCAAATATCAATATTGGACAAGACGGGTTTGAATTTTTACTTTTTAAAGCATTTGTAGCATGTATGTATAAACAAAACCAGGAAAGCCTTCTTATTCAATGTTAGTCAACTTTGGGAACAATGCATTCTTGTTTTTACCTTCCAAACATTTCCAGAATCAGATTACTTCCCACTCTCTGCCATTTCTCACAGTCATCTCCTACTTGTAATATTTCACTGGTCTCCTATCTGGTCTCCATATTCCCATTCATTAACATTTATAGCTTATTCTCCATGACAGCCTCCAGAGAAATCCTTTCAAAATGTCATTGAGACTATGTTACCTTCATTACAATATTTCAGTAGCTTTCCTTTTTCACTTACAATAAAATTCAGTGGTCTTATAATAGTCAATAAGAGGCCATGTATGATTTAACTTCCATTAATGTTTCTGACTATGTCTTCTACCACTTTCCCTTTAATAATTGCTTTATTCCAGTTATAATAGCCTTATTTTTGACTCTTGAATATAACATTTAACACTTCCACTTTGGGGGCTTCACATTTGCTATTCCTTCTCCCTGGAATGCTTTTTACTCAGATAACTACATGACTTACTCTATCATGACATATATGTTTGTTCAAATACCACCTCACCTGAGAGGCCATATCTAACCATTTTTTTATTGTCTGCTTTCCCCCAACTAGACTGTAGGTTGCGTGATAGTAGGGTTGGTGTTTTGTTTCTTGCTGTATCCTTGGTCCTTAGAATAATGCCTAGCATAGAGAGGGTATTCGATATATATCACTGGATGATGATTATCTCTGAGTGAATAAGTTGGTTTTACCTGTAGTACTGGCCCACAGGTACTGAAGCGCTGGTAAGTGATGATTGGCCATTGTGATTTCCTAAGGAATAAGTTGATCTGCTTGATACAACATTTAGTGAACAGGTCAACATAAGAACCAAAGTTTACGTTTTTTCATGCTCTCACAAGTTACATTAAATTTAGTGTTTGGTCTTAAATCATGTAATTTAATTAATCATCTAAATTATTCAATTAATTTTTTTGTTTTTTTATGTTCTATTTTTTTATTTTGGTATCATTAACCTACAGTTACATATTCAATTAATTTTTGTATGAATTTCTTCATTTACCTTTACCCTTTCAACTATGAACACAAATTAGTGATTAAAACAAGAAACATGAAACTGATAAATATACTCAAGATGATGAATAAAATTTAGAAGGACACAAACCTTACTAATGTATGGAATGACTTGACCTCATCTGTGAGACTACTTTGACACAAAGGCAGCATTTTTCTAACTACAAATAATGAATCAGAAAGAGCAGTCCTTGCACTTAGTGTATACAGAGTTGCTACCTCATATATGGATATTATTGTTGTGGAATTACAACCAAGCATAATATTCTTGCCTTTTCTTTGATAATAACCAGGACAATAATTTTATGTAAACATTGCATTTGCAACATGCATCATTTCTGAAAGAAAATTTCAAAAATTTCTTGCAATTAGAAAGAGAAAATTCTTGGCTAGGAGCACTACATTTTAAAGCAAAGATAAACGAAGGAAACCTTGCTTAATGCTTCTTCAAAATAAGTTTCAAGAAATCACCTTGGGGAGTTAGGTTCATGTAATAAGAGACAATTTAATGAATCCATTTTGTGTTATCATAGTTAAATCTCCTTAACGGCAAAAAATGTTACTCCAACTAAAAAAATTTCTATTTTTTATACTTTTCTATATTTAATTCTGGAGTTTAGAAGAACTTATTGTCAAAACCACAAGGGCCCTCCACTATTAAACATTCCAATGTGATACGAATTAAAATAGACAAACAAGTGGACAAATTAAACACAAACAAAAAAAGAAAAAACAAACGCTGTTTTGTCCCTTATTTTGAATTATTTTTGTCCAAATCTCCTCCCCATCCTCATTAGTCTCTCTTATTGTCAAAGACTTTGTCTTATTCTCATTTCTGCATACATGTCCCTATGTATCAACTTGCTTATTCCTTAGTACAGAGAGTATTTTGCATTTTAATATTTCAATAGGCAGATATTTTAAAATCCACAAATAGATTTCTGTGATACATAGGCTTGATGTATGATGAAGCCAATAGAGGGCTGTCTCAGAATGAACAATATATCAACAGCCTCATGACAGCTAGACAGACTAATTCAAATTAATACAAAAATAGGCCATATGATATATTGGTTTTCCAATAGTGCTTTATCTTCCCATAAATAAGAATTCCACTATGGAGTGTAGATAATATTTGGAAACCTTTGAGTTCTCAAATTTGAGTGACTTGTATAAATAAAATCCATGACAACACCTGAAAGAGAAAACAGAATCATATTACAATTTTTGCGGCAAAAGGACCTGTTTAGGAGACATTAACATAAGTGGTAAAAGCTATTAGAAATTTTCTAATAGTGATAAAGTGATAAAACTCTTACTTCCAAGTTTTAAGATATAAAAGCCATAAATTCAATTTTCAGCAGAAATTAGTTTTTCACATTCTGGTTGGAAGAATACAATAATCTGATATCTATCTATGAATAGAGGGCAAGCCACAAGACAAAGGCTAGCTCCAGAATAATTTAGAAGACCTACTCTCTGATCTCCCAAATACTTGAGAGAAAAGAAGATGGAGAAAAATACCTATATTGAAAACCCTGTCATGTTTAGAAAAATTGCTTCCACTCTGTCATTTAGATGCCTCCAGCAACAATGAATATAAAACTGGTTTAAACAAAAAACTTGATAGTAATTGTTGGCTAAATAACTGACAGTAAACCCAGTGTCTCTCAGTCTTTCCTCAGTAACGCTTTGGCCATGTGTCTTTCCACGTGTTGGTTTCATGGTGAGATTGTTATTAAGGTCATGTCCTGGGCTTTGGCTCCTTTCATGACAATAAAAGAAGGAATGGACAAAAGGCCACCTAAACAATTATTTCCAGATGATAAAGGGGTAATTCTGTCACGGTTTCCCAGAAAACTTGTTTTCACACCCCATTGGTCCAAACTGGGTGACATGTCCATTCTTAAATCAATCACTGATGCGGAAGGGTTGGGTTACCGTCAGTTCAGTTGATTCCAGTTTAGCAGTTGGAGGTGAGGACTGTGGCTTCTGCTGGCACACAGGAAATAGATGAGATGAGATGAAAAGGAGGAATGGATAAAATTTCTATTTTTGTTTTGAATATAAAAGTAAAAAATGACAATGTACATTATAACCATATGCCAATCTATAAAGAAAAATCTTCATATTCTTCATGCAAATAAGCTAATATTCTCTGAGAACTGAGACTGATAAAATTTCATTTTATGTCTAATATGGGGTTGTTGTGGTCAATAATTTTATCCTATTATAGAATCACGTTGCTATAAAGGTGCAACAGTTCCTGTTATTCTAAACGAAAAGATGGCTAAAAACACAAGCTAGCCTGTAAAATAATTAATTGAAATTCTGTTCCTTATTTTATTGTTCTTTGTATATAGTGACGTTCATCCCAGCACCCCAATGATTAAATGTAAATCCATCTGAGTCTCTTCCTAACTCAGCTCCATTTAGCACTGAAGATTGAAGTTTTCATCTGCAGATTCTACTTTTCTCAATTCCCAATTTATTAATAAATCAGATGCCTATCTCTTCTAAGCAAGTGAGTTCGGAATACTAGATAAATACTTCATGCACAGTATATATTGTATTTGAACTCACATGCTATAGTGGTTGGAGACCTATTTTTATTCTTAACAGTCATAGAACCTGACTATGCTGGCAAACTGTGGTCTTGCTTTTACATAGATAGATAATAGTATTCCAATTTCCAAAAGTCAAACCTGCCACCATGCCCTAAAACCTTTTTTTGTGCTCCTACTAATTAGAGAGAAATTTTGGATACAGACATTGTAAAGCAGGGCAAAATTTCCCCTATACTCTTAGATTCTGAGAATTATACTATCAAATGATGCTAAATCTAAAAATAGAGTAATTCCTCTGGAAATATCTATTCTTAATTCTGTCCCACTCTTTTCTGGTCCAAAGTTTAAGTCACAGAATATTTTGGGGCTGAGGTTATAGTATTTAAAATAATCTCATGCATTTACAGGATATTTTACTGAAGGTACTAGGTCTAACCTATCTAATTAAGAAACTGGATAAAGTCACATCAAATTCTAAACATTTCTATATTTTTTGTCCAAATACACATATGATCTTACTATCTTATTAGTGTATTAATGTCAAATAGATGCTTCAATATTACTTTCAATTTGGTATATTTATTAGGGTGTTGCCAGCTATTATTCAAATAAACCTTAAAATTCAGTAGTTCACCACTCTAGAAATTGTTTCTTACTCATGTTATAGCCCAGAATCTGTGTTCAGACGGCAGCCTTGCATAATGCAGTTCAAAGATCCGGGCCTCTTCCATTTTATTGTGTGTCCATGCATGTGCAGTTATGGGTACTTTCTCTTTCAGCTGCAGAAGGAAAGAGTTCAAAGCATCCATCTGTTTCTTAGCCCTTTTAGCCTACATGTGACACACATCGCTTCTGCTTACATTCTCTGGGAAGAATATAGTCCCACGAGAAGCGAAGGCTTGAAAATGCAATTCCTGGTGGGCAGCCCCTTTCCAGAAACCAGTCTGTTCTATGAAAGAGGAACATGAAGATTTAGAGGATCTTTGGCTACTGGCCAAAAACAATAGTAGTGTTATTGAGAGATTGTCTTAATAATCAGTTAAGAAAACAAACAGTCATCTTGGAAAACACTTCATAACCCTGCAGAAGTGAGATTTGGAGCTTAAAGCATTTGGGCACTTCAGCTTCTATTGCAAACCAAAGAACAAGAAGGTGCTGGGAAAATCTATTTGTCTTGAAAATGTACTTTTAAAGAAAACTCAGACCTCTAGACATGCATGCAGTGTGAAGTAATGCACTGAAACCTACAACAAATAATGATTATAAAAGTTGAAAAAAATTTTAATTCAGCTGTTTAAAATAGCAAGACATTAAACAAAGCAGGCAGAAACTACAGGAGGGGTTGCCTTTGAAAGAAAACTGTGGTAAGAATTACAAATATGTGGCTCTTTGTTTTTGTCTGAGATACTTCCCTGTCCTCACTCCCCATCAATTTCTGAGCTCCAGTAGCAAAAAACATAGCCTTGCCAGCTCAAGGTAACAGTAGACAAAATTCAGAGCTGACAGAATATCTGGAAATTTAAGGGGAAAATCCTAGAAGCAACAGAGCCACATAAGGGACAACCCCCCAGACCTTAATACAGTTTAAACTACACATGCACAGGGAGTTGTGCCAGTTACCCGTTTATTGCCTCTCAGCTCCTAATTCATACTTTCTGCCTGCTCTACAAAAATGGACGTGGACCTTTTACTTAATTTTTCCTTTTCCAGCTGACAGTAAGCATTACTGGTAGAGGGCCCTGGATAGACACTCAAGAAGGGAGAATTGTGCCTCTTGGTCTGGTGTGCTCCTGGAACACCTGGTCAGTCTCTTGCTGCTTACACAGCTCCCCAGGCTCACCATAGCTCCTGCAGCCTCGGTGGCTTCGCTGGGGCCCTGCTCCTGTGGTGTGACAGCACCGGCAGCCAGCAATGTACCTTAGCATCTCTTCAAGCAGACTTGTAGCAGAGTGCTTCCAAGGAAGCACCTCCCTTGACAGGCTTTGCCTGGCATTCTACAGGGTGGGGTGGGCTCTGGCAAGCTCTGCCTGCACAGTACCGCAGTGACTCCCTCTATCATCCAGGGAGCCAGACCTATGCCTCTCCTGCAAGCCCTTCATTCCAGCCCTGGAACCTCTTCCTTGGACTTCAGATGTTATGATATGCCTTCGAGTCGAAGCTCGCCTTCTCCTGCACAAAGCCTTCTAACATTTTTACACACTGTCTGCAGGAAGGTGAGGCAGGGGTTGGAAAAATTCACACAAAGCTGTTGCTGAGGAGTTCATAGGGTGTTTCTAGAGAATCTTTGAAAAGTTATACTTTTATGATACTTTTGGAAAGAAGACATGTAGGTAAAGCTGCAGACTGTTAGTTAGATTGAAAGCTTTTAGAACAAGCCACCTCAGGGGGCAGGGATTAAGTTAATAATTTTCCTTTATGTTTTATGGAAAGTATCTAAAAAGAAATTTTGGAATTTAATTTTTCCTGAAATGACTGGGAAGAAATGGTGTATTCTCATGTTTCTAATAAGGTTATATTATTATAATGATGATACTTGATTAGTTGTTTAATTTGATCAGATTCAACTGCCTTAGTAGAACCCATTTAAAAAGGGCTCCCCTCATCTCAGGCACAGTGAGGCAGTGTCACTGGCGTTCAGCTGGTGTTGGGGGCAGGGACGGACATGGGAGTAGTGTGCAGCCAGGGACTCTTACATGCATTTAATAGGGGAGAGCCCTGTTAGTTCTGCAGCATGTGAGTCGGCAGAGACCCTGAGGACAATCTGTGCAGCAGAGGAACTCAGGGGGAAGAAACCTGATTGTCCACTATGGCTGCCAAAATGTCTTGAGGGTGTTTTCAGGAAGTGGAATATAACCAATTATATCTGATTTTACCCAAATGTGCCTTCTAAAAAATTTTCTGAATAACCAAAATGTGTAGAAAACCTTGGGATAGGAGGTTGACCAGTCTGAATGGAAGTTGTCTTTTTTCCATATAACTAAAGTTATCTAATGAGACAGAACACTTAAATATTTGAAGACTTTTAGACAGTTTTAGGATCAAATTATAACTAAAATTTAATTTTTTTAACATTAAAAGTTCTAATGATTAATTTAGCAAATATCTCATACCTTCCTAAAATATAATGTCTTAGATTCTAAGAGGTCTTGTAATAATAAGGTAAGTTCTATTTCAGAGGGGAAAGAGTATATAGCGGGGTTGAACATACCAGTAAATGTAAGGTGGATGGTAACAGTCAAGTTTCTCACTCTGGGGAAGGGATAGCTGCAGGCTAGAATGAACTATGTTCAACTGGATCAGAGGTAGAAATATCAGTGTGAAGTCATGTTTAAATGGCTATAGATGAATAGATACAGAAATAAGTACAGACACCTGTGCATGTGTTTCTTGGCTTAGTCTGCTCTGACGGCAGGAAAGGCATGGAAGTCGTGGGCACACCAAATACCCAGGTCGTGGCTTTCCCTGACCGAGGGAATCAGCTCCTTGGAGAAGTGACCGGTTCTAGAGACAGAGCAGGGAAGGGAAAATGCAAGATAAAGCTAGTGCATCTTGTAGTACCCAAAATGAAGGAAATGCTCAAAAAAAAAAGATTGGGGAGACTGGGGGGCCTGCCAAAGGGACTTAGGAGCCAGCCTGAAAGAGCTCCTGATGGCCAGAGCTGGAACGACTTGAGCACACAATAAAAGTGTCAGATTATGATCCAAAGTATAAAATACTTATCCGTGAGTACATACTGATATAACTGAATGATCAAAAAATAAGTCAGGGAGAAGAGACAAACCTTCCTTATAGAAGAATTTCAAAAAATTGATTCCCCTCTAGGACACAGAGGTTAATCTCCTTTCTCCGACCCGTTCCTGAGTTTGGCTGCTCTTACAGATTTGCTTCCAGAGAGAAGAATATGAAAAGGGGGGAAAGTAACTTTACTTTGGAAAAACATGACAAACTGTACCTTGGCCAGGTGCAAGGTTAACATCGTAAATGGTAAGTCATGTTGATGGTATGTACCCTTGACCTGATATGATGAGAATGGCATTTCACCCCTGTGGTCTTCCTTGCAAAAACCAGTATTCCCAGACTAACCATGAGAAAAGCATCAGACAAACTCATGTGAGGAACATTCTACAAATTATGTGACCTCAAAACTACAAAGAACTTAAAAAACAAGGGAAGTCTGAAAATGGTTCCAGACCAGATGAGACCACGGAGGCATGAAGACTGAGCTCAGTCTCGCATGGTGGATGGACTCCTGGAACAGGAAAGGACAATAGGTGGGAAAAGTTGAAATCTGAGTAAAGTGTGGAGTCTAGTTTGTGTTACTGTACTATTGTTGGCTTCTTAGTTGTGACCAGTGTACCATAGTAATAGAAGATCTTAACAGTAGGGGAAGCTGGATGAGAGCTATGTGGGAACCCTCTATCATTATTACAACTTTTCTATAAATCTAAAACTACTTTAAAACAAAAAAGTTACACTTTTAAAAAATTAAATCTGTATGAATTGACAGACCCCATACTGTCATTTTACCTCATGGTGGAATGATCTAGAGGAAAGAAAAATTACGTCATGTGCTGGTGAATTCCTGAACGTAATCCATGATATCTCAAACAGGCACTCAGTTGTAATGAACAACAATTATAGATGCTATAATAAAACAAGGGGAGGAAACAGGCTATGCAACAAATACGTCATTCTTTTTTTTTTAATTAAAAAATAAAAATCTCAACTTAATAACAATTTATTGCATGGAGCCATGAGCTTAGTGTCTTTCTAATCAGAAGATGTGAAGGATACAAAGGATACAGTAATTCATTATGAAGTAATATTTTAGAATTCAAGGGCATTCAACCCCACACAAATGTATACCAAACAGTGCTTTTAGTACCCCAAGATAAATTGTACTATTAAATCTGCTATTAGAGAGATTGGGTTATTTCCCTATTCCTCAATATCATTTATTGTGCTTTTTATATCCCATATAACTGTCATGATTTAGCTAGATATCTTCCTAGAAGAGCCCTTGAACAACTTTGCAATGTAAGTGTTTTCTGGAAAAGGGCTCTTAAAATAAGTTTAATAAGATTTATTATGTTTCTCCTAAAATTTCTGGATAAGAATACTTCAGAGTGAGAAGAATTTAAAACAGAGCATTTTTAGCCTGTAGAAGGTAGCTGATCCAATTTAAGACCAATTAGACTCATACTTCAAAAAGACATAGGAAGAACTTTTCCAAGGTCAGAGTCACAGGGAGGTTTTTTGAAGGCACCTCAATTTCTGCCATTATAGGGCCTGGGTGGCAGATTGCTTAGCACACAGGTTTCTGAGTCACAGCTAGGATTGAATCCATCTTCTTCATGTATCTATATGATCTTTGGGCAAATAGGCTTTTAAAAAAATTTCTAATTTTCTGTATAAAATAGGGAAATCATAGTAATTACCACACCAGGATAATGAATGAGTCAAATGAAATAATTTACATGTCAGCACAGTGCTTAGCACTTGGTAAACAATTAAAAATAAAAGCATAGCAAATAAAAATATACAGTTATTACATGTTTGTGATTCCTTTTCCCCAAACTGTAACACTTGGCTTATTGTTACAATTCCATTATCCCACATATTAGTAAGTAGTGTTACATACTGGTGATAGCGTCACACTAGTCATTCATTGTCTAAAGGGGAACTGGGGAGAGACGTAAATTCTCAGGCCCTCCTCTCTGATTGATGGCAAAGCTGCATCAATGCCCTGTTCCCTGAAGACAGTCTGGGGTGCTGACCTTTAGAAGCAAACCCAGAAAGAAACCAGGAGAGGTGATCAGCAAGCCATGGGATATGTACAAAGCACTACCAGCCTTTTCAGTCATGCCAATACCCGGTCCTCTGCCCTGTCACACAGCAAGTGTCCTGGACCACTTTCCATCCTCCGCCTTTTGCATTTCAACTCAGATGTCACTGTCTCAGGAAAACTCTGCCCAATTTTTAGTTTGTGATGATATACATTTATTGTTATATCTGTTTGCCTAATTTTTTCTCCTTCCTCATATTTTCCACCAGCATGGCCATGCCTGCGCTAGCTTATTGTTTTACCCCAGACCTTGGCAAATAGTATAAATATTTGTGGAAGAAAGTAAAAGTGAGGGCAAGGCAGAAAATGGGAGCCTAAGTATTTAAGAAGCAGACTCTGGAGGGTATTTTTTACAGTAATGATTTCATGACTTCCCTGTGATTTGGAGAGTTCAGAGCTGAACCAATATGGCTCCATTAATTACATGGAGTTTGTAAAGAGAAATTTGACTCCACATGTAGTCAGACTAGGTTGTTTTTTGCCGAGGAGCAGGGACATGTGTTCAGGAAGTTAAGACAAGACTGTCCCACTAAAGATAATCCATGTTTTCCAAAATCAGTTAAATCCCATCTAAACCAATGCTCAATAGCTAAAGCATTCATTCAGCAAGTCTTCATTGAATGCTGATTTTGTGTGGAGCAGTGGAAGTTACTGGGATGCAAAGAAATGCAGAAGACATTTTTATCAACTTTTACGATATCTAGTAAATTGGAAAAGAGATATTAAATGAGGACAGACATATTTACTTCAGAATAGTTGACAAATGATCTGAAGGTAATGTATGGCCAAAAATAATGAAAATAGATAGATTAAAATATTAACATACAGTTTATATGTTATATACAAAACATACAGCTAGAATGGTCATACATGTTATTGCATCTACTGTATAGATGAGAGTTGGAATTTTCTATTCTCTGGTACATTTTGCTCATATAGGTCTTTGGAGAAACCTAAATACTTTTAGCTACTTTAGTATATAATTTCCTCCATTCTCATTTCAAATAATTACTGTTATATTGCTCCATCATTTTGTATGGATTTTAGGTGTTATTTGAATGCTGGTCCTATTTTTTTTCCAAGTAAATCTAAAATGCTCATGTTTTGTAAACAACTTAAATTCTTTTTCAAGTAAAGAAGGATATCAGAATACCTTTCTTTTGTTGTGAGAAAAGGAAAATGAAACTCCAAAATGAAACCAGCTCAAAAAAATTATAAAATCCCATAATGAAGCCAAGTTTATAAGACATTATAGAAATCAAGGAATGACTAATGAACAAATACTACTGGTGAAATATTGTCTAAGTAATTAAATATATTAAAAGAGCTCATAAAAGACATTATTCCTGACTTCAGGGTAAATTCAAACAGTTGAGATGCCATAATGGAATCATAAGAGAAACCTGATAATAGCTATTATTTATTGAGCACTTATTGTTTATGAGCACTGTACATGCATTTCTCTCATTTAATTGAAATAAATTCTGTGAGTTAGGAACCATTACCATCTAGATTTTACCTCTGATTATAGAGACAAGATCCTGAAACTTTGCTTAGAGAGCCTGACCAATAAAACAAATATGAGGAAAATGGCATTTTATTAAGAAAGGATTATGGAAAATATTTCTATATCATTTCAGAAAAGTAAACAACACACTATAAACAATATACACAATTATAGCTGGATTAATTGGCTCAAGGATTTATATATATTAATTGTTTTGAGAAACTAAAGAAAAAATGATAATACTGTGAAAAACAGGCTTTTAAAAGATAATGCAAACCAAGAGGCCGTAAATAATCATTGGTAAATTTGACTACAAAATCTTTACAGTGTTTTTTGTTTTTTGAATGGCAGAACACCCTGGTACAAAATTAAAATATAAATGACAGAGAATTCTCTTCTGAGTAAAATTTGTAGGTGATTAGCAGCAAGCTAGTGTTTCTGCTGTAATGACTGGAAAAACTGGATAAACTATAACAATAATAAAAAATATGGAAAGTAACTGTGAAGACAAAAAGGTCTTGAACTAAACTTTTAGAGAAGAAAGAACTTTTTTTAGGTGAGGTGACAACAGCCAGATGATTTCTTTCTCCAAGGCATTTCCCAATTCTGAGTACAAGCTACAATTTACCTGGGCTTTTGCTTAGGTGCTGTGCTAAAGAGAAGATAAGCCAGCAGAGATTCTGGCGATCATTCTAATTGGTATGATGGATGATAATTTAGAGAGGGCCTATACACATGGCTGGTTTTACCCGTGAAGTATGGTGTCGGAGATTTGAAGCTGCATGTAGCAAGAGCTGAAAGAGACATGCTCAAAACCTCTGACATGCAGAACTGAACTTTCCGCTGTGTTTCAGGACTGAGGCTTTCTGGTTTATAAATTAAAAGCTTGTAGTGGGTGTCTCGCTGGTGAGTTTAAGTCCTGGGCAAGTTTGCTCTGGATTCAGTGAGACTGAAAAATGACAATGGAACATTCTTGGGATGAAAGAGTTTATACCCAGCTTTATTCTCACGGTGGCAGGTAAAGCTCTGGAATTCCATTCACTTCAGGGAAAGTCTGCACGCAGCAAGCTGGTCTCTGCTTCTTGGTCTCTCCACCCCCTCAGCAGTCTCAGTCTCTGTCCTTGGCACTGCTGCCACTCCAGCCTCTGCTATCCTGCAGCCCTGCAGCCCAGAGCCCAGGGTGGAGCTCTTTGTATGGAGTCAACAGTACTGTATTGCCCACACATGTGCAGTGGGCAAGCAGACCAGGTCAGGTGAGAATCCTGGCCATAGGAACTTTCATTTTCTC
This sequence comes from Smutsia gigantea, assembly GCA_032199065.1. Classification (NCBI taxonomy): domain Eukaryota; kingdom Metazoa; phylum Chordata; class Mammalia; order Pholidota; family Manidae; genus Smutsia; species Smutsia gigantea. Next base: position 818,942 of record JAVSCE010015779.1, read on the forward strand.
TACAGTGGGGCATAATCAAAGGAATAAAGAAGAACCAGAAATAGAGTAAATTTCCTAAAAATGAACCCCTACCTCCCCACCTAGCTCAGTCCCTAATTGAATGGGTAGAACCAGCACCTCACCCTATCTGCCTGTTGGAGCCAAGAAGAAACTCTCTTTGGAGGAAAAAAACAGCATCTACAACCTCTATAGTTTTTTTTTTCTCCATACACAATATTAAATGTAAAATAAAAATCATGAGCTATGCAAAATGTGCCTAAAAATCATGAGAAGGAACAGAGGATAAAGTCAAACGCATGGATGGTGCATACGTTGGACATAGCAGGACAAAGACATTAACTATTATGTTAATGAAAATAAATAGATTAAAATATGGAAAAAATAGATTAAAAGATGTTTAACCAGGTAATTCAAATCTATACAGAAAATGGGCTTTATGGACCTGGAAATACAATATCTGAACTGGATCATTCAACACAGTAGAAGGCAGGATTCATGATCTCATGAGAGGTCAATAGAAAATATAAAAACTAAATCACAGAGAAGAAAACAAAAATGGAAATAAAAGAATGCAGAGCATAAAAGAAAAGTGGAGCATACAAAATGGGAGTAGGAAACATTCTATAATATGATTAAATACCACTATATATTTTTTCTTTTTGTGGTACTAAGTCCCTGGACTGTGATCTTCAAAAGCATTCCTTAGACTTTTTTTTTTCCTTCCTCTTAAGTAAATGAGGAAGGCTAGAGAGGTATGGAGTTGTCTAACTTAATTGGCCTTTCCTGCAGATCAGGTAAGGCTCTGATAACATAGTTTCCCTTGAAGCAGGTCTATTTGAGGATAATGTTATGGGCCTATGCCTTGCCAGTGGGTTTCAGCTCCGAGCAAGTTCACTCTTGATTCGGTGAGACCAAATAATGACAGTGGAATGTTCTTGGGGTGAAAGGATTTATACCAAACTTTATTCTCATGGTGGCAGGGCAAGCGCTTAGATCCCGTCCACCTCAGAGCGAGTCTGCATGCAGCAAGATGGTCTCTTGCCTCTGGGCCTCTCATGCCCCTGGAGCTGTCTCAGTCTCTATCCTCAGCACTGTCACCACGCCAGCCTCTGCTCTCCTGCAGCCGTGTATTGCCCACATGTGTGCAGGGAGCAAGCAGACCAGGATCAGGTGAGAATCGTGGCCATAGGAACTTTCATTTTCTCTACAGCATATTTCAGAATGGTTACTTTCCCCTCTGCTGTCTGTGGCACAAGTACTTTTCGCCAGTCTTTACCATAAGAACCTGGAGTTTCTTGTAGATAAAAACCCGTGAAATTAGAGGGTTCCTCTAAGATTAGACCCCCAGATGTTTTTAATTGTCAAGCCAGTCCATACAGGCCTCCATAAATAAGTCAATTCTCATTTTATATTCCTATGAAACACTGGCTCCAGGTGGTAAACTGATCTCAGCTGTGATTCTTTATATTCACCTGTCTTTCCAGTTTTCAAGGCAGCAGTTTGCCCCGTGCCCTCAATTTTCTGGTGGATATAAGAAGAGTTGCTGACTTTCAGACCACTTGGTGATGACTTCCAAGCTCTACGTGTCAGAACTGAAACAGTAAGTCCCGATCACTTCTCACTAGTTTCTTGCTTTGCAGCTTCCCGGACGACACTAATGCTGAAGGTTCACAGCGCTATGTGAACGAAGCCTATTCTTACAAATTTTTGAGGTGTTTATTTTCACTCTAAATCCAAGCTGGGATAGACAAGATTTGTTTTAATTTTCCTTTCTTGGCCACACTATTTGCTAGTCTTTTGTTTCTCTGAATGTGCTTTTACAATCCCTATTGTATTCAGAGTTCTCATTTACAATATCTTATGTTGTTCTAGCCCAGGGCTTCGTCCTTATCCTCTAAAGGTTAATGGAGATGAGCAAAAACCCTCAGTAAGCCACAGCTTCTGACCCTATTCGCCACTCTGGTTTCCTGACCCTGAATCACTCTTGGCTGCTTACGTTGTTGCAAGTTCAGAGGGGAACATAAAGATTGTCTGGTCCATTATTTTTAGTCCAAATCATCCCAGTATCTTTTTGCAAACATGTTTTCAGTTTCTTTGTTGACTTGTTTTGGATATCTAGTCCAAAACCTCTTTCCTCTCTGGTTCTTAACTGTATTGTGGAAAGTTCAGACTATAGAATGAGTGATCACTGGGTCACAGAGATGTAGCTGTCATTCAGTAATGGAAGCTGTCACTCACCACCCACATGCGGGGCACACGGAATGCTAGAATGAGCAAGACTTCATTAGATGGTTTCCATATCCTTTAAGATATTTCTATCTAAGCATGTTGGGAGGAAGAATTAGCCCTTTTTCCCTACTAGGTTCTCTGGCTGGTCTAATAATTAAATTGATGTAAGATAAACAGGAGAAAAAAATTAATCTCATAGATACAGGAGCTCCACAATAACATGAGACTGAAAAGTGACCAAAGCAAGAAGTTTTCATATCTTTTAGCCAAACATTAAATTTGTGAAGAATTGACAAGACAAAGAAGTTTGGGTTTGGGTATGGAATTAGTAAAGAAGTAACAGGTTTGTTTATACAGACTTCTTGGCTCTAAATGCCCTATTTCTGGTGGTAAGGATAGCTTCACCCTTCCTGGTATAGGGAGGGTGCCTTTCACATGAAGATTTATTTCTGGCTTCCAAGGGGGACAAAAGAGGTCAGAATGTCCTTCTTTTATGAGAAACATCTCAAGTGACTTTGATTCAAAATAATCAGTATGCTAAAATGCATATTTTGGGGTGCCTTATGCTCCCCTTCAAAAAAAGAGGCAAAGTTAAAATGGTGTCTAGAAAAACTGTGCTAGAGGTACATGTATAGAGTGATGAAAACACAGTGAGGAGAAAAATGCCTCAGTATGCCTTATTGGGATGAACAGTGTGGGAAACCAGGGGAAAACTGAATGGAGAGGTGACAGTTGAGGGGAAACTGTAAAAATAACTGGAAATGTTTTGCAGCTAAAAGGATGTGTAGGGTTTTCCAATAATCAGAAACAACAAATGCAGAATTAACAAGGGGAAGTGCATTTCACACTGCATTTTGGTGTGGCTGGCATGCTGCGGTGGTGGGAGACAAAGGTAGAGGGTAAATGTGTAAGTCAGACCATGTTGATGGTTTTGATGTTAAAATGAGTCTGGGTTGTATTTTGAAGATGACATAAGATATGTGCAATATTTTAAGCAGAGGAATCGGTGCCTGGTGAGAAATGTGCTTTAGAAAAACCATGTAATAGATATAGAGCAGTGGTTCTCATAACTCAGCAGGTGTCAGAATCTCCTGGAGAGCTTGTCAATACCAGGTATCTGTGCACAAAACCTCTAGAGCTTCTAAATCTGGCTGGTGTGTGGGGATTTGTGTTTCAGAGATAGCCATCTTCTTACGTCCTAACACAGCCTTTCCTTGGTGGATATGCACGAAGAGATTTTTCTCTCCCTTCCTACCCCCTACTCTACACCTCTAGCTTTATTGAGGTGTCATTGACAAATAAAATTATAATGTATTTCAAGTGTACAGGGTGATGATTTGACAGTGATACAGCTGGTCTGAGGATCATACTTTGAAAATCACTGATGTAGGGGATGATTAGACTAAATGAAGGACAGGCATGATAACAAGGCCATTAGTCACAATTGATTTAATGTGAAAGCAATAAAATCCATCAACCAGGTACAAACAAAATGAAACAGAAGAAGCAACAACAAAATTATTGACTCAATTTAGTTACATTTTAGTAAAGAGGCAAGTCTGGAACATCTTGCTATATAGCATATATTCTTGATTGATCACTGTGACCCTTTTCTTTCCTGACCTTTCTCATCATTCACTCTTTTCCATTCCCTAGCTAGTCTATCATGCTCTGAAGTGAAGTACCTATTTAGAGGTCCAGGAAGGAATAAAGCTATAGTATACAAAAGAAATGGAAAAAACAAGAGCAATGGGTTAAAAATACATGTATTATTCTTCAATATTAGTGATTCTGTATTTATGGTATAACTTTTTACCTACTTGTGGGCCATTATAATTTTAGGTGCTAAGACTTCCAACATCTTGCTCTGGTATTGAGTAAAAGGTCTGAGAAAAGACCAAAAAAAAAAAAATCAAAGAACTTGGAAGGAGGTAAAACATGCTGGGTCCTGGGACATGAACAGAAGAAGGGCAAAACATGAAAGCTGAAGTAACAGAAGGATTTTTAAGCACAACAATTTATCATTAGTTTATTAAGTGTGAGTGAGGATTAGGTTAAGGTGTTCATGCTGCATACAGCTCCCCCACCGCCCCATAGCTTTGTCCCTGTGGTTAGGTTTTGATCTGTTTAGCAGGCTTTTGGAGAGGCAATGTACAAACTGAAAACTTCTTCCAGTGTCTAAAACCACTTGCTTTAGTCATTGTTCAGTGAAGATTGCACAAGTGTTTGTAAAAATGGGAGGCAAAACAAAAGAACTTTGGTGTTCAAGAGTCTGACAATTCAGGTTAGTAGGAGAGAGGTTTCTGTTACTAGGGTTTTTAGTATTATTAATCTTAAAATGTGGTTTGGTCTTGAATGTTAGTACATTTTTTGGATACAAAATGTCATCCACTATGTTTGATTCTGGAGGTAATATTAGAAAGTATCCATTCTTTTTCGTTTTCATTGTCTGCTTTTAAACCTGTGGGCATAAATTTCCCTAGGGATTACAATCCTGCTCAGCATTGGCTCAGCGTTAATGAAACATGGGGCCCAGCAGAGTAAACCAGTTTTTAAAATTGCATGTTTGGTGATGTATTTTCTGTGATGAGAAACTAAGGTACTTCATTTTTGTGAAATTAAACTTAAAAAAAATCTCAGTGCATAGCTTTTCCTTGGTTATTTCAGTATTTCCTTATTGAACTATCCGTGTGATTGCTGATTGATTTTGAAAATCCTGCCACTGTCCTAGATGACATTATCTTCAGCCTTAAACTCTGTCTGGAATGTTCTTCCCAACTTTCTACAAAATTTCTTTCCTCACTTAACTCTACATAAATTCCTTTACTCTTTCCCATGGAATTTTATTTCAGTGCTTTCTCCTTCCTGTTTCTTATGTTTTACTGGTAAAGGGACTGTAAAATCTTCAAAGGTAAAGACTGCTGTATTCTTACCTCTGTATCTCTGTTAGTCTGAATGTATTTATTAACTCAAAGATTACTCCTCACTTCTTTCACCAGCCGTTATTTCTTATCTTAATCTGAAATCTCCTTTATCATTCCACTGAGACATCAGTGCTGCATATTCTTGAACTCTTGGTGTTGTTTTATAAAACTCTTACCTGTAAATCACATATCCACCCAAAAAAATAATGACCACCAAGAGGAGACAGGATTCGAGATAATTACATAAATGCATTGGTGAGAGAGAAATCACAACTTGTCTTCATTAATACTAAAAATATAGAGCTTTGTTTTTCCTCTTCTATAAAAGTTGTATATAAAATTAAAGAAGGAGAGGGTTCAGTGTTCTCATAGTATTTGACTAAACACAACATTTAGAGAGGCATTTCTTAGTCATTGTTACATTTATACTTCAGGTCCTAATATATCTTTTTACCACTTACTGTAGTTACAAAAATTACCTTTAAAATAAATTACTGTTGGGCTTCTTCTCCTCTTCTCTGCACATTCTAAGTTGGAAGCCATGAATGAAAGTATTTTTGTATGTGGTACAATTTGCAGTGTCTTACACGTATTGGCGTGTACTAATGTGCTCATTATTGGCTTGTTACTATAATAAAAATGAAAGTTGAATGTAGTTTCTTAAAGATCTTTGGACTGAGGGTCTTAACCTCTGGACTGCACAGCTTGTCTTCTAGATTTAAAATGCAATCTCCTATTTTTAGTACTTGAATAATGTAAAAAGCAGGCACGTTACTTGCCTTTTCTTTCTGCAGCAGGCAAACTACTATTCCCACTGGCAACATTGTTATTCATGTACAAAGACCAAGCTGCACAGACAATTCATGATCAAGCTGGAGTAACTGTGAATCAGAAGGGTGTTGTGGGAAAATTCAATCAGGAAATGTAAAAATCTTTTTGAAAATCAGTGAAATCTTCTTTTTCAACATTTATTCCAAAATGTACATAACTGTGCTGCATACTACAATATTGATTTTTAATTTGGCATTTTTTCTTGGCCATTACTTGTAATTTTGCTAAAATTAAATATGAAGACAATGGAATGAGTTGAATATTTTAAGGTATTGAGAAAACTGCAACCACATCACCTCTTGCGGCATATAGCAGAGCAGTGAGCTAGCCTTCCCCTGTTAGCTGGATTCTGGACAGTGGTGCACCACAGACCTATTGCTATGCACAACAGAATATGGGCAGATGCTTAACATTTTGTGAAATGAAGCAGCGTGCTGTCTGTCTGAATTAAAATTTGGGGATATATTTGGTCGAGCTCTCAAGGTTTCACAATTCTTTTACTTAACAGATTGGGTTTGGTTATTTCCTCGATTCCTCTTAAAAAGAAAGTGGCAACACATGAAGAGTGGTTCCCAAATGAGGGATCGTGTTTATTCAGAAGGCAATATAGCTCTTGTGTTAAAAAAAATTTTTTTTGTAACCCAAATTTAGGCAGGGTGCATCGTTAATATATGGCATAGAATCTGTCTCATCTACTGTACAGAAAGTCACCAGATTGTTTTTGCCTTGTACTAGATAGATCATTCCCAGTAACATCCATTTTCTATAAAGTGTGTTTCAGAGGAGAATTTCACAACTGAGGCTATAAATTGCATTTAATAAAACTAAATCATAAGAAAATTAAGATATTTTGTAAAGACATAACTTCAGTGTGTTTTAGAACAGAATGTTTATGGATTTGAAAAAGAAAAAATAGGTGTGTAAGAAATTTATATGTGGCCATGAGCAGTAAAAGTAAGACTACAGCATTTCAGTAGGTAAATTTTACATATTAGGTAGGGCACAGTTTATATTTATTCTAGCTAAACCATCTGCAAGTAAAAAATAGCCAAAATCTTGGATGACATTTTCTGCAGTTAGTTGTACTCTCATGTGTTTTGAGATGAGAGAAGGCACTTTAGGTCCTATTTCATAAAATTCTGTGTAGACATTAAGAGACATTTAAGGACACTTAATGAAATACTTCCCATTATTTCTTTGGAAACATGGATGAATGAGGGCCACTAATAAACATAGCTTCTGTTTAAGGTCTAAATTAGTCACTTTAAGTCACATGTTATATTAGGAGTCCCCATTTATTTTACATCTGCTTCTGAATATGTAGCCATATTCACATCCATAGCTGTTGAAAATTTATGGCTGTATATAGCTAGCTACCCTTTCATGCACTCTTATAAGAATGGTGAGTAGAATCCCAGAATTTGAGCATTGTATATATCTTTAGAATTTATGTACCTTTCTCCTTTCACATATGAGATGACGGAGCTGTGTTTTAATCAAGTCCATACCTTGCCATTGATAATAACAATTACAGTAAGTTACCTTTCATTGAACACTAATTATGTATTGGTTGCTTTATATTCAATTTTCTGATTTTCCAGATGAGAGAACTGAAAGAAACAGAGTTTAGTAACTTGCTCAAGTTCACATAGCCATTTGAAATCTGAGATGGTATATTTGAACCCAGGGCTATGTGACTCAAATCAGCTCATCTGTGGCACCACACTGACTATTCCCATGGTGGTGTCTTTATAATGAAAGCGAGAGTAGTCAGGCATTTTTCCACATTAGATTTTTTTCCATTTTTCCTCTTAGCAGCATTATACAAAGGAGAATTTGAAGGTAAGTAAAACAGGGAGGTAGCAAACTCTGACTTACATTTTGTCTCTGCCTTCTGTGGCAACGTCATGCCTCATTTTTCTGCACCTTTTTTTCTTCAGACATCCTGGCCTACGTGGGGCCTCTGGTGACCCAGGGCCCTTGGCTTCAGAGGGCCATCAAGGTGCCGTCTCTTGGTGATAACATTTAGCACCTAGCTCTGTGTCATCTCCAAAAGCCCAGCTCCCTCATGAGATTTCCCGTCTTCTAGGACAGGGACTGTGGGGATGGCACTCCAATTTCTCAGGTGACAGTTTACAAGTTAATCCTCGTGCAAGGGCTAGTAACGGTTCCAGTTTAAGGACTATGTCCTTTCCACCGGCATATTCATTTTAACAGAGTTAAGAGTTATTTTTAAAATGGTATAACCCTTTAATGATGGGCTATGTGAGACTACAGCAAAGATTTAAGGGAAAGATTTTGGGGGAAAGAACACATTTGTCAGACACTTTAAATCTCACTGCATTTGTGAGGAAAGCCAACTCTAGATTTTTTAAATGGTTTTCAAGAAATTGGTGGCAAATCTAAAATAATACTATTGTTTCCAAAGCAAATGATGGGAAAAAAATCACTAAGATCAAATTTATATTTTGAGATATGTATATCTTAAACTTGCTGTTTGAAAATGGAGTTGGAATAGCAGTATGTCGAAAGATATAATCGATAAGAGCATTAGCCTCTCTAGGTATACCTGATAGGAACAAAAAGTTGAACATCAGTGAACACCATTTCCATAAGCGTAGTGAGGAAGATAAGTGATTGAAGGAAAGAAGACTGCAGTTTAATTTTGGGAAAGTGACTTTAAATTATAAAGATGAACATTCCCTTTTTCTTTTAATTAATGCTTTTTAATTGCATAAAGTGGTTCCATTTTTTTTAATAACCTGTGGTTAATGTGTCACATGTAATTACTAATGCAGAGATTACAAATACTGTCTGTCAACCAAGTGACTTGAATTATACTGTAAACATTGTTAACATCTACTTAGAAAATTCAAGAGTATTCTCCAAGAAAGTGATTCTGGGTCACAGGTACTCTATTCAAGAGAAATTAAGACTCCCTGGGATGGGTTTAGACACTGATTTTTTTTAATATCCCCAAAATTGATTCTAATATGTCAGAATTGACAAACTTGGGCGTAGGGTATATAGATGATAGGATGTGTAAAGGAACTGATTGAGAATTAGAACTTAGTGTTTGGTAAATAATACTGGTGCTTTCCAGTATTTCTAGATCTCTTCCTATTCCTGGTAGAAGGATTATCTTTTGAGCTTAGTCAAAGCTGACTTTCTTCAATCAATAAAAGAAATAGTGGCACTTAAAATTGTGATTCTTAATGCTCTTTTCTCCTGCTCACGTTAACCGTGAAGCATCATGTTATAAGAATGCCTAGAATTCTGAATTACCTCATGAATGTTAACTGTTTGCCTGCCTTTGCATGAATGAGAAGGAAACCTTGGGAACATTAAACCACCAAGATTTTGGTGCTCTTTGCTAATTAACGCAATGCAACTTAGTTTTATGACTGACACACACTGCTCCAGGTGTCCATAACTCTCTTCTTCCAGCCTTTCTTTTCTTTGCCACCATAATAGAAGTGTCCTTCTTTTTTCTAAGTTACATGAGAAAAAGAGCTTTCCTTATCTTGTCTGCTTTTTACATCTTTGTTTCACTCATATATACCAAGTATTTGGGCAGATTTGGATCTCAAATATTTTTTGAATAAATGTGCTTTGCATCTCATTGCTTTCATATTCTTGGAAATTTATCTCTTTATTAACGTTTGAAATCATGTATTTCTTTGACACAGGCTATCAGGCTATTGCACCTCAATTTATAGCCAAATGCTGATGTCATCTACTCCCCTTTCACTGCCTTCACAACCCACTAAAAACCCACCCCTATCACCCTATTAAACTTTTTGGAAATGTATGAATAATGACTTTCTTATCTCTAAACACAACAGACACTTTGTTCAGTCCTCATATTACCTGGTCTTGACCAGTAGCAATCAACACTAATGACTACTCTCTCTTGGGATGTTTTCTTCCTTTGACCCCAAACACTATCCTATTTATTATCCTCACACTCTGGAGACTCCGCTTGGTCCATTCCTGGTTTGTCCTACTCTGCTCATCCATCAGATATTGGAATCCCTCAAGATTCAGCCCTTAGCTTTCTTCTCTTTCCAGGCTATAGTCTTTCTATAGGCAGTTTGCCTAAGGGCAATTACTCCAGAATTCATTTTTCCAGCCCATTTCTCTCCATGGAGTTCAATATTTATATATTCATTCATTCACCTAATGTTTATTGAACTTTGACTATGTGACAGACACGATTGCCAGCATTGGAGGTGCATGGAATTACAAGACTGGCCATAACTTCTTGTTACTGTACTCAGAGTATAGTAGAGGACACTGATATCCTCCCTCTTCCTTTAGAGTGTAAGTGCCTCAGAAGCAGAAACCGTATCTGATTTTTTTCCATCATTATATTTTCACTTTCCAACACAGTGCCTGGTGGAACTCAATGACTGCTGAGAATGACTAAGTAAGTGTGCCAATATAGGTGATATCTGTATTTTATGAGAGAGAAATTTTGCTTCACTGTTCACTTGCCTTTGGAAAAAACTATTGCACCCTTTTGTACTCACTATTTAAATACACAGACACCTAAACTAAGAAATGCAAACAATTTCCTGGCTTGTCTCAGTTCCAACTAGAGTAATGCATAAAAAATATCAGCCAAACCCTCTTTAGATATAAGGTATAAAGACAGGCATTAATATTAGAGGTGAAAGTTGTGGAAGTCCTTGATCCTTTTATTTGAGAAGCCCAAAGGGCTTTCTGAATATATTTAGTTGTCTTTCTTTTATTTCTCTAATTGAAAACTCTTATTTGGAAATGACTCATAGGGTTCAAGCTGAAATTTATGTGCTCTAACCACAACACATCAATCCTTTGACACAGGCCAGGTAGTCTCTAAGTGTTAGTTTTACTTAGGTACCAAAGGCAAGATTCTGAATGTAAAAAGAAATACTAATTATTTTTCAGTGGAGTTAGTATTTTCAGATTTAAATGTTGGCAACACCATTTAAAGGAACTCTTGCCCTGCTCTTTCATTTCTGTGACTCCAAAGCCAGCACCAGCACATATAGCTATGTAGGTTGTGTATCACACAGAGCCATTTGCTCTAGAAGACAAGCATGGGTTGAAATCAATTCATGGAATATGTGGGAAAGTGGTCACTAAAGTTTAAGACCTACCCCTAACAGGTTTTATCTAAGTCTCTGATTCTACAATTACTTAAAAACCTCTGAAACTGACTAATCAATTGTATATCCAGCATATCTAGGGCTCCCCAGGGTCTAGGAAAGCCAAAAACAGAGCTTCTGTATATCAGAACACATACATTCTAGAATACCTGGGCCTCAGTTAATATCTATGAGTGAGTTTTAAGAGTGTAGAAGATTCCTGAAGATGAGTGAGGGCTCTGCGATGCTTGAAATGTGAGCTGACATTATAGTTGCCCATCTATCCTGGGAATTCTTGACAACCTGGGAAGTTTTCATATCCCCTGTGGTGTCCATACATGGGGAATTAAAAGAAAACAACATCCACATGGCTTTGCTGTTTTGTAGCTACTGTAAAAATGGTTATTTGTATTGTATTTCAGATGTGCTATTTAAATCTAGATTTACATTTATACCATATGTTAATCTGGCTCATCTTGTTACTTAGACTTGAGGCAGAGGTTTGTATGTCACTTAGGGAAGATGAAAAGCTGTGAAACAAATAATTTTAACAAAACCTGTGACGAAATGTTCTTAGACTCATTTAGCCTTGTACCAAAACCAAAAGGTTTTCAGAAAATCAACATTCTTTATGCCATTTATATTTTGAGTTACAGGAAATTAATTCAATACACTAGGAACAACCTATCTATAAAAAAAACTAATAATCAACTTAGAATGCTGATTTTGAAGAATTACAACAATTTAGCCTAATGGTTTTTGAAATGGTACATCTGCCAATGACAATTAAAATCTTTCATATTTTGGAAAGGGAGTAACACTTTGTATTAAATTGATTCTTCATATATAGTTGTAAGAACACAGGCTCACACCTGTACATATGATACACTACTCTGTCTGTAAACTTTTCACCAGTTTCTTTTTAAGTTTTAAAAATGTTTTTAGTATATTCAGTCATGCGACAGTGACATCAATTTGAGAACATTTTCATTGCTCCAAAGCAGAAGAGACTGTGTTGCCATGGGGGTGGGGTGGGGATAGGGTTGGGGATGGCAAGGGCAAAGTGGGTGAAGGAAATTAACAGGTGCAGGCTTCCAATTATAAAATAGTAGAAATTAAAGTACAGCACAGGGAATATAGCCAGTAATATTGTAATATCTTCTGTATGATGACAGATGGTAACTATACTTACTATAGTGAGCATTTAGTTGTATATATAATGGTGGAATCTCTATGTTGTATACCTGAAACCAATATAATTTTGTATATCAATATTTCAATAAAAAAATTCTATACCTCTTAGCAGTCCTATTTCACTCCAAATCTTGCAGCTATAAGCAGCTACTAATCTACTTCCTATATCTCTAGTTTGTTCTATTATGGACATTTCATATAAATGGGATATACACTTTGTGGTCTTTTATGACTGCCTTTATTTATTTAGCATAATGTTTTGAAGATTCATTTGTGTTGCAGCATGTCAGTACTTCATTTTTGTTAATCGCTAAATAATATTCCATTGTATTTATATACTGCTTTTTGTGTTTGTTAGTTGATGGACATTTGGGTTTATACTTTTTGACAGTCGTGAATAATACTGTTATGGACAATATTGGTACAGGCTTTTGTGTGGATAGGTTTTCATTTTTCTTGGGTATAGACCTAGCAGAAGAGTTGCAGGGTAATATGGTAACTCTGCTTAACCTTTTAGGAGTGGCCAGAGTGTTTTCCCAAAAAACTGCACTATTTTACCTTCTCACTGGTAGTGTCTGAGATCTCCAGTTTCTCCATAACCTCATGAGCACTAGTCATTTACTTTATATTGTAATCAAACTGATATCTATGTAGTGGTATCACATAGATTTTTTTTTAATTTTGGTATCATTAATCTACAGTTAAATGTGCAACATTACGGTTACTAAACTCCCTACGTCATCAGGTCCCCCCCACTTACCACAGCCCTCCCCGTGCCCCCACAGACATTTGTAATGCCCCATTTTCCCCCTTGTCCCTCCCTTCCTCCCCATCCTCCCCAGTCCCTTTCCCTTTGGTATCTGTTAGTCCATTCTTGGGTTCTGTGAGTCTACTGCTGTTTTTTTCTTTGTTTTTTTCCTTGCTCTTATGTTCCACATATGAGTGAAATCATTTGATATTTGTCTTTTTCCCTTGACTTATTTCACTGATCATAATACCTTCTAGCTCCATTCATGTTGTTGCAAATGGTAGGATTTGTTTTCTTCTTATGGCTGAATAATATTCGATTGTGTATATTTACCACATCTTCTTTATCCATTCATCTACTGATGGACACTTAGGTTGCTTCCATTTCTTGGCTATTGTAAATAGTGCTGCGATAAACATAGGGGTGCATATGTCTTTTTCAAACTGGGTTGCTGCAGTCTTAGGGTAAATTCCTAGGAGTGGAATTCCTGGGTCAAATGGTATTTCTGTTTTGAGTTTTTGAGGAACCTCCATACTGCTTTGCACAAAGGTTGAACTAATTTGCATTCCCACCAGTAGTGTAGGAGGGTTCCCTTTTCTCCACATCCTCGCCTACATTTGTTGTTGTTTGTGTGTTTTGGATGTTGGCCATCCTCACTGGTGTGAGGTGGTATCTCACTGTGGTTTTTATTTGCATTTCTCTGATGATTAGCGATGTGGAGCATCTTTTCATGTGCCTGTTAGCCATCTGAATTTCTTCTTTGGAGAAGTGTCTATTCATGTCCTCTGCCCATTTCTTAATTGGATTATTTGCTTTTTGTTTGTTGAGGTGCATGAGTTCTTTATACATTTTGGATGTCAACTCCTTATCGGATATGTCATTTATGAATATATTCTCCATACTGTAGGATATCTTTTTGTTCTACTGATGGTGTCCTTTGCTGTACAGAAGCTTTTCAACTTCATATAGTCCCACTTGTTCATTTTTGCTTTTGTTTCCCTTGCCCGGGGAGATATGTTCATGAAGAAGTCGCTCATGTTTATGTCCAAGAGATTTTGCCTATGTTTTTTTCTAGGAGATTTATGGTTTCATGACTTACATTCAGGTCTTTGATCCACCTTGAGTTTACTTTTGTGTATGGGGTTAAAGAGTAGTCCAATTTCATTCTCTTATATGTAGCTGTCCAGTTTTCCCCCCACCAGATGCTGAAGAGGCTGTCATGTCCCCATTATATATACAAGATTCCTTTATCATATATTAATTGACTGTATATGTTTGGGTTAATGTTTGGATTTTCTATTCTGTTCCACTGGTCTGTGGGTCTGTTTTTGTGCCAGTACCAAATTGTCTTGATTACTCTGGCTTTGTAGTAGAGCTTGAAGTCAGGGAGTATAATTCCCCCTGTTTTATTCCTCTTTCTCAGGATTGTTTTGGCTATTCGGGGTCTTTTGTGGTTCCATATGAATTTTAGAATTATTTGTCCCAGTTCATTGAAGAAAGCTGTTGGTAGTTTGATAGGAATTGCATTGAATCTGTAGATTGCTTTAGGTAGTATAGCCATTTTGACAATATTTATTCTTCCTAGCCAAGAGCATGGGATGCATTTCCATTTGTTAGTGTCCTCTTTAATTTCTCTTAGGAGTATCTTGTAGTTTTCAGAGTACAGGTCTTTCACTTCCTTCGTTAGGTTTATTCCTAGGTATTTTATTCTTTTTGATGCAATTGTGAATGGAATTGTTTTTCTGATTTCTCTTTCTGTTAGTTCATCATTAGTGTATAGGAAAGCAACAGATTTCTGTGTGTTAATTTTGTATCCTGCAACTTTGCTGAATTCAGATATTAGTTCTAGTAGTTTTGGAATGGAATCTTTAGGGTTTTTTATGTACAGTATCATGTCATCTGCAAATAGTGACAATTTGACTTCTTCTTTACCAATCTGGATGCCTTGTATGTCTTTGTTTTGTCTGATTGCCATGGCTAGGACCTCCAGTACTATATTGAATAACAGTGGAGAGAGTGGGTATCCCTGTCTTGTTCCTGATCTTAGATGAAAAGCTTTCAGCTTCTCACTGTTAAGTATGATGTTAGCTGTGAGTTTGTCATATATGGCCTTTATGATGTTGAGGTACTTGCCCTCTATACCCATTTTGTTGAGAGTTTTTATCATGAATGGATGTTGAATTTTGTCAAATGCTTTTCAGCATCTATGGAGATGATCATGTGGTTTTTGTTCTTCTTTTTGTTGATGTGGTGGATGATGTTGATGGTTTTTGAATGTTGTACCATCCTTGCATCCCTGGGATGAATCCCACTTGATCATGGTTTATGATCCTCTTGATGTACTTTTGAATTTGGTTTGCTAATATTTTTTGAGTATTTTTGCATCTATATTCTTCAGGGATATTGGTCTGTAATTTTCTTTTTTGGTGAGGGCTTTGCCAGGTTTTGGTATTAGAGTAATGCTGGCTTCATGGAATGAGTTTGGAAGTGTTCCCTCCTCTTCTATTTTTTGGAAAACTTTAAGGAGAATGGGTGTTATTTCTTCTCTGTATGTCTGGTAAAATTCAGAGGTGAATCCCTCTGGCCCGGGGGTTTTGTTCTTGGTTAGGTTTTTGATTACCACTTCAATTTCGTTGCTGGTGATTGGTCTGTTTAGGTTTTCTGTTTCTTGCTTGGTCAGTCTTGGAAGGTTGTATTTTTCTAAGAAGTTGTCCATTTCTTATATGTTTTCCAGCTTTTTAGCATATAGATTTTCGTAGTATTCTCTTATAATTCTTTGTATTTCTGTGTGGTCCAATATGATTTGTCCTTTCTCATTTCTGATTCTGTTTATGTGTGTAGATTCTCTTTTTCTCTTAATAAGTCTGGCTAGGGGTTTATCTATTTTGTTTATTTTTTCAAAGAATCAGCCCTTGGTTTCATTGATTTTTTTCTATTGTTTTATTCTTCTCAATGTTACTTATTTCTTTGATCTTTATTATGTCCCTCCTTCTGGTCACTTTGGGCCTCATTTGTTCTTCTTTTTCCAATTTCCATACTTGTGTCTTTAGACTATTCTTTTGGGATTATTCTTCCTTCTTTAAATGGGCCTGGATTGCAATATACTTTCCTCTTAGAACTGCATTTGTTGCATCCCACAGAAGTTGTGGCTTTGTGCTGTTGTTTCCATTTGTCTCCATATATTGTTTGATCTCTCTTTTCATTTGGTCATATATCCATTGATTATTTAGGAGCATGCTGTTAAGTCTCCAGGTATTTGTGAGCCTTTTTGTTTTCTTTGTACAATTTCTAACTTTATACCTTTGTGATCTGAGAAGCTGATTGGTAGAATTTCAATATTTTTGAATTTACTGAGGTTCTTTTTGTGGCCTAGTTTGGGGTCTATTCTGGAAAATATTCCATGTGCACTTGAGAAGAATGTGTATCCTGCTGCTTTTGGGTGTAGAGTTCGATGTATGTCTATTAGGTCCATCTGTTCTAGTGTGTTGTTCAGTGCCTCTGTCTTTACTTATTTTCTGTCTGGTTGATTTGTCCTTTGGAGTGAGTGGTGTGTTGAAGTCTCCTAACATGACTGCCTTGCTTTCTATTTCCTCCTTTAATTCTGTTAGTCTTTGTTTCACATATGTCAGCACTCCTGTGTTGGGTGCATATATATTTAAAATGGTTATATCCTCTTGTTAGACTGACCCCTCTATCATTATGTAATGTCCTTCTTTATCTGTTGCTACTTTCTTCATTTTGAAGTCTATTTTGTCTGATACAAGTACTGCAACACCTGCTTTTTTCTCCTTGTTGTTTGCATAAAATATCTTTTTCCATCCCTTCACTTTTAGTCTGTGTATATCTTTGGGTTTGAGGTGAGTCTCTTGTAAGCAGCATATAGATGGGTCTTGCTTTTTTATCCATTCTGTTACTCTGTGTCTTTTGATTGGTGCATTCAGTCCATTTACATTTAGGGTGATTATTGATAGATATGTACTTATTGCCATTGCTGGCTTTAGATTCGTGGTTACCAAAGGTTCAAGGATAATTCCCTTACTATCTAACAGTCTAAATTAACTTTCTTGTTAAGTTATTATAAACCCAGTGTGGTGATACTTTATTTCTCTCCCTTCTTATTCTTTCTCCTCCATTCTTTATATACTAGGTGTTGTATTCTGTACTCTTCTACGTTTCCTTTGACTGTTTCTGTGGATAGTTGATTTTACTTTTTGCCTTTAGTTAGTGTTTGGATGGTCTACTTTCTTTGCTATGATTTTATTTTCTCTGGTGACATCTTTTTAGCCTTAGGAGTGCTTCCATCTAGAGCAGTCCCTTTAAGATGTCCTGTAGTGGTGGTTTCTGGGAGGCAAACTCCCTCAGCTTTTGCTTGTCTGGGAATTGTTTAATCCCTCCGTCGTATTTAAATGATAATCATGCTGGATACAATATTCTTGGTTCGAGGTCCTTCTGTTTCATTATGTTAAATACATCATGCCATTCTCTTCCTGCCTTTAAGGTTTCTGTTGAGAAGTCTGATGATAGTCTAATGGGTTTTCCTTTGTAGGTGATCTTTTTTCTCTGTCTAGCTGCCTTTAATACTCTATCCTTATCTTTGATCTTTGCCATTTTAATTATTATATGTCTTTGTGTTGTCTTCCTTGGGTCCCTTGTGTTGGGAGATCTGTGGGCTTCCGTGGTCTGAGAGAGTGTTTCCTTCCCCAGCTTGGGGAAGTTTTCAGCAATTACTTCTTCAAAGACACTTTCTATCCCTTTTTATTTCTCTTCTTCCTCTGGTACTCCTATAATGCAAATATTGTTCCGTTTGGATTGGTCACACAGTTCTCTTAATATTCTTTCATTCCTAGAGATCCTTTTATCTCTCTCTGCCTCAGCTTCTCTGTATTCCTGTTCTCTGATTTCTATTCCATTAACAGTCTCTTGCATCTTGTCCAGTCTGCTGCTAAGTCCGTCATCACTTGTCTCATTTCTGCATTGTCTTCCCTTACTTCCGTCACTTCCTCCCTTAGCTCTTGTGTATTTCTCTGTAGATCCATTGGTATGGTTATTACTTTTATTCTGAATTCTTTTCCAGGAAGATTGTGTATGTCCATCCCATCAGGCCCCCTCTCTGGGGTGGCTAAGCTTTGTCTGGACCGTATTCCTCTGTCTTTTCATGGTGATAGACGTGGTCACTGGTAGTTGCCACATGTGTCAGCTGGGAGAACAAAGTCCCTTCTTGCTTGTTGTTCTCCTTGCCCTTCTCAGGGGCCTGAGCTGTTTTGCAGCACACCGGCAGGCAGTCTCTGGGATAATCCCCTAAGCTGCCTGTGTGCGGGGTCGCCCTCAGCTTAGCCTATAGCACTGAGGGGGTTTGCAGTCTGATTTTGGGCATTCTGGTCCCCTTGGTGCCTTCCAAACCTGGTTCTGGGTTCCTTCCCACTTAGCTGTGCACCAGCCGCGGTGTGATTCTGTGAGGATGCTGTGGTTGGCGCCACTCCTCCACTGTTCTGCAGCAGTGGTGGCTCCGCTGAAACCTTTGTGGCTCTGGCCAGGTGGGGAGGAACGAATGGCAGGCTGCTGATCTCTGTGTGAAGCCTCTGCACGGCTACTTTGCCCGGCCACCGGCCAGGGTTCTGAAATTCCCCGAGACTCCCAGCCTGCTGGGCCAAGTGCGCTGGGATGATTTTGTTCCGCTGTTGGGTCCTTGTCTCTTTAAGACTTAAAAAAAAAAAAAGCACACCCTTTTCTTTTGTCCCGGGGAGCCATCAGAGAGGACCCGGTTGCAGTCTCGTCTCAGATCCTGCACTTCTGTTTTCCTAATCTCCGATACACCACGCGATGTGTCTCAGTGCTCCCGGTGCAGTTCCCTAGGCTGGTTATTTAGCAGTCCTGTGCTTCCACTCCCTCCCCACTCTGAATCTTTTCCTCCTGCTGGTGCGCTGGGGTTGGGGAGTGCTCGGGTCCCGCCAGGTTGTGGCTTTGTGTCTTACCCGCTTCGTGAGGCACCGAGTTCTCACAGAGGTAGCTGTAGCCTGGCTGTTGTACTGTATCTTCTGGTCTCTCTTTTAGGAATAGTTGTATTTGTTGTATTTTCACAAATATATATGGTTTTGGGAGGAGATATCCACTGCCCTGCTCACGCCACCATCTTCCCAGAAGTCCTCTCATGGTTTTGATATGTTTTCTCTGATAGTTAATGAAGTTGAATATCTTTTCATGTATTTATTGGTCTTTATATGTCTTCTAATTTCTTACAGTAATGTTTTATAGTTTTCAGAGCATAAGTTTTACAATTTTAAAAAGTTTATTCTTATTTACTTCTGATGCTATTATAAATGTAATCTCAATTTTTATTTCCGAATTGCTTTTTGGCAATGTATAGATATATGGGTGTTTTTTGCATATCACTTGCATTGTGCAATTTTTTGGAACTCTTTTATTCTACTTTCTTAGTAGACTCCTTGGGATTTTCTGTATACAAGACAATGCAAATAGTTCTATTTCTTTCTTCTCAATATATATTCCTTTTATTTTCTTGCCTAGATGACCAGGCTAGAACCACTGGCATAATTTTGTACACAAGTGGAAAAACAGATGTCCTTTTATTTTTCCTGATTTTAGGAGGAAAGTTTTCAGTATTTTACCATTAAGTATTGTTTCAATTTTTTTCTAATCATTGATGGCTCATCGAGCTGGGTAAATTGTCTTTTATTCCTAGTTGGTTGAATGTGCTTATCATGAAAGTGTGTTAATTTTTGTCAAATGCTTGTTTCTGCATATATGGAAATGATCGTGTGCATTTTTTTTTTGGTCCTTTATTCTGTTGATAAGGTGTTTATGTTAATTGATTTTTGGCTATTCAACCTTGTATTCTTGGTAAAATCTCATTTCTTCATGATCTGTAGTCCTTTTGATATGTTGTTGGGTTTAATTTGCTAGTATTTTGTTGAGAATTTTAAGTCTCTATTAATAAAACATTATTCTCTCTTCCCCTTCTTTTGCTATGTTGTACATTTTATATCTATATACATTGCCTAATAATTCATGTTTTAATTACTACTTTGTATAATTTCCTATTAATAAAGCTGAGAAAAGGGAAAGCAAATATATATTTGTAATTTATTCTATTAAACTTCTTATTTACCATTTTGGGTTCTCTCTATTCTTTTCTGTAGATTCACATTTCCATCTGGTGTCATGTACTTATTCCAGTACAGCTTTCCTCCCACCCACCTCCTTTGTGCTGTTACTATAAAGTTCATTACACATCTATATAATTTCAACAATACAATTATAAACACATTGTTTTATACAATTGTTTTTAAAATAAGAGAAGAAATAAGTATTCATTTTATATTGTCTTTTATAATTACCTTTACCGATGTTCTTTGTTTTTTCATGCTGATTTGAGATATGGTCAGTATCACTTGCTTTCAGTCTTAAGATCTTCCTTTATTTCAGTTTTTGTTTTGTAAATGGCTTTATTTCACCTTCATTTTTGAAGATAGTTTTGTTGGCTATAAGATTCTTGGTTGACAGTTTTTCTTCTTGCAGTACTTTGAATATGTTATCCCACTATCTTCTGACCTCCACTGTTTCTGATTACAAGGCAGCTGTTGATCATATTTGGGTTTCTTTGAATGTGACAAGTGATTTTTCTCTTGAAATTCTCTTTGTCTTTGGCCTTCAGTGTATTTTCTATCATATGTCTAGGTATGATTCTCTTTGTGTTTGTCACTATGCTGTAGGTACCTGACAGTTAGCTTTTTTATTATAAGGGCTTGACATGAAGATTTTGATTACTGATGCATGCATTTTAAAGATATATACCTCGATAAATATTGACAGCTACACAGATAAAGAGCCTGCCCCACCCATAAAGTCCTTACAGAAAGCCTGTTAACCTTGATAACTGACTGTTCAAGTGACCCTGTGTTTCTCTTCATGCACTTTAATTCATTTTCTTATGTTTGCAATTCACCAGTAAAGAATGAACCTGTGAAATCCTAGGCACTCTTCTCTCAACTCCAATAAAGATAGAGCTCCAACTCCCCTGGTGCCCCACCTGGCCTTTGCACCCCTCCAACCTCACTTTGTGGTCCCAGTGGAGCCCTGTATCTTTTAGGATCTGTGAGTATTAAACTTTTTTTCAGTTCCCTGATGTTTGTTGCTGAGGTGCCTCTTGCAATCCTAATAACAATTGCGGGGGCTGATCTAATCATGGCATTGGCTCCAGGCACGGAAATGTCTGTGTGGCTTGTCACAACTTGTTGCATCACTGTTGCTAGAATTAGACCGACACAAAAACAACTATTTGGAGTTCATCGTGTTTCTTGGATGTCTAAATTAATATTTTTCATCACATTAGGACATTTTCAGCCTTTATTTTTCTACTATTTTCCCTGTACTTTTTCTACTCTCCTTCTGGCACTTCTATTGTATATGTTGGTGAGGTAGTGGTGTCCTACATTTCTCTGAGGCACTGTTCATTTTTCATCTTTTTATTCTCGCTGTTCTTCAGATTATATAATCTCTGTTGCTCTATCTTCAAGTTGCTTTATGTTTTTTTCATGCCAATTCAAACATACTATTGATCCCCTCCAGTGATTTTCCCCCCTTCAAGTTACTGTACTTTTCAACTATAGTATTTCAGTTTGGTTCTTCATTCTCTATGTGATATGACATTGTCTTCATATCTTACTTTTTTTCTTTAAAGTTGGTTCCTTTTATTTCTTTAAACCTACTTATATGGTTTCTTTGAAGCCTGTGTCAATTAGATGTGACATGTGGGCCCTGTGACAGTCTGTTGCCTGCTGTTTTTCATGTGCATAGGTCACACTATCCTGTTTGCATGTCTCCTAGTTTTTTCTGGAAAGTGGGCACTTTATTGATACATCATAGTTATTTGGAAACTGATTTTTCTGTCCCATCTTTAGTATTTGTTATGTTGCTGTTCATTTAATGGCTTGGTACATTTATTTCCTATTGCTCTGTAATAATTTATCATAGATGGTGGATTAAAACAAAACAAATTTATTATCTTACTGTTTGGAGATTAGAAGTCCAAAATGATTTCCCTGGGCTAACTACCATGGTGATAGCCTGGCTGCTTTCCTCTGAAGGTCTGATAGGAGAATCTACTTCCTTGCATTTTCCAGCAGTAGATTTGGCCCAGTTTTTAACTTGTGGTCCTCTTCTGTCTTCAAAACCAACACAGCTATCAAGGCTTTTCATGTCATGTTACACTCACTGACTCTCCTGCATCCCTCTTTCATATTATAAAAACCCTGGTTATTATATTAGGCTCACCTGTATAATCTAGGAAAATCTCCCCATCTCCATCAGCAACCTTAATTCTATCTGGAAATAATGCCATTTTACAATGTACCTAAACACATTTACAGTTTTCAGCAATTAGGAGATTGTCATATTTGGGGTGCCATTATTCTGCCTATCAAACTTGGCTAAAATATTTTAGTGCAGTGTATTTTTCTATAGTATGAAGTCTCTGAAGTCACTCCCCAGAGGAAGCAGCCTTGGACATATGCACCATCATCCTGAATGTAGTTTGCATAATGGAAAACAGTGGTTCATTAAGTATCAAGAATCCTTTTGAATTTCATATAAGTATTAGTAGAGCTCGGATCAAAATCTAGTTATTTTGAGTTCCCGTACAGTGCATATTTTCACTCATCAGTCTGCCTTCCAGATATTTCCAAGTGAGGATTATAATGACAGTGGCTACATAAATCCATCTTTCTCTATGAAAGAAATGTTATTAATACTACTGTATAAGTGGATGCATGCCCTCATTAGACAATGTCACAAATCTGTTCACATTACAAATGATACAATATTTATTTTAAAGGAAACTTTTCCACTCTTGTGTTCTATTGGTTGACAAATAAATTTGGAAATGATTTACAAGAGACAAAGTTAAACTTACAGCTGTTTGATCACACTGTATTTGGAATATATTCCAAAGATTGTGACACCATCTGGGCTAACTCGTACTGAAGTAATAAATGCAGTCATTACAGAGGCTATCAGAAAATGACTGTCTCTTTAGAGAATTATGAGAGAAAAGGTCAACTGCAAGACAGTATTTTGTAGGCTCTGCTTTTGTAATAATCAGAAAATCTAATGTTTAATAATTACTGAATAATTGTGTTTTTTGTGATAAATTTGTTTATACACCTTTAGAAATTTCCATACCGTTTTCTATTGCAACTCATCTGTAAAATGTACTGTTTAAGTATGAAAATTTGAACTTTGCTTCATACGTTAAATGGCAGGATGTATGTTGTCCAGATCAGCATTAATAGTTATCTATTCTTTACATTTGCCAATTTTATAAAAATGGATTGAGTTTTTGTTCAATACTAAATGAAAGAAAACTTTTCAAGTACTGTACCACTTATCATGGGTAAGCTTCACAGCAACAGAAGGAGTTCTTAACTTTAAAAACAATACATGTGTTGCTCAAGTATCATATAAACATAATATTCTTGAATAAATCATTGCTATTAATAGTGAGATCTGATATGTGAAGTGAAAGAATGAAAATAAGAGATAGGACCAAAGGAGGATAAATCACTTTAGAGACAGAACTATAAAGGAGGTTGTGTCTGTCTAAAAGGAGAAATAAAAGTGTCAAATAGTTCCAGATGAAAGATGCTACAAAGAATAACAACCCAACAATCATGTGAATTTGAAAGGACAGAGGAAAAAAAGACCAGTGTTATATAAGATTTGGCTTAAGTAGAAACTAATGTATTAACCATAAAACTTATTTATTAGCAATATTAGTGCCTAGTTCTTGAAGTTGATGTTTTCATAACTGAAAGCCGTTGAATTAGGAAAGGCTCATCATGATTTTGATTGTTTTATTGAAAGGGTCAAGCCCTTTCAAGGGGAACCTTGTAGATATGTTGAAATTTTAGTTGGTTCACCATGTGTCTGGAACTTATGTAAAATGACTTGGAAACCTTCCTACAGATTTTCTGCTTCTTGACTAGAAAATGCCCATCAAAATCATGAATGGTTATTATGAGGGATACAGAGAAAAAGACAAAGTGTGCTTAATTACAACACAGCTTTTTTCTGGGGATGTTGAGCATAAAAAAGTGAAGGATGTATATTCACTATATTTGGTTATTAATGGTTAATGTGGAGGAAAAACATTAATATCTATCTTACCTTATACGTAATTCTCCCATTCAGATTACAAACTCACAAAGTCAAGGTAATGGGTAGGCATGGCTGCCAGTGTGAAGGTAAGGGGTAGTCAGATACCTCCAGGGTTTTTACAAGGGGAACCTTGTGCCTCAGTTATTTTTCCTTGCAGGAACCCATGAAAGGTCTTCACTTTATTTGATACGTTTCTTTGAATTTGCACCTGTGTTGCAGACCTCAGAGATGAATAGGCTTTTTCTATCAACCGAGTGATCAACAAGAAATTTAGTATCATTTGTGCTGGATCATTAGAGCTCAGCTAATTTGGGTAACTGGTTTAATATCTTAAGCCTAAGCAATTTTCAGAGAACAGCTACTTTGTTCATATAGTCTTATGGCTATTAAGGCGGTTCTGTTTTGGAGATTCTTTACTATTTATAATAATTTATAAATTATAAATTATTATGAAAATAAATTATAAATTAATAGAGACTTTAGTGATGATCTCGACAAATTGATGTATAACTTATAGTAAGTAACAATTTAAAGTCAGGTACCTGAATTTGCCAATAAATTGCTTTTATTTATAGCTAACTCAGATTCATTCTAGTGATAACAAAATTCTCACGCATTTACATATATTTGTTTGAATGACGCAGAATAGGAAGACACAGTTAACATGAATTTG
Organism: Smutsia gigantea; assembly: GCA_032199065.1. Lineage (NCBI taxonomy): Eukaryota > Metazoa > Chordata > Mammalia > Pholidota > Manidae > Smutsia > Smutsia gigantea. The sequence continues at coordinate 843,845 of JAVSCE010015779.1, forward strand.
GGTAGGTGTTATCCATAAAGAAGTAAATAACACCTGTTGTGATGGGAAAATATTTGAGACCTGCTAGTTTAGAACAACCTATCTAGGGAAGTTCCTCAATAAGAAAATAACTTACATAACAGTAGAATTTCCAAACTCTGATTTTTCTGCCTCATCAGTCTCCCCTCTGTTCCTGTATCTTTGAGATTCAGAGGATAATGATGGGAGGCAGGAAGCATTTTAATACTCTTCCATCATCAGTCCCTCTTTTGCACATGTAAAGAAATGCTATGGCTGCTGCAAAACCGAGATGTGACAGAACAGTGAGCTGATTCACAGATACTGTAAGACAAGAAAGCAGAAGAAACAGCCTGTGATTTTGCCATATAACTAATACTAAGGAAGAAAAAGTGGTCCTTAGGTTAAAGAGATGGATGAAGGATGACTTCTGTGTTTTTGGCTTGGGTAGCCAGGTGAAAGTCATTTACTGAGATAGACTTGGGGAGGGGTAGAGCGTGTAAAGAAATCAAGAATTGTGTTCGAATCATTTGGATTGAGATGTCTAGTAGATACCCAAGTAGAGATGTTGGTTAGAAGTTAGATATACAAATATGAAGCTCAAGGAGGTGGTGGTCAGCACCCAAATAAAAAACTGGGGCTTGCATAGGAATTGGGAGATAGAAGATGATTATAATATATGATGTTTATTGAATATAATTATTTCTGGAGGAAAAGTAGATAAACATAATATCCTGTTGGAAGGTCACTATTGCCCAGTTGAAAGAAAAGCTGATATTTTTGAGTGTCTATGATGTGCCAACACATTTTCAAATATTTTAAATTTATTAAAATAATACTTAATTCTTACAAATACTCCTGAGTCAATTAATGTTTATTATCAAATACAGTGCAACATGGCCAAGGCAGGATCACCCACAGAGGTTAGGAAATTAGATTTGCCAGTAGCCTGAGAACAGCCCACATGCCTCTGTCAAACTCCCGGGAATTTTCTGGCTCCACCTTAAGAGTCATGAGCTCCTGAGGTTGGTTGGTCACTTTAATTCATAGGTAGAGGGTCTGAGAGGCAGCTTTCCCAATTTGGGACCAGTTAATCTTGCAAAGGCACCTGCAAGACTGGGTTATGTGTATATCTGAGCTGCTGATGAGGTTGCATCGTTGTCCTTAGTGCAGTTACATCGCAAAGCATTCTTGTTCAATTCCCTCAAGTGCCTGGGAAGGGTTTTAAAAAGAAGAAATAAAAACACCTTAAAAAAAATTTAAGGACATGAAAAGTTCCTATAGAGTGGGTTTTATCTTTTTATCTTACCATATGAGAAGACAACTCTTGTCCCGCTTTGGGTTGTCCTGATTATCAAAGGCAAGATCCTGGGCTGATTGGATCATAGTTTTGACCCTGCTTGGCAATTTTTAGGAAATGATGTGCTAATGTAGAATAGATGAAACATGTTTCCCTTCTGTCAGAATGAGCTTTTTATAAATTAATCTGGCAGGTATTAGATATTACCTTGGCTACAAAATTTCTGCAGAAATTAAATTGACATCTTAAAATACATTCAATTTAGTATTATTGTGGAAAACATAAATAAATATTTACCATCAGGTGTACACACACACCAGCATTCAAATTTTATATTCCACACACACATACAAAAAATCTTGTCCGAGCTCTGGGTGATAGTCTTTCCCATTGACAGTGTTGGCAATTTGCATGCAAAAATAGAGCATGGAATATGAGATTCATGAACCATGGTGACTGAAGTGCATAATGACTCTGTAAAGTTTAAATCTGACTTCTTTGAAGGCCAGACCTACTACAATGAGTAACTTTCGAGGTCCACTATATGGGACATATTCATTTAGAGACCATTATATTTGTAAAAGAGGAACAACAACAATTTCACAGAATGATAAAAGTTTGTGTTTGTTTCTACTCATAGACGTTTCTCTTGCTTGTAAGTACCTATAGACTCGTACTGAGCTCTACAATTTCATGTGTTTGTGATGCATGTATGGGGTTGGTGATATTTCCTTTTCTACTGTATGAAATACAGAGCAAAGAAGCAGTTTGCAAGGGCTTGCTTTGAAAAACTGTAAAGGCTTAGGCTATGGCCACAAAGCCTGATTAGCTAGAAATGGGCTCTCTAATGAGTATATGATTACTAGCTTCAAACTTTATGGTTCTCTGCTGGAAGTATTGCTGATTTTCTGAGATAATTTTAAGGGATGGGTTTTGGAATGGAAGAGAGGCAAGCACTGGCCCAGTAAGTCGTGGCTGTATCTTCTACTCCAGGCTCATTCTCTTATTTATTTACTGACATAGTATCTTCTAGCTTCAGTTTTTCTATATATGAAATAGAGATATAGTTGCTGTCCTTACTGGAGCACTGTGAGTGTAAGGATCAAATGAGAAAATACACAGATCATATAGAAACATGCATGTAGTATAGTTACACAAATGTTATTATAGTTTCCTTAATCACCTGGAACTCATACAATCCAAATGAAATATTTTAATATTTAATGAAAGCCAACTGAATATTTTAAAGTGATTTTCAAAAGACAACCTTAAAATTTGTTTTTTTTTAATTGGCCTATTTACAAAAACACAGAGGAGTGTTGGTTCTATGTTTTCAAGGACTCAGTGCAGCAAAAACAATTCTCAGTAAAGAATTTTTTGAAAACCAGACAATCTTCAGGAATATAGAAAAATATTTGTGTATGATTTTATGTCATTTCTGAGGTCTGTATGTTTTTAAAGCTCCTTGATTACTTATTCAGATTTGCTCGCATCTTCCCAGCTATTGTCAAGCACCAGTATTCAAGGTGGTATGGGCAATGTGGTTGTCTTTAAGCAAAAGGAAACCAAACCAAAAACAAAACGCAAAAACTTCGTATTATATCCTTCTTCTAGGGCCATGACTGCTGTTTTTTTTAATATCTTTATTTGTTCAGTCACTGGTTCAACAATATCAAATATCTTTTGAGCATTTATGCCCAGGGCAGTGGAAATAGAGCAGTGATATAAGCAGTCTTTGCATGGAGCTTGCATTCTACTGATGAAGGTAGACAACAAAAAAAATGAGCCATGCTAACATGTGGCGTAAAGAACGTTCTCTGTAAGAATAACAGCCATTGCAATATTGTTGGCATATTGGAAGAACAAAAAGGAGGTAAGGGTGGCTAGAGCAGAGTGAGTAAGAGTGATACAAATGAAGATAGAGAAGTAGGCAGGGCCCAGTGATGTGTAGGAGTTAAGACTACCGTAGAAACATCGAATTCTACAGACTTGGTGCACATAAAGCTGTGAAACTTAAAGACTTTTTGCCACTGATTTAACGTAATGACTTTTTCTCAAAAGTTAATAAATGTGACATCAAATGTGATATTTTTATATTACAGTTTCAGGCAGGCACACTCACCAACTTACTTGGACCTGGTTTTTGTTAGGGAATATAATAGATAGGAAAAATAATAGATAGGAAAAATTTCAATTGTGTGTGGGGTTGGGATGAACCCACCATGCTTGGCTTTGCGTAATTACATCAAGGGAGAGGGGTGGAAGGGTAGCACCTTCTACAATCTTCTATTTTTGAATGTACATGCTCTAGCCTTGTGTTTTGAAGTACCTTATTGGTTTAGCCTTAATTTGACCCAAAAGTTGTGTCTCTGGGCAATACCTTAATTTTTAAGTGAAATTTGAGTGAGCCCTAAAAAAGTTATAAGTTTACAAAGAATATGGCACAGAAAGAGTAACCTACCTGCAAAACATGACCCTCTGGTGACCTCCTCCATCACACACTTCTCCACTATCAAGACTTTCTTGCTCCTTTGATGGACACCTCTTTAAAAAAGGTATGGTATCATATTGTATATATTGACTTTCAATTATTGTTGATTTTTTTCTCATTCAATTATTTTTCTAACTGAAAATTGTTTGGGTATCTTGGTTTGAGATAGAATGCATCATAAAAATTTGCATTAAAATTAATGGATTTAAAAAATAAATGTCAGCACTTTTCACTTCTGGTAGAGTGTTGAGGGATAAATGAAGCTTGTTAGGACAGAGGGAGAGTTGTGTTCTGAGATGGGAGGCCCATGAAAAGCCCAAATACTTGAATAAAGATTATCTGTTTCAAGGTTGACTTGATTTCAGTAACTCTAGACACAGTGCAAATTTTAAATGGCAGTTTCTTTTGCTAGTAATAACCAACGACAACTATAAAAATAACTACAAAGGTTCTGCCCTCAAAGGTACAACATCATGCTTTCTTAACTAGAAATGATTGCTAAAAACTTCATATTTATCACAGTTCAGAGTAAAGGTAGAATACCAACCATTTGAGAATTTGTTTTTGATAAAACAAACTATTTTTAGAAGTGGACTTTTCCTCAGAATCTTTACATAAATGCTCCCTTTCCTTTATATTGTGATTTATTTTCATAGATTTTCTGTTTTCTCATCTTTGAATTGGGCCCAAGTAAACAGGATAGGTATTTCTTAATATTTAGGGCACACACTGTTCTTATTCTCTCTCACTGCTTCCATTTCAATATTAAATTTGGAAAGCCCCAAGGTGGTTCTTCACAGATCTTTAACTAATGCATCGCTGCTGGATGGAGCAGGGGTACGGTTCTGTCAATGGAAGCCTGCAATTTTCTTTTGAGAATGTAGCTCAGCCAGATATATGCTCCTCATGGAGAGTTAGAATGGGTTTGATGAGACAAGCAGCTCTAATGGCCCAGTAGTCTTACTGACTTTTTAGCAACAGGAATCTTTCTTCTCCCTCTAGCACTCTCCACTCTACCAACAAAATGCTCCCTACCACTCATTTGCTTTTTCCTGCCACCACCAGAAAGAAATGACACTCTTTCTCTCCCTATTTTTTTCTTTTTCTTTATCTTTCCATGTCTTACCTCTACTTTTGTCTTTGTATTTCTGTTTTTTTTATCTCTACCATTATTTCTTACACTCCACATCTCTAAGAGACTATCTTTGAGTTAGCAATAGAAAGAGCTTTTATACCAGGCTCTCTGGAGTCACTTGTTAATCTCATAGATAACTGATTTAGTTTATGCATGGTGCCCTGATCTAACTTGTTTTACCAAGGGACAGGATAAAGTGGTACAAAGCATTGCAATCTAAGTGTACAAAATCACTTCCAGAGTCTTTAAAAGAAGGCTTTGGCATAGCAAGAACTTAAGGGTTTTATATCTAGAATAATCATTCTCTCTCTCTCCCCCTCTTATCCTTCTCCTAGGATTTCCCTAAGATTTCTTATTTGAGCCATTTCTCAAAGAAAAGCTAGATTGCTGAGGAAACCATATAGTACTCTTCATCCTCATTTATTTCCTACTGTGTTGTACAAAGGAGGCATATTATCCAACTGGAAGTAGAAATCATTATACCATTAGGCATTTCACTCAGAGCCATTAGCAAAGAAGGAACATAACTCTTTCTGACTCAGTGTGGTTCCCATGTAGCTGAGTTGTGGACATGTGATTTTAGACTTATGTTGCTCTTGAATCCCAAAGAAGGTTAAGATTATTAGGATGATTCAAATATTACTTTTATTCATTGAGGAAAAACAATGTTATTCTGGCTACAAAGGTAGATTATGTGTCATAGTCCATTCCCAATAATGATGAAGGTAAATTCCCCAGATGCTGTTGTGTGGAGTTTCTTCCTTGTCTCATACTAATATTGCCAGATCTTAAATTTTGGAAGTATTTATATGTAATCAATATATGCTAGTCATTTTCCAAAACTCTCTTTTAGACTTCTATCAGATATGTTCAGAAGTATAGGTCCAAATTTACAAAGTCAAATGATTTAGGGCCAAGCAGGTAAAATAAATGAATGGAAAAGGCAGAACATAATATAATAGGAAGTGAGGGAACCATGGTCAGGTAGAAAATATGTGTCACATCTGAAATTGTCCAAATTAAAATAGACGTTTCTCAAAACATTATGGCAAATGAATGTATCTGTGAGACATAGTGGGATTATGGACTGCCAAGTTGTAGGATCTGTGTGTTTATTTTTTTCAAATAGCTCTTCTGGTAAGAGAAGAGGAAATAACTAGACACAGTCTAGAGTAGGAGAGGATTTCTTCATCTTTATTTAATGTAGGAAGATAAGATCATGTTTATGGGGAGAAATATTATCAATCACAGGGGAGAAGAAGAAGAAGGAGTTGAACAGGTGCTAAACCTGTAGGAGACCTGTGGGGATGGAGAATACAACCTTATACAAGGTAGGTAGATTTTTTCCTTCTGAGCCTGAAACCTAAGTGAGATTCAGTGAACTTTTCATCTCTCAAGCTTTTGCTCAAAACTAATCTCAATGAGACCAGCCAGTGTGGTATTGCAAGTACCCTGACACTCCTTTCCTCATAACCTGCCTTTACTTTTGCTTTTACCCAGGACTTGTCTGACCCACAGCACTAACACTGCGTAACAAGAAGAAATAACTGTGGCATGTTCCTTGCTGTCCATTTTCCTTGCTAAGCAGTCAGATGAGGGCAAACATCTTTGTCACTTTTATCTTCCTGTGTATCCCAAGGTCCTAAAATAAATCTTGAAACATGGTAGGCTCTCAATAAATGTTTGTTGAATTAATGGAAATGTAAGTGGACACAGGCATGGACACTTGCAGGTTGCAAATTTATTGTTTCGTGATCTCCTATTCTTGGAAAACAGGAAGAAGGGTCATCTGTTTAGAGAGAAGTATTTGAAGGAGAAGCAGTGTTTTTGAGTGGGATGATGACGTTAATGGTACCTTAAGAACTTAAAGCCACAAACAGAAAATCATCTGACCTACTCCACTGAAATCCTGTCTGAAACTGGATAGTTTAATTTTGCAATGGGAATCTTGGTTCTGGGGTTTTTCTCTAGCAGGATCCTGAAGCCTATGGCCTATTTACAAAGGAATCAAGGACTAAAATTGAGCTAAAGTAGTGGATTTGTGGACTGGAAATAGCTCAAAGGTAGGGAACACTGGTAAGATAGCAAGACAATGATTAAAGCATTGATACAATATAGAGTCTAAAGAGGAGGTAAAGCCACGGTGAGGCATTAGGTTGGGAGAAAATGAAGACTTTATTAACTATGCAGAGATATCAGAAGACAACGAGCAGGTATACTTGGGAAAGGGGGTGAGAACAGTGGGGTTTGAGTAGCCCTTCATGAAAGAAAGTTCCATGAGAGCAGGGAGTTTTGTCTGGATCATTGCTGTGTTCTCAGAAGGGCTTGGCACACAGCAGGTCCTGAAAGCATGCTTGTTGGATGGATGGTGAGGTCCAGAATGTAACCATGAGAGTAAGGTTCTACAGCAAAGCCTTTTGAGATAAGAGGGAGAAGAATATCAATGATCAAATTGCTGAATGATTTACACTTGGCCTTAGATGCTTCTATAAAGACAGAACAATTGGAGGCCTGGTGTTAAAGAGTTTATAAAGAGCAAGGCCATAAGGCTAGGAAGATAGAAGGTAGATGTCATGAACCTTACTAATTTTGCCTCTGATGCCTGAAATACAGGGAAATGACTGATGTAACTTTTTTGGAAAACTTGTTCTTTCAGGAAAAAGTCACATTTCATTTTAGGCAAAGGAGAAGAAATAGCATTCTGTGAACACTTGGAATTATAAGGGATTGATTTGCAATGGAACAGTTCTTATGGAGAAGGCATAAGAAAAAGCTAGGAGGAAGGCAAGGGATGCTTATATGGGGAGGAAATCCTTCTGATGATAAATTCTAAAGTAGAATGGTAATAACTTACCAGTAACGCTGGGAAAGGATTGATAAACTTGCCCAGTGTTTTTAGAGGATTCAAACCGTATTTTAGTGACACTAGCATTTATTATTTACAATTAACAAAAGTGTATTGCTATGCTGTTTATCATTGTACTATTTACGTATCAAGCATTATGATAAATTGCATTATCTCATTTTAATTCTTATCTTACAAGGTTACAACTATCGTTATCCATAAACTGGGGCCCAGGGAGGAAGGAAGGGTAGCTTGCCCAGTTGAAGAGTTGTGATTTAACCACAGGAAGTTTGATTTTAGAGCCCTCATTCATAATTACATGAATATCTGGCAGACTTTAGATCCCAAAGTTCTTCATATCAATATAAAAAAGGTTTCCCTTCTTACTTTATCTTCCTGGTTTTTGGTGTACCAGGATCTATATTCCAAATACTACTAACTCTGCCAACTTTACTCAGAAACAACTCCCAGCAATGTAAACAAGAAAAGGTAACATAACACTCAATTTTGAAGACTGTGTTAAGAGTACACAATAGTGTTGTTTTAAAATAGAAACTCTAAATCATTTGAAGTTTTGGTGCAAATACGTATGAAAAAATTTTTATTGAAAACAGTAAACACAGTTTACTGGCTTACATTGGGGATTAGGAACGGGAGCAAAGATAAGGAGAACGAACCTTTCTATGCCTGATGTATATTTCAGACACATGATTTATATGCATAATCTGATTAAATTCACCTAACAATTGTGTGAGGTATGTATATAAATGAGGAAACTGAGTTTCAGAAGCATTAATTTCATAAAGCTATCAACACAGATCTGGCAGACCTGGGATTTTTGAAATCAAGTGCAAAATATTCCCAAACCTTCATTTTCTCCCCCTACTCTGTACTTCCTGATAGGAATATGATCCAGTCACAGGTACCTCAAAGATATTGCAGGTTCAGTTTCCAGAGCACTGCCATCAAGGAAATATTATAAAGTGAGCCCAGTGTATTTTTTTGGTTTCCCAGTTTATGTGAAAGTTATGCTTATACTAAACTAGTTATTAAGTATGCAATAGTATTATGTCTAAAAAAAGTACACACCTTCATAAATGTTTCACTGCTAAAAAATGCTGACCATCATCTGAGCTTTCAGGGAGTCCTGATCTCTTTGCTGGTGGAGATTCTTGCCTTGGTCTTCACCAGAGTGGAGGTTGCTGAATTTTGGGGTAGCTGTAGCAATTTTTAAAAATAAGAACAATGGACTTCGCTTTATCTATTGACTTCCTTTCACAAACAATTTTCTCTGTAGCATATTATCCTGTTTGATAACATTCTACCCATAGTGGGACTTCTTTCAAAATTGGAGTCAGTCCTTTCAAACCCTGCCACTGCTTTGTCTACTAGGTTTATGGAATATTCTGTTTTGTCATTTGAATAGTTTTCACTAGGAGTAGATTCCATCTCAAGAAACCACTTTCTTTGCTCACCCATAAGGTATAGCTCTTCCATTCAAGTTGTATTATGAGATTGCAGCAATTCAAATATAATAATAATGAGTTTGAAATACTATGAAATTTACCAAAAGGTGACAGACACAAAGTGAGCAAATGCTATTAGAAAATGTTGCCAATAGACTTGCTTAGCACAGGGTTACCACAAACCTTCAAATAAAGGGAAAAAAATCCCAATATCTGGAAATCATCAACCAAAGGAGTTTTGTTCCTTGGCTGAGTAGGAAAATAAAGAAAATGCTTCATGCATTTATTCATTCTTTCATCCAGATTGTATTCACTATCTGCCATATGCCAGGTGCTAAAGACACCACCATTAACAAGGCATGTGTTTGCACTCAGGAGCTCTTGATCTGGTGCAGGGAGACAGACAAGAAAACCAAAGATGACAGTACAGTGTGATAAGAACCATAACAGAACATGTGCAATCCTGGCCTTGCTAATCAACTGCAGAGATGGTATGGTAGAGTTGGTCAATGTATTTCCCAGAAAGCTTCAAAGAGGAAGTGAAGCATGAGTAGTCTTGAAGAGTTAAGTGCAAGATGAAAACAGGGTAGATGTTCCAAATAGTGGGGGTAAGTAAATTAAAAGAAATGGAGGCATGAAAATAGTATATTTAGGGAGCTGAAGTAGTTTAGGATGGATGAATATCATCCAGGTGCTTTAGGGGAACATGGCTAGATCCATGACTGAACATGTGGACCAGATCATGAAGGAGCTTATAGGTCATGCTAAGGACTTTAAATGTCATATAAAAGGCTATGACGAGCCTTTGAAGAACCTTGAACAAAGAGGGTGGTATTTAGATTTTGGAAAGCGTATTCTAGCATGTGTGGAGAATGGAGAGATTTGAACTCCTAACTTCCTCAGTATTTTGTCAAATCTGGTCAAGACCAAGGCAAGAATCTCCACCAGACTGGAAATCGAATTATTAGTCAGAAGGTTTTAATAAATGGTGTGGTTCGATCAGGGTAGTAATAATGGGCATGTTGAAAAGGAGACAAAATCACTGAGACAGGAGTTCAAATCAATCCAACCTTGTTACTAACTGTTGTGGAGGCAAGCAGGATGAGAAATTTTCCAGGAGATTTTTTACTTTGGAGTTTTGCTGGTAAGATAGAAACTATAGCAGGAAAAATAGGGTTGTTGAAGACTGCATAGAGGATGGAGCTCAACCACATTGTACATGTACTGAGCTAGCCTCGGAACATTCTGGCCAATGGCTATGACTAAAAGGGAGAGAAAAGCCTAGTGGGTAAGAACACAGACTGTGGAACTGCATTTCAAAAGAATTTGCTGCTGTTATTATTAGTATAACATAAAAATAGGCTATATTATTTGAGCCTTATGCTCAAGAAAAATAAATGGGCTAGAGAGATAGGTATAAAGTTGTGGATTTGAAAATCATCAGCATGTGAGTGGTTCTTTACGTTTTCACCCAGTTATCTATTGTCCTGGTTTTCTCTTGCTACAATTAATACTGCATAACAAGAAACCCAAAATTCTTAACTCTTTAGATCAGCTGAGCATCTCTTCTGGTTTTAGCTAAACTCATTTATATTTCTGTAGTCAGCTGTGGGTTACTGATTTGCCTTGGACTCTTGCATAGTTTAGAAGATTGGCCACCTCTTGACTGATTTAGAATGGTCTTGGTTATTTTTCAAATGAGAATGGTCTTGACTGTTTTTCATATGTGTCTCAAATTTCTCCAGTAGATTTCAGTATGTTATCATGGAAAGGAAGATGTTTAAGAGTAGACAAGCCCAATTGTATATAAAAATACATACATATTCCTATCAGGCCTTTGCTTGCATGATGATTAATAGCATCCCTTTGACTATAAGAAGTCACATGGTTGATCTCAGAATCAGACTGGGAGTGAACTACAATGTTAGAGGAGAACAGGGCATAAATATGGGTGGGAGGCATAATTGAGACCATTACAAGTCAATTGATCACTCTGTTGACCTAAAGTCATAAAACCACACTCTGACAATAAGGTCAAATTAGATTTCTTATAAACTTGACTCTATTTCATGATTTCTCCTCCCCAACCTCTACCATATTGTGCATCTTGTTGCCCTTTTGTATATTAGTATGGTATGTTTCTGTTTCAGATTTGTAAAACACAGCCACTTTAAGACTTCCTTTGTTAAAGGCAACACTTAAGATAGTGTTTTGATAGAAATGATTACTAGCCTTGAATTATTCATTTCATGAATATTTATTGAGCACTTGCAATCTTCTTGATTTTATTTTAGGTGCTAGAAATAGTGGTGAACAGATAGACATGTTCTTTTATCTCATGAATTTACGTTCTAGAATGTGAAACAGACAATCAACAAGTAACCCAAAAGCACATAAGATATTTTCTGAGCATGATACAGTGTATGAGAAAAACAAAGTAGAATGAGTTCACCAAGAATAACTTAGAGTGGTGGGAACATTAGGTAGGACAGTTAAAAAAGGCTTCTCCAAAGAGCTGTGTTTTGAGCCCAGACATCCAGAATAAGGTCTCTGTAATGCAAAGACTCTTTCTTACGGGGAATTGAGTATACAAGGGTGGGGGTAAAAGATACTGAAGGCCTGAGGCAGAAGCAAGATTATTTCATTGGAATATCAGGAAGCTGACCAGATTCCTGCGGAATGATGAATGAGTATGAGAGAAGAGGTTAGAGCTCGGGAGCCTATTGCAAATATAAGGGAAGCCATTGGAGACTTCTGAACAGGAGAGTGACATGCTGGGATTTTTGAGCAGTGAAAATCATTGAGATGCTTTGATGACTGCACTCTTGCCTCCCGGCCTAGATCCCTCATCTGCCTGCAGCATATGACCCACACAGATCTAGCTGATACAAGTCACCGGTTGATACAGTGGTTTTCCAGTCACTGCCAGTTTAAAATTTAGTTTTTCTAGAGACACTATTCAGACAAACTAAGATGTTAACACTATCTCAGTTACTGTTCACAATTGACTGTTCTCCAAAACTCCTCATCAGAAAATTCCAAGGGTTTGTGTTTTGCCCATTACCTAGAGTATAAGAGTAGTTTACATGGAGCATAGGAAAGTAGGAGGAAATGGGAAAGTTTTCTATCTGTTGTGCAGTCAGTCCACTACCAGCCTTGTCTGCCAGTGTTCTCCCTGTGGCTTTGCTGTGCTGGCTCTATTCTGCATTCCCCTTGAGACCCCTCTACAGTTCTCTGATGCTGGAAAATTTAGGAGGTGTGCCCTTTCTTGAACTACCATCTTTCAGCAATAGTTCTATTTTTCATTCTCAGCTAATAAGGCCCACTGGCTCTAATAAGTGGTTTTTGTGGTGGGCAGGGCCAGGAAGTATGGAGGAATGGAGGGGAAGAGATGGTAAGAAGGGGGAGCTTGGAAACTTGCTATCATCCATAACCTACTATATTTCACTGTAAACCTAGGAATTACTGTAAAGAGAAAAGCTATTCTACAAGAAACCAAGGGCAAGCTTTATCCTAAGTTAGCTTTAATGTTTTGCCTTCTTCCTGTGCTTGTCTTCAGTGCTTCAGCAGTTTACCCCGTACCCAATGACCTACAATGGCAAACTAGCTCTAATTTTTTATGTTTAGAGCCATACCCTCACCCCAACTCAAGAAAAATTCTCTGGTTGGAAAAGAATCTTCAAGGGAAGATTCATGTACAAACCAGCCACACTTCATAATGAAAAGAGCAGTGCATTAAGAAAAACTATAAGTGCATTAAAAAAAAGACCTTCCACCAGGGGAAAATGCAAAAAAATTCATGTTCCCCAAAGACTCTTTCCTCCTAGAAAAACCCTCTCTTCCATTCAAATTCTTTTAATCAGCTCTTCCTGCAGGTAAGAAAGGACTAAAACTGTTCTTTAGCTTTGTTTGTTTGTTTGTTATTTTATCAACTGCCCCTGTTTTATCCCAGACAATACCTTCTTTTTTCACTGAAAACTAGTCTAGGAATTGCCACAAGAAAGGAATTCAGGCACCACATTATTGCCATAAACACATACTCCATATGCTAGTCCATTACACATGATTTTTGAAGGATACCTTTTTATGCTGTAGAGAACAGCTGACGGGGTGATGACTTGGGGCCAGTGGTGAGGCACACATAGCAGCAAGGAGAGGCTTAGGAGGCTATTATGGACAATTCTTTTTCATCAGTCCTATGTATTTTCTTACCTATCTTGCATTTTTTTCCATAGGAGAGAATTAGGTACATTACTGGCACAACACATTTCTTTACTGGCTTTCACTTTTGAGGGAACATTTGATTCTTATCTAGGATTTGGGTGTACCCTGAGGAAGAACACGGAACCCTGTGCTGGAAAATGTTACAGCTTTTTAGAAGTATCTGCAGCATTAAAGTTATTGAAGAGTTATACGTTCTAGTAAAAATATTAACATGAAATGGTTTTAAGCAAAGCATTTCTCCACAGGACTTTGAAATTTCTGACTATGCATTTAATGGTTGAATTTTATTGTTGGTTTAAATAGGATATAAAGTATGAAAGAAAAGGGCATGAATGTAGAATCTGAGATATAAACGTGTGAGCAATACCTGGTTAGTCAGCAACTTCAAACTGCCAGACTTAACAAACGTCAATACTTTCTGAAGAGTCTTAGAATGTAAATATGTTTTTCAGAATAAGCTATGTGGAAATTTTATTTTAAAATCTCAGTTATTCATTATTAAGGAAACTATACCAAGACAAATGGATGGTCATATTGTCTTTATTTTAATAACCTCAAAAGATAGGCCATTTAATTCTAGGAGGTAAATCCAGAGAGTAATAAAATAGAAATGCTTTGCTTTCTGAAAAATGGGTAGAAAATGTAGTTATTATTTTAACTTGAACTGATGCATTATGCCAGTGCCCTAATAGTTTGGTATCAAATTCATCTAACAGAAGTTGGTGTCACATTCAGATTTTAGTGTACGTGTTCAGTGAACAAGGACTTTAAGGTCAAATCTCATTGCAGTGAATATTGGTGTCTGTGCAGTTACTCTGACACAAACACATACATGCATGAGTGCACACACACATGCACCCCTGGGAACCCTGGTAGGGTCCTGTAGGAACAAAAGCTTTATTGACTTGTTACGTACATTTTCATACTACGTATAATTCAGTTTGACACATTCTGTCCATGCTTCAATCTCACTTGCACATAAAAATATATAAAATATATAAAAGTTTAGAATGGCATAGTGCAGAGTAGAGCTGAATGGTGTGATTGACCATAGCTGAGCTGAGTTAGGTTACTATTCCTGAAATTTGCCTTGGTTGAAGTGGGGATGGGGATCTTAGTGCTTTACCCACTTGACCTCTTTTGGGAGGCTTAGTTCCAAAGATTTTACCTCTCCTGCACAGGTGATGGTGGAGGTAAAAGGGTGGCAGTCAGCAATGGCTCAGTGTTATTGAGTGGTGGATGAGCATGTCCATGTGCTTGTTGTGCCTTCAAAATGGTTAAACACCACTACACCCTCCCGCTCTTCAATCTGCAGTGCAGACTGACAAGAGCTTACTATATATGGCTTAGAAAGATAATATATCAAGCTGTTGTTCATATCAGTTTGCAGAAACAGTCTCTCTAGAATGTTGCAATTCAAAATGTAGTCTGTGGAAGGTCAGAATAATGAGGGAGTTTTTAAAAAATGTGAAAATTTCAGTCCTGCGTCAAACCTACTGAATTAAAATTTGCATTCTAATAAGATCTTTAGGTGATTTTACTGTATATTAACATTTTATAATCTTTAGAATAGCAGTTCTCAACAATGATTACACACTAGAATCTCATAAATTACTTTCAAAGACATATAAAGACCAATGTCCTCCCTTAAATCAATTAAATAAGAATATGTGGTCTGGACCCCAGGCATTGTTATTAAAAAAAAAATTGTTCCCCAGGTGATCTTGAAGTTCTCTAGGGCTATGAATCACTAGACAGACAGCTTAAAACCCATAAGTTTCTACATGGAAAAAAAATCAGTTCCAGAGACCTTACATGCTGTAATCTCCACTGATAAGATATGGGAACAGGAACAGGAATTCTAGTAGGATAACTAGACCAAACTTATTGGGTTAGCCTCCTGCCTGGAAGAGTGGCTGGCTTGGTCACTGAAGGCTCTCTGAATTGAGAGCCAAAAGTTAGAGTATTATGTTGGATTCCCACATTTGGGTCCATAGACCATAGATTCCAGATGATGTGATATAGAATGCTTCTGAAGATAGAAGACTACCATGACACGTATTTACGAGGCTGTACTTGGTGGAAAGGAGATTATAAAGAACGAATCTGTGAGGCACAGGAGTGCAGCAACAATACTAGAAGCTTAGTTATTTTTGTAATCACTGCTCTATGAGTTCTTTGCTCCTAATCTAAAAAATCTAATTTTCTTACTAAACTCTAAATCATGAGATCTACTCTCCTGGGTTTACCTAAACTGTCCATTTTCTTTGCTAAATATGAACCTACAGAATTTGATTCCTAATCTAGACAATACTTCAGAAAACAGGAAATGGAAAGTTTACCTTGCTATGAATTGTGTTTGTTTCTTCTGATCAGCCTCTGAACAATTGTAATACATGAAACCTGTGCTGAGGACAGGGAAGTCTCACTTTCAGGCTGACTTTTCTGCTAGAAATTTAAAATAGTACCTTCACGATGGTTATGTCTTTCACTTTGTTAGTCTTTAAGGACACTGATTGGCCTTGTGGTGTGCTTGCAGATACTGCATTCCAGTTTTCTTAGAAGAAGTCTGGACAGGTAGAGTGAAACCCAAGGGCAGATCTACTGGAAAAAGGCTTTACAACAACTGTCTTAAAGATACTTAAACAACTAAGGGAAGGATGGAGAAAGTCAATGAAATAATGTACTCTTTGAGTATATCTTAATTAGAATTCTTTGAGCTTCTTGGATGTTTATAGTCATATCTTTCATGAAATTTGGGAAGTTTTCAGCCATTATTTCTTCAAGGAGCCTTCCATGCTAAATTGCAGTTAATTTTGGTCAATTTTAACTCTTAGCACAGTAGTAGTTACCTATCTTCCACTTCAAGCCCCATGACAGGCAGCTGTGCATATGTTTCTAGAGCAACCTGCATATGGGTAGAAGAAGCCAAAGTGGGCAAAAGGACCCTGTTCTCCAAATACTAGGGATCTGTGCTCTGATCCCTGAGTGCAGTTTATGATCACAGAGGTGCAGACAAAGAGGGTGATAGCCATTGATGTTATACCCCCCCCACCATTTTTGCAAGGCCCTCCTCAAGTGATTTTCAGACTATTTGAAAGGCCAGCATTAGTTTTTTTTTTTAACCCTCCTTTAATTTTTCCTTTACTGAATTGGAGAGCCAGACATTAAAGACTAGAATATTGAAAATCATCTGTTTATAAAAGGAAAATTAAGTGACCAGGATTGCCCAGGCAAAGACACAGTCTCAGAAAAGACCTCAGAAGATCTTAGGTTTACTCCTCAGGTTGATCTTAGCTCAGAAACAGCCTACAACAATAAACAAAAACAGTAACCCAAACCAGTAAGTACTGGGGAATGGAGAGAATCTGATTTCCAGAATTACTACATTATTAGAGTCAAATGTCTAGTTTTGAACAAAATATCATAAGGCATTCAAAGAAATGTTCAAGGGAGTCCTGCAGGATGCATGATGAAAGGACACTAGACAGTAACTCAGAGTCTATGAAGAAATAAAGATCTCAATAAAGGTAAGCACAAGAGCAACTATAAAAGCCAGTCTTATTGTAAGATGGATTTTAAGTCTACTTTTTGTTTTCTACATGATTTAAGAGACTAATAGCTTTTCTAAAACTATTATTATTCTAAAAGCTACTATTTTAACTTTTGTTAACTCCACATTTTGTGTTATATATAATAAAAGAAACATTAAAAAATTATTAGTTTGTGTTTTGAGGCACACAATGTATAAAGATGTAATTCTGTGACAACAAATAAAAAGTGTGGATAGAACTGTTAAAGGAGCAGAGTTTTTGTATGTTATTGAAGTTAAGCTGGTATAAATTCAAACTTGAATGTTATAACTTTAGGATGTTAGATGTAATCCATGGGAACCACAAAGAGAATAGCTAGACAATATGTATAAAAGGAAATGAGAAAACATTTCATTATAGAAAAGTATTCTAAGCACAAAAAAAGGTAGGAATGTAAGAAATGAGAGACAAAAAAGCTATAAGGCATATAGAAAATAATTAGCAAAATGACAGAAGTCTCTCCTTATCAGTAATTACTTTAAGTGTATATTAATCTCTCCAATCAAAAGACAGATATTTTCAAAGTGGGTATAAAATACCCAATATATAGTCTCTACAAGATACTAACTTTAGATCAAAAGATACAAATATATTCAAGTGATTTGATTGCAAAGATATTCCATGCAAATTGTGACCAAAAGAAATCAGGGATAGCCATAGTAAATATCAGACGAGATAGACTTTAAATTAAAAAAAAAGGTACAAGAGACAAAGGACATTATATATTAATAAAAATTCCAATACATAAAGAAGATGTAACAATTACAAACATTTGTGCACCTAACTACAGACCATTAAAATATAAAATATATGTAGCAAAATCTGAGATAATTGAAGGAAGTGGTTGTTCTACAATAATAATTGAAGACTTCAATATTCCACACTCAATAATGGATACAACAACCATACAGAAGATAAGGAAATAGAGGACTTACCACAATAAATCAACTAGATCAAACGCATATAGAGAACATTCTACTCAACAATAGCATACATATTATTCTTGAGTAGACATGGGACATTTTCCAGGATAGACCACAAATTAAATATCAATACATTTTAGAAAATAGATACCATACCAAGTATCTTCTTTGACCACAGTGGGTGAAGTTGTAAATCAAAAACAAGTAAAACTGGGAAATTCACAAATTTTAGAAATTAAACATACTCTTAGGCAAGTAATAGTTCAAAGAAGAAATCATAAGTAAAGTTTAAAAATAGAGTTTGATGAAAATTAAAATACAATGTGCAAAATTTATGGGATATATAAAAGTAGTATTAAGGGGGAAATTTATAGCTACAAATCTTTATGTTAAAAAACAAGAAAGATCTCAATCAACAACCTAAATTTATGCTGTAAGGAACTAGAAAAATAACAAACTAAACCAAAAGCTAGCAAAAGGAAGAAAATAATAAAAATTAAAGCAGACAGTAAAACAAAAAGACATCCTACAGTATGGGAGAATATATTCATAAATGACGTATCCGATAAGGGGTTGACATCCAAAATATATAAAGAACTCACACACCTTAACAAACAAAAAGCAAATAATCCAATTAAGAAATGGGCAGAGGACATGAATAGACACTTCTCCAAAGAAGAAATTCAGATGGCCAACAGGCACATGAAAAGATGCTCCACATCGCTAATCATCAGAGAAATGCAGATTAAAAAACACAATGAGATATCACCTCACACCAGTGAGAATGGCCAACATCCAAAACACAAACAACAACAAATGTTGGCGAGGATGTGGAGAAAAGGGAACCCTCCTACACTGTTGGTGGGAATGCAAATTAGTTAAACTACTGTGGTGGAAGCAGTATGGAGGTTCCTCAAAAACTCAAAATAGAAATACCATTTGACCCAGGAATCCCACTCCTAGGAATTTACCCTAAGAATACAGCAGCCCAGTTTCAAAAAGACATATGCACCCCTATGTTTATTGCAGCACTATTTACAATAGCCAAGAAATGGAAGCAACCTAAGTGTCCATCAGTAGATGAATGGATAAAGAAGAGGTGGTACATATACACAATGGAATATTATTCAGCCATAAGAAGAAAACAAATCCTACCATTTGCAACAACATGGATGGAGCTAGAGGGTATTATGCTCAGTGAAATAAGCCAAGCCGAAAAAGACAAGTATCAAATGATTTCACTCATATGTGGAGTATAAGAGCAAAGAAAAAAACTGAAGGAACAAAACAGCAGCAGACTCACGGAACCCAAGAATGGACTAATAGTTACCCAAGGGAAAGGGACTGGGGAAGATGGGTGGGAAGGGAAGGATAAGGGGGAAAAAGGGGCATTACGATTAGCAGATGTAATGTTTGGGGGGCACGGGGAGGGCAGTACAACTCAGAGAAGACAAGTAGTGATTCTATAATATCTCACTACGCTGATGGACAGTGACTGTAATGGGGTTGGTGTGGGGGACCTGATGAAGGGGGTAGTTTAATCACCATAATATTGCACATGTAATTGTAGATTAATGATATCAAAATAAATTATTAAAAAATTAAAGCAGAGAAAATAGAAAATAAGCAAAACAAAAAGTTTTTTTTTTTAAAGATCAACAAACCTTTAGCCAGATGGACTAAGAAAAGTGAAGACTCATCACTAAAAACAAATGCAAGTAAGGAAATTACTGCTGATTCTAAAGAAACTGAAAGATTGTAAGAGAATATTTTGAAAAATTGTATGCCAATAGGATGATTTAAATGAATAAATTCCTAAAAACACAAACTTACCAAGACAAGATCGTGAAAAAAATAAAAAGTCTAAATAGACTGTAACTAGTAGGGATTGAATCAGTAATCAAAAATCTCCCAACAATAGAAGCCCTAGATCTGATGGCTTTGCTGGTGAAATCTACCAAACCTTTAAGAACTGCCATCAATCCTTCTCAAACTTTTCCAAAAAATTGAAGAGGAAGAAACACTTTGTATCTCATTCTGTGAGACTAGAATTACCCTGATACAAAAGACAAACAGACACTACAGGAATTGAAAACTATAGAACCAATGACCCTCATGAATATTGATGCAAAAAGTCCTCATAAAATGCTTAGCAAACTGAATTGAACAGTGTATGAGAAGGATAATACACCATGAAAAAGTGAGATTTATTCCTGTAATGCAAGGGTCATTTAGCATATGAAAATCAATCAATGTAATACATCACATAAAAGGAATGAAGGGGGAAAAAAAGAAAAAAATATCTTAATTGAGATAAACATTTGAGAAATACATTTGACAAAATTCAACACCTTCTAATGATTAAAAAAAATCCTCTCAACTAGGAATGGAAGGAAATTACCTCAATATAACAAAAGCCACATTTAAAAGTCACAACAAACATACTCGGTAAAAAGACTGAAAACTTTTCCTCTAAGATCAGGAGCAAGGCAAAAATACCTGCTTTCACTACGTCTATTAAATACAGTGCTTAAAATTAGTAATTTTTAAGACATCCAATTTGGAAAGGAAGAAATAAAAATATTTCTGTCACAGATGATAGGATCTTATATGTAGAAAATCCTAGAGAGTCCATAAAATTATGTTAGAATAAGTGAATTTGGCAAGGTAGCGAGATAAAGTCAACACGAAAATGAGTAGCATTCTACACACTAACAATGAATAATCTGAAAAGGAAATTACAAAAACAATTCCATTTACAGTAGCAACAAAAGAATAAACTAGTAACAAGTTAACTGAGGTAAAAGACTATACACTGAAAACTACAAAATATTGCTGAATGAAATTAAAGAAGACATAAATGAAACACATCCTGTGTTCATGGGTCAGAAGACAATATTGTTATGATATCAAAACTACCCAAAGTGATCTTCAGTTTGAATCCAACTCTATGAAAATCTCAGTGCTGTTTTTTGGGTGGGAAATAGAAAAAAAACCATCCTAAAACGCATATGGAATCTTAAGAGAACCCTACTAGCCAAAAGAATCTTGAAAAAGAAAGACAAAGCCAGAAGGCTCACACTTCTTGGTTTCAAAACTTACTGCAAAGCTACAGTCACCAAAACAGGGTTGTGCTGACATTCAAAAAATGACATATAGACCAATGGACTAGAATAAAGAGTGCAGAAATAAGACCTTGCATACGTGGACAAACAATTTTTGACAAGGGTGCTGTGTCTATTCAATGGGAATAAGATATTGTCTTCAACAAATGGTGCTGGGGAAATTGGGTATCTAAATGCAAAAGAATGAAATGGATCCTAACACCATATACAAAAATTAACTCAAAATACATAAAAAACCTAAATGTAAGAGCCAAAACTATAAAACTCAGAAGAAAACATGGGGAAGAAATTTTATGCTGTTGGATTTGGCAACAATTTTTTAATATAACACTGAAAAAGTAGACAAATTGGACTTCATGAAAATTGAAAATTATGTATCAAAAGACAATATCAACAAAAAAGACAGTCTATAGAAAGGGAGAAAATATTTGCAAATTATATATCTGATAAGAGATTAATATTCAGAATAAATAACTAGATTTCAATTACAGTAAAACAAATAATTCTATTCAAAAATAGGCAAAGAACTTGAATATACATTTCTCCAAAGAAGATATACAAATAGCCAAGTGCTTGGAAAGATGCTCAAAATCACTAATCATTAGGGAAATGAAAATAAGAAGTACAGTGAGATACCATCTTACACCCATTAAGATGGTTACTATAAAAAAAATACAAATTTTGGTGAGAATGTGAAGTTGGGACCCTTTTGTACTATTGGTAGGAATGTAATACAGTACAGCTGCTGAAGAAAACAGTATGATGGTTCCTCAAAATATTAAAAATAGAATTATCATATGATATAGAAATTCCACTCTTGGAACTGAAAGGATTGAAAGTAGGAACTCAAAAGAGATATTTGTACATTGATGTTCATAGCAGCATTATTCACAGTAGCTAAAGTGTGGAAGCAACCTAAGTGTCCATCGATGAATGGATATGCAAAATTTGATACATTAGTCAGCCTTAAAAAGGAAAGAAATTCTAAGATAGGCTTAATCATGGATGAACCTTGAGGACGTTATGTTAAGTGTGAAGTAAGCCAGTCACAAAAAGACAAATACTGTATAATTCCACATACATAAAGTACTTAAGAGTAGTCAAAATTATAAAACCAGAAAGTAGAATGGTGATTTCCAAGGGCTGGGAAGAGGAGAATGGGGAGTTACTATTTAATGGGTATAGAGTTTCTTTTGCAAGCTGAAAAGGATTACAGAGATGGATGCTGGTGATGGTTGCCCAACTTTATGAATGTATTTAATACCACTGAATTATACACTTAAAAATGAGTAATGTGGTAAATTTCATAATACAAAATTTTACCAAAGTAATAGAAGTAGAAATTTAAAATATATATATTCTCTGAATTTCTGGTTAGTAACAGGCTTCTTTTCACTTAAATCCAATAAATACTTTGTTGTATCATAATTTTTATATAAAAATACCTTTCCTTACATTCATAATCCAGAACTGGTAAAAAAAAAATGCTTAAAAATTATTTAGAAATGAAAGAAAAAGAAATTAAAAGATATGTAAAAGTTGCACAATTGATATTTGGAGATACTGAATCAAAATCACTAGTTTTTGAAAACCCAGTTGAACAGAAATCCTTAATTCTGGAGAGAAACTGTTCAATTTTATTCTGATTATGTTTTTTGCTTTAGTCCAAGGAAGTAATCCTAAAAGGTGTATTTTGGAGCAAGGTAAACTGATTAGTTTCAGCTTCCAAACTTTGCTTAAGATAGCTGGTCTGTTTAAAAAAAAAAGAACCTCTTCATTATCTGAGGACTAAGAGAATTTCTAGATTTTATAGATTGGAAACCTCATTCTAAACCACTCTAAATAAATATGTTATTTTGATCCAAAATACCCTACTTCCCCTTGCCATTAAGAACGGGTAAAAAGAAACTTAAAGGCTTGCTAAATGCCTCATTGCTAGTACTGACTATTGCTTCCCATGGTTCACATATTGATTTCCTGGCTTTATATTTATGAGAGACAGTGGGCCTTTTTAATACTATAATTTTTCATAAGCTGATGAGTACGGGGATGATGAATGAGCTTTCATCCCAGTCTCCTCCGAGTGGGCTCTTTAAAAGAATGGTGTTTTGAAGCTATCGTTATTTTAATTTAACTCTCTATTGCTTTGCAGAGCTTTCTGTAAATTATATTCCTTTCCTTATCGGTTATTAAGCCCTACAGTTTCCTTTGGTTCCTTTCAGGTATGAAGGGTACTTTTAGTATGCCCTGTGGAGTTGGAGAATGAGATAGATGGGTACCTTGTGTTAGCTCACATCTGGAGATAAGCTAGGCAGGTGGTATTAATATCAGCTTGTGGTTACAAATTATTGATTAAAAATAATTGGGTGAAGAGAGGTAGAAATGATATCCTCAAAAAGAAGACCAGCATAGAGGAGATAAAAAGTAGTAATACCTCAGTTTCTTTCTCTCCATTCCCAACATGCAAGATCCTGTAGGCGCTTACGTTAGTTTACAACAAGCATTTTCAGAGAGGGTTGCAATGCGATCATGTTTATCTTTAGTGTTTGTCCTCTCTATCGCTTCCTCCATTTATTGAAAGTGATCTCATCAAACCCTCTCAGATATTCATAGCTCTTAAATTCTTTCCATTCCCCTTAATGGTATCTACTCTTAGAGGTGCAGTGCTACTCTCAGAGGTATTTGCCTTTTGCCAGGAAATTACAGTTTAAGAATATAGGGACATGGGGGTAGGTTGCCTGCATTTGTTAGTGTCTTTTACAAATATTAACCCAGGATATATATAAGCACATTTAATTCATGAAAAAAGTGAAGAAGCATAGAAAACTCTCACTTATCTGTGCATCTATCAGTCCATCCATCCAATCAAAGCTATCTTATCCTATCTTTCTCTGTGTATCTATGTATTTCATCTATTTCTTCGTTTTTATAAAGTATAGTTTCCATACAGTAAAATCCACCCTTTTAGTGTAAAGTTCTCTGAGTTTTAATACATACAATTAGATAATTACCACCACAATCAAGATAGAAAACAGTTCTATCACTCCAAGAATTTCCCTTCTATTCTTTTGTACTTAATCACTATCTCCAACGCTAAGCATGAGCTACAGCTGATACGTTTTCTCTTCCTTTAATTTTGCCTTTTCCAAAATGCCGTATGAGAATATACAATATATAGTCTTTGGGGTCTGACTACTTTCATTATCACTGTGTGTTTCAGGTTCAGCTATTTTGAAATGTGTATTAATAATTTCTTTTTATTGCTGAGTGATATCTCTTATGTAGATATACTACTGTTTGCATATGTATTCATTTATTGGAGGATATTTGGGCTGTTCCTAGTTCTTGGTGATTACGGGCAAAGTCATTTGTATTGATGTAAATTTTCTTATCGCTTGGGTAAATGCTTAGGATGGGGCTCTCTCTTTAATAAATTAATGCTATGGTTTTATGTATTCTTTTTTGTGAATGTATCTCAAGTCTGTTAAGGTAAAAAAATACCATTAAATTTGAGTATGCTGATAAAATTGAAGTTCTGGAATTGCAAAGATGAAAACTAGATAAAATCTCATTGGTTGCCCCCTCATATATGGTTCTGTATTCTATTTGTCATATCTTTTAGAACAGAATATTATTATTAATAATATTAGTAAAATATTAAATAATTAGTTATTCATAATATTGAATATCTCAAAGAGTTATAATTCACATACCATAAAATTCACCCTTTTAAAGTGTGGAATTCATTGGATTATTTTGTATATTCATAAGTTTTTGCATTATTACAATTAATTGTAGAACATTTTCATTACCCCTAAAAGAAACTATTCATTCATTCTCTGCTTGCCTATTTTTCTGCCAGTTACTTCCCATTTTCCTCTCCCCCAGTGCCTGGAAACCATGAATGTACTTCCATTGTCTAACGATTTGCCTATTCTGGTCACTTCATACATAGATTTGTACAACATACAGTGTTTGGTGACTGATTTCCACACATAACATGTTTTTAAGGTTCATCCTAATTGTATATATCAGCACCTCATTCTTTTTTATTACAAAATAATATGGATGATATTACATCTTATTTGTACATTTATCAGTCAATGAACACTTTTTTTTCTACCTTTTGTATATTATGAATAGTGCTGTTATGAATATTTGTGTGTAAGTTTTTGTGCCAACATATGCTTTACTTTCCTTTGAGTATACCTAGGAGTATAATTGCTGAATCATATGGTAACTTTAACATTTTGAGAAAGTGCCAAGAGTTTTCCCAAGTGGATGTGCTATTTTACATTTCCACTTGGCAAAGAATGAGCATTCCACATTCTCATCAATATTTGTCTTTGGCTGTCATTTTTATTTTAGACATCCTAATAGATGTGAATGGTATGTCTTTGTGATTTTGATTTGCAATTTCCTAAAAACTGATGATTTTGAATGTCTTTTTGTGTAGTTATTGACTATTTGTATATCTTCTGTGAAGAAATATTTATTCAGATACTCTGCTCCCTTTTTAAATTGGGTTGTCTTTTTATTGTAGATTTTTAAAGTAGAAAAATATTTTCTGCTTTTTTAATGGTCTATTTCATTTTATTTTTATTCTTCATTTTTTTATTTCCTTTCTTTGCTTTGGGTTTGGTCTGTTCTTCCTTTTTAAGTTTCTTAAGGTAGAAGTTTAGGTAATTAATTTGAGATCATTCTTTATTAATGTAGGCATTTTAGCTATAAATATCACTTTAAGCCTGATTTAGCTGTCTACCATATGTTTAAGTATGTTGCATTTTGTCTTCACTTATTTTGAAGCTTTTTCACATTTACCTTCCTTGTAACATATTATTTAACCCACGTAATTTACAAATGTTTTATTAATTTTCTTAATATTTTTGATTTTACTAACTCTATATTTGGTTTCTAATTTAATTCTATGATGGTTGAACAAAATAATTTGTTTTATTTAAACAATCTTAAATTTGTGGAGACTTTTTTTATGGCCTGATACATGGTTTATCCTGGGGGATATTCCATATGCACATGTGAATAATGTGTATTCTTGGCTGTTGTTGGTTGGAATGTTCTGTATATGTCTGCTTGGTCTTGTTAGTTTATAGTGTTGTTCAGCTCTTCTATTTCCTTGTTGCTTATCCTGCTAATTGTTCTATTAATGCAAGTGGTCTTTTGATGTTTCTATTATTTTTAGTTATGTATTTTCTTTTCAGTTTTGTCTGTTTTTGCTTCATGTATTTTGGTGTTTTGTTGTTAGACACATATATGTTTATAACTGTTATAGCTTCCTGATGGATTGATCCTATTATCATTATAAAATGTTCTTCTATGTTCTTAGTACAGGTTTTTGACCTAAACTTCAGTTTGCCAAATATTAGAATAGCCACTATTCTCTCTTTTGTTTACTGTTTCTATCTATATCCATCCATTTACTTCCAACCTTTTTTCCTTTAGATGTAAAGTTTGTCTCTTATATGTAACATATATCTGGATCATGTTTTTATCCACTCTGCAAATCTCTGCTTTTTATTTATTCTTAGTGTAATTATTAATAATGTAGGCTTTATGTCTGACAATTTTGGTTTTTGTTTTCTGTTTCCCCCCTTTTTACTCCATTGTTGCTTTCTTTGTTTACATATTTTATAATATGCCATTTAATTCCATTGTTTAAAAAAACATGTATACACACACACACACACACATATTCAATTTTCTAAGTGGTTGCCCTGGGTATTAAAATTAACATTTTAACTCAAGACAATCTAATTTGAATTAATATCAATTTAATTTCCAAATTATACAGAAACTGCTCCAGTCTAACTCCATTCTCTCCCTTCTCCTTTGGGCTATTATTTTCATACAAATTATATCTTTTAACATCATAAGCTCTTCAGAGATTTAAAATTGCTACTTTATGCAGTTGTGTTTAACTGCATTGGTATTTTAAATCAGATACAGGAAAAAGTGGACTGTAAGCAAAAATACGTATATAATATCTTTATATTTATCTGTGGAATTACCTTTACTGATGCTCTTTATTTTTTAGGCAGATTCTAGTGTCTGGTGTCCTTTCATTTTAGCCTGATGTTAAGTAACTTTTCGGGGCTAATTATGTAAAATCTGTATTTTTTGGTCGTGGTTGGCCACTGAAGTCTCTGCTCAGTTAGCTTAGCGGTTGGCCAGTGACTGAGAGAGATTTCTTTAAATGCCTTGAAACAGTAAGTCTTCCAAACTTTTCTGAGGGGTTCTGTATGTGTGTTGGGGCATGTCTGTATGCTCTTACAGTTCTTTCTTATCTTGACTTTTGTTTGTGCAAAGTCTCAAGGTCAACCAGAAGTGAGATTATGGCCTTCTCAATTCTTTTCTGAGCATGTTTACAGCCCTGCACATGTGAGTGGTTTTATAAATCCTTAGGAATATGTCAGAGTCTTGTAAAACTTCTTATGAACATCTCATTCCCCGAACTTTCCTTTTTTTTTAGCCAGTTCTTACATATCCCAACTGGTATTGCTGCTTTAGGCAGCTATATCGTAAACAATTGCCACTGATATTTTTTCCATAAATATCCGTAAAGTTGGTTTTTCCTAGTGAGTAAGCTTGCAGGAAGCACAAATAATAACAATAACAAGTCCTTTGATGGGGCTTTTCCAGGCAGCTACCAGATAGGTCAAACAGTGACTGTTTTTTTAGGATGGAACTTTTTGGAGTGGTCCAGACTGGCCTCTCTAATGGCTGCTAGGCTGCTGGTTTCACAACTTGTGTTCTGTGATGTGTTGGTTTTTGTGGCATAAGACAAGTTAAAATGCCACAAAACTTGCCATTCTTACTGAGATTCTGCCATTTTTCTTGAAGAAATGTGCCTTGGACTATCACAAGCCTTAAGTTTATTTTTAGAGTTTTGATCAAGTTGGTTTTCACTAATTTTGCTAATGTTCTTTTTGCTTTTATGGAGAAGTGAATTTTTGGAGGTCTTAACATGCCATTCTGGAAGTATATCTCTTCTTGTCAATATATTTTTGATTTTTTACTTTTATTTTCATGAGATTTGTGATTTTCCTTTAGTATAGATTATTTGTCTGGTATTGATATTAGTGTATTGCTGGCCTCATGATATTCACTGGGAAGTAATCTTTTCAAACTTTTCTATCCTTTGTATAAGGTAAGTATTATGTCATCTCAAATCCTTGCTGGCATTGAGGAATGAAGCCATTTGGCCTGCTCTTTGTTTGCAGGAAGAGTTTAAGTCATAGATTCAGATTCTTTTATATATATATGGCTATTGGGACTTTCTCTTTGTGTCAATTTAATTAACTCGTATATTTCAATAAGTTTGTCCACTTCATGTTAGCTGTTGTACTTTTGGCCTGCAGCTTTTTGTATTGTATCTATCATCCTTTTCATGTTTATGGCTTCTGCATTTTTGTCCCTTCTTTCATGTCTTACATTGTTAATTTGTGCCTTTTTCTCTGATCAGTCTGGTTGGTCAGAGTTTTACCAATTTTATTGAGGCTTTTAAACCAGTCCAGGAGAGAATTTAGGAAGGAAAGGGTAAAGAAATGTAAAACTGAGGACCCTAAGGAAAATACCAAAAAACAAAACTAAGGGTGACAAGTTGTGGGGATGGAGTGCCATTTAACATGGATAATATGTAATCTCATAGGTTCTGGATGTAGCACACAACTAGGCAGATGGGAAACACAGAAGACTTGGAGAAATTTAATTTCATTGGTCCTTGTAGTTTCAGCAAGCATATCTTGAACTTTGAGGAAGTTACATGTACATGTCTATATTGAGGATGGGCTTACATCTTATGGAGCTATTGTTTGTGACATGTTGGCATCCTTCAATTTTGTGGTAAAAAAGCCAGGACTTGATTTTTGTGTGTGTGTTGGGAGGGGTGGTGGTGGTTGTTTTTGTGTGATAACATTTAAGATCTAGTTTCCTAGCAAACTTTCAAGTATACAATATAGTGTTCTTAAGTGTAGTCTTCATGTTATACATTAGAACCTCAGAACTTATTCATCTTGCAACTAGAATTTTGTTCTCTTTACCAGCATCTCCCTATTTCCCCCATCCCCTATGCCCTGGCAACCACCAATCTACTCTCTATTTCTGTGAGTTCAGCTTTTTAGATTCCACATATAAGTGAGATCATGCCATACTTGTCTTTGTCTGGTTTATTTCACATAGCATAATGCCCTCAAGTTTCATGCATGTTGTTGCAATTGGCAGGACTTCCTACTTTCTCATGGCTTAATTGCATTCTATCTCTATATACACACAATAGAATATATATCTCTATATACCACATTTTCCTTGTCCACGAATTCACTGATGGACCTTTAGGTTGTTTCAGTATCTTGGGTATTATGAATGTGAGTGAACACGGGAGTGCAGATATCTCTTTAGGATCCTGTTTTCACTTCCTGAACATGGCATGAAATGAACGTGGGAGTGCAGATAGCTCTTCAAGATCTTGTTTTCATTTCCTTTGGATGTATAGATAGAAGTGGAATTGCTATATTATATGGTAGTTCTACTTTTAATTTTGGAGGTAACCTCTCTACTATTTTCCATAATGGTTGAAACAATTTACATTCCCACCAACAATATAAGTGTTCCCTTTTCTCCACGTCCTTGCCAGCATGTTTTATCTCTTGTCTTTTGCATAATAGTCATCTTAACAGGTATGAGGTGATATTTTGTTGTGGTTTTGACTTGCATTTCCCTGTTGATTATGATGTGAGCACCTTTTCATGTACTTGCCACTTGCATATGTCTTCTTAGGAAAAATATCTATTTGAGTCCTTTGCCTGTTTTTAAATGAGGTTTTTTTTTTATACTGAGTTGTTTTAATTCCATATATGTTTTGGATATTAAACCATTATCAGATATTTGATTTATAAATATTTTCTCCTATTCCATAGTCTGCCTTTTCACTTTTGTTGGCTGTGTTCTTTTTGTTATTGTTTTGTTCTGTTTTTGCTGTGCAGAAGCTTTTTAGTTTAATATAGTCTTACTTGTTGACTTTGCTTGTGTTTTTGGTGTTATATCCAAGAAATCATTGCCAATGCTAATGTGAAGGAGCTTTTTCACTGTTTTCTTATAGGAGTTTTGCAGTTTCAAGTTTTACATTTATATCTTTAATCCATTGCAAGTTAATTTTTGTAAGCAATATAAGGTTGGTACCTAATTTCATTCTTTTGCATGTGAATATCCAGGTTCTCCAACAGCATTTACTGAAAAGACTGTCTTTTCTCCAGTGATTATTCAGCTGACTCCATTGTCAAATATTAAGTTGACTATATATGTGTGAATTTATTTCCTGGGTCTTGATTCTGTTTCATTGTTTTTTTTGGTCTGTTTGTATGCCAGTACCATACTGTTTGATTTCTATAGCTTTGTAATTTAGTCTGAAAGCAGGACATGTGATGCCTCTTGCTTTGTTATTTCTCAAGATTGCTTTGGCTATTCAGGGTCATTTGTATTCCATACAATTTTAGGATTGTTCATTTCTGTAAAAATGCCATTGGAATTTTGATAGCGATTGTATTGAATCTTTAGTTGGTTTTGAGTAGTATGGACATTTTAATAATGTTAACACTTCTGATTAGTAAACATAGGATACCTTTCCATTTATTTGTGTCTTCATTCAATTTAGTTCATCAATGTCTTGTAGTTTTTAATGAGCATATCTTTTGCTTCCTTGGTTAAATTTATCCCTAAGTCTTTTATTGACTGATGCTATTGTAAATGGGGATTGGTTTTCAATTTCTTTTTCATATAGTTCATTGTTAATGTATAGAAACTCAGCTGATTTCTTTCATTGATTTTGTATCCTGCAACTTTACTGAATTAATTGATTAGTTCCAACAGTGTTTGGGTGGAATCTGTAGGATTTTCAACAATTTCACTTCTTCCCTTGCAATTTGGATGTCTTTTATTTCTTGCCTGATGGCCTGGCTAGAACATCCAGTACTATGTTGAATAGAAGTGATCACAGGTGGGCACCCTTGTCTTGCTCCACATCTTAAAGGAGAAACTTTCACCCTGTTTACTATTAAGAATGATGTTAGCTAGGTGCTTGTCATATTTGACCTTTATTATGTTGAGTTATGTTCCTTTTATATCCACTTTGTTGAGAGTTTTTACCACGAATGATGTTGAATTTTGGCTTCCTGATTTTTACCATATCAAATAAATGTTGCATGGGGACCCATAAAGTCATTTGGAAACTGAAAATCTACTATTTAATAACTTGGATTTTTAACATAGAACATCATATTTTTAATCCAGATTTAATCTGTAAATTTCCTTTATGCCTTTTATCTAATTTCAAGTTAATTACTATTAAACACTATTTTATGAGGAATGTTATGCCAACTTACTGTTTATTGTGATTAGAGATATTCATATAATTGTATTCATAAAATTCAAAGGCAGCTGATTCCATTTTAATGAGTATTGTTGATATAGTATTTCATAGTGAAAAAAATCTGTTCTCATTGGTTTTTAAAGTAAAAATGAGTATAATTCTTTCTATGTTGCTTTAATCATAATTTGATTGAGGCATAAATATAATTTCAAATGGAAAATAATACTACTAATAAAACATTTGTATTTAATACCTTTGTGTATTATTTTATTCTCTTCACCTTAAGTAGAACAGAAAGGAGACAAAATAATCAGCTTGGATTGTAAGTTCCTCATGTGCTTTGCCTCATCACCATAATTATGAGAGTAAAAGCAAATCTGAGGATAATAAAAGAAAATGCCTATGGTTATTGCTTGTAGGAGGTGGAGTTAAACTGGGGATTAAGTGAAGAAGCAGTGAGTAAAGGTAAGAGAGAGTGTCCCATTGCAAAGGGATATGAGGTGCAGGGAGGAACAGTTGTTCAGACAGCTTTTAACACAGGCTAACTTTTGTTTTGGAAATATGCTTAACTTCTAAGTGTTCTGTTTTTTTAAAACTTTATATATTAACTATACAAGAATTGTATCTACATGGTATCACAGTTGGTAACACTGAGTAATCAAGAGCGGGAGCTTAGATCTTAGGATCTCAGGTGGCCCAGGACGCCTGGAGGCTCTGATTGTGTTGGGCTTGCAGAAATCCGTTCCTACTCTAGGTGGCGTTTGTTGGCTGCAGGGAAGGAGTCAGTGGTGTGGGAACCTTCCTGTGCCGCAGAGTACCACCGGCCCTCGGGGTGACCTGCCCTGACCCTCTCCGTAGAGGAACTACTGGATTTAAGTCTCAAGTATTTCTGCCTTTGTGGGCTCCAGTGCTTTCCAAGTTGCCTTCATCTTATCAGTCAGTGATATTGATCAAGTTCATTGAATCTAAGGTTAAACTCCCAAGGATCCTTTGTGGATAAGGGATATGAACTATTGCAACCCAAGTGAGAGGCAAAATTCAGATGGGGACCACAGATCTAAAAAATGAGATAGCAAGGGTTTGAGATGTGGCTAAGTTAGAGAAAGTTTAAGTTAAAGAAACAGTCAAATGGTAGAGATGGATTGCCACTTTCTCTTTGTCTAAGAAAGGTTATTAAACTGCATTGAGTAAAATAGTTAACTAGAACAAGTTGGAGATTAAAACAAGTAAAAGTTTGATTCTGATGATATCTTTTAGAAGAACATTTAAGGCAAATGACAGTAATAAAACCTAGGTCGAGTTTTAAAGATTTTTATGTTTCAAGATATGCCTGGAAAACTGGTAGGGTAGGAAAGCTAGAGGCCTGTTGATCTGGGATGGCTGAGTTTCAGAAGGAAAGAACTGTTCCTACTATGAGGATGCAGACCTACCAGAGCAGCTTTGAGGTGAGTTAGCCTGGGTGGGTTCTATTTAGAGCTCTGAGGAGTGAATTCCAAAAGAACTTAGTGCTTGGCAAGTGGGAACCACAGGCGACTGTATCAAAGGTTTAGTGGACAAAGGGAAGGGGCTTATCCTGAGTGCAGACAGGTATTGACCACTCATATCTGTCTCCTGGTCCAGCATCCATTGGAATGATGCCTGAATCTAGGAAGTATCTTAATCAAGAAACAAAGCTGATTCTCTTCCAGGATGCCTTCCTTTAGGCTGTGGCTTTCATTCTAATATAAGAGCTTTACAAAAAAAGGAGGAAAGCATTGCTTCATTTTAATCCTCCCTGTGAACTTGTAAAGAAGTTATTAGTATGCTTACTTTGGAGAGGAAAATAGAGATTCTGAATTTACATTAATTTACTAGATTAAACCAGTAAGTATTGGACCCAGATTTAAATCTGAATCCCATGCTTTATTGTCTAAGTGATTCTGCCTGTCTTCAACAAATGGAGCAAATATGTGAACAGGAAAAGGTTCTTATGACAGAGACTTAAAAGTTTAAGCCTTAAGAAGAAGAACAGTACTTCTTTGCTGTCTTTGTTATTTTTGATTGAACAAGAGATTTGAATATTTCAGAAAAAAAAAAAACAGGTAGGCCAAAGCTGGGAAATGAGATATAAGTAGGTCTGGGAGGTAGGAGAAGTATTGAAAATCTAGTCAGGAAAATTTGGGTTTGGGCCTGCATGGAGTGGGTTTGGGTTTGTCTGGAAGATAGGCAGGCCCTCCTCTCAAGCTACTCTTCTCTCTCCTTTTCCTTTTTCCTATTCCCTTTTTTAAGTTAACATTTTGGTGAAGAGCAAACAACAAAAGAAAACTACATTGTGCTTCTTAACTGTCAGTCCTAAGTAAGGGATAGACCCAAAGGATTCAACTGAAAGCAAAACACTTTGATCCTTAATATGATTAACATACCATTAGCATACAAAATTATGCTTCTCATTTATTTGAAGAATTTATCTTAATTTTATTTTTTTCTGAATCAGATCAGCTCTAACACATAGTCATTAAGAAACAAAAATTTCCATTGCTATGTGCTGGATCTATAGTATTATGTGGGTAGCTAGCCATGACAGTACATGGTTTTCTTCAAGTTCAAAAAATATATTCTTAATTAAAATATCATACTGTTAGGGTGAACTGCATGTAATTTTGGCACCTTTCTTATACCTTTTGGGATACATTTGGAGGACATTTTCTAATAAACAAGTTCTCTAAATCTCTTCAAAGAACAACATAATAATCATTTGAAAAATAGAGAAATTGTCACTATTCAAATGTTTTGCATAACAACTATTTTATTTTCTATTTTAGTCTTAATTTTCACATTCTTTTTGTTGTTGCTTATATAAGGGAATATCAGATTCAATTGGCAATATTACAAAATCCTCAAAATATTTTCTAGTTTTTTAATGCATAACCATTTAAGAATGAAAGACAACAGCATTGTTATACATTTTTTAAAAATGTAATTCTTGTTCTAATGCATACTGTTGTTCAAAAGAGAATATAGAAAAAAACTATGGTTATGATCTTAGACAAAATGCTGTTTTCTTCTTTGTCTACAGATGAGAATTAACAGTTTTGACTGCCAAGAGAGAAAATGTGGATCTTCCTATTACTGCTTGTTTCTTCTTCCCTCCTTACTCCCTAGAAAATAAAAATTTTTACTTTTACTTATTTTTTAAACAAAGTACTGCTATCAGTAACATCATTAAAATAAACTGCTATTATAAATAACTTCCTATGAGAAGCAACATGGAGATGAGTAACCTACAAGTGTATATATATATACAAATTCAGTGAAATTTCAAATTTATTTTTAATTTCATTTGACTCATCAGATGAAAAGTGGTTCTTTTAGTGCCTCAGAGAAACACCTGTCTGTAGAGATGGTACAACCGATGGTAGAGCAACTAGAGACCAAGGAGTTCGGGAGATTGTTGTTTTGTTTTGTTTTATGAAATAATAGTAACCTGTTAGGATACAATTTAAACAAGGATAGCTACCCATATAATACTATAGATCCATCATATAGCAATAGAAAACATTTTTTCTTAATGGCTATGTGTTAGGGCTGACCCTGTTCATAAAAACCTGTCCTTACCAGTGTGAACTTTTTGTTTTAGTTCACAGAGTAAATCCCTTTACCTAGTAAGTCCCTCAGCCTCCTTGTCAGAATGTCTTCTTCCTTTGAAATCTGAATGGAGTGGTGAGAATCAGCTTCTCTAACTGCACCATATCATACCAACACAAAGTTCCTTTCTCTCTTGACGAACTAAGGTGTTTTTCACCTTAATTTTTCCTATGCATATTTTAGACTTAATTTTAAAAATTAAGAAACTATCTCTGATGGGCAAGGCATTGAGAGTTATGAAGTTAGCTATTCCTTAGGGACTTGTCAACAGAAGTAGTTCTGTGTAATAAAGATTTTAACCTTGCCCCAGAAAGGAGTTCAGGTCTTTGCCCTAGGCTGCTGGGAGGTCATCTCTAACCCCTTGGGATGTCATGCCTGAGGGGACTGTCTTGTCTGCCTTGGGACCTTGGGTCACTGAATAGTCTTAAAGTAGAGGCTGGCCACATCAGAAAGACCAACTATGTAATTTAATGTGATTACTGGGGTCACACACAGAATCACAGGACCATCAAAGGAATGAGGGACTGAGATTAGCCACATGGGAAATCAATCGTGTCTGCATAATGGAGTCCTGATAACAACTCTGAACACTGAGGCTTGACTTCATAGGGAAATGAACTTACATCTGAAGCTAAACAAATTTAATGTAGTGACTTTTTCGGACTTTCAGGAATAGTGGGATGCAGGATCAGGCACATAATTGATTCACACATCACTGGAAGTTGTCATTTTAGAATCTAGATTGCCAAGAGCTGACAGGGCAGCCATCACCTGCTCTTACAACTTTGGAGGTAGTGGATATTGGTGCCATTCCCCAGTGACTTTGTCATTATTAACCACAGGTAGGAAGAAACCCTTCGTTCCTAAGGGACTACAGAATTGTGTACAGATTCTTAAATGTTCTTCATTGTCACTGAGGTTTTGGTTCAGCATTACTTATATATATATATATGTATATATAAAGAATACAAATAAATAACAATTTTTGAACTGAAACAGAGACCTCAGTTTGAGTCCCCAGCATTGCCTTTAATTAGATGTGAACCTTAGGCAAACTGTTTTAACGTCTCTGGGCCTTAATTTCCCTATTTAAAAAAGCAGTTGACCTAGATCGTCTCTTCGGCCCCATGTGGCTTTAAATGAGGTGATGTGCAAGTACTTTCAAAAACTTATCTTCCAGACCGAGTTCAGATTTCCAAACTTGAGTGGTCAGAGGCACAAATCCTCGTGTTCTCTCTGTGACTGCTAAACTAAGAATTGAAAGTAAACTGCTTTTCTCCCTCCAGAAACAGGTGCAGTTTGGCATCTCTTTCACGAGTGTAAGTTTTTGCATCTCAAATAACAGAAAACACTTTTGCCCAATGTTTTTTTTACCCAGGTTATTTCAACAAATTCTGTAGCCTTAATTTATCAGAACTACATTTATTAGAACTAAATTGTTATAATTAAAATTATTTACTACTAATTGCAATATGTTTTTTTAATACCTTGTATTTTATTGCAATTCTACCTCTCCCTAGCATTTCCAAAGCATCGAGCCATTTTATGATCTCTATTGGGCTGTTAATACGTGTCACCGTAGGGTGGATGAAAGGTGGAGAGGAGTAATTGGTTCAAGGGAAGAGTGGAATGAAAGAAGCAAGGGAAAAATAAAAATAGGAACAAATAACATGAACCCGAAAAAGGACTATACCATGGTGGTATCATCCCATTTATATACAACATTTGTGTGTGCACATGCATAACTAGAAAAACTTAGGTATTAAATAAATGTTTAACACCTGTTTCCTGACACACAGAAATGGCTATTTAAAATGAAACATGAAAAGACAGGTTACAAATCAAGGTATATAGCGTATGGTGTGAGTCACTCCTGAACACCAGCACCTGTGTGGGGATTTTGTTTTGGGTGTGTCTGGACCACAAGCAAGGAAAACATTGTGAAAGTGCATGTATCAGGCTGCTAACGTGGGTTACCTGCCACAAGTAGGATGGGGTGGGTGAGCTGGGATGTGATGATAATTAATCTCTTGCTTTACCCAACTCTGAATTTTTTCATTTGACTTATCACATGTATTCCCTTTGTAATTCGAAAAACATCAAATTACATGTAGAAATTTAAACTGGTAGTATTTGTTAATTTTTTTCTTTTATACATGAAGGACTGTACATTGAGGAATCTGCATTTCTGCGATTGTGTAGAGTTAATAATTGGTAAAACACCTTTATTTCATAAAACTTTGAGAATAATTTTCTCAAGCATTTGAACACGGATAAAAATGTAATCAACTAAATTTATTGAACTAAGAAATAATCTCATTGAATATTTCAAACCTTTCAGACAAAATATACACAAATGCATTGACTACTAAACATTAATGTTCTCATTCTTATTCTATTCAAAATTCTTGGCAACATATGTTTAATATTTATTATTTATATACTTTTTCTAAAAAATGTGTTGACTAAATAAAAAACGTGTGCAATCAACTACACTTTCTAGAACCTGTTCTCAGGAAATGCTGCTGAATTAACTCTTTGCCCATTCTTCTCTTGGACAGTAACTTGTTTTTCTAATTAAAAAAATAACTCATATTGATTGCAAATATTTAGATAATATAGATAAGCAAAAAAAAGCAACTGGTTAAAAAGCATTTTAATACATGATTTTCTAGTCTATTCATTGGTACATATATTTTTTACTAACATGATATCATAGTTTACATATTTTAAACTGAATTAGTTTTGCTGTATATTTTCCCTTATCAGCAACTATTCTTGCTAAGACAGTATAATATTTTACTATGCAAGTATATTGCAACATAATTTACTCAACCAATTATCAACCATTGGAATGTTGGTTATTTCTAATTTATTGTGAAGTTAACAGTATTGCATCAAATAGTGTTGTACCTGAATTTATGACACATCCATAATTATTTCCTTGGTATAAGGTCTTGTTGCATCAAAGAGTATAAAATAAGCAATACTGCTAATAGTTTACAAATAAATACACTTAAATATAAATACTCAGGCATTTTTGGATTTTGAGAGGAAGGGAAGAAGATATTCATATACCACTGGTCAAGGCATCAACTGACAGTATTGCTGGATAATGATTTAATTATGCCTACCAAGTAAGGAAAAGAACAATAAGTTATAAATTCCTTCTTTTGTCTGTCAAATTTACAACCCTCTTCTCTTGGCCTAAAGGAAAAAATCAACTACTTTTTTTATTTTACGTTTTGTTCTTTCTGTCCTGTTGAAATTTTTTTGAATCGTAACTCTGTTCCCTGCATACACCCACTACTCTTAACTTTGTACATTTGACAAGTAAGTCTTCTGAATAATGAACAGATTACAAATTTTGAACAGGATATGCCAGATACAAAATATGTTGTGAATGTTAGGTTTCTTTTTTTTATTATTTGTTTTTTTTTTTTTTTCCTTTTTCCTCTTGACCCCGTCATCCATATCTCCTACCCTCTAGTAACCACCAATCTGGTTTTGGTGTCTATGAGATTGTTGTTGTTTTTAGATTCCACATACTAGAGGGATCACATAGTATTTGCTTTTCTCTGTCTGACTTATTTTCATTTAGCATAATGCCCTCAAGATCCATCCATGTTGTCACAAATGAAAGTATTTTATTCTATTATATGACCTAATAATATGTCATCATATATATGTATCACAACTTCTTTAGATATTTATCCATTAATAGACACAGGCTGTTTCCATACTTTGGCTATTGTAAACAATGCTGCAGTGAACATCAGGGTGCATATATCTTTTTGAGTTAGTGTTTTCATTTTCTTTGGACAAATGCTCAGAAGTGGAATTGCTAGACCATATGGTAGTTCTAGTTTTTATTTTTTGAAGAGCTGTATATGGTTTTCCATAGTGGCAGCACCAATAGACATTCCCACCAGTAGCACACAAGAGTTCCTTTTCCTCCACGTCTTCACCAACACTTGTTATTTCTTGTTTTTTCTCTTTTGATAATAGTTATTTTAATGGGTTTAAGGTGAGGTCTCATTGTTATTTTGATTTGCACTTCCCTGATGATTAATGATGTTGACCATTTTTTTACGTTCCTGTTGGCCATCTGTATGTCTTTTTTTGAAAAAATGTCTATTTGTATTTTCTGTCAATTTTTAAATTAGATTGGGTATTTTTGCTACTGAGTAGTATGAGTTCTTTATATATATTGAATATTATTAGGCTCTTATGAGATATATGATTCACAAATATTTTCACCCATTCAATAGACTGCCTTTTCATTTAGTTAGTTTCCTTTGCTGTTTAGAAGTTTTTAGTGTGATGTAGTCCCATTTAGCTTTTGCTTCTGTTGCTTTTGGTGCCAGATTCAAAAGATCATCACCGAGACCTATGTCAAGGAGCTTACTGCCTATGTTCTAGGAGTATTGTGGTTTCAGGTCTTATATTCAAATCTTTGATCCATTTTGTGTTGATTTTGTGTTTGGTGAAAGATAGTGGTTGAGTTTCATTCTTTTACTAGTGGCTGTCTAGTTTTTCCTAACACCATTTATTGAAGAGACTGTCCTTCACCATTGTATATTCTTGGCTTCTTTGTTAGAAATTAATTGACCCTATGTGTGTGGGTTTATTTCTGAGCTCCTTATTCTGTTCCATCTATGTGACTTTTTATTTACTGACACCTCATTATTTCTAGAAGCATTCTTATTTTCTGACAATAATTAGATATTCTAGGACCATTCAGAGTTCTTTCAATTCCAACACATAACATCAGCTAGACTCAGGATTCCCCACTCTTCCTAGTAGAAAGAGGCCAAAATCTGAAAACTTGGGTTTCACCAGATTGTTGGTAGTGGATCAAGTCCTGCTGCTGTTAGTCAGGTTGAAAGATGATCCTTTTTTTTTTTATTTATTTTTATTTTTTTAATATAATTTATTTTATTATCATTAATTTACAATTACATGTGCAATATTACGATTATTAAACTACCCCTTCATCAGGTCCCCCACCAACCCCATTACAGTCACTGTCCATCAGTGTAGTGAGATGCTATAGAATCACTACTTGTCTTCTCTGAGTTGTACTGCCCTCCCCGTGCCCCCCCAACATTACATCTGCTAATCTTAATGCCCCTTTTTCCCTCTTATCCCTCCCTTCCCGCCCATTTTCCCCAGTCCCTTTCCTTTGGTAACTATTAGTCCGTTCTTGGGTTCTGTGAGTCTGCTGCTGTTTTGTTCCTTCAGTATTTTTTCTTTGTTCTTATACTCCACATATGAGTGAAATCATTTGATACTTGTCTTTTTCGGCTTGGCTTATTTCACTGAACATAATACCCTCTAGCTCCATCCATGTTGTTGCAAATGGTAGGATTTGTTTTCTTATGGCTGTATAATATTCCATTGTGTATATGTACCACATCTTCTTTATCCATTCATCTACTGATGGACACTTAGTTGCTTCCATTTCTTGGCTATTGTAAATAGTGCTGCAATAAACATAGGGGTGCATATGTCTTTTTCAAACTGGGCTGCTGCATTCTTAGGGTAAATTCCTAGGAGTGGAATTCCTGGGTCAAATGGTATTTCTATTTTGAGTCTTTTGAGGAACATCCATACTGCTTTCCACAATGGTTGAACTAATTTGCAGTCCCACCAGCAGTGTAGGAGAGTTTCCTTTTCTCCACATCCTCGCCAACATTTGTTGTTGTTTGTGTTTTGGATGTTGGCCATCCTCACTGGTGTGAGGTGATATCTCATTGTGGTTTTAATCTGCATTTCTCTGATGATTAGCGATGTGGAGCATCTTTTCATGTGCCTGTTGGCCATCTGAATTTCTTCTTTGGAGAAGTGTCTATTCATGTCCTCTGCCCATTTCTTAATTGGATTATTTGCTTTCTGTTTCTTAAGGTGCATGAGTTCTTTATATATTTTGGATGTCAACCCTTTATCAGATACGTTTTTATGAATATATTCTCCCATACTGTAGGATGTCTTTTTGTTCTACTGATGGTGTCCTTTGCTGTACAGAAGCTTTGCAGCTTGATATAGTCCCACTTGTTCATTTTTGCTTTTGTTTCCCTTGCCCGGGGAGATATGTTCATGAAGAAGTTGCTCATGTTCATGTCCAGGAGATTTTGCCTGTGTGTTTTTCTAAGAGTTTTATGGTTTCATGACTTACATTCAAGTCTTTGATCCACCTTGAGTTTACCTTTGTGTATGGGGCTAGACAGTAGTCCAGTTTCATTCTCTTACATGTAGCTGTCCAGTTTTTCCAGCACCAGCTGCTGAACAGGCTGTCATCTCCCCATTGTATATCCAAGGCACTTTTATCAAATATTAATTGACTGTATATGTTTGGGTTAATGTTTGGATTTTCTATTCTGTTCCACTGGTCTGTGGGTCTGTTTTTGTGCCAATACCAAATTGTCTTGATTACTGTGGCTTTGTAGTAGAGCTTGAAGTCAGGGAGTGTAATTCCCCCTGTTTTATTCCTCCTTCTCAGGATTGCTTTGGCTATTCGGGGTCTTTTGTGGTCCATATGAATTTTAGAATTATTTGTTCCAGTTCATTGAAGAAAGCTGTTGGTAGTTTGATAGGGATTGCATTGAATCTGTAGATTGCTTTAGGTAGTATAGCCATTTTGACAATATTGATTCTTCCTAGCCAAGAGCATGGGATGCTTTTCCATTTGTTAGTGTCCTCTTTAATTTATCTTAGGAGTGTCTTGTAGTTTTCAGAGTACAGGTCTTTCACTTCCTTCGTTAGGTTTATTCCTAGGTACTTTATTCTTTTTGATGCAATTGTGAATGGAATTGTTTTTCTGATTTCTCTTTCTGTTAGTTCATCATTAGTGTATAGGAAAGCAACAGATTTCTGTGTGTTAATTTTGTATCCTGCAACTTTGCTGAATTCAGATATTAGTTCTAGTAGCTTTGGAATGGAATCTTTAGGGTTTTTTATGTACAGTATCATGTCATCTGCAAATAGTGACAATTTGACTTCTTCTTTACCAATCTGGATGCCTTGTATGTCTTTGTTTGTCTGATTGCTGTGGCTAGGACCTCCAGTACTATGTTGAATAACAGTGGAGAGAGTGGGCATCCTTGTCTTGTTCCCGATCTTAGATGAAAAGCTTTCAGCGTCTCGCCGTTAAGTATGATGTTAGCTGTGGGTTTGTCATATATAGCCTTTATGATGTTGAGGTACTTGCCCTCTATACCCATTTTGTTGAGAGTTTTAATCAGGAATGGATGCTGAATTTTGTCAAATGCTTTTTCAGCATCTATGGAGATGATCATGTGGTTTTTGTTCTTCTTTTTGTTGATGTGGTGGATGATGTTGATGGATTTTCGAATGTTGTACCATCCTTGCATCCCTGGGATGAATCCCACTTGATCATGGTGTATGATCCTCTTGATGTATTTTTGAATCCGATTTGCTAATATTTTGTTGAGTATTTTTGCATCTACGTTCATCAGGGATATTGGTCTGTAATTTTCTTTTTTGGTGAGGTCTTTGCCCGGTTTTGGTATTAGAGTGATGCTGGCTTCATAGAATGAGTTTGGAAGTATTCCCTCCTCTTCTATTTTTTGGAAAACTTTAAGGAGAATCGGTGTTATTTCTTCTCTATATGTCTGGTAGAATTCAGAGGTGAATCCATCAGGCCCAGGGGTTTTGTTCTTGGGTAGTTTTTTGATTACCAATTCGATTTCGTCACTGGTGATTGGTCTGTTTAGTTTTTCTGTTTCTTGCTTGGTCAGTCTTGGAAGGTTGTATTTTTCTAAGAAGTTGTCCATTTCTTCTATGTTTTCCAGCTTGTTAGCATATAGATTCTCATAATATTCTCTTATAATTCTTTGTATTTCTGTGGGGTCCGTCGTGATTTTTCCTTTCTCATTTCTGATTGTGTTTATGTGTGTAGATTCTCTTTTTCTCTTAATGAGTCTGGCTAGGGCTTTATCTATTTTGTTTATTTTTTCAAAGAACCAGCTCTTGGTTTTATTGATTTTTTCTATTGTTTTATTCTTCTCAATTTTATTTATTTCTTCTCTATCTTTATTATGTCCCTCCTTCTGGTGACTTTGGGCCTCATCTGTTCTTCTTTTTCCAATTTCAGTAATTGTGTCTTTAGACTATTCATTTGGGAATGTTCTTCCTTCTTTAAATAGGCCTGGATTGCAATATACTTTCCTCTTAGAACTGCCTTTGCTGCGTCCCACAGAAGTTGTGGCTTTGTGTTGTTGTTGTCATTAGTCTCCATATATTCTTTGATTTCTGTTTTGATTTGGTCGTTAACCCATTGATTAATTAGGAGAATGTTGTTAAGTCTTCATGTATTTGTGAGCCTTTTTGATTTCTTTCTAAAATTTATTTCTAGTTTTATACCTTGGTGATCTGAGAAGTTGGTTGGTAGGATTTCAATATTTTTGAAATTACTGAGGTTCTTTTTGTGGCCTAGTATGTGGTCTATTCTGGAAAATGTTCCATGTGCACTTGAGAAGAATGTGTACACTGTTGCTTTTGGGTGTACAGTTCTGTAGATGTCTGTTAGGTCCATCTGTTCTAGTGTGTTGTTCAGTGCCTCTGTGTCTTTACTTATTTTCTGTCTGGTTGATCTGTCCTCTGGAGTGAGTGGTGTGTTGAAGTCTCCTAAGATGAATGCATTGCTGTCTATTTCCTCCTTTAATTCTGTTAGTATTTGTCTCACATATGCTGGCGCTCCTGTGTTGGGTGCATATATATTTATAATGGTTATATCTTCTTGTTGGACTGACCCCTTTATCATTATGTAGTGTCCTTCTTTATCTTTTGCTACTTTCTTCGTTTTGAAGTCTATTTTGTCTGATACAAGTACTGCAACACCTGCTTTTTTCTCTTTGTTGTTTGCATGAAATATCTTTTTCCATCCCTTCACTTTTAGTCTGTGTATATCTTTGGATTTGAGGTGAGTTTCTTGTAGGCAGCATATAGATGGGTCTTGCTTTTTTATCCATTCTGTTACTCTGTGTCTTTTCATTGGTGCATTCAGTCCATTTACATTTAGGGTGATTATTGATAGGTATGTACTTATTGCCATTGCTGGCTTTAGATTCGTGGTTACCAAGGGTTCAAGGGTTGCTTCTTTACTATCTAACAATCTAACTTAACTTTCTTGTTAAGTTATTGTAAACACAGTCTGATGTTTCTTTCTTTCTCTCCCTTCTTATTCCTCCTCCTCCATTCTTCTATAATAGGTGTTTTATTCTTTGCCTTTAGTTAGTATTTGGATGGTCTGCTTTCTTTGCTATGATTTTATTTTCTCTGGTGACATCTTTTTAGCCTTAGGTGTGCTTCCATCTAGAGCAGTCCATTTAAGATATCCTGTAGTGGTGGTTTATGAGAAGCAAACTCTCTCAACTTTCGTTTATCTGGAAATTGTTTAATCCCTCCATCATATTTAAATGATAATCGTGCTGGATACAATATTCTTGGTTCGAGGCCCTTCTGTTTCATAACGTTAAATATATCATGCCATTCTCTTCTGGCCTGTAAGGTTTCTGTTGAGAAGTCTGATGATAGTCTGATGGGTTTCCTTTGTAGGTGATCTTTTTTCTCTCTCTAGCTGCCTTTAATACCCTGTCTTTATCTTTGATCTTTGCCATCTTAATTATTATGTCTTGGTGTTGTCTTCCTTGGGTCCCTTGTGTTGGGAGATCTATGAGCTTCGGTGGACTGCGAGACTACTTCCTTCCCCAGCGAGGGAAAGTTTTCAGCAATTATTTCTTCAAAGACACTTTCTATCCCTTTTCTCTCTCTTCTTCCTCTGGTACTCCTATAATGCGAATATTGTTCCGTTTGGATTGGTCACACAGT
Organism: Smutsia gigantea; assembly: GCA_032199065.1. NCBI lineage: Eukaryota > Metazoa > Chordata > Mammalia > Pholidota > Manidae > Smutsia > Smutsia gigantea. The sequence continues at coordinate 888,801 of JAVSCE010015779.1, forward strand.
TCTCTTAATATTCTTTCATTCCTAGAAATCCTTTATCTCTCTCTGCCTCAGCTGCTCTGTACTCCTGTTCTCTGTTTTCTATTCCATTAACAGTCTCTTGCATCTCATCCATTCTGCTGTTAAGCCCGTTGATCGCTTGTCTGATTTCTGCATTGTCTTTCCTCAGTTCCCTCACTTCCTCCCTCAGCTCTTGCACATTTCTCTGTAGGTCCATCAGCATGGTTATGACTTTTATTCTGAATTCTTTTTCAGGGAGGCTGTGCATTTCCATCCCTTCAGACTCCCTCTCTGGGGTTGTCTGGTTGATTTTGGTCTGAACCATATTCCTCTGTCTTTTCATGGTTGTATAATTTGGTCACTGATAGTTGCCACGTATGTCAGCTGGGCTCTTTAAGACTTTAAAAAGAGAAGAAAAAAAAAAAAGAGAAAAAAAAGAGAAAAAAAGAAAAAAAAGAAAAAACAAAGGAAGAAAAAAAGAAAAAAAGAAAGAAAAGAAAAAACAAAAACAAAAACAAAAAAAAACAAAAACAAAACAAAACAAAAAAAATGCCCTCCGGACGTAGATTCTGTGGGAATGCTCTAGGTGGCGCTATTGCCCCACTATTCCACAGCTGTGACTGTGCCGCTCCGCAGGGCCCTTTATCGCTCTGGCAGGGGTGGGAACGAATAGGAGGCTGTTGATCTCAGTGAGAAAGGTTAAGTATGGCTACGCTTCCTCAGTCGCCAGCTAAGGCGTCTGAAACTCCCCGGGACTCCCAGCCTGCTGGGCTGAGTGTGCTGGGGCGATCCGGCTCCTCCGCTGGGCTCCTGTCTCTTTAAGACCGCTGAGGAAAGCACGCACTATTTTTTTCCTTCCCGGGAGCGGGCTGCAAGCACCCTGGCGCGTTCCCCGCTCAGATCCTGCCGCTCTGTCTCTCCAATCTCCGCTGCACTGTGCAATGTGGGTCAGCGCTCCCCGCGCAGATCACCGGGGCTGGCTACTACTTTGCGGGGTGCACTTCCACTCCCTCCCGGCTCTGAATCCTCTCCTCCCGCCAGTGCGCTGGGTTGGGGGAGGGCTCGGGTCCCGCCGGGTCGCGACTCCGTATCTTACCCGCCTCTTGGGGTGCCGAGTGCTCTCGGGTGTAGCTGCACACTGTGCGCTTTCCTGTGTATTCTCGTCTCTCTTTTAGGAATAGATGTATTTTCTGTGTTTTCGTAGATAAATATAGTGTTGGGAGGAGATTTCTGCCGCCCTGCTCACACCGCCATCTTCCCGGAAGTCCTCGAATACACCAACTCTTAAATCTGCCCAATTGCAGCAAAACGAGCCCAATTCTGGAAGTCAGAGAGTATGCCCTAAGTAGCAATGTCATGGCGTCCTCCCTGCTAGCACCTCATTAATAGAGACTAGCTTTCATTTCTGATTACGAAGGTCATAGCCACTAGTATACAATTTGAACAATTTAGAAAAATGCAGAGATGAAAATACAAAACACCAAAGCTCATTAATTGAATTCTTGAGCCAACGTGTAATGTGATTCAGAGCATGAATTGTTAATGCAGAAGGTATTTCTTGAGAAATTTCATCCATCATGCAGGTGGCTGTGTGTAATTTTAAGGCTGCAATGCCTAGAATTCTGTTAGAAGGAAAGCATTAAAAGAGCATGGAATCAGTCATGACCTGGGGCTGTTGTGGAGACAGCTCCCATGATGGTGATGATTGTATGGATTCTGAAGAAGCAGTGCCTCCTAAAACACACAATCCCGTGAGGAGGCGGTTTCATTCTCTGCTGGGATGTGCATGCCCCACCATCCTCTGAGCCTCTTAAAGCAGAGCAAAGCCAGTGTGAGGAAGGCTTATCGCCAGGAGACCACCATGAACGAATGCAGTGTTTGTTGAAGAGTGGAGAGCTCCAGCAGATGGCTGGCACGGAGACAAAAGCGTGGATGGGGAGGCGTGCAGTGTCGTGACTAACAGCATGTTCTAGAGCTTCGTGCCTCCATTTACTAGCTGTGGGTATCCAGGCAAATTAATTAACCTCTCCGAGCCTTGGTTTCTTCATATGTTAAATGGGGATAAGAACAGCCGCTGCAAGAGTTGTGCATATAATCAATTGGCATGTACTGTGCACTCTTGTTCTCATGATTTTCACACACAGTAAGGAAAGTAACAAAAGTACTGAATGGGGAAGCAGGGCCTTTGTTCAATTTACTTAGGTTTCCTGCCAATAGAAGAGTGAAGAACTGCTGCAAACTGGCCGTGTGATTGCATTTGGTACGAAAGGAAACAAATCGCAAACGTTCAGAAGCTTAACACGGGAACGTGTATGTCTAGCTAATGTGAGCTGAGTGGTTTTCCTTCAAGTGGTCACTCGGGGACTCAGGCTGTTGCCATTTTGTTCAGCTGGAACACGGTTTACAAGGTCATTGCAGAATGGAACTTGGGGCTGTAGATGCACGGGCTAGTTTTAAATGTCATGTCTGCTGTGACATCATCACTGTCCATCATATTTAGCTGGACAGAACCCAACACAGTAACGACCCCAAGTGCCAAAAGGGCCAAACTAAACAGTGCAGTAGGGTGCTTGGTGCCGTGACCTCTAGGTAGTGATGTGGAAAATGCTTACTGTATCATTGCCATGCAGAAGCACACAGGTCACGACCAGAACAGGTGACTTCTTGGAGGTTGAACAAACATGTGTCCTGGCTTTGGGGTCTGTGTGAACAGCAGCAGTGTTACATTGTCCTGGAAATCTAAACACCTGCATACCTTTCACCATATGCTCTTATGGGAGGCAAGCAACTGCAGAGGAAGACCGTGTGCTGTTGGTTTTGTTTTCTTCCAGAAGTACTGAAGTATTTCCAAGTAGTCATCTGTGGCCAATCTTTATTAAACCTGTGCTTGCAATTATAATGCTGCTGATGGCCAAGGTTGCAAAGCCCAAAACATATACACTGAGGGTTACTGATGACTTTGGTTGTCTAAGAAGGGTTACGTTTCTCTTTTAGGCTGGTTGCTAAGGTAGGGCGGTTCAGAACACATTTTGAATCACGGCCTGTAAAAAGCCTGTTTAATTCTTTGAGCTTTTAATGGCCTAAATGGTTAACTATTCCTTTTCTGGGACTGAACCCATAGGTCCACATAAGACAAAGTAGATAATCATGGGAAAATTATTCACAAAATATTCAAGGGGTTAATCACACCAGATTGGCCTGTTTTTCTTACTAAAACATCTTGGGAGAAGGGCCCCGATGGCACTAGCCTGTTTTCTTGCCATGTTCCTGTACCTAACCCATTTCAGGCATGAAATGTAGGCTAAACTTGATTATTGTATAGGAACAAAATTTTTAAATAACTTGTTTTGATTAACTCATCTAAGAATCCAAAAAAGCAATGATCCTGCCTATAAAATGCTCATCTTTTTTGCTTTCAGAGTGCATTCCTTGCTCATAGCAGGCATGAGTTTTGCATGACCTCTTCTAAAACATGGCCCAGGCTGGTTGTCCTTGTCCTGATCACTAAGGCAGCCCCTATCTGGTGCACAGGTGTATTTATTTCACAGCCACTCACTGAGTATTCAGTAGGACCCTCTGCTCACCTGAATGCTGGGGGGGCCGCTCCTTGCTATAACAAGAGGGGAACCTGGCATGCCTGCTAGCTTTGTGACATAGGGAGTAAGATAACTGGAAACCATTGCCACCTCTCCTCCTATGACAGCTCCTCCCGCGCGTGACCTCACCCAAGGATCCACAGCACAGAGGCTGCCCGTGGTCAGTGTGCAGTGTTTTAGAGCCACCGAGGAGGAGTTCCGTAGAATCTGGCTCCATCTCGTCCCGGTAGCCTTATTTCTCTATCCCTTACCTGAAACAACAAATATTTCCATTATTTTAGAGTGGTAACTGAAAAAACCCTCCATGTTTAACAGGGTTTACATGATTGTGGTTTTCTCTAACTGAATTGCTCCTCATTCATTCATTCCACAAATATTTACTGAGAAGTTTCCACGTACACAGGCCTTGGTCATGGAACACAGAGGCCATCTCACCACTGCCCCCTTAAATACTTGCCTGTGGCCATACCAGTGGCCCTGGGATCGGAGAAAACCCTAGGCTCTGCTCCTAACACTCCCATTTGGACCCTCTCAGGAGCTTCCCTGGATTTGGGGGCATTACATCCAAGACGCCTTTCCCTCCTACCCTGTTGGACAAGTGACCCAGTTTGGGACTGTCTTCCTGGCTTGGACCTAGAAGATAACTGTCCAGATGGAGGCTCTGGGAGGATAGAGGAGTGGACCCAAGCTAGGGAGCCATCTCAGTCTGGGTTTCCCCAAGGGGAAGCCCTGAAGAAAGGTTCGAGAGTAAGTAGTTTATCTGTGGAGGTGGTGTGGTGGGGGTTGACCCTGGGAAAACAACAGGAAGAGTGAGGAGGTGAGTAAGGGGAGGAAAGCAGCTGATCCGGGACATGTTATCAATGAAAGCAAGCCCTGCTGACTGGAGCTTAATCCTGTGGATGGGTGCGGGGGTGGGGGGTGAGGGGACTGCATATTCCTAGCCAGCTCCTAGAGTCATGGATGGGGGCTCTCTGGGATCAGGAAAGGGCAGAGTATTAATTCCCAGCACTGCAGTCTTGCTGGGCTCCTAGGATGGGCTTGCTCTCATAGCCAGAGAAAGCCTCAGACCCAGCGGGCAGCATCTACCCCAGGGGCCAGAAGCGAAACGCCAGGTGTGTCTGAGCATGGCTGGCACCTGCAGCCAGGGAGGCTGTGCCTAAACCCAGCAGGTGACCTGAATTTAGGCAGGAAGTTGAAAAATCTCAGAGCAACGTGAAGCTCAGAGGTGGCTTTTCCAGTGACTTTCAGTACCTATAATTTCATGTCAGATGGCAGATACTGTCAGGGGCTCTGTCCTTTGCTGATACAACAATGGGGTTCTGGCTGTTTGGGTGATGGCTGCTGATCTGCGAGACTTCCAGCTTTGGGTATGCTTCAGTCATCAGTATTTTCAGCAGTTGGTTTTGTGTGTGTGTGAATGCTTGCTAGTTAGTACAAAGATTCTTTGTTTAAAAGTTTTATGTGCTGTTGTAAACATTCTTGTATTATGAAGAAACGTAAACAGGTGGATAAACATGTTTAATGCAGTACGTGGCACTATTATGTAACACATTGAGCTCTGACTTGCAGTTGAATAATGTATTGCTTAGATCACATAACTTCCCCCTAAAGATCACATTAACAAATGGAGCAAAAAAACCATTGTTACTCATGCCCTCAGTATTATACAAATGTCAAGTTACCTGCAAGGAGTCCCAGTCCTGCCAGGAGGCTCCAGAGCCCACCCGTCAGGAGCTCTGGGAGAGCAACAGAGAACAAGTGCACAGAAGGACAGGGCCCAGACAGCATCAGCGGGAAAGACAAGTCCAACTAGAATCGTGTGGTAGAGGTAGTTGAAGTGATGTGGCGCCCAAGGCAGTAGTCGTGAGAAGGATGAGACTTCAAGACAGAAAGGAAACCTTCAAACGGTACCTGCCTCTTGGAGACTGGGCCATGTGGAGAAAGGACGGCAGGAGGGATAAAAGTAAGAAGAGAGTCACAACCAGAAGACACCCTCCAAGCAGCAGCCTGCTGTAGTATAGAAGCTGCACTTCACCAAGTCACCAGCAGAGGGTGGGTTTGGATCACAAGACCTAGTTAACCACCCAAGCCCTGTCCATTCAGTCTGTGTCAACTTGTTAGGCCAGAAAAGAAAGTCTGTTGTGAGAGGAGCAGAAAGCAGCAGGCAGCATGAGGGCTTGAGGATCAAAACACTGTAGGGGGTGAATGTTCTCACTCCCTGTAAACACACACACACACACATCCCATGGTAGATTAAACATGGTTTATATATACAAATCTTGAATCGGAAATTAAAAAAAATCAGAACAAAATGGACAAAACCCAGGAAGATGTGAAATGAGAGTTGGCTGAACTCAGGAGAGAAAGTGAAGAAGTTCAGTTTGCAGATGCTATGTCCGTGGACCATCTTGCTGTAGACAGCAGCCCCTTCCCACCCACAGTTCCTTCTTTCCTGAGCTCCTGCAAATGGCAGGCATCCCTTGCCCATAACTGTACTGCCCCTTCCAATGGGAAACATTTTGTTAGGCCAATCTTGGTGATAGTTTTTCTTTCTAAGTTCTCTATTACATGCAGCTCTAGCAAATGCACAAATACTTGCCTAGGGCAATTCAAGAAGTACTTTTTAAGTAGATAAAACTTTCCAGGGAGATCTTCATCTCTCTTCATAAATGCCAACTTTTCAGAGATAACAAACTCTTAAGAGATGTTTCCAAATTGCAATGGATGACTACAATAAATTATGCCATATTTTATAGTTCAAAAAGTTATTTCCATATATTTACCTTTCAAGTTGTATGTTTAAACACAGACTGGTGGTTTCTTCTGCTTAGAAATGCTTTGCCTTGGTTTGCCTATCTGAGAAGTAAGGGTTGGCAATGGCTCCCTTGTATTTGACATTTGCAGTACGTAGCCAACTTTATACTGTGGACAGACTGTGTTTTTCTAAAGATGGTCACAACATCATTGCCTATTCCACAGTTATCTTAGCTCCCCATCAAGTCTTTCAGTTTTGCATCTAGACACCTTTGTGTTTCACTTGTAACAAAGGAATGTGGCAGAAATAACACTGCATTTCTTCTGAGGATAAGTTGGAGGAGGTGATGAATGCAGTTTCCATTTTGCTCTCTGGAAGTCTTGCTGGAGTTCTGAGCTCTCATGTAAGCAGTTATACTGTTCCAAGGCCACCATGCTGTTAGGAAGACCAAACAGCCCATGGGAAGAGACCACATAGTCTGAAACTACATGCAGTAAGAGAAACATGCCCCACCAGTCTCCAGCTGTGCCTTCCCTACCCTCCTCCTTTGTTCTGGCTCCAGCTACCATCTGGCTGCAACCACATTGAGGACTCTCACACACAGCTGCACAGCCAAGCCCTTCCTGAATTCCAGACTCTCAGAAACCACAGCAATAATATTGCTGTTTTAAGCCACTAAGTCTTTGCTGATTGGCTACACAGCAGTAGATAACTAGAATGAATGAAGCCCCAGAAGTAAAGACTGTTTCTAGAGAAGGAAGAATAATCATGCCTAATATCTTTTGCAGTAGCTTTGTTTTGGATAATTTTAAAGAGAATGTTGATAGACAAGAACATGTCTCTTTTGAGAAGAATTATGTTCCTCTCTAGATTTATCTTATACTCCTTCTACTGGAAAATAATTGAATTATTTGCAGGTGATTTTCTTCCTTCCTTCTTTCCCTTCCACCCTCCTTTCTTCCTTTGTTTTTTGTAGTTGCAGAGCTTTAGATATCTATTGCTTGTAGCAAAGTGATAGAACAGAATGCTGGAGAGAGCTGTTTGTTTTGTCCTTGAATGAGGTAAAGCTTAAAAAACACAGGAACTAAGAACATGGGTGCTGTTCTCAGTGCTTGCTGATGACGCTCAAGGTTGAGTAGCTTCCACATTGGCTGTATGAGGAACAAACACGTCCAACAGTCTAGGCCATAATAAAAAGAAGTGTCTTCAAGTGAGGCTTGGAGTGAGGAAGTTTCATTTGCACTGACTTAGTGGCTATGTTTGGAGTCAGACTGCCTGGGTTTGGATCCTGTCTCCCCAACATACCAGCGGTGTGACTTTGGGCTAGTAAATTCATCTCACTGTTGCTTAGTTGTCTCATCTGCTTTTGTAAAGGTTCTCACAAGAATTGAGTAAAACAATCCATTAGAAGAGCTTATTATAGTATCAGGCATAGAGTGAGTGCCCCATGCTCTCAGGATTTTAATCTCTAGCTCTTGAGACCTGGATCTAGTGAAGGGAGCAGAAACACCGGAACTAAGAAACATCCAGAGATTATATTGCTTGACTTGAGTGTGTGGTTACTGGCTCCTCTGTTACCGCCCTAAGCAGTAGACACACAGTTCCAGACCTGCTTAATCTGCCCGAGGTGATGGTCATCAACCACCAGTGTGAAGCACTGTGCTCCCGTGTGGAAATTTCTAAGTAAATTAAGGTTCCATGTAGAATTTACTATTTAAATAAAAAAACACCCAGTTAGCTTTCAGCAAGCTGTGATTAAAAGTAACTGCCTTAATCTGGTAAATGTTATGTACAAGCCATATTTAATAGTAAAATACTGAGGGCTTTCACTCTGCAGTAAGGAGCAAGACAAGAATGCCCTGTCCTCTATGTTCACTCCCACCCTGTGTCACTTGACACCCTATCACTTTTATTCCATATTGTACTGGCTGCTTTACCAGGGCACCAGGGCAAAAAGAAATAAATAAAATTGATTAAAGTTGGAAAACAATAAAACTGTCACAAAGAGAGTAATATGTTAGCAATAATTAGAAGATTAAATTAAAAAATTTGGTTTACATTATCATTAAAAAAATACCCAAGAAAAATTTAACAATATATGTTCAAGAACAACACACTGAAAAGTACAAAACATTGGCAGGAATCAATGAAGACCTAACTAAATAGGAGGATATACCATGTTTGTGGATTGGAACACTCATTATTTTAAAGATGTTGTTTCTCCCCAAATGACCTATAGACTCATTGAAATTCCAGTTAGAGTCCCAGTAGGGTTTTTTCCTGTATAAATTAATAAGTTGATTATAAAACTTAGGTGGAAATGAAAAGTAATTATAATATCCAAGATGATATTTATGAATAGTAAATCTGGAGGTTTTACACTACTGGTTTCAAGATGTGCTGTCAAAGTACATAATTGAGATTGTGGCAATGAAACAAAGATAGACTAATAGATCAATGGAACAAAAAGTAGACTCCAGGGAGGGACCTACAGATAGGCAGTCATTTGATTTATAAGAAAGGTTACACTGCTGTTATGTGGGAGAGAGAAGAATCTTCCACAAATAATTCTAGGTCAGGTGTGATTCATACGGAATAAATGAAGCTTGGTCCCTATGCCATACATAAAATTAGTTCAAGATGGATCATAGATTTAAATGTTAAAACTTGAACTACCAACATTTTAGAAGAAAATATAAGAATATCTTTGTGATCTTGGAGTAGGCAAAGATTTTTTAAAAACAGAAGTGGTAATAAAAGAAAGATTGATGAATTAGACTTCATTAAAATTAAGAACTTTTGTTCATTAAAAGATGCCCTTCACAGAGTACAAAGAGCAAACCATAAACTTTAAAAGATATTTGCAGTGCATACGTACCTCCATGCACCCAGCATCCAGGAGTGTGTGTATATTAGATGACCCAATCTAAGAATGGGCAAAAAACATGAGCAGACACTTTATAAATGAGGATATTAAAATGGCAAATAAATGCATAAGAAAACAATGCTCAACCAGAGATTGTCTCATCTCAACCAAATGATGTTCTCACCAGGAAAACTAAAATTAACACCACAATAATATATCATTACACATCCATCAAAATATCTATAAGTAAAATGATTGACAACGTTAACGTGTAGTTAGTGAAGACGTGGAGCAACTGGAACTCTTACGTTGCTGGAGGGACTATATGTTGGTATAAGATTTTTGAAAAACAAGTGTTGGGCTGAAGCTGAAAATGCACCTACCTAATGACACAGAGATTATACTGTGAGGTTTACTCAACAGAAATGAGTGCTTATGCCCACATGTACAAGATTACAGCAGCTTTCTTTGTAATAGCCAACAACTGGAAGCTTCCATTATGTACATAGTGATGAAAAGGAATGGAGTTATTGAATCTCACAGACATATATTGATTTAAAGAAATCACACATACAAAGGGTATATATTGAGTGGTTCTAACTCATATGAAGTTCAGAAACAGGCAAATCCAATCTATCTGAAAAGCTCACTAGTTGAAAAGTCAGCAGGAACAAATACATAATTCTGTATCAGGATAAGAAGTCCCTTCCCCCAAAACCCACAGACACAGAGAGAATGAAGGAAGAGTGGCCTAACGGCTGCCTTCATGATAGGGTGAGGGGTTAGAATGCCGGTGTGATTGGGAAACCTACCTGCTGGCCTTATTAAGACTGGTGCGAGCTGCCATATGATTATATCATTTTTGGGTTTTGGACAAGGTGAGCCTGAGGTTCTGGGGAACTGGGAAATCCAGTGGACAGGTAGAGCACTAGCGGACAAATGAATAACTATGTATCCAGAAAACAGCAGGTCTACGATAAGGGTGGTGCTGGTCTATAGAAGCCAGGCCACTCTGATGTCTTGTTTAATTTTGGGTGCCACATTTTCATGGAAACATGATACACAGGCCTGTCCAGAAGTGGGCAGCAGTGCAATTGCTAGACCATGGTTTGGGAAAAAATGCTTGAAAGAACTTTGAATGCTTGACTTGGAGAAAAGAAAAGGCAGGAAAGGCTCCCTCTGTGGTGTGAAAGAAGAATTAGACATGATCAGTAACATGAGTTCCGTTAGACCCACAAACCAAAGCACAGAAATTTGAGAAAGGCAAATTGCAAGTCAAGGTAAAGACTCTGGCTAGCACTTTGGGATGTGTGATTTCCTCATCATCGAAGAAACTGAAGCCCAGCCTAGATGATCATGGAGGGTGCTGCAGGGGAGACTGACGCGCGCTGTGGGGACTAGACACAGATGCACCTGTCAACACTGGGACTCCATGGGAGGAGGCAGCTTGGAACAACAGATACAGGGGTGAGAATCACCCACAGAGAACAGACAGGTGAAATGCCCAAGATACAGACTAGCAAGAGAAAATAAGTGAACTGCAGAAATATCATGTACAAATGAAAGAAAAGTTAGCATAGATGGAGAAGTCATAGCAGTATAGGAAGTAAATTGAAAGACTGCTACATAAAAAAAGACAATGAAGAGGGAATTTCATTGAGGTATAGCGTACGACCAGTTAAGTTTCCAAATCTTAAGGGTACAGCTTGGTGATGTTTTTATACCATTCCAGAAGGTTCTCTCAGGCATTCTCCTATTCAGTACCCCCAAAGGATAATCACAGTTTTGGCCACTCATATACGTGCATTCCTAGAAGTACTGGTTGTTTCTGAAGGTGAGAAGAGGTTTCCAAAATAGTGGACTTCTCTGATGGAGAGAATTATTCCAAACAATCTTGCAGACCTTACTTAATTTTGTTTAAGCCAAGGTCAAATTATCTAATTTGGAGGTGCAGTGCTAAGGTTTAGCTTGTTGAGGTCAACAAAATTCTTAGCTTGTCCTTTAAAAGAAAATGTACCAGAGTGACAGATGATTAACCAGGAGAGGAGGTATGTCCGTTATCTGTATGGTATCACATGAAAGTGTAACACTTGATATAAAGTCAGGGCAACTTGGCTTCTGAGGAAAAAAGTAGTCATTGGTTAAGGAAAGTTAACCAACATGCCATTTTAAAGTAACGTAAGTTTTCTCTGTTACACAGAAATCTTTGGAAAGGGAATAAGCTCTATAACATATTTGTCCTTATAGGTACTATAATTTCTATTACCAAAAAGTTATGCTTCAGAATAAGTGTTCCTAGAACTTTTAACAGGAGATGTTTTGTTGTGAAATGTTATTCTCACATAAATGTTAACTATTCTCATTCCAAATGTAGGCGTTTGGAATGACTTACCAGTACAACTAAGGGTCTTTATTCTGCTTTTTTTGTGTCATTTCAGACAAGTAGGTAAGGGATGGAAGTCTTCTAAACTTTCCAGAAACGTTCATGTTTTGGAATTACATGTAATTACTCTCTTAATTCCTTCCAAATTTCCTTCCCTCCCTCCCTATTCATTTTCTTCTCAGGCAGTTTTCTATGTAGAAAATGGTTGGAGTAGGTTGGGGCAGGATCCCCTCTATGGACAAGGCCAGAGAGTGGACAGGGTCAACTTGACAGTATGAACTGAAAGAGAGAGGAACTACTCTTTGTAGATAGAGGAGCTGACTGGGAAGTCATCAGAGGTTCCCCCAACCAGAGGGGAAATTAGACTTCCAGCCACTTGCCTTTGCTTTGCCATCTAAGTTCCACCTGTCAGCAATGGTCATCCACATGAATTTACCCAATTCCCATTTCAAAAGCAAAAATCTACATTTGTAAACGGTGGCGAGCAGAGGACATTCAAGTATGTAATATGCTGTGCATGCATCAAATACTGACTGAGGTCTCAAAGTGTCATTTTCTGTGAGGATTTAAACAAGGGCAGAACTCATCCTGGTCTTCAGAGAGAATCATATGGCAGACACACCTGAAGCAGTGGTAACACACGGCAGTAATACGTGTAGTGGAAAAGGAATGTAAACTCAGAGGTATTAACTAAGTTCAGTGACAGTTCAAAGCGGGGAGGGATACACATGGTTTTGGGAACTCAGAGCAGACTTGGGCAGTGGTGGCAAGAACCACCACAGGGGTTCAAGGTGAGGACAGTGGTGACCGAGGAACCAAAGGTGGATTTGGGCGTTGCCACTGACCAGCTCATGGTGCTACTAAGCAGGTCACTTCACCTTGTACAGCTGTAAAGTGAGAATCGAATGCTGCCCTTTTCATAGGCTGCTTAAGGAAGTCACATGAGAAGTAGTGCGTGGGAGGTGATCGCTCCTTAGTAAATGCCAGCAGTTGCCTGCAGTATTGGAGATGGATCTTAACAGATGGACAGGATTGCAGCAGGAGGTATCAGCAAGGTCAGGTAAGGTAAGGTGGTGTCGCTCTTTTCTTTCTATCCTTCCCTGGAGAGACAGATGCTAAAGCCCTTTTCCAATACACTTAATTTAAAGAAAAGAAAATATAAAAGGGAAAAGAGGGAGAAAAATTATTCTAGGTTACCATCTTCTACACCTGGCCTAATCCTGAGATGTTCACTAGCAAAAGCTCTTTGGTTAAAGAATTTGGGAAGATGCAGGAACATACTTCCCTTCTAGATCATATTCATATAGAGACTCTAGAAATCTTGCAGCAAAGAAATCTATTTTTCTCCATGTTTCCCAATTTATTAGGATTATGGAACAGTGTTTTCTTTGAACACTTATTAACATTGGTAACATGGGCTGGCAGCCTGCTCTCTTCAGGCTGCTTTTACCTTGAGGGTTTTAGTTTTTAAATATTTTATAAGGGCTTTAGAGCTTCCAATGAGAATAGTGACCCTTAAGTATTTCCTACAGTGGTGCATCCCACCTAATGATGCTTGATCAGTATTTAATTACTGAATAGCTGTGAGCAGTACACCCCACACATTTCGCTTTTCTTCTTAGATAAAGTAAAGCAAGATAGTTTAAAACTGTCAAGGTTAGAAACACTGATAGTACTCTCTAGAGAATTTCTAGTTTGCTTGGAAACCAATGTAACTTAGAAATGAATGTGCATTTCTCTAGGAACACAACCATGTCAAAGTTCAATAACCAATTGGAAACAGACTCCCTTTGCTGAGGAAATGCTGCTTTTGTCCACAGGGTGTGAGACCAACACCACAAGGTTGGGACAGCCTCCCAGGTCATTCCCCCTGCCTCACCCTGACCTCAGTCAGTGTGAAGGGAGGCCTCAGTCAGTCTGCTTCTCTTTCTAATAGACAGTGATGTTTTCCTTCTAGAAAGACAGTCTTTATATTGCTGGTGTTTTAAGTTTCTTTAGGTAAGATTTAATAACATACACCATACGTGTGTACTGTCAACTCAGTTTAATATTCTTTAGATGTGGCTTTGGCTGGTTACCGTGTTCTTCAAAGTCAAAGAAAGCCCCTTTGGGAGTTGACTAAAAGCATTTTGCCTGGTGAGTTTTATTCCCTTGGCTGCTCAAAAAACTTTGTCAAACATTTACGGATGTTGCTGCAGCACCATTAGTGAAAGTTGTATATTGGCGGCAACATTTAATTCTATTTCACCCAAGGGAGAGTACCAGGTAACTGAAACTGTAGTCTGATGGGAGAAGCATGGTAACTATTGAGATGTCACTAGAGTCAGCAGTCCCTTCTCTGTCTGGCCAGATAAATTATCAGCCTCCCAAGTGAACTGTTTTGTTCGATCCAAGTTGGTGATATGCCAGAATGCTAAAAGTCAGGAAATGGTACAGACACCTACTTCATGCTCCACATGGTGTGCTGTGTGTTATACCACAGCGCATGAGTGAAGGAAAAAAGAAGACCAGAACCCCCTGAACAACACACATTGAAACAACATAAGCTCTAAGACCTTAAGTTTGGGGTCTGCAATGTAATCATTTAAGGATTTTTCAAATAGAGTGCTGAATGGTAATATAGGTACAAAGTAGCGACGAATGGGTGAAGCATACTATAACATATACAAGCGTATGAGCATAGTAGAGGGAATTAATATGACTTTGACCTTTCCTGTTTTGCAAAATGAAAGATTTAGAGTAAAAAAGATTTTCAAAATGGGCATCTCTAAGTATGGACTTATTCTCAAGGGTTCATATATCCTCTTTGGGAGGCATATGAAATACATATTTATTACAAGGATAATATTTAATAATTAATCTAACTTTATTCTGGGTTCTCTAACTGTGTGTCATGACCGCCTAGTGGATTGTGATTCACTAGTGGGAAGTTGGGCACACCTGGTTTCATTTTACATAAAGGTGAATGCAATTGAAACATCAAAATTTAAGAGTGAAGTATTGTTTTCGTAAGGGTTAAGTGTTTTTTTTTATAAAATCTTTGCTTCTGTTTTGAGTGTGTGCAGGGGTGTAGGTCATGATGAGAAATGTGGTTATGACTGTGGACAGAAGCCAAAGACTTTGAAAGCCATGAATCACTAGATCACTGGTTTTGAACCTTTGCTGCACAGTGGAATCACCCAATGGGCTTGGAAAAATAGGACTGTGTGTGTCCCAGGGACTCTGCTGTGATTGGGGTGTGACCTGGGCATGGGGCTTGCTTACAACTTCTCAGTGTGCAGCCAGGAGTGAGAGCCCTTGAGGAGCTGAGCCTTCTAGCCCACTTTGCCTGCCTCTGGGTTTGTGTGTCATTGGCCTTGGGACCAAGTCCTCCTACAAACTGGAATTGTTGCAGGGTACAAAGAAGGACCAGAGTGGGCTTAGGACAGAGATAACGTTTTTGCCCCAAGTGAAGGTCACATGCAGTCTAGTGGGGGAGAAAAATGAGAGCTTCATAGTTCAGACAGAGAAATCAAGGAGTGGAAGAGATCGGGATAATGTGAATTGTGTGAGCATTCCCCCTGCTATCCCACCACTGGGTGAAGGCCCCAGAGTCTGCTGTTTCCCCAGGTAGCCTGCTGATGGGTGCTTCTCACTCCTGTGAGCCTCTCCAAAGAGCAGATTACCTTTAAGGGTAATTCCTGATTTATTCTCTTAAGAATGCCCTCCCCCTTAGAAGATGCAACCCCACTATATGCATGTTACAGGAGTGACTTAGTTTCAGTAAAATATCATCCTCTATTACATGAAATGAGTGTTGTTATGTGTAATTGTGTTGGTTTACATTTTGTTCTTATATAGTTTATGATTGTGCATGGTTTTATAATTGTACAAGATCATGAGAATAAAGTGTTTATACCTAGTTGTTTTATTTGTACATTCTTATTTAATATTATAATATAAACAGTATAAAGGAGAAAGCACAAGAATTTGTTTCCCTTAAAAGGGTAACCTTTCTGTACTCACTGGCTTCCTTTGCTCAGAGTGACTGTGGCTCCCCCTGAATATATTGGGGGCCAGTAAATGAACACCAGCTTCTTATCTATTAGCAAAGTTGAGAAGACATTCTGAACTGATGGAAATGGAGTTTATGGCTTATTGGGATTATTTTTCAGTAGTCCTATCTATGTGCAAAAGAGGAGTTCAGAGGAAAGTCTGGATTGAGGAGAAAAGTGGCATTTAAGTGAGCCCCCCCCCCCCCAAGCAAGGTAATGACGATAATGACACATAATGTTGGTGATGGTGGCAGCGAACATTTATCGAGCACTTACTAACCTGCAGTGACCAATGCTTTCCATGGATTGTTTTACTTGATCCTTAGAACAGCTCCTTGAAGTAGGTGCTCTGAGTGTCACCCAGTTTATACATAAGGAACCCAAGTGAAGGGATATGCCTGAGACACTCAGCAGGGATTCAAACCAAGTAAGCGGCCTCCAGGCCTGAAGGCTGTATCTCAAGGTCAGGTAGAATATTGTAGACCAGGAGCTTGACTTGAATCTAGGGAATGAAGGAGGGAACATGTGTGACATCTAGATGCCAGTGTGACCAGGTGCAGTTCTGGCCAGGAAGGCAGAATCCAGTTACGCAGCCTGACAGAGGTGTTGAGATTATGAAGTATTATGAAAGAAGTTTTTTTTAAAGGAGATACTCTTACACTGATACAGGGTGTTTGATAAGACATCTTTTTTTTATTAAGTTATCATTGATATACAATCAATCACATGAGCAACACTGTGGTTACTGCATTCCCCTTATTATCAAGTCCCCACTGCATACCCCATTACAGTGACTGTCCATCAGCATAGTAAGATCACTACTTGTCTTCTCTGTGCTGTACTGCCTTCCCCGTGCCCTCCCCCCTACATTACCAGTGCTAATCATAATGCCCCTTAATCCCCTTCTCCCTCCCTTCCCACCCATCCTCCCCAGTCTCTTTCCCTTTGGTAACTGTTAGTCCATTCTTGGGTTCTGTGAGTCTGCTGCTGTTTTCCTTCAGTTTTGGCTTTGTTGTTATACTCCACAGATGAGTAAAATCATTTGGTACTTGTCTTTCTCCACCTGGTTTATTTCACTGAGCATAATACCTTCTAGATCCATCCATGTTGTTGCAAATGGTAGGATTTGTTTTCTTCTTACAGCTGAATAATATTCCATTGTGTATATATACAACATGTTGTTTATCCATTCATCTACTGATGGACACTTAGGTTGCTTCCATTTCTTGGCTATTATAAATAGTGCTGCAATAAACACAGGGGTGCATATGTCTTTTTCAAACTGGGCTGCTGCATACTTAGGGTAAATTCCTAGGAGTGTAATTCCTGGGTCAAATGGTATTTCTATTTTGAGTTTTTTGAGGAACCTCCATACTGCTTTCCACAATGGTTGAACTAATTTATATTCCCACCAGCAGTTTAGGAGGGTTCCCCTTTATCCATATCCTTGCCAGCATTTGTTGTTATTTGTCTTTTGGATGTTGGCCATCCTAACTGGTGTAAGGTGATATCTCATGTGGTTTTAATTTGCATTACTCTGGTGATTAGTGATCTGGAGCATCTTTTCATGTGCCTGTTGGCCATCTGAATTTCTTCTTTTGTTCAGATCCTCTGCCCATTTTTTAATCGGGTTATTTGCTTTTTGGTTGTTGAGGCAAATGAGCTCTTTATATATTTTGGATGTCAACCCTTTATCAGATATGTCATTTATGAATATATTCTCCCATACTGTAGGATGCCTTTTTGTTCTACTGATAGTGTGCTTTGCTGTACAGAAGCTTTTTAGTTTCATGTAGTCCTACTTGTTCATTTTTGCTTTTGCTACCCTTGCCCAGGGAGATATATTCATGAAAAAGTTGCTCATATTTATATTCAGGAGAGTGTTGCCTATGTTTTCTGTTAAGAGTTTTATGGTTTCAGACTTCTGGGAAGATGGTGGCCTGAGCAGCGCGGTGGAAATCTACTCCCCAAACCACATATATTTATGAAAATACAACAAATACAGCTATTCCTAAAAGAGAGACCAGAAGATACACAACAACACCCAGGCGGCAGCTACACCTAAGAGGACTTGGCACCTCGTGAAGCGGGTAAGATACGGAGCTGTGACCCGGTGGGACCTGAGCACTCCCCCACCCCAGCGCACCGCTGTGAAGAGAGGATTCAGAGCGGGGAGGGAGTGGAAGTACAGACCTGCCAAATAACCAGCCCTGGTGATCTGCACCGGGAGCACTGACACACATTGCGAGGTGTATTGGAAATTGGAGAGACAGAGGTGCAGGATCCAAGCCTGCAGGTCCCCTCCGTCGGCTCCCAGGGACAAAAGAAAAGCATGTGCTTTTTTAGGGGTCTTAAAGAGACAGGGGCCCGACGGAGGAGCAGGATCGTCCCAGCGCACTCAGCCAAGCAGGCTGGGAGTCCCGGGGAATTTTGGAAACCTTGGCGGACAGCTAGAAAAAGCATCCGCACCAAGATGTCCCACAGAGATCAGCAGCCTCCCATTCATTCCCTCCCTGGCCAGAGCCACAAAGAGCCTGGGAAAGCGTGCGTGGCTTCAGAATAGTGGAGCAGCAGTGCCACCTACAGCATCCTCATAGAATCTACCTGTAGCGGGTATTTTTTTTTCTTTTTAAAAGTCTTAAAGAGCCCAGCTGACATACGTGGCACCTACCAGTGACCACTTCTATCGCCATGAAAAGACAGAGGAATAAGGTACAAACAAAGCGTAGCCAGACAACTCCAGAGAGGGAACCTGATGGGACGGACATGCACAATCTTCCTGAAAAGGAATTCAGAAGAAAAGTCATAACCATACTGATGGATCTACAGAGAAATATGCAAGAGCTAAGGGAGGAAGTGAGGGAAGTGAGGAAAGACAATGCAGAAATGAGACAAGCGATCGACGAGCTTAGCAACAGACTGGAGGAGATGCAAGAGACTGTTAATGGAATAGGAATCAGAGAACAGGAAAACAGAGAAGCTGAGGCAGAGAGAGATAAAAGGATCTCTAGGAATGAAAGAATATTAAGAGAACTGTGTGACCAATCCAAACAGAACAATATTCGCATTATATGAATACCAGAGGAAGAAGAGAGAGAAAAAGGGATAGAAAGTGTCTTTGAAGAAATAGTTGCTAAAAACTTCCTCAAGGTATGGAAGGAAATAGTCTCTCAGACCATGGAAGCCCACAGATCTCCCAACACAAGAGACCCCAGGAAGACAACACCCAGACACATAATAATTAAAATCGAAAAGATCAAAGATAAGGACAGAGTATTAAAGGCAGCTAGGGAGAGAAAAAAGATCACCTCCAAAGGAAAATTCATCAGACTATCATCAGACTTCTCAACAGAAACCTTACAGGCCAGAAGAGAATGGCATGATATATTTAACATAATGAAACAGAAGGGCCTCGAACCAAGAATATTGTATCCAGCACGATTATCATTTAAATATGATGGAGGGATTAAACAATTTCCAGACGAGCAAAAGGTGAGGGAGTTTGCCTCCCATAAACCACCTCTACAGGATATCTTAAAGTGCTCTAGAGGGAAGCACTCCTAAGGCTAAAAAGAGGTCACCAGAGAAAATAAAATCATAGCAAAGAAAGCACCATCCAAATACTAACTAAAGGCAACAAATAAAAAACCTATTATATAAAGAATGGAGTAGGAAGAATAAGAAGAGAGAAAAATAAAGAATCATCAGACTGTGTTTGCAATAACTTAAAAAGAAAGTTAAGTTAGACGGTTAGATAGTAAAAAAGCTACCTGTGAACCTTTGGTAACGAAGAATCTAAAGCCAGCAATGGCAATAAGTACGTATCTATCGATAATCACCCTAAATGTAAATGGACTGAATGAACCAATCAAAAGACACAGAGGAACACAATGGATAAAAAAGCAAGACCCATCTATATGCTGCTTACAAGAGACTCACCTCAAACCCAAAGATATACCAGACTAAAGCTGAAGGGATGGAAAAAGATATTTCATGCAAACAACAAGGAGAAAAAAGCAGGTGTTGAAGTACTTGTATCAGACAAAATAGACTTCAAAACGAAGAAAGTAGCAAGAGATAAAGAAGGACATTACATAATGATAAAGGGGTCAGTCCAACAAGAGGATATAACCATTTTAAATATAAATGCACCCAACACAGGAGCGCCGGCATATGTGAAACAAATACTAACAGAATTAAAGGAGGAAATAGACAGCAATGCATTCAATTTAGGAGACTTCAACACACCACTCACTCCAAAGGACTGATCAACCAGACAGAGAATAAGTAAAGACACAGAGGCACTGAACAACACACTAGAACAGATGGACCTAACAGACATCTACAGAACTCTGCACTCAAAAGCAACAGGATACACATTCTTCTCAAGTGCACATGGAACATTTTCCAGAATAGACCACATACTAGGACACAAAAAGAACCTCAGTAAATTAAAAAATACTGAAATTCTACCAAGCAACTTCTCAGATCACAAGGTATACAACTAGAAATAAATTTTAGAAAGAAAACAAAAAGGCACACAAATACATGAAGACTAAACAACATTCTCCTAAATAATCAATGGGTCAACGACCAAATCAAAACAGAAATCAAAGAATATATGGAGACTAATGACAACAACAACACAAAGTCACAACTTCTGTGGGACACAGCAAAGGCAGGTCTAAGAGGAAAGTATATTGCAATGCAGGCCTATTTAAAGAAGGACAATCACAAATGAATAGTCTAAAGACACAATTACTGAAATTGGAAAACGAAGAACAACTGAGGCCCAAAGTCATCAGAAGGAGGGACATAATAAAGATCAGAGAACAAATAAATACAATTGAGAAGAATAAAACAATAGAAAAAGTCAATGAAACAAAGAGTTGGTTCTTTGAAAAAATAAACAAAATAGATAAACCCGTAGCCAGGCTTATTAAGAGAAAAAGAGATTCTACACACATAAAAAGAATCAGAAATGAGAAAGGAAAAATCACAACGGGCCCCACAGAAATACAAAGAATTATAAGAGAATACTATGAGAATCTGTATGCTAACAAGCTGTAAAACCTAGAAGAAATGGACAACTTCTTAGAAAAATACAACCTTCCAAGAGTGACCAAGCAAGAAACAGAAAAACTAAACAGACCACTCACCAGAAATGAAATTGAATCAGTAATCAAAAAACTACCCAAGAACAAAACCTCCGACCAGATGGATTCACCTCTGAATTCTACCAGACATATAGAGAAGAAATAATAACCATTCTCCTTAAAGTTTTCCAAAAAATAGAAGAGGAGGGAATACTTCCAAACTCATTCTATGAAGCCAGCATCACTGTAATACCAAAACCTGGCAAACCCCTCACCAAAAAAGAAAATTACAGACCAATATCCCTGATGAACGTAGGTGCAAAAATACTCAACAAAATATTAGCAAACCGAATTCAAAAATACATCAAGAGGATCATACATCATGATCAAGTGGGATTCATCTCAGGGATGGAAGGATGTTACAACATTCAAATATCTATCAACATCATCCACCACATCAACAAAAAGAAGAACAAAAACCACATGATCATCTCCATACATGCTGAAAAAGCATTTGATAAAATTCAGCATCCATTCATGATAAAAACTCTCAACAAAATGTGTATAGAGGGCAAGTACCTCAACATCATAAATGCTATATATGACAAACCCACAGCTAACATCATACTTAACAGTGAGAAGCTGAAGGCTTTTCATCTAAGATCAGGAACAAGACAGGGATGCCCACTCTCTCCACTGTTATTCAACATAGTACTGGAGGTCCTAGCCATGGCAATCAGGCAAAACAAAGACATACAAGGCATCCAGATTGGTAAAGAAGAAGTCAAATTGTCACTATTTGCAGATGACATGATATTGTACATAAAAAACCCTAAGACTCCACTCCAAAACTACTAGAACTAATATCTGAATTCAGCAAAGTTACAGGATATAAAAATTAACACACAGAAATCTGTTGCTTTCCTATACACTAACGATGAACTAACAGAAAGAGAAATCAGAAAAACAATTCCATTCACAATTGCATCAAAAAGAATAAAATACCTAGGAATAAATGTAACGAAGGAAGTGGAAGTCCTATACTCTGAAAACTACAAGACACTTCTAAGAGAAATTAAAGAAGACACTAACAAATGGAAATGCATCCCATGCTCTTGGCTAGGTAGAATAAATATTGTCAAAATGGCTATACTACCTAAAGCAATCTACAGATTCAATGCAATCCCTATCAAAATACCAACAGCTTTCTTCAATGAACTGCAACAAATAATTCTAAAGTTCATATGGAACCACAAAAGACCCCGAATAGCCAAAACAATCCTGCGCAGGAGGAATAAAACAGGAGGAATTACGATCCCTGACTTCAAGCTCTAGTACAAAGCCACAGTAATCAAGTCAATTTGGTATTGGCACTAAAACAGGCCCACAGACCAGTGGAACAGAATAGAAAATCCAAACATTAACCCAAACATGTACAGTCAATTAATATATGATAAAAGAGCCTTGGATATACAGTGGGGAGATGACACCCTCCTCAGCAGCTTGTGTTGGAAGAACTGGACAGCTACATGTAAGAGAATGAAAGTGGACTACTGTCTAACCCCTTACAGAAAAGTAAACTGAAAATGGATCAAAAACCTGAATGTAAGTCATGAAACCATAAATCTCCTAGAAAAAAACATAGGCAAAAATCTCTTGGACATAAACATGAGCGACTTCTTCGTGAACATATCTCCCCGGGTAAGGGAAACAAAAGCAAAAATGAACAAGTGGGACTATATCAAGCTGAAAAGCTTCTGTACAGCAAAGGACACCAACAGTAGAACAAAAAGACATTCTACAGTATGGGAGAGTATATTCATAAATTATGTATCCTATAAGGGGTTGACATCCAAAATATATAAAGAACTCACGCACCTCAACAATCAAAAAGCAAATAATCCAATTAAGAAATGGGCAGAGGACATGAATAGACACTTCTCCAGAGAAGAAATTCACATGGCCAACAGGCCCATGAAAAGATGCTCCACATCGCTAATCATCACAGAAATGCAAATTAAAAACAGAATGAGATATCACCTCACACCAGTGAGGATGCCCAACATCGAAAACACAAACAACAACGTGTGTTGGCGAAGATGTGGAGAGCGGGGAGCCCTCCTGCACTGCTGGTAGGAATGCAAATTAGTTCAGCCATTGTGGAGAGCAGTGTGGAGGTTCCTCAGGAAACTCAAAATAGAAATAGCATTTGACCCAGGGATCCCACTCCTAGGAATTTACCCTAAGGATGCAACAGCCCAGTTTCAAAAATACAGATGCACCACTATGTTTATCGCAGCACTGTTTACAGTAGCCAGGAGGTGGAGGCAGCCTAAGTGTCCATCGGTAGATGAATGGATAAAGAAGAATGGTACATATACACAATGGAATATTATTCAGCCATAAGAAGAAAACAACTACCATTTGCAACAACATGGATGAGCTGGAGGGTATTAGGCTCAGTGAGATAAGCCAAGCCAAAAAAGACAAGTATCAAATGATTTCACTCATATGTGGAGTATAAGAACAAAGAAAAAAACTGAAGGAACAAAGCAGCAACAGACTCAGAGAACCCAAGAATGGACTAATAGTTACCAAAGTGTAAGGAATTGAGGAGGATGGGTGGGAAGGGAGGGACAAGGGGGAAAATGGGACATTACGATTAGCAGACGTAATGTTGGGGGGTGCGGGGAGAGCTGTACAACTCAGAGAAGAGAAGTAGTGATTCTATAGTATCTAACTACGCTGATGGACTGCGACTATAGTGGGGTTGGTGGGGGGGACCTGATGAAGGGGGTAGTTTAATCACCATAATATTGCTCATGTAATTGTAGATTAATGATACCAAAATAAATAAATAAATAAAGGCAGTGACATAAAGGTTAGGTTGTGAAAACCAATGCCTAACCTTAACAG
This sequence comes from Smutsia gigantea, assembly GCA_032199065.1. Lineage (NCBI taxonomy): Eukaryota > Metazoa > Chordata > Mammalia > Pholidota > Manidae > Smutsia > Smutsia gigantea. The sequence continues at coordinate 912,444 of JAVSCE010015779.1, forward strand.
CGCACAGCCAGCAACAGCCTATGACTGTTGGTCTCACCTTCTTCTTGAGCTGGCTCATGACGTCGGCCATGGCCGCGCTGCCATCGTACATCCCCTCTTTCTCAGTGAAAATGAAGTCAGGGTTGAAATCACCACTGCGGCTCTTCTGCAAGGCTTTCTGCTTTCTGCCTATCACAATGGGCCCCAGGGAAGAAGGCGAAGCAGGGTGACTATGGGACTAGAAAATGAAATTACCATATAAGAGAAATATACAAGACAAATTGACAGATGACAGCACGAAACTGAACAATCTACAATTGTCATGGGAGATTTTCACACACCTCTCAGTAACTGATAGATCAAGCAGACAAAAAAGGACTAAGTCTGTAGAAAATCTGAATAGCACAATTAATAAGCTTCATTCCAATAAACATAGAGTGTGCATTGTTTCTGAGCACACATGGAATAGTTGCAAAAACTGATGTCATAGGCCTTTAAGCAAATCTTCAATAAGTTTCAAAGAATCAATATTATGCACTCTGTTCTCTTATGAAAATTCAGTTAAGTTAGAACAATGACAAAAAGATAACTTTAAAAACCCATATATTTGGAAATTGGAAAGGGAGGACTGGCTGAACTATGGCTTCAGGAGGATAAAGAGGAGAAAATATCCTGAGATCTACAAAGTGCTGTACTGCTCTATTTTTCTTACTTGAGTTAAATGATTTCAAAAGACCTCTCACCCTAAACTTTATTATTAGTAAGGATTGCATATCATTTCTCAGGTACCTAGTTTAGCTATCAAGAGTTGTATATAGTATTCCATACTTGCAGTTTTGCATTATCATTTGTCATACTGGCTTCAGTCTTTTTTTATGGTGGTTTTCCATTCAAGAAATAACTACTGCATTCTGGTAGCTAAGTGGAGAATACATTAGTGGGGGCAAGAGATAGACCTGGAGAGGATGTGTGTTAGGATTGTAGGTGTCCAGGAGCAAGATGGAAGTGGCCTGGACCACAGTGGGAGTGTGTTTAGGTGAAGAGAGAGAGAGAAGAGAGAGATTCTTGAGCTAGCTTGCAGAACACTGGCAGTGTAGAGGAAGAAGCTGTCAAAGATGACTCCAGGTTACTGGGTAGAAATGGAGCAGGCTGGGAGGGTGAGGAGTTCAGAATTCAACTTTAGACAAGCTGAATTTGATGAGGCTATGGTACACCCATTGGTGGTGTCAGTAGGCAGGCAAGGTCACAGAGGGGAAAACATCAGAGCCGTATCTTTGAAGGGGTAGCACCTTTTCCATGACACTGTTCCTTTTTTTTACGGCCATACTGCTTAATGTCTGTAACCCCCCACTCCAATATAAACTTCGTGAGAGTGGTGTCCTTATCTATCTCGTTCATTGCTATGTCGTGAAAGTTTAAAATTAAGTGCAACACATATTAAGTATTTAATAAATACTGGCTAAACGAACGAATGCATAACTGTGGCTCTCTGAGCAGGAACCAGGGCTGGCTTCACCTCTGGATTTCTATTTCACAGCGCCTGGATTACACATCAGTTGAGTGAATGGGTGTTGAGTTCTCCAAGGCGACATGGAATGACAAGGGCACAGGTGTGAATATGAGGAAAAGCTTGTGGCGAGCAACTGAGGAAGATCTTGGGGCCGGTGAAACCCTTCCAACGAACACTTAACATGCCTGGCAGGGGGATGCAGGGAGTTGCAGACAGGGGCCCGAAGAATCACGCAGAAAGGAAACAGTCAAGGAAATCGGCCCACCGCCGCACCCCTGAACTCCGATCGGCTCATACCTCCTCCTCCTTGTCTCTGGAGTCAGACTCGGACTCCACCGGCACATCTTTATCGTCGCCTATCGTTCCGATGAAACCCAACTCCTGGTACATGTTGCCGCAGCAGCCACTTCCGGAAACCAGGACTGAGCTCAGCCCTGCCATTACATTTCTGTGACCTCGTAGTTACTGCACATGTATTTACATTACTTCCGTTCTGAGGGAGCGCCTGCTGCGCACGCTCTCGAACTCTAAGAATGCGCATGCGGCAATCGGGTGTGGTTTCCTGTGGCGCTTTCACGGGCAGGGCTTTGGTTTAGTTAAAGTCCTTCATCTTTGTGCTCAGAAAGCAGCAGGAAGGTAAGAATGTTCGTTTTGCGAGGGAGAAAGTCTAAAGAGGTGCGTTGATAAACTCTTGTGTTTGCGTATTTAGGTACAAGAAAGTGTGGAAGAAAATAAAATAGATAGCTGTGATTGGGTAGTAGGATTTTAAGAGTTTTTATTCTTACGTTTTTTTACAACAAACATTTATTTTCAGAAAAAAACAAAAATAAGAATAGCCAACACGTAACATTTACTATGCGCCAAGTACTGATCTAAATACTTTCACCTATGTTAATTAATTTAATCCTCACAGCAACTGTAGCAGAAGAAACATTATTATTGCCAGTTTACAGATTAGGAGATTGAGGCATAGAAGCAGTTAATAACAAAGCCAAGATTACAACCCCGGCCAGTGTCCCACAGTTTACCAGGAACTTTTCATCTCGTTTCTGCTTGTGGAAATCTTACTCTTAAACACAACTCATGATTACCTCCTCTAGGCAACTTTTCCCAACATTACCTACTACAAGTAGTCCTCCTGGACTATCCATCCTCCTTTTTACCTATTTCCTCTTCCCATATCAGCACTTTCTGCTTGCAACAATGTTGTAATTTGTACTGCAAAGGTAACTTCAGTCGTTGTGTGTGTGATTTTAACAATTTTTGAGTGTACAGTTCAGTGGCATTAATTACATTCATAATGTACAACCATCGCTATTACATGTTTCAAAACTTTTTCATAAGTTAGAACAGAAACTGTATAACCATTAAACAATAACCCCTGTTCTCTTGCCTCCCCAGTCCTTGGGAACCTCTCATCTACTTTTTGTTTCTGTGGACTTGCCTATTTTAGGTATTTTGTATAAGTTGAATTATACAATGTTTGTCCTTTTGTGTTTGGTTTATTTAACTTGGCATAAGTGTTTTCAAGGCTCGTGCATGTTGTGTGTGTCAGAACTTTATGGCTGAATAATGTGTTCTCTTGTACATATACACCATATTTTGTTTGTCCATTCATCTGTTGATGGGCGCTTGGGTTGTTTCCACCTTTTTGCCTGTTGTGAATGGTTCTGCTATGAACATTGACATACAAGGATATATGTCAGTCCTTGTTTTCAATTATTTTGGGTGTTTCCCTAGGGGTGCAATTGCTGGGTGATACAATTCTGTTTTTAGCTCTTTGGGGAGCCACCAAGCTGTTTTCCAGAGTTGGCTGCATCATTTTGCATTCCCACTACTAATGTATGGGGGTTCCAGTTTCTCCACATCCCTGCCAACACTTGTTATTTTCCTTTTCTTTTTTTCTACATTGCATTTTCCATTTTGTTTTTTATTAGAGCCTCGATGTCTTTTAATGGTGTTTGTGATGATGGCAAGTTTTATGCCCTGGCTTCAGTCACAGAGTCTTGTGAATGAAGAACACCTACCACCATACTGACTGTTATTTCCTAGGCTGCTATTTCTTCAACTAAACATCATAATGGAAGGTATACCTCTCATAAACACAAAACCCCTCTTATAAGCACATAAACACAATTTTTTTGATACAATTACAAGGGCCTCATCAGCCTCCTGGAGTTCATCCAGTCATCCCAAGTGAAAGCCCTTGTTCCAGACAGTGGACAGCAGAGGCTCTGTGTAATTCACCTTCTCTACACTTCTCTTCACCTCTGCTGCCACCACCCTGTTCAGTTCACCATCTTCTTTCAACTGGATGTCTGCAACAGCCTCCCACTTGTCTCCCTGAATTTACTCTTGCCTCCCTTCAATCCATTCTCCACAAAACAGGGAGATCTTTTAAAAAACAAATCATGTTGCCTTGGTCCCCGGTTAAACACTACAATGCACTTAGAATAAAATCTTGACTCCTTCATATGGCCAACATGATCTAGCCTCTGCCTACCCCTATAATTTCTACTACTCTGCCCCATGTTTCCTACATTCCAGCCAGTTGGCCTTTTATTACTCACACAAGTCAACTCACTCCCACCCTCAGACCTTTGTGCTGACTCTACCTGGAATGCTGTTCCTTCTATTCAACTCATGACTGGCTCTTTCCCATCTTCAGCTCAAATGGCATCTTGCTGGAGAGTCCTTCCCTGACCACCCCATAAATGAGTGGAACCTGTCTTGCAGTGGCTATCCCATCCCTCTTTTATTTTGCTCATAGAACTTAGTACTCTTTGAGATCATTATTTTTATGTATTTGGTGAACGTGCTTATAGTCTCTTACTGGATGTGAGCTCAGAAGGGTGAGGGCCTTGTCTGTCTTGTTCACTAATGTATCCTTTTGCTTAGCACAGTGCTTGGCGCATAGTAGGCATTCAGTAAATATTACATGAATAAATGAGTGAATGAATGTCAAAAAAAAAGTTTTATGGTTTCATGACTTACATTCAGGTCTTTGGTCCATTTTGAGTTTCCTTTGTGTATGGAGACAATATCCAGTTTCATTCTCTTACATGGAGCTGTCCAGTTTTGCCAACACCAGCTGTTGAGGAGGCTGTAATTTCTCCATTGTATATCCATGGCTCCTTTATCGTATACTAATTGACCATATATACTTGGGTTAATACCTGGACTCTCTACTCTGTTCCACTGCTCTATGGTTCTGTTCTTGTGCCAGTACCAAATTGTCTTGAATACTGTGGCTTTGTAGTAGAGTGTAAAGTTGGGAAGCGAGATCCCCCCAGCTTTCCTCTTCCGTCTCAGGACTGCTTTGGCTATTTGGGGTCTTTTGTGGTTCCATATGAATTTTAGAACTATTTGCTCTAGTTTGTTGAAGAATGCTGTTGGTATTTTGATAGGGTTTGCACTGAATCTGTAGATTGCTTTAGGCAGGATGGCATTTTTGACAATATTAATTCTTCCTACCGAAGAGTATGGTATGAATTTCCATTTACTAGTGTCCTCTTTAATTTGTCTTGAGTGTCTTGTAATTTTCAGCATATAGGGCTTTCACTTCCTTGGTTAGGTTTATTCATAGGTATTTTATTCTTTTTGATGTAACTGTGAATGGAATTGTTTTCCTGATTTCTCTTTCTGCTAGTTCATCATTAGTGTATAGGAATGCAACAGATTTCTATGTATTAATTTTGTATCCTGTAACGTTGTTGAATTCAGTTATTAGTTCTAGTAGTTTGGGGTAGATTCTTTAGGGTTTTTTATGTACAATATCATGTCATCTGCAAACAGTGACAGTTTGACTTCTTCTTTGCCAATCCATATGCCTTTTATTTCCTTGTGTTTTCTGACTGCCATGGCTAGGACCTCCAGTACTATGTTGAATAAAAGTGGGGAGAGTGGGCATCCTTATCTTGTTCCCAATCAAAGGAAAAGCTTTCAGCTTCTCACTGTTAAGTATGATGTTGGCTGTGGGTTTGTCATTATGGCCTTTATTATGTTAAGGTATTTGCCCACTATACATATTTTGATGAGAGTTCTTATTATGAATGGGTGTTGAATTTTGTCTAATGCTTTTTCAGCATCTATGGAGATGATCATGTTGTTTTTAATGTCCTTCTTTTTAATTATATAGTGGATAATGTTGATGGATTTTCAAATGTTGTACCATCCTTGCATCCCTGGTATGAATCCCACTTGATCATGATGTATTTTTAAATTCAGTTTGCTAATATTTTGTTGAGTATTTTTGCATCTATGTTCATCAGGGATATTGTTCTGTAGTTTTCTTTTTTTGTGGAATCTTTGCTTGGTTTTGGTATTAGGGTGATGCTGGCTTCATTGAATGAGTTTGGAAGTATTCCCTCCTCTTCTACTTTTTGGAAAACTTTAAGGGAATGGATATTATTCTTCTCTGTGTGTCTGATAAAATTCAGCGGTGAATTCATCTGGCCCGGGGGTTTTCTTCTTGGGTAGTTTTTTGATTACTGACTTAATTTCGTTGCTGGTAATTGGTCTGTTTACACTTTTTCTTTCTTCCTTGGTTGGTCTTGGAAGGTTGTATTTTTCTAGAAAGTTGTCCATTTCTTCTAGGTTATCCAGTTTGTTAGATATAGATTTTCATAGTTTTGTCTGATAATTCTTTGTATTTCTGTGGTGTCTGCAGTGATTTTTCCTTTTTCATTTCTGATTCTGGTTATGTGCCTAGATTATCTTTTTTTCTTGACAAATCCGGCTAGGGGTTTATCTATTTTGTTTATTTCCTCAAAGAACCAGCTCTTGATTTCACTGATTTTTTAAATTGTTTTATTCTTCTCAATTTTATTTATTTCTTCTCTGATCTTTATTATGCCCCTCCTTCTCCTGACTTTCAGCCTCATTTGTTCTTCTTTTTCCAGTTACAATAATTGTGAATTTAGACTGTCCTTTTGGGATTGTTCTTCCTTCTTTAAATAGTCCTGGATTACCATATACTTTCCTCTTAGAAATACCTTCATTGCGTCACACAGAAGGTGGGGGCATTGAGCTGTTGTTTTCATTTGTCTCCATATATTGCTTGATCTGTTTTAATTTGGTCATTGATCCATTGATTTTTTTAGGAGCATGTTGTTAAGCCTCCATGTGTTTGTGAGCCTTTTTGTTTTCTTTGTACAATTTATTTCTAGTTTCATATCTTTGTGTTCTGAGAAGTTGGTTGGTGCAATTTCAGTCTTTTTTAATTTGCTGGGGCTCTTTTTGTGGCCTAGTATGTGGTCTATTCTGGAAAATGTTCCATGTGCACTTGAGAAGAATGTGTATCCTGCTGCTTTTGGATAGAATGTTCTATAGATGTCTGTTAGGTCCATCTGTTCCAATGTTTTGTTCAGTGCCTCTGTGTCCTTACTTATTTTCTGTCTGGTTGATCTGTCCATTGGAGTGAGTGGTGTGTTGAAGTCTCCTATAATGAATGCATTGCAGTCTTATTTCCTCCTTTAATTCTGTTAGTATTTCTTTCACATATGTAGGTGCTCCTGTGTTGGGTACATAGTTATTTATAATGGTTATATGTTCTTGATGGACTGACCCCTTTATCATTATGTAATGTCCTTCTTTGTCTCTTGTTACTTTCTTTGTTTTCAACTCTATATTGTCTGATACAAGAACTGCCACACCTCCTTTTTCCTCCCTATTTTTTTTTGCATCATTAATCTACAATTACAAGTGCAACATTATGGTTATTAAACTACCCACTTCATCAGGTTCCCCCCACCAATCCCATTACACTCACTGTCCATAAGTGTAGTGAGATGCTATAGAATCACTACATATCTTCTCTGAATTGTACAGCCCTCCCCGTGCCACCCTAACATTACATCTGCTAATCGTAATGCCCCATTTTCCCCCTTGTCCCTCCCTTCGCACCTATCCTCCCCAGCCCCTTTCCCTTTGGTAACTGTTAGTCCATTCTTGGTTGTGAGTCTGCTGCTGTATTGTTCTTTCAGTTTTTTTTTCTTTGCTCTTAGGCTCCACATATGAGTGAAATCATTTCATACTTGCCTTTTTCGGCTTGGCTTATTTCACTGAGCATAATAACCTCTAGCTCCATCCATGTTGTTGCCAATGATAGGATTTGTTTTCTTCTTATGGCTGAATAATATTCCATTGTGTATATGTCCCACATCTTCTTTATCCATTCACCTGCTGATGGACACTTAGATTGCTTCCATTTCTTGGCTAGTGCTGCGATAAACATAGGGGTGCATATGTCTGTCTTTTTCAAATTGGGCTGCTGCATTCTTAGGGTAAATTTCTAGGAGTGGGATTCCTGGGTCAAATGGTATTTCTATATTGAGTTTTTTGAGGAACCTCTATACTGCTTTCCACAATGGTTGAAGTAATTTGCACTCCCACCAGCAGTGTTAGGAGGGTTCCCTCTTCTCCACATCCTCGCCAACATTTGTTGTTGTTTGTGTTTTGGATGTTGGCCATCCTCACTGGTGTGAGGTGATGTCTCATTGTGTTTTTAATTTGCATTTCTCTGATGATTAGCGATATGGAGGATCTTTTCATGTGCCTGTTGGCCATCTGAATTTCTTCTTTGGAGAAGTGTCTATTCATATCCTCTGCCCATTTCTTAATTGGATTATTTGCTTTTTGTTTGTTGAGGAGTGTGAGTTCTTTATATATTTTGGAAGTCAACCCCTTATCTGACATGTCATTTATGAATATATTAATTGACTGTATATGTTTGGGTTAATGTTTGGATTTTCTCTTCTGTTCCACTGGTCTGTGGGTCTGTTCTTGTGCCAATACCGAATTGTCTCGATTACTGTGGCTTTGTAGTAGAGGTTGAAGTCAGTGAGCCTATTTCCCCTGTTTTATTCCTCCTTCTCAGGATTGCTTTGGCTATTCGGTGTCTCTTGTGGTTCCATATGAATTTTGGAACTATTTGTTCCAGTTTATTAAAGAATGCTGTTGGTATTTTGATAGGGATTGTGATGAATCTGTAGATTGCTTTAGACAGTATAGCCATTTTGACAATATTTATTCTTCCTAGCCAAGAGCATGGGATGCATTTCCATTTGTTAGTGTCCTCTTTAATTTCTCTTAGGAGTGTCTTGTAGTTTTCAGGGTGTAAGTGTTTCACTTCCTTTGTTAGGTTTATTCCTAGGTATTTTATTCTTTTTGATGCAATTGTGAATGGAATTGTTTTTTTGATTTCTTTTTCTGTTAGCTCATCGTTAGTGTATAGGAAAGCAACAGATTTCTGCGTGTTAATTTTGTATCCTGCAACTTTGCTGAATTCAGGTATTAGTTCTAGTAGTTTTGGAGTGGAGTCTTAGGGTTTTTTATGTACAATATCATGTCATCTGCAAATAGTGACAATTTGACTTCTTTACCAATCTGGATGCCTTGTATTTCTTTGTTTTGTCTGATTGCCTTGGCTAGGACCTCCAGTACTATGTTGAATAACAGTGGAGAGAGTGGGCATCCCTGTCTCGTTCCCTATCTTAGTTGAAAAGCCTTCAGCTTCTCACAGTTAAGTATGATGTTAGCTGTGGGCTTGACATATATGGCCTTTATGATATTGAGGTACTTACCCTCTATACCCATTTTCTTGAGAGTTTTAATTATGAACGGATGCTGAATTTTATCAAATGCTTTTTCAGCATGTATGGAGATGATCATGTGGTTTTTGTTCTTCTTTTTGTTGATGTGGTGGATGATGTTGATAGATATTTGAATGTTGTAACATCCTTGCATCCCTGAGATGAATCCCACTTGATCATGATGTATGATCCTCTTGATGTATTTTTGAATTCGGTTTGCTAATATTTTGTTGAGTATTTTTGCATCTATATTCATCAGGGATATTGGTCTGTAATTTTCTTTTTTGGTGAGGTCTTTCCTACGTTTTGGTATTAGAGTGATGCTGGCTTCATAGAATGACTTTGGAAATATTCCCTCCTCTTCTATTTTTTGGAAAACTTTAAGGAGAATGGGTGTTTTTTCTTCTCTATATGTCTGGTAAAATTCAGCAGTGAATCCCTCTGGCCCGGGGGTTTTGTTCTTGAGTACTTTTTTGATTACTGATTCAATTTCGTTGCTGGTGATTGGTCAGTTTACGTTTCTGTTTCTTGCTTGGTCAGTCTTGGAAGGATGTATTTTTCTAAGAAGTTGTCCATTTCTTCTAGGTTTTCCAGCTTGTTAGCATATGGATTTTCATAGTATTCTCTTATAATTCTTTGTATTTCTGTGGGGTCCGTTGTGATTTTTCCTTTCTCATTTCTGATACTGTTTATGTGTGTAGATTCTCTTTTTCTCTTAATGAGTCTGGCTAGGGGTTTATCAATTTTGTTTATTTTTTCAAAGAACCAAGTCTTGGTTTCATTGATTTTTTTTTCTATTATTTTATTCTTCTAAATTTTATTTATTTCTTCTCTCATCTTTATAATGTCCCTTCCCTTGGTGACTTTGGGCCTCATTTCTTTTCTTTTTCCAATTTCAATAATTGTGTCTTTAGACTAGTCATTTAGGATTGTTCTTCCTTCTTTAAATAGGCCTGGATTGCAATATACTTTCCTCTTAGAACTGCCTTTGCTGCATTCCACTGAAGTTGCGGCTTTGTGTTATTATTGTCATTAGTCTCCATATATTGTTTGATTTCTGTTTTAATTTGGTCATTCATCCATTGATTATTTAGGAGCATGTTGTTAAGTCTCCATGTATTTTTGTGCCTTTTTGTTTTCTTTGTACAATTTATTTCTAGTTCTACACATTTGTGATCTGAGAAGTTGGTTGGTAGAATTTCAGTATTTTTGAATTTACGGAGGTTCTTTTTGTGTCCTAGTATGTGGTCTATTCTGGAAAATGTTCCATGTGCACTTGAGAAGAATGTGTATCCTGTTGCTTTTGGGTGCAGAGTTCTGTAGATGTCTGTTAGGTCCATCTGTTCTAGTGTGTTGTTCAGTGCCTCTGTGTCTTTACTTATTCTCTGTCTGGTTGATCTGTCCTTTGGAGTGAGTAGTGTGTTGAAGTCACCTAAAATGAATGCATTGCTGTCTATTTCCTCCTTTAATTCTGTTAGTATTTGTTTCACATATGCTGACACTCCTGTGTTGGATGCATATATATTTATAATGGTTATATCCTCTTGTTGGATTGACCCCTTTATCATTATGTAATGTCCTTCTTTATCTCTTGCTACTTTCTTCATTTTGAAGTCTATTTTGTCTGATACAAGTACTGCAACACCTGTTTTTTTCTCTTTGTTGTTTGCATGAAATATCTTTTTCCATCCCTTCACTTTTAGTCTGGTATATCTTTGGGTTTGAGGTGAGTCTCTTCTAAGCAGCATATAGATGGGTCTTGCTTTTTTATCCATTGTGTTCCTCTGTGTCTTTTGGTTGGTTCATTCAGTCCATTTACATTTAGGGTGATTATCGATAGATACGTACTTATTGCCATTGCTGGCTTTAGATTTGTGGTTACCAAAAGTTCAAGCGTAGCTTCTTTACTATCTAACAGTCTAACTTAACTTTCTTGTTAAGTTAGTATAAACACAGTCTGATGATTCTTTATTTCCCTCGCTTATTCTTCGTCCTCCGTTCTTTATGTAATAGGTGTTTTATTTTGTACTCTTTTACATTAACTTTGACTGTTTTTGTGGGTAGTTGATTTTACTTTTTGCCTTTAGTTAGTATTTGGATGGTCTGCTTTCTTTGCTATGTTTTTATTTTCTCAGGTCACATCTTTTTAGCCTTATTGGTGCTTCTTTCTAGAGCATTCCCTTTAAGATATCGTGTAGAGATGGTTTATGGGAGGCAAACTCCCACAGCTTTCGCTTGTCTGGAAATTGTTTAATCCCTCCCTCAAATTTAAATGATAATCGTGCTGGATACAATATTCTTGGTTCACAGCCCTTCTGTTTCATTACGTTAAATATATCATGCCATTCTCTTCCGGCCTGTAAGATTTCTGTTGAGAAGTCTGATGATAGTCTGATGGGTTTTCCTTTGTAGGTGATCTTTTTTCTCTCTCTAGCTGCCTTTAATACTCTGTCCTTGCCTTTGATCTTTGCCATTTTAATTATTATGTGTCTTGGTGTTGTCTTCCTTCGGTCCCTTGTGTTGGTCTGTGGGCTTCCATGGTCTGAGAGACTATTTCCTTCCCCAGCTTGGGGAAGTTTTCAGCAATTATTTCTTCAAAGACACTTTCTATCCCTTTTTCTCAGTCTTCTTCTTCTGGTACTCGTATAATGCGAATATTGTTCTATTTGGATTGGTCACACAGTTCTCTTAATATTCTTTCATTCCTAGAGATCCTTTTATCTCTCTCTGCCTCAGCTTTTCTGTGATTTGTTTGCCGTTAACAGTCTCTTGCACCTCGTCCCATCTGCTGCTAAGCCCAACAATCGCTTGTCTCATTTCTGCATTGCCTTTCCTCACTTCCTCCCTTAGCTCTTGCATATTTCTTTGTAGATCCATCAGCATGGTTATGACTTTTATTCTGAATTCTTTTTAAGGAAGATTGTGTATGTAAGTCCATCCCATCAGGCCCCCTCTCTGGGATTGCCTGGCTGATCTTTGTTTGTACCATATTGCTCTGTCTTTTCATGGTGATAGAAGTGGTTGCTGGTAGGTGCCACATGTGTCAGTTGGGCGAAGAAAGTCCCTTCCTGCTTGTTGTTCTCCTTGCCCTTCTCCGGGGCCTGAGCTATTTTCCTGCACACCCGGAGGCAGTCTCTGTGATAGTCCCCTGAGCTGCCTGTGTGTGGGCTGCTTCAGCCAACCAATAGCACTGTGGGGCTTTGCAGTCTCTCTGGGTGCCTTCTGGTCCCCTTGGTGCTTTCTGGACCTCAAACTGGGGCTCTTCCCAGTTAGCTGCGCCCCAGCCGGGAGTAGGTTCTGTGAGGTTGCTGTGGGTGGGCTCGCCCCCTGCTGTTCTGCAGCAGTGGTGGATCCGTCTGTGGCACCGGCTGGGGAGGGAACGAATGGCAGGCTGCTCATCTCTGTGGGCAGCCTAAGCTCAGCTGCTTTGCCTGGCCACCAACCAGGGGGTCCGAAATTCCCCAAGACTCCCAGCCTGCTGGGCTGAGTGCGCTGCGACGATTTTCTTCCACTGTTGGGCCCTTGTCCCTTTAAGACTTTTAAAAAAGCACCTGCTTTTCTTTTGTTCTGGGGAGCCAGCAGAGGGGACCCACTTGTAGTCTCTGTCTCTGATCCTGCCCTTCTGTTTCTCTGATCTCCGATACACCACGTGATGTGTGTATGTGCTCCTGGTGCAGATCACCAAGGCTGGTTATTTCGTGGGTCTGTGCTTCCACTCCCTCCCCACTCTGAATCTTTTCCTCCCACCGGTGCGCTGGGGTGGGGTGTGCTCGGGTCCCGCTGAGTAACGGCTTTGTATCTTACCCGCTACATGAGGCGCTGAGTTCTCGCAGATGTAGCTGTAGCCTGGCTGTTGTACTGTATCTTCTGGTCTCTGTGTTAGGAATCGTATTTGTTGTATTTTCACAAATATATATGGTTTTGGTTTTCTCCCTATTTTTTGCATGAAGTATCTTTTTCCATCCCTTTACTTTCAGTCTATGTATCTCTTTGGGTTTGACGTGAGTCTCTTGTTGGCAGGATATAAATGGCTCTTGCCTTTTTATCCATTTTGTTACTCTGTGTCTTTTTATTGGTGCATTCAGTCCGTTTACATTTAGGTTGATTATCGATAGATATGTACTTATTGCCCTTGCAGGCTTTGGAATCATGGTTACCAAAGGTTCAGGGTAGCTTCTTTACTATCTAGCTGTCTACCTTTAACTCTCTTATTTTGCTATTATAAATGCAGTCTAAAGATTCTTTTTTCTCTCCCTTCTTTTTCTTCCTCCTCCACCCTTTATATGTTAGGTGTTATATTCTGTACTTTTTGTGTATCCCTTGACTGACTTGGAAGGTAGCTGATTTAATTTTGCATTTGGTTAGTATTTAGTTGGTCTACTTCCTTTGCTGTGGTTTTATTTTTTCTAGTGACAGCTATTTAGTCTTAGGCACACTTCCATCTAGAGCAGTCCCTTTAAAATACACTGTAGACATGGTTTGTGGGAGGTAAATTCCCTCAATTTTTGCTTATCTGGGAATTGTTTAATCCCTCCTTAAAAATTAAGTGATAGTCTTTGTGGGCAGAGTATTCTCGGCTTGAGACCCTTCTGTTGCATTGCATTGAATATATCATGCTACTCCCTTTTGGCCTGTAAGGTTTCTGCTGAAGTCTTGTGATAGCCTGATGGGTTTTCCTTTGTAGGTGATCCTATTTCTCTCTCTGGCTGCTTCTAATACTCTGTCCTTGTCCTTGATCTTTGCCATTTTAATTATTATATGTCTTGGTGTTGACCTCCTTGGGTCCATTGTGTTGGGAGATCTGTGGACTTCCATGGCCTGAGATACTATTTCCTTCCCCAGATTGGGTTATTTTTCAGCAATTATTTCTTCAAAGACACTTTGTATCCCTTTCTCTCTCTTCGTCTTCTGCTGGTACCCATAAAATGCCAGTATCCCTGTTCTCTGATTTGTATTCCATTTACTGTCTCCTCTGCCTCATCTAATCTGCTTTCAAATCGCTCCATTGTTTGTTTCATTTCCATTGTCTCCCTCCTGAATTCATCCCTTAACTCTTGAATATTTTTCTGTAGCTCCATTAGCATGCTTATGACTTTTATTTTGAATTCTTTTTCAGGAAGATTGATGATTTCAGTCTCACCTATCTCTGTTTCTGGTGTTTGAGAGATTTTGGATTGAACCAGGGTCTTCTGGGTTTTCATAGTCCTGGAGCTATGGGAGTTGTCACAGGCAAGTGGTGAGGGTGTCAGCTGGGAGGACAAAGTCCTTTCCTGCTTGCCAGTAGCTGTGCCTGTCTCTGCTCTTTCAGCCAGTTATCCACACACAGGGTTCGGCCTCTGGGTTAATCCCCTAAACTGCCATGGGCAGGGGGGCCCTCAGGATGGCCTAGGGCAATTGGAGGGGTCTCAGGCAAGCAGCGCAGGATCTGCCATGAGAAGAAAGCCCTTTCGTGTTTCCCAGTTTCAGTGCCTGTCTCCACTGTCTGTGCCGGTTAACCACATGCAGGGAGCAACCTCTGGGTCTGGGCCAGTTACCCGTGCACAGGGAGAGAAGCCTGTGTGTTAATCTGTGTAGTTGCTGTAAGCAGGGCTACCCTCCGGCTGGTCTGCAGCAATGGTGGGGACAGCCTGTTTGCACACTGGTGCTGGCGGGGAGGAAGGAGTGGCAGGCTGCTCAGGGGTGCATTACCAACCTGGGGGATAGGGCGCCTGGAGTCCTGAAAGTTCCCAGCCTGCTGGGCTGAGTGTGCCAGGATGATTTTGTCCACCTGTTAAACCCTTGTCCCTTTAAGAGTTTTAAAGTGCCTGCTTTTCTTTTGTTCCGGGGCAGCTGGCTGTGGGATCCTTTTCGCAGTCTTAGTCTCGGATTTTGCTTTTCCACTCCTCTAATATTTAGAGCACCATGCAATGTGTGTCTGTGCTCCTGGGGCAGATTACTAGGCTGGTTATTTGGCAGTCCTGTGCTTCCACTCCCTCCCCACTCCGATTCCTTTCTTCCCGCCAGTGAACTGGGGTCGGGGGGAGTGCTCGTGTCCTGCCGGGTCGCGGCTTTTTACTTTACCCTTTTCCATGACGTGTTGACTTCTCCCAGATGTAGACTGGCTGGTGTACTTTTACTTCTGGTCACTCTGTTAGGAATAGGTGTGTTTGCTGTATTTTCAAAATATATGTGGTTTGGGGAGGAGATTTCCACCACACTACACATGCCGCCATCTTTTCTCCGCCTCCCTGATGAGACATCTTGAGAATGGAACAAGCAAGGTGCAGAATGACACATAATAAACGTCTATTTGGAAAAAACATACCAGGTGTATGAATGTGTGTGTGTGTTTGGGGCAGGGGGGAGATTTGAATGCATGGAAGTGATCTGGAAGATATGATCCCAAATCATAACAGTGTCCACTCTGCTGAGGATGCAGGCTACAGGCTACAGTGGTGATGATCAAAGGGAACTGGACCTTTGATCTAGTATTTGTGGTTTGTTTTCATTTGCTTGCAAGCAAGATGATGACATTCACGTGCTTAGGTGATTTGGAAAAGGTTAGGGTGCTGATGCAAAGAGTGAAATAGGGGGTAATTTGGAATTTCCTATTCAGGTCAGTCCCATCTCCAAAGTCTCAGACTGTGAGGTTGCATAACTCTAAATTTGTAGGCACTGACACTCAGTAGGCAATGGAAGAACCAAGTCATCACTTAATTGGTAGGGGAGACAACAGTTTTTCTAATTAGTTCCCTTCTTTTTCTTTTAAGTGAAAGACTATTTGGAGTTTTAGAAATCTGAGTATTTAGAGAACATTCTGGTAAAAAAATTACCTGGCCCAGGTCAGAATGAGAGTCCGAGCAGGAAGCAAGGGTGCATGTCTGTGCTCCAATCGACCCAGGCATCCACCCAGAGCGATGGGGGGCAAGGCCCCCGTATAGTTCTTCTCAGTATTTTTTAAATGCTTATAAAACCCGAATGGTGATTCTGTATGTTGTAGATGGAGACACGAGGCCTGGACTTCTGAACTTCTGCTGGAAAAGAGAAATGGGCAAGGTCTTCAGGACACCAGGGAGGCTGGTGTGGACTGGACACGCCTGACGTGAGCCAGGACACGCTGCGTGAAGGGTATGTGCCGGCAGGACTGGGGTGCCCAGCGCTGCAGCCTTGGAACCTTCTTTCAGGGCCAGGTTGTCCGGCGAGGTGGCAGGCATGGGGCTCTCGCTCAGTTGTGCTCGTGTGGATGCGGCTTCCCTCTGATAGAGGGGCAGGTGCTTACCTGTTGTCAGACATTCAGTTGATGATGCAAACCAAGATCAGGGCCACCCTGGAGAGCGTGAAATACACCTGCTCACTATTATGGAGCCCTTTCGTGTGTTAATTTGTCTACTTCTCACAGCATGACCTTGAGGTAGGCACTGCTGTGGCCCCATCTGAGGTCTGGGGCCGCCAGGGAGCACAGAGAACCTGGATGATTACTGGGAGCACAGATACCACATGGGGCCCTGTCCCAGCACAAGACTTCTTGGGCCCCACACCCTTCCTCATACATTTCCTGCAGCCTCTCTTGTCCCCACCTTTCATCTGTTCTCATAGAGTCACAGGTCTTCGTATGAAGTGGAATTAACATCAAACGGATGACACTATACATTACAATGGCAGGTCCTGTGTTCCAAAAGTGGCCACAAAAGGCCTGCAGCTCTCCAGACCCTTGCCATGTCCCCCAGGCAGGGGAACCCATTTCCACTCTCCTTGGATGAGTGGGACTTGGTGACCTCCTGGACAGAGAGAAGGTGTCAGGAGTGACACTGAGTGACTTTGAAGCCAAGATCAGCAAAGGAGACATGGCTCCTGCCTGGCTGTCTCGTTCTCTAGGCATGCTTGCATTTGAGACCAGCCACAATGGAGAGGAAGCCCAGGCCCCATGGAAAGGATGCGTGTAGGTGTTCTACCCGACAGCCCCACCTAAGACTCTCCGAGCCATGAGCCAGACCCTGGCAGCTACTTCCACTGATGCCATGTGCAGTGGGCCATTCAGCAGAATCATAAGCAAAATCAGCATTGTCATCATTTTGAGCCATGTCACTTAAGCCCACTGTGACACCATTTAAGGTAGATGTCATCACACTCATTTACAAGGTGGAAAATGAGAGGAAAATCCTGGACTTGAACCCAGGTTTTGAACCCTGAGACACAAGTACACCATTCCTATGAGCATAAGTTACAGATGAATGAATGCAGAAGTTACAGATGTGATATTTCAACATTCAAACCAAGCTCTGTTCTCCAGTGTTGTACATCTGAAGATATTTTCAGCTGGATAATAACCTAATGAAAGAGTCACTTCCAGCCCTGCCATTTGCTGATATTGTTTAGATTCCTGCTGCATTTTATTGAGGTTATTGATATATAAAAGTCAAGCATGAAGGTGTTTTATGTAACAGGAAAACAAATGAAGTGAACTGAAATCTCAACCTCACAGGACAGAGCTTTAGCACCAAGCTTGTGGGTCCACCATGGCCCCAGCTGTCCGTTCCTTCTGGGCCAAGAGCTGGGTCTTTGCTGCTCCTTAGACAGATGCTCTCGGGGCAGCCAGCCCATCTGGCATAAGAGGACAAGAGAGTAAGTAAGACACTGGAGACTTGGCTTTATGGGTCTGTTGTGACTATTTCCTTCCTACATAAATGCTGCCGATCCAGGCTCACACATTCAGTTCTCTTAGGAAGCTGACTGACTTCCCTCCTTGATCTCAGCTCATGTTACAGGAGAAACGTTTTCCTGTCGTGTAAGGCAGTAATCATTTCTGTTGTCAAATGCTTCTGTCATCAGTGGTGCTATTTCTTGTTTGACTTCAGACTCCCAGACACCGGGGGGGGGCCTGTCTCCCAGACTCCTCCCCTCGTTTGTGCCAACACGGACTCTGGCCCATAGTAGACAGGGAAAAAACACCAAAGAGCATTAAATGTGAATTCCTGGTGAATTCTGACCTTGGAGCTAAAGGTTTGTCCTTAGAGGTCGAGATTTCTTTTTCACTTCCTCTGTGACTCCTGTTGCATAAAACACCTTCATGCTTGACTTTTATAAATAAATACTGTCAATAAAATGCAGCAGGAATGTAAACAATAACAGAAACTGGCAGGGCTCAGAGAATCTGTGTCAGTCATTAGGTTGTTGTTCAAGTGGAAAATATTTTCAGATGTGCAACATTGGACAATTGACTTTGGTTTGAATGTTGAAGTACGACGTTTGTAACTTCTGCATCCATTCTGCTCAGCGTTTGCTCATAGGAGTGGTGACTTATGTCTCCCCCTTGCCTTTAGTAACGTGCATGCCTATCATTGTGGCCACTTGAAAACTCTGAACAATTCTTATCTCTACATGGTCCAGCATGCCCAACACTGTGCCCTATGCTTCGTGGGTGTGGGGCCCTTAATAGTGGAGGTGGCAGCAGGACCAGAATATGAGGATTTCTTTTTATTCTGAAGGACAAATAAATGCATGCAAGATGTTAGGCAAGTTTAATTTGTTAATTGTATTTCTATTGCCTAATCTATCAGCTTTTGTTTCCTAAAAAAAACACCTCAAAATTTAGTAGCTTAAAATAATAGCCATTTATTTAGTTTATGATTCTGAAGTAGGCAGTTTGGGCTGGGTCCAGCTGTCTAGCTGGCTCTGCTGGGCTGATACACACATCTTCAGTCAGCTGCCAGATTGGCTGGGAGCTGATTGGTTGCTGGTGGCTCAACCCAGAACCCTCACCTCTGCTCTGCATGTATCTCATCCTCCAGGCCAGTCAGGGCTCCAAGAGAGAGCACACAGATGGTTTCTTGAGGCTAGGCCTTGAAATGACTGTCACATCTGCCAAAATCTGTTGGCTGAAGCAAGTCACAGGCCAATCCAGATTCAAGATCAGAGAAATAGACTCCGGCCCTTGGTTGGAAGTATTATAAAACCACCTTGCAGAGAGCAGACGCACAGGGAGGGAGGAGAATTGTGGCCATCTTTTCAGCCCACACGCCCGAGTAAGGTACAGATACTGTGCCAAGGGAGTTAACGGCTTTAGGTGGTGGAAAGGAAATCATTTACTTAGTTTGGATATTAGGAGAAAAATGGAACTGGATTGAGAAGAGAGTGTGTGGCAAGACGATGCTGAGATGGACACAGAGGAGTCCTGGATAATGTCCCCCATTGTCCGTCCACCTAAGTCTGTAAAAGGCAGGCTCGAGATGGGAGGGGATGGTGGCAGAGCACCGGGTGGATGGTGGGTAGTGAAGAGGCCATCTTTTCCTTTGCTGCTCTTTTCCCTGCCATTGACAGCTGGGGGTGGCGGGTGATGAGGGCAGCAGGCAGCTCAGAGGTAGAGCAAAGCAGTCCCTTTCGTGTCTAAATCATAGAAAGAGGCCGCCGCTGACTCTGACCTGGAATAGCAGTCATTCTGACTAGTTCCTGTCACCGAAACTTCAGGTTCCACGCCGTTTGGCTGATGGGTTTTATTTGCTGGAAGACTTGGGTCCAGCAAAGAGGGAGGGGAAGGGCCCAATGGTGTGTGTCCTGAATTGCTTTTTTCCCCTGGAATTTCAGGACAGCTTCAACCTAGGAACACTTGGCCTTTTGAAATTACCAACCACATCCATGTCACATTCCATGGTGACAGTAGCCCCGTAAGGGTGGGGTCATTTTTACCCTCACTTTGCAAATGGGGAAACGGTGCTGTGAGGGTGGGTCAGTTGTCCTCCATCACCAGTGGGGCCGTGGCAAAGGCGGGGCTTGGAGCCGGGCCCGGTGAGGGGCCCCACAGTGCACTTTGCTGAACCCCGCTGTGCCCATGGGGCCTCACACAGTTAGACAGCCATGGCTGCCCCCACCAGGTGTAAGCCGAGCAAATGGGGTTTTCTCCTTCCCCCGTCTCTTGCCACAGTTTGGAGGGAGTCTGAGGAGGGTGTCAGGGAGAGGCAGGGCTGGTGGTAAGACATCACCAGGGGAGAACTCTTCAGCAAGTGGGAGGTAAGCAACGACCCTTGGGAATATCCCCACCTTACCCTGGGACACTGAGGATGGGTCATTTTGAATCCATCTCCTCATTCCCCTGGCTGAGCCCTGAGTCCCCCCAGAGGCTGGGTTTGAGCACCCTGTTTCGTGGTACCGCACGGAGTACTGTGGTAGTGTCCACGGGCAAGCCTAGACCTCTGCTCACCAGACCGTAGTCCCTGAGCCGCCTCTGAACTTGTTTGAAGAATTCCTTGCTCAGGGCAGCTCCTGTGGAAATACTGCTGCCCCTCAGGCACATGCACCGCGGAGCACACCCCACTGCACACCGCTCTTTATCTTCTCTGGTTCTCCGGCTTCTCCTTCCTCCATGCAGCAGAATTTCGCTGACTATGGTCAGTGGAGAATGTTTTCCCTGATGCCTTCCCAGCTACGGTGTAAAGGCTAGTGCTGCCACCAGCCGGCCGAGGGTTACCCAGAGCTTCCCTGAAGGTGCAGTTTATTCCTTTTCTTTTCATTCTCTTTTTTACTTACCTCTTTTCCCTTTCATTCCGGTTCTTTCCAACACATAGGTGTACCTTAAAGGCCTGGTCATAAGGATAAGCAAGTCTGGCTTGAAATATAGTGGCATTTATTTCAGGCTTATCCAGGTCTGGCTCTAGGTCATCACAACCTGTTTCCTCCAACAGCTTTGAGAGGCAGAAAGGCATGGGATTTTTTTTATTCTGTTATCATTAATCTACAATTACATGTGCAATATTATGGTAATTAAACTACCCACTTCATCAGGTCCCCCCCACCAACCCCATTACAGTCACTGTCCATCAGCGTAGTGAGATGCTATAGAATCACTACTTCTCTTCTCTGAGTTGTACAGCCCTCCCCGTGCCCCTCCAACATTACATCTGCTAACCGTAATGCCCCTTTTTCCCCCTTGTCCCTCCCTTCCTGCCCATCCTCCCCAGTCCCTTTCCCTTTGGTAAGTATTAGTCCGCTCTTGGGTTCTGTGAGTCTGCTACTGTTTTTTTCTTTGCTCTTATGCTCCTCATATGGGTGAAATCATTTCATACTTGTCTTTTTCTGCTTGGCTTATTTCACTGAGCATAATACCTTGTAGTTCTGTCCATGTTGTTGCAAATGGTAGGATTTGTTTTCTTCTTATGGCTGAATAATATTCCATTGTGTATATGTACCACATCTTCTTTATCCATTCTTCTACTGATGGACACTTAGGTTGCTTCCATTTCTTGGCTATTGTAAACAGTGTTGCAATAAACATAAGGGTGCATCTGCCTTTTTGAAACTGGTCAGCTGCATTCTTAGGGTAAATTCCTACGAGTGAGATTCCTGGGTCAAATGGTATTTCTATTTGAGTTTTTTGAGGAACCTCCATACTGCTTCCCACAATGGTTGAACTAATTTGCATTCCCACCACCAGTGTAGGAGGGTTGCCTTTTCTCCACATCCTCGTCAACACTTGTTGTTTGTGTTTTGGATGTTGCCCATCCTGAATGGTGTGAGGTAGTATCTCATTGTGGTTTTAATCTGCATTTCTCTGATGATTAGTGATGTGGAGCATCTTTTCATGTGCCTGTTGGGCATCTGAATTTCTTCTTTGGAGAAGTGTCTGTTCATATCCTCTGCCCATTTCTTAACTGGATTATTTGCTTTTTGTTTGTTAAGGTGCGTGAGTTCTTTATATATTTTAGATGTCAACCCCGTATCGGATACGCCATTTATGAATATATTCTCCCATACTGTAGGAAGTCTTTTTGTTCTACTGATAGTGTCCTTTGCTGTATAGAAGTTTTTCAGCTTGATATAGTCCCACTTGTTCATTTTTGCTTTTGTTTCCCTTGCTCGGGGAGATATGTTCATGAAGAAGTCGCTCATGTTTATGTCCAAGAGCTTTTTGCCTATATTTTTCTCTAAGAGTTTTATAGTTTCATGATTTACATTCAGGTCTTTGATCCACCTTGAGTTTACCTTTGTGTATGGGGCTAGACAGTAGTCCAGTTTCATTCTCTTACATGTAGCTGTCCAGTTTTTCCAACACCAGCTGCTGAAGATGCCGTCATCTCCCCAATGTATATCCAAGGCTCCACTATCAAATATTAATTGACTGTATGTGTTTGGGTTGATGTTTTGATTTTCTATTCTATTCCACTGATCTGTGGGTCGGTTTTTGTGCCAATACCAAATTGTCTTGATTACTGTGGCTTTGTAGTAGAGCTTGAAGTCAGGGAGCATATTTCCCCTGTTTTATTCCTCCTTCTCAGGATTGCTTAGGCTATTCGGGGTCTTTTGTGGTGCCATATGAATTTTAGAATTATTTGTCCCAGTTCATTGAAGAAAGCTGTTGGTAGTTTGATAGGGATTGCGTTGAATCTGTAGATTGCTTTGGGTAGTATAGCCATTTTGACAATATTTATTCTTCCTATCCAAGAGCATGGGATGCATTTCCATTTCTATGTGTCTTCTTTAATTTCTCTTATTAGTGTCTTGTAGTTTTCATAGTACAGGTCTTTCACTTCCTTCGTTAGGTTTATTCCTAGGTATTTTATTCTTTTTGATGCAATTGTGAATGGAATTGTTTTTCTGATTTCTCTTTCTGTTAGTTCATCGTTAGTATATGGGAAAGCAACAGATTTCTGTGTGTTAATTTTGTATCCTACAACTTTGCTGAATTCAGATATTAGTTCTAATAGTTTTGGAATGGAGTCTTTAGGGTTTTTTATGTACAGTATCATGTCATCTGCAAATAGTGACAATTTGACTTCTTCTTTACCAATCTGGATGCCTTGTATTTCTTTGTTTTGTCTGATTGCCGTGGCTAGGACCTCCAGTACTATGTTGAATAACAGTGGAGAGAATGGGCATCCCTGTCTTGTTCCCGATCCTAGATGAAAAGCTTTCAGCTTCTCGCTGTTAACTATGATGTTAGCTGTTTGTTTCTCATATATGACCTTTATGATGTTGAGGTACTTGCCGTCTATACCCATTTTCTTGAGAGTTTTAATCATGAATGGATGCTGAATTTTCCCAAATGCTTTTTCAGCATCTATTGAGAGATTGTGTGGTTTTTGTTCTTCTTTTTGTTGGTGTGGTGAATGATGTTGATGGATTTTCGAATGTTGTACCATCCTTGCATCCTTGGGATGAATCCCACTTGATCATGGTGTATGATCTTCTTGATGTATTTTTGAATTCGGTTTGCTAATATTTTGTTGAGTATTTTTGCATCTATGTTCATCAGGGATATTGGTCTGTAATTTTCTTTTTTGGTGAGGTCTTTGCCCGGTTTTGGTATTAGAGTGATGCTGGCTTCATAGAATGAGTTTGGAAGTATTCCCTTTAAGGAGAATGGGTGTTATTTCTTCTCCATATACCTGGTAGAATTCAGAGGTGAATCTGTCAGGTCTGGGGGTTTTGTTCTTGGGTAGTTTTTTGATTACCGATTCAATTTCATTGCTGGTGATTGGTCTGTTTAGTTTTTCTTTTTCTTGTTTGGTCAGTCTTGGAAGGTTGTATTTTTCTAAGAATTTGTCCATTTCTTCTATGTTTTCTAGCTTGTTAGCATATAGATTCTCCTAATATTCTCTTATAATTCTTTGTATTTCTGTGGGATCCGTCGTGATTTTTCCTTTCTCATTTCTGATTCTGTTTATGTGTGTAGATTCTCTTTTTCTCTTAATTAGTCTGGCTAGGGGTTTATCTATTTTGTCAAAGAAGCAGCTCTTGGTTTCATTGATTTTTTTTCTGTTGTTTTATTCTTCTCAATTTTATTTACTTCTTCTCTGATCTTTATTATGTCCCTCCTTCTGGTGACTTTGGGTCTCATCTGTTCTTCTTTTTCCAATTTCAGTAATTGTGTCTTTAGACTATTCATTTGGGAATGTTCTTCCTTCTTTAAATAGGCCTGGATTGCAATATACTTTCCTCTTTGAACTGCCTTTGCTGCGTCCCACAGAAGTTGTGGCTTTGTGTTGTTGTTGTCATTAGTCTCCATATATTCTTTGATTTCTGTTTTGATTGTCATTAACCCATTGATTAATTAGGAGAATGTTGTTAAGTCTCCATGTATTTGTGATCCTTTTTGTTTTCTTTCTAAAGTTTAATTCTAGTTTAATACCTTTATGATCCGAGAAGTTGGTTGGTAGAATTTGAATATTTCTGATTTTGCTGAGGTTCTTTTTGTGGCCTAGTATGTGGTCTATTCTGGAAAATGTTCCATGTGCAGTTAAGAAGAATGTGTATCCTGTTGTTTTTGAGTGTAGAGTTCTGTAGATGTCTGTTAGGTCCATCTGTTCTAGTGTGTTGTTTAGTGCCTCTGTGTCTTTACTTATTTTCTGTCTGGTTGATCTGTCCCTTGGAGTGAGTGGTGTGTTAAAGTCACCTAAGATGAATGCATTGCTGTCTGTTTCCTCCTTTAATTCTGTTAGTATATGTTTCATACATGCCGGCACTCCTGTGTTGGGTGCATATATATTTAAAATGGTTATATCCTCTTGTTGGATTGACCCCTTTATCATTATGTAATGTCCTTCTTTATCTCTTGCTACTTTGTTCATTTTGAAGTCTATTTTGTCTGATACAAGTACAGCAACACCTGCTTTTTTCTCCTTGTTATTTGCGTGAAATATCTATTTCCATCCCTTCACTTTTAATCTGGGGATATCTTTGCATTTGAGGTGAGTTTCTTGTAGGCAGCATATAGATGGGTCTTGCTTTTTTATCCATTCTGTTACTCTGTGTCTTTTGATTGGTGCATTCAGTCCATTTACGTTTAGGGTGATTATTGATACATATGTACTTATTTCCATTGCTACCTTTAGATTTGTCATTACCAAGGTTTCAAGGGTAGCTTCTTTACTATTTAGCAGTCTAACTTAACTTTCTTGTTTAGTTATTGTAAATACAGTGTGATGTTTCTTTATTTCTCTCCCTTCTTATTCTTCCTCCCCCATTCTTTATATACTAGGTGTTTTATTCTTTGCCTTTAGTTAGTATTTGGATGGTCTGCTTTCTTTGCTATGATTTTATTTTCACTGGTGACAGCTTTTTAGCCTTAGGGGTGCTTCCATGTAGAGCAGTCCCTTTAAGATATCCTGCAGAGGTCGTTTATGGGAGGCAAACTCCCTCAGCTTTCACTTGTCTGGGAATTGTTTAATCCCTCCTTCAAATTTAAATGATAATCATGCTGGATACAATATTCTTGGTTCAAGGCCCTTCTGTTTCATAACATTAAATATATCATGCCATTCTCTTCTGGCCTGTAAGGTTTCTGTTGAGATGTCTGATGATAGTCTGATGGGTTTTCCTTTGTAGGTGATCTTTTTTCTCTCTCTAGGTGCCTTTAATTTTGTGTCCTTATCTTTGATCTTTGCCATTTTAGATATTTTGTGTCTTGGTGTTGTCTTCCTTGGGTCCCTTGTGTTGGGAGGTCTCTGGGCTTCCATGGTCTGAGATACTATTTCCTTCCCCAGCTTGGGGAAGTTTTCAGCAATTATTTTTTCAGAGATACTTTCTATCCCTTTTCTCTCTCTTCTTCTTCTGGTACCCCTATAATGCGAATATTGTTCTGTTTGGATTGGTCACACTGTTCTCTTAATATTCTTTCATTCCTAGAGATACTTTTACCTCTCTCTGCCTCAGCTTCTCTGTATTTCTGTACTCTGATTTCTATTCCATTAACAGCGTTTTGCATCTCATCCAGTCTGCTGCTAAGCCCGTCAGTCCCTTGTCTCCTTTCTGCATTGTCTTTCCTCACTTCCCTCACTTCCTCCCTTAGCTCTTGCATATTTCTCTGTAGGTCCATCAGTATGGTTACGACTTTTATTCTGAATTCTTTTTCAGGAATATTGTGCATGTGCATCCCATCAGGCCCCCTCTCAGGGGTTGTCTGGCTGATCTTGGTGTGGACCGTATTCCTCTATCTTTTCATGGTAAAAGAAGTAGTCGCTGGTAGGCGCCACATGTGTCAACTGGGAGAACAAAGTCCCTTCCTACTTTTTGTTCTCCTTGTCCTTCTCCTGTGCCTGAGCTGTTTTCCTGTGCACCGGGTGGTAGGCTCTGTGATAATCCCCTGAACTGCCTGTGTGCAGGGTCGTCCTCAGCATAGACCTGGTTCTGGGCTTCTTCCCGTTTAGCTGTGCGCCCGCCAGGAGTCTACGGCACCGGTCGCGGAGGGAATGAATGGTGGGGTGCTGATCTCTTTGGGAAGCCTCAGCGCAGCTGATTTGCCCAGTCACTGGCCAAGGGGTCTGAAATTCCTCAAGACTCCCAGCCTGCTGGGCTGAGTGTGCTGGGACGATTTCGTTCCTCTGCTGGCCCCTTGTGTCTTTCAGACATTAAAAAAAATAAAAAAGCACCCGCCGGGAGTAGATTCTATGAGGATGCTGTGGGTGGTGCCACTCCTCCACTGTTCCCCAGCTGCGACAGCTCCGCCGGACCCTTTGTGCCTCTGGTGGGGCAGGGGGGAACGAATGGCCGGCTGCTGATCTCTGTGGGAAGCCTCGGTGCGGCTGCTTTGCCCAGCCGCTGGCCAAGGCGTCTGAAATTCCCCAGGACTCCCAGCCTGATGGGGAGAGTGCGTGGGGACTATTTTGTTCCGCTGTTAGGCCCTTGTCTCTTTAAGAGTCTTAAAAATGCACCCACTTTATTTTGTCCCAGGGAGCCGGCTCAGAGGACCCACTTGCGTTCTCTGTCTCGGATCCTGTGCTTCTATTTCTCTAATGTCTGATACTCCCCGCGATGTGTGTCAGTGCTTCTGGCACAGATCACCAGGGCTGGTTATTTGGCGGGCCTGTGCTTCTGCTCCCTACCCACTCTGATTCTTTTCCTTCCGCCAGTGCGCTGGGGTGAGGGGAGTGCTCGGGTCCCGCCGGGTCGCGGCTTTGTATCTTACCCGCTTCGTGAAGCGCTGATTTCTTGCAGGTGTAGCTGTAGCCTTGCTGTTGTCCTGTATCTTCTGGTCTCTCTTTTAGGAATAGTTTTATTTGTTGTATTTTCATAAATATATATGGTTTTAGGAGGAGATTTCTGCCGTCCTTTGGCCGCCATATTCCCAGAAGTGGAAAAGAAAGGCATGGTTTTTGATTCCGTTTTACAGGCGAGAAAACTGAGGCACGGAGAGGGGATGTCATCATGTGTCATGATGTGTGACACATGCAAGCACTTGATGAAGGTTAGTTTTTATATGAAAAAATGATCTGTGTTTTAGTTTGGGTCAAGAATTAGGGTACAAGTATGTGTATGGGCAATGATGCCTGGACACACAGGGAATGGGCTGTGGGATAGCGAAGGAGGAGAGGCCATCAGTGTGTGACCATGAGCAGGTGACCAGGATACATCTTGTAAGTATCCTACCAGGCTACATGGAAGGTAGGGAATTCTTGGGGAGATCATGGGAGCCTGTTTAAAGCAATTGTGGACTTCGTGATTATATCCTGTATGTTGCCACCTGTTTGTCTGGAGAAGGAAAGAGAGAACGCCTTTGTGCGTTACTCCCCTGGATTCTTGTAAGTTTCCTTTGTTCTCTACCGACTCTCACTGTGCAACACAGCCCCCCCCCCCCCAAGTCTGGGAGAAAGAATAACAAGCATTTATTTAACACATGCAATGGAAGGTTGGCTGGGGTTTCGCTGATCTGGGTTGGGCTAACTCGCATCTTTGGGGTGGTTGATCCAGGCTGGGCTCAACTGGCTGACTCTGCTTCTGGTATAGGCCCAGGTATGGCTCCTCACCCAGGTCTAGGTTCAGGCCTGCTCCACCTGAGTACATTCTAAGTCCAGGCTTGTGTGCTGTAGCACCCTGAGGGAAGCTCTTCTCATGACCATGGCAGGGGTGCAGGAGTGCAAGTGGGAACCCAGAAATCTCTTACCTGACACATAGGGTGTTATTGTAGTGACCAAAGCAGGTTGCAAGTCCAAAGTCAAGAGGCAGAGAAGTATATTCTGCCTTTATGGGGGAAGTTTCTACCACAGGCTTTGGCTTAGCAACAATAAGGCACTTCCTTTGCCTCCTGCCAAGTTGGGCAAATAGAATGTGAAATTTTAAAGTCTTTACCAATGCCTGTTTTACTTATCACTTTGGGCAAAATCTCAAATCTTTAACGATGTTCTAAGTTGCTATTGATGGGAGATGTAATGATTGTTAAAAGCTGCACACCCTCAGGTTCCAGAAACCTCTGTCATCTCAGACCGTGGCTGGGGACCGTCGTCACACCCTCTGATCCGGCACTGTTCATCGGGGCTTCAGGAAGTGCCTGGAGTTGTTGAGCTTGTCCCACCCATGGTGACCGCGTGTTACCACCTCAGCAGCTCCCTACGGTGGTTAGACTTGGCATCCACACATACTATCTGCTCAAGCTGTCAGAGTGAAAGGAGAGCAGCAAGTGGAATGAGTAAATTGTCAATTACGTTGATGTGTGTGTTTCCCTACATTTGAGGAGAAGGCTTTGGATTCTGTAAGAACCTCGTTTTGTCACCCCTCTCAGTACTTTGGCTCTCTCATCTGGCATGACTGCAGTTTAGCTGGAAGGAGAAAAAGCAGAGCTTTTATGTCTGTTGGAATTGGCAGCCATAAATTTACATGGCTTTTTCCAAGTTAGCAGGGAAAAGACTTGCCTTTTTATGCTTTTTTTGAGTTATAAGTTATAAAGCATATGCCAAGGGTGGCCTGACTGTTATTTTCTTGGCCCTGTAAAGGTCTGTGGAAAGAAACCTAAGCCTCAAATGATTAAACGTCTTTCCAAACACTTGTTAAGTTACTTATACCATGTCCACACATTAGCCAAGCAAGCAAGCAAATGAATGCAAACCTGATGCTAATCTGTTAACAGTGGCACCTTCTTTGGCCCAATAGAACATTCTAATTAACCCATTAATGAAATCATATTATTAATAGTATTAAATGACTGTGGACTTAGTGGCCTGTGTCTGTCTTTATAAATGTACTAGGTTTCAGCAGAAAGTACCAGATCTGTGAACCAATGATTTAGTCTCACTTCTTGGTGGGAAGGGTGGTGGGGGAGTGCGGAAATGAGACAAGCAAGGGAAAATAGTCGTGTTGAAGAGTGGATTACCACCGAGGGCAGCTGGGGCTCAGTCCTGCTGGGGAGCTCCGAGAGATGGTGTTGGCCTCACGTCAAAGGTTCTTCACCCAAGGAGTGAAGACTCTGCGATCTTACCACCAGCTCTCGTCCATCATTGGTGAGGACTGAAGAGGGGCAGTGACTCCTTGCTCTTCTGGTCTACTCATGAGAGAGTCATGTATACTGCTGTCATCAGAGTCTTCAAAAGGCAACCAGAAAGTGGGAAACCCTTGTCATGCATGGGAACGGCAGGTGCTGAGCAGACGTGGGTGAGGCACCATTGGCATCCTCTACAGGGTACGCCAGAGAGTTTGAGGAATAGAAGGAACAGAGTTATAGATTTTTAAGCTGAGCACAGCAGAAGATAAATTCCTCTAAGTCCTTTGGACTAAATAGATAAAGGACTATGATTTTATTTGCTGGCTATGTAATTTATTTAAATTTTGGCACAGTGGTACAATTAAACATTATACAGCCACTGAAAATGAGGAAACGCTACTGTGCTGACATGAAACTCTTAAGTTATAGTTTTGAATAGAAAAAAACAGTGCAGAGCAATATTTAGACTATCCTTCCACTTATAAAAACAGGATGTAATTTATAAGTTTATAAGTCATAAGGTTCACTCATTTTAAGTGTACAAGAATGAGTGTTGGGTAAATCTATAGAGTTTTCTAGAAATTTCATGGAAATGAAATCATACACTAGAAATTTCATATAGGTGGAATCATGTATTATGCGATCTTTTATGTCTGACTTTTCATTCAGTATAATGTTATTAAAATCATCCATGTTGTAGCATATGTCAATAGTTTATTCCCTTTTTACTGTGGAATAGTATCTCATTTATGGATATATCATTTTTTATTTATCCGTTCTACAGTTGATAGACAGGTGCATTGTTTTTAGTTTTATTATCATGAATAATGCTGTGAACATACATCTTTATGTGGACATATAATTTCATTTCCTTTGGGTAGGTACTTCCAAGTGTACCATTTTATCTCATTCCCACTAACAGTACATGAGGGATTTGGTTTCTCCCTGTTGGTACCAAGAGTCAGTATTGTCAGTCTTTTTTATGTTAGTCATTCTGATAGATGTATAGTGGCTTCTTATTGTGCGTTAAGTATTTCCTAATAAGTAATCTTTTCACATGCTTTTTTGCCATTTGTATATCTCCTTCGGGGACATGTCTGTTCAAATTTCATTTTGGTGTGTCTTATTGATTAGTAAGGGTTCTGGAGTATTGCAATTTTTTCTGCAAGTTCAAAATTTTTCCAAAATAGAAAGTTAAAAAAAAAATTCTAGCCTTCATCACCCCCCCACCCCAGCCCTTCTCCCTCAGAATGGGAGACTTGGGCATTCATAGTGTTAAATCCTCACCAAGAGAATTAAAGGGAAGGACGAAATCAGATTTTAAATCTTTTGCTAGTCTTTGGTAAGGGAACAATGGATATACTTCCTTGACCACTTTTGTCTGTGAACGGGAAATTGGTGATTAAAAAATGTCCAGATGTTGGGTAAAGAAACCACGCGTAGCTCCCTTTCTTCAGCTACTGCAGAAGTTCCTTGGCTTCCTCAGCCTTCTTCCCCCTTGCATCTGGGCCAGAGGCACTTTCTCTGTGGCGGCCGGACACGGTGGGTCAGCCCCTGGGAGCAGAAGAGTGAGCGCTGTTCTTGCACCAAGTGTTCCATGGTGGGCTTTCCCGTGCTCGCCCCTGCTGTCGTGACCCTGCTGGGGGCACAGTCAGCCCCTTTGTGGAGTTGCCTTTCCCTCCCACCAAATCCACTACTTGTTCTACAATTTCTCCCCTAGTGAAAGAGGACCACATATATGCCTGTCACTAAAATAACTGAGTTCCAACAACAATTAATGGACTAATAAGCCAATAGCAGATGGAGTAAAGAAAAACGAGGTGGAAGTGACAGGTGTTCCCTTCCACTGCCATCTCCTCGACTTTGGGCAGAGTGCTTGTACTTACAGGATTTCAGTTTTTCAAATATTTAGTGAGTAACAGCTATTCTTTCCTTCCTTCCTTCAATCTTTATGAACTCCTAATATGCAAGAAACACTATGTGGGGCTAGAGGGGGGTTCGAAGTGAACCAAGTAGCAAAGTGCTTTCCCCTGAGACTTCCATCCTAGTGGGCAACATAGACAATAGGTAATTAAGCAAAGAAATGCTCAATATAGGTCAGCTTATAATAAGCATTACAAAATAAGACGCAATGAAGAGACAGAGACAGATGGGATCCTAAAACTTCTAAAAGGATGTACTACAGAGGATTAGCAAATAGATGTGTAGTTTTAAATTATTTATTTTATGAATTTATTGTCTGATTTTTCTGTAACAAACTTGTATTGCTTTTGTAACAAAAAAGTTATTCTAAGTTTACAAAACACATTAGATTTGAATATCTGCCTGATTAATTGTATCATTTAGAGCATAATTTTCTCACCCAAAACGTTGAGAAAAATCAATTGGAAAATAATATGTAGTCTTTATTATTTGGGCTAGTTTCTGTATATTTTAGGAATTTTGATATTTGGAAATATAAGGTAAATAAATTATGGAAAACCAGATGTGTTCACAAAATGCCTTCCTGGTGGGTAATTTGAAATGATGAATACTTCAAGTGTTGGTAAATTGCAAATTTTGCCAAGTAGGTCAAGATAGAAAACCTAGGAGACCAAAATGCTGTTTCTGACATTGTTGTGTTTTGTTTTTCCCAGCAAGTGAGGCACAAACCTGTGTCTGGGAGTTCACACAACAAAGTGGGGATTTCTGTCAGTTGGTTAGCTTGGCCCAAGAAGACTCCCAAACTTGGGAAATTCAGACAAAATAAGGCACTTTAAGACTGACCCTGGCCATTTGCCATGGGGCTCAGCTCCTTGGACAGTACACATGCATGTGGGTATGTGGAGGGTGAGCACGTTGCCTACTTCCTTCTTTCCACCCACAATGCTTGCCCACGCCTGCCTCTGCCTTTTCACTGACTGATGCCACTTTCCAAAATAGGTGATACTTGATTTCCTAACATTACCACCGACTCTAACACCTGCTCACAACAACTAGCATGGTCACACAACACCCCCACCCAACACACGCACCCAAATCCTTCCTACCCTGCACTGTCAGGTCATTCAATATCTGGCCTGTACTGACTTTAAAATCTACTTGGCCATCTCTGTTTCTGGAATACCCAAATCCTAACCAAATTTTAAGTTTACCTTATGTTGTGTAAAGGGTCATGTTTTCTTATAACTAACCAATTCAAAGTTCATATTTATCCATTTAGGCCCTGAAACTCAAAATCTGCGCCTACATGGGTTACTAATTGGACCTGAAGTCTAAGCTCTGTGGCTCAGCTCTTGTTTCCTGTTGTGTTTCAGTGATTGGTCCCAATAGCTTTGAGGCTTGTTTTTTGTGTGTCTGTTTTGTTTGCTGATTGGATTTTAAGGAGTCAAACTTCCACTCCCTTGTTTTGTGTTCATAGATAGCTTATTATTGAGAAATTCAATGCTGCTACTTGTGAGAAGGCTTAAAAGGAGGCAAGAATTTTATCTATAAAGTGTGCTTTAAGCAAAAATAAACGTTTTAAAGTTTGACAGTATTCAACAAAAATTAAAGAAGGTATTTAAAGGACTATTTGAGAATGAATGGAAAATAACATTGGCTCCCTTTTCCTTTTAACAAATACCAACTTCACTTGCAGTAATTCAATTCTTTTTATGCAACTGCATTATGCATTATATTAGTTCAGCTTTTCTGTAAAGGAATTCATTAGGCTTTATTTTGAAAATTTTCCTTTTTCCCTTTGGACTTAGAAAAAGCAGAAGTTTCTGCTGACACACCCGACGTGGTATTTGCTGATGTGTGAGTGTGCTTGTGTGGTTTTCATTTTTAGTTGTTTTTTTTCCCTCCATCTTTTCTTTTAATAATGTGAATCACACTGTGATTTGCACTCCTGAGCACTGATTCATTGCCCTCTACTTCCTCTGGAGCTTGCTACACCACAGTCCTCGGGGAACCTGCTTAGTCTCGGTGGAGCAAGGCACCTTGCGTGCCCATGGTCAGCATTTGCTCCAACAATTGTGTCTTTTGGAGGATGATGAAAGATGCTGTAGCATCCTCCTTTGGGGGAGTAATAGGGCCTCAGTTTGGGGGTTTGCAAAGCTTGTCACACTCTGGGTAGTCATCATTACAATATAACATAAGGCAAATTGGATGTTAAAAAAGACTAGAGTATCATTTGGTTGAGAAGCTTTTCAGGCCCACTTCTGCCCTCAGGAAACAGATGTAAGAGTTGATCACAGCCTCTTGCCTGTGGCACCTGCATAATGTCTGCGGATAGGTTGAACATATGGATGCAGTTTTTAAAAACTTGGGATGGATTCATTTATCTCAAGCCTATTTTTCTCTAATGCACTTGTGTCTAATTTCAGAAAGTTTCAAACTTATAAAGACATCCCTAAAGTCATACTTTAATCATATCAATTATTGTCACTGGGTTTCAACTTACACTTAGCGTTGCTGATTGACAGCTTGGGACCACCTATCCCCACGGTTTAGATACGATCCTGCCTCCATTTGATAGCACCTGTCCTAAAGGTGCTATGGCTGCTATCTGTGCCATCAGGAGAACGCTTTAATTTTCCTATGCAGAGTAAAGGCTCTTCAAGTTTAAGAACTAGAGCCGCTGAAGAGCAGGGATGGATGTTTTACCAGTTAAATAGGCTGAACAAGGTGTCAGATCAAATTCCTGTCCGAGCCCTGGGTGGCATTGGGCAACTTTTTTGGCCACCCTACCCCTCAGGTTTTTTATGAGTGTGTTAGCTTGGGGAGTTAGAGGTGCAAATGCAGACAACAGGGCACCCAGGTAGGGGCTGGACATGGCTGACCTGCAGTCAGAACTGGGCCACATAAACAAAAAGCTTGAGCAAGTATTAGATGGACATGTGGAAGCACAGTTCCCTAACCTGTGCTGTGGAAAGGATTGCCACTGGGACAACGGAGGTCTTTTCTGGGTATTCTGCTCTTGCCTGTCGTGATGAACATGTGTAAGCTCTGGGGAACACAGAAAATTGTAACCTTCCTATTTGGAATGAGAATTTACGTGTTGTCATGCCTTTGAGGCAATCAGCGCCCTACCCCGAGGCTGACCCTGGCCACCTGCAAGAAGCTGGGTAGGTCATTCACCCTTTGGGCTTCATTTTCTTCACTGATGGAATCAGATTAGGGCCAATCTACCTGGGGGCGTGGAGCGCTGCACTGGAGGGGATTCTGAGGTCTCCACTTAGGAAATGGCACCTCTATTGATTGTCAATGCCTGTAACGTCAGGGAGAAAGAAGTGCCTGATATATGTGCCATGCACACACTGAGTGATCCCCCAGCTCCCCTCCAGGGCTGGCAGCCCTCTAAGATGTGACTTAGCACAAGTCTAGAAGGCCATACTTGTTGCTAACATCATGGATAACTAGCTAGCCTGAATTTTGGCCAGAATGCTTTACAGGTATAGCAAGAGGAGGCCCAGGCCTTACGGTGTTTCTCCTTTTTGGATTCACAGCTTGTTCTGTGCAGACCACAGAGCCACGATACGGATGTACCCTGGGAGCTAATGCCTGATGGAGAAGCTGGAATTCTCCCTACTCTTTTGGAATTCGTGGGACAAGGAAAATACACAGCTTTTTCAAAAAGTGCTTTTGATGAGCTTAGAACTCAAAACTGAATGGTGTCAGTGGTGTTTGCCCATGCGTGACTGCTCTGCAGTTAGAGGCACTGGATATCTGACCGGTCCCCACCGCCAACCAACTGCCAGTCCGGGGGAGCACTGCACACTGATATCATAAAGCTTTTTGTTTCAGTTTCCATTCTTGCTGTAGTGTTCAGTAATAATGATCTGGTCACTCTACACTTGTCTTGTTACAGTGAGGAAGGGCAGTTTGGTTTGGTGTGATTCAAGTAACGTTTGCTCTCTCCAGCCTTTTATTTATTTCATGTCTTAGAGATTTCATAGAACTTAATTTAGGGACCTCATAGGACTTGGTATGAGCTGTCCTGGCACGCTGCTGCAGGTGGGCTGACTCTGCTGGCCAGCTGAGCCCCCAGCTCTGTGCACCACTGCATCCCGTGGTGATCTGCCTCCTTACCCGCGTCCCCACCCTGCCGGTGCCTGAGCACCACACTTGCGTCCCGAGCTCCCTCTTGGTCACCTTTACTTCGGTGAACTCCAGTCTCCCCCAGCTCAGCTGGCCTAAAGTTCAGCTTTTTTGTTTCTCCCACTACACCTGCTATTTTTCTAGGCACTGTTTTTGTGAATGGTATCACTTTCCACATTTCCTGTAGATGAAACTGGAATGTTATCTCAGAAACTGTCAGGGAGGGACAGTGCTGAATTCCCTGGTGGTAAGGATGCCTTTCTACTTCCTGGGGTCGGGAGGGCACCCGTCACATGGAAGATCCGTTTCCTGCTTTTAGAGGGACAGAAGAGGGACAGAGTGCCCCTCCCGCAATGGCTGCCTCTCAAGTAACTAATTCAAAATCATCGCTATGCCTAAGTGGCACATTCTAGAGCAGCCTGCCCTGAATCCCGTCAACACATTTCCTCTTCCCCCCTCTCACGTGCATCAAATCCTGTGTCCCCCAAATAGATCTCATACATATAACTCGCCCTTTCTGTTCATCTCACTTCATGTTGTCACTCCTCCTCCCTCCACCTGGCTGGCGCTCCAGAATGTCACTCTCACAAGCATTCAGTGGCATCTAGTCAACCCCCATGGGGCGAATCTAAGTTTGTTTGTGTGGCTACAAGAAGATCTGTTCTATCCCACCTCCGTTCCCCCTCCACAGAATACCTGGGGCTCTAGTAGTAGTGAGGAATACTGGATTTGTGTTTTCTCCAAAGCACTTGCTCAGCCCTCCCTTCTGTATGGCATTTCTTGTGCTTTTTTCTGCCTGGAATCCCTTCACACCTGCTGCTCCTTCAGGCTCAGCTCAGAGCTGGCCTTCTTTGTAAAGTTCTTCTGGTCTTCCTCAGAAGGACTTACACTTTCTATCTGATGTTCCTGTGGCACTGGTCACAAACCCCAGTTTTAGCACACTGATCTTGTTTTAAGTGTTTGGGTGCAGAGGGCAGCATTTTAATGTCTTTTCTCACATTGGCTGCCTGGTATATGGTAGATGCTCAATCATGTTTGTTAAACAGAAGAATGGTTGAGTGAATTATGGACCAAGTTAGACCCATCCTCAGTGTACAGGCTGGGAAAGAGATAGCTGGAAAGGTGAGAACCAGGATTTGAGCCAGTTCATTCCCCTTCCACAAGTGTTTGGAGGATGTTTTCAGACTACCCAGGAATATACCTCCAGAACCTTCAAGCCAACAAAGTCTGTTTTAGTCTGTGTTCCTTCCTTTAAGGTAGACCCAAGTGTACTTTATTTCTTGGTGGCTCAGATGTCTGGGCTTCCTGGAAGGTTTGCAGACTAGAAATGGTGCAGGACAGGTATGGGACAGGTCGACCGACTCTTCAAGACTGAGTTGGAGGGTGAGAACTGGCTGGATTTGACCAGTGGAGGTGGCAGCCTTTGTTTTTCTTTCTGTGTTTTCTCAGAGATTATAGATGAATTTCTTATAATGAATCCAAAGAATGGCAAGAAGTTTCAGGGGCTGGGTCAGTGGAATAGACAGAGGAGCCGCTATTTGTATGAAGAAACATAGGAACTCTAAAGGCCAAGCATAGATTCTAAACTATTACTAATATTTATCTTTTTTTGCTATTATTAATATACAACTACATGTGCAACATTATGGTTACTAGACTCTTCCTATTATCAAGTCCCCACCACATAAACCCATTGCACTCACTGTCCATCAGCGTAGAAGGATGTTATAGAATCACTACTTCTCTTCTCTATGTTATACTGCCTTCCCTGTATCCCCCAACCCCACCCCCACCCCCGCTACATTATGTGTGCTAATTGTAATAGCCCTTTTTCCCCCTTATCCCTCCCTTGCCACCCATCTTCCCCAGTCCCTTTCCCTTTGGTAACTGTTAGTCCATTCTTGGGTTGTCTGAATCTGCTGCTGTTTTCTTCCTTCAGTTTTTTCGTTGTTTTAATACTCCACATATGATTGAAATCATGTGGTACTTGTCTTTCTCTGCCTGGCTTATTTCACTGAGCATAATACCTTCTAGCTCCATCCATATTGTTGCAAATGGTAGAATTTGTTTTCTTCTTATGGCTGAATAATATTCCATTGTGTATATATACCACATCTTCTTTATCCATTCATCTACTGATGGACACTGAGGTTGCTTCCATTTCTTGGTTGTTGTAAATAGTGCTGCAATAAACATAGGGGTGCATATGTCCTTTTCAAACTGGGCTGCTGCATTCGTAGGGTAAGTTCCTAGGAGTTGAATTCCTGGGTCAAATGGTATTTCTATTTTGAGTTTTTTGAGGAACCTCCATACTTCTTTCCACAATGGTTGTACTAATTTACATTCCCAACAGCAGTGAAGGAGGGTTCCCCTTTCTCCACATCCTTGCCAACATTTGTTATTGTTTGTCTTTTGGATGGCGGCTATCCTCACTGGTGTGAGGTAATGTCTCATTGTGGTTTTAATCTGCATTCCTCTGATGACTAGTGATGTGGAGCATCTTTTCGTGTGCCTGTTGGCCATCTGAATTTCTTCTTTGGAGAAGTGTCTATTCATGTCCTCTGCCCGTTTCTTAATTGGATTGTTTGCTTTTTGTTTGTTAAGGTGCATGAGTTCTTTATATATTTTGGATGTCAACCCTTTATCAGATACGTTTTTTATGAATAT
This sequence comes from Smutsia gigantea, assembly GCA_032199065.1. Lineage (NCBI taxonomy): Eukaryota > Metazoa > Chordata > Mammalia > Pholidota > Manidae > Smutsia > Smutsia gigantea. Next base: position 950,413 of record JAVSCE010015779.1, read on the forward strand.
ATTCTCCCATACTGTAGGATGTCTTTTTGTTCTACTGATGGTGTCCTTTGCTGTACAGAAGCTTTTCAGCTTCATATAGTCCCACTTGTTCATTTTTGCTTTTGTTTCCCTTGCCTGGGGAGATATGTTCATGAAGAAATTGCTCATGTTTATGTCCAAGAGATTTTTGCCTATGTTTTTTTCTAAGAGTTTTATGGTTTCATGACTTACATTCAGGTCTTTGATCCACCTTGAGTTTACCTTTGTGTATGGGGCTAGACAGTAGTCCAGTTTCATTCTCTTACATGTAGCTGTCCAGTTTTTCCAACACCAGCTGCTGAAGAGGCTGTCATCTCCCCATTGTATATCCAAGGCTCCTTTATCAAATACTAATTGACTGTATATGTTTGGGTTAATGTTTGGATTTTCTATTCTGTTCCACTGGTCTGTGGGTCTGTTTTTGTGCCAATACCAAACTGTCTTGATTACTGTGGCTTTGTAGTAGAGCTTGAAGTCAGGGAGTGTAATTCCCCCTGTTTTATTCCTACTTCTCAGGATTGCTTTGGCTATTCGGGGTCTTTTGTGGTTCCATATGAATTTTAGAATTATTTGTTCCAGTTCATTGAAGAAAGCTGTTGGTAGTTTGATAGGGATTGCACTGAATCTGTAGATTGCTTTGGGTAGTATCGCCATTTTGACAATATTTATTCTTCCTAGCCAAGAGCATGGGATGCATTTCCATTTCTATGTGTCTTCTTTAATTTCTCTTATTAGTGTCTTTTAGTTTTCAGAGTACAGGTCTTTCACTTCCTTCGTTAGGTTTATTCCTAGGTATTTTATTCTTTTTGATGCAATTGTGAATGGAATTGTTTTTTTGATTTCTCTTTCTGTTAGTTCATCGTTAGTGTATGGGAAAGCAACAGATTTCTGCGTGTTAATCTTGTATCCTGCAACTTTGCTGAATTCAGATATTAGTTCTAGTAGTTTTGGAATGGAGTCTTTAGGGTTTTTTATGTACTGTATCATGTCATCTGCAAATAGTGACAATTTGACTTCTTCTTTACCAATCTGGATGCCTTGTATGTCTTTGTTTTGTCTGAGTGCTGTGGCTAGGACCTCCAGTACTATGTTGAATAACAGTGGAGAGAGTGGGCATCCCTGTCTTGTTCCCGATCTTAGATGAAAAGCTTTCAGCGTCTCGCTGTTAAGTATGATGTTAGCTGTGGATTTGTCATATATAGCCTTTATGATGTTGAGGTACTTGCCGTCTATACCCATTTTGTTGAGAGGTATTTTTTAGGTTATTTTGATATCATTAATCTACAATTAAATGAGTAATATTATGGTGATTACACTACTCCCTTCATCAGGTTCCCCCCCCCCCAAACACATTGTAGTCACTGTCCATTAGCTTATTGAGATACCATAGAGCCACTACTTGTCCGCTCTGGGTTGTAGAGCCCTCCCCGTGCCCCCTGAACATTACATCTGCTAATCGTAATGTCCCTTCTTCCCCTTTACCCCTCCCTTCCCACCCATCCTCCTCAGTCCCTTTCCCTTTGGTGACTATTTGTCCGTTCTAGGGTTCTGTGAGTCTGCTGTTTTGTTCCTTCAGTTTTTTTTCCTTAGTTCTTATACTCCACATATGAGTGAAATCATTTGGTATTTGTCTTTTTCAGCTTGACTTATTTCAGTGAGCATAATACCCTCTAGCTCCATCCATGTTGTTGCAAATGGTAGGATTTGTTTTCTTCTCATGGCTGAATAATATTCCATTGTATATATGTACCACATCTTCTTTATCCATTCATCTACTGATGGACACTTAGGTTGCTTCCATTTCTTGGCTATTGTAAATAGTGCTGCGATAAACATAGGGGTGCATCTGTCTTTTTCAAACTGGGCTGCTGCATTCTTAGGGTAAATTCCTAGGAGTGGAATTCCTGGGTCAAATGGTATTTCTATTTTGAGTTTTTTGAGGAACCTCCATACTGCTTTCCACAATGGTTGAACTAATTTGCAGTCCCACCAGCAGTGTAGGAAGGTTCCCTTTTCTCCACATCCTCACCAACATTTGTTGTTGTTTGTGTTTTGGATGTTGGCCATCCTCACTGGTTTGAGGTGATATCTCATTGTGGTTTTAATATGCATTTCTCTGATGATTAGTGATGTGGAGCATCTTTTCATGTGCCTGTTGGCCATCTGAATTTCTTCTTTGGAGAAGTGTCTATTCATGTCGTCTGCCCATTTTTAATTAGATTATTTGCTTTTTGTTTGTTGAGGTGCGTGAGTTCTTTATATATTTTGGATGTCAACCCCTTATCAGATACGTCATTTATGAATATATTCTCCCATACTGTAGGAAGTCTTTTTGTTCTACTGATGGTATCCTTTGCTGTACAGAAGCTTTTCAGTTTCATATAGTCCCACTTGTTCATTTTTGTTTTTGTTTCCCTTGCTCGGGGAGATATGTTCATGAAGAAGTTGCTCATGTTTATGTCCAAGAGCTTTTTGCCTATATTTTTTTCTAAGAGTTTTATAATTTCATGACTTACATTCAGGTCTTTGATCCACCTTGAGTTTACATTTGTGTAAGGGGTTAGACAGTAGTCCACTTTCATTCTCTTACATGTAGCTGTCCAGTTTTTCCAACACCAGCTGCTGAAGAGGCCGTCATCTCCCCAATGTATATCCAAGGCTCCCTTATCAAATATTAATTGACTGTATGTGTTTGGGTTGATGTTTGGATTTTCTATTCTATTCCACTGATCTGTGGGTCTGTTTTTGTGCCAATACCAAATTGTCTTGATTACTGTGGCTTTGTAGTAGAGTTTGAAGTCAGGGAGTGTAATTCCCCCTGTTTTATTCCTCCTTCTCAGGATTGCTTTGGCTATTTGGGGTCTTTTGTGGTGCCATATGAATTTTAGATTTATTTGTTCGAGTTCATTGAAGAAAGCTCTTGGTAGTTTGATAGGGATTGCGTTGAATCTGTAGATTGCTTTGGGTAGTATCGCCATTTTGACAATATTTATTCTTCCTAGCCAAGAGGATCGGATGCATTTCCATTTGTTAGTGTCCTCTTTAATTTCTCTTAGGAATGTCGTGTAGTTTTCAGGGTACAGGTCTTTCAATTCCTTTGTTAAGTTTATTCCTAGGTATTTTATTCTTTTTGATGCAATTGTGAATGGAATTGTTTTTCTGATTTCTCTTTCTGTTAGTTTATCGTTAGTGTATAGGAAAGCAACAGATTTCTGTGTGTTAATTTTGTATCCTGCAACTTGCTGAATTCATATATTAGTTCTCGTAGTTTTGGAGTGGCGTCTTTACGTTTTTTTATGTACAATATCATGTCATCTGCAAATAGTAACAATTTGACTTCTTCTTTACCAGTCTGGATGCCTTGTATGTCTTTGTTTTGTCTAATTGCCATGGCTAGGACCTCCAGTACTATGTTGAATAATAGTGGAGAGAGTGGGCATCCCTGTCTTGTTCCCAATCTTAGATGAAAAGTTTTCAGCTTCTCGCCATTATGTATGATGTTAGCTGTGGATTTGTCATATATGACCTTTATGATGTTGAGGTACCTGCGCTCTATACCCATTTTCTTGAGAGTTTTAATCATGAATCGATGCTGAATTTTGTCAAATGCTTTTTCAGCATCTATGGAGATGAGCATGTGGTTTTTGTTCTTCTTTTTGTTGATGTGGTGGATGATGTTGATGGATTTTCGAATGTTGTACCATCCCTGCCTCCCTGGGATGAATCCCACTTGATCCTGGTGTATGATCCTCTTGATGTATTTTTGAATTCGGTTTGCTAATATTTTGTTGAGTATTTTTGCATCTATGTTCATCAGGGATATTGGTCTGTAATTTTCTTTTTTGGTGATGTCTTTGCCCGGTTTTGGTATTAGAGTGATGCTGGCTTCATAGAATGAGTTTGGAAGTATTCCCTCCTCTTCTATTTTTTGGAAAACTTTAAGGGGAATCGGTGTTATTTCCTCTCTGCATGTCTGGTAGAATTCAGAGGTGAATCCTTCAGGCCTGGGGGTTTTATTCTTGGGTAGTTTTTTGATTACCGATTCAATTTCGTTGCTGGTGATTTGTCTGTTTAGTTTTTCTGTTTCTTGCTTGGTCAGTCTTGGAAGGTTGTGTTTTTCTAAGAAGTTGTCCATTTCTTGTATGTTTTCCAGCTTGTTAGCAGGTTTGCTAATATTTTGTTAGGTATTTTTGCATCTATGTTCTTCAGGGATATTGGCCTGTAATTTTCTTTTTTTGTGGTGTCTTTGCCTGTTTTTGGTATTAGAGTGATGTTAGCCTCGTAGAGTGAGTTTCGGAATATTCCCTCGTGTTCCACTTTTTGGAAAACTTTAATGAGGATGCGTATTAGGTGTTCACTAAATGTGTGGTAAAATTCAGCTGTGACACCATCTGGTCCAGGAGTTTTGTTCTTACGTAGTTTTTTCAATACCAATTCGATTTCTTTGCTCTTAATTGGTCTATTCAGATTTTCTGTTTCTTTCTGGGTCAGCCTTGGAAGGTTGTATTTTTCTCGAACGTTGTCCATTTCTTCTAGGTTATCCAGTTTGTTACCATATAATTTTTCATAGTATTTTCTCATAATTGTTGGTAATTCTGTGGTATCCTCATGATTTTTCCGTTTTCATTTCTGATTCTATTTATGTGTGTAGACTCTCTTTTTTTCTTGATAAGTCTAGTAGGAGTTTATCTATTTTGTTTATTTTCCCAAAGAACCAGCTCCTGCTTTCATTTATTCTTTCCATTGTTTAATTCTTCTCAATTTTATTTATTTCTGCTTTAATCTTTATTATGTCCCTTCTTCTACTGACTTTGGGCGTCATTTGTTCTTCCTTTTCTAGTTTCATTAATTGTGAGTTTAGATTGTTCTTTTGAGATTGTTCTTCTTTCCTAAGGTAGGCCTGTATTGCCGTATATTTCCGTCTTAACATGGCCTTCGCTGCCTCCCACAGATTTTTGTGGTGTTGAATTATTGTTGTCATTACTCTCCATATATTGCTTGATCTCTGTTTTTATTTCTTCATTCATCCATTGATTATTTAGGAGCATGTTATTAAGCCTCCATGCCTTTGTGAGCTTTTCTGTTTTCTTTTCGTAATTTATTTCTAGTTAAATACCTTTGTGATCTGAGAAGATGGTTGGTACAATTTCAGTCTTTTTGAATTTACTGAGGTTCTTTTTGTGGCCTAATATATGACCTATTCTTGAAAATGTTCCATGTGCACTTGAGAAGAATGTGTATGCTGTTGCTTTTGGATGAAGTGTTCTGTAGATGTCCATGAGGTCCATCTGTTCTAGTATGTTGTTCAGTGCCTCCATCTCTCTACTTATTTTCTGTCTGGTTGATCTGTCCTTTGGAGTTTGTGGTGTATTGAGTCTCCTAAAATGAATGAACTGCATTCTACTTCCCCCTTTAATTCTATTAATATTTGTTTCACATATGTAGGTGATCCTGTGTTCGGTGCATAGATGTTTATAATAGTTATATCCTCTTGTTGGACTGATCCCTTTATCATTATGTAATGTCCTTCCTTGTCTATTCTGACTTTTTTTGTTTTGAAGTCTATTTTTTCTGATACAAGTACTGAAACTCCTGCTTTTTTCTCACTATTAGTTGCATGAAATGTCTTTTTCCATCCCTTTACTTTCAGTCTGTGTATGTCTTTGGGTTTGTAGTGAGTCTCTTGTAGGCAGCATATAGATGGGTCTTGTTGCTTTATCCATTCAGTGACTCTATGTGATTTGATTGGTGCATTCAGACAATTTACATTTAGGGCGACTATCGATAGGTATGTAGTTATTGCCAGTGCAGGCTTTAGATTTGTGGTTACTACAGGTTCAAGGGCAATTCCCTTACTATGTAACTGTCTAATTAAATTACTTCCTATACTCTTACAAACACAACCTAAAGGTTTTTCTTTTCCTCCTTTTTCTTCCTCCTCCATTCTTTGTATGTTATGAATCATATTCTGTACTCTTTATCTTCCCTTCGATGACATCTCTTTAGCCTTAGGAATACTTCCATCTATAGGAGTCTCTCCAAAATGCCCTGTAGCGGTGGTTTGTGGGAGATAAATTCTCTCAGCTTTTGCATCTCTGAAAATTGTTTAATCCCTCCTTCAAATTTAATGATAACCTTACCAGGTAGAGTATTCTTGGTTGAAGGCCCTTCTGCTTCATTGCATTAAATATATCATGCCACTCCCTTGTGGCCTGTAAGGTTTCTGTTGAGAACTCTGATGATAGCCTAATGGGTTTTCCTTTGTATGTGATCTCTTTTCTCTCTCTAGCTGCTTTTAAAAGTCTGTCTTTATCCTTGATCTTTGCCATTTTAATTATTATATGTCTTGATGTCTTCCTTGGGTCCCTTGTGTTGGGAGATCTGTGTACCTCCATGGCTTGAGAGACTATCTCCTTCCCCAGATTGGGGAAGTTTTCTGCAATTAACCTCCTCCATGACATTTTCTATCCCTTTTTCTCTCTCTTCTTCTTCTGGTACCCCTATAATGCGAATATTGTTCTATTTGGATTGGTCACACAGTTCTCTCAATATTCTTTCATTCTTAGAGATCCTTTTTTCTTTCTGTGCCTCAGCTTCTTTGTATTCCTCTTCTCTAATTTCTATTCCATGTATACCATCTCTTCTTCTACATCTAATCTGCTTTTAAATCCCTCCATTTTATGTTTCATTTTAGATATGGTATTTCTTAATGATTGAATCTCCATCCTAAATTCGTTCCTGAGGTCTTCAATATTTTTCTGTACGTCCATAAGCATGTTTATAATTTTTATTTTGAACTCTCTTTCAGGAAGACTGTTGAGTTCAGTTTCATTTGGCCCTCTTTGTGGGGTTTGTGAGATTTTTGTCTGAACCATATTCTTTTGACATTTCATTTTTCTGTGTGGTGCCCACTAGTGTGCAGAAACTCCAGTCTGTGTAGTTGCTCAGCCCCTAGAGTGAGGTTGGGGGTCACAGGGGAGCGGAGCTGGTGCCTGGGAGGGAGGAAAGATCTGTTCCTGTTTCTGTCTGCGGTGCCTGTCTCCAGTGTCATAGGCAGTGGGCCAAGCACACACTGGTAAAGTTCCGTGCTTTGTGTCTCAGGTGTTGTAGGCGGGGCCTCCCTTTTGCTGGACTGGCACCTGCCCAGTGACTGCAGGTTTGTGAGCAGGTGCCTGCAGGCCAGTAGGAAGGCTCAGCAGGCTGTGTGTCACAGTGGGCACCTCTGAACTGAGTAGGCAGTCAGGGGGATGGAGCACCTGAAGCTCCTCAAAGTTCCCAACCAGCTGGGCAGAGCACACCCAGACAACCTTAACCTTGTCCAGCTCTCCCTTCTCCCGCGCAGCAAGCTCCATGCAAACCCCGCCCCTTCAACAGCCTTCTCGCTGCTAGGAAGCCTCTCAGACTCCCTGCCTTTCCTCCGACACAGAGCCCTGGGGTGTGGATCCCGTACTCCGCAAACGGCCGGAATGTCAGTTCCTCAACACTCTGCCTGTCCGAGCTCCCCAATGCCCAGGGCATCACACAATAAAGGATTCTGCTCACAAAGCAGATGTTCAGGGCTAGGTGTCCAGCAGTCCCAGGCTTTCAAACCCTCCCGCGCTCTGTTTCTCTTCCTCCTGCCCGTGAGCTGGGGTGGGGGAAGGCCTTGGATCCTGTGGGATTAAGACTTTCGTACGTTACCCTGTTACTTGAGGTCTGCTCTGTTCCTGAGGTCTGTATGCAGTCTGGTTCAGCCTTCTATCTTGTTGCTGCCTGAAGGTTAGTTGTATTTATTAACTATATTTTCGTACTGTTTGTGATTTTGGGCGGAGCTCTCTGTCTCACCTCTCGCGCCGCCCTCTTGGAAGTCCTAATATTTTGTCTTTAAAGCTTTCTCATTCAGGGCCTGCCCTTACCTGATCCTAAGTAGCTTTATTCTAGCAGGTATTAGAATTATATTAACTTAGAGCTTTGGTAATGACTCTGCCAATGATGTGTATTCTCACAGGCACAGTAGGTGCTCACTGATTTAATTAATTAATGTGTGTGTGAGAGAGAGGGAGAGAGATACCACATATAAATCCTGAATGCTAACACACCATATACATCTGTTTTGAAGAGGATAATGAACTGTTAATTATTTATGGTCACTTTTTATTCTGCATGATAATATATATGCCTCATTATGACTACATAATTTTGACAGTAATTTAACTTGAAAAATGGTTTGCATGCATTTAGTATATTATTTCTTCACAATGTATTCTGGGAAAGGAGGTGGCTTTTTGCATAAATGTTCTTATCTTGGCCTCACAACCTAGTAAACCAAGCTTTAAAAAAATCTTTTAAAATATTTTCTAGAGTTTAATACTAATCCGTAAAACAGTGAATATACATTAAGGACTCCCTATACAGCAGGCATTGTGTTAAGAAGTGCTTTTCCATATATTATTTCATTAAATACCCATTTTACAGATGAGGAAGCCAAGGCATAGGGAGATCAAATAACTGCTCATAGTCTTCCACTTAGGGTCCCAGGCATGCGCCCTTCCCTTGTTAGCAATTACAGAGCCATAGCAAGGTGGTGTTGTGATTGTTGGAGTTTCTTCCCTTAAAATCAAAATGGGTAGTGAACATGGTACGGAAGTAGAAGTTGGCCAGAATGTTCATGCTCTGAAATCTGAAGACTAAGTTACATTCAATTTCACCCCTGGTAGCTGACCTTCTCTAAGCAAAAATGAGTATATGGTAATAACACCTGCTTCACTCCCTTGCACAGCTTCCCAGGTCTGGTGTGAGCTTCAGCTGAGTTAGTAACTCTGTAGAAGTGGTCTGCTTTAGGGACCAAAACTAGGCCCCTCCAGATGACCCTTTCCTTCCTGGAAGAAGCCTAGGGTAGAAAAGGAAGCTTCCAGGGCTGTTTCCTACCACCACTTACCATGGGGGGATTTCATGAATTTTGCATTAGTAATTTTATATTCTTTCTCATAAAGGGCTTCCAAACAGGATTAGCCATAGGGCCCCTGGACCTAGATCTTCCCCTGCATGACTTGGACTTTGTAACAATTACAAGAGCTTCTTAGAATCTCAGGAAGAGAGATTTTTGCGACTTTGGCTGTGAGGGACACAGTAGAAGGCAAGGAAAAAAAATGGTCTTGAAAGTTTTTAAAAAAATGAACTAAGACATTATTTACAAAAGCTTAGGTACCATCAGTCCTTTCCAAGCAGAGAGCACCAGGCAAAGGCCACCCCCTTGAAGGACTCTTTGGAAGCTGATCCACCATGATCCCCTTCACCAGGCTGCTGCACCCTTCTCTAAGTTGCTGTGGGTGTTGAATTCTCATGACATCTCAGCGGCCATGGGCACACCTTCTTGGGAGAGCTCTCTGAGCTCACAGTAACCTCTCACCAAGGCAGATACCCCCAGCAGGGCAGTCCAAGGCATGGCTGGACTGATGCAGAGGTCTCAAAGGCCCTGTGCCTCCAGAGGGATAAGTGTGGTTCAGTTAATGCTACAGAGCTCCCCGTAGGGTCGGGCCAAGGCTAGACTACCTGCAAACACAGGCCTGCTTGGCTCTTTACCTTTCTCTGCTTTCCTCATTCCCTAACAAGATTCCCTCAATAAGCTGTGTGCATCCGAATCCCTATCTCAGGCTCTGCTTCTGAAGAATCTGATGTAGGACTAAGCCTTTCTTAGTAGCCCCTTCAAATGCTTCAATAGCCAATGCTTGACCTTCCCCAGCAATCAGGGGCCCTCTGCTTTCTGGGGCAATCCATCGCATTTGTATGCACCTGTGATAATTCAGACAGATCTTTGTTAGGCTGAGCCCCGCAGGTGGAACCCAGTTTTAAGAAGGCAGCTCTCCTATCCCACCCTACCCTGCTTCCCAATCTTCTCTTTACACTAAGCCTTCCCAGGCTGTTTGGCAAATCTTTTTGTGGCCAGATTTCTGTTCTCTCTTGCTGGCTTCTCTCCTCACCTCAATCCAACATGGCAGAATCCTGCCATTGGTGCCGAAACTGAGCCCCCCATTCTCACTGAGAGCTGAGGACTCACAGAGCAGGATTTCCTCCAGTGTAGAAACTGCTTTTGATAAGCCCAAATGTGCATCCATCATTCAGAAGACTGCCACCTTATGCTAAGATTCAGCCTCCATCCAGAGTCCTTCCCTGTCCTTCAGGTAGACAACACCCTGCCCCTTGTATTGCTTGAGAAATGTTTTTTGTACCCTTACAGGGCTTCACATTTATTTCTACTAAATTCCATTTTGTGAGTCCTTTGTCTTAGCCAGTTGAGTTGTATTTTATATCCCAGTTATGTCATCTGGTCCCATTCCAAAGCATGTTACAACACCATTAGAGATAGTTCAGAAGAGTTTTTGCTTGGTACTCGATTGACCTTCTTTATACTTGTATTCATTGTTTATTTTAATTCTTAGGAACTTAATTTATAGTATAAAAATATAATTAGCATATCAAATATATATAGCCCCTTTTAAATTAATTTTAGTTAAAAATGGGTCAACTTAAAGAAATTCCTTGAGCCCGTGTGTTCCACAGTGGTGAGAATTGTAAAGACAGTAAGTGACTGATGTTTAGGAAACACTGACTTAGAAGGTTTGCCATTTCTCTCTCCTTTAAGCCATTTGTCAGCTAAACAGCATGCAACCCATATCCTAGTTTAACTTTTTGATAAACATCCTGAACAGGACAGGCATGGAAAGAAATACAGATCCTGCTTCATTGTGATAGCAGTTCATCAGTTAGGGACTTTGAGTGTGTGGCCATTTTTAACTATTGTATTTTCATCCTTTTATGCACAATTTTCCATCTTGCTAAAAGTGTCACCATTTGTCACCTCCTTTTTGAAAATCAGATCCAGAGGTAACAGTATTTTTGTGGATTATTTTTCCCCACTGATTTCCTAGTCTAATAACCCTGCCAAACACGTGACAAGTGTGGCTAAGCTGACCCCTGGGGATGAGCACTTTCTGCCAAAGATACACCATTTTGCCAGTCATCCCACCAATAGTCATGCATGAGATGGCCCTCAAACCCACAGCTATGTAGCTGGAAGAGCCCACTGCCTTCTATGTTTTTGGAAACAGGAGTCAACGTAATCTACGAACCTGTCCCACTACAATTCCCTGTGAAGGTTTGGGGATGACCACAAATAATCTGAGAAGCATTTCTATTTTTAACCATCATAGCCTGGCATGGGATCCTCCAGAGTGGGAAATTGAAATGCCTGCGGAATATCCAGATATCCTCCTGCAAGCATGGCATTGAAGGGCCAATCCTGTTTACTAGAGCTGGCCTCCTCTCTTCAGGCTCACAGTAGGACTTTCCTTATTTGTTGATATTGAGTATTAAACACTCCAATGGACAGAGCTGGCGCGGTTTGCTTTTCTTTTATTCTGCTGCATCAGTCTTATCTTGTTCCAAAGCATCTTCAAAAAGTCCTTTTGTGGCCTTATTTAATGTTGTTATTTGCAGGACACCCCTTCCCTGGGCTTTAGGCTTCTAGACATTATTTGTAGAGCTCTGTCTCACTCTTTGGGACTCATCTGTGCCTTGGGAACCCTTCCGGTATTTTGTCCTTGTTAGCTGTGAGTTCATTACAACGTTGTCTGTACCAACACATCAGCTTGTTGTGATTCTTTTTCCTCTTTGTGATTTGGTTACTTGGTTTATAGTGACAGAATCCCATTTTCAAGAACTTGCCATCTTTCCTGACGAGGAGGAGCACATTTTTTTATAGACTCCAGCTCACCTTTAAACTTTTTGAAATCTGTGTTAGTGGACTACAGAATTTTCAGGCACTCTAGTTTCTCGTTCCCGGCTGTCACAAGCATGAAGGTGACGTGAGCTTCCTCTCGCAGCCCACCACTTCCACTTTCCCAGCAGTTCCTTGTTGGTGCTTGGGAGTAAGTCGGGAATAGCAGCTCCTCCAACCACATTCTCCGCCTTCCCAGGGCTGACTGCCCACAAGGAGGGCAAGGGTGTGTCATATGCAGCTCTTACCACAGTGATACTCTGAGAATGTGTGAATCCCCCACCAGTTCTGTCTTCAGTCTTTCTTCCTGATTCTGCAGCAGGAACAAGTCACTTCCTGAGTCTGACAGTGGCTTTGGTGGCCTGTCATTACAGTAGCACTTTTTCTTCATTCATCTCCATTGTTTTCCAACATGAAAATTCATGTACAGCTGCATAGATTTATTTGTACTTGACTTAAAGAGATAGCTGCTGACTCTCAAAACATACAAACAAGAATCTATTTCTTGTGAACAGAAAATGATGAAGCATGTTTTGAGCAATGTTTTTTGGACCCTTGAAGCCAGCAAGAGGGAAGACTGGAAACCTGGCCCCCAAAAAAGCATGTCTCCTGTTGATGTTATTCAATTCAGAGTGGTCTCACTGAGTCCTGTGAGATTCTGTTGAGCAGAGCATTTCCTCCCCTACCGTTTTTCCCTGCCTGGGCTCTGTATTGTGGCTGGACGGGCCCAGCTCTGTTTTCTCAGGCTCCTTTTGCTGTCTTCCTTCTAGATTTGGCCCGTGTGACCTCCTGGTGGATACTGTGGGTGGAAGGAAAGGAAAAGCTGGGACAGTTCACCAACCTTGGTGTATTAATGATTCAGACTCGTGCCTCAGCAGAATTATAGATTACCTGTGGTCATCACTGGAGAGTAGTTATATCTGAAAATGCTCAGCCCAGGAATGCTAAGGGCTATGAAATGACAAGTCATAGGATGAGAAGAGGCATTGGTGAGAAGCTTGAGGAGGCTGTGATTGATTTGGGTCGTGAAGGGTGCATGGACATTTTCCTGGCAGATAGAGTCATGATGGACATGCTGGGAAGAGGAAGGGTAGATGAATGGTTGTGGAGACCTAAAGCTGTAGGGTGTGTTTGCAATTGGGCATTGATTGGGGAGGACTATACAACAGACAGCATGATAGGAGATGAAGTAGAGGAAAATTGGGTCCCGTGTATGAAGGACCCTCCTCACCTTGCTAAGGAGTCTGTACTTTCTCCTATAAGTGAGTCATTAGAACCCTCGAGTTCTAGAATGAGGAGGGGCAAGAAGACCAACCCACATAGAACAGTTCCATCTGTAATCTGCTTTATATACTGGGCTTCTACAGAATATGGTATTTGACGAAAGTGCACTACTGCTTAAAAAGTTCAAAGTCCACTGTTTTGGGTGGTAGGAATGTGCGTGGAACTGAATCAGCAGTTTACACAGGAAGGGATATTGAGGAATAGAGTTCTCTGAATCATGGCATGGGTCAAGAAGTGGGCTTTAGGTTGGGGTTCCCAAGTGACCCCCAGAATGGCACAACAGAATCAGCCCACCAAGGGACAGGAAGCTGGTGAATCAGGAGACCCCTCCCCAGCTGCTCTCAGAGCCACCCCAGCTCTGTCATGGCCACTGACTCCACCCCTGTCCCCCCATCACTCAGTCCCCAGCAAAGCTTTGCACAAACCCTCCTGCTTAGCAGCACCTAAGTCACGCAACTGCAGCCTGGCAGCGAGGAGCCCAAGAAGTGGGAGTTCTGTTGTGTTATTCTTGCACTCTGTGTTGGAAAGACAGAAATTATCCTGCAAGACATTGTCAAAGTGTGGGGAGTTATGGTCAAAAGATTTGGAATGTACACAAATGACATGTGTCCACTTCAGGAAGGCGCTTATTTTCTGCAGGGAAGGAGTATAGGATGACGTCTTAGTCTGTCCAGGCTGCTGTAACAGAATACCACAGTTCTTATAAAAAACAGACATTTACTTCTCACCATTCTAGAGGCTAGAAGTCAGTTCAGGATGCCAGGATGTTTGGGTGAGGGCCCACTTCCAAATCAGGCTTCTGTTGTATCCGCATGTGGCAGAAAGGACTGGGGAGTGCTCTGAGCTTCTTCCGTGAGGGCACTAATCCCCTTCCTGAGGGCTCCACCCACAGGACCGAAACACTCCCCGAAGGCCCACCTCCTCAGACCATCACCTTGGGCATTAGGATTTCAACACACGAATTTGGGGGGACACATACATTCAGACCATAGGAGATGAAATTTTCATTTAAAAATACTATTTTGATGAAATCATTTGGTTTTTCAGCCAACATCAAACCTGATGACTGTGTATAAGGTCTGTGACTGCTGGTTTCTTCACCTAGCTTATTTTAACAAGTCCTCTGAATCCAAGGTAGCAGTTCATTGACTTTCACGCCAGCTCTCCCATCATTGCTTACTTCTACGGCATGAGCTGAGAATCCTTTCTCGGCCCCTCTTCCATGTGTCATTCCTGCACAGCTCGGTGAGGTCCGCCTGCTACCTCAGAGCCATACTGTGTCACATGAGGGATACCCTAATAATGTAACAACCAGCCATAAATCCCAGCCCTGTGCAGTATAATATCCCACTGGCTTTTATTACATAAGCAAATTGTTATCACAGCCTTCTCCAGGCCACTAATTCCATCTCCAGGACGCTAAATGTGGTTTGGCTGGAATTTCCTGTTGCTGTGCATTAAAGCCATATGATGAGTAAAAAGTCCAGTGTGGTGGACACTGTCATGTGCCCCCCAACCCCCTGCAAGGGGGACTTGTTCCCTAGCTGCTGGGAGTGGTGAGCTCGCTGGCAGCCCTTTGTGGGGTGCTTCAGCTGCAGAGAGCTGCCTAGTCCCAGGGCATGGTCATTCCTGGAGAGGCCCATGTCCCGTGACTGATGGCCATGGGGGTGCAGAAGCCTGGCCAACTCAGGACAATTCTGAGTGCCATTCTAGCTCTCTGGGAGTAGCCGAACCTGCACCCAGCCCCGCTTCTCCCTTGGCCGCTCCCCACCTTCCCCTTGGCTCCACAGGCATTGGGCCCATGGGAGCCCCTAATAAACCCCCTGCACACTAACTAACTTTCAGGGTCTGCTTCCAGGAGACCCCAGCCTGCAATAAGGAGCATGTGTAAGAAGCACATAAACGGATGCCCAGCATGCCACATTTCAAGCAAATGCCCACCTGCCAAAGGCAGTAAATGCCACTTAGAAGTCCCCTTAGCTGCCAACTGTTTGCAACCAGGTAACATCCTGGAACTTGGAAGTAGTCTCATCTATTGAAAACCTCGGTGTAAATTTTACGTTAAAAGAAAAAAAAGTCACCATTTCTTCCTTCCCTCTCCTTCCCAGGGTCAAGACCTGGTCTCCCGCTTCCCCAAGCTCTCTTTCCATCTCTGTCCACAGGCATTTCCCCTAATAAAATCTTTGCCCAATCTACTCTATCTTGGTGTCTGCATCTCAGAGTAGCCAGGCTAACACACTACAGTCCTGTGACCAATACCTTTCTTATCTCCATTTTGCAGATGAAGAAACAGGCATAGGGAAGTAACTTGAGCAAGGTCACATAGCTAGGCTGGAATTCTGACCTGTGTTTCTGGTAAAACCTTATTTCTAGGAAGATGCTACTCTAGGGCAGGTCTTGAATGTTCTGAGTTGGACAGGCAGCATGTAAGGGTTATAATTAATAATGATATTGACACCTCATATCAATAGCACAGGCGTGGTGCTCGGTGCATCACACACATTAAATTGGATCAACCCAATTTAATCCACACAAGAGCTTTGTGGGTAGGTATTATATCCACCCACATCACACACTTGCTAAAAGGCAGAGCTGAGTCCACCATGACTCTGCTTTAGGATCTTGCCCTCAGCCTGCATTGTGCATGTTTCTGCTTAGAAATCTGGTATTTAAAAGACCTGCTCCTTTAAGAGACAAATGGCACCAGGGAGAGCCATGCTGGGGATTGGGCTTAGTGACAGATGCAGGTGCAGTGTCTCAGATCTGAGGGGCATGCCAGGCGTTCATGGGGAGTCCTGCTTTTACACATGTAGAGCCTGGTGCCTGAGGGCCCCAAGGGTTGCTGAGACAGAGACATGGGTACAAGAGAGTCAGGACTGGTCGTCAGCGAGGGGACTTCCAAAAATAAGCTGCCTGGGCTGCCCAGATATCCTTGATGATTAGACTTGGTTGTATGACAGTTTTCTTCGGGTTTCCAGCTACTTTATTAGCCCTGTCTTGTATTCTTGTATTGTGGTGCTTCGCCGTCTGAGCTGTGCTGACCCTGGGGCACTGCCCTGGCATCCTGATAGCCTAGAGACAGAACAGCTCGGCCAGGGACAGCCCCTTTCCAGTGCAGACCAGCCAGTCCAGGGGTTATGGGACTCTCCCACTCTGGGCCACTGTCCCCCTGCCTAATCACTGCAGGGCCCGGCACCAGAGGACAGGGACAGCCCCTGCGCCCCAGAGCCCGCTGAAATGATTCAAACAAGCCAGTCCTAAGCGTGCTTCCCCTGCGTAGCCCACCCCCTCCCTGTAGAGACCACAGTACAGGCTCTCACTGTCGTTTCGCCTCTCCCTCTGCCTCCTGCAGCTTCCCGTGTGGCTCCCATGGTGATGGAAATCAACGTGGGCCCTTGCCAATGACCGAGATACTGCTCTGTGTTTGGGTACGGAGCCAGGCTTCCTTCATACCTTTGCTGCGTGGTCCAGCTGCCTGGCTGACCAGGCCAAGAGACAAGTGCCCTCATCCTGCACACCAGAGAGAGGCCTAATCTTCGTTCAGCACAGACCATTGCTTGGAGCTTGGCCAGTTCCTGTTACTGCCATGTCATCCTGTGACATCATCCCATGACGTGAGCATCTCACCCAATGCAACCTGAGGTCTGCTGGGCAAGGTAGGTTAATGAATGAATGCATTCAATGCTCCAGAATGACAACACTGAACACGATAGGTACTCTTCCCCACCCCGCCTCATTTCTTCCAGGTAGATTCTTTTCTTATTAATGAAATTAGAGTAAATTTATAAATGAGCCTTTCCTTGTTATAGCAGCACACCCAAACTAAAAGGATTGATGCTCAACTCCCAAGTCAGAAACTTAAAAATTAAAGTCTGAAGAGTTCTGTAATCCTTCTTTCATATTACTGGCTTCCTCTTCGGAAAAACTGAAGTAATTTCGTTTAACCATTCCTCACAGTTACATATTTTAATTGGAATTGTTTAATTGGGTGTTTACATTGGAGTTACATTAAATCTCTCTATACAATTAAGAGATACTTTCATCTGTGTTATTTGTAGTCTGCCAATGAGACCATGATATTTCTCATCATTTATTTAAATCTTCATTTCTTCCCATTAGGTTACATAATGTTGAATGGTTTTTAATGTTCATTGAATTACATAAATCTCATCTATTTATTTTTTATAACTATTAGGATGGGGGAAGATATTAGGTCTCTATTCAGTTAGCTAAATAATGAAATTGATTTTTGTGTTTATAGGTAACATACTATAATTTTGCTGAATTTAAGTATTCCTCCAAGAAAATTTTTGTTGGTTTTTGTGCAACTTTAAGATATAGAAATCATATGTGTATATAAACAACAACATATTACGCTTACAACGCTGCAAACAATAGATACTCATTACTGAGGGACTGGAAAATCCTGAGCATCACCGTGGGACCCCTCTGGCACCTGCATTGTACACATCCTTCCCTTAAAATTTCATTTGTTCCACTTTGTAGATGTAGCAACCGAGCCTCAGGGAGGTTAACAACACTGAACTTAAACCACACACACGCCCACACATGCATGTGCACACAGAGTAAATTGAAGAGCTGGGGTTTTGACCTAGCTTGGAGTCCTAATAGTGGCAAAAAAGGAAATACTTGTGAATGAATTCAACTCAAAAAACTTGAGGAACTGTTCAAACAACATTAAAATACTTCAGGGGAAAATAAGGGCTGTGAGAAATCAACAAATTTCTCACAGAGAAATGTCCTTCCTAATCTTGGCTAATTTGGTAAGTAAGAAATAACATTTCAGTCAGTTTAATTGGCATTCTTATTACTAGGAAGTTTCAACATTTTCAAATTAACCACATATCTTTTCTATCCTGTGTTTCTTAGTGTTTTATTTTTTCTGTCCATAACTCTCATTTCTTCACTGGGATATGAGACTTGTATTGATTTAGTTGAATTGATTATAAGTAAAGCATACTATCTTTTGTCAAATTCTAGCAAATATTAAACCATCCCTTTACTTTGCCTTTGAATTGTGTTTATGCTGTGTGTTCATGGACACATACTTGAATCTTTTGTATGTAACTAAATTTATCACCCTTTTCCTTTTTCCTTTCTTTGGAAGGCGGTGTGTGCTGAGTGAGAATGATCTTCCCTACTCAGAGATGACACAGACATATGTCTGTATTTTCATCACTTTTATTATGTATTTATTTAATTCTATAAAATATCTGAAATGTGCATTGGGTGGACAGGAGAAGGGTAAGACTTTATTTGGGAACAATCACTTTACAAAAATCAGGTCTTTTTTTTTTAATCAAAAAAACCTTCAGAGATTTTAGCATGAAAAAAATCCCATCTTCTCTCACTGGAAAGCTATTTTGTTCTTTTACTATAAAGTAAATTTTGTTAGTTAACTTCTCACTTGCTTTTAGACAGGTTCTACATTATCAGTGTAAGATTAGTCTTATCATACCACATGGGACAAGATAGTGTGAGCCGCGCTTGCATTTGCTCCTTCTTGAAGAATAGAGATACGGAGTAGATGCTTTGGTTACTAAAATCAGTCAATAAATCTCCTCCACGTAGGACCCAGGTGATTTTCAAACTGCTGCCTCTGTTCTGGGTGTTGGATCAAGTGAGTTTGTGCATGGGTCCTTTACGAGCAGAGTCTCGCTTTCCTGTATAGCCCCCTGGCTCTCCTGGAGTTAAGTCCTGCTGATTTTCAAAACCAGGCATTATGGGGGCTCATTGTCCTGGTGCAGATCCCTGTGACAAGGTGCCCACTGTGGGGCTTGGTCCCTCACTCCGCAGGGAGACCCTGTGCCTGTGTATCCCTCCCACTTGTGGCTCACTGTGCCAGGGCTTTGAATCCCAACCAGACCCTGTCTCTGCCCCTCCTCCCCTTCTCAGCGTGGGTTTTCTTCATATCTTTGGCTGTGGAAGGGCTGTTC
Source organism: Smutsia gigantea (assembly GCA_032199065.1). Taxonomy (NCBI): domain Eukaryota; kingdom Metazoa; phylum Chordata; class Mammalia; order Pholidota; family Manidae; genus Smutsia; species Smutsia gigantea. Next base: position 969,427 of record JAVSCE010015779.1, read on the forward strand.
TGCTGGTTGCTCAGTCAGAGCTACTCTGTATGTAGCCGCGGCCTTGCCTCTCCCATGGAAGAGGCGAGCTCAGTGTCTTTATACTCCACCATCTTCCCCTTGCCCTTGACCTTTTTACCCTAGGTTCCACACATAAATGATGGCATGCAGTATTTGTCTCTTTGGTTTATTTCACTTAGCATAATGCCTTCAAGGGCCATCCATATTGTTTGTCGGTGGCAAGACTTCCTTCTTTCTCGTGGCTGAGTAATATTCCTTTGCATATATTTACACCACCTCCTCCTATCCATTGATTTATTGAAGGACACTTATGTTGGTTCCGTATCTTGGCTGTTGTGAGTAATGCTGCAGTGAACACGGGGTGCAGATATCAGTGTAAGTCCAAAGGTCTACAAATTGGGGGGCACTGGGGGCAATAGTTAAAGTCACAGCCTTGAGTCTGAAGGCCCGTGCATCAGGGGCACCCATGTGTGAGGGCAGGAGGAGATGGGTGTCTCAGGTCAAGCACCCAAAGTGGATTTGCCCTTCCTCCACCTTCTTGTTCTCCTCACGCCCTCAGTGACCCCCGGATGATGCCTGCCCACACTGGTGAAGGTGATCTTTGCTCGGTCCATTGTTTCAAATCCTAATTTCTTCTGAAGACATCCTCATAGGCACACCCAGAAATAATGTTTTACCAGCTACCTAAGCGTCCCTTTGCCCGGTCAAGTTACGTACAAGATTGACCACAGAGACAATGTAGTTGGATTTTTAAGTTTCTTCTGCCAATCTCTGTTTTATTGGACTACTTAGTCCATTTCCATGTAGTGTAATTACTTGTAATTACTGCCGTTTTGCTATTTGTTTTCTATATGTCTTGTGCCTTTTTGTTTCTCTCTTCCTCCATTACTCCCTTCTTTTGTGTTCAGTAGATATTTTCTAGCGAACCATTTTAATTCTCTTGTTTCTCCTCTTTAGTTATTTTCTTTGTGTTTCCCTGGAGATTACAATGAGCACATTAACTTGTAACAATCTGGTTTGAATTAAGCTTAATTTTAATAATATATAAAAACTTCGCTTCTGTATAGCTCTGTCCCTCTCCTTTGTGCTAATATCATCATACTTATTACAGTTTTGTATACTATAGGCCCATCAATACAGTTTTGAAATTGTTGTTTTATGCAATTGCCTTTTAAATCAGATAGGAGGGTAGAAAGTTGAGCAGAAAATGCATTTACATTGTCCTTTATATTTTTCTGTGTAGTTTGTGTTTACTGGTGCTTTGTTTCTTCATATGGATTCAAGTTACTGTCTTGTGTCCTTTCATTTTCGAACCCCTGAAGGGCTCCCTTTAGTATTTTTTGTAGGGAAGCTCTGGTAGCAATGAATTCTCTGGGTTTTTGTTTATGTGGAAATGTCTTAACTTCTTCATTCTTGAAGGATGATTTTTCTGGTTATAGAATCCCTGGTTGGCAGGGTTTTCCTTCCAGCACTGACTGTGTTATCCCACAGCTTTTTGGCCTGTGTGGTTCTTGATGAGATCATACTTCTAGGCCAACAGGCCTGATATGAAAATTAGTAGGTAGCAGTGCTTGCTATTTGCCCAATTTCGTTTCGATTTCTTCACCTTTCACGGAAGGGGCATGCTCTGGGGTTGCTCCAGGAGTCTGAGGGTGCTGTCTAACTTTAGGTGCCGAAGATGGGGGACTTCTACGACCCCGAGCTCCCAACCCCCGAAAGAAAATGAGGCAAAGATTGAAAATGTGCAGAAAGCAGGGGTTCATCAAAGGACCAATGTTCAAAGGTGTTGCTTCTAGTCGATTTTTGCCCAAAGGCACCAAGGCAAAAGTTCATTTGGAGGAACAGGGACAGCAGAAGGTGTCATTCAGCTTCAGCCTTACAAAGAAAACTTTGCAGAACAGGTTTCTGACAGCACTTAGCAATGACAAGCAAAATGATACTCCAAACTCCCCAGCTGCACCTCAAGTAGACTTGGCTCCTAAAATTAAAATGGACATTGGAGATACCTTATCTACTACAGAAGAATCTTCCCCACCAAAATCAAGAGTAGAGTTGGGCAAAATTCATTTTAAGAAACATTTGCTTCCTGTAACATCCAGGCCATTGCTGACTACTACCACAACATTGGCATCTTTACCTTCTTCCATAATACCATTACCAGCAGTCACAGCAGAATCAACAAGTGTAGACTCGCCACCCTCATCTCCACGTCCACCACCTCCGCCTCCCCAAGCCACAACACCTTCACCACCAGCACCAGTAACAGAGCCAGTGGCCTTGCCACACATACCAGTAACACTTCTGCTGACAGCACCAGGAGATGTAGCAGTTAGAAGCCTGAAAGAACCACCAGTTAAAACTGTATCAGAATCTTCCCAAGTGGACACTAAACAGGACACAGTATCTAATAGTTCAGAAGAGCACAGAACTCAAAAGTTGAATGAGCAAGCAAATACTTCCTCACAAAAAGGATATTCCCATATTGGGAAGGAAGAAGAAATTCCAGATAGTTCTAAGAGTAATTTGGGCTCTAAAAAAACAGGTTCTAAGAAGAAATCCTCACAATCTGAAGGCACCTTTCTTGGTTCAGAAGCTGATGAAGATTCTGTACGGACTTCCTCAAGTCAAAGATCACATGATTAAAAAAATTTTCAAGCATTGAAAAGGAAAGAGATTCAAAAAAAGCGCTTAGCACCGTTAAAAAGTGAGGATCTGGGAAAATCGTCACGATCTAAAATAGAGAGGGATGATAAATATTTTAGCTACTCAAAACTTGAAAGAGATGCTCGGTATATATCTTCTCGATGTAGATGAGAGAGAGAGCGAAGGCGGAGTAGATCTCGTTCTAGATCTGACAGAGGCTCTAGAAGCAGTTTATCCTATTCCCTGTCAGAAGGATCCCATTATTATGACTGTGAACGTCGTTACCATAGGAGTTCCCCTTATCGAGAGAGGGCACACTATTCTCGGCCATCTACAGATAACAGGGCACGAGAGAGTTCTGACTCAGAAGATGAGTATAAGAAGACATACTCAAGGGGCACCTCATCTCATTCCTCCTCTTACAGAGACCTAAGGACATCATCATCCTGTTCTAAATCTGATCGGGACTGCAAAACTGAGTCCTCTTACTTAGAGATGGAGAAAAGAGGGAAGAATTCTTCAAAACTAGACAGAGAATCCAAAAGGACTTCAGAAAGTGAAGCAATGAAAAGACGTTGTTCTCCCCCTAATGAACTGGGATTCCGACGGGGCTCATCATATTCCAGGCATGAGAATAGTGCTTCCCGTTACAAATCTGCCACTTCAAAACCAATACCCAAATCTGATAAATTTAAAAATTCTTTCTGTTGTACAGAATTAATTAAATGAGGAAATCAAACACTTCTCATTCTTTTAGCTTACAGACTCCTTGTTCAAAAGGTAGTGAATTAAGAATGATGAGTAAAATTCCTGAAAGAGAAAACACTGGGTCTGCATCTCCATTAAATCGATTAAATGATTCACCTACTTTAAAAAAGCTAGATGAGTCACCTATTTTAAAGTCTGAGTTTATAGGACATGATAGCCATGATAATATTAAGGAATTAGACTCTTTATCTGACATGAAGAATGATCAGTTAAGAAGTTATTGTCCCATAGAATTAAATATAAATGGATCTCCTGGGGCAGAATCTGATTTGGCAACAGTTTGCACTTCTAAAACTGACACTTGTTTGATGTCTTCTGACGATAGTGTGACTGGATCTGAGGTATCTTCTTTGGTCAAAGCATGCATGCATGCTTTCATCAAATGGATTTCAGAATATTAATAGATGTAAAGAAAAAGACTTGGATGATGCTAGCATGCGGCATAATAAATCAGAAAGCCCATTTAGAGAAACAGAACCTGTGGTGTCGTCACACCAAAGTAAACTCATGTCTTTGCCAGTTAAGGCTGTAGATTATTCAAAAACAGTCAGTTGACATGAGAGTTTCTTGGTGTAAAACCAAAGATTCAGATACATACTGTACTTCAAATGACAACAATCCTTTGTGTCATTCCGAAGCTGAAAATATTGAGCCTTTAGTTACAAAGATTTCTTCAAATAGCTTTATGACTGTACATTTGAAATCATAAACAGCTACATGTGATAATAGGAATCTGACAGATCACTCAAACTTGACATGTGAAGAATATAAGCAGAGTGTCAGTAGCGCTAGTTGAACTTCTGTTAATCACTTTGATGATTGATATCAACCTGTAGGGAGTTCAGGTATTGCTTCATCTCTTCAGAGTCTTCCACCAGGAGTAAAAGTGGACAGTTTAAATCTCTTGCAGTGTGGAGAGAGAACATCTCCAGTTCAGGATACTATTGTGAAGAGTAAAAGCACAGAGTTTTTAAAGCATGCAGAGAAAGAAACAGTAGTAGAAGTAGGTAGTGGCCTTCCTGATTCAGGAAGGGGATTTGCTTCCTGGGAAAACAGGCATAAGAGTGGGCTATCTGGAAAATGTGTGCAAGAGGCTCAAGAAGAAGGGAGTTCCATATTGCCTGATAGAAGAGGAAGATCAGAACTCTCTTTAGATGAAGAAGAAGGAAGAGGACATGCACATACTTCTGATGATTCTGAAGTTGTATTTTCTTCTTGTGATTTGAATTTAACCATGGAAGACCATGATGGTGTAACATATACCTTAAAGTGTGACAGTAGTGGTCATGCCTCAGAGGTTGTGTCTACTGTCCATGAAGATTATTCTGGTGCTTCTGAAAGTTCAGGTGATGAAAGTGATCCAGAAGACACAGATTCTGATGATAGCAGTGTTCCAAGAAACCGTCTTCAGTCTGTTGTGGTTGTGCCAAAGAATTCTACTTTGCCCATGGAAGAAACAAGTCCTTGCTCTTCTCGGAGCCGTCAAAGTTATAGACACTATTCTGACCACTGGGAAGATGAGAGATTGGAGTCAAGGAGACATTTCATATGAGGAAAAATTTGAGAGTATAGCAAGTAAAGCCTGTCCTCAAACTGAGAAGTTCTTCTTTCATAAAGCAACAGAGAAGAATCCAGAAATTTCTTTTACACAGCCCAGCAGAAAACAGATAGATAACCACCTGCCTGAAATTGCTCATCCTCAGAGTGATGGAGTTGATAGTACAAGTTATGCAGATGTGAAATCTGACCTAGGTCATCCAAATTGTGAGGACACAGTGAAAGTCATAATGGTTTCTAGGCAACAAGAAGAGCTGCCAGTTTATTCTTCTGGTGATTTTGAAGAAGTCCCAAACCCAAGTAAATCTCGGCCTCAGACCATGTTCCCTTATAGGCCAGATAGTAGACTGGGAAAAACAGAGTTGAGTTTTTCGTCTTGTGAGAGCTCCCGTGTAGATGGCTTCCATTCGTCGGAAGAGCTCAGAAACCTGGGGTTGGACTTCTCTCAACAAGAAAAGCCTACTGCCGCACACCAGCAACCTGACAGCAGTTATGGAGCCTATGGTGGGCACAGGTATCCGCAAAGTACAGAACGGTACGGTGGGACCCGTAATTACTGGCAAGGCAATGGCTACTGGGATCCAAGATCAGCAGGTAGACCTTCTGAAAGTGATGGTGAGCTTGAGGACAGAAAGGAAGTTAGGGAGGAGTTGGAGCAGGGAGAGACAGCAGTACCCCCAGGCGCAAAACTGGTTGGGCTGTCCTGTGTCATGGAGGACTTCAGGGACCCACAGCGGTGGAAGGAATGTGCCAAGCAAGGGAAGATGCCTTGTTACTTTGATCTGATTGAAGAAAATGTTTATTTAACCAAAAGAAAGAAGAATAAATCTCGAGCTATGAAGGGAATGCAGTGTGAGTGTACACCTCTTTCTAAAGATGAAAGAGCTCAAGGTGAAATAGCATGTGGGGAAGATTGTCTTAATCGTCTCCTCATGATCGAATGTTCTTCTCGGTGTCCAAATGGACATTATTGTTCCAATAGACGGTTCCAGAGAAAACAGCATGCAGATGTGGAAGTCATACGCACAGAAAAGAAAGGCTGGGGCTTGAGAGCTGCCAAAGACCTTCCTCCGAACACCTTTGTCCTGGAATATTGTGGAGAGGTGCTTGATCACAAAGAGTTCACAGCCCGGGCAAAGAAGTATGCACGAAACAAAAACATCCACTACTATTTCATGGCCCTGCAGAATGATGAGATCATAGATGCCACTCAGAAAGGAAATTGCTCTCGCTTCATGAATCACAGCTGTGAACCAAACTGTGAGGCTCAGAAATGGATCGTGAATGGACAACTGAGGGTTGGGCTTTTTACCACCAAACTGGTTCCTTCAGGCTCGGAGTTAACATTTGACTATCAGTTTGAAACATATGGAAAAGAAGCTCAGGAGTGTTTCTGTGGGTCAGCTAATTGCCGGGGTTACCTGGGAGGAGAGAACAGAGTCAGTATCAGAGCAGCAGGAGGAAAAATGAAGAAGGGACCATCTCGTAAGAAGGATTCAGTGGGTGGAGAGCTGGAAGCTCTGATGGACAACGGGGAGGGCCTGTCTGATAAAAACCAGGTGCTCAGCTTATCCCGACTAATGGGTAGAATGGAAACTTTGGAGCAGAAACTTACCTGTCTCAAGCTCATACAGAACACACACTCCCAGTCTTGCCTGAAGTCTTTTCTGGAACGTCATGAGCTGTCTTTATTGTGGATCTGGATGGCAGAACTAGGCGATGGCCGGGAAAGGAACCAGAAGCTTCAAGAAGAAATTATAAAGACTTTACAACACTTGTCCATTCCTACGAAAAATATGTTGGAGGAAAGCAAAGTACTTCCAATCATTCCACCTTGGTCTCAGACCAAGACTGCCATCCCTCAGCTGAGTGAAGGAGATGGGTATTGTAGTGAGAATACATCACGTGCTCATACACCACTCAACGCTCCCGATCCTTCCACCAAGCTGAGCATGGAAGCTGACACAGACACCCCCAAGAAGCTCATGTTTCGTAGACTTAACATTGACCAGTTAGAAGACATCCCTGTGGAAGAAGAGGAAGAGTTTCAGTCACAACAGCTACTTACACAGCAACTGCCTGAATCTAAAGTTGACAGTGAAATCACTGTGGAGGCCAGTAAGCTACCCACACCTGAACCAGAGGCTCACACTGAAATAGAGCCCACAGAGAGCAATGGCACAAAACTAGAAGAAGCTATTGCTGAAAAGGAGACTACAATAACTGAAAGAGGAAGGGATGCTGCTGGCCTCAGAGATCAAACAGCTGCCCCAAAGACTCCTAGCAGGTCAAGAGAGGGAGACCCAGACAAGCAAATACAAAATAAAGTGAAAAGGAAACGAAGGGGCTCCCTCTCACCACCTTCCTCTGCCCATGAGCGGAGAACAAAAAGGCCAGGGGACAGCTATGACACGCCACCTTCTAAAAAGAAAGTACGAATTAAAGACCGCAACCAACTTTCTACAGAGGAGCGTCGGAAATTGTTTGAGCAAGAGGTGGCTCAGCGGGAGGCTCAGAAACAACAGCAGCGGATGCAGAACCTGGGAGGGATGTCTCCGTTGCGCTGTGACTCTCTTGGCTACAGTGCCCCTCATCGTCCCTTTGCTGGCTCCCCACCAGTAGGGTATCCCATGCAGGCCTACGTGGATCCCAGCAGCCCTCATGCTGGAAAGGTGCTCCTCCCCACACCCAGCATGGACCCCGTGTGTTCTCCTGCTCCGTATGATCATTCTCAGTCCTTAGCAGGACGTTCTGCAGAGCCCCTTGCTGCCCCTCCACCCGTGCCAGTGGTGCCACGTGTGACAGCCCCTGTGGAAGTTTCCAGTTCCCAGTATGTGGCCCAGAGTGACGGTGTGGTACACCCAGACTCCAGCGTTGCCGTCTTGCCAGTGCCAGCCCCAGGCCCCGTCCAGGGACAGAGTTACGGCGTTTGGGACTCAAACCAACAGTCTGTCAGTGTACAAGAGCAGTACTCTCCTGCACAGCCTCAGGCAACCACGTATTATCAAGGACAGACCTGTCCAACTGTCTATGGTGTGACATCACCCTATTCACAGACAACTCCACCAATTGTACAGAGTTACGCCCAGCCAAGTCTTCAGTCCATCCAGGGACAAGAAATTTGCACAGCTCACCCACAAGGGGTGATGGTACAGCCAACGGCGGCCGTGACCACGATGGTTGCATCAGGGCAGCCTCAGCCCTTACGGCCACCTGAAATGCTTGTGACACATAATCTTCTGGATCTGCCACCCCCATCTCCTCCCAAACCAAAAACCATTGTCTTACCTCCCAACTGGAAGACAGCCCGAGATCCACAAGGGAAGATTTATTCCTATCATGTGATCACAGGGCAGACTCAGTGGGATCCTCCTACCAGGGAAAGCCCAGGAGATGATGCCAGCCTTGAACATGAAGCCAAGATGGACCTGGGAACCCCGACATATGATGAAACCCCTCTGAAGACCTCAAAAAAGCCTAAGACGGCAGAAGCAGGCACGTCCAGTGAGCTGGCTAAGAAAAGCAAAGAAGTATTCAAAAAAGAGATGTCCCAGTTCATCGTCCAGTGCCTGAACCCTTATTGGAAACCTGACTGCAAAGTGGGAAGAATTACCACAACTGAAGACTTCAAACACCTAGCTCGAAAGCTGACTCACGGCATTATGAATAAGGAGCTGAAGCACTGTAAGAGCCCCGAGGACCTGGAGTGCAATGACAGTGTGAAACACAAAACCAAGGAGTACATGAAGAAGTATATGCAGAAGTTTGGGGCTGTTTACAAACCCAAATAGGACACTGAATTAGAGTGACTTACGGGGCCAGAGTGGGAGGACGGGTGAACAGGCGGGACGGACTCTGGGGAGAAGTCGTGCGGGTCCTCTCTGCCCCACCCCGCTGTCAGGGCTGTGCTACTGATGACACATCACCCTGGGGAATTCACACCTGCAGATTTCAACTGAAAGCCACAAAAATGAGCTCCATCTACCACAAGTGATCCCTGGTCGTGAGCTGTTGGGGTGTGGTTAGAGGCCAGCAGAGGCGAGGGCTTAGGGAAGACCCTTTTCTCTAAGACCTGGGCCAGGCCTGACCCCACTGTCAAACCTGGGTCTCCCTGGCGGTGCTGTCAGCGCACAGATCCATGCGCATCCCTCCCCATGACCCCTTACTCTGATGATCTGTATTATATTTTAATGAAAATAGTTTGTTTTTCCTGGTGTTTGTTTGTTTTTTGCTTTTAGCCTCTCCGTGCTAGGATCACAGGAAGACTTTGTAAGGACAGTTAAGTTTTCCTGCAAGGTTTAATTTGTTACCATATAAATATTCCAAAGCAGGCTGCCTTGTGGTTTCGGCCAGCCTTGTGCTATGTTGATAAGATTGAGTTACTGCTTAAAATCACTTTACTTTATTCAATTTTTCCCGAAATTTTTATGTGAAAAATCAAATCAATTAAAGAAAAAAAAAGTAGCCAGCTTCTACACATCAGGCACAGCACGTTCCTCTTTTCCCACCTTCTCGTCCTCCCTGATGATAAGCAGTCCTCACGTGCAACTGTTTTGCGTGACACCCACCACAGTTCCCTGAGGGTCACGGCTGTTGTGATCCATCATTAACTCGGCACACAACCCCATCTCCAGCTCTGGGAATGAGAGGGCAATAGGATTGTCACATTTAAACCCTGAACTGGCCAGTGCAGCAAAGCTCCGGGGCCGCTACGCAAGGAGATGCGAAGAACAAGAGCAGCCACCTGCCTCCCTCTGGTGCGGGGTGGCAGAATGTAGATCAGTTCAGTGCCCTGCTTGGAAGGGGTCCCTGGAAGGAAGGGGTCCCTGGAAAGAAGGGGTCAGCTGGCAGAGTCAGCGTGCACATGGACGCCAGGAGCTGGGATGGCAGCCGCGAGGGGCATCGCCAGCCTGCCGTTGCTGGGTGCGTGGCCCTGCTCTGCAGCTTCGGGCTGAGGATCTTCCACTGTGGTATCTAATCCTCTGTGCCCTGGGTTCCTCTTCTACAAAGTGGGAATAATGGCTTTCTGTGAGGATAAAGGGGATGATGCATGCAGGGCACAGTGCTCGCCCAGAGCCGGAGCCCGATGAATATGCACCGTTATTGCCCATGGTGGTGTCGGCTGCCCTGCCCGTCCAAGGCTTCGTCTCAACCCATTTAGTCCATCACCAGCCAGCCCAGCCCAAACCTCCCTTCCCAAGGGTGCAGAAATTTATACCAAACAAAGGGGTTCTTCAGAAAGGAGAAGCTGCAAAGCTGGGGCAGTGGTTGTCCTTTTTTTCAGAAGCAAAGATTGGGATACAAGGTCTGGGCCAATGCAGGCAAATATGGGAAGTAGTCAGTGCAGGAAAGTCTGCGGTGTGGGACAGGCCTGCCCTGCAGGGGCCTTTCCTCTCCTTACCTTTGTCCCCTTCCCCACCAGAGAAGCTGTTGATTTCCTGGGCTTCAAAGTGTGCAGAAAGGAACATTTCTCGTGTTTCTGACCCATCCTGGATTTCTTGGGGGAGGGAGGGAAATGTGGAAGCCATCGAGTGGTGATTTGGGCTAAAGCTCATTTACCTAGAGTGTGTTCAAAGAGAAGTTCAAAGGAGAAAGCCTGAGTGGGCATCTCTTAGAATGAAAGCCCTCCTGTGTTCAGATGGAGAGCCAGGGGTGGGGAAAGAAGGGCAGGCCAGAAAGAAGGCTGCAAAGGCCAGGTCTCTCCAGGTCTGCCTGTGGGCACCGTTGCAGCAAGGAGGTTTCAGGGAGAAGGAACTAGAGGGGTTTCTCATCAGGGGGATGGAGAGTGAACAAAAGCGCACCAGCCAGTGTTGTTAGGCCCGTGGAGGGAAGATTCTAGAACAGAGACATCTCAGTGAAGTGTCTAGATCACTGCAGTGCCTAGGCCTGGCTGGTGAAATTCTGGCTTGTTCTGTGCACTCTGATCCCCTCCTGGTAATTTCCAGCTTGTAGCTGCATTTGGTCCTCAAGATGAAATCCTCCAGGCTTGCCCTCGTCTCCCCCATTCATTGATTGGGAGGGCTCAGTGCAGCCCGTTTAGAAGAACTTCAGCTTAGAGAGACACCTGAGGCCATCACAACATCCCTGTCTTTCCTTGTCTCCCCCATCTCATCTCTTAAAGGGTCACATAACACTGACGAGTGTGATTGGCTGGTCGTGTGCACGTGGGCCATGCTGGATGTGCTGGATGTGCAGCCTGGCCCCACACACAGCTCCCGCCAGGAATGCACAGCGGCTTCATCCAGTGCTGCCCCGGCAGCAGAGAGCAGAGCCTTTCCACCGAGCAGCCAAAGGCTGTGTCTCGGGCAAACCCCCGGCCACCAGGCTGCAGTCCTGGGATGTGTTCCGTGCAGTGTCTGGGATCACCATCAGGTCTGGGCCCCAGGTCCCGCGTGCTCGTTAATGCCACTGTCTTTGACTCTTTTCCCTCCCTTGTCTCATCAGCTTCCCCATTCACAGCATGACCAGGGGTCTCCTCCTAAATAAACTACATGTCCCCAAATCCTTGTCTGATGGTCTCCTTTTGGGGCAGCCTAACACAAGACAAGTGGCAAGTGGGTGTCATCTTGTGCATCTCCCATTGACCAGTGATGGTTTCCCTGCAGACCCACTGAGGAGGAGTTGTGGACCTTGCAGAGCTCTGAGCGAAAGGCCTTTTCATCAGCTGGTGACACCTACTGAAGTGGCCGAGGGCAGGGTAGGGCCCCAGCAGCTTCTTGCAGAGTCTGGTCTGACAGTCCTCCAGAGAGGAGAGCATGGGCTCCACGAAAGCCCTACCATGAAGGTTGGTTGGATTTTATGAACAGCAGGAAGAGGGGGCACAGTTGGCAATGGGCCCTATTCCAGGCTGATGGTACAATCTGTGCAGATAAACGAACAAAGATATAAGAAAGGAAATGCAAGGTGTGTTCAGGGGATGGCACGCCTTCCCGTCTGGTGAACATGGGAGCGCATGCAATGATGCTGAATTTCCCCCAGCTCGCCTGCCGCCTGGCATGCAGTTTCTGCTCAGTCAATAATTGCTCGGTGGGCCATGCGTTATGTGCTAGATGTACAGCCTGGCCCCACATGCAAAATGAATGACACGTGCAAAGTATAAAAAGAGGAAGAAGTAAGGTCTAGTGGGAAACAGCCTGGATTAGCTTGGGAAAACCTGTTTGCAGACTTGGACTTTCATCTCCTAACATGGAAGGTTTGGGAGCTGGGAGAGGGAATAAGCAGCTCTGTAGTTGATATTCTGGTTCAGTTGCAAACGTGGGTCAAGTTGAAAAGGGGAGTCAAAAGCAGGGAGGGAGTTGTAATAGGCACATAGCAGAGGCCCCAAGCCAAAGCAGGCACAGTGGGAAATGAGGGACAATTTAGAGCAGTGGCCTTAACCCTGGATGTGCCATAGACCTCCTTGGTAATCTAGTGAACGCACAGACCTCTGCTCAGAAAAACGTTTCAATGCATGCAATAAAATATATAAGGCTACAAAAGGAAACTCAGCGTATTAAATGAAGTTGTCAAAGGATTACAAAATAAATATGCATGACGGTAGTTCACGTATTTCCTCATTAACACCTTAAGACATAAGTAATGATCTAACCCGCCCCCCCCCCGCACCACTGATGTGGGGACTGGGAGCCACACCAAGCGTGGTAGGATCAGGTGTCATGGGAGCACCCACGGCAGGCAGAGTCCCAGGTGCCCCCTGTGGTTCGCTGCCTACCTTCTGAACGAAACACTACTTCCCGGTCAGAGATGAGTGAGCACAAAGGTGTAATTTTCCTCACCCAGATTCATGGACAACATGTTAAAATGAGGGCTGGCAGCAGCACCAAGACCTCCAGCACTGAGCACGTTGTCATCAGTACTGAGCTGGTTTTCTCTCCTTCTGCAGCCCTGCACGAGTTCCCCAATGACATCTTCACCAACGAGGACAGAAGACAGGGAGCGGCGGCCCTCCATGTGCTCTGTGTGAGTCCCCCTCCCGCGGGTCTGCCCGGGGGGCCTGGAAGGGGAGGCCCGGCTGGGGTGGGTGCACAGTGAGGGCCCACGGAGGCATCGCGCCTCCTCCTGTCCACACGCTTGGTGTGGGCCTCCTGACCTCTGTTGGGGGCGATCTCCAAATGTATCTTCGTTGAGGCCACCAGTTTATAAGCTGAAAGATAATCTGTATATATTTTTGGGTTGATATCAGTGCCCAAAACATGGGCTCCGGGGTAAAACAGACTTGCTCTCCACTGTTTACCCTTGCTCTCTCTCTGCTCAAACACCACTGTCTTGGGAAACCCTTTCCTCACAAGCCTTTCTAAAATACCACTTGCCTAAAATGTCTCTTACCCGCCTTTCTTTTTCTCCATACCACTGATCACAGCCTGCCGTAATATTACGTGGTTATTTGCTGTTGCCCATCATCGTCATTCACATGTACGCCCCTAAACAAATGAGGCTTTGTTTTGTACATGGCTCAATTCCCAGACCTGTTCCTGGCACGTGGTAGGGACAAAGAGTTTGTTACATTGATGGGTTAAATGTAAGGACTTCTGGCACATAATAGGTGGTGAATAAAAGTTTGTCCTGGCTCTTAATATCCACCATGACCCTGGTATTCCTCTGCAGACCCAGATTGAAGGCCTTTGATTTTTTTTCTCGTCCCCATTTGGGAAGTTTGGGAAAGGTGTGTGTGAAGATGGATTTAAGAAGTAGCTGCAGAGTCAGAAAGACCCAGGCCAAATGCTGGGCGCGTCACTGCTTTACCATCCCCTCAGTATTCACTCTCCCCCAGGGTGCTCTTCATTGCATTCTGGCTATTTATTGCCGTAAAATAAATCCTCCAAACTTAGTGACCTACCCAGTAACCCCTTGTGCTGCTCATGGACTCTGTGAGTCAGTAGTTCAGACAGGGCATGGAGGGAATGCTGTACCAAGGATATGGGCCTGGGGTGGAACAGCTGGGATGGCCGGTGATGCCTCTGGTGGGGCTGCAGGACCCACGGGGTATCCACATGCCCTTGTGTGTGTCCAGGCCAAAGGAAGAGCTCGGCTGGCACTGTTGTCCAGAGTGCTCCCACGGGGCCCCTCCAGCACGGCCCCGTGAAGCAGCCCAGGGCTCAGAGATGGTGGGTTACAGTGAACGGGGAGTAAGCCCCAAGGCCTTGTATGCCCCAGCCTCAGAAGCCACACACATCCGTCCCACCAGGCCCCATGGCTGTCACAGTGTACCATGACTCAAGGGTCGCAGACGGAGACCTTACTTCTCAATCCAGCCCTGGAGCAGGTCAGTGGGCACACCTGGGTTCTGGAGTCGTAGCAGATGCGGGCGTGTGACCCAGTTCTGCTGACCTTGCTTTGTGTGCGGCTTCTGATGAGATATTTCACCTCTCTGGACCAGAAGCGGCCCTAAGCCCGGCTGCCTTCATCGTGACAGCAATCAGCTCTGCGAGCCTTTCCCCACTTTGCCCGATCCCCCAGGAGCCTCCTCCCCTAAAAAAGGCATGAGAAGTCCCTTTATAGCAAGGACATTCTCTAGAAATACCAAATGATTAAACAGACGCTTTGCAGTCCTCCCTGCCCTTCAAGGGAGTCCCATGCCGGGAGCAGTCAGTGCGGGTGCCAGCTGCCCGTTCAGCACCAGGGAGGCTCCCTCGTCTCGAGGCTGAGGAGACCCAGACACTGGGTCTGGTCCAGAATTCCCCTGGAGCCATTAGCGCCCTGATGGCTCCACATGTCAGATACGAGCCTGCGCTCTGGGCGCAAACAGCTTCCGTCCTCCCCAGGCAGTACTGTGGCCCTCTGCGGGCAGGGCGCCTTCTCCCCAACCCCCGTCGGGGTGCTCCGCGTGCACCTGCAAGCAGAGCAGGGTGCCTTTGCCTTCTCTTACTGTGCCCAGGGCGCCGTCGAGTTCTGCGCCTGTGGTCGTACATTCCCAGGGGCATGGAGGCAAAGTGGGCGCAGATAGTCCCCCGCGATGGCTCCCTGAGGGAGTGACCTAAGCCTGCAGCTTGCACTTGGTCTTCCCTGGTATCTGATACCACAGTCACCTCCTGCCCTGGGCCTTTGAATTGTGTTTATGCTGTGTGTTCATGGACACATACTTGAATCTTTTGTATGTAATTAAATTTATCAACGTTTTCCTTTTTCCTTTCTTTGGAAGGGGGTGTGTGCTGAGTGAGAATGATCTTCCCTACTCAGAGATGACACAGACATATGTCTGTATTTTCATCACTTTTATTATGTATTTATTTAATTCTATAAAATATCTGAAATGTGCATTGGGTGGACAGGAGAAGGGTAAGACTTTATTTGGGAACAATCACTTTACAAAAATCAGGTCTTTTTTTTTTAATCAAAAAAACCTTCAGAGATTTTAGCATGAAAAAAATCCCATCTTCTCTCACTGGAAAGCTATTTTGTTCTTTTACTATAAAGTAAATTTTGTTAGTTAACTTCTCACTTGCTTTTAGACAGGTTCTACATTATCAGTGTAAGATTAGTCTTATCATACCACATGGGACAAGATAGTGTGAGCCGCGCTTGCATTTGCTCCTTCTTGAAGAATAGAGATACGGAGTAGATGCTTTGGTTACTAAAATCAGTCAATAAATCTCCTCCACGTAGGACCCAGGTGATTTTCAAACTGCTGCCTCTGTTCTGGGTGTTGGATCAAGTGAGTTTGTGCATGGGTCCTTTACGAGCAGAGTCTCGCTTTCCTGTATAGCCCCCTGGCTCTCCTGGAGTTAAGTCCTGCTGATTTTCAAAACCAGGCATTATGGGGGCTCATTGTCCTGGTGCAGATCCCTGTGACAAGGTGCCCACTGTGGGGCTTGGTCCCTCACTCCGCAGGGAGACCCTGTGCCTGTGTATCCCTCCCACTTGTGGCTCACTGTGCCAGGGCTTTGAATCCCAACCAGACCCTGTCTCTGCCCCTCCTCCCCTTCTCAGCGTGGGTTTTCTTCATATCTTTGGCTGTGGAAGGGCTGTTCTGCTGGTTGCTCAGTCAGAGCTACTCTGTATGTAGCCGCGGCCTTGCCTCTCCCATGGAAGAGGCGAGCTCAGTGTCTTTATACTCCACCATCTTCCCCTTGCCCTTGACCTTTTTACCCTAGGTTCCACACATAAATGATGGCATGCAGTATTTGTCTCTTTGGTTTATTTCACTTAGCATAATGCCTTCAAGGGCCATCCATATTGTTTGTCGGTGGCAAGACTTCCTTCTTTCTCGTGGCTGAGTAATATTCCTTTGCATATATTTACACCACCTCCTCCTATCCATTGATTTATTGAAGGACACTTATGTTGGTTCCGTATCTTGGCTGTTGTGAGTAATGCTGCAGTGAACACGGGGTGCAGATATCAGTGTAAGTCCAAAGGTCTACAAATTGGGGGGCACTGGGGGCAATAGTTAAAGTCACAGCCTTGAGTCTGAAGGCCCGTGCATCAGGGGCACCCATGTGTGAGGGCAGGAGGAGATGGGTGTCTCAGGTCAAGCACCCAAAGTGGATTTGCCCTTCCTCCACCTTCTTGTTCTCCTCACGCCCTCAGTGACCCCCGGATGATGCCTGCCCACACTGGTGAAGGTGATCTTTGCTCGGTCCATTGTTTCAAATCCTAATTTCTTCTGAAGACATCCTCATAGGCACACCCAGAAATAATGTTTTACCAGCTACCTAAGCGTCCCTTTGCCCGGTCAAGTTACGTACAAGATTGACCACAGAGACAATGTAGTTGGATTTTTAAGTTTCTTCTGCCAATCTCTGTTTTATTGGACTACTTAGTCCATTTCCATGTAGTGTAATTACTTGTAATTACTGCCGTTTTGCTATTTGTTTTCTATATGTCTTGTGCCTTTTTGTTTCTCTCTTCCTCCATTACTCCCTTCTTTTGTGTTCAGTAGATATTTTCTAGCGAACCATTTTAATTCTCTTGTTTCTCCTCTTTAGTTATTTTCTTTGTGTTTCCCTGGAGATTACAATGAGCACATTAACTTGTAACAATCTGGTTTGAATTAAGCTTAATTTTAATAATATATAAAAACTTCGCTTCTGTATAGCTCTGTCCCTCTCCTTTGTGCTAATATCATCATACTTATTACAGTTTTGTATACTATAGGCCCATCAATACAGTTTTGAAATTGTTGTTTTATGCAATTGCCTTTTAAATCAGATAGGAGGGTAGAAAGTTGAGCAGAAAATGCATTTACATTGTCCTTTATATTTTTCTGTGTAGTTTGTGTTTACTGGTGCTTTGTTTCTTCATATGGATTCAAGTTACTGTCTTGTGTCCTTTCATTTTCGAACCCCTGAAGGGCTCCCTTTAGTATTTTTTGTAGGGAAGCTCTGGTAGCAATGAATTCTCTGGGTTTTTGTTTATGTGGAAATGTCTTAACTTCTTCATTCTTGAAGGATGATTTTTCTGGTTATAGAATCCCTGGTTGGCAGGGTTTTCCTTCCAGCACTGACTGTGTTATCCCACAGCTTTTTGGCCTGTGTGGTTCTTGATGAGATCATACTTCTAGGCCAACAGGCCTGATATGAAAATTAGTAGGTAGCAGTGCTTGCTATTTGCCCAATTTCGTTTCGATTTCTTCACCTTTCACGGAAGGGGCATGCTCTGGGGTTGCTCCAGGAGTCTGAGGGTGCTGTCTAACTTTAGGTGCCGAAGATGGGGGACTTCTACGACCCCGAGCTCCCGACCCCCGAAAGAAAATGAGGCAAAGATTGAAAATGTGCAGAAAGCAGGGGTTCATCAAAGGACCAATGTTCAAAGGTGTTGCTTCTAGTCGATTTTTGCCCAAAGGCACCAAGGCAAAAGTTCATTTGGAGGAACAGGGACAGCAGAAGGTGTCATTCAGCTTCAGCCTTACAAAGAAAACTTTGCAGAACAGGTTTCTGACAGCACTTAGCAATGACAAGCAAAATGATACTCCAAACTCCCCAGCTGCACCTCAAGTAGACTTGGCTCCTAAAATTAAAATGGACATTGGAGATACCTTATCTACTACAGAAGAATCTTCCCCACCAAAATCAAGAGTAGAGTTGGGCAAAATTCATTTTAAGAAACATTTGCTTCCTGTAACATCCAGGCCATTGCTGACTACTACCACAACATTGGCATCTTTACCTTCTTCCATAATACCATTACCAGCAGTCACAGCAGAATCAACAAGTGTAGACTCGCCACCCTCATCTCCACGTCCACCACCTCCGCCTCCCCAAGCCACAACACCTTCACCACCAGCACCAGTAACAGAGCCAGTGGCCTTGCCACACATACCAGTAACACTTCTGCTGACAGCACCAGGAGATGTAGCAGTTAGAAGCCTGAAAGAACCACCAGTTAAAACTGTATCAGAATCTTCCCAAGTGGACACTAAACAGGACACAGTATCTAATAGTTCAGAAGAGCACAGAACTCAAAAGTTGAATGAGCAAGCAAATACTTCCTCACAAAAAGGATATTCCCATATTGGGAAGGAAGAAGAAATTCCAGATAGTTCTAAGAGTAATTTGGGCTCTAAAAAAACAGGTTCTAAGAAGAAATCCTCACAATCTGAAGGCACCTTTCTTGGTTCAGAAGCTGATGAAGATTCTGTACGGACTTCCTCAAGTCAAAGATCACATGATTAAAAAAATTTTCAAGCATTGAAAAGGAAAGAGATTCAAAAAAAGCGCTTAGCACCGTTAAAAAGTGAGGATCTGGGAAAATCGTCACGATCTAAAATAGAGAGGGATGATAAATATTTTAGCTACTCAAAACTTGAAAGAGATGCTCGGTATATATCTTCTCGATGTAGATGAGAGAGAGAGCGAAGGCGGAGTAGATCTCGTTCTAGATCTGACAGAGGCTCTAGAAGCAGTTTATCCTATTCCCTGTCAGAAGGATCCCATTATTATGACTGTGAACGTCGTTACCATAGGAGTTCCCCTTATCGAGAGAGGGCACACTATTCTCGGCCATCTACAGATAACAGGGCACGAGAGAGTTCTGACTCAGAAGATGAGTATAAGAAGACATACTCAAGGGGCACCTCATCTCATTCCTCCTCTTACAGAGACCTAAGGACATCATCATCCTGTTCTAAATCTGATCGGGACTGCAAAACTGAGTCCTCTTACTTAGAGATGGAGAAAAGAGGGAAGAATTCTTCAAAACTAGACAGAGAATCCAAAAGGACTTCAGAAAGTGAAGCAATGAAAAGACGTTGTTCTCCCCCTAATGAACTGGGATTCCGACGGGGCTCATCATATTCCAGGCATGAGAATAGTGCTTCCCGTTACAAATCTGCCACTTCAAAACCAATACCCAAATCTGATAAATTTAAAAATTCTTTCTGTTGTACAGAATTAATTAAATGAGGAAATCAAACACTTCTCATTCTTTTAGCTTACAGACTCCTTGTTCAAAAGGTAGTGAATTAAGAATGATGAGTAAAATTCCTGAAAGAGAAAACACTGGGTCTGCATCTCCATTAAATCGATTAAATGATTCACCTACTTTAAAAAAGCTAGATGAGTCACCTATTTTAAAGTCTGAGTTTATAGGACATGATAGCCATGATAATATTAAGGAATTAGACTCTTTATCTGACATGAAGAATGATCAGTTAAGAAGTTATTGTCCCATAGAATTAAATATAAATGGATCTCCTGGGGCAGAATCTGATTTGGCAACAGTTTGCACTTCTAAAACTGACACTTGTTTGATGTCTTCTGACGATAGTGTGACTGGATCTGAGGTATCTTCTTTGGTCAAAGCATGCATGCATGCTTTCATCAAATGGATTTCAGAATATTAATAGATGTAAAGAAAAAGACTTGGATGATGCTAGCATGCGGCATAATAAATCAGAAAGCCCATTTAGAGAAACAGAACCTGTGGTGTCGTCACACCAAAGTAAACTCATGTCTTTGCCAGTTAAGGCTGTAGATTATTCAAAAACAGTCAGTTGACATGAGAGTTTCTTGGTGTAAAACCAAAGATTCAGATACATACTGTACTTCAAATGACAACAATCCTTTGTGTCATTCCGAAGCTGAAAATATTGAGCCTTTAGTTACAAAGATTTCTTCAAATAGCTTTATGACTGTACATTTGAAATCATAAACAGCTACATGTGATAATAGGAATCTGACAGATCACTCAAACTTGACATGTGAAGAATATAAGCAGAGTGTCAGTAGCGCTAGTTGAACTTCTGTTAATCACTTTGATGATTGATATCAACCTGTAGGGAGTTCAGGTATTGCTTCATCTCTTCAGAGTCTTCCACCAGGAGTAAAAGTGGACAGTTTAAATCTCTTGCAGTGTGGAGAGAGAACATCTCCAGTTCAGGATACTATTGTGAAGAGTAAAAGCACAGAGTTTTTAAAGCATGCAGAGAAAGAAACAGTAGTAGAAGTAGGTAGTGGCCTTCCTGATTCAGGAAGGGGATTTGCTTCCTGGGAAAACAGGCATAAGAGTGGGCTATCTGGAAAATGTGTGCAAGAGGCTCAAGAAGAAGGGAGTTCCATATTGCCTGATAGAAGAGGAAGATCAGAACTCTCTTTAGATGAAGAAGAAGGAAGAGGACATGCACATACTTCTGATGATTCTGAAGTTGTATTTTCTTCTTGTGATTTGAATTTAACCATGGAAGACCATGATGGTGTAACATATACCTTAAAGTGTGACAGTAGTGGTCATGCCTCAGAGGTTGTGTCTACTGTCCATGAAGATTATTCTGGTGCTTCTGAAAGTTCAGGTGATGAAAGTGATCCAGAAGACACAGATTCTGATGATAGCAGTGTTCCAAGAAACCGTCTTCAGTCTGTTGTGGTTGTGCCAAAGAATTCTACTTTGCCCATGGAAGAAACAAGTCCTTGCTCTTCTCGGAGCCGTCAAAGTTATAGACACTATTCTGACCACTGGGAAGATGAGAGATTGGAGTCAAGGAGACATTTCATATGAGGAAAAATTTGAGAGTATAGCAAGTAAAGCCTGTCCTCAAACTGAGAAGTTCTTCTTTCATAAAGCAACAGAGAAGAATCCAGAAATTTCTTTTACACAGCCCAGCAGAAAACAGATAGATAACCACCTGCCTGAAATTGCTCATCCTCAGAGTGATGGAGTTGATAGTACAAGTTATGCAGATGTGAAATCTGACCTAGGTCATCCAAATTGTGAGGACACAGTGAAAGTCATAATGGTTTCTAGGCAACAAGAAGAGCTGCCAGTTTATTCTTCTGGTGATTTTGAAGAAGTCCCAAACCCAAGTAAATCTCGGCCTCAGACCATGTTCCCTTATAGGCCAGATAGTAGACTGGGAAAAACAGAGTTGAGTTTTTCGTCTTGTGAGAGCTCCCGTGTAGATGGCTTCCATTCGTCGGAAGAGCTCAGAAACCTGGGGTTGGACTTCTCTCAACAAGAAAAGCCTACTGCCGCACACCAGCAACCTGACAGCAGTTATGGAGCCTATGGTGGGCACAGGTATCCGCAAAGTACAGAACGGTACGGTGGGACCCGTAATTACTGGCAAGGCAATGGCTACTGGGATCCAAGATCAGCAGGTAGACCTTCTGAAAGTGATGGTGAGCTTGAGGACAGAAAGGAAGTTAGGGAGGAGTTGGAGCAGGGAGAGACAGCAGTACCCCCAGGCGCAAAACTGGTTGGGCTGTCCTGTGTCATGGAGGACTTCAGGGACCCACAGCGGTGGAAGGAATGTGCCAAGCAAGGGAAGATGCCTTGTTACTTTGATCTGATTGAAGAAAATGTTTATTTAACCAAAAGAAAGAAGAATAAATCTCGAGCTATGAAGGGAATGCAGTGTGAGTGTACACCTCTTTCTAAAGATGAAAGAGCTCAAGGTGAAATAGCATGTGGGGAAGATTGTCTTAATCGTCTCCTCATGATCGAATGTTCTTCTCGGTGTCCAAATGGACATTATTGTTCCAATAGACGGTTCCAGAGAAAACAGCATGCAGATGTGGAAGTCATACGCACAGAAAAGAAAGGCTGGGGCTTGAGAGCTGCCAAAGACCTTCCTCCGAACACCTTTGTCCTGGAATATTGTGGAGAGGTGCTTGATCACAAAGAGTTCACAGCCCGGGCAAAGAAGTATGCACGAAACAAAAACATCCACTACTATTTCATGGCCCTGCAGAATGATGAGATCATAGATGCCACTCAGAAAGGAAATTGCTCTCGCTTCATGAATCACAGCTGTGAACCAAACTGTGAGGCTCAGAAATGGATCGTGAATGGACAACTGAGGGTTGGGCTTTTTACCACCAAACTGGTTCCTTCAGGCTCGGAGTTAACATTTGACTATCAGTTTGAAACATATGGAAAAGAAGCTCAGGAGTGTTTCTGTGGGTCAGCTAATTGCCGGGGTTACCTGGGAGGAGAGAACAGAGTCAGTATCAGAGCAGCAGGAGGAAAAATGAAGAAGGGACCATCTCGTAAGAAGGATTCAGTGGGTGGAGAGCTGGAAGCTCTGATGGACAACGGGGAGGGCCTGTCTGATAAAAACCAGGTGCTCAGCTTATCCCGACTAATGGGTAGAATGGAAACTTTGGAGCAGAAACTTACCTGTCTCAAGCTCATACAGAACACACACTCCCAGTCTTGCCTGAAGTCTTTTCTGGAACGTCATGAGCTGTCTTTATTGTGGATCTGGATGGCAGAACTAGGCGATGGCCGGGAAAGGAACCAGAAGCTTCAAGAAGAAATTATAAAGACTTTACAACACTTGTCCATTCCTACGAAAAATATGTTGGAGGAAAGCAAAGTACTTCCAATCATTCCACCTTGGTCTCAGACCAAGACTGCCATCCCTCAGCTGAGTGAAGGAGATGGGTATTGTAGTGAGAATACATCACGTGCTCATACACCACTCAACGCTCCCGATCCTTCCACCAAGCTGAGCATGGAAGCTGACACAGACACCCCCAAGAAGCTCATGTTTCGTAGACTTAACATTGACCAGTTAGAAGACATCCCTGTGGAAGAAGAGGAAGAGTTTCAGTCACAACAGCTACTTACACAGCAACTGCCTGAATCTAAAGTTGACAGTGAAATCACTGTGGAGGCCAGTAAGCTACCCACACCTGAACCAGAGGCTCACACTGAAATAGAGCCCACAGAGAGCAATGGCACAAAACTAGAAGAAGCTATTGCTGAAAAGGAGACTACAATAACTGAAAGAGGAAGGGATGCTGCTGGCCTCAGAGATCAAACAGCTGCCCCAAAGACTCCTAGCAGGTCAAGAGAGGGAGACCCAGACAAGCAAATACAAAATAAAGTGAAAAGGAAACGAAGGGGCTCCCTCTCACCACCTTCCTCTGCCCATGAGCGGAGAACAAAAAGGCCAGGGGACAGCTATGACACGCCACCTTCTAAAAAGAAAGTACGAATTAAAGACCGCAACCAACTTTCTACAGAGGAGCGTCGGAAATTGTTTGAGCAAGAGGTGGCTCAGCGGGAGGCTCAGAAACAACAGCAGCGGATGCAGAACCTGGGAGGGATGTCTCCGTTGCGCTGTGACTCTCTTGGCTACAGTGCCCCTCATCGTCCCTTTGCTGGCTCCCCACCAGTAGGGTATCCCATGCAGGCCTACGTGGATCCCAGCAGCCCTCATGCTGGAAAGGTGCTCCTCCCCACACCCAGCATGGACCCCGTGTGTTCTCCTGCTCCGTATGATCATTCTCAGTCCTTAGCAGGACGTTCTGCAGAGCCCCTTGCTGCCCCTCCACCCGTGCCAGTGGTGCCACGTGTGACAGCCCCTGTGGAAGTTTCCAGTTCCCAGTATGTGGCCCAGAGTGACGGTGTGGTACACCCAGACTCCAGCGTTGCCGTCTTGCCAGTGCCAGCCCCAGGCCCCGTCCAGGGACAGAGTTACGGCGTTTGGGACTCAAACCAACAGTCTGTCAGTGTACAAGAGCAGTACTCTCCTGCACAGCCTCAGGCAACCACGTATTATCAAGGACAGACCTGTCCAACTGTCTATGGTGTGACATCACCCTATTCACAGACAACTCCACCAATTGTACAGAGTTACGCCCAGCCAAGTCTTCAGTCCATCCAGGGACAAGAAATTTGCACAGCTCACCCACAAGGGGTGATGGTACAGCCAACGGCGGCCGTGACCACGATGGTTGCATCAGGGCAGCCTCAGCCCTTACGGCCACCTGAAATGCTTGTGACACATAATCTTCTGGATCTGCCACCCCCATCTCCTCCCAAACCAAAAACCATTGTCTTACCTCCCAACTGGAAGACAGCCCGAGATCCACAAGGGAAGATTTATTCCTATCATGTGATCACAGGGCAGACTCAGTGGGATCCTCCTACCAGGGAAAGCCCAGGAGATGATGCCAGCCTTGAACATGAAGCCAAGATGGACCTGGGAACCCCGACATATGATGAAACCCCTCTGAAGACCTCAAAAAAGCCTAAGACGGCAGAAGCAGGCACGTCCAGTGAGCTGGCTAAGAAAAGCAAAGAAGTATTCAAAAAAGAGATGTCCCAGTTCATCGTCCAGTGCCTGAACCCTTATTGGAAACCTGACTGCAAAGTGGGAAGAATTACCACAACTGAAGACTTCAAACACCTAGCTCGAAAGCTGACTCACGGCATTATGAATAAGGAGCTGAAGCACTGTAAGAGCCCCGAGGACCTGGAGTGCAATGACAGTGTGAAACACAAAACCAAGGAGTACATGAAGAAGTATATGCAGAAGTTTGGGGCTGTTTACAAACCCAAATAGGACACTGAATTAGAGTGACTTACGGGGCCAGAGTGGGAGGACGGGTGAACAGGCGGGACGGACTCTGGGGAGAAGTCGTGCGGGTCCTCTCTGCCCCACCCCGCTGTCAGGGCTGTGCTACTGATGACACATCACCCTGGGGAATTCACACCTGCAGATTTCAACTGAAAGCCACAAAAATGAGCTCCATCTACCACAAGTGATCCCTGGTCGTGAGCTGTTGGGGTGTGGTTAGAGGCCAGCAGAGGCGAGGGCTTAGGGAAGACCCTTTTCTCTAAGACCTGGGCCAGGCCTGACCCCACTGTCAAACCTGGGTCTCCCTGGCGGTGCTGTCAGCGCACAGATCCATGCGCATCCCTCCCCATGACCCCTTACTCTGATGATCTGTATTATATTTTAATGAAAATAGTTTGTTTTTCCTGGTGTTTGTTTGTTTTTTGCTTTTAGCCTCTCCGTGCTAGGATCACAGGAAGACTTTGTAAGGACAGTTAAGTTTTCCTGCAAGGTTTAATTTGTTACCATATAAATATTCCAAAGCAGGCTGCCTTGTGGTTTCGGCCAGCCTTGTGCTATGTTGATAAGATTGAGTTACTGCTTAAAATCACTTTACTTTATTCAATTTTTCCCGAAATTTTTATGTGAAAAATCAAATCAATTAAAGAAAAAAAAAGTAGCCAGCTTCTACACATCAGGCACAGCACGTTCCTCTTTTCCCACCTTCTCGTCCTCCCTGATGATAAGCAGTCCTCACGTGCAACTGTTTTGCGTGACACCCACCACAGTTCCCTGAGGGTCACGGCTGTTGTGATCCATCATTAACTCGGCACACAACCCCATCTCCAGCTCTGGGAATGAGAGGGCAATAGGATTGTCACATTTAAACCCTGAACTGGCCAGTGCAGCAAAGCTCCGGGGCCGCTACGCAAGGAGATGCGAAGAACAAGAGCAGCCACCTGCCTCCCTCTGGTGCGGGGTGGCAGAATGTAGATCAGTTCAGTGCCCTGCTTGGAAGGGGTCCCTGGAAGGAAGGGGTCCCTGGAAAGAAGGGGTCAGCTGGCAGAGTCAGCGTGCACATGGACGCCAGGAGCTGGGATGGCAGCCGCGAGGGGCATCGCCAGCCTGCCGTTGCTGGGTGCGTGGCCCTGCTCTGCAGCTTCGGGCTGAGGATCTTCCACTGTGGTATCTAATCCTCTGTGCCCTGGGTTCCTCTTCTACAAAGTGGGAATAATGGCTTTCTGTGAGGATAAAGGGGATG
Organism: Smutsia gigantea; assembly: GCA_032199065.1. Classification (NCBI taxonomy): domain Eukaryota; kingdom Metazoa; phylum Chordata; class Mammalia; order Pholidota; family Manidae; genus Smutsia; species Smutsia gigantea. Next base: position 995,376 of record JAVSCE010015779.1, read on the forward strand.
ATGCATGCAGGGCACAGTGCTCGCCCAGAGCCGGAGCCCGATGAATATGCACCGTTATTGCCCATGGTGGTGTCGGCTGCCCTGCCCGTCCAAGGCTTCGTCTCAACCCATTTAGTCCATCACCAGCCAGCCCAGCCCAAACCTCCCTTCCCAAGGGTGCAGAAATTTATACCAAACAAAGGGGTTCTTCAGAAAGGAGAAGCTGCAAAGCTGGGGCAGTGGTTGTCCTTTTTTTCAGAAGCAAAGATTGGGATACAAGGTCTGGGCCAATGCAGGCAAATATGGGAAGTAGTCAGTGCAGGAAAGTCTGCGGTGTGGGACAGGCCTGCCCTGCAGGGGCCTTTCCTCTCCTTACCTTTGTCCCCTTCCCCACCAGAGAAGCTGTTGATTTCCTGGGCTTCAAAGTGTGCAGAAAGGAACATTTCTCGTGTTTCTGACCCATCCTGGATTTCTTGGGGGAGGGAGGGAAATGTGGAAGCCATCGAGTGGTGATTTGGGCTAAAGCTCATTTACCTAGAGTGTGTTCAAAGAGAAGTTCAAAGGAGAAAGCCTGAGTGGGCATCTCTTAGAATGAAAGCCCTCCTGTGTTCAGATGGAGAGCCAGGGGTGGGGAAAGAAGGGCAGGCCAGAAAGAAGGCTGCAAAGGCCAGGTCTCTCCAGGTCTGCCTGTGGGCACCGTTGCAGCAAGGAGGTTTCAGGGAGAAGGAACTAGAGGGGTTTCTCATCAGGGGGATGGAGAGTGAACAAAAGCGCACCAGCCAGTGTTGTTAGGCCCGTGGAGGGAAGATTCTAGAACAGAGACATCTCAGTGAAGTGTCTAGATCACTGCAGTGCCTAGGCCTGGCTGGTGAAATTCTGGCTTGTTCTGTGCACTCTGATCCCCTCCTGGTAATTTCCAGCTTGTAGCTGCATTTGGTCCTCAAGATGAAATCCTCCAGGCTTGCCCTCGTCTCCCCCATTCATTGATTGGGAGGGCTCAGTGCAGCCCGTTTAGAAGAACTTCAGCTTAGAGAGACACCTGAGGCCATCACAACATCCCTGTCTTTCCTTGTCTCCCCCATCTCATCTCTTAAAGGGTCACATAACACTGACGAGTGTGATTGGCTGGTCGTGTGCACGTGGGCCATGCTGGATGTGCTGGATGTGCAGCCTGGCCCCACACACAGCTCCCGCCAGGAATGCACAGCGGCTTCATCCAGTGCTGCCCCGGCAGCAGAGAGCAGAGCCTTTCCACCGAGCAGCCAAAGGCTGTGTCTCGGGCAAACCCCCGGCCACCAGGCTGCAGTCCTGGGATGTGTTCCGTGCAGTGTCTGGGATCACCATCAGGTCTGGGCCCCAGGTCCCGCGTGCTCGTTAATGCCACTGTCTTTGACTCTTTTCCCTCCCTTGTCTCATCAGCTTCCCCATTCACAGCATGACCAGGGGTCTCCTCCTAAATAAACTACATGTCCCCAAATCCTTGTCTGATGGTCTCCTTTTGGGGCAGCCTAACACAAGACAAGTGGCAAGTGGGTGTCATCTTGTGCATCTCCCATTGACCAGTGATGGTTTCCCTGCAGACCCACTGAGGAGGAGTTGTGGACCTTGCAGAGCTCTGAGCGAAAGGCCTTTTCATCAGCTGGTGACACCTACTGAAGTGGCCGAGGGCAGGGTAGGGCCCCAGCAGCTTCTTGCAGAGTCTGGTCTGACAGTCCTCCAGAGAGGAGAGCATGGGCTCCACGAAAGCCCTACCATGAAGGTTGGTTGGATTTTATGAACAGCAGGAAGAGGGGGCACAGTTGGCAATGGGCCCTATTCCAGGCTGATGGTACAATCTGTGCAGATAAACGAACAAAGATATAAGAAAGGAAATGCAAGGTGTGTTCAGGGGATGGCACGCCTTCCCGTCTGGTGAACATGGGAGCGCATGCAATGATGCTGAATTTCCCCCAGCTCGCCTGCCGCCTGGCATGCAGTTTCTGCTCAGTCAATAATTGCTCGGTGGGCCATGCGTTATGTGCTAGATGTACAGCCTGGCCCCACATGCAAAATGAATGACACGTGCAAAGTATAAAAAGAGGAAGAAGTAAGGTCTAGTGGGAAACAGCCTGGATTAGCTTGGGAAAACCTGTTTGCAGACTTGGACTTTCATCTCCTAACATGGAAGGTTTGGGAGCTGGGAGAGGGAATAAGCAGCTCTGTAGTTGATATTCTGGTTCAGTTGCAAACGTGGGTCAAGTTGAAAAGGGGAGTCAAAAGCAGGGAGGGAGTTGTAATAGGCACATAGCAGAGGCCCCAAGCCAAAGCAGGCACAGTGGGAAATGAGGGACAATTTAGAGCAGTGGCCTTAACCCTGGATGTGCCATAGACCTCCTTGGTAATCTAGTGAACGCACAGACCTCTGCTCAGAAAAACGTTTCAATGCATGCAATAAAATATATAAGGCTACAAAAGGAAACTCAGCGTATTAAATGAAGTTGTCAAAGGATTACAAAATAAATATGCATGACGGTAGTTCACGTATTTCCTCATTAACACCTTAAGACATAAGTAATGATCTAACCCGCCCCCCCCCCGCACCACTGATGTGGGGACTGGGAGCCACACCAAGCGTGGTAGGATCAGGTGTCATGGGAGCACCCACGGCAGGCAGAGTCCCAGGTGCCCCCTGTGGTTCGCTGCCTACCTTCTGAACGAAACACTACTTCCCGGTCAGAGATGAGTGAGCACAAAGGTGTAATTTTCCTCACCCAGATTCATGGACAACATGTTAAAATGAGGGCTGGCAGCAGCACCAAGACCTCCAGCACTGAGCACGTTGTCATCAGTACTGAGCTGGTTTTCTCTCCTTCTGCAGCCCTGCACGAGTTCCCCAATGACATCTTCACCAACGAGGACAGAAGACAGGGAGCGGCGGCCCTCCATGTGCTCTGTGTGAGTCCCCCTCCCGCGGGTCTGCCCGGGGGGCCTGGAAGGGGAGGCCCGGCTGGGGTGGGTGCACAGTGAGGGCCCACGGAGGCATCGCGCCTCCTCCTGTCCACACGCTTGGTGTGGGCCTCCTGACCTCTGTTGGGGGCGATCTCCAAATGTATCTTCGTTGAGGCCACCAGTTTATAAGCTGAAAGATAATCTGTATATATTTTTGGGTTGATATCAGTGCCCAAAACATGGGCTCCGGGGTAAAACAGACTTGCTCTCCACTGTTTACCCTTGCTCTCTCTCTGCTCAAACACCACTGTCTTGGGAAACCCTTTCCTCACAAGCCTTTCTAAAATACCACTTGCCTAAAATGTCTCTTACCCGCCTTTCTTTTTCTCCATACCACTGATCACAGCCTGCCGTAATATTACGTGGTTATTTGCTGTTGCCCATCATCGTCATTCACATGTACGCCCCTAAACAAATGAGGCTTTGTTTTGTACATGGCTCAATTCCCAGACCTGTTCCTGGCACGTGGTAGGGACAAAGAGTTTGTTACATTGATGGGTTAAATGTAAGGACTTCTGGCACATAATAGGTGGTGAATAAAAGTTTGTCCTGGCTCTTAATATCCACCATGACCCTGGTATTCCTCTGCAGACCCAGATTGAAGGCCTTTGATTTTTTTTCTCGTCCCCATTTGGGAAGTTTGGGAAAGGTGTGTGTGAAGATGGATTTAAGAAGTAGCTGCAGAGTCAGAAAGACCCAGGCCAAATGCTGGGCGCGTCACTGCTTTACCATCCCCTCAGTATTCACTCTCCCCCAGGGTGCTCTTCATTGCATTCTGGCTATTTATTGCCGTAAAATAAATCCTCCAAACTTAGTGACCTACCCAGTAACCCCTTGTGCTGCTCATGGACTCTGTGAGTCAGTAGTTCAGACAGGGCATGGAGGGAATGCTGTACCAAGGATATGGGCCTGGGGTGGAACAGCTGGGATGGCCGGTGATGCCTCTGGTGGGGCTGCAGGACCCACGGGGTATCCACATGCCCTTGTGTGTGTCCAGGCCAAAGGAAGAGCTCGGCTGGCACTGTTGTCCAGAGTGCTCCCACGGGGCCCCTCCAGCACGGCCCCGTGAAGCAGCCCAGGGCTCAGAGATGGTGGGTTACAGTGAACGGGGAGTAAGCCCCAAGGCCTTGTATGCCCCAGCCTCAGAAGCCACACACATCCGTCCCACCAGGCCCCATGGCTGTCACAGTGTACCATGACTCAAGGGTCGCAGACGGAGACCTTACTTCTCAATCCAGCCCTGGAGCAGGTCAGTGGGCACACCTGGGTTCTGGAGTCGTAGCAGATGCGGGCGTGTGACCCAGTTCTGCTGACCTTGCTTTGTGTGCGGCTTCTGATGAGATATTTCACCTCTCTGGACCAGAAGCGGCCCTAAGCCCGGCTGCCTTCATCGTGACAGCAATCAGCTCTGCGAGCCTTTCCCCACTTTGCCCGATCCCCCAGGAGCCTCCTCCCCTAAAAAGGCATGAGAAGTCCCTTTATAGCAAGGACATTCTCTAGAAATACCAAATGATTAAACAGACGCTTTGCAGTCCTCCCTGCCCTTCAAGGGAGTCCCATGCCGGGAGCAGTCAGTGCGGGTGCCAGCTGCCCGTTCAGCACCAGGGAGGCTCCCTCGTCTCGAGGCTGAGGAGACCCAGACACTGGGTCTGGTCCAGAATTCCCCTGGAGCCATTAGCGCCCTGATGGCTCCACATGTCAGATACGAGCCTGCGCTCTGGGCGCAAACAGCTTCCGTCCTCCCCAGGCAGTACTGTGGCCCTCTGCGGGCAGGGCGCCTTCTCCCCAACCCCCGTCGGGGTGCTCCGCGTGCACCTGCAAGCAGAGCAGGGTGCCTTTGCCTTCTCTTACTGTGCCCAGGGCGCCGTCGAGTTCTGCGCCTGTGGTCGTACATTCCCAGGGGCATGGAGGCAAAGTGGGCGCAGATAGTCCCCCGCGATGGCTCCCTGAGGGAGTGACCTAAGCCTGCAGCTTGCACTTGGTCTTCCCTGGTATCTGATACCACAGTCACCTCCTGCCCTGGGCCCTGCATTGTAGAAATCACAGGGTAAGGAATCCTGTGGCCAACATGGGCATTGATTCTTCAAGACCATGCCGTAGGCTCATGGAACTTCAGAATTCTGCCCAGATCACCCGTGCCTGCTGCCATGGCCAGTGCAGCCCTCCTCCCCCGATCTGCCTCTCAGAGAGGAGAGACCCCCAGAGAGAAGCTTGAACTTGCCGCCAGGGGCATCCTCGGGCAGGAAATGGTGCAGGGTGGAGCCAGGCTCGGGCCGAGGAGAGCTCCTCGTCTGTACGGTAGGAACGCATGTCAGAGTGGGCCTGCTGGTGCCCTCCCTAATTTCAAGGCCCCAACTCATGGTATCTTAAAAGAACATAACCCCAGGAGGATGTAAGCCTCACTAGACAAGCTCCTTTGTAAGTGTCTGGAGTGTTGAGCAACAGAAATTCCACCGTTCAGTGCAGGAATGATCGATCCTTTTTGTCCTTCACCTAACATGATGCCCAGCGCATTCGGGATGCCCAAGAATTGTTAGAGGAACATCAGTGGTTGCAAGAAGGAATGCTCCCAGGGGAAACCTGTGGCATTTCAGTGTCACCAGGAAATCGATGAAAGCGCAAGGCAAAGCTGCCAGGACCCATGGATGACTTTCTGCCCTTGGTTGTCTAGGAGGCATTCCTAAGCATCTGCCATCTCTGAGCGCAGGGCCAGGTCCTTCTAGAAGCCTGAGATACAGCCTCACCCTACACGGCCCCACTGTCTTGTGAGGAGGCCCACTGACAGCTCCTGCCAGGTGCTGCCTGCTGGCCACTGTGTCTCTACTGCGTACATGGGGGCACAGAGAAGGCATGGTCTGGTGTTGGGAGCTGCATTTGAGCTGGGCTTGAAGAGTGGGTAGGCATTTTCCAATGAAGGGAGAAAAGGAATTCCAGGCAGGAATGGGAAACCCATAATCAAAGATGTAGAAACTGGTGTGTCCGGGGGTCTGCAGTGAGCAGAAGCTGAGGGCATGGAGAGGTCTGGGCTGGGGGCCCTCCCCTGGGAGACAGTGCGAGGTGTCTCAGCTTCCACATGGGAAATGGTGGGAAGCAGATGCCTCATCTTGCGTTCCCTCCTTGCCTAGGGAACAGGGTCAGGCATGGCCAGAGAGGACCCCAAGGGTTTTCCCCTCCAATCACGTGAGAAAGACCCAGGCAGGCCCCAGAGAGTGGCCCAGGGCCCTTTGGTGAGGGGTGCCAGAACCCCAGCACCCTGAGGGGCACTCAGGCCTGGGGAGGGGTGGTAGGAATGGCACCCAGCTGTCTCTAGGTCCCTAAGACCCGGGTTGCCTTGTCCAGGGAGGGGAGATCCCAGAGGGGTGTCCTGCCACCCCATGGGGCTGTCCTTTTCTGGAATTGACTGGCTGTAATTTTGGATCTCAGCCAGAGAGTCCCTTCAGACCATACTCTAAACTTTGTTAAGCTGAGATTTGCATCCAAACTCAAGCTTCCCATTCCATTTAGGCCCGAGAGTTTTGCTTTGCATGTAGGGCGCTGTAAAACACAGCTTTCAACCAGCCGGGTACTTGTCTGTGGACACAGATGGTCTGAGGACCCCGGACCAAAACAGTCTTTTAACGCTTAGATATCAAAGCTTGCTTCTCTCTCTGTTTTCTTTCGTTCCCATGCCTCCCTCTCTTGTGAGCTTTGTGGAAATCCAACCGCCCTTTATGGTTGAACTTTTGCAGCACACTAACTTTCATTTTTTCCCTTGGAACTTTCTAGTTTTGTGAATTTCAGAGACCCTAAATCCAAGGAATACACTTAAAAAAATAATTTCTGTTCCTTCTGACTGTTCTTCCTCTATGGGTTCCTATCTCGTGTGGAAACCCATCATTTGTATATCTTTATCAACAGTGAATATCCCCGAGAAAACACACTTGTCTTAGAACTTACTTGGTAACCAATCTGTTAAAATGTTGAGGCACTATGTCCTGTCTGTGAGGAAATTTGCACCTTATAAACTCAGGGAGACTGCCCCAATAGAGGAAGATGCCTGTGAATAATCTTCTAGGATCATAGTTTATTTGTGATTTATAGTCTGTGAAATTTTGCTGATCATACCTCCTGTAGGTAGTTGAATCTTTGAGAGTATAAGCCAAACTACACATTTGCTCTTCCACTAGGAGAAGCTTTAAATAATCAACATTTGATGTTCATGCTCAGAACGGGCCTATCCTTAATAAATGAACATCCAGAGCAGAAATAAAAACCCTCTGTTACCTTTGTCAGCTTTCCTAAGCTTCAAGTCTTCTTTCCACATTGTGAATGTAATTGCCCTCTCCCTGCAGGCAGATGTTCTTACAAGTTAGTGTGTGAGGTGGTGTATGGGGTACTATGTTCCTCAAAATGATTGTACAGCCCTTACAAAGGCAAAGACCCTCCAAGGGAGCCTCTGTGGAAGCTGGGCTCCTAACTGGTCCAGCAACTCGGACTCATCCATGGACCAGCCCAGGAAAGAAATGAGTGAGAATGTTTCTGATAGCCATCTGCATATTTTAAAATCTAGACATGCTCCAAGAAGCCCAATAGGAAACTTGAGTGTTGACTCTGGTGTGCACAGAAGGGACTTCTTCCTCGTGGAGCTGCTAGGGTGGCTGCCACGTGGGGCACACCAGGCTTCCCTTCCCCAGCCATCGGCTGTAGGCCTGCTGTGACTGAAGGTTTTAGCAACAATTACTACCAGGCTAAGATTCAACATGGGTCTCAGACAGGCTTCAGAAGTTGGGCACAGATGTTTGGAGCAGGAAGAACAAGGGCCTCCTCCACCTCCTGCTGGTACCCTGTCCTTTTTGCACCCTAAGAACCGGCTGTTGCATCAAACAGTTTATTCTTTGGCCAATCTCCACTGAACTCCAGTGTCTGTGCCCATTAGAGGACGTGGGCTCTATGCAGGGTGGGGCATTTGGGAAGTATGGGCAGGATTCTTGTGCCGGGACATCAGGCCAGGGCTTCCGCACAGGCAGACTTCCCAGGACGGGCAATGACGTCAACCCTATGATGTCCCCAAATAATGATGTTTAGGGCTTGTCCCCAAGGTCAGTGGTCTCCCCCAAGCCCCCAGTGCACATTTCTCTTCTCCTCCAGCCCAGAGAATTTTTAATCTGGTCTGGGAATTGGGGAAACTTGGTTTTGTAAGTCCTAATCCACATTGTCTCTCATTCCCAGGTGAGCTTTTTAAATTCAAGATTTTGCTATTTTCTGTTTCATAATTCCATTAAGACCTCCTTGTTCTGCAAAGCTGCCTGGGAAACCAGTTGGTGTGGAGGAAGGCCTTGACGATAGAGGCAGTGAAAGTGATTGGGATGGCAGGGGGAGGAGGGAGGCGGGGAGGAGGGAGGCTGTTCCCGCACCACTGTCCTCTGGATTGGTGCTCTATCTCAGTCCCTCCCACATTTCCTCGGTGTGGTGGTATTCCCCGCCCAGCAGAGTGCCTGAATGACCTGGACGTCTCAGTCTCACCCTCCTGTCCAGGTCTGCTCCCCGCTGGCCCTGACCCTCCTCGGGCTCCTCTTGGTTCACCTGCTGTGCTTGCTCCCTCCCTCCCTAGAGTTTAGCCCCCTACGTCTCCAATTGGCCTGGCTCAATTTTTTCCTGCCTGACTGTGGTCACCAGCCCATGGGTTGACTTCCCTGTGTTAGGTGATGACCGATCAGCATGACTGAAGTACAGGGATTCCTTCAGGAGGTGCCGAGGCTGGGGCAGCTCCAGAGAAAGGAATCTGGGCTCTACAGCCCTCATCCAAGGCTACCCTCTCCACCCAGAGCCTCAGTGAAGGCTAACTTGGATGTGTTCATGGAGAAGCTGAGTGGGGGGTTTCTGGGGCGAGCCCAAGTCCCAGGTGGGAAGGGCGACCATTCTCTTCTGGGCTTCCAGTCCTGGGGAGGGGCTCTCTGGCAGGGGCCTCCCAAGTGGACATCATTTCCTGTGGCCTGAGCTTCTTGCAATTATCTCTGCTGTTTAATTTTAATATCTGGAGGAGTAGTTCTGTGGATGTGCTCCCCTCCCTGGGGCCCAGATTGCTTTTGTTAAGGGCCAAAGAATAAACTGTTTGATGCAACAGCCGGTTCTTAGGGTGCAAAAAGGACAGGGTACCAGCAGGAGGTGGAGGAGGCCCTTGTTCTTCCTGCTCCAAACATCTGTGCCCAACTTCTGAAGCCTGTCTGAGACCCATGTTGAATCTTAGCCTGGTAGTAATTGTTGCTAAAACCTTCAGTCACCCTTGTGTGAGGCCTCATGACACCCCTAGCTGGACTTGCCATCTGGCCATGGTGAGTGTCCTAGCAAAGGAAAGTTGGCTAAACTAGCCAGCCTCTCATCTTTTCCCTCCCTGGGATAAAACAGGCCTGTAGCACTGTGCCTGGAGTCCTGTGCTCAGCAGACTCCTGCCCTTGAAAGTTATTCTGGGGTGCGGATGAGGGCCAGCTGCCCACTTTGGTGCCGTGCGAGCAGACATGACGCTTGCCGGTGTGTGTGGGCTCGTCCTGTTCTGATTACCCCTTGCCAAGTGCTCGGGGCTTCCGACACGGGGGAGGGTGGCTGAATGTGACTTCCTGGGCTCCTTCCAGCAGGGGTGATGCTGGTGAGATTGGTTCAAGCAGCGCCCGTAGACGTAATGGCGGCTGGTATTGATTTTATTTTATTTTTCCATGGCTCAAGAGTGTTTAAAAATTATTGGTGCTGAAATTCAGAAATACACATTTATTGTAAGGTGTTTCAAGCTCCAGTAGAGCTCTAAGACCTCTCCCGGAGTTGAATCTGAACGACTGCTTTGTAAATGGCACTCATCAGACTTTGGTGAGTGAGTTTCTGCAGTCCAAGGAAGTGCGCTGGCTGGCCTCCTCTCTGTGCATAAGTATAAATAGAAAGCATTTGTGCCTCCCTCATGTGTAGGCGGGAGACCGAAGGGGCACAGGACAGGAAAGATTGAGGATGTACACGGACAAAAGCCAGGGAAGGTCGCAAACCACAGAAGACAACCAGGACAGACGGTGGACTGATGTTCTGCCAGGGGCGTGGCTTGGCCCCACGCACACAGCGAGTAGCTGTCAGGCTCTGAACTGACCCCACTGTGGTGCTTTGAGGCGAGCCTCCCCTGGCCGTTCTGGTGTGTGGTGCACAGTGTGTGACCAAGCTGTGCTTTATCCCTGGTCTACCCATCAGTCCTGCCCCTCTGCAGTCCCCTGGCTCCCTTCATAAATTAATGGGGACACATGAAGAAGAGATGGATGAGTTGAGTGGGTCCAGATGGCTATCTTCAAGGAAGCCACAGAAAGATGAGTCAACTCAAAGATGTTCTTTGAGAACCTGTAACATGTGACCTGCCTCTTCCTCCTGCCCCCACTCCTCAGCTGGAACCACTTCTTGAAGCTCCTCAAAAATCTCTTCCTGGACATTAATCCAGGGAGCTTTTCCCATGGAGCAGCCTTTTCACCTGTTCTACTCTATAAAATGCTTTCTTCCTCCTAAAGCCTCTCTTCTTTCACCCCTAAATGGGGGCATTCCTCCCCCATGGCGCTGCTCCCACCCCCTCATCTACCTGATCTCATGATGTCAGCCTCCTCCTCTGGGCACCCATTCGTTGTCCCTGGTCTTGACTTTTCTCCTATCCTTACAACTTAGTTTGCAAATGGGCTACTGGAACTTTCCAACCTGGGTCTTTTGGGGATGGCCTCCAATTCAAGGTCTAACCTTTGAACTAAACTCTCTGCTCACTGACTCACCATCTGTGTTCATCTGGGTTCTCCAGAGAACAGAACCAATAGGAGAGAGATACACATACACACTTTCTATATACAAATATGGACAGACAGATCCACAGTCAGGAATTGGCTCACACTGGCTGAGAAGTCCCAAATCCCAAGGTGAGGCAGCTGCTGGAGACCCCAGGAGAGCTTCCTGCCCAACTCCACGGGCTTGAGAACCCGGAGAAGCCCTGGTGCCCGTGCTAGGCCAGGTCTCTCAGTCTGAAGGCAGGACACTGATGTCCTGGTCCTGAGACAAGCAGGAGAAAGAGTGGTTTCTTCCTCAACCTTTTATTCTATTTAAGCCTCACTGGGGAGGGCCATCTCATCCAGAAGCACCCTCACACACATGCCTGGAAATAACGTTTATGCAAATATCTGCATATCCCAAAGCCCCGTCAATATGCCACAACGATTGACCGTCACACCACGCTCACCTGAGTGCTTCAGGCGCGTGGAGCGCACACCGTGGCTCCACCTGCTGTTTAAGCCTCAGCCTCCTGGCGGACTCTCCACATCAAACCCTTGTCCAATCGGATCTGCTCTTCCATGGCAGCATTTCCTGTCCCTTCCTTTCCAAGTCCATCGACACCACCCATGCAGGCCTTCACTCTTGACCAGCTGGACTGTTAAGCCCCCTGATTAAACTTCCTGAACCTGCCCTCTGCCCCTGTCTCATCCTTTAAGGCCCACCTGCATGGTCACATCCCAGGAACCATTTCCCATCTCTGGACATCTCTCACCTATCCACATCCACAGCGGAACTGAAATGCGCACTGTGTCTGTCCCCCATCCTCTTAAGTCTGTGCACGTGCTTCCACATGCGTGTTCCTCCCAACTGGAATGCCCTGCTCCATCTCTTTTCACGCCACATCATCTCTCAGTTTGGAATGTGCAAGTCATTTTTGTTCTTCAAGGCTGTGTGCAATGTCAGGTCCTGCAAGAAGCCTTCCCTGGTTTCACCAGGTAGACCTAGTCTTCTATTCCATGAACTTCTGTAGCAGTCTTTTGCTTTTACTTTGTTGTTCATGCAGATGCTTATTTCTAGGAGACTCCTAAACTGTCTGTCCAGACTCATTTTGGTATTTGCTTCCTTGGGTAATGATGATATGGGCATGAAGGTGTGGAGAAAATACATAAACAATGTGAGTATTAATTAACACCATAACATTTAAGTACACATTAAGGCCACAAGCAATGTGAGGTTACAGATTGGCAAATGACCAACTGCCACGTGAATTGTATGTACAGTTTTCAAGATCCAAATGTGCTATCTACAACATTAAAGTGGTCCTTTGGTATCTGTACCATTTGCTGGTATCTTCTATGCCAGCACATGAAGTTCTGTGAAGAAACATAACTAAGTCAGTAACTTTTCTTTGCAGATGAGCGACACTTGCTCCATTTTTCAGATGTGCTTTTGTTGTCTCTGTAGCATCACCATGTCACAGTAAGGCTTTCAAAAAGAAGAAGAATGTTTTTTAAAAAGGGACAAAAAGAGAGTAGAGTGCATAATGGAGCCAGGAGTCCTCATGGATCTATGTACAGTATTCATTATCTGTGTCCCTGCTGTTAGCAGGTTGCATAGAGAAGTAGAGTTGTTAAAATACACAATATTCACTAATGAACTGAGCACTTGAGAAAAACAGGCCCCCCTCATGCATCCCTCCCTGCCTGACAATAGCATCTCTTTCCATCCATTACGTCAGCCTCTTTGTGTCCAGTTTATGGCTATATGTTGGGCATTGTATCATCCCGTAAAATGCAAACTTCATGAAGTTGATGTGTTGTAGAACTGCTTACCTCCCACACATAAAGGCATTAATAAATGAGGATCTCACAGTTGAGGAAGAAAATAAGACAAGGCTGATGACACAGGTCCCATATCCCTCCAAAAAGAGTTATTTGAATGTTAAATAATTAAGGCAGAGACTTGAAAAACCCTTGAGTACTTCCGCCACTTCTCCCTATGACTGTGGGGATTTAAGCATGAGCAGGGAGGGAGTGTTATCTCATGCCCTCCTACCCTTTCATGGGGAAATCCCCAAGAAACAGTCAATGTTTGACTTCTGTGTTCATTATAGCAAGTAGGGCATGGCTGCTCTTAGAACATGAATTTTTCAGGAAACATTAATGCAGTTTATTTTGTTTTTGAAGGTAAGATCTCAGTGCAACCTCTTTTACTTATAAAACTTAACCTTCATTTCAGGTAGTTTGCATGAAGTCATCTTTTTCCTTTGCCAGCAATCCCCATTTTTATTATGTTTAAACAACAGGAGCAGGTTCTCTCTCTGAAAAAGGACTTGAAATCAAAAAGCCTTTGTTTGTTGGGGGTGGGGGGCTCTCTGTCTTCCTGCGAGTCAGTGGAAGACATAACAGTAAGTGGAAACTTCTGGTGTTTTCCGTCAAATTGAACAAACACTTGTTCATCTTGGTCATAACCACAAATCCTCAATTTATCCTCACTGAGTGAATATGCCAGTGTCAGGCTGCACACCAGGGAATTCGGTAGAAAACTGCTCGTTTGTGTTCCTTATGAGCTAGCTACTGTCCACGGCTCCAGTGCCAGTGAAACAGCTTTTCCCAAAAGTTGGTGCTTTTCTCTTCCTTCCCTTCTCCTCACCTTTTTCCTTCCTCCTCCTCCTCCTCCCCTGTGTTTGTTCTCTATCATCTTTGTCTTTTTTTTTTTAACCAAATATTGGCTCAGCATACACATGGATCCATTAGGGTCTTCTAGCTACTCTTTTTCAAGATGTAGGACATTGCAGAGAGTAGACCTTAGAGACGATGTGGCCCACCTGACTCATTTTACAGGTGAGAAGACTTAGGCTAGAGGCAGAGTAGAGCCTGGTGGGGCCCCTGCCCCTCACTGTACCCCCCACTCTTTCACAGCCCTAAGCCACGTCGCCTGATTGGGATGTCCATGAGCAGGAATGACACAGAATCGAGGGACACCAGATCTTAGAGCCTTTCCCCCATATCCAATCTTGTATTCCTCAGAAGTAGACCCTCAGAGTAAGTAATTTATTTGGAACTAGATCCCAGGAAACCCTGGTTGGAGAGGGGAAAAGAGAGATAAAGCAGAGAAAGAAGGCACCCAGGGGTGTGCTACCAAGAAGGTCACTGAAGCCTTGGAGACAGTAGGGAACACGCATGTCAGGGCTCTTCCCCAGGGGGCAGGGAGTGAGGCTATGGACACACCCTATCCCGTTAGTCCCTGGTGGATGGCTACCCCCCGGGGGCAGGACTCCCCAGCACTTCCAGCCTGCCCCATGTGAGGGCAGAGCAAGTTCTGGCAGCCAAGAATGCTCAGGCAGAGTCACAGATTCTGAAGCTGGAAGTCCAGCCTGTGTGCATGGAGACTGTCAATGCTGGTGGCCTGTGGGCAAGGGACCAGCTGCGACCTCCACACACCATATCACACACACAGGGCAGAGAGGACAGAGTCCGCTCTCCTCCTCTTGAGAAAGATGCTGGTTTTACAGGTGCTAAATTCCTTTCTCAAGAAGAATGGGACGAAGAGGAGCTAGAACACACAGCAGACCTAAATCTAAGTGACCCTCCAGAAGGACTCCTTTGAGGCAAGTCTCATCAACATGGTAACACTGCAAATTCAGTAAGCTTGTGGTCTAAGTTTAGGATAAAACATGATTCTCATTCAGCCTGTCTATGCGTCTCTGCCTGTTTCTGTCTTTAAAGTAAATGTTAAAACAATCACTGACATGGTTCTTGGGACAGAGAGAGGAAAGCAAGTGGCTGTAACCTGGTGACAGATTCTTTAGAAACGATAATCACTCTGATACCTCAACTAGGATACCTTGATTCCTCAGTCAGGACGGACCAAGCAGAGTAGCCCGTACATAAATGATGGTTGCCATTCTTATCAATAAAGCCACTGGAGGAATGGACTGACATGGAGAAATATACCTGCATGCAGCTGACTGGCTTGACCTTGAGGAATTGGGGTCCTTTACTCCTCTTCAACTGCCTTTCACAAACCAGAACTTCTTCCAAAATGAAAATAATAAGAATGTAGAATCTTAGGACTCAAGGGGGACCTTAGGGACTTTTTGGCCCAAATTTTCTGACAATGCCAGAGCCCTTCAACGGGCTCTTGATCCCACTCGAATCAGGCTTGTGCCCATTAGCTCCCCTCTACCTGTTGCCATCAAAGTCACAGGGGCCTCCAAGTGGCTAAATCCAGCACTAATCCTCAGCCTCTTCCTGCATGAAATGATGGCAGCCCTTGGTGCCGTTGTTCACTCCTGGAAACACCTTCTTCCTTTAGCTGAGGGCTGCACACGGCCCTGGCTGTCCCCACACCTCCCTGCTGCTCCTTCTCAGTCTTCTTTGTAGGTCTGTCATCACCTCCCCACTGCACTGAAAGCTAGAGTGCTCTGTCTTCTGACCATTTCTATTTCCACACTCACTGCCAGGTGTGTGGGTGATGATTCCAGAACCCTGTCCCCCGTCACCTGTGGGACACCTCAAATATGTCCAAACCTGGACTCCTGACCTTCCCAGAAATCTGCTTCTTCCACAGCGTTATAAGGAAATGGTGTCTCCATCTTCCCAGTGTCTGAAACAAAACTTGGTGTCGTCCTTGGTTAACTCCATACCCCACATCCCATGTCCATATTATCAGGAAATCCTGTTGCATCTACCTTTGGAGAATATCCAGAACCCAACCCCTTCTCACCACCTCCACAGCTACCCCCTGGCCGAGCCACCACCCTCCCTCCTCGGGACTGCTGCCCTGGTCCCCCAGTGGGCTCCCTGGTTTTCCCTCGGACCCTCAGGCTCTGGGCCCTATGGAGCAACCAGAATGACATGTGAAGTCTAAGGTGGAGCATGTCACCACTCTGCTTACGCCCTCCACTAGGGGCCTGCCACCCTCCAAGTAAAAGCCAAACAGTGGCCTCCAGGGCCCTCTGTCTCTGCCTCCCACAGCTCACGCCTCATTCTGCTCTGTCCAGACTCATTGGCCTCCTACCAGTTTCACAGACACAGACACAGCACACCTCCTGCCTTTGCATCTGCTCTTCCTTCTTTCTGGACCACTCCTGCCCCAGACGTGCACTCTCACTCTGTCACATTCCTCATGTATTATTTAAATGTCACCTCACATTAAATCTTCCTTGGTCGTTCTGCTGAAAAGTCACACACACTTCCACCCAGGACTCTCAGTCCTCTTTCCCTACCTTATTTTTCTCCATAGTATGTATCATCATTAACATGCTGTGCGATTTACTACATGCTTACTTGTCATGCAGCTCCCTCTCCTGAGGTGCATCATGGGGACATGCAGGCTCGTTGGTTTGCTTCCTGCTTTGCTCCAAGAGCCCAAGCAATGCTTGTGCGGCTGACTGATGGGTGAAAAGTATCACAGACAAGTGTTCATCCATCCCAATGACTTACTCATTGACGCAGAGCTTGCCATTTTGCAAGGTGCACCTCCTCTGCATTTTTGGAAGACTTCTTCTGTATGGTATTGTGCACAAATATCCTCCTTGGAATACGTGACAGTTGGTCCCATTTCTGCCTTCCCTACTTCATCAAAATAAAACCCATCTCAGCTCAGCCCCTGGGCTTCACTACCTTCCAGCTGCTCTTGTGGAATTTGGCCTCCAGACACCTGTCCCTCCCTCCTGGATTGTCACCCATGGTCAGTGTCTGCATCCCACTGTGGGGTCCAGCACTGGGGGATGCTGTGTGGGTGTGTGAGGACCAGTGCTGGGCCCTGGGAGGCACTCACCCCTTGGCTGCAGGAGACGCCTTTTCAGAAGCTGGAGCCTGTGCTGCTCTGTGTAGTGGGTGCCTCTCACCCTTGGCTCATGGAAACTTTTGAGCAGCTCCAATCTCCAGGTGTTTTTCCCAGGCACCATCCTGTCCTATATTTAGGTGTGAGGTGCTGTGCATTCCTCCCTCTCATACACCCCACCTATTTGTCTTGGAACAGACTGCTAACATCTTTTTAAATCTTGACTCTCTCACATAGACTTCCACTGTCTCCCAGTGGTGCAGATCCACAGATCTGATAAGCAGCTTCAATGTGAAGATGGAGTGGTTTGCATCTAGTGAGCTGCCAGTGAAGATCAGTCTTTCTCCAAATTGTAGATATGAGTGCCAAAGAGAATAAGACCGGAAGAGTGGCCCAACACCACCCGCCATGAATGCCGATCATCTTTGGGCAGGTGTCAGTGCAAAATGTGCCTCTCAGATTTCTGACTGCAGGAAGGGTAATTGCCACACTGACTGTCATGGTCTGAAATCCATCACAGCATTTGGACAAGGGCATTGCTCCCCACAGGCTGCTTCCAGGGATGCTAAGTGGTCCTGGGAGACCCAAAGCTTCTTCTACCCATGGCTTTGACCTGGTCTCCCTGACAGCCAAACTTCCTTAGAACATAGGCTTAGACCTAAACTTAGAGTGTAGACTGCCATCTAAGATGCTTCTACAACCCACCCTGTCTACCCTGTTCCCCCAAGATGGGTTATCCCCATCAGAGCCTGCAGTCTGGCAAAACATTGGCTTCTGTATTCTTTGCCATTTCTGTAGGGCTATACGGGTTGGCTGGAGTGGCTCTTGAAGAGACTGAGATTATAATTAAGAGCTTGGAATTTGGAGTCACAGTATTGGGACTGAATCCCATCTCTGCCCCTTGTTACCCATATGACACTGAGTGAATTAATTAAATTTTCTGTGCCTCAGTTTTCCTGACTGTAAAGTGAACTAATAGCAATAGTAGTTTTCACCTTGTAAAGTCATTGCAACAATTACAGGAATTAGTACATGTAAAGTGCTTAGAACTGCAACAGGTATATAGTAAATATTCATAAAAATGACCTATTATTATGCTCTTGTCCACATGGTACCTCTCTCCCAGAACACACTTCCTGCAGGACGGGCCCCCTGCCCTTGCTCCCCTGGCAGCTGCTGGCCCACGGACTCTCCTTCCTCCAGGTGTTGGTCTTTACCACAGAACCTGGCTCTTGATCCCATTCTGCTTTCCTTACCACTTAGCACATGTCATTCTGGGTCACCAGGTGAGCCTGTGGGGATTGGAGACTCAAGCACTGTCACTTAGACTTCTGTGTCCAGTCCTGTGCCCACTGCACAACAGGCTCTTATTGACCAAAGACCCGGCACAAATTACACAGAACCACAGAAGCGCATGCTGTGGCTACGAGGCCCCTCTGGTTGCCGTGTGGATTCTGATAAAAGTGCCACCACCTCCAGCTGCCTGTGACCTTGCCTCTGTTGACCCAGGTAGGTCCCTGCTTCAGATCATTCTTCTCTGAGCACTAACAGTGATAATGAGGAATAAGGCTGAAACCATAAGAGTGAGTGTTCAAGGAAGATCAAATGATCCACTGGTTTAGCTGCTGACAGCCCAGATTGAAATTTGCTATGAGTGTGTGTGTGTATGTGTGCAGTGTGTGTATGTGGGGTGTGTTTTTGTGTGATGTGTATGGTGTGTGCGTGTGTGGTGTGTATGTGTGTGGTGTGTGTGTATATGTGTGGTGTGCGTGGCTGCGTGTATATGTGTGTGGTGTGTGTGTGCATATGTGTGTATATATGTGTGAGTGTTGGTGAGTATATGTGTGTGGTTGGTGTGTGTGTGGTGTGTCTGTATCATTGTGTGCATGTGGTGTATATGTGTGTATGCACATGGTGTGTGTGTCTTTGTGTGTCTGTGTGCATATGTGTGGTGTGTGTGTGTATGTGTGTGGGGGGGTGGTTTGTAGTGTGTGTGTGGTTTGTGTGTGTGTGGTGTGGGTGTGTAGTGTGTATGTGTGTGTTTGTATGTGTGTATATGTGTGTGTATGTGTGTATATGTGTGTGTATGTGTGTGTATGTGTGTGTGGTGTGTGTGTATTGTGTTGATGTGTGTGGTGTGTGTGTGTAGTGTGTGTGTGTGTATTTGTGTGTGTTGATCAGTGAATCTCTCATGTCTGTTCATCATCCAAGCCATAATCTTTTTTTTAAGCCATAATCTTTTAAGCTTTAATTTCGAAGGCTATATGGCCTTTACTTTCATCCTTGAACAGACCTCTATGGGGTAGAGGATATTTCCCACCAAGTAGTTTAATTCCTTTTCCAGTTGGATTTATTCTTGTTGCTTGCTGTATGTTTTGTTTTTGTCCTATTTTTAAAAATCGATCAGTGAGAGATCAAATCAGAGCCTAGAAATTTAAAATGAATTAGTTACATGCCATCCCTGGTTAGGTTTTCTGCAAGCAGACTCTGAGACAGAGTTTTGCAGGCAAGATGTTTTTTAGGGCCCAATGCCTGAGAAGGGAAGAGGCAGGAAGATGCAGTCGGGCTATGGCGCAGGCTCTCCAAAGCTTCAGCCAGCTGGCAGAGTTCTAGAGCAAGTGTGGCCCACTTTGCGCTGAAACCACCCAGACTCTCTCAGTCAATGGATTAGTGCCCCCCAGGAAAGACAGGACTTCAAAGAAGGCATTGTCTGCAGCTGAGGCAGAGCCAGCCCAGGGAAGCGGACAGCTGAAAGCTGCCTGTTGGCCACACCCCTGAAGCTGGGCAGCAAGTCCTTCCTTGAAGGGGGCTTGAGTGTCACGTCTCCAAACCTCCCACATGTGCCCTGGACAGAGCCACCCCAGACTTCTGAGTATTCATGTGCACCCAGTCAGGGACGGCATGTTGCATAAGGTAGGGTAGGTTGTTGGCAGCATTTTAGCAAGTGCTGTGACCTTTGAATTGTCAGGCCCACTGTCCGTTCAGAGACAGCCGGCCTGGATTGGACCACTGATGCTGGGGCCACCCAAACAGTAGGCACTTGGGCTAGGAATGAAAAGTTTCTGTGTTCAAGTACCCCCAAGAAAATGGGTTTCAGGAAGTGTCTTATTATCCAGAGGGCAATGTCTCGCCTCGGAGCCATGTAGGAATGTCAGCCAATCAGTGTTGAGACATGTCCTACATCAGCAACCCCCAAGCGTCAAATTCCTCCTGAAGGCATCTTAGGCCAGAGCACAAATCAGGATCTGTCCAAGGTGCTGCGTATGCACTGGGAGCTCCCTCCAAGGGCTCTGAGGAATGGGCGGAAGGAAGAGGGCAACCACCTCTGCAGATGCCCGTAGCTCCCCACCAGGCACAGGATCGGTGGGTAACCTCCCAGTCTCTCGTTCTGTATTTACTGTGTGCCTCCTTGGGGTGAACCAAGTAGGTGGAGCCCCTGCCCTCTTGGCCCTTATATTTGGGTGGACTACATAGCCTGCCAGACCCATGCTGGGGACTGTATACAAGGTCAGATGAAAGTGGCCCCAGCCTTCAGAACTCATTGTTATGAGGTGAGGCTCCAAATGAAACTGACCTCACAGGGCTCCTCTGGAGCAGATTCTTGGGCCCACTGCATCTGGACTCCAGCCTCCGACGAGGTGTGAGAATCTAGGCTGCGCATGAACGTCTGCTGGGATCATGCCAGTGCATTGTGCCCCCCATGCCCTGCAGGACAGCAGGCCCCTGGGCCCTCCTGAGTGTTGGACAAGAATCCTCAGGACGATGGCCGCCGTGGACACGTGACCAGGCCCTTCATCCCATCACCCTCCACCACTGGCCAGTAAGGAACAGAAGCCACACCCTTGGGCTCAAAGCAGTCAGGTTTGGGGATGACCAGCGGAGCTGGCATAGACACTGAGGTCTTCTCTTGTCCGGTGGGCACACAGAACAGATCTTGGAGGGCAAATGCTGGCTGTGGGAGGGCAGTTCAGGGGTCCCTCCCTGAGCTTCAGAGCTGAGCGCTGTCCTGTGGGGAGTCTGCCACCTCAGGGCCATATCCCGAACCACCCACATGCCCACATTCTCTCAGTGCCTGCCGACGGCCCATCCACTTTCTGCCTGTGACCCAGCAATGACTGTATAAAGAGAGATTTAATAAAAAGAACAGTGGCGTCCCAGCAGGAATTTCCGGTCCCCAGATCAGCCAAGGATGCATGTTATGTAACCGCAGGGCAGTGAAGACGGAAGCTTGAGGGGCTCTGTGACTTTTCTTTTTGATCTCCAGCTTCCAAGCCAAATCCCAGGGAGCTTTAAAACTCCCCTCATGCTATTTTAAATGATCTCATTTCAGGTGTTTTATTCCCTTCTTTCCTTTGAATCGGCTTCTCCGAGCACTTCCACTGAGCATCCACTTGAAATTTGCAGGGAGGAGAGCCGAGCTGTCTAAGCAGTGCCCTGGCTACTAGTGGTGGGGAACTTGGACAAGAGCCCCGAGGGGTGCCTTCCCCCTCTGCAGTCCCAGAGCAGGTGGGAACAAGGACCGGAGGCAGGACGCCTGGGGTCAGATTCCAGCAGCTCCAGCATTCACCTGCTGGGGCTGCTGCAGTGAAGTGCCGCAGACTGGGTGCTCAAACCGTGGAAACCGATTTTCTCACAGTGCTGGAGCCTGGAAGCGTGAGATCAGGGTGTCAGCAGCGCTGATTTCTTCAAGACCTCCTCCTCGGCTTCCAGGTGACCATGTCTTCTCACTGTGTTTTCACAGGTTGTCCCTCTGTGCACGGCTGTGTCCTGATCCCCCTTCTAACACAGCACCAGTCCTACTGGGTTAGGGCTCACCCCTGTGACTGCATTTTACCTTCATCACCTCTTTAAAGCTCTGTCTCCAAGTACAGTCACATTCTGAAGCACTGGGGCTCAGAACTAACCTGCGGATTTGAGGGACGCAGTTCAGCCCATAACAGCCATGTGCTAACTAGGCGACCTTCGGTGACTAATGTTTATGCCTCATGCGCCAGTGTTTCTTTGTCTGAAAAATGGGCACAGCGATAATGCCCACCTCCTGGGGTTGTTATGAGGATTCACTGAGTAAATACCTTGTGAATTAAGAAGGAGGCGCAGAACAGTGTCGGGCCTTGTTATTTCAGAGGGAAGCAGGGCAAATTCTGCTGACAAGGGAGGCCACCAGGGCAGAGCGGAGCACCCCGCCACCTCCCTGGCTTTGCTTCCTGAACCCATGCATCTCCCCATGCCGCTTCCCCAACTGAGGCGGCTTAAAACATGGCAGCAAAGTCCTTTAGCTCCCTCCCATTGAAAAGTAAAGTCTAGTTGCCTTCTGCTGGACTGTGGGCGGGCTAGTGCTCCCCTTCCAGGAGACACGGTGAGGTGCAAGTGCCGTTGCATGGCTCCCCAGACTGGGTCACAGAAGGCGGTAGGGCTTCCCCTACTCTCTGCCAGCTGCTCAGGGCATGGATCTTTAGGGCCCTGAGCCACTGTGAAAGATGCCCTTCTCCCCAGAGGCTGCCATGCAGGGCAGACAGACGCCTGAGGGCCCCAGATATCCTGCCCCAGCTATTTCAGTGTTCCCAGTCCAGAAGCCAGACGTGAGAATAAGCAGTCTTTATGTGATTCCAGCCCTCAATTCTCCAGCCACCCCAAGCAAAGCCGACTAGAGCAGAGATGAGCTGTGTCCGTGGCTCTGTGAGCACGGGTACAGCACCGTGTCTTGGAGTGGGTCATGCAGATGACATAGGTGAAGCACCGACCTGGCCAAAATCCAGCGACTCTGGGCAGTAGGTGGCTTCCTCTGGCTGCAGCCCCTCCCTTTGGCGCATTAGCTTGTACATCTATGACAAGGAGCTCTGCAACTTGTTAAGATTTGGGTTGTGTTTAGATCATTGAAAACCGACGAGAACTTGAGAAGAAGGTTGATCAAGAGGAAAAGACAGAGGGTGGGGGCTGCCTGTGACTTCAGGACACTTTATTCTGCAGGACAAGAATTGCTTAGGACTCCCCAAAAAAGTCAGTCACAGAACCCCTGCTCCAGTCCTCCACAAAAGTCATTTTCAAAGAAACAAGGCTTTTTTTTTTAGTTGATTCACTCCATGACCCCAAAAAACTCCACATCCAAAAAGAATGTGAATTCGGCAGCTGGAAATCTCACCAAAATCTGCCTCGCTTCAGGGCCATCCAGGCTGTAATCCCCCAGAGCTTCCCCACGTCACCTTTACTAGTTAAGCAGATCTTTTTATCACCAGGGCAGCTTCTAGCATGTTAGAAATAAGATTAAATGGTGATTCTTTTCCCTTTGGGATCAAAGAAATGATGAACTGGGAGTCTTAAGAGGCTGTGTGTTATCAATCTTCTTGTGTGTGGAGGGGGTGGTTTTGAGGAGATAATGATTGAACTTGAGCATCTCAAGTTCAAAGCTCGTCAAAGCCAGTACATTCTGCAGTGCTCTGTGGCAGCAAACATTACAGATGGTGGGAGATTAGGCATTCTGAAGAGAAAGACACGGGAAAAATAAGTGACTTCACCAAAACATGGCTCTTTGATCTTAGAGCTCAACAACAAGGCAGAGGTTCCTCTGAGGACAGCAGCTGCATTGTCCATGCCGGCCGTCGTCTGATGGCACTGGGACACGCAGCACACCGATGGAGGACAGTTGAGACCCTGTCTGCTGGGACATTATTGGGTCTTCTGTCTTCTGTTTGCCGTAATGGGTAACTCATTTGTCCCTTAACCTGAGAAATGAGACATGAGCTTCTGTTCCAGGTGGGAGATCAGAAAGGAGAGTATTTGTTGAGCTGAGGAAGCTGCAGTCTGCCTTCATGTTGAGTCTGCATTAAACACAGAGACAGAGAGAATGTCGGGCTTCGCAGCCCTCATTACACCGCCAGAGTCAATGTCGGCAAAGCCCACAGACATTTTTCAAGGGACCTACTTTGTGTACTGTGGAATGAAAAGATCAACGGTTCGGCAAGGGTTTCTTAACCTGAAAAGTGAAGCTTCCTGAGCTGCCAGGTTCTTTCTGGTATTGATTGATTCGAAAGGTGCCTTTAAGATTTTTTATCCTCTGTCTTTAGTGGCCAGTTCTCAAGAGCTTATTTTCCAGATGCTTCGTCCTCACCTTCTAGAGGTAATAAAGGGAGGAAAATGACATCATTTCTAACAAACCCCCCAAATTTCCACCAAGTTCCTTCCTTAAGGGTCCTTTTGGACTGGCTCTGCCCAGATGGGCCTCCCTCTTTGCCAGCAGTGGTCATGCACAGACGCGTGAGTGGGTTTCCAGAGATTGTCACGATCAACTAATCAACTCAGAATAGGTTCATTTGCCCCTAAATCTCTTGTCTCCTTGAAGAGTTACCCCTCCCGCTCCCAATGCCCTCAGTCGTTGCTTCCTCAGGCCCTGTATATGGGTAGAGAGTTTTGCTTTGTTTGTTTGTTTTTTAACTAAGGATGGTTAGTATTGTGCACCACATGAGAGCTGGGCTTCCTCCTCATTGGTCCTGGCGCCTTCAGGAGTAACATCTGATTCTCAAAACATGCAGTGAAGTGTTCCTTTTTTAGTAGGTCTCACATCCCTTAGGTATATTCCCCACATGTCTGTTGACTTCCAGACCAGCATTTCCCCAATTTTCATGTGCGCATGGATCACGGAGGATCTAGCTAAAATGCAGGTTCTGATTCAGAAGGTCTGGATGGGGCCTGAGATTCTGCATTTCTAACGAACTGCTAACTGATCTTCCACTGCCGTACCACAAACCAGAGTAAAGAATTGAGGTCACAGGGTACATCAAGCTTCTGTTCTTCCCATCTTGTCCATACCTACCTGCTCTACCGCCTTTCCTCCAGAAACTCTCTTCTCAGCTGGCCTAGTCAATGGCAGGTCACTACTGTGAGGCATTGGAGCTCAGAGATGCCAAATCTCCTGGCCGCAAATGCAGCCCTGTGATTCTCATCAGCCTCCATCAGTGTCAAGCACCCACTGAGCTCTTCATTTGCCCGCTTCAGGCAGGGTGCAAGGAGGTGGGGTTCATAGGCGCTCTCGTCAGGGTGCTCTGAACAGTCCCTGTTATGCACTTGCAAAGTCAGGGACTCAGAAGGAGAACCAGACGAGAAAGTAAAAAGAGTACGGGAGCCCAGAATCGCAGTGCCCTGGGGCCGCAAGCCTTCAGGAACTTGAGAAGAGCAGGTGGACGCTGGAGCCAAATGCTGAGATGTGTCAGGAAAGAGGCGAGTGGTGACCAGAGTAAACACAGACTCATTGGAGGGATGAGGTGGGGCCAGTAAGAGGCTAGCCTGCTAATAGCTGAAAAGCAATACTGGCTTGAGAAATGCAAAGTGGGGAAACTGAGGCAATATGTCTGGGTCTCTGAGTAAGAGTCTGAGTGAGCTGATACCAGTGCTTAAAGACAGTTCTCTGCTCACCATCAAATCAGCAGCCCCATTCACAGCCTTTGAAGAAGGGTTTCTGATCTGAAGGAGCTGAAAAATGAAACATCTGTTTCAGGGAGCATGGTCCAGAGCATTTTCTCTCTCATTCTTGCCGTTTGTGTAGACTTCTGAGAAGGCCATTTGCAACACCAGGCTTTTGGTTAAACTGGGGTATAGAATATCAGAAAGCAAACTTCGCATTCCAGCCATGCTAGATTATTTTTCAACCCTGGAGCATAAAGATGAGTTCAGATGAGTTCAGTTGTAAGTGTTTTTTGGTTTTGCTTTGTTTTTTAAACAAAAGAAGCTACCAAATGCAGTGACTGGAGTTCCGAGTCTTTAATCGAGCAAGAGAAAACGGTTCCTAGCAGCAGTTGCTGCATTTTCTGTACTTTGGAGAACTTTCCTGGGAGTCTTGAAAAATCTACAGGCCCATTTTGCTGTTGCCCATTTTATTTTGATGATGGAAACTTTCATACCATAAAACCTTTCCCCAGGTAAGTCATTCTTGGTACTAGAAATTTAACCTTTATGACCTGACGTGCTGACAGTCAGTGCCCAATGCGTTCAGCTCTGAAGCAGGAGCTGCAAGAGGGACAGCAAGCCTGTGGCCCTTTTGCAGAAGTTCAGCCTTTCAATAGGCTTCTCTTTTTAATGATTGATATTTATTAAAGGCTCATAATGTAGTGGGGTTGGCCAGCCGACTGCCCTCTAGAATTGTGCTGTCCAGTATAGTAGCCATTCGATACATCTAAAATTACATGAAATTTAAAATTCAGTTCCTCAGTCACACCAGTTACATTTCAAGTGCCCCATAACCGCACATGAACAGCAGTTATCACATGGACAGCACAGCTCATAGAGCATTTCTGTCATCTCAGAAAGGTCTATAGGAAAGCTGCTCTGGAACCTAAGCACACACACTGTCTTGATACTCGTGGGGGATGGAAAGTGGGCCTGCAGGTGTGAGCAGAACATCTGGGGAAGCAGAGCAAATGTGTGTCCTAAGGAGAGAGACACAGCTGTGTCACCCCAGGTGGGCTGAGCCCCTTGCTGACAGCTGCAGACACCTGGTGGCCAGCCACATCCCTGTGGGTTGGGAAGAAGAGAGTCGAGGAGCATACTTCATTCTCAGCAAAAACTCCTTTTCCTGAACTAGCTTTACAACTCTTTCTCCTGTCAGGATTCAGGACACAGACCTCTCTCCAAAGAGCCAAGGCATCAAGAAATCTTTTCAGGTCTCACACTACCTCCCCCACACCATCACCTGTTAAGAGCTTACTTGTTTTCTGTGGGTGCCTCCAAATCTTGTTCTGAGGCCTCTGTACTTGGCATCTGCCTTTCTGCCCAGTCCCTTCTCTCTGGTGCTTTCATAGGACTTTCTGCTTGGTTTGATCTTGCCTTGGACCTGAAAATCCTTTTTCTAAACTTTCTCAGTGACTACTCTGCAGACAGTGGGCCCAGAACCTGGAACTCAGACTGAGAATAGTGCCCGAGACACTCACTTATCTAAGAAGGCAGTTCAGACTTGTGGGCTGTGTCAAAATAAAGCTCTGTGTTTGAGTCAGCTATGGATGTACAATAAACCCCCCAAATCTCAGTTGCACACAACAGTAAGCATATACTTCTTATATATGTGTTCGTTCTTGAGTCTACATTGAGGCACCAGCAGCCACTCGGGGGAGGGTCTTCTTGCAGGGATAGCAGAAATCCAATACACCACGTAAAATACACCAGACCTCGTCATTCTAGGCTCAAAACTGATGAACCAACACTTTGCTGTCACTCCAATGTCCAAAGAAGGTCACATCACCAGGCCAAGGGCTTGGAGAGTACACACAAGTTGTTGGAAGAACTGCAAAGTTATTTGGAATAGGGTGTGTGTCCAGAGTGAAGAACTGGGGCCAATAACTCAGTCTCAGATATAGTACTAGGCCACTTACCCATTTGAGAAGAGAAAAATGAGACGTTTAATCAATCACACAACCTAAATTCATTAGCACTGATTTAGTGGAGAGTTCTGGATAGTATCAGTTATCTATTGCTGTTTAATAAGCTATACAGAAATTTAGTGGCTTAAAACAACCATTTTATATAGCTGATCATCCTCTGGGCCAGCAGCAAGAGCCCAGTTCAATGAGATGATCCTTCTGGTCTGGACTGCCCTTGGCTGGTTTCTTCAATGTCTCAGGCAGAAACAGCTGCGCCTGACGTTCTCCAGCAGGCTAGCCTGGGCGTGTTCATGTGGTGGCAGAAGAGCTCCCACAGAGAGTTGGGCTCAAGGCCTCTGAAGACCAAGGCTTGGCCCCGGGACACCACCATTTCTGCTGCATCCTATGGCTTAAAGATGTCAGCCCAGATTCCGTGGAGGGAGGAAGCTCTTGATGGGAGGAGCTTCAAATATTCTTGGGTCATTTTTGCAACCTATTAGAAGGATCCAGAATATATAGTCCATGATTGGAAATAAAAATGTAAGGCTTGGTCCCAACCACAATTTACTGCACAGCAGGAACCTGAGGAGTGAGAAGTACAGGTGAACGTAGAGTTCAGGGAAGATGTGTCTCTTCCTCAATTTCTCCTTATGCAGTGGGGCATTGTTACATGCCCTTACTTGAGGAGACAACATTTAAAAGCATGGTGACATTATATAGTATATTATGATAGCAGCCAGTTATTATCCAGTATCACAGCAACAATAATTTAGTGGGTCTGAATTTACCAAGGCAATCCCCATGGATGTCCATCCTCAGCCAGTACCACCTGGTAGGTCTTTTCTAAGGGATAGAGTTGCAGCTGCTAGTAAAAGCTGTTAACAACAGCTGTAACAATAACACTAAAACACAAGTTTCTGCAATTTCATCTTTTAGGAGCCAAAGAGACTACAAACATATACTGTGTCATTTGTCCCTACAAGGGTGTATTTATTCAGGAGCAGTCAACCACAAGAGTGTCTTTTCCATGGAGTCCCAGTTTTCCATTTCACCCCATCAAGAGTTTTAATGCAACACTCTCTTACTCCAAACATTTCAGATCTATTCATCTGGTTGAAATTTCTTTTGGACTTCCCTTTCTCCATCTTTCCTGAATTCGATTTTTCTTCCCATTCATCTATGGAAATGGTTCATTCTCCATCACATTAGTTTACCTGACCATAGCATTGTAGGGTGTTGGTGAATTTGTTTTAGTAATAATTATTATTTGTTAATATTACTTAGATTTAGAAGATATTTCAACTTAATAATAGTCATTTTTTCCAATAAAAATCCACCAGAATTCAGAATGGAATGGAAATTGATGTCTATTGAATGCCAAGCTACACAGTAAGACTTGGCATTACCCTGTCCGTCCTCTCATATCAGTCCTAGAAGAGAAATCATCATTCTCACGTTCCATCTGACAAAGCTGAGGCCCAGAACAGTGAAGCCCCTGCCAAGTCCTAAGGGGAGAGTGAAGGACAAGAATATCATTCCGGTCATTTTCCTGATGAAAAAGCTGTGATATAAGTTACATTTAGAGTCAGTCAGAAATCCCAATATTCTCAAAAACATCTCTTCTTTTACTTTGTTCATAGTAGGTGAAAAAAAAACCCTCAGGTGTTGAATCAAACGGATTCAAATCCATCTTTAGGGTAAGAAAGCAACTTATTTCAAGAGTGATTATTTCTTGGTTCTATCCTCTCAAGTTCTCAGTCGGGCTTCCCAGGGAAACATAAAAGATGTTAGGCTTAAATAACCCTTGCTTCCTCATGAACTGTTATTGTTACTGAACCAAACAAACTGGGTCCACTTTCCTAATGCGCAGGAAGCCAGACACTGACATTGGGATACAGTGCAAGAGAGTGGGCATTTACTGCAGGGCATCATGCAAGGAGAACATGTGGCTAAAGCCCAAGGTCCCAGACTCCCTGTTGGCTTACAAGCAAGAGTTTTTAAAGGCAAAATTATGGGAAAGGATTGTGTGTGTGATCGACTCGTGCCCATTCTCTTGATGGGTCAGTGGTGAGGTGACAGGGACTGTTTCAGGAATTTTAGCCGTCAGTCTTCTGCTGCACCCAGTGTAGGGTCTGTGTGCTTTCGGTGAGGAGGTGGCTCATCTGGTGGAAGCCTAAGTTCCTGCAAAGCATCTCAAGGGTCCATGCATCAAGAGTTTATCTGTGGCCTTAAGGGGAACTAAGAGTCCTCTGTTTAGTTTGCTTTACCTTGGTTTGCAAACTCCCATTTTCTTGAATCTCTTAACTACCCAGTCTAATCCGCTCATTTTGGTCTTATTTGAGGGACTTGAGATCCTCTTTTCTTTGTTAGTGAGGCGTCTGAGAGGTTTCTCTGAAGAGGGGCAGCCTGTGCAGTTAGTCACATCATGCCAGCACTCCGTATACACCACAGCCTGAAAACTTTACATAAATTACACTGGGAGTCTCGTTCCGCTCCACAAATATTCAAACAGCATCAGGACTAAGAATACACAGTGTTGATTTAGAGGAAAAAATATTAGTTTTCATGGCACAAGTCCCTGAATTCTGAGAAGTCTTTGGGTATTTCAATTACTAGCAGGATGCCAAACCATCCTTTCAAAATGAATATGGACTGGAGAGCGAGTTGGATACTGGGGGAAGATCAGATAGAAAGTCTCATGGAAAATCATTGGCAAGAACCTGGATGCCCCAACTTGTCATCTTCACAAGGTTATAACCAGGAAATGCCTGACCTACTGGAGATCTGTCCTTTGAGCAGGAGTGAAGCCCGTTAGGGAACGTCAGACCCCTCTGCTAACTGCAAGGCCAGGGTGAGCCCGGCCAGCGTCAGAGTCAGGGTCTGAGGGAAACAGGCACTTAGGAAAGGTCTAAAGCTATGAGGGCTCAGAAGAGGGGATCCATTCTGTTAAAGGATGTGCCCGTTACCAGGATACAGTTGCCTGTCTGTTCTTTCTAAGGAGTGGTACAGTTGCGCACAAGCCATTCTTTCCAGTCACCATCTCCCCTTT
This sequence comes from Smutsia gigantea, assembly GCA_032199065.1. NCBI lineage: Eukaryota > Metazoa > Chordata > Mammalia > Pholidota > Manidae > Smutsia > Smutsia gigantea. Next base: position 1,025,280 of record JAVSCE010015779.1, read on the forward strand.
TTTTTTAATTTTTAATTTTTTTATTAAGATATTATTGATATACACTCTTACGAAGGTTTCACATGAAAAAACAATGTGGTAACTACATTTACCCATATTATCAAGTCCCCACCCATACCCCAATGCAGTCACTATCCATCAGTGTAGTAAGATGCCACAGATTCACTGTTTCCCTTGTCTGTGCTACACTGTTTTCCCCATGACACCCCACACCATGTGTACTAAACATAATACCCCACAATCCCTTTATCCCACCCTCACCACCCACCCTCCCACACCCCTCCCCTTTGGTAACCACTAGTTCCTTCTTGGAGTCTCTGAGTCTGCTGCTATTTTGTTCCTTCAGTTTTACTGCGTTGTTACACTCCAAAAATGAGGGAAATTATTTGGCATTTGTCTTTCTCTGGCTTACTTCACTGAGCATAATATCCTCCAGCTCGATCCATGTTGCTGCAAATGGTAGGATTTGTTTCCTTCTTATGGCTGAATAGTATTCCATTTTGTATATGTACCACTTCTTCTTTATCCATTCATCTACTGATGGACACTTAGGTTGCTTCCATATCTTGGCTATTGTAAAAAGTCCTGCAATAAACATAGGGGTGCATATGTCTTTTTGAATCTGAGAAGTTGTATTCTTTGGGTAAATTCCAAGGAGTGGGATTCCCGGGTCAAATGGTATTTGTATTTTTAGTTTTTTGAGGAACCTCCATATTGCTTTCCCCAATGGTTGAACTAGCTTACATTCCCACCAGCAGTGTAGGAAGGTTCCCCTTTCTCCGCATCCTCTCCAGCATTTGTTGTTCTTAGTCATTTCGATACTGGCCATTCTCACTGGTGTGAGGAGGTATCTCATTGTGGTTTTAATTTGCATTTCCCTAATGATTAGTGATGTGGAGCATCTTTTCATGTGTCTGTTGGTCATCTGAATTTCATCTTTGGAGAACTGTCTCTTCATATCCTCTGCCCATTTTTTAATGGGGTTATTTGCTTTTTGGGTGTTGAGGTGTGTGAGTTCTTTATATATTTTGGAAGTTAACCCCTTGTCAGATATGTCATTTACAAATATATTCTCCCATACTGTAGGATGCCTTTTTGTTCTGTTGATGGTGTCCTTTGCCGTACAGAAACTTTTTAGTTTGATGTAGTCCCATGAGTTCATTTTTGCTTTTGTTTCCCTTGCTCGAGGAGACCATCTCCCCATTTTTATGTGTAAAGATAGTTTATTGTTATTCCATTATATCTAGATTTTCCGCTTGCTCAACTCTCTCTCCCACTATCACCATAATCACTTCACCATGCAGTATTTGGGCTTTTTTTTGGAGAAGAGAGAATTCTTTTACTTAGCCTAATATGATTCTTGACCATTCTGCTTTCAGAGACCTCAAAGCCATTTACATCTTCTATGGACATAAGGAAGTCCTGACTCTTATATTTACTTGGCAGATGGGTCAAGATGTATAAAAAGGCACAGAAAGAAAATTTTAAATTTTCTTGGGGTTGGGGGATTATAATAAAATAGATCAAGGAGCAACCTGCTGTGAGATGCAAAGAAAATAGGAATAAGTCATGCCTGGCCTACTTTATTTTTATTGCTCCACTCTGTTACCAGAGGAAGGAACACACGGTGCCTTCCCTTGAGAAAAGTATTTGGTTAGGTGACTGGTGAATTCTTTTGCTGTCACACTTGTTGAAAAAATATAAACACTGGATAATGATAAACGACAAGGATTTCATAAGGAGACATGTATTAGTACAAGTGGAAGCATATTTGAATTAACTTTAATGAAAACTTTAATCAGCTGCCTCATGGAGCAGATGCCTTAAGGACGTGGAGGTGCTCGTATCACTGACGAGCGGAGAGAGCACCACAGTGACGTTAGCAAGACAGCGGAATGGGAAGCCCCAGGCCCTCCTTCCCCCATGGAGACACTGACTTCATGACGATGACATGGACCAGATAGATAAGCCATATAGTTGCCTTGTGAGAGCACCAAAAGCCAACTGAGAGGCTACAGCGCCCCAGGTGAGTGCAAAGCCAGGAAAGGAGCATCAGAGCACGTGAGAAAGTCCATTGCACTACCTGCCGTACTCCGCCCCCTCCCAGACCAGCGCAGCACAAGCCGGAGCAAACACCGGACCTGCTGCCTCTGCCCTGAGAAGGAAAAGAGAAATGGAACCCATGTCCGACGTTCTGGCTCTTCAGGGTGCTGCCCTGGGAATGGTTTCGGCCTTGCCTGGCTCGGAGCACTGACAGGAAAGGCAGTCACACACTGTGGGGCCCGGGGGCCACGGAGAACAAAGGTGGGCTCCTTGCCTTGCCACAGCACCAGAGACATTGCAGTACCACAGTCGGACACCAGAGGGAGATTGTGCGTAGAAACAGGCATAGTTCTTCAGCCGGGAAACTGCATACACAAATCCTAGGGAAGGCCCCCAGAAAGGTTTGAGAGGCCTGTAGACTCTCGAGCTAAACTCATTGGTGAGGATTGTCCATAAGACAGTCTTCACTGTTCATGAGGACAACGCCTAAGGACTGGGAGAAGTGGCTTTTTTTTTTTCAAATGCCCACATCCCAACAAAAGATCACAAGGCATACAAAGAAACAGGAAAACATGGATGACCAAAGTAAATCTCCAGAAACAGACGGCAAGGAAATGGAGATCTGTGAATTATTTGACAAAGAATTCAAAATAACCATGCCCAGTGAACAAAAAGGGAACACAGACAACTAAATGAAATCAGGTTAGTAACCTATGAACAGATGAAAATATCAACAGAGAGAAACTATAAAATAGAACCAAACAGAAATTGTATAGCTGAATAATACAGTAACTGATTTGAAAAATTCACTAGAGGGGCTCAATAGCAGATGATCAAGCAGAAGAATCAGGGAACTTGAAGACAAGTCATTTGAAATAATGCAGTCAGAGGAGAAAAAGAATTGAAGTGAAAAGAACCGAACAGATGTATGGGGCAGTATAAACAGACCAGTAGAAACATGATGGGAGTCTTGACGAAGAGAAAGAGGCAGAAAGCCTATCTGAATAATGGCTAAACACTTCCCAAATTTGAGGAAGGAAATGGACATGCGAATTCAAGAAGCTTAAGGAGCTCCAATCAGGACTGACCCAAAGAGACCTGTGCTAAGACACATTATAAAGAGCTAAGACACATAATCAAACTGTCAAAAATGAAAGACAAAGACAGAATATTGAAAGTCCCAAAAGAAAAGCAGCTCATCACCTGCAGTGGAACCTCCTGTAATATTGCCCACGGATTTCTCAGCAGAAGCCTTGGAGGCCAGAAAGGAGTGGAATGATATATTTAAAGTTCTGAAAGAATCAAAGCTACCAATGAAGAACATTGTATCTGGTAAAACTCCCTTTCAGAAATGAAAAAGAGTGCAAGACTCCCAGATAAACAAAAGTTGAGGCAATCACTAGACTCACCCTATAAGACGTGCTCAAGGGAGTCCTTCAAGTTGAAATGAAGGGATGTAGATATGAAAACTTAAAGCTTTTCAGTAAAAGTAAACAGAGAAAAAAATACAGAATCTTGTATATTATAAAATTGGTACATAACTACCTTTAATCCTGGTATAGAATTTAAAAGACAAAATCTTAAAAGATAACTACTAATTATTGGTGAGTGGAGAGAAATAATCTTAGAAGCTTGATATACATGAGATCCTGTGGAAAGGCACTTTGATTTATATTCGGAAGAGGTTCTATTTTGAGTAAAATTGTCCAGTTGGGGGTAAGGGAGACACACAGAGTTTAAAGCATTAGACAGAGTCAAATAATAAAGATTCATACAGGATGTGACTTTGAAGATATCTGTTCAGTAATGCTATTAATATCAGTAAGTTTTATGACAAGAAGAAGCCACCCAAACCTTCATGAGTTCCCTCCATGTTTCATGGCCTGGGCTGACTTGAGATATATTGCATGTATTGCTGTATCAATTTCCATAATTTTCAGGTCTTTGCTGCTTCTGACCAGGTAGCTCTGGCTTTGTTTTGAAAGAGGGTCTGATGATGAAAATAAATAACATTAGGATCAAGGAGACCATTTAGGGAAGATGCCCCCACAATCCTAGTCCTAGAATAGACACCCTTAAGGATAATAAAACATAACTGTCCCAAAGTATCTCTAGCTAAGGTGTTCTTTTCTACAACAGGACTGCAGTTACCTTTTTCCACTTCAATCAGCAATATTTAACCTCATTTTATTATTTAACTTCATTTTTACAGCTACATAAGCCAGACTCCATTAAACCAACAGCATTTTAAAAGTGTAGAATCAGATTACAGTGGAAAAAGAGTGACTTTGTAAATAGAGCTAACCAGGGAGAAATTCCCCAAGCTGAAAATGTGCACCACAACCGTAACAGCAGGGAGGGACGGGCCCTTGTGGATGGGACTCTGAAAATGGCCTCATGGAATGTAAGTGCCGCCTCTCTAAGAGCTAGTTGTGTGCATGGAGGGTGTTATCTGCTGAGACTTGAAAACTCATTACATTAACATTTATGTAAAACATAGTCACCATGACCCTCCTGTCAGTCTTTGTGGAATATGGATTTTAGTATTTTATCATAATCAAAATATTGTGTTGTTTTATAAAATAAGCACATGTCCATTTGGAATGTTTAACATACAGTCAAAATATACCAACTCTTCCTTTTTATTAAGCTGAGTACTAATACCTCTTGCTCTTCCCTCTGTCGCATCTTGGATGACCAAGAAGAGCAAAGGAAATAAACGTGATGGGGGCTTCATCGTGCATGACTTTCGTATTAGTGGGGTTTGTGTAGAGGGAGGGCAGGTGGAAGTTAAGGAAGGATTTTGCAACTACCTTTCATTCTGTTGTAGTTAGTCGGCCTCTCTGTGGTCAGCGCGGGCCGAGGGGGGTGTCTGACCACATTTTGGGCTCAGAATTCAGTGTTACAGTTTTCTTTCCCAGGCTTCCCTAAATGTGGGCTGTGGGTGCAGACCCTCTGCACAATCCCCACCCTCAGTTCTGCTCACGCTCCCCTGTGGGTCAGCAGGTGATGATGCAAAAGCCACAAATGTGGGCTGCAGACATGGATGAATCTTCAACACATTATGCTGCGTGAAATGAACCAGACACAAAGGGCAAATGCTGTCCGATTTGACGTGTAGGAGGCACCTAGAGTCGTCAGAGTCCTAGTGACAGAAAGTGGAAGGGTGCGTGCGGGCCGGGCATTACTGTTTAATTCAGTTTGGGAAGCAAAGAAGTGCTGAAGATGGTGGTGATGCTTTTGCACAGCGACATGGACGCACTTAATGCCACACATGCGCACGCTCACTGAGGGTCATGATTGTGATTCTTACGTACATTTCACAACAATGAAAAAATGCTCAAAAAAAACCCAAAATGTGGCTTCAGACCCACATTTGTCTGGACCTGGCTCTGCCAGTCTCAACTGGGGACCTTGGGCAGGTCTCTCCCCTGCCCTAAGCCTCCATGTGCCCACCTGGATGGGAGTGGCCAGGTGCGCCCGCATGGGGTTGTCTCAAGCATTGGAAGCTGTAGCAAATTCATTAAAGACACTGGGGCCGCAGGCCCAGCCTCAGGCACAGGGCTTTGGGGCCCCAGTTGACCGAAGGAAAGTAGGACACTTTTTATCTGAGGATCTCGTTCCTTTTTATCTAAGGAAAGCAGTTGGCACCCTACTCTGATTTAAACCCTTGCCTGGAGTCAGGCATGGAGTTGGCAGAGGTCAGCAGCACCTGGCTCCTGGAGGGTCACGGTCAGACACAGGCGTATTCATTTGTTATTGCCCCTGCCCCAAAGCACAACACACTTAGAGGCTTAAAATAACACACTTTGGCTTCCTTACAGTCTTGGAGGTCCAAAGTCTAACATTAGAGTGTTGGAGGGGCTGTCTCCTCCTGGAAGCCTCGGGGAGAAGCCACGTCCTCGCCTTTCTCAGCCTCTCCGAGTCACGGCATTCCTTGGCGTGGGCCCTTTCCTCACGTCACTCTGGCCTCTTGCTTCCAACCTCATGTCTCCTACTACGTCCTCTGACCCTCCTTCCTCCCTCTTACAAAGACTCTTGTCGTTACAGCGGGCCCACCCAGATAATCCAGGATAACCTCCCCAATCTCAAGATCTATAACTAGTCACATCTGCAAAGTCCCTCCTCCCACGCAAGCTAACATATCCTCAGGATCCAGGGATTAGGATGTAGACATGTCTAAAAGGTCCACCCTTTAGGGTTCACCTCTGAAGAGTTCAGCCAGCCACACCAGGCAATCGGTTTTCATTTTGTCTTATTTTGTGTTTTCAGACAACCATCAAATAGCCCCTTTATGTCTCCACTGAGCTCAGCTCAAGGGATGAAGAGCAATTTTGCTGTAAGCTGGAACAGCCCTGGCAACAGACCTGGCATGTTAAAGGCTCTGGGCGTACAGTCCTAGACGGGCTTTTAGAAAATGCTCATCCTGGTCCTGCAACTCCCTGGGCTGTTTGTATTTAACATCTGAGCCGCGTAGACTCAACCTCTCATGCAGAAGTCCTCACAGTGAGTTGTAAGTTCCTACAAGATAGGGACCCACCTTCCACTTATTTTTATTATTTGATTAAAAAAAACATTTTTTTAATATAATGCTTACAGCCATGGACTTTTGAGTCCTAACTCCATCACTGGGCATACAAACCTCAGCAAGTTACCGTGATTCTCAGTTTTCCTGTGAAGTGGTCAGTGTTACGTCACACTGCGTCAGTCACCTGGGGCTGCCGTAATGAAGGGCCACAGACCACCTGAGCGACTCAAATGACAGAACTTTATTTTCTCACATTTCTGGAGGCTACAAGTCCGCGCAGGAGGCGTAGGCAGGGTCGGTTCCCTATGAGGCCCCTCCCTTCAGCTTGTAGAGGGCCACCTTCTCCCTCTGTCCTTGCCTGCTCTTTCCTCTGTTACCCGTCTCCAAGTTCCCTCTCCTGTAGACCCCAGTCTTGCTGGGTCACAGCCCACACTAGTGACCTCAGAGCATATTCACCCCCTCAAAGACCCCTATCCCCACATGCAGGCACCATCTGAGGTTCTGGGAGTTAAGACGACAACATAGGAAATTTGGGGGGACACAACTCAGCCCATAAACAACCATCCCTCTTGAAGAGTTGTGTGAGAATTAAATTAATTAAATCATGTAAAGAAAAGTCAGTTGGACAGCCCCTGACACGAATATTCAGTAAGATGCTACTGCTGCTATTGTTTCTGAAGGAAGCTGGCCAACACTCCCTCTCACCCCTTTCTGTATCTGCTCCAAAATAGTTAATATATTTATAAGAGGAAAAAATGCTTCTTGCACTTCCCATGTCCTTTGGAGTCCCCTGCTTGGTCCTTATTTTTGTAGGCATAGCCATTCCTAGATCCTGACACATTGCCAGTCAAAGGGACCATGTTCAGTCTTTTGCTCCGTGGTAGTGGTATTTATATCATATTTAAAGGGAGCCTACTTATCTCTTTGAAGTGCTTAGTATCATGGCAGGTCTTAGCCACTTTTTCAGTGCAGCCATGCTGGCTTTGATGTTCACAGACCACTTTGACTTGGTTAGCTCATTCCCCCTAACTCCTGGGATCCAGAGTTTTATCATTCATAAAAAAAAATTGAGAAAACAAGGCCTTTCTTTATGGATCCCAGTCACTCAGCTGGCACCAGGAATTCTGCCAAGGAGCCTCTACTCCCTCTAAGGAAGAATACAGTATAAGGATATACAACAGTCACCCAGTGTCCATCAAAAGGCTTCTGCCAAAATGGTCAGAGCAGCTTTAATCATACCTCAAAAGCAGTACCATAACAGCTAAACAATAAGAAGGAAAAAGTTATTGATAGTACACAATACAGGTGCCACTCAGAAATATGCTGAGTGATAGAAGCAGATGCAAAAGTAACCCTAGAGTGTGATCCCATTTATATGAAGTTCCAGAACAGTGCAAACTAATCTGTGGTGATAGAAATCAGCTTAGTGGTTGACTGGGTGGGGATGAATAGTGCAGTTGACTGGAAGGGAACGGGGGATGCTTTTATGGGTGATAGAAATGTTCTATATCTTGACTGGGTGGTGGTTCCATGGACATATGAATTTATTTATAACTCATTGAGCAATACATTTTAAATGGGTACATTTTACTGCTTCAAAATTTCTGTTTTATTACCAGTTTATAAATAAAATAACATCCTTCTTCAGTGTAGTCTCCTCAAATTAGAATTTGAAGTTATGTTGACACAGCTCTGAAACCAACTGGCCTTTTTGGCTTTCATTATATTCCTGTGTGTGTCACTCACGAAGGGCCAGACTGTAGATGAGAAAGTAAGGCTGAGAGCTCTTGAACCAAGAGCCATGGAGCTTTATGTATCCAAGGATAGGACAGGCTGCCAACATGCCTGGAACAAATAACTCTCTGCTGATGCACTGTGAAAATTCAGCAAACTCAATCGCCCTCTAAATTTCTCATTTCATTCCTGGATGCTTAAATAGATTCTTGTGCTTATTTGCTAACATTCTCTTAAGTGTCTTCTAAGAAAGAATTCTTATAAATTATTAGCCAACTTTCAGCCTCAGTTTCAATGCTTTAGATAGTGATCATTGGAATTTGCTGGTAGACATTGCCTGCAGTAGAGGTTATTAACTTCTGGTGTTCCATGTTCAATATTCAGAAAGATTGGGCACTGTTTAATACAAGATCTGCTGTGTCTTTACCAAGGGACCTTAAATGAGGTGACTAGCAAATGGATCTAAATTTCTCATCTGTACTTGGAGAGTGATACTACCTTTTTATACTTATCTCATGGAGTTTCAGTAAAGAAATAAGAAGAAACTGGAATAACTTGAAAGGATGAGAAACATAGTATTATGTCACACTTACTTCCTTATGGGTCCATACCTGTCTACCTGAACATCAGCAAAATTCCCGATTTACCTCTTCTTATGTTACTAGTCCTGTACTCCTAAAGCAAGCCATTTTGGACTGGTACCCTCTTTCTCTCTCTACTCCCTCCCCGGTCTCACCCTGACCCCAAAGGAATGTTTTTTAATCTCTTCATATGCATGGAAGACTTTGTTTTAAGACAAGGGTAGGAAAAGTATTTAATTGGAAGAAAGAGCTGGATGCCTGCTAGACACCTTAGGTAGGTGTTTGGTTCCCAAATGGAGAAAGAAAGTTGAGAGGCAAAAACTAGTGTCAGCAATTTTTTGCAAAGATATGAAAATTCTGGGCCGATGCAGAGCCTGCTCTGTCCCAGGAGACATAGCATGTCCATGTCACAGAGTCAAAAAGAAGCCTGTTCTCCCTACATCTGAATGGAACCCAACATTGTGCTGCCACTCAATATTTTTGGGAAGTCTAAAGACAGAGACTGTGGCATGCACATCAACTTTTTTGTAGGCCTATAGTGGTAGTAAACTCTTTCTAAATTATTTGCAAAAAACATATGTAGAAGCTGGAAAACAAACAGCAAAAGCAGGGTGCCAACTGCATTGCAACTGTATGTAACAGGGGGGCCGGTACCCTGCGTGGACCATCTCTGGGGGTCCTCCTAGTTTCCTAGGAGCACTTGGGAGAGTAGGATGGAAGCTTGTTCTTACTGGGTTTCTCCAGTCAGGACACATGAGGGCATCTCCTGTACAGCTGTATCCCTCTGCCTCTCTCTTTCCCTCCTCTTCCTTCTTACTCTTTTTCAGTGTTCTTAGTGGTTAGCTATATTTTATGAGCTACTTCCAGATTCACTTAAAATTCTGTTTTCTCACCTGGTAAATGAGGAATTTGGACCGTATCACATACAAGAGTCCTTCGCCAATCACCAAACTGTGATTTTCTGAAAGTGATGATAGAGGAGATGGTGCAGGAACGTGTACTGCATAGGTGCCCTAGCATGGGGCTTCTGTCCCCTGCTCCTGCCTACCAGGAAGAGTCTTGAGACTCAGTGGGGAGAATGTGTGAAAATTGGGATCTTTCATTCGCTTTCCTTATATAAAGCCATAGGACACTTTTTCTGCCAACGTCCATTCTGACATGAGGTGGCATAAAGGACCAATTAAGGGCATGGACGCCAGAGCAAGATTTCTTCAATTTGAAACTCAGTCCTCCCAGTTACTAGCTTCTAATTCACTTCTTTAGGCTGCCGCTTTCTTCAACTCTAAAATGGGGGTGATGACAATATAAAAATAAAATTTAATACAATATTTGATAACACATTTATTTCAAAAATAATAGAATTTTGATATATAAATATAAAATTTGATAATCAAGAAAAGGCTAATTTTCTTTATTTAGAAAGACAAATTAGAGCCTTTATCACATTGAGATCATTGCTTGCTTATATTTTTACGTTCCCTGTAAGTCTGTGCATCCTGTGAAGGCTAGACCAAATAGCACATGGTAATAATTGATGAATGTTGGATAAATATAAAGAAATTAAAAAATTTAAAAACCCAACCAAGAAGAAAATTAATCTAAGCAATTTCACAGCCTGTGTGACTAGAAAAAAAAGACATTTGACTACATTTTTATTATTTGTGTGTGTATTGTCTCATAAGCACAGCCTATTTCTAATTCACTAATGATATGAAATGTGTGCATTTTTGAATGGATGCTCTATCCCTTTATCTGAACTACCCCATGGTTGTTTTCAGGAGAGACACTTACCTCCCCTATTTACAAGGTTGTTGAAATAAATCCATCACTCCCTGAAGATCAGGAAGGCATGCCAAGAGTGGTTTGGACATTTTCATGAGTTTCTACAGGACAGAAATCAGATGTGATTGTACTGACCCAGAGCAGGAAAAGTCTCCATCTGGAGCACATGTAGGAAAAGGCTAAAGTAGAGGCGGGTCCGCTCAAGGGATGTCATGGGTCCTTGAGGAGCTCTCAAATCTTCAAGCACAGAATCAGAAGGTGGAGAAGAAGTAATTAGGGCGATTAATTAAAGGACTATCTTTGTGCTGCTGGCATCTACTGCTGTGAAACCAGCCACCCCAAATTTAGTGGTATAACAGCACAGCCATTTAATTCTGCTGAATGAGTCTGTGTTCCAGGAATCTGGACATTGCATAGCAGGGATGGCCTATCTTTGTTCCACAATGTCTAAAGAAATAATGGCAATATTAGAAACACATCCCTGGAAATTCTGGACTAGCTGGAGGTGGCTTGAATGGCTGGGGCTGGGATCATCCGGAAGCTTCTTCACTCACATTTAGCTGGGACTGCCATCTGGAGCACCTGCCTGCTGCCTCCATGTGGCAGCCTCGGGGTATCAGATCTACCTTCATGGCGGTCAGGGCTCTCAGGGGGAGTGTTCCTGAGAAAAAGCAGACAATGCATGGCCTCCTATGACCTGCTTATTCTCTGTCATGCTCTGTTGATGATAAAGCCACAAGGCCATCGGGATTCAAGGGGAGGGGGCATAGATCTCTGACTTCTGATGAAGGAGTGTCAAAGAATTTAAGACCATGGTTGAAAAACCACACTACCTGACAATAGTGGTCCTTCCCCATCTCCATCAGCTGATTAGTGGCTTTCCTGAGGCAGAAACAGAAAAAGAGTCTTTAAAGCAAGTGAAGATCTAAGGAGACATGTAACTTCTGCTATAGGAGTTTGTGGCTGGGGAATGAAAGATCTGGGCACTCTCTGGACCTTTACAATGTCTAGTATTGTAGAGGGACTTTATAAGAAAGTAGTCTGGTAAAGCACACTCAGGGATTGTAGCCCCTTTATTTTTTTGTCATTGGGAGCCCTGTAACACTGACCACACATGGGGTGAATATTGCCTGGCTATACACTTATGTACCTTCACAAAGCCAGCAATCAGTTCTCCCACTTTGGGGAGAACTTGAGGAATCAGCCTATACACCTTCAAAGAAAACTCCTGCTAGTTGCCCTATTACTCAGCTCTACCTCATGTGTATGACGATGTTCCAAAGACTTTCAGGATTGGAGGATCCTCCCCAACAGAAGGATCAAAAAGGATAAACTAACAGTAATAACATAACTGCTATTTGTTTTCCACATTTACTGTCATCCTTTAGATAAAACATAGACAATTAAAAAATGGTGATAGTCTAGAATGTAAATGTTTTTAATTCTGACAATATAAAAATCAAGTTATACACAGGGAAGGTGAAACATAGATGGTGGGGTGAGGAGGTCGCTGGAGATAGGAATGTAAACACTCTTGTTCCATATGGAATCAAGAAATACTTCCAAAAGCTAATAGAATGTGAATAAAGGGGAGCACCTTCTAAGATCCATTCACCCTAATAATAATGGTATAACTTTCAAATATTAGGGGTGTAAGAGGATGTAGGGAATCATATAAATGAGCTAAATCTTCATTTTTTTTGTAATAGGATTCAACAGATGATGTCTAAAGTGGATAAATCTAAAGGTTAATATGACCCTGTTATTTGGCATTATAGAAAGAAGAACCAAAAGAACCGTAAAGGAAAATAATTAAAAGTGCTGGGAAGTAAGAGGGATGAGCAGGGAACAGCTGTTTTTCATTATAGACCCTTAAAGTAATATTTAATTATCTTACTAAGGGGATAACGTCATTAAAATAACTGCTATAGAAAAACTAACTCAAATATCCAGGGGAGGAGGGGAAAGAGAGATGAGAAACAGCAGTATACTTACTATGCAGACTTAATACGTGCTGGGCCAAGTTCTGAGTCTGTTACTTACATCAATGTATTTGATGCTCATAATGACCCTTGAGACAGATGCTCTTACTATCCCCATTTTGAAGATGGAAACTGAGGCACAGAGATGTGAAATAATAGCTTGCCCAAGGCCCTACAACTAGTAACAGTTGGAGCAGGGATTTGATCTCAGGGATTCTGGCCTGGGGTCCTTGTTCACCGTCCGCCATGGTGCCACAGGAGCGCTGGCAGGAGCATCATTTCTTCACCTTTCATAGTGAGAGGTCAGCAGAAACCAGGATCCAGAGATAGAAGCAGGTGATTTGATGTTGGTTTTGGGACACCTAAAATAACTACAACAGAAGTGTTAAGAATGGTCACCTCTGGGGAGTGAGGTGGGGCAGCCAGTGGAAGGCCAAGGGGAGGCAGAAGATTTTGACTTTCCCTCATCCTCAGCTGTACTGCTTGACTTTTTTAAACCACAATCACCAATTTTATGTTTTCAAATTTGTCATGCAAAACCTACAAATTTCAGTAGACTTTTAAAATCAGATAGAAATAGGAAGAAATTTAGGACCCTTCCATCTCCCAAGACTGAAAGTAATTTGTATAAATGTGCATAACTTATGCAACCAAATACAGCCTTAGGAATTTTTATTTAAACATTATTTTAACTGTTTATTTCATTTGAAGGAAAATATATTAAAATGTTCCTGCCAATATTTCTATCCAATTTAAAAGCTGAAGACAATGATTAGATTTCATCAGTCTCGTGTCTTAGCAGAAGTGAGGCTCTGTGACCTCTGAGGACAGGTCATGTAAGGTCATGTGGCTGCTGCCTGTTCTCTTGGAGCCCGGAGCCCCTACTTACACTGTCTTATTGCCCTGAGGCTGCCATACTGTGAGGAAGCGCTGACCACATGGAGAGGCCACGTGTGGGTTCAGCTAGTAGCTGTGACTAAGACCCAGTTGACAGCCAGCATCGTCACCAATCATAGCAGCCTTCCAATGATTCCAGCCCTCAGCCTTTGTCATTCCAGCTATAAAGTTAAACCCAGTAATTTCACACTTCTTGTTTATACTGATGTGAATCTCAAAGTGAATTTTTATTGTAAATCCAAAAGAAACATGTATATAGACCTTTTTAAACAGAGAGTGAAATGGCAATACTGCTAGTGTAGAGACTCTGAAATATTCATAAGGAATACATAAAACTTGTTATTTCTCAAAATCTCATAAATAGGGTGTCCTGTGTTGTGTGGGACTCGGGAATGCTGGGCAGTTTCTCATTTCTAATTATCCAAATATCCTTCAGCCTAACAGGTCATATAGCAGGCTGAAGCAGTGGTTTCAACCCCTGCTGGACGTTAGAATCACCTGGGAATGTTTGAAAAATCCCAAGGGCCAAGCCACAGCCCAGCTCAGCCGGCTCAGCATCTCTGGGGGTGGGACCCAGGCATGACTGTTTCATAAAGCAGAGGTTGATTCCAACAGGCAGCCGAGGTGGAGAACCAGGCCTCCAGGAGAGTGTGATTCAGAAGATCTGGGGTGAGCCCAGGAACCTTTATTTATCAGACATACCCAAGTCAGTCTTATGATCAGGTAATTTGAGTGATCATGGATGGGCAAAAGGCTAATCACATTGGCACTGCAGATATTTAGACCTGGTTCAAGATTTGGCTCAATAACTTTCAAACCGTGAACCTTAGGCAAGTATGTCTCTAAGTCTTAGTTGATTTATCTGTAAAATAGGAACATTAAAAGATTGGAAGAAAAAAGTATGTTAAGTGCTTAGCACCGAAGAACCAATTTTAAGACATTGGTTATTAGAGGGAGATGCTCTGCCACAAGGCCATGACCTCCTGGGTAATAGCCTAATCCTGGTCCCTGAAGGCTCCAGATCGTTCAGAGAGGCCTTTTCTTTCCTAGAAATGAGATAGGGTGTTTTGGGTAAAGCCACTGCCTGTAGATGCTGTGTGTTCCTAATTCAAACATGCACAACTTTTCTTTAACTGCAAATTATAGGGTCTTCTCAGACATTTCTGCATGAATCCCTATATATTGCTGAGGGTCTGGGGTGGGTAACTATTATCATTCCAGGCAGGAAACAGATGTGACAGAGCATGGGCCATGCCCCTGGTCACACAGCACATTAAGGGTGAAGCTGGGGAGAAGATCAGGGCTGTACCATGACCCTGCAAAATGGTGAAAATGAGAGAAGGGGAAGAGGGAGCAGTAGAGGGTGAGGCCCCACGCCCTTCCCTGCATTCACCCAGGGCCCACCCCTTGGTTCAGCCTCTGCACAGTTTAAACGCATATCTCTCTTATTGTACTTTCCATGCTGCACTTTGATTACTTTCTGATTCCCTGAATAGCCAAGGTACTATGGCTCTCCACTTATGTGGTCATTAGCAAACTGAAAATTAACATAAATACTTAGATAACCTCTCCCCCTGTTTTCAGCTAAAAGCTACTCAGCCCTTTGTGGGAGGGGCTCCCATTGGCTGGCGCACGTGACTGGCTGCCCAACCACACACTTCCCTCAGCTCTCTGCATAACACAGATCAAACCAAGATGAATTATTGATGTTACCATGTTTTGATTCTCAATTTCTTTAATGTGAGGGATCAGGATATCTTCCAAGCACACGTTGAAGAGATGTTTTTGTGTTCAATTTGCACTGGCTTCAGAATTGATTCATGAGCGTCACCTGCCGTGAGTCACAGAAATTACTTAAAATAGATTGCCTGACAGATCAGCTGGGGCTGGGTGAGCCACACCGACATAGCAACCAGTATTTTTTAGTATGAGAATATCACTGTGTGCTCCTAACAGCAGAGTGTGACTCCACACCGACACCTGAGAGAAGACTGGTGCTGGCTTTCTGACCTAGAGCACCCATGGGTGGTGGCCTCCCCTGTTTCCTTTGAACACACTTTATACGTCAAATTAGCTCCTGATATTGCAAAAAGTCCCATCTTTTGCCAAACAGTAGGTAGATACCTTAATTTTAAAAGTACACAATTCATGTTTCCTCTCCTGTGTAACTTGATGAGGCCAGAGAAACGTGGGTCCTTCCAGGCAGGAGATGGACACTTCTAAATCCAAGTCTATCAACTGAAAAACAACTGGATCTCCTCCTTTTCTATCCCCTTTCATAACTTCAATATTTTAATTTTCAGAGAAACTAGAGGAAAATGGTTCCCTCTATTGGTTCCCTCTACCCAAGATTCCGTTACTGGCCTTCCGACAGCATGGGAAAATGTGATCTTCTGCATATGGTAATATTATAGACACCAAATGCTAATGTAACAATGTGTGTAGTTTCAGTCAGGGTCTTACTTCCAGGAGCTCAGAACTAAATACCTGGTCTTAACTGTCTGATTTCTGAACTCACATGATATGTACTAACTTCAAACACCAGAAGCCGCACACCATTTCAGAGACCCTAGTACTGTGATGACCAGTTACAGATCAAAACACTGAGACAACCCCTCAAACCTGAGAGTCCCATGTTAGGATTTGTAATGGATAAAATGAGGAAATACTTGCCTCCTACGTATATCTGGCTGCTAACCCAAATAGTATAAATTTAAAAATAAATTCAGCACCACTCTGATTTGGATTTCTTCTTTACACTGTCTTTTCAGTAGATGGAGTACGAGGGTTGGAAGGAAGAAGGAATTTTCTGGCATGGATCTACAAAGGGATGGTAAAAAGGATAGTTTCCCCCAGCATCTTAAACAGGGTTGGTGCTGGAAATTGATGAAGTAGGAAACCCCGTACATGAAGCGCTTCTCATTTGCACCTGCAGCTCAGACACATCCAGTTGCTCTTTGGTGCAAAGATCCAAAGTGGCTACCTATGCCCACTGCATCACGTCCAGACTCTGCTGCCCAGGGTGATGGCCGAGGGCCCCTCACCAGTCTCTGGCTCTTTATATTTCAATTTCATGGGTGGGACTCAGACTCAGGAATTCTCTGTCCTCTAGGCCAGCACTTCTCCCCCTGGAACTTGCACACGAGTCACTGGAGGTCTGGTTAAGACACATATTCTGATGCAGCAGGTCCAGAGCGGGGCCTGAGAGCTGTAGTTCAGTGACCTGCCCGAGCCCATTTGGGTGGGGCTTTAAGCTGTGGAGAGCATCTCTTCAGCCCTCAGAGGAATGACTCCCATTTTGCACTGTCAGCCGAGAGAGGAGAATGAATGCTTGTAAGCCACTTTAATTCTTCCTGGAAAACAGTATGAATATAGCCAAGTTCCTCTCGGTAATAATGGAAAAAACAGAAAGCATACATAATCGAAATCTACAGATAACCCCGAACAGTGTTTTTGCTGTTAGTTTCAGCTTCTTCCATCCAAGTTCTTATCAGCACAGCCAGAATGGACTGAGAGCCACCTTACCTCCCGTCCCCTTTCTGGTGGAGGGATAATTAATTAAATGACTAAAAACCAGGAACTAAGAAGGAATAGAACCCCAAGGCTTTCATTTCCAAAAACTGGGCTAAGGGTCTGTGAACTTGGATGAGGAAACAATTGCATCTTCATTTTTACTAACCACTTACAGTTTCATTTCGTTTCATTATTCATGAGGCAGCAAACCATTGTAACAGCGCCTATGGCTCTGTGTTCAGTAGAATTGTAAGATAGTTTCATGCTATATTATAGTTATTACAGGTTATCTAGGATCTGTCTCCTCATTTATCACTGCATTGAAAGGACTAACTCTTATAAGGAAACTTACTGGCTCTTGTTAATAAAGAAACATATTACTATATCTCCATTTCTCAATCTTTTGATAACTGGATTTCTATAACTTGTTTTCTTTGTGATTCTTTGTTATTTATTTCTGTCTTCTAATGCCCAATTCTGAAAAGGGATCCATAGAGTGGGAAGGGGCATATAGCATAAAATGTTTAAGAATACCCAGCATGATACTGGACCATGAAGAAACAGTAGCTGGTATGTTCAACATTGTCAGTGCTAATTAACATAATTCTTTTAGATCAGGGATCACCAATGCATCTTCCTGGAGGGAGGGCTCAAATATGCAGAGTGCATGAGTGAATTGGTCAGTTCTAAAGAAGACAATAACAGAAGGAAAGTATATGGCAGCTGACTTTGGACTTTGGAGTTGGGGGACTGTGGTGAGCTAAAGCATGTATGTCCCAGCCTCAGAGGGCAGCACTGACTGCCCCACAGTGACATGAGAATAGCCCCAGACTGCCAGGTTTTCAGATCTTCCCAAAGCAGCAAACAGTCTGGGTGTTGTGGAACACACACACACACACACACACGATGTACGTGTTGCCAACTATTGCAATTAGCAAGAAGCAAAGGAACAAATACTCCGAGCAAGCCAACCAGAATAAAGCAGCAGTCAATATCCAGCATGAGATAAATAGACTATATTGAAAAGGTTCAGCTTCCCTTTGCCTTAGGAATATTTATTCCAAAACCAGTAAACTTCCAACTTTGCGCTAATTGAAAGAAAGGTAAAATACATACCTTAATCAATACCCAAAATCTAGTAAGTAGGGTTACCAGATCTAGCAAATAAAAATACAGGGCACCCAGCTAAATTTCAGTTTCACAAATATATTTTTAATGTATTTCCCGGTGATATTTATCGTACAGCTGGCGCTTGAACAATCAGAGGTTAGGGGTGCCAACCCCCCTGACAAAGTTGAAAATCCATGTTTCACTGCATGGTCTCCCAGAGCTCCCCACCAGGATTCCTCCTGGGTACACCGGCCTAACTTCCTTATTGTCTTTTCCATCACCTGCTCACTTCCCCCAACCCCCATCCCCTAAAAATCTTTTCTAGAATCATCTCCCAAATAAACTGTGCGCTCAAATCCTTGCCTTAGGCTGTGTCTGGGTGAATTCAAGCTAACCTCTGGTTACATGTAATAACCCTAAATATCCCCCATTCGCGCAGCATAGTCATCCTTAGTGCTAGTACCCAGTGCTCCCAAATGTAGTGGTAGGTGCTGCAATGCCTGGTAGTGTGTGCAGACCCTCCACCTGGCCCTAGAGTGGGCAGAGGGCTCCAGGGGCACAGCAGGCCTCAGTCCTGCGACCTCAAGTCCAAGATTCTCTTCCCAAAGGCAGAACTGACTCCCCGTGAATTCTGATGTGGGTGAGAACACTCTGGGCCACCAAATTTTGAAGACCTAACAGGCCGTAACTGACATTTAACAAGAAAACCACGGCACATAATCTTTTAGGTGATTAAGAAGGCCCTCCTGAGCCCAGGCACCCCAGGTCATCATGGGCACCCATGGCTGTTGTTCAGTGCGATCAGTGAAGGGGGCTCGTGAGGTCACTCTGTCTCCGCCCTGTCCTGATGCGGCCTTGTGTTTATTTAAATAAATCGCCAGTAGCAGCTCATTTCCTTGTCGTTTGTGTTCCTCACATAACCTGTAACACAAAATGAGACTTCCTAGAAAAAAATAAAATTAAAAACATTAATTCATTTCCATGTTTTTGAAAACTTGCAAAAGCACATTATTGTCTTTTTACATGGTCTGATTATTACTGTCCATTTTCAGTAAAATGCTAGAATATGGGAGCCATTTGTGTTTCAGTGGTTTTTCCCAAGATTGAAATATTTAAAATGTGAAGTTCAATGACGTACAGACTGGCACCAAGACTTGCCCCTGGAGGGAAACCCACGGAAGACCCTCAGCTGTTTTGAACTCTAGTGCTGCTAGGCATTCTCAGATTACGGGGGTACCCCAGAGCCCCACCCTTGCTCTGCTGTCTTCCCTGATGAGAACTGGCTGTAGAAATTGTGTCAGCTCAAAAGCTTGCAGCAAAACTTGTGATTTTTCAAATCCCTTTTCTATGAATTGTGTGTGACATAACATTTCTCTGAGATGATAAAAGTTTTATGTTTTATGTCACGAAGCCATTACAGTGTTCTGTTTCATTAGTTTTGAAACAGGTAAAGTGGTCACAGGTTGAGGGTATTTGTGTCTTTTAAAATGTGTCTGCAATGTCAAATTCCATTCTTCAAGAAAAATCATCATATGCATTACACGCATTTTACATACACACTATATATCTCCACATATACTGTGTATTATTTTATATATTTTTTAATATTATATATATAAATCCCTGTATATAGATTTGTAATACATATCTGGATACAGAAAATATATAGATTTATCATAAATGATTACTTTTAAACCTCCTAGAAAGATCCAGAATTTAAATAAAGGAGAATGTATTTTCCTCTGTTTTGAAAGTGTGGGGGGGGGTTGTTTTTGTTTTTTTGCATTTTGCCACTCTGAAATGAAGTAAAATTATGAGAAGGAAGCTGCAGCTACATAGTCAACAGAAAAAAATGTGACATGCACTCCAGTAATAGAAAAGAAATATCAAGATGAATTTCCAGTTGGGAGGGATTCCTAGAGCTAGAGAGGGAAAATAGAGCCTCTGGCTTTAATTTATGGAGTTTGCCAGAGGATGGCCTTGTGTCATCTGCACCATCTGGATTACTGATTGATGAGGTCAAGGGCAGCATTCCTGTTGATCCTCTCCCAGGACCCCTGTTCTTGTGTTCTGTCCTTCCACCAGAGTGACTTCTCTTGCTTCCCGGCAGCCATTCTGCCAAGTGCCAAAGAAGCTGTGGTCTCCTCACTGCTAACATTCCCTCTCTGCCATTAAGTGTGTTCAGGGTCTGATTCAGATGGTTGCTGGCCTCCATCTAGAGACAAAAGTCCCTTCACCGAGGCACAAAGGGTGCCGCTGAGACTCTAAGCATCAGGGTATTCAGGGTGGATAACTGAAATATTCAGTCACCAAACAATGAGCCTTACTGGGGGTGGAGGTGGGGTCAACTCAACGAGCTAAATAAAGTAATTTCAAATTTATTTCGCTGACTGTCTTCCTCCTTCACGTCCCTGCCAACGCCAGGTCCCTATCTGTAGTCCTCATGGTAACTCCATGCCTGAAGCCCTTTAGAGCACCACTTTCCAGCTGCGCTGCAGTCCCCGCTCTTTGGCCTCTCACCGTCAGCTCTTCCCTCCTTTGGCCGCCAACTCTAATGCACTTGCCTGGTGGCTTAAAGTCATGGGGAAAAGACAGTCTCCACGGGAGGCAGTCACAAATGGGCGTCTGCTTTTCATTCTTGCCTGCAGCGAGGCACTCTGGCACAGTGTGTGAGGAGAGGCTTGGGACCTCTGCTTCCAATCCCCCACCCCACCCAAATAGTTTGGTTAGACAGTAATCTGTGCTTAGTTTGGAAAGACTCTGTGACCACTCTTCCTAGCTGAGCCATGAATAGATAATGATTCATCCTCCTTTCCTGCACAACTCTTGTGTTTTCCCTGTGGTTTATGTCTTTGTTGTTATTATCCATTTGCTTGGTCTTCTCTGTTCTCTTACAGAGCTCTCTAATCTCCTTTCTGTGCATTCAGAGTTGTCAGATAGCCCATCAGTTTCGTCCTTTGGCATCACTTCTGAGTCTTCTGACCTGCTGTGATCTGGCTAGCTTTCTCTCTAAGCTTGCTGCAAAAGTTTCATTTTGGAATCACCTTTTACCTTTTTTCCAGAATCTTCCTTTACCACTGTGAAGAAAACTTCTTTCATTCATTAATATATAGACACTGGCTGGTGTAATGGTTCATTGTTGCATAATCCCATGTAACATGTGGTCTACTCCCTTGTTTTGGTGGAGCGCATCCTCCAGGATCTTTTTGAGAACGGGCACATAGAAAGTGACCTTCTGAGACAATTAAACTTTGATTTTTTATTCTCCTTTGGTTAGGGATAGAATTCCACGTTGAAATCATTTTCCTCTGTTATTTTGAAGGCACTACACCATTGTCTTCTCACTTCCCGTGCTTTTGTTGGGAAATGAAATGTCATTCTAGTTTTGATACATAATCCTTTGTATGTAATCCTGTTTCTCTTGGGTCCTTTCTAAGACCTTTTTTGGTCCCAGCATTCTGAAAATGCATGATGATATGCCTGTACATCTTTCTCTGTCCATTGGGCTGGACACTCAGAGGGCCCTCTTACTTAGAAAATGGTTGTCCTTAACTTCTGGGAAATTTTTCTTTAATTATTCATTTGATTATTTCCTCTCGTCTGTGTTCTGGAATTTCTAGTCTTCAAATACCAGCTCTCCTGTTCATGTTAAGATGCGGGATGTGTAGTCACTGGTCTGCTTGAAGTGAAGGTGGAAGCTTGGTGATTAAATTCTTAGTCTTCCCGTCACCCCATTTCCAGGCCTCTTCTAGACCTTTGTCCACTGCCCCCTGAGTGACCAGTTATTCTGCTTTCCAGCATCCAAAAGTTTTTAGCTCTGACTGGCTCTTCTATTTCTGTTTTCCTTGCAGGTTTATATCTTATTTTTTTTAAGCCCTTTTCTATTATCTGATTATGGTATAAGAAGAAAAAGCAAAGGTAGTGGTGTATGTTCGATCTGCCATCCTTAACCAAAGCCCAAGTGACTTTTTAAGGGAACTCAGAATTAATATTTGGCAAGTTTTAAATAAGTCCACTTGCCTAATTATAATGAACTGAATAAATACAACCTTTTATGACCTGTTGTAAAATGAACAATGTAGTCCCATTTAATCCATCCCGTAGATGCTGAGTGAGGACTCCAGGTTCTAAGAGTATATACATTACAAACGAAAGCATGATAAAAGGGTAAAGAATACTTAATATGTATTCTAAAGTGATTTTTGTGGCCACAAGTCCTCTTCCTGACAACCCCACCATCTGCAAATACAAAACCTAATAAGGCAAAATTAGCAGCAGAAAATACCTAAGTGTCCCTGTAACATGTGGAAGAATGTGTTAATGGAAAGAGACTGGGCTCATTATTCATTTATGGTTCTGTTTAAGTCATATCTTTCATGTTATTTGAATCCAGAGAGCCTTCTCTGGTTTGCCTTTGCCTGTTCTTTTCTTTATAGACTGACACAGCAGTCGGGGAGGGGGCGGCGCCCGAGGGGGCCTTGTCCCGGGAATCCCTTTTCCCTATTGTCTTTGGTGCACATGCGCCTGTCATTGTCCCAGCTGAATGTTGACCTTTGCTGTGTCCTTTTTCACTTAGGAGACCAGGGGCAAAGGCAACTATACATGTCCTGTGGCCACGGGTTAGATGCCACTTTCCTAGCGAGGCAGGAGGGAGTTGGGAGTGACAGCCCAGAGAGCACCTCTGATACGGACTGTGGACTCTCCCAGGCTTCTCTGTGAGTCTGCCAAAATGGAACCATGCAAAGCACAGAAAAAAATGCCAGGTGTCTCTCAAAAAGAGACTTTGAAGGACTTACCAAGGAGAAATGACTCTTACTCCAGAACAGGGATCTTAACCTGGCGTCAGTGGTGCCCTCCCCTCCCCCGAACCTCTCCTCTATGCAATGCCCCCCCTGGCTTCTAGGCCCAGGAAGTCTGGACACAGCAGGCCAGGCTGCCTTAGCTTCCAGCAATACCTCTGCAGGCCTCGTTCAGAGGGACCACCATATCTTTAAAGGGAAATCTCCCAACTGCTAAAAATTACATTTTCTCCAGGTCAATATGAAAATCGATCTTGTAGAAATTCTGATTAAACCAGAAGTCAAGCCCCGACAAGGCCTGGCATATAACAGATGGAAGAAGTGGGTGGGGGAGCTTCACTCCCGGCTCATCCACACCCCTTCGAAGGGCGGCCAGTGCCCAGCTCGGGGCGTCACTCCATACAGGAGCACAGGCTGCTGCGGACATTAGCATGTCCACAAGGACACAGGCTCCTCCCAACCCCTGACATTGAGGATGCTGCGGCTGCTGGGTTTCTAGGAGACACAGTATTCTGACTCAGCTTTGTAGAACCTTCCTCAGACTGCCCAGCAGCCTGGGTCGTGTCCACCAACCTGCCCTCTCTCCTCACAGGGGTCAGACCCCTTTCACGGTTGGGTGGCATCCTACCATGCCCCCCTCTCCCTCCCATTTGCTGTCATGACTGTCTCCATCTAATAGAATTATTGCAAGCTTAATCTCATCTTGGAATCTGCTCTGCAGAAGATCCAGACCGATACACCTAAAGACCATCAGTACATTCACACTGTGTCCACGACGGGAGACAGAAGTAACAAGGTTGTGTCTCTGCTTTACCCCCAGCGGCCACCAGGAGCCACACTGCCCTCTGCACAGTCAGATATCCCGTCTCTTACAGTCTTTCTCCCCTTTTCCTTCAGGTTGTGGCTCTTTCCTCCTGGTGTCTGCTGAGGGACTCGATTTACTACACGCTGTCTGTGGTCGCGCTCATTGTGGTAAGTGCGTGAGGGACTCCCAGCTGGATTCTCTTACCTGCTGACACCCAGGCATCTTCCTTGCCGTTCAGGGTCATGCACGGCTCCTCTGCTTGGAGGGGGTTCAAGGCCTCCGATGATGAATGCGTGAAAGGATGTCTCTGTGGAGGCAGCTTTGCCTCCTCCCAGCTGTCTGATCACCTGCAGCCCCAGCCTGAGAGTTTGGTGCTCAGGAGGGTTGACTGGTTCTCTGTTTCCATGAGATCCTCTGCTGATTTTTGTGACCCCCTGACCATTCTTTTTCACTTTCCCCTGGGATTCTCTGCAGCTGCCTTCAGTGTCAGTGTCCCTGGGTTTGGACCTTACTCCTTCCCCATCTCTGTCCATTCTCCCAGGATATGCCCTTTCCTTCCTGCAGTACCCACTGCCATTACCACCTGTGTGTGGACCCCTAGACAGTGTCCTCTTAGCTGTGACATGTCCCAAACTCAACATGTCTCTAGAGTGAGGACAGCTTCCCCAGGACTGGATGCACCATCTATATTTCAGCCCCACAATCTGAGAATGATGTTAAACTGACCTTTACTACACCTTACATGTACCCATGGGGCTTACTTGTCTTGTGGATTTTCATCTCATAAAAATCTCCCCAGGGTGTCCTCCTGTAGCCCACTTTAGCGGAGGCTCTCTGCTCCTCTGCCCTGAACTGACACAGCCCACTGCCGGTCAACGTTGCAATGCACAGCATCACTGCCACCCGCCCCCACCTCCACTCAGTCCTCAGGGCCATCTCAGCGGAACACATGTGAGCACCAGTCCCTTGTTTAAATGATCGGTAGCTCCAGGTCACCTGTAGGGACAAACCCAAACCCCTTAGTTTGGCAAGCTAAGCCAGCCGGGAGAAGAAGGATGGCCAGTCAGAAAGAACACTGCAAAGGGGATGGGATACTGAACTCCTAATTCTCATCCCCCCTTACTAGCTCTAATGACCTCGGAGAAATCCATCTTTCCACATCTTAGTTTTCTTAACTACAGAATGGAAGTAGATCTACTGAAAGTTTTCTCACCTGTTTACAGAGCACTTACCTATCACTATTTAATTGTAAATCTCTATGCAAATAAGCTAAAAGTGATGTTTAATCCAAGACTTTCCACTAAGAACTGATAAGAACTTCAGCTCCTGATGGTGAAGATCCTGGCCCCTCATTTGGGGGCCACTGTTAAGTGGGAGGATTGAGACCTGCCCCAAGGAACAGAAGAGTTCATACGCACCACGTTGGAGCTGAAGACAGGCTACCCCTGCTGAACTCCCAGATAGTAGACTTAAGGACACGCATGAATTCTGTGCTCTCACTCTCAATTATTACTTTGGGAAAGGTATGATCCCCCAAATCTAGGAGACTTCTGTCCACCCAACCCAGACTTCTCAAACACTCAAGCTTTGTCCTGTTATGTTATGTTGTTCGGACCCATGCTTATCACATGCACTCTGCTTTTCTGCCTTTAGAGTATTTTAGGATGATTTTTGAAAGTTACTTTCCTTAGGAGACATGGCTAGGGGATGTATAAATGAACACATATCTCTACTTTACTGAAATTCCAAAAAGAGATGACCACTCTCAGGAAAAGGAGGTGATTACCCAGAACAGCACAGTCCAAGGTGTCCCAGCAGCACAGACTCGGCAACGTCCACTCCCGACAGCAAATTTCTGGGCATTGGCTTCTTTCTCTGTTTTCAGCATAAACATCTCCTGGACTGTGTGTGAACTGACTTGTCTTCTGTCAGATTTATCTGGACAAGATAAAACAAATGTAATTGTTGCTATAATGCGTGAAGAAGTAAAGCGGTTTTGCTTCTTCGGGCTGCAGGCAATGCTCACCACGTGGGTCTTTAGGCAAAGCAATCATCTGCTCCCCATGGGCCGGGGGGCTGAATCACAGAGCTGAGCCAGTGGAACACACAGGCTGCCTCAGCCCTGTGCATCCCTCAGATGGAAACAAGGTGCAAAAGCTAGTGATTCTTTGCTGTTACCTGAATATTTGGACTGTATGTTAACAGGCCAGATGTCAAGGCTACAGTTTTATGATTTTGAGAAAAACTATATTTCTCCACTGTTAAGAAGTAATAGAAGAGGTTAAGTTTGAGCCCTCAGGGTGGGGTCTTGGCTCTTTTTACCTTTACTGGTGTTCCTCCAACTGGAAACGCCTGGAGCGCTTATTTAAAATGTGCAAACTCAGAGATTTTAATTGGGTGGGTTCTGGGGTAGGACTCAGGAAATTGCATTTAAACCCGGATCTTCCCTGTTTCCCCCAGTGAGTCAGATCTGGAAGCGCCACACTGCGCTTTGAGAAATTCAGCTTCAGAGAATGCTTGGACACCCTGTCCTCGGGATGTCCATCTGTGGCGTGGCACGGTCGTTTCTACAGTAAATGTGGAGGCTCTCCGTGGCGAGGCACGGTGGTGGCTCGGTTCTCTGGACTTCCGACTGCCTCTCCTTCTCAGGGTCATTTTCACAGGAGGCTCCAAACAGTCTTACCCCCTGAAGCACAGCCCTTAGCAAAGGAGGGTGTTGGTGTCCCCGGATTTGTTCCCTGCTCCGGCCCCAGTCTGCTGCCTGCACGCCAAGGCTTTTTGTCAAAGTTTCCTATTCTCCTCTTTCTAGGTTTCCCCCACTGTCATGGTAACAGAATCACTTTGCTTCTGGCCTTCCTTATATAATACCGAGCTTCTCTGCAGTGAGCACTTAAAATGCCTGCATTTAAAAGCCTTCTTCCTATCCACAAATAATTACCTACCAACCGAACAATTTATTTTAAATATTAGGGTTTTTTCTTACCCTCTCCCTTTTTACGGTTCTGAAATGTTTGGAAGACGGAATTGCTGGTCCCCTGAGGTGATGCAATCAGGAGCTCATTGCCCCGGAGGGCAAGGCCGGGCTAAGTGGGACCAGGTGCTTCTCCTACACACATCCCAGCGGGAGGCCCTGGGACCCCCGCGGAGGAGGCCCGAGGACAAACCGCGGGGACGGAGGGCCGGAGGGCCGGAGGGCCGGGAAGACGCCTTCTCCGGGGACGGCTGCGGCTGCCGAGCCGGGAGAGGGCGGAGGAGCCTCGTCACCCGGATTCTCAAACAGCCGGAATAGAATCCGGGGCTGATGGACGCGACCAGCGGGAAGCCATGCGTGAGACCACAGAGCCGGCTGCGGCCTGAGGACGAGGGGCTGCGCACACTCCACTGCATTTGCTCTCTGCTAGTCTCCAGTTTCTTTCCTGTTGTTTCAGTAGAAAACGGCAGACATGAATATGATGTCAGAAACCCCAGTGTGTGTCTCTCACGGCCTTCCCAGCCCAGCCCGCATTCCCCTTACCCCTGGCGACGCCCTGCAGTGAAGCCCGAGGCCCGAAGAAGCCTCAGGACGCGGCCCGGACGCCCCCGGCGCAGCCTCCGCACAAGAGAAGGGCCCCTTCTGAGCCCTGCGCGTGTTCCTGGCTTCTCAGAGCACGGCCTGTGCGCGTCGGCCTGACCCGCCGTCTGGAAGTCCTGCAGACCCTCTTGCGGCCCCTCTGCCGCCCGGTGACCCACCCCCACGGCCTCCGACCCGGCAGCCCGCCCCTAGTCCTCCCCTTCCTTTCCCCAGAGTCCAGCAGGCCGAGTCTCTTCTTTTGAAATGTGACTGTAATTTACATAAACGCAAATGATTCATTACATCCCCCGTCTAACGGTGGCCCTGAAAGGAACACTTTATGTGTGTCCTTCATCCCTGCTTTGCGATGGAGGATTCCGAGCATCAAGGGAAGGGAAGCCCCCGTGGGGAGTGGATGGGGCTCTGAGACGAGGTCAGAGGGGCTCGCACATCCGGAATCCGGGCGCCGCCCCCTGAGAAGGGCAGGGGGCCCTCGCTCAGCAGCAGGGCTCCTCCGGCCGCCCCCTCTCCTGCGCCGAGGAGTCACTGCAGCCCGGGCTTTGAGGGGGACTCCCGGGGTCTGAAGGGAGGCATCCCAGCCGACACAGCCGAGGCACGGGCCGCAGCTGAGCTCTTGAAATGCAGCTGGCGAGGCCAAGGAACTGAAGTTTGTATTTAATTAGCTTAAATTTACGTAGCCACTCGTGGCCAGTGCCTACGGTGTGGGTCCCACCGCCTCGGGGGCAGACCCTTCTGCAGGGAACTCGTCTCCGTCCTCACGGGCCCCTGCGGGTGCTCACAAGCGCGGACTCGGTACTCCACACGGGGCTGGGTGCATGTTGGCCTCGGGGTGAAGATTCCTAGCTCGAGACTCGGGACCGCGCAAGGCAGGAAGAGGCCCTGTACGGGCGGCAAAGCTGAAGCCCCGGAATTCAGACCCTCGCCTGGAGTCAGAGCCACAGTACTCGGGGGTCTCAGAAGGGGCATCCGTACCACCGCAGCAGAGAATTCTGACTTCCCTCCAATAAAATCTGTGCCCTACAATCTTTGAAATCATCCTGATTTTACCTCACTCGCCATGCAATCTACCGTTAGAGAGGACTGTTTCTAAAACTAAAAACTGCTTGTTTAGACTGAAGGGAATAGCTGTGGCCTCGCCTCTCCGGGAATTCTCCATTAAGACACCTGATCTTAAGTAATACCACGATCTTCTTATCTTGTCCGTTCTGTGCGAGAAAAGACATCTTAGAGTCACGCTGGGGACTGTCCTCGACCCCTGCCTTTCCGAGGCCCCGCCTGGCCCAGGCCTGCCTTTCCGGGCCCGGGGCTCCGGCCCATCCCTCTCCGCTCAGACCCCCTCCCACGGGGAGTCCGCCTGTGACCGTCTCTCTCCCGCCCAGTGATGCTGCGGCCCTGATGGTCGCGGGACGCCGTTCCATGTCCGCCCTCCTTCCGGCAACGTGAGCATGACTGTGAGAGCTGGAAGGGTCCCACAGGGAACAGGTGTGAGGGAACCTTTAGGCCAACTGTGGTTGACCCGTGTCGTGAGAGGAAGAGGCTGGGCTAACCCAAGGGAAGTGGGCCAGCCCGACGGGGCGCACGCAGGCACCCCTCCTCTCCCGTGAGGAGAACAGATGGAGATTTTTGTCATGGGCCGGTGTCTGTTCAGCCCACAGAGCCCCTTTGGTTTAGCAGCCGCCATCTCCTCCGTCCGTCTTCTTACCCCGCCTCCTCCACCCTGAAGCCCGGCCCTGCGTATTTACCTGAGGTGACCGGCTCTGCGCATGCCCGGTGATCTCTGTTCCTGCCTTCCTGTCACCTTTGTCAGCCTGCTAGAGACCCGAACGTCCCAACTCCTGTTTAGCCTGCAGCACCAGCCACATCGGGGCATACAGCCGCCTCCCAGCGTGCTCCGTCTGGCTCCCCTCCTCAGGAAGAACCGCGTGAGCCCGGCCAAGCCTCCCCACCCGGGTCCCCGACGCTCGGGCTCCATCTGGGCACTTCTGAGGGGAGCCCCCTCGCCGTGGAGTAAGGAGTCTGTGCACAGGGGGGTCTCTGTTTCCAGCAAGAGAGAGATCTTCAAGGTGTCAGTCTTTTGAAAGAAAATGAGGGCGTTGATTTTCTCCCATGTTTTTCATTGCTGAAAATCCTAAGTGTACCCGTGATTGAAACTACGAGCTGCGGGATCTTAGCTTCAGCCCGCCGCATGGTTAGAGCTCACAGCGAGCACCCCCAGGGACCGCCTGCCACACAGTGTGCGGGCAGCCACCTGCCGCCCTGCTCAGAGGCCAGGCTGCCCTCCCCCAGCCCTGCCCACCACCTGGGCGGCTGCCAGCTCATCTGGCCCCTTACAGTCAGCTGGGGACTCACCTGCCTGAGGTAAGCCTGTCTCTCTTGGAAGAATTCTAGGGCAGAC
The DNA here is from genome assembly GCA_032199065.1 of Smutsia gigantea. Taxonomy (NCBI): domain Eukaryota; kingdom Metazoa; phylum Chordata; class Mammalia; order Pholidota; family Manidae; genus Smutsia; species Smutsia gigantea. Next base: position 1,055,020 of record JAVSCE010015779.1, read on the forward strand.
ACTGGGACTGAAGAGCTGGTTTCCATAGTACCCAACCGTTTCTCTGAGGCCTGGAGGAAAAGAGTATTTTTCCAAATTCACTCCTCGGTGTTCACATTTAGGTCATCTGCAGAGCACGTGGAGAGCTTAGGGCAAACCGAAGCCTCTGGTAGCTTTGGGTGAACCACGTGTGGGTCCCGGGACCAGCTGTGCACAGCAAATCCGGGGCCCAGATGGCAGCACCTCCCACTCGCAGTCACCGGAGTGCGATGGCGACGTCTGGTCCCAAACACAACTCCGAATACAAGAGCTGCCTTTCCATGCCTGGTTTCCCAAAACTCAGCGGGGAAAAGGGTGGGTCAGTTCTGAAGGCCACACAGCGGGCCCCTCCACTACAGTGCATGCTGAGGACTGCGTGTTGGCAAGGGACCCACCTGTCCCCACTCAGAGAACCAGGTAGAAGCTGCCTCCAGGATGTCACCTTCTCCTGTGACAGCACTGGGTTGGCTGAAGGCTCCTTCGGGGCTTTCTGTCTTCAGGGGCTTGCCCTCCTTCCGGCAGATTTACTGGAGCTCCAAAACGGTCTGGACTGGCTGTATTTCCACCTCGAAGCCTTGGCAGAGCCACCCGGGCGGAGCGCTGGGACGTGAGCACCACCTAGTGGTGACAGGGTGGAAATCATTCAAGCATGTAAATGATTCGGGGTTTTCTACTACCCGAGTAAAACCACTGTATGGTGCAGGGGGGGCTGTTTCTCTTCTTTTACTCTCAGATAGAAAATACATGCAGAATGCGCAACACTGGTCCTAAAGAAAATAAAATCTGTGGGGAATAACAAATCCATTCCCTCAAATCATTAGCAACACCAAATTAGTGCATCACCTGTCCTTGTTATTTTAAGGGTTTTCAGACAGGGCGTCAGGATGGTCCAGGTGTGTGCTCTCCCAAAGGAACGTTCTGGGGAAAGGGCCGATTTCCTCATCTTCCGCCTTCTGAATGGGTGGCGGCCTTCAGCTCCCACCACCAGTGGGGGCAGTCCATCGCTCAGCCCGAGCCCTGCCTCCTTGTCACCATAAACAAGCCTATTTCCATTTAGATTTTCTGGAAGCCTTGATTTCTAGTTCCTTTTCCTCTCATTTTTCCAGCCAATCCTTTCAAGGTGGTGTAAAGTGGTGGGGTATAACCCAAACCGTGTCTGCTCACCAGCCACAGCGCCGCTATGGCCTCCTGGCTCTGTGCGGTCAGTGACGGGTGGGCCAGCCTGCCTCAGGTGTTCGGCTTCCAAGTCGCCACCATCTGTTAATACTTGTGAGAACACCTGCCTCTTTCCCTGTCTGCCTCCCTGACCATGTCCCTGCCCCTGACTCTCCTGGCCACAGCCATCACCCCGACTTCCGGCTCACAGTCCTCTGTCCTCAGCTGTGTACCTAGTCCAGTCTTGACCAGGTGGGCCCCACCATTTCCCTGTCCTTTCATGCTCCCTGTAAATTCTGTTCTCCCAATTTGTACAATTTAGCCCATTCTGGTATTGTTTTCCATGGTTAGGATCATTGAAATAATAGCTAAAGGCGTATTGATCTGGGCTCCCTGTCACCCCAACAGCACAGAATAGGTTTTCCTACAAGCTGCTCTCATAGGATGGAGGATCGCCTTGCCTTCCCTGATGGAGGAAAATTAAATTGGGGCTCTAATAAACTCTTTACCATTATCTCCTGCTCTCTTAAGTGGCTACAAATTGATTGTTTCAGCCTGCTGCCCAAACCTGAAATTGAATTAACTTCAATTAATAGAGAACGTTTTCCAACCTAAATCATTTGTTCTGTTCCCATTTCTTCAAAACAATGTTTTAAAAGCTAGTAGTTTTCAATGTGAATGCCTTCCAGGAAGAGGATTCCATACCATTCAACCTGGATGACAGGATGGCTTCCTTTATTTTTTTAATTCTCTTCCCCATCTGGTTTTGACATTTTCATCCACATGTCAACCTGTTGAATCTAGTAACAAGAGGTGGAAAGCTGATGAAGGCCACGTCTTTTCTAATGTCTTGTCAGGAGAGAGCAAGTTACAGATACATGGGGCCCCTTCCTCCTCCTCCTTCTCTGCACCTTTGGGATGATTGGAAGGAGGTCCTTGTGTACCTTCCGAGCTGTACCCCGCTGTCTCTGAGGTTTTCCCTGCATCTCTCACACGGGCAGTCGTTATCATCACTGAGGACAGGAGCGATGCCCATGTCGTCAGCTTGAGTTTATCGTGCCGGTGCAGCAATGGCCCAGATGCTGCTGCCTGAGAGCCTCTGGAGGGCCACTGCCCGGAAGGGAACAACGCTCATCGGTGACTGTCCTCAAAGCAGGCATATCCCACGAGGGTGGGAAGAGCTCTGAACCAGCCCTGGCTTTTGCTTGACTAAAATGAGATGCACCCATTTGGTTTCACCCGTGTGCCATGTGGGGAAATAAGTGTGTCATGGAAAAACTCTGAATTAAGAGCCAGGGCTGAGCTCTGGAACCAACTCCCAACTCTGCAGCTGATTGAGCATCCCCACCCCCACCCTCCACCCCAGGAAAATTACTTATATTCTCTGTGGCTCTGTTTCCCTGCATAAACCAGAGGCCAGGATTGCACCATTTTTCTCCCAAAGTGAGATGTGATTTTAGTTGATATGGACTAGGGCTTAAATAAATTGAGTCCTATTGTGTATTCTCTTCAGATCCTAACTGACCGGGGTCTTCCACCACTTCTGACCCTTGCTAAACTTTAACAGAAGGGCACGCCTGTGGCGCAGGGCTCGGGCAGCTGACAGCGGCCAGCCCGGATTTTCAGTGACTGTTGTCACTGCTTTTATTCCTCACCTTCTACATGTGGTGGCTAGTGGGGCTGATTCTCCACGTCTGGCTGTGATGCAAAGTCTCCTTTGAAAATAAATTCTTCTAAGGAAACAAAATATAGGTCGACTGAAAGAAAAATATTGAGTACATAGAAGTCCAGGTGTTTGCATAAATGCTTGGAGGTGCAGTGCACAGAGACACGCAAACACCTTCCAGGCGGCCCATACAGGACTAATGCTCGGGAGCACCTGCCAGGCTCCCATGTCCCCATGCCGATTCTTCACTGGGTCTCAGCATAGCGGGCTGGTCCGGCTTCCCTCTCACCCCATTGTTGGACAGAAATTACAGGATGGATGGATGACCTGACGCTTCTCCTTTCTATACTCTGCCCACCCCAGTCTGCCAGCACCATCTCCTTCCACTGACACTAGCCAAAGACTAAACCAGCTGAGGGCAGTTTACTCAAATGTGCTCTGTGTTCCAGGCCAACCCCAGCCCTGATGCCCCAGCTAGCAATGGGGTCAGGAAGCATGCAATCCTAAAATGTGCATGTGTTTGCATGTGTGTCTAATCTTCCACCCTTTTTATTTTTTTCACAGTTCATTTATGACGAACAAGTTTCCTGGTAAGTACCTCTTTTCCCCTTCCAGTTTCCCCTTGTTATGTTGCAGAACCAAATATAGTGAAGACCACAGTCAGGGTTTAGGAAGGAAAGGGGAAATGTCCGGGCAGCTTGGAACAACTAGCATTTCCTGGGAACCTCTGTTCCCCTCGAGAGATTAAATTAGTTCTCACAGAGCAGAGGTCTTTTCCCTTGGGTGTGGGTGGTGGGCTTCTACTTGGAGTCCTGATATCCTCCTGCCTTTATCACCCAGGTTAGATGGCATGACGTAGCTATGGCTTTCTAGCCCTTTGCTAGGCCATGATTAAGACTTGACTGATCTTTTCAAATTGTGTGTAAAAGGCATCAGCATATTCCAAATCCCATGTATATCTCAGGAACCAGACATGGAGGCACTTCCGTGACCTGTAACCCATTAAAGTTCTGCCTGACATTGAAGAAGATCTTAGAGCTCTGAAAAATGAGTAACTTTTTTATAGATAAAAATATTTTGCTCAAATTAAATACACAGGAACATTTGCATTTGGGCTAACTGTCCAAAACCCCATTCTTGAGTTAGACTCTGAGCAAGTCAAATTTGTTTGATATGGAAATAGAAATTGGGTGTGTTGTGCATTCTTGCTATATTTTTTCAAATATTTGATCTGTGGAAGTCAAGTAATGTGAAATAGCATCTTAGGGACAAATACGTGTGGCCCTGAAGGTAGATGACTTGAGTGGGATTTTTCACAGCTAGGAATGAGCTAGAAAAAGAAGTATGGAGTCCACCAGTCTTCATTTTCAGCAAAATGACTGCTGTTCTTTTGTTGGAGTGATGTCTCTGTGTCCCAGAATATCTCTGGGATTTTCGGAATCTGGCAGTGGCGCGGAACCTGCCACCCTGGTGGTAAATGTTACCCACTATGCCTGGCATTAAGATACTTCCCCACACCTCCTCTGTTGGGGAGTGAGGAAGAGACAGCTAAGAGGAGTTGCTTTAAGACCCCACAGTCTCTATATTGATCCACAAAAAATGAGGGAGTCTTCTCTGAGTAACAGCGATCAGTAGGCTGAAAGAGTTTGAAATGCCTGGGAACGCCTAAGGTCAGGGAGAACCTTCCGGTGGGATCCACCTGGACATGGTTGCCCCATGGCGTGTTCACACCCGCCCCCTACCACATCCTTGAGGATTAAGTGCAGCACAAGGAAACTTGCCGAAGCATTCCTGCTCAGACTGATTGTGTGGTTAACATAACCATCGCTTTAGAAAACCATAGGTATGTAAGTGTTGTTCAGTGTTGCTGCTCTTTGCTAACAGGGCTGCTGTAAAGACAAATTATGATCCCAGTTGATCTCAATTTTTCTGCAGCTTTTGTGCAAAAAACCTTCAGAAGGATACCCATGGGTGGTTTACTGCCCAGCAGCCAGAGATGCATTTTGCATTCTGCTTCTCCCTCGCCTTGCTGGTGGGAAGCATGGCAGGAGATGGAAGCAGGTTTCGGGAGAAGCCTGCTTCAGTCCTTACCCTCAGAATGGCTTTTAGGACACTTCAGACAGTATGGAGCAAGAAAGGGAGAGTCTACTTCCTCTTCATTTCAAAGACCAAGCCTCCTATGATGTCAGGAGGGTAGAACCCCGGGTTCTTAGGATCAAACCCCAAGCTGGCAGTGAAGGGTCCAATACTGAGATCATCAGACCGTCAGCCTGAGCGCCAAGGCTCTCACATGACTGAGGACATGGAGGGCCACAGACAAATGCCTTGCAAAGTCCCAATATGTTTTGCTCTAGCCTGGAGTGTGTCAGCATCATAACTCCTGCACAGGCCCAGCTAAAGGGAAGACCTAGGGGGAGACTTTCGTGGCACCAGAACCTCATTCCCAGACTGCCAGCCTGTTACATAATTATCATTATTATGTGGATCGGCTGACAGAGAACATTTTTCCCATGACTGAGACAGAGAAATTAAAGTCTGTGCCACTGGCCCGTAACTGCTCTGGCCCTTCCAGGATTTCAGCTCTTCATTTGAAGGCAAAATATATTGAACTTCAAGATATTTCTCACTGTCCACATTTCTTGCCTTCTTACCTAGCCAACCACAAGCACTGGTTGCTGAAAGGGTGTATCCAGGAGCCGATTTCTCTGATTTCTCCCTTTAAAGCCAGATTCTTCAGTCTTCGCAATTTAAGCACAGTGATATTTCAATAAATACCTAAAATAGTGAATTCCATTCGTGTTGTAGAACATTCCACCATGTCCTAGCAATTTCAAAGCAGGTAACCAATTCAAAACCAATTGAACCCTAGTCCTCAAAAGGAAACTACTTTGAGTTGTGTTTATTTTGAAACTAGAGTACTCCTTCAGAGGAAAGGAGTCTTGTCAAATACAAACACATGAGGACAAGGTACCCCCAGCACAGGTTGGGTTCCTTTACTGTTCCTGAAGTGGCATTCTGTACTAAGTCACTAAAAAGTGGCAGTCGGAAGGCTTTCAATATCAGGTAATAAAAAAAAAACAGCTGCAGTGGATTAAAAAAAAACAGTGATTTATTTTTCTTACCTAGCAAGCACCCAGTTAAACAGGCTTGACCCTTCCCTGACAGGCCCAAGATGACTGTTCCAGCCATCAAGTCTGGTTCGAAAACAAGAAGGAGAAAGAAGGGGCTGTGCTGTTTTATTCAACACCTTCCCACCTTCATCTTTTGGTCACACCTGGGTCTGCCTTGACGAATAAGTGGCCAGGGTGGGGACAGAAGTACGACTTTAGACCGATCATTATTTATCCTGGTGGTGGGCTTGCCCTCCTTGAGATTGAGGGGTCCCCATTTGCTGCCTCAACAGAGTGGGGCTCTATTAGCAGGCAAGAGGCAGGGGAATACCTGTTGGGTGCTTTTCACTTAGCTACCTGCCCAGAAAGACATTTAAACAGAAAGCATCAGAGGAGCACCTGTCAGGAATCAGGATGTGTGTTCACCCTGCAGAGGAAGGCGCATGACTCCATGACGACAGCTCCGCAAGGCCCTCAGTGTTGCCAGAAGGGGTTGGGAGTGTGTCTCGAGGGAGTAGGAAGGCCTGACCGGGAGACGGAAGGACTCAGGGTGATGTTTTTCTTTATTCTTTGAGCTTCACGTTGTGACTTTGGGAGAGAAAGGAGAGCCAGGGACACGCCCTGGAGACTCCATCCGCATAGTGCCCGAGACCTGCTTCGCAGTTCTGGACCCTGGTTAGGAAAGCAGGGCCAGGCCCTCCAGGTGAGAACAGAGCGACAGGGGCTCCCCGACCACCACAGAAAGAACAACCTTTGGCAGGGGAATTAGGCCAACTGGAGTTGGTTCAGAATGGAGGTCTGCGGAAAGGGCAGAAATAAACCCAGATCACATGACAAGACCAGGTCCTTGGAGAACAGTGGCTGGGCTGTGGTCAGAAGAGGCAGCTGGAGAAGAGTGTCCTGGGGGGACGAGCCGTATGACCTCAGAGGTCTGCACGTGGAGTCAGCCCAAACCACAGCGGTTTCCTGGGCACCTCTCAGGTGCCAGGCTCCACTCCAGAACTAGACACAGAAGGCGACACCGAACTCGGCCCTCACCTGGGGCTATCTCAGGGTAGAGGGAAGGCAGGTGGCTGACATGCAATCATGGGGTCATTTGAAGACTCTCACGACCCTGGGTGGGATGGGGTGTGGGGGAGGGTCTCTGAAGAGCATTAAGCCAAGACTTGATCCAACACTCAGATCAAAAAGCAGAGGGACAGCAGAGCCACAGCATAGAGGGCTCAGAAAACCCGGTGCACTTCGTATGGAGAAGGTGTTGGGTGAACCCTGAGTCTGGGCTCTGCTGAGCACATCCGAGACGTCCACAGAAGCAGGGAACCTCCACCTCATGGATGTCCCTGAGTAGGACAGAGGAGAACTGCACTTGAACATTGCAGTGGAGGGCTTGCTCTGAACAAAACATCCGAAAGATCTAAAGGATTACAGAATATAAATATACCTGTTTACAAAGTGCTGGACTTAATCCAACCTAGCCCAAAGTATCTTGATATTGGTCCATTTTCTGGTCCCCTCACTAAGTCTATTAAAATGCATTTACGCTATTATGTGACATCCCTTCAGATCTTGAGTATCTCTTCCTTCAAAATGAATGCTGTGGATAAAACCTCACTTTTCCCCATTAAGGTTGTGCCGCATGTATACTGGTTTCAATGAGAGAGGAACCATCTTCAGGCCACTGGTGGTGTCTTACAACTACAGATTGCTGTTTAGAGGAAGTCTCACCTGTGCAGATACGGGGAGGGCTGCTCTGTGCTGGAGAGAGGAGAGCAACGGGCAGCTGGAGAGGGAGATATCCCAGAGAGCTGAGGTCAGGGTCAGGCGTGAGGAGTGGTATCAAGTGATCACTAGAAATTGGGGTGAGAGATAAATAAGTAATGAGTAAACAAACAAGAGAATCACAGACTAGTCAGAGGTTTGAAGAACATAAACAGGGTCATGTGATAGAAACTAAAGGGGGAGTAAGCAGGGAAGACTTCTCAGAGGAGGTGACATTTAAGCTGATTTTTTGCAGGATAAAAACAGCCAGCAAGGGAGTGGAGGGAAAAGCATTCCTAGCAGAGGGAACAGTAAATGCAAAGGTTCTGAGGAGAAGGAAAGATCTTGGCATGTGCAAATGAAAGGAGGCCAGTATGGTGGAACACTGATGGGGCACAAGATGATTTGGGGTTGAAGGAAAAAGACTCAGGTTTTGCAGAGAAGGGATACCTTTTATTGTTTCCTCAAGTATGTTGGGAAGCAATTGAAGAGTTTTAAGCAGAATGGTGTGATACGTCACATCAAGCAAAGCAGTTCAGAGGCTACAGTTAAGGTGGACCAAGGAGGTAGGAGGAAAGGGGCAGAAACCACAGTCCTGGGAGCACAGGACAGAGTCCCGATGGGTGTCAGGTGAGTGTAAACGGGAGCTCCTTGTTGATTTCCAGACGTGGGGTTTGACTGGATAAGGAGTGGTACACTTTGCTGAGATGGCAAAGCCTGGGGAAAAATGAAGCCAGGACATAGGAATTAAGAATTTGGTTCTGACGTGCATTTAGACACCACACAGACAGGCCATACTGACAGCTGGCAATATGAACCTGGAGCTGGGGAGAGGTATGGAGTGGATGGGCCTGTTGGTGTCTACAGCAAAAGGACTGGCTGACATTACCTAGGGAGGATGTGTACATAGAGAAGTGGGTCCATGGTTAGAGGTTGAATTGAGGAGGGAGAGGAGGCAAAGGGGATGGAGGAGAAGTTAGGGGGACAGGAGGAAAGCTCAGAGTGTGGTACAGCTGAAAAGGAACCTCTCTCCTCTCCTTCCTTCTCCCTCTCTCTCCCTCTCCATCCCTCTCTCTCCTCCCTCTCCCTCCTCCCTCTCTCTCCCTCTCCCTCTCTCTCCCTCTCTCCCTCTCCCTCCCTCTCCCTCCCTCCTCCATCTCCCTCCCTCTTCCTCCCTCTCCCTCCCTCTCTCATGCTTTGCTCCTGTGTATTCAACAACTCCTTGGTCTCCCATCAGTCCCTCTAGTTTTCTCTTTGTAAATACATCTGAATAGTTTTAGTGAATGACTAAGCTGTGGGCAGATTTATAAATACAGGCCTATATTTCAGCAGTATTATGGAAGTCTTGCTGCATTCAAAGAGCTCTAGGGTGAGTGACTCGCAGAGGAAGGAGCATTTTCCTTTTAAGAGAGAAGGAACAGAAAGACCCCTGGAAGCGGTGGGCAGCATGACGCTGCTGTAGCCCAGGAAGCCTCTGACCAGCTGGCCCGTCAGCATTTCCGGCCACACTGCGCGGGCTGAGCTGCCGCTCACATCCGGCATGCCTTTGGGGACAGGCTGGTCTGCTGCTCATCTGCCTGGGGTGACTTTCTTTTTAACTTGACTTTCTTGGTTTGTACACAGGTGGGAGTCTTTAGTCCTTGTCCTGATGTATCTTATCTACATAGTTATCATGAAGTAAGTAAAATGCGTTCTTAGTTTCTTTCCAAAACTGTTTCCTGCCTTCACCACTATGTGACAGTGTGGAAAGAGGAGCTGGGCACAGGGCAGGTGTCTGGTTGGCTTTTGACGCACACTATCTCAGACTCACTTGGCTCCCCGGGCAACCTGCTGAGAATCACTGCAATTTTGATTAGTAACAATGGCAAAGACCCTTCCAACCCATATGTGATGATAGAATTGAAGCTTCAGGTTTAATTTGAGAAATCTCTCAAACGCTGGCACCCTCTTCTGGACCTGGCAACCCAGCTTTTGGCTGTCTCTTCCCTGTCTTTCATAACCAGAAAGGAAGTAAAATTCATTAAGTTATGTTTCTGTACAGAGTAAGATAAGAGGGGGCCAGAGCTAGTTAAGAGATGACTAAAGCCACAGATTAAATACCTGCAGACTCCTGTTGTCCATATCATATCAGTCATCTATTGCTGTGTAGCTAATAACTCCAAGAGTGAATGGCTTAAAACCACAAACATGTTATCTCACAGTTTCTGAGAGTTAGACGTCCAAGAGCAGCTTAACTGTAGGATTCTAGCTCAGGGTATCCCACGAAGTTGCAGGTAAGAAATAGGCCAGGGTGTCCATCATCTACTTGATGGGAGCTCCGAGACGGCCCGCTTACACAGTCGGCGAGTTGATGCTGGCTGTTGGCTGGAGGCCTCAGTTCCTCACCACATGGACCTCACATGGGGGCTGCTGGAGTCCCCATAACATGGAGCTGGCTTCCTCCACAGCAGGTGATTCAGGAGAGCAAGAAAGACCCTACAAGGCTTTTTATAACCTCACAAGTCGCACACTGTCGGTTCTGCCATATTCTACTTGTTAGAAGGGAATCACTAAACCTAGTCCACATTCAGGGGGTCTAACTTTAGCTTTGGAAAGGAGGAGTGGATATATTTTAAAACCACTACATCATATGTTCTTTTCCCCCTGGAGTCCAGGCAGCTTACTATTTATATCAAGAATTCTATTGGTGGTGTTTCTCATACTGTAAAGTAAACTGTAGGCATTACGGTTGTGAACCTCGTGGTTCATCTTTCTGCCAAGTACCATTAAGATGAGGAGCTTCTAAATAATGCAGAGATATGCCGCACCACCACTGACGGCCCCGCGGGGCCTGTCTCTTACTCTAAGTCAGCCCCTACTTTCCCCAGCATATGTGCCTGTAGGAGTGACTGCTTTCTCGGGGGCCAGGAAAGTAGGACACTGTCAGAAATTGCCACTTTGGGCACATCGGTAGCAGTGTGGCACTGACATGTCAAGTTTTCCTTGCTCTGGAGACTTGAAGAAAATTAATTCCAGTCACTAGTGTCTGAAAGACTTGTTGGGATAAATCAGTGTGGCCATTTGCAAACGTGAGCAGTGAAGGTAGGAGCTGGCTTGGCTGATGTCCAGGGTGGGCTGTAAGCCATCTGCCGCCAATCCACTCAATAAGGTATTCAGCCTTCCCTTCAAGAGTGTCCGATGTTCCATGTGGACCCAATATCTGGGTCTTGTTACTGGAAGAAGGCATTTCTGGTGTGGAGTTATCATGAGATAACTGATGTAGAAATCAAGTGCTTTTAACACTTAATCACCTTCCATTCAGAAATACCAATAGGTGGGTTCTCCACCCCCAAATTTCCAAGTTTCCAAGTATGTTTCTCATACTTTAAGATTTCCAAGATTTCTAGACTCTAAAGGAAAAGGCTTTAAAGATGGGGGCATCCATCTTGCTCCTCTTTCTCTCAAATAGCAAAACTGTTAGGGAATCATTGCTGGAGTGAGGAGACCTCAACAATGCATCCTCTTTTATGTCCTCTTTTAAGTGTTTTTTACTTAATTATTTCACCTTTTTCTTTTTTGACTCTTTGAGGCTCTAAGTTTGAGTTCCCAAAGAGTCAAGTGTCATTTTCTTCCCTTTTGAAAGGGTTGGCAGTCAATTATTCCAGAAAGATAGGTTGAGTGTCTGCTGTATGCCCAACGTTAATCTTAGGTTTTGAATCTGAATTTAGATGAGAGCATGTCCCGCAGTGAATTCACTAGTACCTTCCCAGAATAAGGAGGTCTTCAAAACTCAAGCTGGTCTAAAGGGGAGAAGGGCTGAGGAATCGCGCTGGTGTGCATCCTGGGACCGCTGCACCCATCCTGGGACTATGCACACATCATAAAGCCCATGAGTTGCCGGCAGGGATGTGGACATGAAGTTAACACCGGGAACAATTTCCTTCCTCTCCCCTAAACCACACCCAGTGTTGAAAGCTAATGAGGTATATTTCTGCTGATGCCTCAGCGTTTCCAGCCTCCCAGCTGTTCAAACCAGCAGGAGTCAAATTAATCAGGGAATGGCAGCTACTGTGCTCATGGACTTTTCTGCATAAATTCTGGTCCTAAGCTATAAGTTGAAATCCCTGCTCTTTAGCCATCTCCCTCCACAATCAAAGGCTTTAATCATTGGGTTTTATAAAATGTGATTTATAAAATTGCATGCTTCACAATAAAATAGCTTCAGGGTGCAAGCACAAAATTTAAAACATTCAATTAAAAATATAAAACAGAACAGCCGCAGTGAAAAACAGCATATATTAGAATTGTCAGCAGCCTCCTGGGTAGATGCTTTGCTAAACCTTCTGTCTGAAGGTCAAAAAGTAACTTCAGTTTGGCCTGATAGGTAGTAACCTGAAGGGAGCATAAGGCCTGCCTGGCCCTGGTGAGGACTGATGATTGGGTATCAGGGTGGCTGCTTCGAGATTTGGCCTTCAGACAAGGCAGTCGGGTCTGGTGGTTAAGACCAAATGCTTCACGTTCAGTTCTGGCCATGGAGCCACCACACCACTTACTGGCAGTGGGACCTTTGCCAAGGTATTCAGCAAGTCTGATCTCAGTTTCCTCTTTTATAAAATAGAATTATAAATACTACCTACCTCAAAGGTTTTTTATAAGGATGCAATGTGACAACATAGTTAAGTTATTAACCAACATGTGGTTTCATGAAAGCTCTCACTGGAGAAAAGGGAGCCCTCCTGCACTGCTGGTGGGAATGTAAATTGGTGCAGCCACTATGCAAAGCAGTATGGAGGCCCCTCAAAAATTAAAAATAGAAATATCATATGATCCAGTAATTCTACTTCTAGGGATTTACCCAAGAAAACAAAACCACTAATTTGAAAATATATATGCACCCCTATATTTACTGCAGCATTATTTACAAGAGCCAAGATATGGAAGCAACCTAAGTGTCCATCAGTAGATGAATGGAAAAAGAAGAGGTGGTACCTATACACAATAGAATATTAACCATAAAAAAGAAAGCTGTCATAATAATAATATGTATATTATTATTATCCTGTTATACAAATCCAAATAAATGTATAACACACAGTTTTGTTTTAAAAGCAAACCCTCCTGCAAGTCAGTATTTCTATGGGGAAAATGTTCCGAGTGAAGATGATGGAGACGCTTCCTCTCACCCAAAGCTCTATCAGTATGGCTGGGCTCTCGCTGAATCTAGGAAGTGGGGAGACCTTTTCATTAAGAAGAATGCTGAATATGTACAAAAGTCCACAGAACAGTGTGATGAACCCCACATGCTCATCGCCGGCCCCGCCCACCATCAGCCACAGCGGCTCCACCCACCCCATCCGTTTCCCTCCCTCCCTAGACTCTGAGGCCCCAGACATCATACCAAGTCATCTCTAAAAACCTCGGTATATATCTCTACAAGGACTAATTTTTAGCATAACCATATTATTATCCCACCTGAAATTAATGCAAATTCCTCAATGTACTTAAATATCAAATTGTTGTTCAAATTTTCAATGATCTCATAAATGTCATTTTACAGTTTTCTTTTAGTCTCAAAAATGTCATATGTATTTTAAGACTCAGAATCCAAATAAAATCCACTCATTACAATTGCTTGCTCCATCTTTTGGATCTCTTTTCCTCTACAAATTCCTTCTGTGTTTTTTCTCCTTGCCATTTTTTTCTTTGATGACGTCGGATAGTTTACGCCACAGAGATTCCCACAGGTTGGAAACTGTGGATCACATTACATCCCTGCTGGAGTGCAGCCTCTTCCTTTGGCTTCTGTGTTTCCTGTATGTCGCCCACAGACCCAGTTAGGTCAGACTGTGTCCCAGGAGGTGGGGAGCTCTGCCATCAGCAGGCACACTGTTTCCCGTCTGGGCGTGTGGGGCGTGGGTAGCCACTGACACTCAGAATCTGGCTCCATCATGTCTTTAGGGCTCCAAAATAAGGAGGTCCTAATTCTATTCCCCACCTCTTACAAACCCCGGGAGGCCCCCAGGACTGGCCTGCCTGCTTCCCTTTCCCCAGCCACAACTAGCGCTCTGGGCTCGTTTCTGTTCTACCTCATGCAATGTAGGAAGGCCGTCAAGCTCCCAGGGCCTGTGGGAAGGTGCTGGGGGAAGAGTTGTCCCGGCCACAGAGATCATGATGGCCGTTGTGTCCCAGAGCTGCACCAGGTGAAGGAAAGGCACAGGATACAGTCGGGGGGCTCCACAGAGCCTCATATCTGTGGCAGCAAAGGCAATAAGGTAGAGAAGCATGTGTGGGGAACCAGCTGGAGGGGCCTACCCGCTGGCAACGTGGTGTCACCAGGCCTGGCTGCCATTCCTTCAGGAAGCCAGAGGTCAAGCTGCTGGGACACCCCAGTGGGTCTTCCCAAGGCCGGTAAGCCACCGGCCGTTAGGTCTCTGAGTCAGGGAATGGCAGTGGCCTGTGACGCCCTGGGAGCTCCACCCAGCTGTCTCTGCCTGCGGGTTTCCTGGGATTCCTCTGTGGGAGTCTTCTGAAACTGAAGATAAAGCGACCAGAACATTTACCCGCCACAAACATCCTAGGAGCTTGTATAAGCTTCTTCCCTCCCAGCACACACGTGAGTACTACACAATGTGCTCAGACATTCTGGAGAATCATAGCCCAGAATTTTTTCATAAAGCCAAGAGCCTGTCAGACCTGGAATTATGGTGCAATAGCAACAGAGATTCTCAGGATCCCAGACTGCGACCGCAGGAGCCAAAGACACACAGAGACCTAGCCTGGGAGGCACGACACCCTGGGGAGCAGAGACAACTCTCCTTCCCCCACAGAGGGTGTCCCTGGCCACACAGGCCCTGGAGGCATGGCCCAGAGGAGGCAGACCCCACGCACCCCACCGAGTCAGGCAACTCAGCCCTGAAGGCTTCTCTGTCAGCGTGGAAGAGGCTGCAAGGAAAGTAGTGCGTCCCTCGTTATCATGTGTGCAGCATTGGTCTTAGTCTCACGTGGAGCCTTCAGGTAGCCTTAAATTGGAGTTGGGTGTGCTGAGGGGAAGTGGGATGATGCAATAATAGTGTGAGTGACTTGGGGTATGGGCTCCCCCGCATCGTGTCCACTCTGAGAGCTGCAGGGACCTTCGGGGAGCTGGGGGAGGGAGACGGGCTGACGGACTCTTCTGCTTCCTACGTTGTCCAGATATAACGCCTGCATACATCGGTGCTTCGAAAGGAGAACAAAAGGTGCGGGAAACATGGTCAACGGCTTGGCCAGCAACGCTGAAGTTGACGACAGCAGCAGCTGCGACGCCACCGCGGTGCTGCTCACGAAAGGTACCCGAGCCGCCCGCGTGCGCGCAGCCGCCCGGGAGCTCGCCCCTGCCCGCTCCTCCCTCCCCTTGCTGCTCCGGGGGCGCCTCACGCCCGGGCGAGCCGACTCGGGAAGCCCCGTGGACTCGCTGGGCCTGACACAGGGGAAGTAGCACAGGACGGTGCAGGAGGAAGACTGGCCTCTGAGGCACTGATTCTGTCGCAGTCCCGTTCTGGTTGTGTGACCATAAAGCAGGTTACCTCACTGCCCTGCGCCTCAGCTCTCTGTCGTGCAAAACGGGGGTGATTTTCATAGTGAGGAAATGAGATAAAGTATGTAAAATATTCCATTGATAATAGTTGTTCTCAGCACATTGTTATGTCCAAACTCACTTTCCGGCTACACTTCCAAGCTGCGAAATGATGCACGATGTGGCCTTTTGTTTTTCAAAGTAATTCTTACATTAATAGATTCTTATTAAGCAGTTGATATGTTAGGAGAAATGATATAGTGCTGTCTAGTAAAGAACATTCTTTCTTAGAGGAACAGAAAATTATCATTTACTTTACTTTTGCCTAGAATGTGTTACATTTTTCTTTTTTTTTTTTTTCAACTTTCCCCTTGAAATAAATGTGTGGCTTTATTTCTTCCTGGTCCCATATGGCTGCTTTGCAAGAAAAACAAAAAACGAATTAAGTTATTTCTTTTTCTCTAGGTTATTTTCAAATATATGTCTGACTTTGAAATCTGTGGGTAATTATTAGAATTTGAAAATCAATTATTTGATATATGAATTATATGCATGTTTAAGCAAAAGACTTGTTTCAGTGTCATCCCATATAAGCACTTCATTTAGTTTCCTTTTTTCTGGGTACTTTATAACCATAAAAGGAATACTCTTAGGAAACCAGAGAGGGTTACCTAATATTAATCAGTATCTCCAGAGATCATCTCACGGTTTAGTGGCTTGGAAGACAGGCGTGAGCACCAAGAGAGTGTGCGGCCCGGTACCGGTGAGCTACGCGCTCATGTTCCACAATCATAGAGATGGGTGCTGGGCCTTGGTGAAACTTTTTTTTTCAGGCCAGCCAGCAAATCATACAAGAGTTACCCCAAGGCCCCTCTGGCTCTTGGGCCTCTGTGCCGTGGCCAGTCACCCACCCCCTATTCATAGGCTGAGCTCTGGCAAGTGTACATTTCCCCACCATGTCCTCCACTTGGAACAGTAGTTAATTCTGCAGCTTTTAACAGCTCAGGATGAACATTGTTGGCATTTGAAGGGTGTAAAGGGTTACTGAAGATTGTTGGGTCTTTCCTATGCTGCAGATCTGAGAGGCAGGAAAGAATCCTTTGGGGACAAGGGGGAGTTCTCTTACGTTATCACTCATTCTCACCATGTCAGGTGCATGGTGCTTAAACTGTTTCAAGTCATTAAAAAAAAAGTGATCAATGAGCCCCATGGAAAGTAAATTTTGACCTGTCCCCAAATTTTGGTCACTCCAACCCTCCTTGAATGGGTGGATGGATGGAAGGATGGATGGATGGATGGATGGATGGATGATGGATGGATGGATGGATGGATGGATGGATGATGGATGGATGGATGGATGGATGGATGATGGATGGATGGATGGATGATGGATGGATGGGTGGGTGATGATGGGTGGATGGAAGGATGGATGGATGGGTGGATGGAAGGATGGATGGAAGGATGGATGGATGGGTGGATGGATGGGTGATGGATGGATGGATGGATGGTGGATGGATGGATGGATAGATGGGTGGATGGGTGGGTGGATGGGTGGATGGATGGATGGATGGTAGGATGGATGGATGGGTGGAGGATGGGTGGGTGGATGGATGGGTGGATGGATGGATGGGTGGGTGGGTGGATGGGTGGATGAATGGGTGGGTGGGTGGATGGGTGGATGGATGGATGGATGGAAGGATGGATGGGTGGATGGATGGATGGATGGGTGGGTGGATGGGTGGCTGGATGGGTGGATGAATAGATGGACTGATAGGTGAATGGATGGATGTAGATTGATGGATGGGTGGGTGGGCAGGTGCAAGAAAGGATAGATGGGTAGAAGGGAGGAAGGAAAGAAGGAAGGAAGGATACACAGACAGCAGGAAGCAAAGGGAAAAAGAAGGAAGAGAGAGGAACGTAATGAAGACAGAGTGTGTCCTTCCTGCTCTGAGCCTCAGTGTCACTTTGATTCTCCATCTAATTCCCCAGCCAGTGTCCACCGCAAAGCGTCAGTGATCATGGTAGATGAGCTGCTGTCAGCCTGCCCACACCAGCTTTCCTTCTCCGAGGCTGGCCTTCGAATCATGATCACCAGCCATTTCCCCCCCAAGACCCGACTCTCCATGGCCAGTCGCATGTTGATCAATGAGGTATCTGGGAAAGCAGGGTCCATTTCCCGCTGGACAGGGGTGGAGAACTTTGGGAAGGGGAGAGAGTTTCCCAGTCTGAAAGCAGAAGCCCGTGACTCATTGTCTGACGCACCAAGTCCCTCAGCCATTTCCCAGACCTTCCCCCCTGGGCCAGCTGCACTTCCTGGTCCTTGCTCTTCCCTCCACACGTTGAGAGACCTGATATAGCTCCCAGTTACATAGAGAAACTCTCCTGCTCCTTCAACCTGTCATTTTTCTTTTCATCTTCCATTTGAGTAAAGCCCTCTGATGTGAACTTGACAAAATCAGTTGCTACATCAAGGATACCTTAATTTAAAGTAATGCAGAGCCTCTGGTCTGAATTCTCCCGAGTAGTCCTTTCTCCGGAGTGGCAGCCTTAGTGACACACTAGTCCAAACAAATTTGTGTGGCTGTCTCCTATATGGACCAAGGGAGTCCTGCAATCTAGAGAGGAAAGGGTACAGGGACAAGAACCCTAGTAGAAGAAGTACGCATCTGAGACACAGGAACTTTCTTCATAAGGGGATTTGCAAGTTCCAGTGCGTCATAAAAGGTTAATCCTTCCTCCCAGAAAAGGTTGTCTGAGTTGGTTTTCACTTTGAGGGAGCCCTTAAGACTTGACTGCAGGGACTCCTGAAAGCATCTCCTTGTCAGCTGCCTGGGAAAGATCCCACTAGCTGGCATTCCAGGTATAAGGACTTCAAGTCCCTTTGACCATGGTAAGCATGTGGCTTTCTCTTTCCAGAGGCAAAGACTGATAAACAGCAGGGCTTACACTAATGGAGAATCCGAGGTGGCCACCAAAATCCCAATTAAGCACACCATGGAGAATGGGACAGGACCCAGCAATGCCCCAGACAGAGGCGTGAACGGGACTCAGAGGGCCAATGTCATTGCCGAGGCTGACAACGAGACAGAGGATGAGAATGAGGACAGTGAGAACCACGAGGATGACGAGGAAGAGGAGGATGAGGAGGAGGATGAAGGACCTTACACGCCATTCGACCTCCCTTGTAAGAGGTCCTCCTTCTGGGCTTGCGTTGGGAGCTGTTTTGAGGCCACTGAGTAGATGCCCTTGGCTTTGATGATCTTTCTGCAATTCAAAGAAATGTCTCTAGGTGGACATAGAAATATTTATATTAACTTGTAAAGTGGGCAGGATTCCACTTACAGGGTCCAAAGATGAACAAGATGGCGACACATGCTCATTGGTTGAAATGTGGGCAATTTGACCAAATGTATGATTTATTAGCTTTTTTTTTTGGAGGAAGACCCTCTCGTAGCTGTTCTGTGGGATCTTTTGGTGCTAAGGAAGAAATGCACATGACCCGTGTCAGGAAGGCAGCTTTGTGCTCAAGGGAAGGACTACTTCACTCCCTTCCCCCAGCCCTTTACAGGGGAGCTGCCCTGCCAAATCCACGCCTGAGGGACACATACCACCCTCCCAGTCAGCCCCTGCTCTGCTCACCTCCTGACCCTCACTCCCATTTAGTCCCTTCTCTCCAGTGACCTGTTGTTTTCCAGGGCAGACCCAACAGGAAATGCAGAACTGGACAAAAGGCATCCCCATCCCAGCTAAATCTAAAACACAGCGGGGCCGCCTGAGGGAATCTCTCTGGGACCTTGAAGGGAAGGGAAGGCTTGTAGGACCGTCAGGGCCCCAGCCACCACTGGGGTGTCCTCTCCCACTCACTAGCTCCAGCAAAGACTTGCCTGTGCCCAAGATCTTATGCCTCACGCCACCTATCAGTGGAACAGGTGGACCAAGCTTATTCTGCCTATTTGCTAGACCTTCCAGAAGCTTCTGGCTGTTTCAGGAAAGAGTACCCTAGTGTAATTCACATTCACAGTCAAGTGTGTGAGGCTTAATTAATGCGTGTGACTTCTCCGGGATGTTTGAATTCACAGGAGGACTGTAAATTCTGAGGAAGGATGCTTGATCCACTTGAAAGGCGAATTAATGGTGGGATGTGGGTCCGAGTGTCAGAGTTCTGTGTTATTTTCAGATGCAACGTCTCCCTGGGCTCCTCCTTGTATCCAGGGGATGGCAAGTAAAACTCAGACCAGAAATGTGCCTGTGCCCCCTTCAGGGCTCCTAGGGTCTCAGTTTCGTCAAGTGCTCACCAACACTACACAGAAAATACACACCCAGATTCCTACACACCAAACTCCCAAACTGCCAGTCAGAGTTAAGTCATTTCTCATAAGAAGGTTATCTTGATAGAGAAAAGTATACTGGTGCTATCCGTTGTGCCGCTGTTGGCTGTATTTCTTGGCAGCCTTCTTCCCTATCAACCAGGACAAAGACATTTTAAGGGTTAAATGACCAGAACCTCCACACCTCCCTTGTAAACCTTTGCCTTCATTTTCTATTGCTGAGCAGCAAATTCCCACAAACAAAGCAGCTTAAAACAACACCAGTTTGATTAGCAACGGGTTCTGTAGGTCAGAAGTCCAGCACAGCCTGACTGGGGTGCAGAGGCTCCCAAGGCCATAATCAAGGAGTGGGCAGGGCTGTAGTCCTCCCAGAGGCCTGGAGAGAATCATGCCCACACACACTCAGGCTGATGGCAGAATTTGGTTCCTCGCGGCTGTACAGCTGAATCCTGTGTCCTTGCTGGCTGTCGGCTAGAGGCCACTCAGAGCTCCTGGAGGCCACCTGCGTTCCTTGTCACGCGGCCCCTCCGCTTCCACCCAGCTACCGTGATGGGGTCCTTCTCACACTCCTGATCTCTCTGGCGCCCCCTTCTGCTCTTGAGGGACCTTGCTCAGGCTCACATGCCTAAGCCCCCCGCCCCGGAGGTCAGCTCGGCCACACGGCGCAGCAGGTCACCAAGCCTCTCCTCCTCACATGTTCTGAGAATTAGGGCGCAGCCCCGTGGGGGCCCACGTCTGGAATTCCGCCCAGCCCAGCCCACTGCCTTCGGAGTCCCCAGATGGCAGCCCATGACCAAGCTCCAGAGTGCTTGTTTTGCTAAAGTCGTTCACTGACGAAAGGAGCCCCGGGGCGAGGTGTAATCTCCACGTGGCCCGGTGCTGGGCTGGCCTCTGGGAGCCCGGATGCCCAAGCGCGCCCCTCCAGGCAGACAGCTAAAGACACGTGTGAGACGCCAGACGAATGCTCTGGCCCCCAGCACGGGCCTCATTACCTAGACAAGAGAGCCCCTGGGGTCACGCTTCCCATGTCTCACCTGGACGGGGTCCGTGCCAGGCTTCAATGCTCGGACTCAGGGTATCTTGAAACGCCTGCTCACTGCCCCTCCACATCCCTGTGATCGCTTGCGGACGGGGAGGCTCCTTGTCTCCTCGCGTGGGAGGACACGTGGCTGCAGGTGTGAGCTCAGGCACCCACCTCAGGCACCGCACATCCTCAGAGCACAGGAGCAAGAGGAGAGACGGTGCTCGGAGTGGCCCTCCACTCCTTGGGGCTCTGCGTCATTGCGGAACTCCCAGCTGCTCCACACCAGCCTCTCCCCTGGGCATTCTGGGGGTCTGGGGCGGGGCCCGAGATGCGCATTTCTAAAAGTCCCCAGGTGGCGCTGAGGCTGCTGGTCGGTGGGCCACACCTGCGGTGACGAGGGCTGGAGGGCTGGAGTCACACCAGCGACCACAGATTTTCTGAGATTTAGGGATGCCTAATTCAGAGGCAGGACCTGTGGAAAATGGGATTGTGCCGTTATGACCCTGTGTTCCCCTCCACCAGCTGCTGAAAAACCTCATTTCTGAACTCAGGACCTCCCACTGCAGGTTGCAGTTGGCTGTGTCCCGCCAGCCCTGGCCTGAGCCCGCCGACCTCCTCGCCGCGGAGAGCAGGGCCGAGCGCGTTTCGGGCCAGCAGAGGGCGCTCGAGCGCCGAGAGGGTTCAGTCCCGGGAGCCCCGCGGAGGCTGGGTTCCTGCTCAGTTCCTTTGGCCTGAAAAAGGGCCACCCACACGATGAGGACATTTTTTCCCCCTTCGTGGTAATCCCAAAAGGGCTTGGCTCCCATTGTTTCCGTCACCCGGCTGTAGGGCTTTCTTCTCTCCAGGACTTGGTTAGAGTGGGTATAATTAACAAATTATATGGAAGTATGGAAGTATAGGCATATATATGACATGTATATGTGTGTATAAATATATGTATATGCATGCATGCATGTGCACATACATGTGTATACATGAATGCAACCATATGTGCACGTGTGTACATGGGCACGCATACTTGATATAATGCATACACATAACGTTCATATATAGTGTAAACACTGAATATATTGTGTTGTACACTTATGTAATATATACACACATATTAATATACCTCTGTTTATATGTGCATATAATACATGTGTAGGTTAACTCCAGATTATATATGTGTATTGTATATACCTATGCATAGTATACATATAGAGACATACATATTAATTGTACATATATTCTTACCTCTTGCCTGAAGAAAGCCTATTTACTGAGAGAAAGAGAAACGTTTACATGGATGCATAGGTAAACATGTGCATAGAACAAAGACCGAAAAGAAGCATACCAAAATAAAAGTATGTTTATCCTAGGTGGAATTATATTTGATTTTTTTCTATATTTTCCATTTTAAAACAATGTACATTTTTGTTACCTATTGAATAAGCACAAATGTATATATTTGGTAATGGATCTAAAATACTGAGCAAAAACTTTCTCTGTATCCAATAGAGTTAAGCTTTCTAAAAAGCTTGATAAGGAATATAACTTAGAACAAGTCTTTCACTTTTTAGAGCTAAATCACACTCAAAGAGATGCTGTAATGCTCAGAGTCCCTGTTTCAGCCACTTTGCTTCATCTCCCAGTTCCTATCTGACTTTCTAGAAATCACATAATCGTCAGGACACCAGATTCATGAGTAGGGAGTTATGTTTTCTTAATTCATTGCTGTATCCTCAGCATCTGGAGGAGTGCCTGGCACAGAATAGCATAATGGGCATTCAGTGAATATCTGTTAAATGAGTGAATTAACCTATCCCCAGGGGGTTTCCATTTGGAGCACATAGCAATGGAACAAAAGATGGAAAAATGTCCAGAAATACTATTGACTCAAAGAGGAAAGATTTTTTACCTCTTTATTCAGAAATGGAAAGTTGGGCTAGCCAAAAGGTGGATGATCCTTATCTGACTGCTCCTGCCCCTCAAAATCATTTTAAAAGCACATTTCTGTATCACTTGGTTTTCTCAGAGTTATATTTGCATATTACATTTACAGGTTTATTACTCATGATACTATTGAATTTCTACTTTATCATTATTACAATGGAGCTATAACTTAAGGAAAGTATCTAGATCATTTTTAATGACAATGAGAACTGTTCTCTGGATATCATGCCTTCCCAGTGTTGTCAGTATTTTTTAAAGTAGATGACAGACAAAACTCAAAACTCAGTGGTGCTAAATTGTATTGCCTCCAGCTTACCCTGAGTACTATCATTTTCCAAGCTCTTACAGTCATATGTTCTGACTTCATTTTTCTTCCTTTTTTTATTTTTTGAAGAACAAGGAAGAGTCTAATTGAAGTCGTCTGTCTTCCCATATCTAGATTTCTTTGTAACTTTGACCGGGTATGTGTTTTAAACGGGAACAAGTCTGTCTCTCTGTGTGAGGGTATCAGGGAGACTGGAAGGCCAGTGGAGGGATCCTAAAAACCCCATCACCAGGTTACAGGATTTAGTAATGTACGGGATTCCAGGATGCATTTGCGATCCAAAGATGTGGGCATGTCCTAGGTTCTGTAGCATTTGAAAGCCCCTCATTAAATAACTTCTCAGTCTTCTTGTTTTGTAATCCAACCAAACACAGTCTCAATGTTCTCATCTTTCACTTTACCGTCTACAAATCTTAAATCTAATAAGATGCACAGCAGCTAATAGGAGAAGTACTGGATACTGGTATAAAATTATGAAATAAATTTTGTTAAACATTAATTGCTGTTCAGAACGTGATTTTAAAAATACCTCCTGAACTCTGGTGGGAATATAAAATGAGACAATCATTTTGAAAAACTGCTTGGCCCTTTCTTCTGAAGTTAAATAAACACCCACCCTATGACTCAGCAATTCTACTCCTGGGTCTTTGCCCAAAAGAAATGAAAACATACCCACAAAAAGACATGTGCAAGAATGCTCATAGCCACTGCAGTTGTGATACCTCAAAACCAGCAGCAACCCACATTCCCATCTACAGGAGAATGGATAAGCAGACTGTGTGTATTTACAGGATGGAAAACTACACACATTAAAAGGAGTGAATTACGCAAGAGTGAATTTCAAAAAACATGTTGAATAAAAGAAGGTAGACACAAAAACATCACACACGGTTTCATTTATTTGATGTTGGAGAAAAGGAAAAACTAATCTATGGGGGTAGCAGGTAGGGGATTGTCTTGGAAGAGGCTTGGGGAACTTTCTGGAACATGGAGATGTTCTGTGTCTCCACTGAAGCAGGCAGTATGTATGTATGTACATACTGGTAACAATACGTGTTTGTTACCAGAGCTGAGTTAGTTGAGAAGGATGGTGATAAAGGCTAAAGGGGAACTAATATGTCCATCAAATCTATGGCTGCAAAGGATTCATGGCAACATTGTCCCCCAAATAAGCGTTCATGGGTGTCTCTGAGGCACAGAATGGTAGGCAGTACAGATATGGGAGGATCAGGTCAGCCCTGACAGGTAGATGCATCATCTCGTCCATGGCAGCGGGGAGTTAGCAAGAAGCAATGATTAGCTTGCAAATCCACCCCCACTCAGGATATAAACACTCAAGCAGTGTTTTAACAACGCTGGGAGCTTTCAAATCATCATTCAAGACTTCAGGAAGTTGACAGATATGATGCGGAGCAATTCCACTAGATGGCGCTGTGACCACTGATGCCTCATAATCTGGAAAGATCCTGTTCCCCAACCATGGGGACAGCAGACAACAGAGGGAGGACTGGCCTTATTCCTAGCTTCCCTCCCCACCTCTCCCTCCACCCCTCACACTCCCTTCATTTCCTGTCTGAGATTCTTTCTCATCCTTTCCACCTGGCTCCATTTGTCAAACCATCCCCCCAGCACTGTGTACCCAGAAGTAACTCATCTGTCATTTTGGAGGCTTGATGAGCAGGTGGGCAGTGGATAAGTTCTTTTATTCTGCTTGGTTGTGTACACCAGGTTGTGCTGGTGGTGGAAAGTCATTTTAGTCTCCTAGGACAAGGACAGTATAGTAAGGTTTATTTCACAGAGCGTCACTTAGGATGTAAATGTGGAAAGCATTGCAAAGTCTGGTAGAGCAGAGTGATGAAGCTAACAGATTTTTATTTATTTATTTTTTGCCTTTTTTATTTTCCCAGCTGGCAAACTGGAAACAGTGAAATGGGCGTTCACCTGGCCACTGAGTTTTGTCTTATATTTCACTGTACCAAACTGCAATAAGCCCCGCTGGGAGAAATGGTTTATGGTGACATTCGCGTCCTCTACGTTATGGATTGCGGCCTTCTCCTACATGATGGTGTGGATGGTGAGTGTATCAAGAACCCCGTGGCACTGCTAGAGCTGTTTAGAGGGAAAAATACGTTCAGCCAGAAGGGAATAGGAGTTGAGCTTTCAGCCCAGTAACTGTATAGTCATCAATTCTGCAATAAGCTTCATAACACACCACCCCTAAACTCAGTGACTTAGAATCATAAACATTTGTCCTCCTGCTCCCATGTCTGCAGGTTGACAAATCAGAGCAGACACTAACTTAATAGTCTGTTTCAAGCTACAGTATGGCTACATTTGATTCAGGCAGGAGGTGGATTTCATTTCTGCTCCATGGGTTTGCTCATTGTGCTTGGACCTGTGGGTACCTGGGAATGCTCTTTTCATACTTGGTTATTGGAATGCAAGAGAGCAAGTGGAAATACAAGGTACCTCCTACAGACTTGGCTTGTGACTTCCACCCATACCCATCAGCTGCACGCAACATCAATGGAGTGGAGGAAGCACACTCCCCCTACTCTGGTGTTAAGAACAGCAGAGCCACAAGGCGAAGGGCATGAAGAATTGGGAAGTGGTCATCTCACCTCTCATAGTCAATCCTCCTATCTGACTCTCAGTTTCGTCACCCAGTAAATGAGATCATTGGATCAGGTGACTTCTCAAGGGTCCCTTCTTGGGCTTAAACAATGATTCAGGGGTTGGCATTGGTTGTGGGGCTATGGCTCAAAAGAGTTTCTGTCCCAGAGCCATTTTAGGAAACACAGCCATCCGAAAAGCATTGCCCGTGTACAATTCCACCTTCACCTGAGAAGCAGCCCTGATCCCCTAGAACTGGAGTCGGACGGAAACTAAAAGCCATGACAAAATTATGCAAATCTAAATGAATCT
The DNA here is from genome assembly GCA_032199065.1 of Smutsia gigantea. Classification (NCBI taxonomy): domain Eukaryota; kingdom Metazoa; phylum Chordata; class Mammalia; order Pholidota; family Manidae; genus Smutsia; species Smutsia gigantea. The sequence goes on from JAVSCE010015779.1 coordinate 1,080,795, forward strand.
TGCTTGAGTGTTGGACAGAAATGCAATATAAATTCTGAAGAATTAAATTCAAGGGCTAAAAAAAGGTTCTGCAAATCTTGTTTTGGAGGTAATAGCAAATTAGCCCAAAATTATTCTTTGCCTTCATCATTACAAACAGATAACTATTCTCTTTCAACCCAGATCTTATCATCAAGGGTTTCTCCCTCATTCTGTGTCCACTAACGTTTTTATTTGACACGTCCCTTGGCTGCCCATCTGTCCCCGGTTTGGAGAATAGTGTTGGTGTTCTTGACCTCCAGGTGCTCAAAGGTTTTTCCAAAGTCCACTAACAACACACAGACTAACCACTCAGAGGTTCTCCCTCCTCTGGCTGGCCTCCTTCGCTCTGAGGCCTGAGAAATGGCTGGGAGAAAGGCAGAAAACAAGGGGAAGCCGAAGACCTGGTCCAGCCACCTGGAGAAGCAGTTCCCCAAACTCCAGACCCACCAGCAAATACAATGATAACACTAGCAAGCAGTGGGGCTGGCGGGGAGGGGGCATCTACTTTCCAGGTCACTCCCCACTGAACCCGATTCCTGCAGGGAGCCAGCGGAGCATTGGAAGGAAAGATGGGGTTTGGCCAGAATGTTTGTAGGTTCATTTCATAAAAGGCTCCTCAGAACAACTGAAAGAAATGTGTTTCTGCATCTCAGTTTCCTCCCTGGAGAGCCGAAGACAGAGAGCCCCAGGCCACCCCTGCTTCATTCAGCACTGAGTGGGAATGAGGTGCGATCTTGGTTTGCAAGTAGGGACATCACATATTCCAGTGACTGTAACTAACATCCCCCAAATCTCTGGAGGGGGAAGGAGCGACTGTGCCCTTTGGAGCAAAGTTAGGGTTTCCTGCCTGATATCTCTTCCAGTATCTGGCCCCGAGGAGCTGTGAGGAGAACGTGCCACTTACAACGTGTGATTTGCATGTCTTGTGATTTTGTGGGAAGTGAGGGAGCTCAAGTGGCTTCCTGAAATGACTGATAGGTTCAGCCTTGCAAGTTAGCGTCTCCTTAAGCCAACATACAGGGAATCGGCCTCTTCTGTCAATTGGCTCTGTAAACAGAAGGGCCACCCATGCCAGTGAGCTTGGTGGGATGCTCTGTCTGCCTCTTACTAGCACGTGGGCTTTGCGCAATGCCTCAGCTTCTTCTGTGAAGAATGGAGATAATCTCACCTACTCCATAGGGAGAACTGAGTAAGTTAAACGCCGTGAACATCTCTCAGGTGGTGCCTGAGTACCAAATGAACGGGAGTGATTCTGGTGTGGACAAGGTTGACGATGATCATGTTTCCAAGCCTCAACGAAGAGAGTAAAGGAATCGGCTGCTTACGGCTTTTCCTGCAAGACTGGATGGTGTATGTCCCGCCTCTTTCCAGTTCTTGTAAATTTCCATCATGCAGCTCAGGACTTGGAGGCTCAGATTCCCAGCACAGCGTGACAGCCATCCATTCTGGGTTTCCCAGGAGCCCCCTGCGTTCTGCCCCAGTATTGCCTTTTCCCAGAGACGGTTTCTCCTCTCCCAGGCCACCTGCCTCTCCTGAAAGGAACAAGTTCAAGAGGCCAGTCTTGGGTTGGAAAGCATGGACTCCATGATTGTGCCCAGTCTCCTGACCTGCAGCCCTGTCTGCTCTATGTGACGTCCTTTGCCTTCTGACTTGATACAGAGAGCTGACCTTGCACCCTGGCGAGACTGTCCAGATGGCAGCCTTTGTGCTTTTCGTCAGGGGATCCATGAGCAGGGAGGGCTGGCACTGGCCTTCAGCTCAGCGCCTTTTCCTGCCTCTTCCAGGTCACGATCATCGGCTACACACTGGGGATCCCTGACGTCATCATGGGGATCACCTTCCTGGCAGCCGGAACCAGTGTGCCCGACTGCATGGCCAGCCTCATCGTGGCCAGACAAGGTGGGGCCACCAGCGGGAAGGGGATGGGTAGCCAGGGCCCACATGGCGATCACTGGGCTGACGGTGACTCCAGTATCATGTTGGCCAAAAGGCTTCCTGGCATCAGAAGATCAGGGAAACAAGCCAGGAGGTCCAGCCTTGAGAGAGGCAGACATGTTTCCCAGGTGCACCCACAGCCCCTTCTGGAGGTTATATTGTTGTCCTATTATTGAAAATAGCAATAAATATAAGGAAAGCTAACTTTGTCTGGGTGCCACATGCTGAGCAAAACAATTTAGGCACATTATCCTATTTAATTTAAACATTCTATGAGGTATGAAAAACCACACCCCCACTTTATGGACAAGGAGACTGAGGCTTAGAGAAGACAGATCCCTTGGCCTACGTTTTCCCAGATGCAGTGCCGCTCAGCGTGGTGGTTGCCAGAGGTCAGTCAGTGTAAGACAGACCCTTCCCTCCTTCGAAACCAAACTCACAATTTACCTTCCCAGACAAACACCCCCAGAGGGCCATGTCCCTCCCCAGAACCTCCACTAATTTATATGCCTGATTTGTGCTAGCTGGCATGTGCTCCCAACAAACACAATGTGTAGCTATAGCACTTAGCACAGTGTCCTCAAGAAGTCCTCTCAAAATTCTATGGGTCACGTATTTTTCTTCAGCGTGCCCAGTTATCTAGGAGAATTGAATACAGTGTCAAACAGTTGGGAGATGATTCTAAAATGTATGGGTCAGTGAGCTCATGAGTAGCTTCAAAGAATTGTTGAGTTTATTCCTTTTTATGGGATGTTTCAGAATTTTTGGAACTATGTTTGGTTTTTTGAATCACATTTAGCCAGTGATTATGTTTGAAGCAAAGGTTGACAGTTAATAGAATGTGTATCTCATTCTACGGCGATGGCCTGGGAACCAAATGCACAAGCTAGCAGACCTGCCAGCTAAGCCTGGCTGTCAAACTGAAGGCCTGGGAGGGCCACTGGGGGCTCCTGTACCCAAGGGGAACCCTGGGATCACCGCCCTCACCCAGGTGGCCTCTTGTCCTTGCAGGCATGGGGGACATGGCCGTGTCCAACTCCATCGGGAGCAATGTGTTCGACATCCTCATCGGCCTCGGTCTTCCCTGGGCTCTGCAGACCCTGGCTGTAGATTATGGCTCCTACGTAAGTGGGTTTTCTCCATGACTTCTCTTTAAATCCAGGGCTATATGGACTCTGTTTTAAGTGGTCTCAGCCTGGTGACTTTGTCTCAGGACAGAGGAGGTATGGAAATACTAATGTTGAACAAATTCTCATCAAAGTCCTTCCAAAATCAGGCTTGTCTGGGTGCCACATGCACTCTTGTCTGGGTGCCACATGACACACCCCCCCAGCACTCTTCCCTCTGCAATGATGCCCCTCCCTCCAGGTCTGTCTCAGCTGCCACGTCCTTCAGGATTCCCTTCTGAATCCCCCGACCAACCCCACCACCACCAAATAGGGTCTCTCTCTACAGCCTTTGTTTCTGTCTCACTCATGGCCCTTGCCCTAAATCTGTGACTTTGCTTCATCTGATTGCGTGTTAAGTGACACATGTAAGAGATGAAGAAACATCATCCGGGCTGGCCACTGAAAGGACATCATTCGTTGGGTGGTCACAGGATTCTACATAGTCTTCCCAAGATACTTAAGAGGGACATTGTTGTCAGTCAGGCTTTTATGAATGGGCTCACATTAACCAGACTCACAAGCATTTAATGTATATGCTATTATACCAACAGATGGTAGTAAGACACACAAGTGCCAAAATAGAAAGCATATTTACTCTTGACAATATGTGCACTATTTTCCAAAGAAATATCTTACGTGAGAGGTATTTTGGGAGGTTCATTACCACACTCAAGTTCATCGACTCACCAGGAGTATCCACAGGACTCAACAGTAGGATATAGTCATGACTAAGGTTTATTATAGCAAAGGATATGGAGCAAAAGCAGCAGGAAAATCAAGTCCAGACAGGTCAGATGCAGGCTGCAAGTCCTGCCCTGTCTGCTCACTGAGGATGTGCTCTCTAGAGCACTGAACTACCGAAATATGTGTGAGATATCCATCCAGGCTAGTCCACTGGAGTCTAAGGCTTTTACAGAGCACTGCTGAGGCAGACACATTCCTGCTCCGTGAACAGCCATGATAACAACACTCAGAATCCCAGCACAGCAGCAGCGCACCTCATAAAGCTAGCTAAGCAGTCCTGACAGTCTGGTACAGCATGCCCCATTGCTTCTGAAGTACAAAGCAGCACCATGGGTCAGTAACATATATGACATTCCAAGGACCACATTCTCAGGGACCAGCCAAGGGTTAGTCATGTTTCCAGGTGACCCCGTGGAGACATCAAGGATTAAGTAACCAGATCTGCTGTGTTTGTATCTTCTGCACGGAAGGTCAAATTAGAATTTTATCACTCTGACATCACAAACAACCCCAAAATCTCACTGGGGTGTCCCAACGCAATCCACTGCCAATGTTTCTGTTCTGGCAGCTCCCGTAGACAATTCAAGCAGAAACTCAAGGCATGGAGCTTATTCCATCTTAGAGTCCTTCTCCAAGAGCTATGCAGAAAGGAGAGGAAGCCAGGGCTTAGAAGATTACCCAGGACATTTTTGATGAGGCTGTTCATCATTTTTTGATGAACATTTTTTGATGTCCTACTGGATCCCTCCCATTGTCCAGATAAGTCATACGTTCCCACCCAGATGCAAGAGGGTTCGGGGACGCTGGACTAACAGTGCTCCCGGGAAGGAGAGAAGGCGCAGATGTCCACAAACACTAGCAGGCTCTACAGTCTGGGGTGTTGGGTTGAGAGTGGAATTGAAACAGGAGGCTTTGCTGGAGAGCCTTTAACTGGGGCTCAAGCTGCTGTTGTCTGAAGCATCCAAGCAGTTTGTCTGTCATGCAGACCAGGGCACTCGGGTCGGCTGCCCCAACCATGCTGGGGTGCAGCGCCCGATCCCGCCTCGTGGCATCTCTTCCTGAGCCGTATGTAGACTGTCCCCCAGCCGACACACCTTCCCTGTGCTCACACTGAGAGCAGTAGTATTGATTGTGTTTAATCTCTCTCATTAAAGTCTTTGCTGCTTCCTTAAAATACAAGTCACATCGATTCTCCTTTCCCATTCCTTAAGTAATCTCTTGGTTTTTTTCTGTCAATTGATCTATACTTTTCTATTCCCTTTTTCTGATTATAAAAATAGCTCAAGGTCTTCATCAAGAATTAGAAAAACTCCAATTAGCAAAACTTTGGGAGCGGCGCCCACCCAGGAGAACTTCCTGCAATGATGGAAATGTTCTGTGGCTGTTCTGTCACACACAGTAGCCATTGGCTATGTGAGATCGTGGAACCTTGAAATGTGGCTGGTGGAAGGGAAGACCTGAATTTTTAATTATTTTATTTTATTTTAATTAATTAAAATTTACGTAGCCACCTGTGGCTTGTGGCTGCCCATGAGATGCTGCAGCGTCAGAGGATCAGGGCAATAGCACACATAGGCCGACCCTTAGACATCGATTGGTAACATTTCAGCCTATTTTTCTCTTTCTGGATTGGTTTCCATAGCTGAGACCACACTGTACAATTTTGTACATTGCTTTTTATACTTATTATATCAAACACATTTTCCTTAGAATCTCATTAGAAAGATCATCTGTAAAGGCCACCTAATATTCTAATTATGTCAAGATTTAATCACATTGCTGCTATTAGACACTTATGTTGCTTCAAAATTTTCACTGTAATAAATAGTGATGCCACAAATACCTTTGTACATGAATCCTTTAGATTTTTAGAGATCTACAGAAATCATACATAAAACTATATTTACACTTGAGATTATTTTCCCAGAGTTGGGATTATCATATAGACAGAGCCACATTTGAATCTCTTCACACATGCCTAATTATTTTTCAAAATGATACCATTTCATACATTGTAATTTGTCCTAATTTCATTCCTGGGGTGTGGGGGGCAACTTCATAGCACCGTCAGACTCTTTTTGTTTTTAACATAGGCTTTACCCTCATACTCTGACTGCAGGAAGCTCCGTAGGGGCGAGGACAGGGCATGTACATACTTGAGCCGTGAAAAGACTAAGATCTTCCATCGCATCGCATTAGCTTTCCCCAGCAGGAGGTTTTCAGGAGTTAGAAGAAAGCTGCAGGTCCAAACCAAGACAGAAGGCCATGGGTAGATGAATAATTTGGTGCCCCTTCAAACCAATATATTTTAGATTAAATAATTAAATAAGTTAAAATTTTATAAAAATTAATAATCATTTTTCAGAAGACCAGAATGTTCCATGAGCAAAGGGTAGAGAAAGGAGCTTTCTAGTCCTATCATTGTCTTCCCTTGCTCTCTCCCAGTTCAGCTCAGGCCTTAAACCTCCATATCCCACTCTGAGTAACAGCCCTGCAGTTAGGACACCCTGCTTTTCTTAGGAAGCTCTAGTAGAGCTGTCATTGCTTGGTCTTACTCGGTCTTGGGTGTCCCTTTCCCTCCAAAAGCTTCACTGCTTGCTTCATTTCCTGGTCCATCTTTGTATCCCATCTTCATTGGCAGACCAGGCTGCTCAGAACCCTGGGGATGGATCGGTTGAGTTCACCAGCAATCCACCTGGTTTATTCCTGTTTCACTTTCCCACTGGTCTCTTATCAAAGCTGTAGGAAGTAAAATTCAGATCGATGTCAATTTCAACTCTTTTTTGTCTTCTCTGGTAAAGACTAGAGAATATGGCTAAAAAGCAGGCAGCAAAAAGCTGAAAAGTAACTATGCTCTAAATCACATGGAAAATCAACCCATGAATCATAGATTTTACCACGTGGTCTCTGTCCAAGGAGAGAAGGTCAAACAAGAGCAGGGGCTGCAAGTCATTCCAATGTCCCTAAGATCCATTATATTTATTTTTTGTCTTTACTGGTGTTACATGGTAAAGTCATGGAAGGTGAAATAAAACACTTTTAATAACAAAACTCAGAGCTCATCCTGGAAGTAAACCAGTTCCTCTTACCAGCTTTGAAATCTTCCTGAATGAACATGGATATCAGGCCTGAAATCCCAGCTCAAAGAGGCCCATTGTCCGCCATAAATGAGCCCCTAAGGATCTGCCCTCCTTCTAACATTCTCCCAACATCCTTTAGAGAACATAAAATAAAACATGATTCTCAGATCAGTAATACCCCCAACCATAAAAACATATGCTTTTCAGGTCCTGAATGCTACTAACAGGGTGACATCATGAGGACAAAAATTTAGGCCTTTTAGATGTTTGGCCCAAATCATGTTTTTGATGCGTAGTTGACATAATTGGGTCACTCTGGTCATTTTGCTGGAATTGTGCACAAAGCACATTGAGTCCTATGGTTGGAGAGTGCCTTTATCCTTGAAGGGAGGGGGAAAGGCAGAAGAAACCAGCCACTTATCTGATCAAAAGCAACGGCACGTGGCTTTTGGTTGGGAAGACTAGAGAAAGATGTGTCACATTGCATTTTCATCCAAATGCTGCTATTTCTGTAACGAGTGCCAAAGACCTTCATTTTTATTCCAGGGACATAAACATCCAATGTAGGCCTTTCTTTTGAAAGCAAAAATTAAGTAATACAGTCTCCAAACAGTTCATGAACTTCAGGAAATCAAGATTTCTTTTTGTATATGGTGTGAGGTAGGGGTCCAACCTCATTCTTTTGCATGTGGATATATAATTGTTTCAGCACCATGTGTGGAAAGGAGATTTCATTTTGAACCTTAAAAATTCAAAGGAAAATATTTGTTAACTTATTCTTCAGTAATATTCACAATTTAAGAACTATCAGTTAAGCCATGCTTGTATTTCAATTAAAGCAGGGCATTCTAGAATCCAGTATTTCATAATCTTCACTCTCAGGAAAACTTGTCATCCTGAGTGAGAACTCAAATGGACAAGAAGCAGGGAAGGACAGCCAGGTGGGCTGAATCAGGGATGGACAAAGTAGAAAAATTTAAAATATTTTTTCTTATTTTTCTTAGGTAGTTTGATCTCTTTGATTGAGAAGGCATTTAAAAAGGGAGGAAATCCCACACAAAAACATACCTGAGTCATGACCACATGCCGTCTCCTCTAATACTTCTCCACACTACCCAAATATGGTTTCACACTGCACATCATATAATCTCTTCCTCATTGGAGAATGTTGGCCCATTCTCTCTTCCACCTTGTCCAAGTTATTTACCCACATCACCCCTCTGCTACTGGACTCTGTATGTAAGGCCTTGTCCACTGCGTGTTTGCCGTCCACACTGTACCTGTTGCCATCGTGAACACAGTGGGATATTTTACTGATTTGAATAAAGAATCAATTTTATGTCCTTAATTGTGGCGAGAGCAGTCCCTCATACACCAATAGCTCCTGAGAGCTTTGCCATATTTTAGCTCAGTTAAATAATTGACGTTCATGCTGGTGATTCTGAGACACCAAGAAAAAGTTAAGAATGAAATATTTGCATCAGAGGCAGTTAAGGTGTTGTCATGTAGAGGTGGACCTTAATTTGGGGGGAAACTTTTCTTGTACAGACTACCTCTTTGCCTAGCAATAGTAGACCAAAATAGAAGCCCAGTTTTTGGCCCAACTAAGCTGCATCTTTGGTTTTCCTGGAAAGCAGGAGTCCCAGAAGATGGCCCTCTGGGCCCAGAGCACCTCACACAGGGGAACGGGGCGGCTACCAAAGGCTCCAGCTCCTCCCTCCTGTCAGCTTGCTTGTCAGCTGTAGTCTCTCAAGCTTCAGTCAGGTGTTGCTCCTGTGCATTTCGGCAGCTCTCATCAGAGCTTAATTTTGTCCATATGCCTGAGTCTCCCCCAGACAGGTGATCTTCCAGAGGGAAGGAACTGTGCCTGTCTTCTGCATTTACTATTTCCTCTGTGCCTAGCAGAGTGCCTGGTGCTTAGAATGTGCTCAGCAAATATGTAGATGGATGAACGTGTGGGTGGATGGATGGGTGGATTCTAACTTTCCCATCAGCATCACCTCTCTGGGGTGCAAGACATGTGAGCAGTGCAGAATGAAGGAATAGCTGGCCCAAGAAGAGAGCAGGGAGAGACAGAACAGCAATAATAATCACTTAACATTCATCGATTAGCTGTGATGTGCCCGACACTCTAGGAACACCATGCACACATGGTCTGCTCTAACCATGTCAGCAGTTAAATCAGGCAAGGATTATTTCTTCCACCTCTGCTCACTGTGCACCTGCTATGTTCCAGGAACTTGGTGAAGTGTTAGAAATACAGAATGAACAAGGTAGATGAGACCCTCCCTCTTAGAGTAGCATCGGGTTGGGGGAGACACAATCCGTAAGCAACAAGTACCCGAGTGGGATGACTTCAGAGAGCAGAGCCTTATGAAGACAGTGAGGCAGGTGACGTGATAGAGAGTCGGGGGCACGTGTCACTCTGGAGTCATTGGATAGGAAGGTGGGTCCTCGTGAGTGGTGAATAATGAAAGAATTGGGTATGTGGAGGACAGGAGATGCATTCTAGAAATGGGGTGGCAAGTGCAAAGACACTGGGGTGGGCTGTGTCAGGAAGTAGAAGGAAGGCCAGGGGGGCAGGAATGCAGGGTGAGTTGGGCAGAGGTCACAGACCACGGGAAATGCTATTCTAAGTTCCCTTCTGCAGGTCAGGAGGCCAAGGCCCGGAGAGGTTAAACCATACAGCCAGAAAGAGGCAGGGAAAGATAGTGATACTGTGTTTTCTCTCCTCAAACGCCAGAGACACAAGTGGCATGGAGGGTTCTGTTGCCAAAGGCAAGCTGTACCACAGCAGCCCCCCGCATGGCTGGGGATTCGGGGACCCGGACGTCGTCACTGCGGTGGGATTTTAGACCAGTTCTCTCCCTGAGTGTGAATCCTGGCTAGACTAGAGGACAGGGTCTGCTTATGAAGGCGGAAGTGGGCTCTTCAACTTTGTGTAAAGAGAGAAGGACCTGGAAGAGGAGAACTGCTGACCCAGACCCCAGACCCCAGTCTTTGGTGCTAAAAGTCCTACATATGTTGTGGCAGCTAAAATCCTCACTGCCTTAGGCCGTGGTAAGTTCCACGTCTACAGTGGGTTTCTGACTAAGGTTTGGAGGAACTGCTCTGGATGCTTCCATGAGGATTACCCATGTATTCAGTCCCTGGCTTTCATCAGGCCATCCAGTGGCCTGTCCCCCAAGCCCAGCCACATTTGGGGGGTCATCACTTTGTAACTTCATGCCAAGATGCAGAAGGTGCTTGGAAAAATAGTTCCAGGTTCATGGAAAAGCAAACTTAGGGTTTATTTGCCACAAGCATTTTTGTCTTCCCTCTTTGCCAGCTTTTCAAAGGAGAGAGGCTTCATTTCTGGAAGGGCACTCACGGGTCTGCTTGCATTCAGCACAGCGGTAACCCCATGACATCTGTCTGCATCTCCAACATCAGAACTGAGAAAACTGTATGGGTTGAATGACCTCTCCCGCCCTCACCAGGGATCTGACAATTGAACCAGTTTTTCCATCTTGACTAGATGGGATTTCTAAGTCATAATTACTGGATAATTACCATCGAACAGCTGTTTTGTGCATGGTTTAAAGTTCAGGCATTTGACATCAAGGAATGAATGCAATTTTACAGATTTTGACATTTCTTAGCACTTGTGGCTTGCTCCGAAGCCAGCTAGCTACCTAACTGCCTGAGATGAGAAATATTTCTAAAAGCCAGAGTTTGGAAAATGAGCACTTCTCGTCCCATTTCGGTGATGAATATGTATTCCACATCTTTTAACAGAACAAATAAAAATCCCTAGGCAGGCTGCAGGAAGCCAGGGCAAAACTCAGATTTCTGAGTTAGGGCTTAGAAAGGCAAAATGAATACAAGAAGTAACAGAGGAGAAAGAGGGTCTTTATTTTTCATTTTCCAAGCAGGAGCCCACTTGACTCCAGAATCCTCAGAATCAGAAATGTTCTCATCTCCACCTTTCTGGCCAGTTCATTGTTTTTCTGATCAGTCATGAATGGAACACTTACTGTGTGCTAAGCTGGTAACATGGGCTGTGATGTGAGTGCAGACGGGAAGAAAAGTGATCTTTAAGAAAGAATTGATATGATTTTCTGATGGATTCATGGAAAAGATAGCAGAAAGAGAAAAATCAAAGGTAACTTCTAGTTCTTTGCTTGAGCAACTAAGTGTATTGTGGTGCCATTCATGGGGATAAGGAAGGCAGCCCCAGGGTCGGGGGACCTGTTTAAAAGGATATAGCAAGGGTTCCATTCAGAACAGATAGAGTTTGGTATGTATGAGGGTTGTCCATGTGGAGGTATCGAGTAGTCAGTGGGATAAATGTTGAAATGAGGCCTTTGTTGCAGGTATAAACTCAGTTGTCAATAGCGTATATGTTCTTATGAGCACAAAGCTCATAAAAGAAGTAAATACAGATGGAGAAGAGAGCCCAGACCATATGCTGGTATTGGGTAGGAAAAAAATAAAAAATGTCCAGTGAAAGGGACTGAGGAACGGTCAGCCAGAGAGAGGGAGAGTAGGAAGACAGTGGAGCTACAGGCCCGGAGTGTTCCAGGAAGGATGGAGTGGCCAGGTCTATGAGGGCTTTTTCCCAGTCTTTCTCTAAGGTCGTTGTCAGCCGACGATCATGCCCCCAGAAAACCTTCTGCCCCCACTCTTACCCCTCTAGAGTCACACGGGACTGTCCGCTCTCCCAGGGGAATGCTCATCTCCTGGCTCTCTGGGCAGGAACTTGACATTGCTCGGCAGATGCCGCAGCCCCCAGCAGAGGGCCTGTGTGGAATGCATCGATGAGCCAGGCAGTTCTTGACGCTGTCCACATCTTGCCTTCTTGTCTTTTTCAGCGAGCATTTCCAGATCAGGTTCCCCGTATCTGGACACTACCCCAACTTCTAGGGACAACTGTCCTTTTTTCTGAAAATCTCCAGGACAGCGGGATGCTGGAGCAGGCTCACACAGGCCCTGGGAAGAGACTGAGGCAGCTCTGCCCACCCCACCTGGCAGTTGCTGGCAGAGTGGGAATATTTACACCGTGAAAATCAGCAAAATTCCAGAATGCCACTACTGCGGCCAGTAGAAGAGCTATTCCCGCAAGACCTACATAGGTAACTTGGGGCAGTCTGCTGATATCTTAATAAATGATTTTTCTCAGGGTTGTTCTAACAAAGCTACTGGGAGCCACAGAGACATAACTCAATCCCCTTAAAATACATCGTGGCCACTAGATTTGGGGCCCTGTGTCAGGAAAATAAGGTGATGTTTCGGGGGAAGCAGGATCCATACAAGTTCCCCGGGAAATGGCTTCCCTGGGTCGCCAAGGCCTGAACGGATTCATCCTGCTATCAAACTTTAGACCCTTCAAAAACCACTCAGTCCTGAGATGAGGATACGGGACTAGGAGTGTATTTTGGAGGGGCAGGAAACTCTGTTAGGAGAGTGGGGACGTGAGACAGGAAGGGAAGGCAGCCAGTGGCAGGTGCGTTAGCAAGCCCAACTGGAATTTGTCCCTTGGGAGAGGCCTAGGAAGTGGTGCACAGAGCTGGGGTGTTCACACAACTACCCCAAAGCATGATTGCTGGAGGGTGGCATGGCCCTTCCATGGTTCAGGGAAAAGGCCTTAGGCACAGATGCTGGTTCTGGCTGTGGGGAGGCAGCTGGCCAAACCAAATGGTATATGGGGGCACAGGGACGTGGATGGAGACCTGATGGCATTTGCTACACTGGTCTGAGATTCCTTCAAGGCCTTTTCCGAACTGATATGCGGGGAAGGACCAGATGTCACTTCCAAGGGTTCTTAGCAGGTGAAGAGAACTTGCTTTTTCCCAGCAAGTGTTGCTGGGAAATCCAGTCTGACGAGGTCTCCCTGTGTGCCAGGTGAGACCTCAACCCACGTTGAGGGTTCTTGACTCTGATGGAGAAAGACTCCACGAGCAGATCTAGCAGGTGCAAGCAAAGAGTAGTTTAATAATGCAAAGTACACGCATGAGGGAGTGCAAGCCTGCTCCAGAGGCGAGAGGCACAGTGGGGTTGTGTGGTCTTACAGCTGGAGTTTAAGCATGGGATGGAATATGCATTAGGATAGGTGGAGATGGGGTTGAATTGGGAGGGATTTCAGAGTAGAAGGGGGTACACCCTCTTTTTGTCCCTGTATGGTCAGCCTTGGAACTGCCATGGTGCCAAGGGGTGTGGTTTTTAGTATGCTAATGAGTGTATAATGAGCTTTGGGGTAACTGTGGGTTATTTTTGTTCTCCATTCCAAATCTGGTTGGTTTGAACCAGTTAGAAACTGCACTCTGTTTTTTTATATAAAACTTATTTTGGTATCATTAATCTACACTTCTACACTTACATGTACAATATTATGGTGATTAAACTACCCCTTGATCAGGTACCCCCCACCAACCCCATTACAGTCACTGTCCATCAGCGTAGTGAGATGCTATAGAATCACTACTTCTCTACTCTGAGCTGTACAGCCCTCCCCGTGCCCCTCCAACATTACGTCTGCTAATCGTAATGCCCCTTTGTCCCTCTTATCCCTCCCTTCCCACCCATCCTCCCCAATCCCTTTCCCTTTAGTAACTATTAGTCCGTTCTTGGGTTCTGTGAGTCTGCTGCTGTTTTATTCCTTCAGTTTTTTCTTTGTTCTTATACTCCACATATGAGTGAAATCATTTGATACTTGTCTTTCTCCGCTTGGCTTATTTCACTGAGCATAATACCCTTTAGCTCCATCTATGTTGTGACAAATGGTAGGATTTGTTTTCTTCTTATGGCTGAATAATATTCCATTGTGTATATGTACCACTCTTCTTTATCCATTCATCTACTGATGGACACTTAGGTTGCTTCCATTTCTTGGCTATTGTAAACAGTGCTGCGATAAACATAGGGGTGCATATGTTTTTTTCAAACTCAGCTGCTGCAGTCTTAGGGTAAATTCCTAGGAGTGGAATTCCTGGGTCAAATGGTATTTCTATTTTGAGTTTTTTGAGGAACTTCCATACTGCTTTCCACAATGGTTGAACTAATTTGCATTCCCACGAGCAGTGTAGGAGGGTTCCCTTTTCTCCACATCCTCGCCAACATTTCTTGTTGTTTGTGTTTTGGATGTAGGCCATCCTCACTGGTGTGAGGTGATTTCTCATTGTGGTTTTAATCTGCCTATCTCTGATGATTAGAGATGTGGAGCATCTTTTCATGTGCCTTTTGGCCATCTGAATTTCTTCTAAAGAGAAGTGTCTATTCATGTCCTCTGCCCATTTCTTAATTGGATTATTTGCTTTTTGTTTGTTAAGGTGCGTGAGTTCTTTATATATTTTGGATGTCAACCCTTTATAAGATACATCATTTATGAATATATTCTCCCATACTGTAGGATGTCTTTTTGTTCTACTGATGGAGTCCTTTGCTGTACAGACGCTTTTCAGCTTGATATAGTCCCACTTGTTCATTTTTGCTTTTGTTTCCCTTGCCCTGGGAGATATGTTCATAAAGAAGTTCGTGTTTATGTCCAAGATATTTTTGCCTATGTTTTTTTCTAAGAGTTTTATGGTTTCATGACTTACATTCAGGTCTTTGATCCACCTTGAGTTTACCTTTGTGTTTGGGGTTAAGCAGTAGTCCAGTTTCATTCTCTTACATTTGGCTGTCCAGTTTTTCCAACACCAGCTGCTGAAGAGGCCGTCATCTCCCCATTGTATAGCCAAGGCTCTTTTATCAAATATTAATTGACTGTATATGTTCGGATTTTCTGTTCTGTTCCACTGGTCTGTGGGTCTGTTCTTGTGCCAATACCAAATTGTCTTGATTACTGTGGCTTTGTAGTAGAGCTTGAAGTCAGGGAGCATAATTCCCCCTGTTTTATTCCTCCTTCTCAGGATTGCTTTGGCTATTCGGGGTCTTTTGTGGTTCCATATGAATTTTAGAATTATTTGTTCCAGTTGATTGAAGAAAGCTGTTGGTAGTTTGATAGGGATTGCATTGAATCTGTAGATTGCTTTAGGTAGTATAGCCATTTTGACAATATTTATTCTTCCTAGCCAAGAGCATGGGATGCATTTCCATTTTTAGTGTCCTCTTTAATTTCTCTTAGGAGTGTCTTGTAGTTTTCAGAGTACAGGTCTTTCACTTCCTTCGTTAGGTTTATTCCTAGGTATTTTATTCTTTTTGATGCAATTGTGAATGGAATTGTTTTTCCGATTTCTCTTTCTGTTAGTTCATCATTAGTGTATAGGAAAGCAACAGATTTCTGTGTGTTAATTTTGTAACCTGCAACTTTGCTGAATTCAGATATTAGTTCTAGTAGTTTTGGAGTGGAGTCTTTAGGGTTTATTATGTACAATATCATGTCATCTGCAAATAGTGACAATGTGACTTCTTCTTTACCTATCTGGATACCTTGTATGTCTTTGTTTTGTCTGATTGCCGTGCCTAGGACCTCCAGTACTATGTTGAATAACAGTGGAGAGAGTGGGCATCCCTGTCTTGTTCCTGATCTTAGATGAAAAGCTTTCAGCTTCTTGCTGTTAAGTATGATGTTAGCTGTGGGTTTGTCATATATGGCCTTTATGATGTTGAGATACTTGCCCTCTATACCCATTTTGTTGACAGTTTTAATCATGAATGGATGCTGAATTTTGTCAAATGCTTTCTCAGCATCTATGGAGATGATCATGTGGTTTTTGTTCTTCTTTTTGTTGATGTGGTGGATGATGTTGATGGATTTTTGAATGTTGTACCATCCTTGCATCCCTGGGATGAATCCCACTTGATGGTGGTGTATGATCCTCGTGATGTATTTTTGAATTCGGTTTGCTAATATTTTGTTGAGTATTTTTGCACCTGCTTTCATCAAGGATATTGGTCTATAATTTTCTTTTTTGGTGAGGTCTTTGCCCGGTTTTGGTATTAGAGTGATGCTGGCTTCATAGAATGAGTTTGGAAGTATTCCCTCCTCTTCTATTTTTTGGAAAACTTTAAGGAGGATGGGTGTTATTTCTTCTCTATATGTCTGGTAGAATTCAGAGGTGAATCCATCAGTTACTGGGGTTTTGTTCTTGGGTAGTTTTTTGATTGCCACTTCAATTTCATTGCTGGTGATTGTTCTGTTTAGTTTTTCTGTTTCTTGTTTGGTCAGTTTTGGAAGGTTGTATTTTTCTAAAAATTTGTCCATTTCTTCTAGGTTTTCCAGCTTGTTAGCATATAGATTCTCATACTATTCTCTTATAATTCTTTGTATTTCTGTGGGATCCATCGTGATTTTTCCTTTCTCATTTCTGATTCTGTTTATGTGTGTAGATTCTCTTTTTCTCTTAATGAGTCTGGCTAGGGGTTTATCTATTTTGTTTATTTTTTCAAAGAACCA
This sequence comes from Smutsia gigantea, assembly GCA_032199065.1. Classification (NCBI taxonomy): domain Eukaryota; kingdom Metazoa; phylum Chordata; class Mammalia; order Pholidota; family Manidae; genus Smutsia; species Smutsia gigantea. The sequence goes on from JAVSCE010015779.1 coordinate 1,097,120, forward strand.
GCTCTTGGTTTCATTGATTTTTTTCTATTGTTTTATTCTTCTCAATTTTATTTATTTCTTCTCTGATCTTTATTATGTCCCTCCTTCTGGTGACTTTCGGCCTCATTTGTTCTTCTTTTTCCAATTTCAGTAATTGTGTCTTTAGACTATTCATTTGGGAATGTTCTTCCTTCTTTAAATAGGCCTGGATTGCAATATACTTTCCTCTTAGAACTGCCTTTGCTGCGTCCCACCGAATTTGTGGCTTTGTGTTGTTGTTGTCATTTGTCTCCATATATTCTTTGATTTCTGTTTTGATTTGCTTGTTAACCCATTGATTAATTAGGAGAATGTTGTTAAGTCTCCATGTATTTGTGATCCTTTTTGATTTCTTTCTAAAATTTATTTCTAGTTTTATACCTTTGTGGTCTGAGAAGTTGGTTGGTAGGATTTCAATATTTTTGAATTTACTGAGGTTCTTTTTGTGGCCTAGTATGTGGTCTATTCTGGAAAATGTTCCATGTGTACTTGAGAAGAATGTGCATCCTGCTGCTTTTGGGTGCAGAGTTCTGTACATGTCTGTTAGGTCCATCTGTTCTAGTGTGTTGTTCAGTGCCTGTGTGTCTTTACTTATTTTCTGTCTGGTAGATCTGTCCTTTGGAGTGAGTGGTGTTTTGAAGTCTCCTAAAATGAATGCATTGCTGTCTATTTCCTCCTTTGATTCTGTTAGTATTTGTTTCACATATGCTGCCGCTCCTGTGTTGGTTGCATATATATTTATAATGGTTATATCTTCTTGTTGGACTGACCCTTTAATCATTACGTAATGTCCTTCTTTATCTCTTGCTACTTTCTTCATTTTGAAGTCTATTTTGTCTGATACAAGTACTGCAACACCTGCTTTTTTCTCTTTGTTGTTTGCATGAAATATCTTTTTCCAACCCTTCACTTTTAGTCTGGGTATATCTTTGGGTTTGAGGTGAGTCTCTTGTAAGCAGCATATCGATGGGTCTGGCTTTTTTATCCTTCTGTTACTCTGTGTCTTTTGATTGGTCCATTCAGTCCATTTACATTTAGGGTGATTATCGATAGATATGTACTTATTGCCATTGCTGGCTTTAGATTCGTGGTTACCAAAGGTTCAAGGGTTGCTTCTTTACTATTTAACAATCTAACTTAACTTTCTTGTTAAGTTATTGTAAACACCGTCTGATGTTTCTTTATTTCTCTACCTTCTTATTCTTCCTCCTCCATTCTTTATATACTAGGTGTTTTATTCTTTGCCTTTATTTAGTATTTGGATGGTCTGCTCTCTTTGGTGTGATTTTTTTTTCCCTCTGGTGACATCTTTTTAGCCTTAGGGGTGCTTCCCTCTAGAGCAGTCCATTTAAGATATCCTGTAGTGGTGGTTTATGAGAGGCAAACTCTCTCAACTTTCGTTTGTCTGGAAATTGTTTAATCTCTCTGTCATATTTAAATGATAATCATGCTGGATACAATATTCTCGGTTCAAGGCCCTTCTGTTTCATAACATTAAATATATCATGCCATTCTCTTCTGGCCTGTAAGGTTTCTGTTGAGAAGTCTGATGATAGTCTGATGGGTTTTGCTTTGTAGGTGATTTTTTTTCTCTCTCTAGCTGCCTTTAATACCCTGTCTTTATCTTTCATCTTTGCCATCCTAATTATTATGTGTCTTGGTGTTGTGTTCCTTGGGTTCATTGTGTTGGGAGATCTGTGGGCTTCCGTGGACTGTGAGACTATTTCCTTCCCCAGCAAGGGAAAGTTTTCAGCAATTATTTCTTCAAAGACACTTTCTATCCCTTTTTCTCTCTCTTCTTCCTCTGGTACTCCTATAATGCGAATATTGTTCCCTTTGGATTGGTCACACAGTTCTCTTAATATTCTTTCATTCTTAGAAATCCTTTTATCTCTCTCTGCCTCAGCTTCTCTGTATTCCTGTTCTCTGATTTGTATTCCATTAACAGTCTCTTGCATCTCATCCAGTCTGTTGTTAAGCCCATCAATCGCTTGTCTGATTTCTGCGTTGTCTTTTCTCAGTTCCCTCACTTCCTCCCTCAGCTCTTGCACATTTCTCTGTAGGTCCATCAGCATGGTTATGACTTTTATTCTGAATTCTTTTTCAGGAAGACTGTGCATTTCCATCCCATCAGTCTCCTTCTCTGGGGTTGTCTGGTTGTTTTTAGTCTGGACCATATTCCTGTGTCTTTTCATGGCTATAGAAGTGGTCACTGGTAGTTGCCACATATGTCAGCTGGGCTCTTTAAGGCTTTAAAAAGAGAGAAAAAAAAGGAAAGAAAACAAAAAACAAAGCAAAACTAAACAAGAAAAACACCCACCAGGAGTAGATTCTGTGGGGATGCTGTAGGTGGTGCTGTTGCCCCACTATTCCGCAGCCATGGCAGCACCACTCTGCAGGGCCCTTTATAGCTCTGGCTGAGTTGGGAACAAATGGGAGGCTGTTGATCTCTTTGGGAAGTCTAAGTGCGGCCACCCTTTCCCAGTCACCAGTTAAGGTGTCTGAAACTCCCCAGGACTCCTAGCCTGCTGGGCGGTTTGTGCCGGGGCGATCCGGTTCCTCCGCTGGGCTCCTATCTCTTTAAGACCGCTGAAGAAAGCGCGCTTTTCTTTATTTTTCCTTCTCGGGAACCGGCTGCCAGCACCCTGGCGCGTTCTCCGCTCAGATCCTGTCCCTCTGTCTCTCCAATCTCCGCTACACTGTGCTATGTCTTTCAGCGCTCCCCGCTCAGATCACCGGGGCTGGCTACTTCGTGGGGTGTGCTTCCACTCCCTCCCTGCTCTGAATCCTCTCCTCCCGCCGGTGCGCTGGGGTGGGGGAGGGCTCGGGTCCCGCTGGGTCGCGGCTCCGTATATTACCCGCCTCTTGGGGTGCCGAGTCCTCTCGGGTGTAGCTGCACGCTGTGCACTTTCCTGTGTGTTCTCGTCTCTCTTTTAGGAATAGTCGTATTTGCTGTATTTTCGTAGATAAATATAGTGTTGGGAGGAGATTTCTGCCGCCCTGTTCACGCCGCCATCTTCCCGGAAGTCCTGAAACTGCACTCTGTTTTGCCATCAGTTATTTCCCTAGAATCTAGCTGGTTTGTTTTCCCTTGACCTGTTCTGCCAGCTGGCCACTGGACTGGCCTCAAGCTCTTCTTGACTCGCCAGGCCTGGCTTGCTTCCTGAACTACACTACCTGCGTCACAAGGAAGAGCCTAGAATTTACCATCCAAAGTCCAACTCTAAGTGCAGACTTGACCCCCTTACCAGCTTCCTGGCCTGTGTGATATTTATTTATAATAAGAAATATTTAAAAACACGGTGCCATTTCTAGCACAAAGCTCTTAAAACCCTTAGAATTTCCTAGGTAAAGAGCACTATGAAAGGTCTTCTGTTATGTTAATGAGGAGACTTCAGGAACACACCTAAGGATGGGGGCTGGCTGTGGGAACCAGCCCTGTGAGTACAGGATCGGAACTCCCAGCCCCATCCCCCAACCTCGAGGGAAGGGCAGGCTGGAAACTGAGTTCTGTCCCCAATGGCCAGTGATTTAATTAAACATACCTCTGTAATGAAGCGTCCATGAAAACCGCACAGGGCAGGGTTCAGAGAGCTTCCGGCCTCGTGAGTGTGTGGAGACTGGGGAGCCGTCAGCTCAGAGTGAGCAAGGAGGCCCTGCGCGCTTTCCCCATGCCTCCCCCTACGCACCTCTAACAGTTGACAGTTCTTGAATTACATTTTTTTCTAATGAACCAGCTCTCCTGTAGGGAAATTGTTTTCTTAAATTGTCAGTAGGATGGGGTTGCTGGAACCTCCCATCAGTACCAGTCCCTCAGAAGCACAGATGACAACCTGCACTTGTGATTGGCATCTGAAGGGGCGGGGACAGTCTTGTAGAACTGAGCCTTAACCTGGGGAATCTGATGCTATCTCCAGGTAAATAGTGTCAGAATTGAGTTAAATTGTAGGACATCTAGCTGGGGTGGCAGAATTGTTTGGATGTGTGGGGAAAACCCCACATACACCAGAATCTTACCTGGGCTAAGCACATCACTTCCTTGAGTCCACATTGCCTCATCTTTAGTGGGGAAAACAGAACCCACCCTACTTAGCTCACGGAGTTACCACCAGAATTCAGTGTGACCCTGTGTTTGTGAATGCACTCTACACAGGAAAGGGCTTGGGCACCAGCTTCCATGAAAGTGCTGCTTTTCTGCAAACATTACCGTCTTATCTCACTGAATCATTCACGGAAAGAGATTCCCACCCAGTGATATCTTACAACATAAAGGCAAGGCTAAACACATCCATTTAGAACCCACCACCACCAAATGTTCAAATTACCCGAAGCCAAAAATGCAAAGCAACATACAACATATGTTCCAAGTTATAAAAACATAGCAAAAATCCAGGGGCTTCTTATTGTTCCTCAAAGAATTCGCTGGCACCACACCCACACCATAAAGCGATTTTAAACTGTAATATGGGCAAGTCAGAATCTTTCATGCTGGGGATTTGGATCCCCAAACTTGGAGGGTTTAGGGAATTGTTTTGTGTACCACATGCATGCATGAAACTAGGTATGAATGGGTCTCTGTGTGCATACAGGAAAACATAACATACACTGTGGGCTAAATTCCTGTTGACTTTGGAACCAGCCTGCCTTTCTGTTTCCTCCGCAACAACTGCCAAGAGGGAACTGGAGAAGGAAAATGCCTATTTTTGAAGGCAAGAAATAAAAACAATGCTAAATGTTGGGGCTCAATAATCACAGTTGAGGCTTGCATGGGGTCAGATGGGTAGTTCCAAGATGGTGGCACCTGGTGGGCCTTGCATCTGTGAAGCAGGGAGCCAGGGAACCATTGTCTGGATCAACACTGTGCACACGTGGACCACAGAGTCTTTTTAAAAAAGTAGTCTAGGGATGAGAAAAGGCTCTGTGCTACTCTTTGGCTTAGCACGTGCCAAGAAACTAGTTTTTAAGGGAGTTGAGCTAGATTTGCTGCCCTTAGGAAACTTATTGGGGTGATAGAAATATTTTATATTCTCATTGAGATGTGGGTGACACGGATGCAGCATTTGTCAAATCTTTCCAATAGTACACTTAAGATCCGCGCATTTTACTGTATGCAAATGTTAACTCTTTGCTCTTGTCTGTTCGTGATAGCAGCCTCATCCGCCTTTTACCGTTAAGATCAGGGGACATCACAGACATTTTAATACAAAAGAGATCAAAAGCTGAGTAATATTTTTCAAAATTCTGCTTCCATTACGCATGTTATGACGTTTACCCTTAAAGTTCTGTGTCAAGAAAGTGAAAGCACCCCAGAGGCCAGGACCACAGGGAATTGTTTTTGGCAACAAGAATCAGATAACACAAAGGAGCATTCAAGAGGCCATGGGCCAGTCCAGAAGGCACCACTGCTGGAGGGGTGGGTGGGATTGGGCTGAGAACAGTGGAGACAAGGGCACACCTTGGGTGTCCTAGGAAACAGTCCCCACTGCAGGCGGCAGAGCATGGCTGCCAAGGCCACCTTGTGTTCTTCATCCTAGAGCAGAGATTTGGACTCATGGCTACTCAGAGTTGCTTGAGTCCCTCGCACTAAGCAGCTGCCTCTCCAGAAGCCTAACTCTGTGTCATCCTTTCTCACAGATACGGCTGAACAGCAGAGGACTGATCTACTCTGTGGGCTTACTTCTGGCCTCCGTCTTTGTCACGGTGGGTTTGCGGCTCCTGCCCCACTTGGTTGCCAAGATCCCTCCCCCTTCCCCTGCCCCTGCCCTGGATTCCTTGGTAGAGTTGGTTAGAGCACCAAATGGGCTTGGCCTCCTGGTGGGTGGGGACAATCAGCCTCCAGATGCCCCATTTCCTGCCTGCCTGTTTTTTCTAGAAGTGGACCCTAGCACCCACTAGAATGCCTTCTCCCCTTCTAAAAAGCAAGCCCTCCTCGCAGAAGTGTGACCTTGCCTCATGTCAAGTATAGACCATTTTCTCAAAAACAAAGGGGAGATCCCGACTTTTCCACAAGATTAGTCAACAGAAGGGCACATTCCAATTACATGACGTTTCCAGGTCACTAAATGTCTCCAAATCCATGGACTTGATCAATAGTCAAAGACTAAGAAAAGTTTTCCTGGCAGTACACTTCCCTACCATTCCACTATCTTGACAATTATGTCCATTGTACAATTTGATATTCCAATTCAGCTGGCGCATTTAGTGCGTACAAATCCCACCAACACACAGACAGAACATGACACATTCATTAAAGCATGCAAATTTGCTGTTGAATTTCCACATTAATAAACACTGAGATACAATGTGTTTTTCCTGAAATTCTCAAGGAAACATCCATTGAATTACACAGTTACACCTGGCATGTAAATCTATATATACTGGAGAATGGAGATTCAGAAGGGCAGGCAGGAGGCTAGAGAGGTAATTTACAGGATCAGGATATGAGTTAAATGTCAAGGTTTTACCAAAGCAAATCTAAACAAAAGTGAAAATCGACATAATTCATTCTTTTGTAGCTTAGGAGGTGCTTCAGGTCTGGGATGACTGAGGGTTATGATACCTGTAATAGCCACACATTGTACTTAATGCTTTGCATGTATTTGGAGCTCACCATGGCCCCATCAGGTAGTCACTACTATCAGCAGATGAACACCTGAGGCCTACAGAGAAGTTGACACCAAGTGACATCAGAGTGTGTACTTGTAGCTACAGTCATTGTAACTCCAGGGGAAAATATGTTCCCACCCAGGGGCAAATAACCTTGGAAGCCGAAACCAGTCAAAGGGAGAAATGAAGTAGGAGAAACGCATTTATTGCTTACAAGCAGTTGTCTGCTTCTGCTTGCCTGTGTCTCTTGCAATCCAGCGGCAAAAAAGGACCCACCAAACCTCTTCAGTCCAGATATGTGTTTCTCTCCACTCCCTTTGTTATCACCTATTGATATGGAGATGGCCTACTGCTCTCCACCCCTTGGAAACACCTATTGACATGGAGATGCACTAAACCCGGGTGAGAGATGCTGGAAATACTGCAATTTTACCCACAGTCCATATACAATCTCTAGGAGAAGGGGCTGACCTCTAGCTGGGCTGTCCAAATGGGATTGTTGAAAGGCTGAGGAGAAGTAGGTTTGGGGAGGAAGAGCAATTTCAAACATCTTAAGTTTTCATTGCCTATTTGGTATCCCAGGAGAGGTCAAGAAAGCCAAGTGCGGCATCTGGAGATGCCAAGTGGAGAAGGTGTTTCAGGGTGGAGTAAGCAATCAGCTTTGTCAGGGGAGAGGAGTCCTGAGCAGTGACCTGTGGGGTCAGAAATGCAGAGTCATCAGGGTGGTTTTGTGGAGTGATGGGGGCCGACAGCTGAGTAAAATAAGTTGACAGAATGGAAGGAGAGAAAGTGGAGGCCACTGATATTCATAACTCTTTCAAGTTATCTTGCTATAAAGAAAGGAGAGAAATAGAAATCCAGAAAAAGCGCAGTTGTGTTTGAGAGAGATAGCAGCATCTTGCCAATGGGAATAATGCAGAGGTGAGGAGGGGAAGGAGAGAAAAGAGGGGCAATCGCTGGAACCATGACCTTTGGCAGCACTCAGAGGTGGGGACACGTGGACGTGCACACTGGGAGCGGGCTGTGAACAGCGCCCTGGGCCCTGGGTCCTTGCTAACGGGGAGGAGGGGAGCAAGGCGGTGGGGTGGTGGGCGCTCCGACTGAGAGGGGGGTAGAGCTGAAGCACCAGAGGGTGGGGGGCCCTGGTGAGCAGTGCGCAGAGGCATGAAGCAGCTGCGTAGGAAAGGGAGAGTGTGGAATCGGGAAATGAGGGATGATCGCCATAAAACATGAATGGCCCACTGAAGGGCTGTGGGCTCGAATTTAAAATGAGGCCCATCAGCCTGGCCAGAGTCTTCCTCCAGCCTAGCTCAGCTGCCCAGGAGCAAGATGCAGTAGGTGGAAGGTTGGTCTGAACCCAAGGACTGTCCAGCGATTGCTGGTGGAGTTTAAGCCAGTGGCATCGTGTGGGGGGCGAAGAGCTGAGGAACAGTTGTGGCAGCAATGGTTCTGAGTCATGGGGTCTGTGGTGTCGTGTGGGCTGACGTACGAGACGGAGTCGCAAGAAAGACAGGAGGTCGTGGTCCGAGTGGGATGCTCGCCACTGGCGTTAACACGTAGTTTCTGTTATCGGTAATGGCAAGAGTGAGGCTCCAGGCCTGCCCAGGAGAGCTCATCAACGGCTGCGCCCAGGCTGGGCAGTAGCCACCGGCCAGGGTGGTTATTGGGCACTTGAAAGGTGGCTAGTACAACTGAAAATTTGAGTTTTTAATTTTATTTAACTTACATTTAAAAGTGGCAGCCATGTGTGGATGGTGGGCACAGTGCCGGTCTAGCGTATGGCCCTGGGAGTGAGCAACCAAGACAGTACGGAGGACAAGGACAGGAGAGGACAGGCGCTGGGCTGATCTTCTCCGTGGAGAGGGACGTCCCTGTGGAGGGAGACAGGAGAGCTGAGGACAGGAGAGCTGGGGACTGGAGGGGCGGTGGGTGGGGGCTATGAGCAATGGGCAAGACTGCGTTTGGAGGGTTGAGGGTGACTGGGGGGGACAGTGGCATCAGAAGACTTGGGACTCCAGTGTGGCGTCTGGGGAAGGAGAGAAGGGAAATGGTGCACAAACAGCCCTGAGCAAGAATCGGTCCAGCTTCCCCGGGCAGAGATGCAGCCATCTCTTCGAGGGCTGTGGGGACGTGTCCTCAGGACCAGCCAGGGTCCAGGTGGGCAAGAGCCTGAAGCTCCACAACAGGTAACATGGCCTAGGGAGCTGCAGGGGGGTTGGGGAAGGAGGGTGGACGCTTCAGCTGGGCCGACTAGTCCCACTGATCCTGGTGTCGGAGTTCCCTCCCCTTCCTGCGGCCCGCAGGCTCGGGCATCCCTGCTTCTTGGTGTTCTTACCTTCCGAGGTGCGAGAGGTGGGCTTGGTGGCTCACACAGAATTGGCGCTTTCCCCGAGGCCCACCAGTGGCAGCCCTTGCCCCGGCCTCCCCCAGAGCCCACTGCTGACCCGCTCTCGTGTTGCAGGTGTTCGGCGTCCACCTGAACAAGTGGCAGCTGGACAAGAAGCTCGGCTGCGGGTGCCTTTTCCTGTACGGCGTGTTCCTGTGCTTCTCCATCATGACGGAGTTCAACGTGTTCACCTTCGTGAACTTGCCCATGTGCGGGGACCACTGATCCTCCGGGCTGCCCACTGGGGCTTGGTCCTTCTTCCTGTGCAATACAAGACCCGGCCGCGCCCCGAGTCACGCGGGCCCCCGGGGCCGGGCGTCTCGTCCGTCTGTCCCGCTGCTCACAGGCCTCCACCCCTGCCTCGGTGGCCCAGGCGCGCCCCCACCCTCCCTCGCACCCCCTCCCCCTCATCCCCTCCTGCCTCATCCATGTGAAAACTCCCGTCATCCACGTGAATTTTTGATCTCCATTTTTGAACAGTGACTGAGATTCTAGAAAACCTGGCTGCTACTGGCCCAAGCCAGGCAAAACGTACTATAATCCCACCTCCTCTTTTAAGTTATTGGAAGGAAGACTGACCTAATTTATGACCTGAGACTGATGAAGGAATAGAGAAGAGAAGGTACACTGATTACAGGGAGTGTTTGGGATTTTGTTCTGTTTTGAAGTGATTCTTGGTTGCTGGGTTTGGGGGGCTATTTTGCGTTGAGGGGCTCCCCCTTTTCATCCTTTCGCTGAGTCTGGGGTTAGTCAATGATCCACAGGTTGTCCCTGCTGTGTCCCCTGGGATGGAATCCTAGGCGTGTTGGGATATGCATGGCTTTAGTGCCTACTAGAGGAACAGCTGGGCAGAGGCCCCAGGAGCAGATGCATGGCATTTACCAGCTGGGGATGCCCGCCTGAAGTCCTGCAGGGGTTCCCTTGGGGCACGGAGTTTTCAAGAAGAAGCCAGTTTCCCATATATCCATTATGACCACCACTTTCTCACTAGATTCTTTCTAGTCTCTCGAGCAATAGTTCTAGCCTGCCTGGGGTCTCTGACGAGGGCCCTGGTTTAACTATCCATCCTCGAGGTGCCAGGCAGTCAGTGACAGAAGCTCCCTACCTGTGGGTCCCTGAGATGCCCTCTTGTCGCTTGGTATTTGAGGTGACAGGGAGTGACCCAGAGCCACCACTGCTTTTCGTGCAGGAGTTACAGACACTGGTTTTTGGAAAATGGAGAGAAGCACACTTTGCACAGACGTCGTCAATAAAGTCCCCATTTGCCGCTGGGTACTGAGTACACTGGACCCTGACAGCTGGCTCTCGGGCCCGCGTCCTTCCTCACGGGACCCCACCACCAAGCTGCCCCAGCTCTAGCCCTCCTCCCCTGGAGGGAAGGCAAGGGAGGGAGAAAACAGAACTGACACCTTTGACACCGCAGAATGTGTTCGATACGGTCTCACTCAAGCGCATAAGTTGCTGTGAACACGGTCGCCAATCACTGCTCAGCAGCTCTGCTAGATTTTGTGTGATGCTGAATTATTATGCAGAGCAATGCCACCGAGTTGAGACCTGCCCATGCTTGTTACACTTGTATTTATTGAAACTGTGGATTCTTGCCCGTGCTGCCCCTTGTATTTACTTTAAGCACTGATCATTTATTCATTCGGTATGGTTTTCCCCATCCCCTGTACACATTCTGGTAGGAATTGTAAAAATAACCTGCTCCAAGTTGGCTGAATGTTTCTGTCGATGGTGGGAATCGAGGCCAGCCAGCACTAGCCCATGGGGCACCTGCCCTGCCCGACGGAGGAACAGGAGAGGAATCCCCAATTTGGCCTCTCAGAGCTAAGACACACTTGTTGATTCTGTTGCACATTTTGCACTGGTTTATGGCGATCGTTTTCTTGGACAGATAGTGTAAAATAAACTTCTCTGTTCTGTATCCTTCCTCGAGCAGCGCGCATTACTTTCTTCCCTGCTCACAGGCCTCCACCCCTGCCTCGGTGGCCCACGCTGCACGACGCTGCACGCCGAGGTAAAAGATCCCAGTCGCCGCCCGGTGACCAGGTGGCTGTGTTTCCACCGCTCCTGGGCTGACGCACCGGGAAAGCTGGACTGCAAGCACGACACAGCCAGTCGTGGGACCCTCTAGATCCTGAGGGGCCTTCGGACCCGTTGTCCCGTAGAACACATGCAATGTCATATTAGGGATTCTTCCTTCCGGCTGGTTTTGGGGGTAGGGCACTGCCGCGCGGGTGATGACGTCAGCCTCGTTCGGGACTCCGACCCGCCTGGTTTCCCGAGTCCCCGGTCGAGAACGTTCACAGGTCCCCTAAGCCGATTCCTTCACACAGACAACACAGTCCTAAGAAGCCATAGTCTTCTCCTACATAAATCTCAAGAAATAATTATCTAGATCTGAAAGTAGACCAAGTTTAGTGAACAAGCTGGGTTTCCACCTGAAACAGCATAATTCATGTATAGGAATCAGAAGAAAAATGCCTATTAATTCACAACACCAACTTTTGGTAACTATTTAAAAACATAGACTCCTGGTTGGGGGAAAATACTAGTTATTTAGCTTTGTTTGGAGTGTTTACATCTCAAAATATTTTGCTACTGTATCCATACATTTTACAAATAGACACAACATGGGACACGGCATTTTCATTATGCTGATTGGTGCTTACAAAGCATAAGATAACTTTTATGCTGAATATTTTATTATACTTGTCTTTTAAGTCTTAAGCAAAGACATTTGATCTGAAGCTTAATATATTTTTTGTAGCACATTTTCTGTGAAATCTTTAGAAACAGTAGGTCCATGCTAAACTCTGCAAAGAGAAAAATCTAGGACAAAACAGGGTTTCCATGTGTAATGTTTGCCAACCTAGGGACTGAGAGGGTTTCCTATCTGAAATGGACATTTGGCCTATTTCTGCCCAGATCTCATCCATGCATGATCACGTCTTGAACCATCGATGAGAATATGCTTGGGAAAGAGCCGGCTCTCCAGTGATGCAGAGTTGCCCATGTGGCTGTCTGCACTGCTTCCACTGTGCGGGGATTTCTTTGGGAGGGTTTGGGATGTGTTCACAGGAAGAAGTGGTTGCACTGTCCCAAACCTGACAGTGTGGCCAGAGAACCCTCTGAGCGGTTCCTGGGATGTGCTGGCTCCCTGGCTGCGATCTGCACAAGGGGAGCAACGCCATGGCCCTGAGAAAGGGGAGGTGGGGCCTGAGGTGAACTTCCCCTCAGCATATCCTAGCTGACCCACAAGAATGTGCTGCCAGAACATCCTCTCTGTCTAGGAAATGTGTTCCCAACCTGGCGGGGGTCTGCTGGGGTCACTGCCAACACACATGCCCTTCAGGTGGCCTTGGGTGTGCCTGGAGGCCGTGACAGGAAGTTTCCAGATGCCTCTGCTCTCTGCCGGAAGAAAGTACTGGCCTTACCTTTTTAGGAATGGTGTACTTGTATAGGTATGTTTTGTTTTTACCTCCCAAAGACCTGGATGGAGGATAGGGGTGAAGCCTGCTTATTAAGTTTTCCTAAGTCTGTCACTGCACACCTTTAGACTTTATAGTCATTATTTCCATTCTAGAAATTTGAGATTCTCTGTCTCAAGAGCAAATTTGAACTCATTTTAAGTACCCAGGCTTCAAAGACAAGCCTGAATATTTTTTAAAAAGTGGGGCAGCGGGTGATAATATTCTAAAGTCCAGATAGTTCTCAATTGCTATATAGGAATTACACCCAACTTTCAATAAATCTAATCAGAAATGGCTTTAGCACTTTACCTATTTATTCATGAAAATACTCAGATTGCTTTGGAAAGACGAATGTGGGAAACATGACGGCGATGTTGCTCTTTCCAAAATTTATTGATATTCACCTTTTCAAAATAGGATAATTATCCCATTATCCTGACACATCTTGATCAGCTACTTTGAATTAGATGGGCCGTTTCTATGTTGACTTTTGTGGAATCTCACACTAATCAACGAGTCACATTTATTTTGGTATTTTCTGCAGTGAGGTCAACATACACACACACACAATGTGACACCAAAACAATCCACTGGATCTTTGAAAATTATTCAAATACAGAGCTGCCTGTTACGGTACAAATGCAGGAATAGGGTGGATTCAGCCAACTTTTCTCTGATAAACAAAAAGCCATGTGTCTGTTGCACCATCACCCAGAGATGCAGGACCCTGTAGAGGTAACTGAAAAGTCAGGAGTTGAATCCATGGATGAGCAGAGAGGATTAGCAACGTGCATAAGATAAATTCTGCTGTGTCTCAGAATTGATTTCACACTGAACTTTATGCTTAGTTTCAAAACACACGACAGAGTAATAAAACTCCAGCGGAATCTTCAGATGCCTCCCTGCTGTACTCAGGACACATATTTCCTTAATAAAGCATACTCAGTTGTCCCACTAACTTAGAAAGTTTCTACTAAACCTCAAATTAGCAGACACTCTTCCCAATTTGTAGAGATTTTAAATATAGTGAATAGTCATAGCTAATACTCATTTTGGTTATGGTCTTTGCTTTTTGCAATAGGTAGGAGGGGAGAGTAGATTTAAGATAATTTTGGCACATATGCTACTTTAAGGTTTTTTTCTATTTGAATTAATTTACATAAATGAAGGCATATATACACAAATTACATTCCTTCTTTATGTAACTTTCAACTTATCCTGCTTATCAAAAGCTGAAATTGGTGATGTCACATTTTCCGGTTTGTTGGGACAGTCAATCTAGTAGCTGATTTCAAAAAATGATATGCAGAACTTGGAATGATATGTGACACGGAATCTCAGAATTCTGCAGTTGTTTTTTGAGTGATTCTGAGCCATGCCCACAGTCATTGCTAAAACGAGACGCACTTTGCACAAAGGTGCTTTCAGCATAATTTTACATAGTTTTATTACATTTTCACAAAATATTTAATGAAATAATTAAAAATTAATATTTTTAAATTCTCCTCAACTCAGTTGCCTATCCATCTTTTTGATATATAAATCAGATGTTTTGTCTCTCTCCTATGATTGGTGAAGGCTAATTTGTTTTTCAAATGCTACATACTAAACCTATGCTCTGGTCAGTCACCATTACTCCGGCTCCCAGTGGGTTTGAACCGAAATGCTCACTGCTTTATTTTTAGGAGATTTTGTTTTTTCTACTGGTTACAGGTATCCAAAATACCAGTTCCAGAACATCTACAATTTTATTGTCCTATCAGATTAATTATTCCTTCCACTTGCTTAAAATTTAAATATTCTATCCAATGTCACATGTGAAAAAATGCATTTACTTGCATTTACTCACCTTACTGTCTAAGTTAGTGTTTCCCAAATTAAAGCATGCATCAAATTACCTGGAGACATTAAAATACAGATTTCTGGGCCCCCCTCTCTGAGTGTCTCATTCTGCATTCTGGTGAGAATGCACATTTCTCACCAGCTCCCAGGACTGCTGCTTCTAGGTCTGGGTCCCACTTTGGGAACCACCGATGTAAATAATGTCCTTTGCCCAGAACGCCCTATTTTTCATACACCAGCCTTCACCAGTATCACTGGTTTGCATCTTATGAGAAACATGCACACATAATCTTGCAAGATTATTTTTTCTTTCTGCTTTCATGACAGTCCTGGAATGACTGGAAGAGGAAAAGAAATATGATCAACTCTTCATAGCCTACATTCTCTATCATCCTACATAAGTACATCTGCTGTCAGCCAAAAACAGTTTTTAAATTAAAGCCAAGACAGGTCTGTAAGTGGTTTAAAATAAAGACACAGGAAAGTCAAAATTTGGGGGATATTAGCTCAGTAGGGGTGCGAGCAGAGAGCACCGATATCAAGGTGGGAAAGCTTAAGTTGTAAACCCAACAAAAGAAACTAACAGTAAATATAGGAGAAAGTTGTACACATTACAACCATGTGTAGCTAACTTCCTAATCTAAAAATGTTATTTTGATGCAAATCCATCTAACAAAGATGGCATGGCTCAGAAAGGAAAGAAAATGCTTGCACCAAAGTTGACCCTCATGGCCCCAGGGCTTCAAAGCCATCACTCATGCCCCATGACCATCATGCCTAAGAAACAAGAGGACACCGCCAACCACACATCTACCTGGGAGCCTGGAAACCTCCAGCCACAGGTGGTGGCCTGCGTCACTTGCTCATGGCAAATGAATGTGACTCCCAGGAAATGGACAAGAACATGCTTGGCTCATGCCTATGGCCAGACTTTAACTCAGGCGTGGGCTCCTGGCTCACCCTCAAGAAGCTCAGGGGCACACTGTGCTCCCAAACGACATGGTGAAAGTCACATTTTTATATCCACCAGAAGTTTGGTTCAGAATACTGGTATGCATGATCTGGTGGGGAAGCAGGGAAGGCAGGGAGGGGGGGTGAAGTCTTCCTTTCCAGAAATAAACCATTTTATACTTCACCTATGCCAGCATAGGGGCGGTGGGCCCAAAGGCAAGGAGGTGTTCTACGGCACTCCCCAGATCTCCCCACGCACTAAGAGGCCACCTCAAGGCTCTCTTCCTAAGAGCAGACTTCTCCATTCAGGAAACACACCCTGGAGGTAGCACTGCTAATGTGAAACCCACTCATGCCGTGTTATAACTGAAGGCAAGGTGTTTCTTCCTATTTCCAAGACCCCTCAGGGATGGAAGCAGCTCTCTACACTTCTAAGCAGAATTTAATCTGCCACCTAAATATTAACCAACATTTCTTAGGAGGAAAAACTGAAGTTTGGGCATGTAAACAAGATCCATGCCAAGAAATTCAGTCATCTTGTTATAAAAGAGGCAAATCAATTCCCCCACAGGGGAGGCCAGGCAAGGACTTGTACCCCTGCGTCCACACCTTGCTGACCCCTCTGATTTGTGGCTTTCACAGGAAGAAGGGTACTGTTATGGCCACTCTGTCATTATGTGGAGTTTGAAAGCTGAGTTGGAAATGTTTCCTGTTTTTATCCCATGTATCTCAGAACCTGGATACGCTGTACCCGCCCTGCCTTGGTTTGGGGTCTCCTGAGGGTCTGCGTCAGCATCGCTATTCAGCTGGCAATGGGAACCCTCAAGGCACACCTCTAGGCCAGCGAAAGAGGGAAGTCATGTTGGGCTGCCTGTGACATGTGAAAAAGTGCCAGGTGGGAATTACCAGGACCATTGATACATGTGAAGCTCTGGAAAAACAGAGGTACCGGGGAATACATGAGATGGGACCTCATTGCTTTCCAGACCATGGAGTCACAACGGGTAATGATCAGAAGACACTGATTTCTCTGCTAGGGAAAGGGAGAAGGCTCCCCCCTCATCATCCATGTTGTTCCAGAATTTGTATACAGAAATTGTGAAACTTTCTGTGTAACCAGTCAACCCCAGTTTAAGTACTAAGGGGATATAATTGATTTCTGAAACAAATACTAAAATAGTTTAAAACTTGGAATTGTATTAGATTCCTTTTGAGAGTAATCCAAGCAAGTCTGTCACCACGTCCACCCAAGACACATTCAGAACCAAGGCCTCTAATGAATTGATTTGCCTCTTTTATAACAAGATGAGTGAATTTCTTGACATGGATCTCATTTATATGCCCCGAGAGTTGATCATTTCCCTCTAGAAATACCAGCGACATTCCAGCATGACTGGTACAAGTTTTAAAGAAATCAATTCACAAGCTATTCTGCATGTTTCTGTTCACGTGGAACCCATCTTTATTGTTTTAGCGATTTTTCTTAATGTATATAATTTTGGACATCATCTGTCAAAAAAATAAACCTCTTTGACAAATTTGCAATCCTCCTCATGCTCAGGAAGAACTTTCAGGGCTCCAGAGACTAAAAGACTAAAAGCACATTCATTTTAAAGGAAATGTGGTATATCTGCTTTGTGCCTGGCAATGGCTGTGAATGTGTTTACCCTTTCTGAGCATCATATGTCGTATGAGTTCTGGGCCTCTGAAAAGTCCAAAAGGACCTGTCTTCTTGGAGGCAAAGGGCTCTACAAGGTGCTGGGACTTTTGGGCTAAGGAACTCCATGGTAGCCACACCCTGCTGAGAGGCTCTGAGCAGATGACACATATCAGAACTTTCCAGTATTGCTGGTGGAATGTGCCCTGCCACTGAGAGTCTGTTAGCCTGGAGACGAGGCCAGGCGTCTTTAGTGAGTTCTCCCAGCCATTTCAACACACATCACGGTTGGAGAACTCCTCATGTCGTTGACGTCCCCTGCACGTGTAAGTCAATTTGGGAACAAAGAGTATTTCAAATAGTCATGATACGCAGAATAGAGAAAACTGTGTGATTGTTGTTGGTCACAGGTTACACATTTTCTTGGGGTGCTCTATATGTCTACGTGTTCCTTGTTTTCTTCATTCATTATTTAAAATTCATTATTTGATGTAGCACACTGACAAAATCAGTTACCATCACAAGGCAAAAAGGCATAATGGCAGAAGTACTTATTAAGAGTTGGAAGGACTGGGATGAAGGGAACCAGCTGTCTATCTGCATCCACAACATGCTTCTCTTGAGGAAAAATGACAGTACTTTTGTTCAGCTCTTACTAAATTACAGCCGTTTTCACCCAAACATGAAAATCTGCACAATATATTGATAAAATATTCCAGCAGCTTTGTGAGGAGACATCGGAACATTTTTTGCATAGACCATAGAACATGTTTGTGATGGCTTGGCCGGGTCAGGATAAACAGCTTTGAGAGATTTGCAATTCGGAACACCTGCTGAAGTCAGCCATGAGGAAGCACCCACGCCTGGGGTCCTCGACATGCCTTAGGTGTTATTTTAAATCACTAAGTATGGAGTACACAGGTACAATTTTAAATAGGTCCACTCCCCAGTGTACCTTCAACCTGACAAAAGACCATCTCTGTGGTAGCAGATGGCCAACTGCCCAAAGAAAGGACCTTAGTGCTTCCTGACAAAATATAAAAGGAGGGACATTTCCAGGGTGTGTTAGCGTATGTGGACATGTGACTCCGACTGAACACTCACATTTACATCACCTGTTGATATGGAGCTGCACGAGGCCAGGCAAGAGACTCGGGTAATACTGCAATTTTACCCACAGCCCACACCTCCAGAAACCTCACCTCACAATATACTTGCTCCCCACTTCCACAATGGACCCTGTGCCAGAAAACTGGAATACTGCAACCAGACTAATAACATACAGTAACAACAGCAATGAAATTATGATAATCCTTGGCCAGAGGATTCAGCTAGGCACACAGTCCTGTGCAGATTTAGTCCACAGCCCGCCCATTCCACAGGCGCTCAGTAGCTGAAGGGGTAAAGGGTTCAGAGCAATCAGCACATGGCAGCTTCAGCCAGGGGGCAGGTCCAGGCCACAGGGACTGTAGGAGAGAACAACCTTAAGCGTGATAAGACACGTTTTAGTGACACCAGCATAGACAAATCTTGTCCATCAGGTAAGATGCATGCAAGAGAGTGGTCCTGTGATAGGACAGTGGCAGGAATGGGATCTCGTCCTGGTCCAGTATACCACTTTCACCCCCTCCCTGTGGGAATTACAGATGGGTCAGTATATAGGGCTACAGGAGGTACATGCACTGGCCATAAAGATAAAACAAAACTTCTCTGTAAGATGCTCTTACCTCCCGGACATTTTCGGTACACTACTGTGATCTTTGAGAGATATTCTGCTGTTCCAACAGGAACACAGAGAAGGCCAGCTTAGAGATCTTTTCTCTAAGGTGCCAGAAGAGCCATTCATTCTGGTGATTTATATCAACCTGTTGGGAGTTCAGGTATAGCTTCATCTCTTCAGAGTCTTCCACCAGGAGTAAAAGTGGACAGTTTAAATCTCTTGCAGTGTGGAGAGAGAACATCTCCAGTTCAGGATACTATTGTGAAGAGTAAAAGCACAGAGTTTTTAAAGCATGCAGAGAAAGAAACAGTAGTAGAAGTAGGTAGTGGCCTTCCTGATTCAGGAAGGGGATTTGCTTCCTGGGAAAACAGGCATAAGAGTGGGCTATCTGGAAAATGTGTGCAAGAGGCTCAAGAAGAAGGGAGTTCCATATTGCCTGATAGAAGAGGAAGATCAGAACTCTCTTTAGATGAAGAAGAAGGAAGAGGACATGCACATACTTCTGATGATTCTGAAGTTGTATTTTCTTCTTGTGATTTGAATTTAACCATGGAAGACCATGATGGTGTAACATATACCTTAAAGTGTGACAGTAGTGGTCATGCCTCAGAGGTTGTGTCTACTGTCCATGAAGATTATTCTGGTGCTTCTGAAAGTTCAGGTGATGAAAGTGATCCAGAAGACACAGATTCTGATGATAGCAGTGTTCCAAGAAACCGTCTTCAGTCTGTTGTGGTTGTGCCAAAGAATCCTTCTTTGCCTATGGAAGAAACAAGTCCTTGTTCTCGGAGCCGTCAAAGTTATAGACACTATTCTGACCACTGGGAAGACGAGAGATTGGAGTCAAGGAGACATTTCATATGAGGAAAAATTTGAGAGTATAGCAAGTAAAGCCTGTCCTCAAACTGAGAAGTTCTTCTTTCATAAAGCAACAGAGAAGAATCCAGAAATTTCTATTACACAGCCCAGCAGAAAACAGATAGATAACCACCTGCCTGAAATTGCTCATCCTCAGAATGATGGAGCTGATAGTACAAGTTATGCAGATGTGAAATCTGACCTAGGTCATCCAAATTGTGAGGACACAGTGAAAGTCATAATGGTTTCTAGGCAACAAGAAGAGCTGCCAGTTTATTCTTCTGGTGATTTTGAAGAAGTCCCATTCCCAAGTAAATCACGGCCTCAGACCATGTTCCCTTATAGGCCAGATAGTAGACTGGGAAAAACAGAGTTGAGTTTTTCGTCTTGTGAGAGCTCCCGTGTAGATGGTTTCCATTCGTCGGAAGAGCACAGAAACCTGGGGTTGGACTTCTCTCAACAAGAAAAGCCTACTGCCGCACACCAGCAACCTGACAGCAGTTATGGAGCCTATGGTGGGCACAGGTATCCGCAAAGTACAGAACGGTACGGTGGGACCCGTAATTACTGGCAAGGCAATGGCTACTGGGATCCAAGATCAGCAGGTAGACCTTCTGAAAGTGATGGTGAGCTTGAGGACAGAAAGGAAGTTAGGGAGGAGTTGGAGCAGGGAGAGACAGCAGTACCCCCAGGCGCAAAACTGGTTGGGCTGTCCTGTGTCATGGAGGACTTCAGGGACCCACAGCGGTGGAAGGAATGTGCCAAGCAAGGGAAGATGCCTTGTTACTTTGATCTGATTGAAGAAAATGTTTATTTAACCAAAAGAAAGAAGAATAAATCTCGAGCTATGAAGGGAATGCAGTGTGAGTGTACACCTCTTTCTAAAGATGAAAGAGCTCAAGGTGAAATAGCATGTGGGGAAGATTGTCTTAATCGTCTCCTCATGATCGAATGTTCTTCTCGGTGTCCAAATGGACATTATTGTTCCAATAGACGGTTCCAGAGAAAACAGCATGCAGATGTGGAAGTCATACGCACAGAAAAGAAAGGCTGGGGCTTGAGAGCTGCCAAAGACCTTCCTCCGAACACCTTTGTCCTGGAATATTGTGGAGAGGTGCTTGATCACAAAGAGTTCACAGCCCGGGCAAAGAAGTATGCACGAAACAAAAACATCCACTACTATTTCATGGCCCTGCAGAATGATGAGATCATAGATGCCACTCAGAAAGGAAATTGCTCTCGCTTCATGAATCACAGCTGTGAACCAAACTGTGAGGCTCAGAAATGGATCGTGAATGGACAACTGAGGGTTGGGCTTTTTACCACCAAACTGGTTCCTTCAGGCTCGGAGTTAACATTTGACTATCAGTTTGAAACATATGGAAAAGAAGCTCAGGAGTGTTTCTGTGGGTCAGCTAATTGCCGGGGTTACCTGGGAGGAGAGAACAGAGTCAGTATCAGAGCAGCAGGAGGAAAAATGAAGAAGGGACCATCTCGTAAGAAGGATTCAGTGGGTGGAGAGCTGGAAGCTCTGATGGACAACGGGAAGGGCCTGTCTGATAAAAACCAGGTGCTCAGCTTATCCCGACTAATGGGTAGAATGGAAACTTTGGAGCAGAAACTTACCTGTCTCAAGCTCATACAGAACACACACTCGCAGTCTTGCCTGAAGTCTTTTCTGGAACGTCATGAGCTGTCTTTATTGTGGATCTGGATGGCAGAACTAGGCGATGGCCGGGAAAGGAACCAGAAGCTTCAAGAAGAAATTATAAAGACTTTACAACACTTGTCCATTCCTACGAAAAATATGTTGGAGGAAAGCAAAGTACTTCCAATCATTCCACCTTGGTCTCAGACCAAGACTGCCATCCCTCAGCTGAGTGAAGGAGATGGGTATTGTAGTGAGAATACATCACGTGCTCATACACCACTCAACGCTCCCGATCCTTCCACCAAGCTGAGCATGGAAGCTGACACAGACACCCCCAAGAAGCTCATGTTTCGTAGACTTAACATTGACCAGTTAGAAGACATCCCTGTGGAAGAAGAGGAAGAGTTTCAGTCACAACAGCTACTTACACAGCAACTGCCTGAATCTAAAGTTGACAGTGAAATCACTGTGGAGGCCAGTAAGCTACCCACACCTGAACCAGAGGCTCACACTGAAATAGAGCCCACAGAGAGCAATGGCACAAAACTAGAAGAAGCTATTGCTGAAAAGGAGACTACAATAACTGAAAGAGGAAGGGATGCTGCTGGCCTCAGAGATCAAACAGCTGCCCCAAAGACTCCTAGCAGGTCAAGAGAGGGAGACCCAGACAAGCAAATACAAAATAAAGTGAAAAGGAAACGAAGGGGCTCCCCCTCACCACCTTCCTCTGCCCATGAGCGGAGAACAAAAAGGCCAGGTGACAGCTATGAAATGCCAAATTCTAAAAAGAAAGTACGAATTAAAGACCGCAACCAACTTTCTACAGAGGAGCGTCGGAAATTGTTTGAGCAAGAGGTGGCTCAGCGGGAGGCTCAGAAACAACAGCAGCGGATGCAGAACCTGGGAGGGATGTCTCCGTTGCGCTGTGACTCTCTTGGCTACAGTGCCCCTCATCGTCCCTTTGCTGGCTCCCCACCAGTAGGGTATCCCATGCAGGCCTACGTGGATCCCAGCAGCCCTCATGCTGGAAAGGTGCTCCTCCCCACACCCAGCATGGACCCCGTGTGTTCTCCTGCTCCGTATGATCATTCTCAGTCCTTAGCAGGACGTTCTGCAGAGCCCCTTGCTGCCCCTCCACCCGTGCCAGTGGTGCCACGTGTGACAGCCCCTGTGGAAGTTTCCAGTTCCCAGTATGTGGCCCAGAGTGACGGTGTGGTACACCCAGACTCCAGCGTTGCCGTCTTGCCAGTGCCAGCCCCAGGCCCCATCCAGGGACAGAGTAACGGCGTTTGGGACTCAAACCAACAGTCTGTCAGTGTACAAGAGCAGTACTCTCCTGCACAGCCTCAGGCACCCACGTATTATCAAGGACAGACCTGTCCAACTGTCTATGGTGTGACATCACCCTATTCACAGACAACTCCACCAATTGTACAGAGTTACGCCCAGCCAAGTCTTCAGTCCATCCAGGGACAAGAAATTTTCACAGCTCACCCACAAGGGGTGATGGTACAGCCAACGGCGGCCGTGACCACGATGGTTGCATCAGGGCAGCCTCAGCCCTTACGGCCACCTGAAATGCTTGTGACACATAATCTTCTGGATCTGCCACCCCCATCTCCTCCCAAACCAAAAACCATTGTCTTACCTCCCAACTGGAAGACAGCCCGAGATCCACAAGGGAAGATTTATTCCTATCATGTGATCACAGGGCAGACTCAGTGGGATCCTCCTACCAGGGAAAGCCCAGGAGATGATGCCAGCCTTGAACATGAAGCCAAGATGGACCTGGGAACCCCGACATATGATGAAACCCCTCTGAAGACCTCAAAAAAGCCTAAGACGGCAGAAGCAGGCACGTCCAGTGAGCTGGCTAAGAAAAGCAAAGAAGTATTCAAAAAAGAGATGTCCCAGTTCATCGTCCAGTGCCTGAACCCTTATTGGAAACCTGACTGCAAAGTGGGAAGAATTACCACAACTGAAGACTTCAAACACCTAGCTCGAAAGCTGACTCACGGCATTATGAATAAGGAGCTGAAGCACTGTAAGAACCCCGAGGACCTGGAGTGCAATGACAACGTGAAACACAAAACCAAGGAGTACATGAAGAAGTATATGCAGAAGTTTGGGGCTGTTTACAAACCCAAATAGGACACTGAATTAGAGTGACTTACAGGGCCAGAGTGGGAGGACGGGTGAACAGGTGGGACGGACTCTGGGGAGAAGTCGTGCAGGTCCTCTCTGCCCCACCCCACTGTCAGGGCTGTGCTACTGATGACACATCACCCTGGGGAATTCACACCTGCAGATTTCAACTGAAAGCCACAAAAATGAGCTCCATCTACCACAAGTGATCCCTGGTCGTGAGCTGTTGGGGTGTGGTTAGAGGCCAGCAGAGGCGAGGGCTTAGGGAAGACCCTTTTCTCTAAGACCTGGGCCAGGCCTGACCCCACTGTCAAACCTGGGTCTCCCTGGCGGTGCTGTCAGCGCACAGATCCATGCGCATCCCTCCCCATGACCCCTGACCCTGATGATTTCTATTATATTTTAATGAAAATAATTAGTTTTTTCCTGGTTTTTGTTTGTTTGTTTTTTGCCTTTAGCCTCTCCGTGCTAGGATCACAGGAAGACTTTGTAAGGACAGTTAAGTTTTCCTGCAAGGTTTAATTTGTTATCATGTAAATATTCCAAAGCAGGCTGCCCTTGTGGTTTCGGCCAGGCTTGTGCTATGTTGAGAAGACTGATTTACGGTTTAGTAGTATTTTTTCTCTGAAAAGTATAAGTTCAAAAGCTAAGGAAGCAGTGAGGTGCTGCTGTTTGGATTTATCATATGTCTTAGCTTCAATAACTAGTCTTTAGCAAATAAGAAACAAATCAATCTGGATCCAATAGTCCATGAAAAGCTCTAATATATCAGAACACACTCCACGTCTTTTAAATGTTGGTGTTCAGTGGTCTTGCTCTTTGTCAATTGTTCCCTCGTGACTCTGGAGAACCTCAGGACAAGCCCTGCAGTTTATCATGCCTTGAGACATCAGAAGAAATGCTATCCAGAGGGAACTTTGGTTTTTATTCCCTCTATCTGTCATCACCCCCTACACTGCCCCTGATGTCATATAGAGACTCCAGATAGGGGTTCAAGTTTAACAAAAACCTGGCCTTAATTCCCAGAAGGAACCCAGGAACCCAGATTTGCAGCCTTTTCTTCACCAGAAGAGCTTCCTGGGGCCCAGACGCGTGTCTAAGGTGGGGCTGCCTGAGCAGGAGTGCAGGACAGGGGCTGCCTTTAGGGGATGATCCCAGGAGCACCCTGGGAGGGAGGCAAAGGGGGAAGGCAGCCAGTGAAGGCTGTGGGGTAAGGAGTCACCCCTGCAGGCAGCAGCTTAACCCCGCGGGGACTGGCAGGTATGGCAGGTGGTGAGGACATGCCCCTCCAATCATCCCAACGGAGGGGGAGGGCGCTGCAGTGGGAATCCCGCCTCCTGTTGGTCACTGGCTCAGGGCTCCCGACCATGGGAGGAGAGCTGCACGAAGCCTCCGGGGACAGGCAGAAGTTGTTGGGTTGGCATGTCAGGAACGTGAGTGCCAGGGCTGGAGGCGGGCACTGATGGGGTCTGCATGACACATTCCTGCCGGGCCTCCCAGATAGGGGCGGACTCGCCTCTGGGTCCAAATTTGAGCTCATCCTGAAGATCCTGGCCAGCCCTCCCTCGGTCTTTTGGCAGCTCCACCTCCCCCCACACGTGGGCTCGGCGTGTGAGTCCTGGGCCAGCAAGTGTCCTGGGTGTGATTCACCCGGCTGGGGACTCCAGAGGCCCATTTGGTAGGCTGTCCTGTCACTTCCCTCAGTCTGTCTGAACCGGTAGGGGTGGGGGAGCCGGGACGATGCTGTCCTGTCATCAAGCGAACCGCAGGGAGTCTGCAGGACACACTCCCACACCCTGCGTGGGAGGCCTGCCAGCACCACCCCCCAGGGAGCTGTGGCACCTCGTGCCCCCTCTCCAGACAGCTGGGCTTCCTAGTCAGCCCCACACTGTACCCCTTTCCTCTGCCATGCTCCGGGAATCGCTAAGGTCTTGTCCCAAAGCATGTGTTTCCTTCAACGTGTTCCCTTCAACACGGCATCTGACTTTGGACTTGACAAGTTCCACCGTGTCTCAGGATTCAGGGTCAGGAGGTCACATCCTGACTTGACCACATGCTCTCCGTGTGATCTTCAGTCCCCTGGGCCTCAGTTTCCCCACCTGTGTATGGGGATGAGGCTACTGTCTCCCTCACAGGAGTTCTGTTCTGCGATGCATCTTCACTGAAAGAAATGCACTGAGTTAAATGCTCAGGATAGCGCAGCGTACAAGGCAGGGGAGAGAGAGTGAAAGGGACCCGGGGCTGCTGCTCCAGGTACAGGCCTTGTCCAGGTAGCCGAGACAATGCAAAGGTCCAGGGACTGCAGACCCTCCCTTGCAAAGATGCGTCTGTTTCACAGTTTCACAATGACAGAGTCTTTTCTGAACATTTGCACAGAGACATAACATCTAAACAAACGTTGTTAATAACAGTCACAATGTTCTCTAACTATTAAGTTAAATTCTTTCCCTAAGGGTTGGCCTCTGTCTACTGAGGTATTATTTCAGCAAACAAAGGCAGTGCCCGCATAGGCAAGGCACCCAAACGTCTTATCAGTTCGGGACGGGCAGAGGTGGGGTTTGGGGATGTCGCTTGGGTTCCCTAAGCCCATTCAGCCTGGGGACTGATACGAGAAAGGAAGCAGGCCTGTCCCTCCCTCCCAGACGCCAGGACTCCACCCCCACCCCTCCCTCACCCTGATTCCAGGGAGCTTCTTGCTCCCCCCACAGGCTCCTGCAGATATTCCGGAATGGTTCCCATTGCTCCTGCTCTCTCATTCTCACATTTCAAGGAACCTCAGGGACTCCGGGATGATTGGCCCCACCTCTTTCATTGGGAAATTTGGAACCAGCTCCCAAGCTGTTTGTTTGGAAGACATTTGGAGTGAACTCAACCACCAGCCCTCCCCCTGGTGTAAGGAGGGCCCACACTGCTGCCCTGTTACCTAGCTCTCCACCGCAGGGCGTGTGTCCTTGACTATGGGACTGACTTTGAGAATCGCATTTCCTAAGGTTCTCTTCACCTTTCTCCCAAGCATCCTAGGAGCTATTTGCTGATAGATGTCTTGATGACATACTCTTTCATCTGGAAATCTCAAAGCAAGAATGCAAATTAGGGCCGACTGGGGCCTCATTCTTTGGCCTTTGGTCGGGTGCCTTGCACTGAATCTTGGGATGGAGCCCCAGGACCCTGAGGATGCCCTGTTCCTTGCTCAGGAGTAGATGCCAGAGGTAACAGGGAATCTGTCTTGTCAGGTACTTCATTATTGTTCTCATTTTATGCACGAAGGTGGAAGCCTGAGGATCTAATTCTTCCCTTCTTGAACATATAACAACTGTCCTCTCCTCTGTGCTGTGGACGTCAGGGACAAGGCAGCCATGTATTATTGGCAGGTAACACAGTGCTTTTTGGCACCTGAAGCTGTGATGGGACCAGCAGTTTTGGCCTGTGCTGGGCCCTCTCATCCTCCCTGAACACAGGCCTAAATTCATTGGAATTCATTGCTTTTTTGTTTGACGGAGTTGGCTTGAGGCAAGAGCCGTTACTCTCCTCTGTAGAGGGCAGGTCTCAGGGTCATTTTGTCCCCATGCTCATACACACATACAACACATCTGAATGCACACGTTGCACACACATATGCGTATAGTGGATACTACAACCCTTCTTTAAAAGGAAAGAGGAAGTAATTTTTAACATATTAGGCACAACTACTTAAAGTGGGATTCTGGACAAATAAATGTGTGTTTGTGTGTGTTTTCAGCATCTCCTCTGGCAACTCAGCACCCCACTGGAAAGGGAGAATGGCCGGGCATGGAGTCAGAATGTAGTTTAAATTTGAGCTATGAGTTTTTAAAAGTTAGCAACCTTTCATTCTCCCCTGCAAGCCCGCTTATGCTTTGAGCATCTTAGCAGGTGTCACCACCACCCACTGAGTTGCTCATCTTAGGAGTCAGCTTCGATTTCTCTCCCACCCCGCCCATCAGCGAGTCCTGGCCATTCCACCTCCAACCTGTGTCTCCATCCCATCTCCTCTCTCCATCTCCAGAGCATGGCCATTCTCCAGGCCACCATGCCCCTCACCTGGACCAGGATCTCACTGTCACGTCCATATTCCATGGAGTGGCCCAGGGGATCCTTTAGAAACACACGGGGATTGGGATGCATATGTTCTGCGTG
Source organism: Smutsia gigantea (assembly GCA_032199065.1). Classification (NCBI taxonomy): domain Eukaryota; kingdom Metazoa; phylum Chordata; class Mammalia; order Pholidota; family Manidae; genus Smutsia; species Smutsia gigantea. The sequence goes on from JAVSCE010015779.1 coordinate 1,124,585, forward strand.
CTCCGGCCCCCCTGCCTCTCCAGACTCATCTCCCAGCTGCTCCACCGCTGACCACACTTCAGCCCACAGGACTTCCTTCTGATCCTCAGACATTTCTGGTCCATTGCACCTTGGGTACCTGGAGCACCCCCTTCCTTTAAATGCAGGTTGACCATCTATAGCGCTGTCTTGTGCCGTTTGTTACACACATCTCTGTTCTCGCTTGTGCGTGCACACTAACATCCTGCTGCCTGGAAATTTTGTTCTACTCTTTGCTCTGCTGGCAAGGGAACCAGATTTTTCTATACCAAAAATGGCAAAAAGTGAATCCTCTTTTCTCCCTTCCTATAGTAAATAGACAAGTCAGTTCAGAGAGGAATCTGTTCAAACTAGAAAGAGCTCAGCATGACTAAAGAGATGATTTACTGTGTCATCCCTTATAAAATTAGCTGGCTCTTATAAAAAAAATTGTTGCAAGGAAGGAAAAGGCTCTTTTGCAAATGTATTCGCATCTGCTTGATGTAGTGATGGTGCTGGCATGGAGACAGAGCATGGGAAGGGAAGGGAATGGAGGGGTCCTGTCAGACGTGGCAGAGACTCCAGTTGTTTCCCGTTGTCATGTTTGTAATCACAAACTACAGAGAAATCGCCCTCGCTGGCATCAGCAGGACAGCCCGGGGGCTTCGGGTGCCTTCTGGTCACTGCAGTGCTGAGGGCCTCTGCCTGTCTTTGGGGTAAATGGGGGATGACACCAAACCCATTCGCCAAAGGAAAGAATGACTGAGGCGAGGATGTCAGTATCTTAAGCTTGTTGATTTCTATGGGGGCAAGAAGGTGGTGGGCCGTTCTGGGCCACCACCACCACTGACCAGCTCTACGACTCAGCAAGTCACTTGCCCTTGGGGATCTTGGCTTCTTCACCTTTACGTGAGGAAGATATTCTCAAGGTCTAGTCCAACGCCAAGATCTAAAACTCTTACAGTAAAGATAAGAAGACTCCCGAGTGCCTTCAAGCACCCACCTGTGGACAGGAAGGACGGTGTCCGATTCCCCAGGACGCCGCCCTTCTGAGGACCCTGACGTTCCAGGAAGCACACAGCAGCCTCGCTATTGCCCAGCTGAACGTCACCAGGCAGGAGGTGAAAGTCGCCAGCCTGAGCACTGGGCTGGCTGTCACGGGCACTCTGGGAGGCTGTGTGCCTTGTCACGGGCACATCTCCATGGCCCTGGGGTTAGATCAACTCATGTGACCAGCGTGGGCAGAACAAAGGCCCAAAGCTGCTCCATAATAGGGGTGGGGCTCCTGCAGAGGAACAGGAACCCCTGCCCCCACATCAGTATTAATAGCAAGGAGCAAGATGCCAGGCGCTGCCTGACTCAGCCTGCCCATGGCCCAGCTCCTCCAGGCATGGCCATCGCAGCCCTTCTGCCCATGCACAGGCCTCAGGGTGGCAGCAGAGCAGAGAGGTCATCTGCTGTTTGCTCCTCTGCCGTAAGCATGCCCACCAGGCTTCCAGGCCACTGACACCCCATCTCATTTTCGAGCCACAAATGGACCCAGTGGTACAAGTGCATCAGAGGGTTTTCCTGGAGTGCAAAGAAAATTCAACCAAGTAGTTAGGAATCTCTTATCTTCTGTGAAGATGTGTACACGGCAGAGTGGGAGAAAGAGAACCGTGACAGGTGTGACTGTAAAATGTACAAATAGAGCCATCCGGTGGATCTGCTCCCAGGCCATGAAGAGAAAGAGGAGGGGGATGGCGTTGGTGGGCTCTGCTGTGTGGGGCAAAGCCCGCTGGTCTCTCCCACAGACCCTCTCCTCAATCCTCCTAGTGTCTGGCACCTCCTCGTCTTATAAGTGAGCACACTGAGGCCAGGGGAAGTCACTAGTGCAAGGGAACAATTGCTTCTGTTATGTTCAGACCAATGCATGGGTAACGACCTTGGGGTCAGTCAAAGGAAGGAATATCTGCTGAGAGCTTCGTGACTGAGAGGTGCAGAATGGAGACGGAGGGATAGAGAAGCGTAGGTCTCATTTCCTCGGAGTCTGACATCTTGTAAAACACGTACTTGGAAACATCACAGTAGTGAGAGGCCCGAGCAGCTTTCCAAGCACTGGTGGGTACATTCGTGTGTCCTGTCTTATGGCCTTTCTCATTCCCATTTTGCAGATGAATGAGTAAGGCTCTGACAGGGGAAATGACTTGCCCCCATAATGTACATTTTACTTCCTTTCACAGGTGAGCAAATTGAGGCACTGAAAATTTAAGCAACTTGCCCAGAGCACACAGCTTGAGTGACAGAGCTGGGGCTTGACCCCAGGCTGTAGGGTTCCAGGGCGGGGGTTGCAGAAAGGGAGGCTCCCTTCCTGTGACAGTGACTTGGATGATGACTCCAGGAGGGACTCCCGTCTGGATCAGAGGGCACGTTGTTTGATTAGTTTTCTCAGCGTTTATTCTAGACATGGCTCTAGAAACAACCTGATTCCTCCAAGCTGCCAGGGAACCAGGGAGTTCCTGGAGGGAGGGACCTGGGGCTGTGGCTGTGCTCTCAGGGTAGCATCAGCCAGCCTCACGTCCAAGGCCAAGTGAGCTGGGCATCCTTGGACAGGCGTCACATCCCTCCATGCCCAGACCCCTGAGTGGCTGGGGCCTGCTCTCACCTCTGCCTTGTCCGTACCCCAACGTGAAGCACCTCTAGGCCAGACGCGGGTCACGGCTCAGGCCTGGTCCCTGCCTTGACCCTCTGCTCCCATCTCAGCTGCGAGGCTGCATGAAAGAACAGAAGCCCAGGGCCAGCGATGTTTGCAGGGCTCAGCTGGCTCTCTCTGTTACCCTCATTTGTCTGAGATTCCAGAAGTCTTTGAATAGCACTTGTGATAATTACAGAATTCCCACATATATTGAGAAACAGCTATATAAATAGCAAAGCTTGGTATTTACGAAGTGCCAGTTTTCTGTAAATATAGAATTTTGGCAATTACTGCCAAGCAGCTTGTCCACCTTCTGGAGCCAGCACTTGTCTTATTTCAGCCCTTTTCATGGGACACTTCACATCACTTCTATCTGTGGCTAATCTCGTGGCCTCAACAGATACAATTGCGTACAGCGTCCAGGCAATCCGAAACTGAGAGCAGTGATTCCCAATCTGTTTTGGAGTGTGGGGGCTCCTTCTTCACTGCCCACTCCTCCAGCGGCCATGCCCAGATGCCCTACCCCCTTAGGGTTCTGACCTGGTCTGTGGTCTACAGATTGGAAACCTGGGCTCATTTATTGATCTAGGGCAATATTTCCAAACTGTTTTTTCAATGTGAAGTTATTGTTTGTTTATTTTCTAAATGCAGGTTTCCTCACAGACTTTAAATACACTAATCCGGACCATGACTCTCCACATGGGAAGTATAATCACAGAGTTTACAACACTGACCACAAATCTCTCCTTTTCACAGAATACTTCAAGGGGGAAACACTCCCGATTCAAACACACACATCACCATCACCACCACCGTCACCCCCTCAGCAGCAGAGTTAGTGGGTAGGTGGCATTCACTTTCTTTTTCATCCTCCCACTCTGGGCACCCCATTCCAATATATTTTTCTTAAGCCTTTGATACCTGCTACTGCCTTTCTTCAATTTCACAAGATACTAGTCAGCAACTAACAACATGAATGGGTTGAAATAAACAGTATAATAGAGGGAAAATTTCAAAGAAGTTGATGATCTAATGATAAGAGTAACTAGTACTTTATGTGCTGATGGAAGGCTAGGTACTGCTAAGACTTTGCATGGGTTAATTCATGCTGGTCTTGGACACTCTGATGAGCCAAGATTCTGTCATTATCTTAGGGGAGTTATATATGTGTTAGACAGTGTGCATGTGTGTATATGTTGTGGATGTAAGCTGTGTATGTGATTTCATTTTATATACACAGAGTTAATTTTTTTAGCTTTTTAAACCATTCCTGTTGATATGCTAGAACCGCATTATGCCATGTGGGAGCCGCCAACCACATGTGCATACTGAGCATTAGGCACGCGGCTGGTGTGAAGTGAGATGTTTTCTGAGGGCAAAATACACACAAGATTGTGAAGACAATGCAAAAACATAAAATCATGTTAAATAACTCTTTAATATTTTAGATTATTGAAATATACTTGGGATATCATGACTTAAAACATATTACTAGTATAATAAATATAAATGATCAGTAATATATTACTGTATCACCCATTTCTTTTTCCTTTCTTAATGTGGCTACTGGAAAATTTTAAATGACATGTGACTTGCTCTTTATTTCCGGGGAACAGCACCGTGCTAGAAGCACAGAGTCCATGGGCCTCTGCCAGCCGAGTCAAATTGAGGACCTGCAGCTGGTTAGGTACCAGTGGCCACAGCCAAGGGCTTATCCCAGGTGTGCTTCTATCTTCAGACCTGTGTCTTGGTCCCGGTTGGTGCTTCTCAGCCCTAGTTTGACAGAGCCACCTTGCAAGTTTTCCTAAGAACGGCTGTGTAGATGTTCAAGGCAACCTGAACATCAGTTTTAAAGGCCTGCAGGTGATTTGAAGAACAGGCCAAAGCTGATCCCAACAGGACCAGGTGACAGCAAGTCCCGGTGACAGACAGGGTGGGTGGACAGTGTTTGCAGTGGGTCCTGGTTCACACTGTGTGTCTCTGGTCGGAACTGGAGAAACAAGTTATGAAAAGGACGCGGCAAGTCAGAGCCTCCCTTGAGGCAAGGAGCCCTGCTAGAGCTCTCATTAAGTGTCCCGTGAGAGGGTAAGCGGTGGCGTGGCGGCCAGGAGGGAGAAACGGGAGGAGAGGGAAGGAATGGAGCCAAATGAGACAAACGTGCCCTCTGTTGTGTGGTGACGCTTTCCCCAGGACCCCAAGGGCTGGTGACAGAGGCACAGGCGCCCTGGTGTCCTCCGCTGCTGCAGGGGGACATGCAGCCCCCGAGGAAACCGTGGCAAACCGTGGCCAAGAGCTGAGCCCAGCTGTGGCTACCCCAGGTTCACAGGCCCTGGGTTCCCTGCCCCCTCTCCAGGGTGGCAGCCAGGTGAGTGCGGCCCACAATTCTGTTTCCTCAAAGGCAATACTCAGATTCACTTACTATAAGTAATAGTCTAGCTGCCTTTTGCGGGGAGTGTCCCAGAATTCCACTTTGGAATATTAGAATCGATGAGACTGGCGATGAGGCAGGCGACCAAAGCTTCACCTCCAAGTGGAGATCCTCCTGCTGGGCAAGGGTCTGACGACAGACCTTGGTTGCTGCTTTATGCATATTGGCCCAGATCTTCCCAAGTAATTAAAGAAATAAAAACTTCCCATGCCCATTCTCCTGGCAAAGTCAGTGCTCATGTGGGAAAAGTTTTGTGTGAAATGCCACCCATCCTTTCATGTTGGAGAAAAATAGATGATTTTCAGATAAGAACCTGTTTTCTAAGACAAACTCTGGACACTTCTCTCCCCCTGCCCTCCATCTGTTCCCCTTTTTCTTATGGTCTGTTTAGGATTCTGCAGTGTTCTAGGGCGTCTATTGTATTTCCCACTTGATTAGGGTTAACTAAAAGACCAGTGACACTCTGGTCCCAAATTTGCCATCCTGAGCATGATCTGAAAAATGATGAATTTAAGGATTTTGCTATCAGATACTGCCAGGCGATTAAAATACCTGGGTCTCGCAGGCTTTGGGGGAATAACCAGGCAGGTGCTGTTAATAGAATGCTCTCTCATTTCAGTCCTCTTAGGGACAGGGCGTGTAAGAGCTGCCCAACGGAGGTAAAGCCACATTTATGAATGAAAGCATTCATGGTTGGGTTTCCTGCCTTTGGTGTTTGCTTACAGATCTAAAGTTGTAACTTCCACATGATACTGAGATACTTTATTAAGTTTCTATTTCTATACTGTGTTCCTGATGGAGGAATATTTGGCAGCACATCAACATAAAAAGAAATCCTTTCCTCTGGCTGGCAATCAATGTTTATAACATAATTTTAGATTTGGAAAATACATTCTCCTTTCCCTCCACCCAGCATGTATATTTTTACTCTCCTCTTATTCCTTCCAAGCTTCACCAAAATCTGTTTCCTGGCAATTCGAGAAGTGAGAAATGTCTGCGTGGGGGGAAAAAAGTGAAGACACTCCATGTTGTAATTTTAGCAGGGAAACATTGCCCAATGAAAAAGTCAGGGGTGTCTTGTGATGTTTTCTGCTCACACTACCTTTTCCCATTTCAGTGTCGCTCTCATCCTGCTGCTCAGGCCGCCTCCCGTTCAGAAGTTGTCACCAGCTTTAAATCTCAGTGTGCTGATTCGTAAGGACCAGGAGAGCATGGTGACCTTACTTTGGAGAGAGGGGAAGACGACTCTATGGATTGAACAGTCATTTTTAATTCATTGTAAATATGAAAAGCAGGCGGTTTATTCACACATTGTCCTGATCTTTAAGTAGCCATCCTGCTGAGGGGTTAGAAAGTTTGTTTCAATAAATAAGGACTTCTCAAGCACTTGTCATCGGCCTGGCATGGATGGCTCCGAGCACCAGGAATATGGCAGCAAACCCCTATCATCTGCCCTGTTGATTTTGAAATATTGCTGAAGTTACATAAGAATGGGGTGATAACAGTGATTTTTCTCTAGATACAACTAAGCCAAGTACTGTAGGTAACACTGGAAATCCTTTCAGGTTAGAACACTATCCCTCCTCCTGCCCCTTGATTTTTGCCTCATTTTAGTACGTGGGCTGCTGAAAAACATAAACTCTTCTGTTTCCTCTCTATGGGTTATCTAACCACAAAGACTGGTGGATTTCAGATTTCTATAACATTGTGTGGTGCATAATGACATTCTATTTCTTAAAGAGACAACTCCACATTTCAAAAATTATTTTCACCATGATTATTGTACAGTATTACAATGTATTATGTGCAAAATTCCATTTAAAAAATCATTTACAAAAGGAAGTACAACACGGTACGTGCTGAGGGTTCTACACGTACAGCAAAAGGTAAGAAAGCTGCAAGGTACAAAGCCAACCAAATCAGATGATGGCGCACCTTCATGCAGGACAACATGTTTCTGTGACTCCCTGCGTTAATGGACAACAGGATCCTCAGGCGTTGCACTCTCCCAAACAGATTTCAAAGAACATAAATCTAACTTCCCCGTACATTCTTACAGTGCAGACGGGCTTTTTGGTGCCTTTGCAAACTCTTTTCCAAACAGCATCCTCTTTAATTTAATGAAAGTCACATTACACATTAGTTGATTTCTGCCCCAAATCATTTGATGCTGTTGGTTCTGATTTATGTGAAAAAGGAAAAAAAAAAGTGTTATCCTTATTTTTTTTCCTTGTGGGACTTTCAAAATTGTTTCCCAAAGCAAATAACATGGGATAGGCTTTGCCAAAACTCACTGCATATTTGCAGTATTTTCCACAGAGGTGGTTCCTTTCATCTTCTTTTCCTACTTCTTTCATGGAGCCTGAACCAGCAGACTACACTTAGTTCTTTGTTAGAGTCTGTATTTCTCTCTCAACCTCTCATCTACATTCATTTCTCTCCTGATCTCAGCATCACTTCGTTAAAACTCGAAAGAGCCTGCTACCACCGAGCGTGAACAAGGTAACAGTACCTCAGATTTCCAAAGGCATTCTGCGGCCAGCGTCAGTGACACATGCTTTAAGAAATCCAGCCGTCTCTCCCCACAAAGCTGCTAAAACATCCAGTTACAGAGGAGAGACTTTAAAAATGCAATACTCTCAAATCCAGCAAGAGTTTTTTGAATATTAAATGTTAAAATCACATGCATAATTATAGAATATCTTAAAGTTACAAAAATATTTTAAAAACCAATCCTGACAGTTTACCTGCAACTGCTATAAAAATTTCTATGAAATATATAAAAACAGAGTCTCTTTGTAAAAAAACACAAAAAGAAAGAAAGAAACAGGAAAGAAGAAAAGAATAGAAGGAAAGGGTGGAGCCATCCACGGAACTGAGAAATGCCTGACACGCTGCATCGGACAGTCTTGTCAAAGCCTGGCTGCAGAATTCAAGAGAAGAGCTTGTACCTCTTAAATGTTTATTCGGCACATATATAACATGTAAGCCAACCTAGAACCCGGCTGGGGGAAGGTAGCAAACAATCTCAGGACACTTCAAGAGTAGTTTTCCATCTCTGAAGGAGACTCCTACGGTTTCACAAACCTTAGCTGCCTTGCTTGGACCATGTGGCGGAAGATGCTCTTGGGCCAAGCTGGCCTGTAGATGGCTTAGTCGCTGAACCAAGGGTTCCCCAAAGAGGTGATTGCTTTTCAACCACAAGCATGAGGAAGCCGGAAGGCAAGGTTCCTGGCCCCCCTTTGGATGCATCACTGGGAGGTCCCGTGTGTCGTCTATGAGGCGGTGAGATCTTCTTCCCCATTCTGGAAGATGGCTCTGTAAGGATCATTCTTGATGCGCTTGTAGACAAAGTGGAAGATGTGAGGTTGTGGCCGGCTGTGCAGCTCAGCCTTGATTTTTTGAGGGTAGGTGTCCTCTGCCAGCTGCTGCCATGTTTCGTCAATGAAGAGGAAGAGGCTGTACTCCTCAGGGTCCCCCACTTTGAACTTCTCGGCACAGAGCTGACACACATCCTCAGTGGTGACGTAAGGTCTTACAAGGAGGGTTTTTCCTGTGCAGCCACTGTTGACCTCCTGGAATGCAACTCGGAGATAATTCTGCAGGTAGAAAGAGAAGCATCAGGGACAGAGTTAGAAGAGGAAATGAGACAGAGCTCTGGGTAAGCACGATGAGATGCTTCTAACTTTGAGCCACTCCACACTCTGGCCCGTCAGGATGTCCAATGTCAGGACACAAGGCCTTGAGACACAAGGAAAAAGACTGGTTTGAATTTGGACAGTGGGGACAAACAGCCATATAGGCTGAGCTGCTGTATTTCAATTCTTGTAAACACAAGAAGCAGGGGGTCCACTTGGCCTGCCCTGATTGTTCAGTGTCCTTCATAAAGCTGTTAAGAAATCCCTTGTTAAGAGTGTGACCAGATCCCATGCTGGGTTCATTCTCAACTTGAAAAGTAAACCAAATAGCAGGAGAGGCTGGACCAGGAGTCAGCAGGAGCAGACATGTAAAATATGCAGACACAGGGCACATACTGTGCTCACTGGGGACCACCTCTCATGAAGCCTAAGCAAGAGCCACGATGTTGGGTTGGACCACAGACACTGCCGAGACCTGACCATTTTTCACTTCCCCAAAAGACAGTTTCATGTGGTTCAGCCTCATTCATGGCCCCACGTGGCTCCGAGTGCAATGTGGAGCAAGTCGGCAGGAGGGGGTGTTGACTCTGCTGAAAGGCTTTGGAGATGGAGCTCACTATGTGCAACGTGGTGCTGCAGGGAAGTCACAGGAGGTGTGTGCAGGCTTGGCACTTAGGCCATCGCGACATGCAACACACCTGTGGTCCAAGGCACACACAGCGACCAGACGAGGTGTAAAGAATCCTACACTTACACCAGGCTCTCTGAAATTTTGTGACCCCGGATGATTTCTTCAGCTTCCATCTCCTCAGGAGTGGGGTTACCAGAGAAGATAGAGAACACCCAGTTAAACTTGATTTTCAAACAGAAAACAAATACATTTCCTTTTCTAAATCTGGCAACCCCACTCAGGAGTGAAGGGAAGTGCCCAGGGCTCCACACAGTCACCAGGAGGGTTTACTGGGGCGATTGAAGAGAAAGCTCTGGGGAAGGACAGTGTGCTCCATACACATATGATACACCTTGGAGTATACAATGCACCTTTCCTCTGCCTTCCTGCTCCTCAACTCTCAGCTCACTCACTCGGTTTGCACTTACTCACTGACTCCAGAAGAGAACATCACTAGGGAAGTCTACATTGTCCCTGTTTGACCAGTGAAGAAACCAAGGCACAGAGAAGTTAAGTAACTTGCCCAAGGCCACACAGCGTTTTCACTGTGGTGTGCTGCCCTTCAACATGAGGAGGCTTTTGTGCATGTCTGTGCCCCCTGATTGAGGGGTGCCCAGTGGAGCTTTGCTTTTGAGTTTTGGCTTTTACAATCACACTGAGATCTGTTGTCAATCTACAACAATTTCCCTCTTGGGTTATATGCTAAGAAGGTTTACAAAGCCAGCTGGAAGGGGTATGCAGAAGGAAGGGGCTCCATGATATCTGGGAGTCTTTTGGTTAGAAACTCTGGAAGCAAAGATGGGATAGGAAGGAGGGGCTGATGGCAGGTCAGGAGGTAGACAAATGAGCTTCTCCCATTGTACACTTTTCTCATTCCCATTCTGTTCTTTCCTCAGGGCTATACAATGTTAGGAATCCCCTCGCGGGACAGTGATACCGGTGTCCCAAGTGCCTGTGTATGCTAACTCCCTTAACACACAACCAGTCACTTCTTCAGCAACGCATGGTGTGCATTCTTGCTGTTTAGATTTATGTGCCTGGGAAGGAATTTCTCCCAATCCTGCCATCTTTCTCCAAGTTTTGGAGAAAAACTTGCTGACCTGCACTTTGTACAACGGGCGGATTTTGAACCACGTGTATCTTTTGAGCATTTTCAAAGCATCGCAAAGGCCACAGGAGCAAGGCAGGTGAATGTGGACACGAACACCAATCTGCTCTGCCTGGAAATTCACCAAGTGGCACAAAGAAACTAACCAGTCAGGTTTTATGATTCGATTTGAAACTTTCAAAATATTATTCCAAGACATGAGCGGAGCTACTCACAGTTTCATAGACTATGAGCGAATCAAGAAGTATTGTGTTGGGTGAAGAAGATTCCTAGGCCTTAATTTGCCTCTCCTCTGCAGGAAAGAAGCTCTTTGGGAGCTCTGCACCCCCAGGACCTGCTCATGGTCCGAAGACTCTGGATGGGGATCCGGCAGGATTTGGCTCTGAGACTCAGTCTGAGACTCTGGCCCTGGCCGGCTGCCAGAGCTGGTGCTGCCCAGGAGATTCTAGGCTCTTCTGTCTTGCGGGGTGGGGAGGCACTAGGGCAGCTTCAGCGCCCAACACTGCGGTTTCCACCAGGCCAGAATAAAACCACGCCGCAGAGCTTCCTTATTTTAGACTCGGCATCTGCTCGGGTACTCCGCATCCAGGCTGTGTTTCGGGAGAAATCCGCCTTGATTTGACTGTCTTCTTAAGGGCAGCAAAACTTGGACCATGCCCACATGCTTTTTTTTTTAATTTAAGAAAAACAAAGAGGTGAAACAACAAGGTCAGAGGGTGGTTTAAAATATCCCTTTTCTGCCTGATGGTCGGACAAAGGGGACCTCTGGCGCCCGGAGCCGTGCGTGCGTGTGAGCCAGCGGGACACAGGGAGAGGCGCGCCGGCCGCTTACCTGGAAGTCATCCACCGAGGGGATGGTCCGGTTGGTGGTTCTCCGTTTGTGCCACTGCCGCAGGGTGTCCCTGGCCTCCGAGCTGAGCAGCCGCGCTGCCTGTTCTTCCTGGAAATTCTTGATCAGAGAAAGTGCTCCATAGGCACTGGTCAAGTAATAGCCTCCTGCAAAGGGGCAAACAGTGAGTTCTCCGGAGGACTACACGTGGAGACAACAGGCAGCGCCAGTGGAGGCAGAGAGCATGCTCTGTATTTTCTTCATTTCCTTGGGGGACCACAGAGGCACATCCAAGACCGTAACCTTACTTGGTCACGCATTGTAGGGAAAATGCGAGTTGCCTGACCGGGGTGCTCACCTGCCCCTGGTCCGCTTGCCCACCGCGCACGTGGGATGGGCCCTGGTGCAGGCTCACACACGTGTGGCTAATGAGTTATTACTGACTCTGTATGAACAGCTCTGCCCAGCTCTGCCCAGGGCTGGGGGCTGCAGGTGGTGCAGAGACCCTTACTGCAGGCAGACTTGCCCTGAGGCGGAAGGGATCCTAGTGCTTGACTTGTCATGGTGAGAATAAAGCATGGTATAAACCCTTTCACCCACCATGTTCTGCTGTTGTTACTTGGTCTCACCAAATCCAGAGTGAAGTTTCCCTGGGCTGAAACCCTTAGGGGGGACACCCGCTGGTGCAGGCCACCCTCCTGGATGTACGTACAAGGTTACTCCGGCCTGTGCCAGGGCCAGCAGGGTACCTGTTTTGCTGATGGAATTTCCATTCTAACAGGTGACATATACAAAATCTCCAAATTATTTAAGTGCAATTGTAAAAATGCTTTGTGAGACGTGAGAGAAGAGGGGGGCGCGTATGAAGGTATCATGGTCAAAGCTCCCAGGTGGAATCATTTACTTGAGGAACATGAGTCCACATATCTCCTGGCAATACTTGCTTTTTGGGCTTTTCTTTTAGGAATCCATATTTTCTAAATGTTAGGTAAACTATACACTTTGAAAGAATAACAAGATACAAGTGTGTTCCCGATTATACGGGTTCCTCAGAATAATTTTTTCCTACTGATTCCCTTTCTCACCGTATTGGAGTACTAACAGAACATGACATTTAGGAAAAAATAACTTACAAGGAACAGCAAGTGATGTCCCTTTGGTGATGCATTTAGGAATGATTTCTTTTTTTTTTCTGCTTGATTTGGGATTTTTTTTTTTAGTTTTTAACATTTCTTTATGATTTATTTTGGAATCATTAATCTACAATTACATGTGCAATATTATGATGTTTAAACTACCCCCTTCATCAGGTCCCCCCCCCAACCCCATTACAGTCACTGTCCATCAGCGTAATGAGATGCTATAGAGTCACTCCTTGTCCTCTCTGAGTTGTAAAGCCCTCCCCGTGCCCCCCCAACATTACATCTGCTAGTCATAATGCCCCTTTTTCCCCCTTGTCCCTCCCTTCCCACCCATCTTCCCCAGTCCCTTTCTCTTTGGTAATTATTAGTCCGCTCTTGGGTTCTGTGAGTCTGCTGATGTTTTGTTCCTTCAGTTTTTTTCTTTGTTCTTATACTCCACATGTGAATGAAATCATTTGATACTTGTCTTTTTCAGCTTTGCTTATTTCACTGAGCATAATACCCTCTAGCTCCATCCATGTTGTTGCAAATGGTAGGATTTGTTTTCTTCTTATGGCTGAATAACATTCCATTGTGTATATGTACCACTCTTCTTTACCCATTCATCTACTGATGGACACTTAGGTTGCTTCCATTTCTTGGCTATTGTAAATAGTGCTGCGATAAACATAGGGGTGCATATGTCTTTTTCAAACTGCGCTGCTGCATTCTTAGGGTAAATTCCTAGGAGTGGGATTCCTGGGTCAAATGGTATTTCTATTTTGAGTTTTTTGAGGAACCTCCATACTGCTTTCCACAATGGTTGAACTAATTTGCATTCCCACCAGCAGTGTAGGAGGGTTCCCTTTTCTCCACATCCTCGCCAACATTTGTTGTTGTTTGTGTTTTGGATGTTGGCCATCCTCACTGGTGTGAGGTGATATCTCATTGTGGTTTTAATCTGGATTTCTCTGATGATTAGCGATGTGGAGCATCTTTTCATGTGCCTGTTGGCCATCTGAATTTCTTCTCTGCAGAAGTGTCTATTCATGTCCTCTGCCCATTTCTTAAATGGATTATTTACTTTATGTTTGTTAAGGTGCGTGAGTTCTTTATATATTTTGGACATCAACCCCTTATCAGATACGTCATTTATGAAGATATTCTCCCATACTGTAGGAAGTTTTTTTGTTCTACTGATGGTGTCCTTTGCTGTACAGAAGCTTTTCAGCTTCATATAGTCCCACTTGTTCATTTTTGCTTTTGTTTCCCTTGCTCGGGGAGATATGTTCATAAAGGAGTTGCTCATGTTTATGTCCAAGAAATTTTTGCCTATGTTTTTTTCTAAGAGTTTTATGTTTTCATGACTTACATTCAGGTCTTTGATCCATTTTGAGTTGACTTTTCTGTATGGGGTTAGACAGTAGTCCAGTTTCATTCTCTTACATGTAGCTGTCCAGTTATTCCAACACCAGCTGCTGAAGAGGCTGTCATCTCCCCATTGTATATCCAAGGCTCCTTTATCAAATATTAATTGACTGTATATTTTTGGGTTAATGTTTGGATTTTCTATTCTGTTCCACTGGTCTGTGGGTCTGTTTTTGTGCCAATACCAAATTGTCTTGATTACTGTGGCTTTGTAGTAGAGCTTGAAGTCAGGGAGTGTAATTCCCCCTGTTTTATTCCTCCTTCTCAGGATTGCTTTGGCTATTCGGGGTCTTTTGTGGTTCCATATGAATTTTAGAATTATTTGTTCCAGTTCATTGAAGAAAGCTGTTGGTATTTTGATAGGGATTGCATTGAATCTATAGATTGCTTTAGGTAGTATAGCCATTTTGACAATATTTATTCTACCTAGCCAAGAGCATGGGATGAATTTCTATTTGTTAGTGTCCTCTTTAATTTTTCTTAGGAGTGCCTTGTAGTTTTCAGAGTACAGGTCTTTCACTTCCTTTGTTAGGTTTATTCCTAGGTATTTTATTCTTTTTGATGCAATTGTGAATGGAATTGTTTTTCTGATTTCTCTTTCTGTTAGTTCATCGTTAGTGTATAGGAAAGCAACAGATTTCTGTGTGTTAATTTTGTATCCTGCAACTTTGCAGAATTCAGATATTAGTTCTAGTAGTTTTGGAGTGGAGTCTTTAGGGTTTTTAATGTACAATATCATGTCATCTGCAAATAGTGACAATTTGACTTCTTCTTTACCAATCTGGATGCCTTGTATGTCTTTCTTTTGTCTGATTGCTGTGGCTAGGACCTCCAGTACTATGTTGAATAACAGTGGAGAGAGTGGGCATCCCTGTCTTGTTCCTGATCTTAGATGAAAAGCTTTCAGCATCTCACTGTTAAGTATGATGGTAGCTGTGGGTTTGTCATATATGGCCTTTATGATGTTGAGGTACTTGCCGTCTATACCCATTTTGTTGAGAGTTTTAATCATGAATGGATGCTGAATTTTGTCAGATGCTTTTTCAGCATCTATGGAGATGATCAGGTGGTTTTTGTTCTTCTTTTTGTTGATGTGGTGGACGATGTTGATGGATTTTCGAATGTTGTACCATCCTTGCATCCCTGGGATGAATCCCACTTGATCGTGGTGTATGATCCTCTTGATGTATTTTTGAATTCGGTTTGCTAATATTTTGTTGAGTATTTTTGCACCTACGTTCATCAGGGATATTGGTCTGTAATTTTCTTTTTTGGTAAGGTCTTTGCCTGGTTTTGGTATTAGAGTGATGCTGGTTTCATAGAATGAGTTTGGAAGTATTCCCTTCTCTTCTATTTTGTGGAAAACTTTAAGGAGAATGGGTGTTATTTCTTCTCTATATGTCCGGTAGAATTCAGAGGTGAATCCATCTGTTCCGGGGGTTTTGTTCTTGGGTAGTTTTTTGATTACCGCTTCAATTTCGTTGCTGGTGATTGGCCTGTTTAGTTTTTCTGTTTCTTGTGGTCAGTTTTGGAAGGTTGTATTTTTCTAAGAAGTTGTCCATTTCTTCTAGGTTTCCAACTTGTTAGCATATAGATTCTCATAATATTCTCTTATAATTCTTTGTATTTCTGTGGGGTCTGTCGTGATTTTTCCTTTCTCATTTCTGATTCTGTTTACGTGTGTAGATTCTCTTTTTCTCTTAATGAGTCTGGCTGGGGGTTTATCTATTTTGTTTATTTTTTCAAAGAACAAGCTCTTGGTTTCATTGATTTTTTCTATTGTTTTATTCTTTTCAATTTTATTTATTTCTTCTCTGATCTTTATTATGTCCCTCCTTCTGCTGACTTTGGGTCTCATTTGTTCTTCTTTTTCCAATTTCAGTAATTGTGTCTTTAGACTATTCATTTGGGAATGTTCTTTCTTCTTTAAATAGGCCTAGATTGCAATATACTTTCCTCTTAGAACTGCCTTTGCTGCGTCCCACAGAATTTGTGGCTTTGTGTTGTTGTTGTCATTAGTCTCCATATATTCTTTGATTTCTGTTTTGATTTGGTTGTTAACCCATTGATTAATTAGGAGGATGTTGTTAAGTCTCCGTGTATTTGTGAGCCTTTTTGTTTTCTTTCTAAAATTTATTTCTAGTTTTATACCTTAGTGATCTGAGAAGGTTGGTTGGTAGAATGGTTGAATTTCAATATTTTTGACTTTACTGAGGTTCTTTTTGTGGCCTAGTATGTGGTCTATTCTGGAAAACGTTCCATGTGCACTTGAGAAGAATGTGTATCCTGTTGCTTTTGGGTGTAGAGTTCTGTAGATGTCTCTTAGGTCCAACTGTTCTAGTGTGTTGTTCAGTGCCTCTGTGTCTTTACTTATTTTCTGTCTGGTTGATCTGTCCTTTTGAGTGAGTGGTGTGTTGAAGTCTCCTAAAATGAATGCATTGCTGTCTATTTCCTCCTTTAATTCTGTTAGTATTTGTTTCACATACGCCAGCACTCCCGTGTTGGGTGCATGTATATTTATAATGGTTATATCTTCTTGTTGGATTGACCCCTTTATCATTATGTAATGTCCTTCTTTATCTCTTGCTACTTTCTTCATTTTGAAGTCTATTTTGTCTGATACAAGTACTGCAATACCTGTTTTTTTCTCCTTGTTGTTTGCATGAAATATCTTTTTCCATCCCTTCACTTTTAGTCTGTGTATGTCTTTGCGTTTGAGGTGAGTTTCTTGTAGGCAGCATATAGATGGGTCTTGCTTTTTTATCCATTCTGTTACTCTGTGTCTTTTGATTGGTCCATTCAGTCCATTTACATTTAGGGTGATTATTGATAGATATGTACTTATTGCCATTGCTGGCTTTAGATTCGTGGTTACCAAAGGTTCAAAGGTTGCTTCTTTACTATCTAACAATCTAACTTAACTTTCTTATTAAGTTATTGTAAACACAGTCTGATGTTTCTTTATTTCTCTCCCTTCTTATTCTTCCTCCTCCATTCTTTATATACTAGGTGTTTTATTCTTTGCCTTTAGTTAGTATTTGGATGGTCTGCTTTCTTTGCTATGATTTTATTTTCTCTGGTGACATCTTTTTACCCTTAGAAGTGCTTCCCTCTAGAGCAGTTCCTTTAAGATGTCGTGTAGAGGTGGTTTATGGGAGGCAAATTCTCTCAGCATTCGCTTGTCTGGAAATTGTTTAATCCCTCCGTCATATTTAAATGATAATCGTGCTGGATACAATATTGTTGGTTGGAGGACCTTCTGTTTCATTATGTTAAGTATATTATGCCATTCTCTTCTGGCCTGTAGGGTTTCTGTTGAGAAGTCTGACGATAGTCTAATGGGTTTCCCTTTGTAGGTGATCTTTTTTCTCTCTCTAGCTGCCTTTAATACTCTGTCCTTATCTTTGATCTTTGCCATTTTAATTATTATGTTTCTTAGTGTTGTCTTCCTTGGGTTCCTTGTGTTGGGAGATCTGTGGGCTTCTGTGGACTGTGAGACTATATCCTTCCCCAGCATGGGGAGTTTTCAGCAATTATTTCTTCAAAGACATTTTCTATCCCTTTTTCTCTCTCTTCTTCCTCTGGTACTCCTATAATGGGAATATTGTTCCATTTGGATTGGTCACACAGTTCTATTAATATTCTTTCATTCCTAGAGTTCCTTTTATCTCTCTCTGCCTCAGCTGCTCTGTATTCCTGTTCTCTGATTTCTATTGCATTAACAGCCTCTTGCATCTTGTCCAGTCTGCTGCTAAGCCCGTCGATGGCTTGTCTCATTTCTGCATTGTCTTTCCTGACTTCCCTCACTTCCTCCCTCAACTCTTGCATATTTCTCTGTAGCTCCATCAGCATGGTTATGACTTTTATTCTGAGTTCTTTTTCAGGAAGATTGAGCATTTCCATCCTTCAGGTCCGTCTCTGGTGTTGTCTGGGTGAGCTTTGTCTGTACCATATTCCTCTGAATTTTCATGGCGATAGAAGTGGTCGCTGGCTGGTGCCATGTATGTCAGCTGGCCTCTTTAAGACTTTAAAAAAATAAAAAAGAAAAGAAGGAAGAGAAAGAAAAGAAAAGAGAAAAAAAAGGAAGAGAAAAAGAAGAGAAAGAAAGAAAGAAAAGAAAAGAAAGGAAAGGGGAAAAAAAAGCCCACCGGGAGTAGATTCTGTCAGGATGCTGTAGGTGGCGCTGTTGCTCCACTATTCTGCTGCTGCAGCTGCGCCACTCCACTGGGCCTTTTGCAGGTCTGGCCGGGGCAGGAACGAATGGCAGGCTATTGTTCTCTGTGTTAAGTTTCAGTGTGGCTACTTTTTCCCAGTCGCCAGCCAAGGGGTCCGAAATTCCTCAGGACTCCCAGCCTGCTGGGCTGAGTGTGCTGGGACGATCATTAAGACCGCTGAAAAAAGCGTGCGCCTTTCTTTTGTCCCAGGAGCCGGCTGCAAGGACCCGGGCGCATTCCCAGTTCAAAACCTGCACCTTCTGCCTCTCCAATCTCCGCTACACCGCGCGATGTGTGCCAGTGCTCCGGGCGCAGATCATCAGGGCTGGTTATTTCGCAGGCCTGTGCTTCCATGCCCTCCTGGCTCTGAATCCTCTCCTCTCGCCGGTGTGCTGGGGTGGGGGAGTGCCCGGGTCCCGCTGGGACGCGGCTCCGTATCTTACCCGCCTTGTGGGGTGCTGAGTCCTCTCGGGTGCAGATGCAGGCTGTGCACTGTCCTGTGTATTCTGGTCTCTCTTTTAGGAATAGTTGTATTTGCTGTATTTTCATAGATATATATGGTTTGGGGAGATTTCCACCATCCTGCTCATGCCGCCATCTTCCCGGAACCTCTAGGAATGATTTCTTATGTTTGGGGAGTGTTTAAGGACGTATAACACCATGAGATGCACATGAGTGAGTTCAGAGTTTCGTCCTAAACCATAATTAGGGAGGTACCTTGGGTAGAACTTAAAAGCTCCATGCTACAGAACCACGAGGGGGCGCCCCAAATGAGTATTAGAAATTCCTTCATGGGACACAGCCCATTTTAAATTGAAAGGTATTTCTTTGACCTGCATACCTATTGAATCTGTACTGCTGAGTCCATGGCAGATACAGAGCAGGGGTATGTCTGTAAGACAGAATCTGAATCTCTGCTATATGGAAGTTTATAAATTTATTTAAGAAAATGGACACTGGTGGTTTATTCATGGAAGAGCTAGAAGTTAGTTGTGGTTAAATGGGTTTTGTGCAGAAATATCACTTTCCTGGCCCAAGGATTTAGCTGCTAATTCAGGACCTAAGAACTCTCTGGTCCAGAAATGACAAGCTCCTCATAACTAGAATTAAACATGATTGAAGCTAAAACAACACAAAATAAGATGGAAAATTGGAAACTAGTCCACCGTCTGAGAAATGAGCAGAGAGCCCGCTGTGAATCATACTGGCCACGTAACTGGAGAAGGAAACACACCTTTCTGTTCTTCAGGTCACTGATAGAGATTTGGGGGTTATTTTTTACTGCCCACTCCGAGCAATGCACTTTACATGCACATATCACATGTCAGGCTTTTCATTTAGGGTTATTTGAAGAGCTTAACAGCCCCACTGTCTGGGTCTCAGTTCCCTAGGGCAGTCCCCACATGCTAGTATAGAGTTCTGAGTAGCTAATTTTTACTAAATATTTGTCCCATGAACAAATCAACACATGGCTGAGTCTGAAACTCAGCAGTATGGAATTTAAATGCTACACAGGGGATTTCAGGAGCAATTAATATGGTCTTTATTCCAAAGAGGCTGTGTGGAGGTGTCAGTATTGGAGCTGGGACTTGCAGTTACAGCCGAGTTTGGGAGGGAAGGTGTTTTCTGTGCACGTCAAATTTTAGATGCAGTAGCTCATGCTACGTGAAGAAGAAAGCTCAAAATGCTGGAAGCCCAAAACTGACCACACTTTGCAACATGTGGATGCAATTAGAAGAAGGTTTAAATTTCAGCAAAAGTAACCTTGCCACAAGAGCGGTGCCCTTCAAAGGGATTCTATGACTCCTTCTCTGTAAAAACAACTACCTGCTTAAACAGCAGAATGAGATGTGGGGCTGCTGCCCCGCAAGCCAAAGAGGGCTTTGGGCAGGCCGCAGAGGGCTGCACGGCGAAGGGAGCTCTCTGCTCAGCTGCCTCTTCCTCCAGGTCTAAATAGCTTCAGTTCGCTAGTGGGCAGGCCTGGTCGGTGACCACAGCCAGCCTGACTGGGCTGCCCGGCTCTCCCAAGGAAGGAGGCCAAGGAGGCGGAGGCAGTAAAGGGGAGGCAGGCTCTAGTCTAAGCACAAGCTCACTGGCTGCTCCACATGTTCACTTGCTGGGTCCTTGTTCTCCTCTCCTGTGTGATTCCTGAGGGTGAAGCCAGCCACCCGCCCCTCTGCCATCATCATAGCACCCAGGGCAGCGCCTTGCTTTGGGAAATGCTGGGGAGGGTGGTAGGAAGTGGCTGTCTCCATCCTCGGGCCACAAGATGTAAGCATATGCTTGTCCTAAGTACACACTGTCAGCAGCAGAATGGTGATTTTCTGAGTGAAACTGGTATGACTTTTCCTGAAAGTCCCAAGAATTTGACATATTTATTACTAGAATTAAACATCACTGAAGCTAAAGCAAAACAAAAAAACCCAGATGTATATAAAATTGTAATAATAATGCAGTAGAAGGAAGGAAAGCATGGCATGGAGATAATGTATGCTTCTCTCATCCCTGGACAAAACCACATTCTTCTCCCCATCCTTTTAAATGCCAGGGCAGGGAGGGCAAGGAAAGCTTCAGGAAGGGGCCTGGTGGCTCTCATGGAGTGTCTGGTTCCAGGGTTATGCATACTAATTCGGGGAATAAACAGGGAAGAGGGCAAAGGATGAAAGAGGCCCATTCATGTCTGTCTGGGGTAGGGGGAACAGGATGAAACGATAAGCACCACTAATCCTGAGTCAGCACTATCCCTGGAGGGGTGGGAAGGGGACAGACCCTCTGAAAGGAAAGCCAAGTACTGAGATTTAGGGACTAAACGATGTTCTGGGGAGACAATGCATTTAAGTTCCCTCCAGGGGAATCCCAGTATGACACATTCCCTGGGGAATCCTCTAAGTATGTGGACCTTTTTTATTCAAGCCTGGACTAACTTCACTGGAGAAAAGAAAAGAAAAAATTCTGTGCAGCAATTCACGACGGAGGGTCTATATGGGCTCTTTACCCACACAAGGAAATGGATTAACAGAGTTTGCAATGCACAGGCCCTGACGGGTTCTCCTTTAAAAAGACAAGCTCACCTAAGAGTCCCAGTTATTTCTGCTTTTCAAGGCTGTGCCCCAAATTATTTCCATGATAAAATACCTAACTGATGTGTACAGAGAAGGAATTTCTGCGCAGACATGGAGGGGTAAGACCAAGAAGGAAACCGAACTGACAGGGTAAATAGAAAGCAAACTGCCCGGATGTTACGCCATAGTGTTTTTCATTTAACAATGAGCAGATGCTATTTTTTAAAACACAAGAGAAAATCATGCTGTTTTCATCTGGAAAACAAATTTTTAAAAAATGATGAAAACAAAAGCCAGGCCCTCATCTGTTTCACTGATAGAACAGGATATTCTTCTGGTAGTGGAAACACTCTCTAACAAAAGTTTATAACTTCCTCTTGGAATCAAAGAAACCATTTCTTTTTAAAAATAGCATGGATTCTACTGAACACCATTTTTTACTGCAATTTAACCAATCTTGATAAAGTTATTTCATAATCATGGCAGGGTTAATATTTCCTGTGTTTTTCTGGTTTTCCCAAATTTTCTACCATGAATGTGTATTCCTTTTGCCATCAGCAAAAAGCCAGCACATTCTTTAAGCTAAAAAATAAATTAAAACTACAGTTAACATGATGCCAGAGAAGCACCCATGTAACTGCTTAATGGGTACAGGACTTTATTTCGGGATGATGAAAACATTTTGGAGTTAGAGGCGGTGGATCGCACAACATTGTGGATGTACTAAATGCCGCTGCATCGTTCACTGTAAACCGGTTAAGTTTATGTTCTGTGAATTCCACCTCATTTAAAGAAATGGAAACAAAACCAAAATTTCAAATGCCTGGTACCTTCTCCATGTAGCAGTGAGGGATCTAAGAGTTCCATCATGTACTCGATTTCCGTGTCCAGTTCCAGCATGTCACACTGAGCTATGACATAGGTCAGCACTGGTAAAAAGTCGTCAGCTCCATACATCCTCCCTGGGAAAAGAAGAAAGGGGAAGACAGGAATATTTTTACCAACATTTCTTTCTTTCATATCCTACTTGCTGCTTTTATTAGATAGTGAGGAGTCATCCTGGGGAAATCTGCTATTTATAAACAGAAGTGGGTGTTTCTGGAATCCTATGAAGCTGGTGGCCCTCCCTGCTGCTCAGAGGCCACCCTTAACTCACAATTTCAGAACGAATGTCTGAGCCAATGAACACATGAAAGATTTCCTATTTTCATAATGGGCATCAAGTTACACAATAGAACAGAGTACTTGTAAACAGTTTAACTTTCAGCAAGTAATATTCTAAAACATTTACAAAGCATCTACTTATTATGCTAATGCTTTGTGTCTGGTTTCCTATTGCTGTCTGTGCAAATTAATCATCAACATAATGACAGGACCAAAGTCAAACCAGGAACAAACTGCTCTGTATTCAACATGAGCATACAATTAACTGATTTAAATGTGCGACTTCTGTATATGTTGAATAGAAACATATGGTTAATATAAGGCAAAAATATTTTAGTTCTTACTGCTATTTATAATCACTATAATGGTGATTCTCAACTGGGGGTGATTTTGCCCCTTTGCCCCCACCCTGGGGGAGAATTTGGCATTGTCTGGAGACATTTTTCATTGCCCTAAAAGGAGTGTGGGGTTGCAAATGGCATCCAGGATGCTGATAAACTTCCTACAGGAAGGAGGACAGCCCTCACAACACAGAATTATCCCTTTTAAATGTCATTAGTGCTAAGGTTGAGAAGCGGTGCTTTGAGAAATACATAATCCTAGCAGAAACTGTTTTGGGAACTTGTATAAATGATTTTATCAACTACAGAAAATCTATTTCCGGCAGGTGACACACACTTGTAATTTTCAGAGGTGATGTTCAGATACTGCCCTAACCAGCCCAAGAGCTCACATTTTAATGTCTTTGTCCAACAATGTGCAAACTGCACACACATTCCTGTCTACTCAAGCAGTGATTAATGCAGCCTGCATCTTCTCTCTGTTGCTCCTCTGTGAAGCTATTCGACTCAGAGGACAAACTGATAATGGTTCACAGAACTACAGCAGGCTCACTGCCCACCTGGAACGATGCAGGCTCCACCCTGACCCATGAGTCACGGTTACTCCTGCATCTGCAAGAAGCAACACAGGGGAAACCAAGGCCTTACTTTCAAACCTGGTAATTCTTTGGTGAATTCCAATTCCA
This sequence comes from Smutsia gigantea, assembly GCA_032199065.1. Lineage (NCBI taxonomy): Eukaryota > Metazoa > Chordata > Mammalia > Pholidota > Manidae > Smutsia > Smutsia gigantea. The sequence continues at coordinate 1,147,945 of JAVSCE010015779.1, forward strand.
TTGCTTCAGCTCATAGCAAAGAAGGAAGAGCCAATGAGGCAGCTGTAATGAAACCCCATCAACAATGGATGCGCCGTGGTTCTGACACATGCTGTGGATCACTGACAAACCCTCACTGGCCCAAACGTAGTAATGATAACTGCTAATATTTCAGTTGAGCTGTGGCCATGCATGCACTGTCTCACCTAATCGCCACGTTATGAAGGACAGGGTCATATCCAGTGACTGGTGCAGAAACTGCAGCGTAGCAGCTTCCTGAAGGTAGCCAAACTCACAGACTTGCAGAGCGAGGATTTGAATTCAGTCTCCAGAGACTGAATCTGTACCCACTACCCTGAACTACATCTTCAGTGAAGGGTATCATACAAGAATCTTGCTGCCCTCATCTGCATGTTTCTGTTTGGTGTTACCAACTTTTGCAAGTGACTTATTTGCCAGACACCAGAGTAACACCTGCATTTTTGTGAGCTGCTTGCTGAAATCAAGACATTGAAAGGAAGAGAAATTGGGCATCAGAAAGCCTGGTGTGTCACTGGCTTTATCACTGGCCACCTTGCTGGCCCTGGAGGACCGAGCAAAGGGCCTGCACTTGGGCGTCCTTACCTGAGTTGTTCTCCATGACAGTGTAAATGAGCTTGCAGACCCTCAACAGCAGCATGACTTTCTTTTCTGGCGAATACATCTTCTGCATAGTCATGAATTTGACTTTGATTTTCTCCACATCCACAAAATCTGGGGTGGGGGCAGAGACCCCCAGGTCCTGTGGGTGCCTCTGCCGCACCAGCTGCAGGTTCTCCCTCAGTTGTTTCCACGAGCCGTCGGCCATGTGGAAGTCCTTGAGCATGGCCTCCACGTACCCCTTCAGGGGCTTTAGGATGCACTTGTGCATGGCCTTTTCCAGCACCACATCTGCCAAAGAAAGTGCAGCTACTGTGACCACTGTCTGAGGACAGAAGAGACGCCGAGTCTGCTTGCTGCCCCGGACACCCCCACTTGGTGCACTGGTTGCGGGCAGACTGGTCCTGATTTCACGCCCACCCTACCTGCTCACACTCCAGTCCTCCCTGATAAATTCTTACACTTTCTCCTGAACACAGTCAATACAATTAAATATATTCATTTTGACTATTTTTACGCCCCTCCCCCATGAGCACAGGTGAATATTCTAGAAGACAAGTCTTTTGACCTAGTTTCCTATGAGTCATCCAATAGACAGGGAAGCCAGTATGTTATTTTAAAGGAAGGTTTTTCTAATAGCGAGGGTTTAAGATCCCTTAAAATATTTTCTGAGGAATAAATTCAACTAAATACACAGGTTTTCTTAGATTGGATTCTGGACCAAAAAAATTAATCATTTCATTTGCTATAAAGAACACCAGCGGGACATTTGATGACATTTGAATAAAGTCTGCAGATTAGATAACAGTGTTAACACTGAGTCAGTGTTAATTTGTTAATTTTACTGTATAGTTTTGTAACAGAATGTCTCTTTTTAAGAAATACAAACTGAATGTTTAGGGGGAAACAGACACAGTGTCTGTAACTAACACTCAAATGGCACAGAAAGAGGGTGTGTGTGTGTATGTGTAAAAAGAGAAAGAATGAAATAAATGTGGCTAAAGGCTAACATTTGGGGAATGTGGGTGAAGGGCAGATATATGATTTCTTTGTACTATTTTTGCAACTTTTCTGTATGTCTGAGATGATTTCAAAATAAAAATTAAATTTTTGAATTGCATTTCAGTTCCCAGTTACGAAACATCTTTAGGTGTGGGAGATGTTATTTCCCCCTTTCTTTGAATGATTGCCCAATGGAGTAGCTTTCATGGCTAACAGTAAAATGAGCAGGACCGTCAACCTGGAGATCCAGACTTAAGATGATTTGTACAATAATAAGAGCTCTGCTTTTTCAACATAAGCTTTTCAATCTCCAATGTTTGCACATTCTCATCAAAACTCTCATATATGACACTTCAAGATGATTCATTTTGGAAACCCATGGAGAAACTCCTTTATAAGACTGGAAACAGCTGAGTTATCTCTCTGGCCTGTGGAATTCCTGACACTGGATCAGATCATACTGAATGCAAATTACCACCTATTATTAGAACATCAGGGACAAAGAGAAATCCAAACCAGAAATCTAGTGCACAAACACTAGAAGCAGTTTTCCCATAGCCCAAAGTTAAAACTGATGCCAAAAGTTAATGCTGATCCCACAATGGTCAGCTTCTGCAGGCCATGCTTTCCTTTGTCCCTCCACCTCCACAGCCTACCCAGATCTCTTTGTTTAAATATGGAGCTTTGTACAACTATAGAAATCAAGGTTGAGACAAAAGAGATTATAAAGCAAGAAGAAAAATAGAACACTCTCATCTGGCATTAAAACGAATCACTTGGTTTACATTGGTTAAGTTGTGTTAATAAACATGGGCTACTTACTTTATGGCATCTCTGAGTTTATCTTATCTAAATGGTCACTTACTCTATGGCATCTCTGACCTGAATGGTCACTACGATGAAAAGTCAATACTAGCAATTTGCTAGTACTGAGAGCTCAATAGGGCTAGGCTGGAAGTGCGTTATTTCGTTGTCTCATCTAGTTCTTACAGCAAATACTAATGTTATGCCCATTTTACAGATGAGCAAACTGAGGCTTGGGCTATCTAATGGATTGCTTGAGGCTTCACAACTATTTTAAACAACCAATCATAGTGTTTTTCAAGACACAGGATCTCTTCAAGTTCAAGGTGCTTTATAAACATTCACCAGTTTATTTCTCTCTACCCAAAGGTTCCAAAAACTACATTCATGGTTATTAAGTGACTATTACTCTGCTAGAATGAGGTCACCAAGTGGGGGAAACCATGTCAATCATTAATTAGGAATGCACATGAGTGCTGACAGCAACATCATTCACAACAGCCTATACTGGAAACGACCCAAAGGCCCATCGCAATGGAATGGATACAGGATAGATTTGTACAATGCAATTCGGACAATGAATGATTCATTCCATGAAAAAGTGTATACTGCTGCTCCAGACACACCTTGGATGGATCTCCTAGATATAATGCTGCATGAAAGAAGCCAGATATAAAAGAGAATCTCCTTTAGCATTCCATTTGTATAAGTTCAGAACCAGTGCCCAGCTGGTTCTCTCTGATCGGAAAAACAGGTTCTGCTCATGAAGCAAGAAGGAAAAATGATTTGAGGAAACAAAAGGAACAGAAAATCTTTCAAAATACAGGCTAGCCCAGAAAAAAAAAAAGAACTGATCGATCACACCTAGGACCCACTGATAAGCATCCATTCTCTTAAAACCCAGACTGAAAAAAATGACCAGTGTTAAATTTTTTTTTATAATACATTTTTTAACGGACATAATTTAGAAATAAGGAAGTCTGGTCTCTATGTTCTTTCTCAGTACTTTCCTCCTACTCTCTGTCCCCAAATCTTTAATACACATAAGGAATAGAATAAAAGTCCCAATGACAGGAACCCAGTGCCCAGCTGGTTCTCTCTGATCGGAAAAACAGGTTCTGCTCATGAAGCAAGAAGGAAAAATGATTTGAGAAACAAAAGGAACAGAAAATCTTTCAAAATACAGGCTAGCCCAGAAAAAAAAAAAGAACTGATCGATCACAGGTTTTTATTAATTACTACTCTGTTTTCTATTATCTCTGGCTGCTTTGAATCCAAGGAAACAAAATCTTTTGAACAGTAAGAAAAATGACACTATTCTAGGCACTTTACATGCACTGACTCTTCAAATCCTCAAACAAACCCTATTGAGGACGGATTGCCATTTCTTCATTTTATAGATGAGGAAAAGGGGGAGCAAAAGCTAGCAAAAGGGGGAGCCAGGGTCAAACCCAAGAAATCTGGTTATGTCCACTGTTTTATCCACAAACAAGCAAAGAAACAACAAGAAATATTAGAGAATTGTTTGGGCTACAATTTTGAATTTCAGACCCCAGATATTAGCTGAGTGGGCAAAACTGGAAGCAGATTTTCTGAAAATACACAGATACTCTCAATTATTCTTAAAGCTCCCCCATCAGGAGGAAGAAGAAAAGTGTAGGGAGACTGCTCGGTTGCTTCTTGCCTTCACGTGACCTGATGAAGAGACTTCTAAGAAGCATTAAATGTGTCGGCCTCTCATGGTGTGGTCACTCCCCGATCGGGAATGGAGGACAGAAGTTCTTCCCGTTGCTTCACTCAGACCAACAGCATAGATTCCTGAGGTCAGACATCAGACAGGGAACCATCACAAGACCCGATCATGCATCGGCTCGGCTGGAGTGCTTTCTGCCTACCCACTACCGCCTAGGGGGAAGTGAGAGCCCAAGAGGTGAAGGTGAAAGAGAAGGCGTGTGTCTTAGAAAGAGCACGAGGTGCCAGTGGCCTGGCAGCCAGTCTAGCTACACTGGTCTGAGCGACTGTGGCTGGGTCTCTCCACCTCTGTCATTGCTTTGAACTTCAGAACTGCCTTTAGAATCATGGCTCGTGGGAGACAAGACAGAACTAGTAGTCTGAACCTGACTGGTTGCTAAAACAAAACAAAACAGTGGTCCATATTCTCCAAGGGACTCTAACAGTACCTAGAGTCTAAACAATATAATATTTGAAGCATATAGGTTGCAACCTAAAGTTATTAGGCAAGGATAAAAAATGAGGTCAGGTTAGGTCATATGGCCTCTTGGTTTATTTGAGTTCTAGCATTCTCATTACTTTTTTAAAACTGAAGTAGTAGAAATAGAAGCTAATGTTCAGTGATAAGAGGTGGGGTTTTTTTGTAGGAAACTCAACTTGTGAAATTTAAACATTTATAATCGCTATTTATTGGGCATCTATTTGTGCAGTTCTTATTCTAGGGGGGCTGTATGCATGGCCTCACTATATGTTAACCCTCACTTCAGTCCTGCAGTTGACCTTTGAGTAACATGGCTTCGAACTGCATGGGTCCACTTATCTGAGGGTGTGTTTCAATAAATACATTGGAAAATTTTTTGGATATTTGCAACAACTAAAGACAACTCTTTTCTCTAGCTTAATTTATTATAAGAATACAGTATACAATACATATAACATACAAAACAGGTGTAATTGACTGTTCATGTTATCAGTTAAGGCTTCTGGTCAACAGGCTATTAGTAAAGATTCTTTGGGAGTCAAAAGTTACACAGAATGTTGACTGTATGAGGGGTCAGCACCTCTAGCCCCAGGTGTCCCTGGGGCCCTTGGGTCAGATGTGAAGTACTGGTGAGCAACCTTGAGGGAAGATGGATGATCTTTCCAGGTCTCAGCTTCCTCATCTTTAAAATGGGACCACTCCCAGCTTCCTGATGGGATTACTGGGAGACTGGGTGAGATCTCACGCAACGAGCACCTAGTAAGGGGTGAAAATCCTCAGTTCCCCATTCCTTTTGAAGATGGCGTGTGCACCTTTGAAAATGGATGCCAGGTTTAATGATTCAGGCCTGTTTGGTCTTGTGTTTTCTGTGTTAACTGTGGTTTACTTGGCTTGAAAGGGGAACTGAAAATGCTTTGATAAATTAATTGAAAAGCTGCCTGGTTTCTTGTACATCTTTCTGTCTCTCATGTCTTCTCACTCTTTCTCCCTCTCCCATCCACAGGAACAAAGACAGAAGATGTGAAGTCTTCCCTCTGGGCTCTCCTGCCCCAAATTCCCAGCATCTGTCACAGCCTCCTTCTGTTCCTGTCTAACAGCTCAAAACCAGAGGAGCCGAATGCCTGGAACATCTGAGTATCTTTCAGAGCAATGGGAACTCAGGTAGAGAGCCCAGACCCATTTGAGATAAAGCTGGTTGGGTGGAGGGTGGGTTCAGTTCATCACTAATGGTGTTTGGTCCACTAACTGGGCCAGATCACGCAGCTGCCCCTGCCCAGTGCTTGTCTGCTAAGGCCCCTGGCATCTGGTTTGCAGTTGTTTATGGCCAGCATCTGAGCTGAGTGGTTGGTACTCATGCTAGAGGGACTGTTAAAGAGTTTGACTCTCACTGCATGGAGTGATTTTTCTAAAGTGTTCACCACCTTGCAGACTGAGGTAGCTCCTGAGGATGTGCCTCTGCCTTCCCCTCCATTCCTTCTTCCCACCACATCCCCATGAACTCTATGGACTGTACTGCAGTCCTCTGGGCCTCTGCACCTTTCCACATGCTGCTCCCTGTGTCTGGTGGGCCCCATGCCTTTCCCGATGTGGAGTCCCATGAAGCCCTACCTGCCTGTCTCCTCCACACAGCTCCTCCCCAGTCCCTGCATCCCCAGAGCTCCTTGTAGCCTCTACTGTGTGTAGAGCAAACTAAATTTCTCCCCTCGAAGGGAAGCCCTCTGAACACCAGACCTGGGGGCCATCACGCAAGCAATTTGCAGCCCCTAGTTCAAAGCCCACAGGTACCATGTGCTCCAAAGTGACTTTTGAGTTGAACTGAAAATCCTTCCTTTTGGTGGCTACTTGAAAATTATGTTTCTTCTTATCCCGACAAAAAACTGAAGTATGACTCTGGTGATAAAGCCATAGCTAGGCCTGGGTCAGCCGACCCCTCCTGCCGCTGCATCACATGTCCTGCAGCCCAGGTTTTGCTTTAAAGGTTGTCAGCAATGCACAGTTCAGCCCAGAAATGATAAATAATAAAGGAGACTTCATCATTTAAAGGAAGACACCACCAGCCCAGCAGAGATGGCACTGAAATAAAGGTAACAGGCACTGAGGTAATGATTCAGTTCATTTTGCTGGGCTTCAAGGAAGGGCATTATGCAAAAGTATAGTCTATATTCATGTAATATTTTAGATATGGAATCCGACAGACCAATTTTAGTGCCTTCTAGTAAAAGGGCAGTGAAAACCAAAGCCAGTGAAGAGACCAGTCTTCCTTGCAGAAAAATTCTAAATCACTTATGTAGATCCTCTGGCTTCAGGAGGTGGAGCTTAATTCTTCCCTCATCCCTGAGCATGGGCAATGCTTAGTGGCTTGTTTCCCAAGAATAGAGCATGAAAATAGGGGCGGTTGGAGGGGGGCACTTAATTTCACGGAGCAGAAACCTGGCAAACTCAACCCTGGGCTAGAGATCCCAAGTAACACCACCACTGATAGGTCCGGTGGGCAGCAGGCACCCTCTGTACATTGTGGCTTCACCCCAACTCATTAAATGCACCAGAAAGGCAGCAGTGGCCGCTGGGTGGTATAGGGAAAGTCCGCCATGCAGGCTGGTCTCACTTCTGTTTGCATCTTGGCTTGACCTCCCTGAGCTTTTGTTTCCTCATTTATAAAAATGAGAGTAATAAATGGGGCCTCCCAAGGCATTAAGGGGATTTAAGAGGATTCACGCATAAAAGTGCTCCATAAATGATAAAGAACCACACAGCGGAAGGGATTATGGGGGCTTTGCCTGGGTTCTATTAAAAACACAGTCTGCACTGAATACATGCTCTTTGACTTGACAGAGGAGGCAGGCTGTGACTTCTGGCTTCTCAAAGAAGCCCCTGGACCTGGACAATAAGTGAGACCTCAGAGTGGATATGGTGTCTGAGAGGCAAGAATGGGCTGGTCCCACACTTACTCCTCTCCTGTTGAGAGGCTGAGCAAGGGAGGCAGGGTTTATGGGTGGGACCCCGACAGCGAGGGTTCTGTCCACGAGGTGAGGTGGGTGGTTGCCTCACAGCCAGCCAATTGGAGCTGTCATGAAAAATGTGCCCAAGTCTTAGAGATTCTGACACTTCCATTTCAATCAGTGTACCATTTCAAGTGAGCTTTGGCTCATATTCTTAATTCCTATAAGAATTCCCCCTTACTTGGTGATGTGTCCTGTCCGGGAGGTACTTCCCTGTCTCTTGAGATGGGAGAGCCTAGAATCGTCGAGCCAACAGTTCTCTTGTACAGAGTATCATGGGCAAAGATTCTTGACTCCAGGGCTGTGACCCTTCTTTTACCTGATACAACATAATTAACCCAGTTTTGAGGCCCAGCACTAAAAGTTATACCACAAATGCCATCACATGGGATGATACAACAAATGACTCCTGCTGTGGTCTTCTATCTATTTAAACTAATTTTCAAAGAAAACTAGGCATTCTTTTATACTGCAAGAGAGCGATCTTTCTCCTTTCTATCTACCCTGGTTCACTGCAGAAAGACATTTGTGACATGGTCACAAACTGGACCACCAGTCAGAGACAAGGCTTTAATCTCACTTGACAACAAGATGTCTCTCTGGCCATAGCTCTCAGAATGACTCTTTATCTAAAAGACAGCAGATAGTAACTCAAAGGCTACAACCAAACTGTGAATTAAAAATTAATAACAAGTCACATTAGATGCTGAAGCTTGAGTCAGACTTGAGCGCTCATTTTTTAAAAATGATCTGTAATTGTTCAACTCCTGGGAAATCACTTCAAGCCCCTTTTCTTCTTATGCTATGTTCTCTGGTATCTAATCACATCACAGTATCATTTTTCGATTAAAAATACAAAAAGCACATGTATATGTAAATTGACATGTGTGAGAACTGAGTTTAAGGATACTTCAAAAAATGAAATGCTCTTCAGAGAAAATACACATTTTTGTATAAAGAAAGCAAAACCATACTGTCTTGTTTTTCACTGTTGACTTTTAGGAACGTGAACAGCTGGCTTATTTGTACCATTGCTGATAGTCTGTGGTGGGCAGTTTGAATGAAATAGAAAATTGAGATTACTAACATTTCTGGAGTTTGAGAAATTTTGTTTTTCTTGACACATGACTTGAAAACAGAGGATTTCCCAAGGTTAACATCAAATCAGAAATAAAAATTCTTTTGCTTGAGTAAAATAAAAACACTAACCACAAAAATGCAACAAGTTCTGCAAAGTGGAGGTTTCACTCTCAGAAATTCTGGACTAATTTCTTCTATTGGTTGAAAGAGACTGAATCAAGAATGGCATGATGTGCAAACTCACCAATGAGGAACAGATGTGGGAATAATGAGCAATGTCATGCCCCATCTATACTTTAGAGGGCGGGATGCATGAGTATTCCTCACTCTGTCGACAAAGTGACTGATCCCAGGACTTTCTGGTAGGACCTGAAACTGTACACTTTTTGTTAAAGCATCTGTTTTTCCTTCCATGTTCCACTTTTTTTTTGGGGGGGTAGGGTGGGGTGCATAAGGGGGTTGAGCATTAGTGGAGAGTTGTCCAGGAGGGAAACACAGTAAGTGTGGTCTGGGAATGAACAGAGCTGGCTCACATAGGAACTCACTTATCTGTATTGGCTTCATTTTCCAACTAGGAGAGTGAAGCTGATGTCTATCAATATTTAATCAAGAACCTCTAAATGGAAGGGCTTTGGGATGGAAGTGCTTTAAAGAGTAGTCCAAAGAGAATGCAAATTCTCCACAATAGGACACATTTGGAGTGGCAGTTTCTTCACTTTTGACATTGACTGTTTATCATTTTATACTCACCTAGAAAGTATAGGCCTATGCTTTCTAGGTGCATGTGGATACATTTGCAGTGGGTGAGAGCTGTTTGTTTTTTCCACTGGCTTTTCTCTATGCAACTGAAGAACCACTCTCTGAAGAAGACAGATAAGCACTATCTCCATATACTAAATGCATATATGCATGCATTCAGATGGGCAATTTTCGCATACGAATGATGGCTCTAATTCTATATGGGTTAAACCTGTGAAATGCTTCCTCCTACTTCCTGGATTTCAGGATGGACATTCAGTAAATCTAGGCTTTAAATTTAAATTCCCACCTCCTAGTTCAGAGCTATCACCTCCAGTAGCAGTGGGAAAGGAGGACAGGACCATATTTTTTAAAGCAGAGTATCCCAACTTGCATCCTTGGAAAGCTTTACAAGCATTAGTAGACATCTGGTTGGAACAAATTTGAGGTTTGGTAATCTGGAGATGGCATTCAAGGTGGATTACATCCTCTCAGGAAGTGAGATAAGGTGGGAATGAGCAGACAACAGAGAGAGTGAGAAGATCTGGGCTGAATCCAAGCTCCCCTACTTCCCACAGCATAACCCTCTGCAAGCCTCTTTACATGTTGTGGCCTCCATTCCTCAATTTGCCAAACATGAACAATATCTACAAAAATGTACCAACCTTGAGCTGGTGATGAGGTTCAAAGGAGCCATTGTATTTATTAACAAGTCCTTAGTAAACTAGTGGGCACTCAACTCAGGGATATGTGAAACACAGGCAATTAGACTAAGTCCATTTTCTTGTCAGAGTCCTGATCTGATAAGCTGCGTATTTAAGGGGACAGGTTTTCTAATAATTAGGGTGACCTCTTTCTTTCCAAACTGGGTTTGTGATGAGTTTTGGAGGTTGACTTCTGCTCTGGCTCACCTTCCTCCTAATTTCAAGAGCACAACACATTCACTGTACTTTCAAAACAGAATGATGGTTTTACTGGGGAAGCAATAAATATGATGCAGGGCCTGCTTTAATGCAAAAGTTTAAAAAAACAAACCAAACCAATAAAAAAGTGTGACAATGCTTAGGCAGCCACACCCTCACGTCCTTAGAGAGTTTAGTCGGAGCTTCCAAAATAGTTAGCCTACTATTTCAACTCTCCCTTAATCTCTTTTTTAATTAAAAATAAATAAATTTTTATTGAGATATAATGGAGATATAGCATTGTACTAGTTCTAGGCGTACAACATAACTTTAAACATTTGTTTTTTTCAATTCCCCTTTAATTTCTGATGAGAAAACATGAACAGAGGCAGCAGCAGAGGGGTGAGCTATGAATTCCACAGTAGGAAGTTCAGATGCACCTGCTGGTTACTAGCTGGGGTGACCTTGGGACAATGGGCTCCACCTGGCAGAGTCCTGCCTTTCTCCCCTCCTCAAGGGGTGCCAATGCCTGCTTCATTGGGGGTGAGGCCAGGACCCACTGAAATCACCTGGACTGGCTGCCTGACTCGGAGGCTCCACAGATGTCAGCTTCCTTTCTCATTATGACCTTAGAGTTTGAATTAAAAGCCACATCCTTCTGGAGCAGCAAAGTGTGTATTTGTTTTTGGAGAAAATGAGCTTTTGTACTCTTAAGAGCAAGTCCCATATCGGAGCTGGCTTCAGAGGAAGCTGGCAGAAGAGCTGTCCCCGTCCGGCGCTTGGATGGTGCTTGGGAAGGAAGGGAAGGCTCTTGTCCCTCAGGAGCCCTGTGCCTGTGGGCTGGCTGGCGCTCCTGCCACATAGCTCAGGGCTGACATCAGCGCCCGCCTCATGCTCCCCTGGTTCCTCCGGAACTTGCTTCTCCTGCACATTTGGGTTCGCTGTGCCAGTCCGTCTGAGCTGGTGCCCCTGCGAGATGGGCTCCGGTGGGCTGGAAAAGAGGTGGCCTGCTCTTCTGCCTTCTCCTTGACACCTTTTCAGTTCTAAGCCACATTCCTCCTGGCCCCTCTCTTCAGCAAAACCCAGCTCTAGCCACGCCCCATCAAACCAGTCTCAAAGCTCGAGAAAACAAACAAGGCTTTGATTCCTTTGTGAGAAAATCAAAGAGCTGCTGAAACTCACTTAAAGGAAAAAGAGAGAGAGCAAGAGAGAGCCATCGACCACTCTCTACCACACACTGTTTACTACTTTTGACAAAGGGACCCAATCAGAAAGAAGAACTTCGGGTCTAGCTTTATGTACTGCTTGGAAATGTTTGGTAGGTCTTTTGGTTGCTGTGGCCCAGTGAATGAGGTCTCTGAAATTAGGCTTTTAGAGTCCACCTTCTGAAATTAAAAAACACAAACAACAAAAACAAAAAACTCCCTTCAACATTCTCATCCTGGACTTGCCAAATACAAATTTTTCCTTGGCCAAAGTAACCATTAACGATTCAGCCCTTCAATGAGGTTATAAAATATTTCCCCTTGATTTTGGAGAAAACACTTTTCATGTGACCTCCAAATATGTTATTTATTATAAAGGTACACAAACTTGCCTTTTCCATTTTTTTTTTCTTACTCCAAAACTGTACCTCTTCCTGAATTCTGTGGGATTAGACGCCAGCAGGGTGGTTACTCTTTTGGGAGAAGGTGACAGGGTGGGAGCCCCAGGGGGCCTCTGGATGCTTAGTCATGTTCTGCTTACTGAGCTGGCACTTGTCATACAGGTGTGTTCACTGTCGAAACTCGTCCAGCTGCACACCAGTGATGCCTGCACTCTTTGAACACACACTACACCTCAATAAGAAAAAGTGTAATTCCCAAAGAAAGCTTAACAAAACACCCACTGCCTCTCAGAAGATGCAAAAGTACTTTGCACATGCACAGCCTGCAGAGATGCCTTTCAGAAAATACTCACGGGTCGTGTCTCACACACACACACACACACACACACACACGCACGCACACGCACACATACACACTTAACCCAAACCTCAGAAGGCAAACTCCATCCCTGGACAGAACCATTCTGCAGTTCCCATCAGTCACTCCCCAAAACACTTCCAAGCCAGGCATGCAGAGCCTAGTCAGGTATAATGTGGGCTCTACCTTAAGAAGCTACATTTCCATTCATCCTGCGAGAGAGCAAACCGACTGTGCTGCAGTTTCGAACTCAGAGAAAACTTCAACCAGGATAAATAACATAGGATGCACTCTCCTTATAAGTTTACAGTATTTCTTACATTAAAAAAAGGCCAAATGAGGACTTACCTATTTGGTCTTCGGGGATCAGTGACTCGATGGGAGGGTCCAGCTCGGAGCTCTGGGACAAATAGTTCTTCACCTGGGTCATGAACTGCCGGATGGTCTGCAGCATATCCGTGCTGGACACGTGGCATTCCTTGTTCTCCTGCAGGAAGCTCACGTAGTCCTGCACCAGGCAGCCGAAGTAGGTGCGCTTGTCCCGCGACAGCTCGGCGATCCTCCTGACCATGCGCTTCTCGGGCGTCATGAAGGAGCTGAAGACGCCGCTCATCTTGCGGAGCTGCGACTTGACGAGCCTGGGCAGCACGAAGGAGCTGTTCCTCTTCTTTTTGGACTTGATGGGGGGGGCCATGGTCTCCTGGTCGCTCTCCCCGTCATAGTCCTCCAGGCTGCTGGTGGTGTCCGCCTCATAGCCAAACAGGGGCATGCTGCGGTCGAACTCCAGCGAGTCGGAGGAGGAAGTGGAAATGCTCATGTCGCTCAGCCTCTGCCTGCCTCCATGCCACGGGGGCCGGGATTCAGGGCCGGCGGGCTGGGCCCTCGCGCAGTCCCCGGGGGCCTGCTCAGGCGGGGCTCCGCCTGGGCTGCCCGCTGCGCCCGGCTCGGCCCGGGGCCGGCGGCCCGCCAAGGTCTTCGCACCGCCTTCCGCTTCCAGAAAAGAAGCCTGCTTCTTCAGCCGCGGCGGAGGGATGGGGGCCGGTTTCGTTCCAGGCGCGGCTACGTTCCCGTGCTTGTTACGGGTGACTGTTTCTGGCATGCTCGCCTGGGTTTCGGTCCTGCACAGCTGAGGGCCTGTGTGGAGACTATTAATAGCGGGCGGCGGGGGCCGGGGCGGGGGGGACCGCGGCCTCTCGGTGCCATTCGCGCCGGGAGTCCTTGTGCAGGGCCGTTTCAGGCCTCCGCTGAGGTCCTGGCTGTGCACTTTCAAGAAAAGAGGATTAATAAAACACAGGGCTCCGTTGGTCTGGCTGCACTCCAGCTCCGAAGGCGTCCTGGTTTTTATAGAATGCACTCCATTTATAAGGCAGAGCTGGCGGGAGGCGGGACAGACGCCGTCTGAGGAGAGAGGCCTGTGGGGAGCTGGAGGGTTTGGGGGCTTGCTGTCCGCTGGAGAGCTCCAAAAATCTGAAAGTCATTGCCAGCGAACACAAGAATGTAAATACAGTACACTTGGGCCATTCGCTCACAAATTAAAAAGCCCACTTGCATGACAACACATGTCTTCGGAGGGGGAGGCGCTACGCTTGGGTGTTGTTTTCCCTGTGCTTTAACAGCATTCCTTCCTGGGAAGGGTGGGAGTGCTGCCAGCCCGGCTGTGCGCTCACAGGAAAGCTCTGGGGCTTTTCACCTTCAAAGCCCTCGAGGAAGGGCTGGGCCAACATGTAAAGCCAGCCCGGCCTGGTCAGAGGTGAGGAGGAGAAGCAGGGGAATTGCTGTGGTACAAGCTCGGGAAGGCCGCGGGGCTCCCGGACTTGCTCTGCAAGCACCGAGTAGACACGCAAAGCAACATCGCCCGTTCAGATCCGGCTCTCCAGGGGGTGCCTCCCAGAGGGCCGGGCAGTCCCCCTTTAATGGGTAGGACCACAGCTCCACCTGGGAGCTGTTGCACAATCTGCCTGGGGTTTTATGAGTTCAGCATTAAAACCCAAAAGGAGGAAAAATACATTCATGGGTCTCATCAAAAAAAAAAAAAAGACACCAAACTTATGCAAATGTTCAGTGTAAGTTCAACCATCGATCGTTGTGATTTGCAACTGGTTCCTGCCAAATCCTGTACCTCCTTGCCATGGCTACACATATTCAACACCCTTTGGAGGAGTGCACATTGCCTTTGTACTGCTGACACCTCCTTTTACAGATGGGTCTCAGTTTTCCATGCAGATGGAGGGAGGCAGTGGGTGTGATAATGTTGTCTGTTGTGATTCCCATTTGGAATAGGTTATTCCTTCTCTATTGCTTTGCCTTGCTGTGTTTGCTTAGAAATGTTCCTTTCTGGTCACGGTGGCTGGGGAGAGGCAGACATCGGGAGCCCTTGCCCTGCCTTGCTGTGCTGAATACCTGCCTGACCCTGGTGCCTGTGTCACCAGCCTTCTCTAGTCCTGTGGTGTCCGACACGGGAGCCAAGAGTCAGTCACCTGTGGCTATAGAGCGCTTGAAATCCAACTAGAGCAATGGAGGAACTCAATTTTAAATTTTATTTAACGTTAATTGATTTGACTTTAAAAACTGATGTTCAGTTCAGTTGCTGGAAAGCTTTTAAGCAGGTTTGGAGCTTGGGTATGTGCATCTACCTGTTCAGCTATAAATGTAATGAAATCTTAAAACAGAGTGTGTATTTCTGATGAACATTTTGTGCCTGAATAGAGATATGCTTTAAGAATACAATACGTACTGGATTTCAAACACTTAGTATGAGAAAATGAACATAAAACATTTCATAAATTCTTTAAAAAATATTGACTCTATACTGAAATGACATTTAAGATATAAAAATACATAAATAAGATTATATAAAATGTTTATATGTAAATAAATAATAAAATAAATGATAAAAATGAATCTCACCTGTGTCTGTTTACATTTTCTCTAATGTGGCTACTAGAAAATTTAAAATTACACATTGGCATGCCTTTTCTTGGCTAGTGAAATACTCCCACTTCCTTTGGGTCTGCCTTTGTCTTCTACTGCCCTGCTGTCACACTTTGTAAGGCTTAGTACACTTAGCTCACACGGGTGTGGTTTCTTCCATGCAGACTATAAACCTGGGGATGGGGAGGAGGACGCTATTAACTTTTGAACCCTTGGCGTAGGGCATAGGGCCTGCCATATAGCAGACCCTCCGGCAATGTTTGTTGGACAAATAAGTGAGGTACGGAGTTTCTTAAAGTGCCGTCTCTTCATAAAATGGCTGTACACATTAACAATTACATTGTCAATATATATTCAATATTCAATGTTAATTGAATATATACTGATTAGCCCTCATTTGCTTTGGGCTAGTGGCCCCTAGAGCAGCTGCTCTCACCTCTACCTCTGCAGGGTACAAGCACTGCCCACAGCACTTTAGCCTTTCAGTCCCAGCACGAAGCCTGCTGCACGCTGGCCACCCAACCAGGAGTTAACGCGGAGGAAGGTCACCAGAGTCAGCTGAGACTCCTGCACAGCTTCAAAAGGCCTACAGTCTAGTTGATTCTATTAACTTAAATTCAGGAAATATTTTAAACTGTTTCCAAAGATGTCTGAAACTCAACTGCAAGAGAGGGCATAACTTTTATGGGACATATATATGGCCCTGATATTTTTACCAGGATGCTGCTTCTTAATGCTACTACCCAATTGCCAATCAGAGAGCCTCAGACACATAGCAATTGCTTAGAAGCACTCCAAGTTTCAGAAGGGAATTTGAATCTACCTCCAGGATTCTCTATGAATTATACAGGCTCCCTTGGCAATGGTAGCAGCTTCAAAACAAACTTAGATTAAGAGAAAAAAAGCCAAAGGAGGAACACATATTTTACCTGCTGGGTCAAGTATCATAGCTTCTTTGGTCACAGGGATCCTGAAACTTGCACTTTAAAATCCCAAACTTCCACTCAAATACTACACTGGTTGTTAATCCATCTGAAGATTGGAGCCCTAAGTTCTTAAGAGAATCTCCCCTTCCCATTTAGGAGAAAACTTTTTTGCAAAGTTACATGCACAGACCCCCCAGAGTAAAGAAGTGAAACCGGGAGAGCTGTGTGTCCTGACCCATTGTCACCCTCTGTCTAGCAGCACGGTGTTGCGTTTAGGGGAGCTGGCAAAGGGGCAGGAGGAAGAAGCAAGTGTCCAGAGGGCCAGAGCAAGGATGCATGGTAAGGAAAGGGATGTGCCCCACAATACCCAGACCAAAAATGAACAAGAGGAAAGTGAGACAAGATGTTACTCTAGATTCTGCACAGGAGTGCCGTCACCGCCTGTGCGCTCCTCTAGAATAAAGCCCGTGCAGGTGAGACACTGTTAGAGTTCCCTTCCCATCAAGCCCTGCCTTTCCTGGGGAAAACACCACACAGCAACAGTTCAGGTTCCATGGGACTTGGCGTCTGGGGCAGCTCACACTCACAGATGGGAGACACTGGGGACATACGGAGATTACCCAGGAAAACTCAGCGTCTACCTCTGAGAACTGGTTCATTTGACTTAGAAGAAGACTCTCAGAAGGTCTGATTCAGGGACTGCATGGACCTGAAAGCAGTTTTGCCGTGGAGATGGGGATGATGTTTTGATGTACTAACATAATGTCAGCCAGCCTAACACAGACCCTGCTCCCCAGATTCACTTCAAGAGCAGGCTGGGAAGGGGCGCCCACTTACGTAGTCCCAGCTGGGCTAGTTCTTCAAGCTGAGCTTCAGTCTTGGCTGTTGAAATGGCATAAGGTAACTTCAAGGTAAATGGCAGAACGTCCCTGATTTTTCAAAAAAGAGAATAAGTGTAATTACATGTCTTATTTCTATCTCTTTGCTTTCATTTCCATGCTAGAGATATTTTAGCCTGAACTATTTAAGATGTTGGAAGTAGACACCACATCATACCTAACCAGAACTTACCTTCACAGGTGATAGGTCTGTGGGTTTTTACTACTCTTGCTTGTACTAACACACCCAGGACAGGCTGAAACACAAACCCACATGGTGCCAGTACCGGTAGTGGCACCAAATTTCCTCCCCATGTAGCTAAAATGTATGAAGGGTTAATGTCGGGAAGGCTGACTATGTTGGTGGATCTATCACACACATAAAATACTATGCACTTACTTGCCAGATGCTCCGAATGTTAGGCCTCAACTCCCTGGGCAGGAATGTGTAATCCTAAACCAAGATTTATCATCCCCTTGCCTTAAACCCGGCAGGTTCTCGATGACTATCTGTTGGTTTTATTTGTGACATTTTCTAGCTAGAGTCCTTTGTGTGCTGGAGACAAAACGTCCTCTTGTGTTTTAAGATAGCACCTGTCTAACTACAATGTGCACCTGAATCCTGGGGGCTTGTTAAACTGGATACCCTGATTCAGAAGGTGTGCGTGAGGCCAGAGGTTCAGCATTTCTGCCAAGCTCCCAGGTGATGTTTCTGCAGCTGCCCATGGGCCACACTTTGCAGAAGGAGGAAAATCTAAAAGGCGTCATGCAACATGCTGCCCCCTCGCAGCATGGTGCCATGTGCACATGGGTAACCTGTGGCCTGCAGCATCACAGACCAACAGGCCCAACAAAAAGCAGCTAAGCTGACGCCAGGGACTGCCACTGCCAGGGCTTAGCGTTGCCACTAATAAACACATGGATCATGCCCTCCTGCCTTCTCCAAAAGGGCAAAGGCAGACTTAATAAACACTTGTTAATTTTCATATACAAAGGTTAGGACCACCCTCTAAGCATTGGTGATTTCCTGTGGCACCCAGAGGCCTTGCCTGGTGCAGACAGGGAGAATAAGTGTTTTGAATAAATGAATAAATGAACATTCAATAGCCAAGGTGACTTATCTGAAAAGGAGTTATTTTTTCAGTGGTGATGTTGGTCTTACAAAGAAAGAATTCACTTATTCATTCATTCATCAAATGCTTATGGTCATCTATGATGTGCCCTGTTCTAGGTTCGGGGAGTAAAACAATAGTCTCCACCTACATGGAGCTTCATTCCAGCAGGCACCAATGGACAATAAACAAACAGGCAATTTGTGAAATACATGAGAATGGATATGTGCCATGGATAAAAATAAAGTGCTAGAGGGGAATAATAAGGAGTGTTCAAGTGTGAGGGTTGGCCAGGGAAGGCCAGATGATCAGGTAGCATTTGGCTGAAG
Source organism: Smutsia gigantea (assembly GCA_032199065.1). NCBI lineage: Eukaryota > Metazoa > Chordata > Mammalia > Pholidota > Manidae > Smutsia > Smutsia gigantea. The sequence goes on from JAVSCE010015779.1 coordinate 1,166,440, forward strand.
ATCTAAAGGTGGTCAGGGAGTAAACCATGAGGGAAAGAACTTTCCAGGCAGACCACACAGCAGGTGCAAAGGCCCTGGGGTGGGAGAGGTCTGGCATGTATGAAGAACAGCAAGGAAACCATTGTGGCTGAGATGGAGTAAGTGAGGGACAGAACTTGGAGCTTCTGCCTATATTTTGCCTGCACAAGATGCCCTGAAAGTTTCCATTGAAGAGAATAATTATACAAAACAGCTGGTTGTTTACAGGAACATTATGCAACATTCTAGGCTGAATCAGATTAAATGTGGATGACTGGGGAATTTGGGAACCCTCAAAGCTGTTGACAATGAATAACAAAGGAGTTAAGGTTGATGAAGAGAGCAGAACACGAATAATATGTAAGAATGTCCAGGGTGCTCACATGCTGCTCCACAAAGCTAGGAACTGGCAGTCAGGGGCTCCTCTTACCTGGGGGGTCAAGCCTGGGTCACCTCCTGCTTCCGAAAGACCCTGTTGCCTATCCCCAAATGTGAGCAGCATGTTCTACTTGTCCACTTGAATCTGTTCTAGATGAAGCTGGGGGGTTGGGAGGCTTCAGGATATGGCCGCGTTTGTAATAGCTGCTCACAGGCCCAGGAGGGGGCAACGACCCTGCTTATAATCTTCAATAAAGAATAATGGAAATGGAAGTTTGCAACATGAAAGCATCATGCAAATGTATGTTCCTGGGGCTGTACCAATCTAAGTCTTCTTTCTGTGAACAATGTGGAGGAAAAGCCACCTAGGTCAAAATCAACCTATGCTTATTTTAAGCTTTTACTAAGTGCATTACTTGGAGCCTAAAGATCACATGACTGGTTGGGTTTTTTTTCTTAATGACAGGAAACCACATCTGTCATTTGCTAATGGATGGTTTTAGCCTTTCATCTACTAGAACATTAGATGTTGTGCATAAGTCCTCTCCTACTGGACCAGCCCAGGGTACAGCATAGCATCACACACACACACACACACACACACACACACACACACACACAGGCGGCCCTCCCTCTCACCTACACCCTATTAAGGAAAGGGGCCCCAATTCAAAACTTGCATAACAAACAAAATAAAGCCATCTTAGGTATAAATGTTTCACTGAAGAATTTTAATAAATACATAACCTAGAAATAACTTTTAACGTTGTTCTATATGTCGTATTTCTAAAGAGAAGGAGATTAGCTTTCTCGGGCACCTACTATTGCATTGCTCCAAGCACTTTAACTGAAGCAGGGTCCACCTATGCCCCCAGGAGGAAGCTTTGATATCCCCCATTCCATGGATGGGGAACATAGATGACATAGACAGGGAGGTCCCTACACCCACTAGAGCTAGGGTGGGATGAAGGGAGGGTAGGAACCTAGTGCTGCTGGACCTCAAGGTCTGTGGAGCTGTGGTATACAATGGGAAAATATGGGCTCTGGTATCAAGGAAGGCCTGGGTTCAAGCCCACTTTCTGCCATTTATTAACTGAATGACAGTGGGCAACTCTCCCACTTTCTCCAAGCCATACTGCCTTCATGATCCTAATTTCAAGTTGCCATGAGGATTAGATATATAATGTACGTGCGGTGCCTAGCACAGATACAGAAAGCTCCTGAAATTATACTTAATAATTAACAATTATAATTATTTCTTCCAGCCCCTTTGCTACTCAAAGTGCAGTTGTAGGACCAGAAGCATCGGCCTCACCACCTGGGAGCTCTATGGAAATGCAGAATTCCAGGAGCTGCTGCAGACCCCCCCTGAATTGGAATCTGCATTCTAACAAGAGTCCAGGCAATCAGTGCTCTACACTGCCCTGATTCCAGAGCTGCGAGCCACTGGTGGCCATGGTGTGCGTCACTATTTGTGCTGACTGATACTTTTCAGTGTGCCTTCCTGATGCGGCAAATCATACGCTTGCTTATTGACCCATGGATGCTCTAGTCCAGTACATATGTGCACATGTATTCTGAGTGAATTCTCACAATCTAATCACTTTCCCTATTTGAATTTATTTATGTACTAATAACCAACTAGGTCATTTCAAAAATATTTTGGTAAGACTGGGCCAAATCAATTACTTATTACTAAGGACACAGATTTAGGTAAATGAGTAACAAAGAGTGTAAAAGGAAAAATAAAAACATCAGGAACCTTAGCATTTTGAAAAATAATCAGAAAAGGAATCTCAAGTCTTCCTTAATCACAAAAATGCCAATGTTAGGTTTTTCCATAAGCAACTCCTATTGGTATCACGCTTTGTACTTCCCAAAAGGCTTTCATGTACTTTATCTCCCTCAATCATCAAACAGCCCTAGACAGCAGTATTCTTGTCTATTATCAACAGCAAGGGGAGAGATGGTATCTTTGGTGCACTAGTGCCCAATACCGGCTTCTAGGTGTGACGGGCTTTCCCAACAGAGTCATCAACACGCACACATTGGCTGACAGGTTAGCGTGGAGCTTCACTCCCAGGGACTGGTCAGCCGGACTAGACACGGACGCCGGGAAGGCTGGGGGCTCCTGCACAGGCCGCCTCTCCTTGAGCAGCGTCCCTCACACAGGCCAAGGGCTCATGCCCACACCCGGGCCGGTGGTGTCCTCTAGGGGTCCCCCAGGGTTCTGCGCCAGTTGTGGCGGAAGTCCTTGGCTGACTTCCCCTCTACAGGTGCCTCCTCCTTCAGTCCTGGGTCCCATGCTGGGCTGGCCTGGCGACCTCCAGGAGTAAACGCTGAGTGCCTGCCCTGGGGAGGGTCCCGTTCCACAGGTACAGTGAATGTCTAACTCAGTCTTTGAGGAGGTAGCCTGAACCTTAAATTAACATAAATAAACCCACCCCAAATAAGCTTCTCAGCTTCAGATCTTTGAAAGCAACCCCAGTAACACGCGCCCCAAGTCCGCTCTCTCAGCTACAAAGGGGGCCAAGTGAGCTCCATCACCCAAGAGGAGGCAAGGTCAGGCTCTGCAGACAAAGTTTTGATTTATTCACAAATCACATGCACAAAAAAACACACGATTTGAGAAACTGTACGGCTAGAAAGACAAAACAACAGGAAAGTCTTCCCCAGCTTGCACCCTTCTGACAGTTGCTAACACTGTGATTTTGGGCTTAACTTCATGTAGACTAAAATGGTGGTTTTAGTTATAACAAGGACATGAGCACACCAGTGGGCCTGGAGGACAGGGATGCAAGATTTATGGCCAGGTTTAAGGAACCCGCATTTCTAGAATGAACTTCATCCTCTGGAGTTTCAGAAACTCTGTATGTGTGTTTGCATGAATGTGCATGACTGTGCATGTGTGTGTATGTGTGTTTGCTTCCCCTGCCTTATGGGTCTTGGTGAGAGGAGCCTTGGGAGCAGCTTGCAGACATAACTATATTGATGAGATTAGATTATACATTTGGAGGGGCTAGGATTTTTACTTTGATCTAAAGTCTGGCACAGGGGACTTGGTGACCATTTTATTTTGGTAGCTAGTCTTTCTAGGGATATCTAGTAGGCTGCCAGCCTCCTAGATCCCTCTGCTCTGCTTCAGTCAAGAAACAAAAATCTCTGATTCAAAAAGATATATGCATCCCTATGTGTACTGCCCCATTATTTACAATAGCCAAGATATGGAAGCAACCAAAGTGTCCATCAATAGATGAATGGATAAAGATGTGCTACATATACACATTGGAATATTATTCAGCCATGAAAAAGAAAGAAATACTGCCATTTGCAACAACATGGATGGACTTAGAGGATATTATGCTAAGTGAAATAAGTCAGGCAGAGAAAGACAATTACCATATGATTTCACTTATTTATAGAATCTAAAAACAAAATAAAATGAACAAAATAGCAGTAGACTCATAGACACTGAGAAGTGACTGGTGGTTACCATGGGGGAAGAGGTTCGGGTGGGTGAGTAAAATAGGTGAAGGGGATGAAGAGGCACAAAATCACAATTATAGTATAAATTAGTCACAGGGTTGACAGTACAGCATACAGAATATAGTCAATGACTCTGTAACATCTTCCCATGTTGACAGAAATTACACTAGTTGGGGTGAGGATTTAATAATGTATATAACTGTTGAACCACTATGTTGTAGATGTGAAACCAATAAAATATTGTATATCAAGTATAGTTCAGTTAAAAAAATTAAATTAAATTAAGTTTTTTTAAAAAAAGAAACTTTGGGGCTGCTTATATTGCACACACCAAGCAGGTGCTTGACAGCACAAGAGAGGAGGCCTTACCTGCTGATGCAGTAGAAAGCAATGAGCCGGAATAAATCTGCAAAACTGATTCCTGAGCCTTCCAGGGAAAAAGCTGGAAAAGAGATGTTGGAGACCAGCTGAGTGTCCCTGAGCATATTCTGGGAAAGGAGAGGTCCTTCCTACAATGTTGTCTGCTGAGTGCGGAGGACCAATTCAACGCTTCCCAAACAAACTACTGTGCAGCTTACAAGAACCAGCTGTGAGGAGGGTGTGTGTCTGCCAGAAACAGGCCGGCAAGGAGTCGAAGGCCTCCAAGTTCAGTCCCTGACTCATTTAGAGCACATGCTCTCCCGTGCTTGGTAAACAGACCAGCCCAGACTCAAATTGCACAACTTTCTTTTTTTCATTTAGGACACAAACTTGGGCCGGGGTCGGTCAAGAACTGGTATGGATAGAGTGAGGGGCTCGCAGCGCACGACAGGGCTGGGAACACCAAGGCCCCCACTGCCCTTAACCCTCCTAGGATGGCCCTCTTGGGTCACACCCCACGTTGCCAACACAGGCCCCCACTGGTAGAGCCCTGGGGCAGCAGGGGCACAGAGCTGGGAGGATGACCCGAGCTTCCCGTAAGTCAGCTTCTGGGCAAAGTCAGCACGGAAGGTTCTTGAGCCCACACTTAGAGGGCCCTTCCACCCCCCACCCCCCCCACCACCACCCATCCGCAGTCTCCCTGATGGAGAAGAGCTGTTTTGGCGAAAGGGTGTATGTCTTCCAAACAGTGGCCAGTGAGTGGTGCTTCAGAGACTCGTGTATTTGCCAGCCACTCCTTGTGCCATCTCGGCCGAAACGCTACTGCAGTCTTCTTCCAAATACATCCCAAATAGCCTCAGCCCTGTGACGATTTCCTTATTTTCTCAGTCTGATGAGTTTTTATCACTTTTATCATATTCCTTATCCTTGTTTACTTGGCTTATTATTTGCTTATGTTGTATTATTTTGCTCATTCAGTATTTCTGTAGTACTCCCAGACACACCCATGCTTCTACACATGACCATGACAGGCAGACGCACACATACAAAGAAACAGAAACACACACATGTGCACCACAAGTTAGTGAGTTAAGTAGGAGGGAACAATTTGGGATAGGTTAAACCTCTGAGCTTTGGTTTTGTCATCCGTAAAATGGACCATAAGAGTACTTTCCTGTCTCCCAGAAGGGTAAGAATGGGAACTGAAGTTTTTAAAAAATGGAATAATATATGTGGAAGCAGTCAATACAAATACACAGTGGTATTTATTTTTAAACCACATTGTCTAGATATTATGACAAAATATCTGTATGTTTTTACAGCAAGTCTTTACTCTCCCAATCCACCTCAATTCATGGAGAAGACAGGGTATGGCCAGGAACGGGAGTCATCGTGGGACCATGGCCTGTGGTAACTAGCTACAGTCAGGTTAATGCTTTCCTCAGGCCAGCTCTTTCAACCATTTTAAGTCCCCTGGAATGCAACAGGGAAGTGGCAGAAGGCTTAACAAAATAGGGAGGAAACATCTTGAGCTGGGAGGGACCTAAGATAAATGCTGAGACAGCTTTAAAGTACAAATACTAACTACACTTTCTATAGAATGGGAAGGAAGAGGCTTCCAGGCTAATTTATCATGGTTAACTTTGGTTATTAGAAGGGATTTAAAAACCAGTTAGAGCTATCGCTTCTTGGCTAGCAGACTTTCAAAAACCAACTTGGCATTGCCTTTTCTCATCTAATATGTAACCCATTATCTTTAAAGCGATGCATTTAAAATCTATCCTCTGATCACTGCCTAATGTAAGTAAACTGGCAGGAGCCACTCGCCAGGCTGTGACTGCCCGAGTGCCTGCACGTACCGCGCAGGATGATTTCCCTGCATCCGGAAACTTGTGAGGCCTGGAGGAAAACCACCCTGGGACCGGGCTTTATAGCTGAAGCTGAGGCTGATCACACGAGGCTGGCAGGCTTCCTCTAGATTCCATTGAAGGCCATGTGGCTCAGTGAGCCTACGGACTTGGGCTAACTATAATCCCACATCTGTCCTTGAATTGACCTCAATACCTTCAGTGCCTTCAAATGCAGAGACTGAGACTTGCTTATGTCAAATGAAGTGAGAATCCTGATTAGTCTTGCTACTGAGACAGTCGAAGGGCTTCCAAGCCTGCCTCTCCTGGCCTTCACACCTCAGGCTGCTGACTTGTGAGTCCAGTGACATCTTCCCCCTTAGGACACTGGTCCATCTTCCCATCCCTTCTTGGAGGTTGTGTGTTCCCTTTTTTTTATTGAAAACATATCCTCCTGAGACTTTACATTTCCAATGAACATGGTATAGCAGCAAGAAAACCAATAATGATGAACACTGCTTTCTCTTCAAAACCTCAGCCAGTTAATTTTTTCAAAGAGCTGGACTTTGCCTCTGATTAGCTGCATTTCACAGAAGACTGAACAGAGAGTGCCTGGAGGGAGCATGACGGCCCAAGGATTACTCATGAAGATGAGCAGACACGTCCTTTACGATCCCATTAAAAAGGCCCGATGGCTGCAGCACGCTCTACAGTTCAGTCATCTGCAGACCCGGGGATCAGATCCACACTCTTAACTAGGAAGGCAGCAAGGAAGCCAACCTGCCATATGCCAAGTGACATGCTGCAAACTTTGCACACAGGTGTTTAATTAAACTGCTAACAGCTCTCTGAAGTTACTACCACCCCATTATACAGATAAGAAAAGCAAGGCTCCTATGGTGGGTTACCAGCCCAGTCATTTAGTGAATAACAACAGGACTCAGACCACGTCCGTCTGTCTCAAAGTGCAGGTCTGTCCATTTCCATGTGCTCAGAAGACCCTCCTGTCAACCAGGACCTAACTGTCCAGTGGCCACTTACTGTATGTGCTTTCCTTTATGGCAAATTCCTTGAGTGGGGTTCCAAATTCACAGGGCAGTCGAAGGGAGAGGACTTTCTTCTGCATTTTGGTGGATTTACGAACTAGGAAGATCTAATGGAGGGAAAAGAAATTCAAGCTTAGGAAACATCCAGAAGCTTGGAAGCTGGGCATATGATGGCCTGCACATGCGCCATCCATGACCAGAACCCCCTTTGCAGTCAACTGCAAGGCTCAATGTAGGATGCTCCACTGCCCAAGAAAGGAGCAGCCAGCCAACATATCACAGACACCTTTCTTTCTTAACTGGCGTCAGAGGAATCCTACTTTCCCTTTAACAGACCCTTCTCCAGGAGGCTAAGCGCTCCCTCAGTCTGCAAAAGCATTTTCTGTTTGGGATTGTTTTACAGCTCATGTTACGTGTTCTCTACCCTGAGTCATACATGGGCATCCTGGTTGGTAAACCTGGCTTCTAAACACAGGGAACATGCCTGAACCATAGATAGTGAATTGGGAGCTTAATGGCTCACTTGGCTCATGGGTATATTTTACAACAGAAACTTGAATTTCTTGCCGACAGTGAAAAAGCAGTTTTTCATTTTTTTACAAAAAAATCAGAATGTCTAGCTTTTGGAAAATGGGATAATGTGGCAGGACCAGGCATGGCAACAATCAGTTGGAGCCAAAGAACGGCTGCTCCTCCAGGGAGGTGGGCGGGTGTGATCTGAGGCTCACCACAGCCAACTCCCAGGCCTCCCCTGGCTCACCTCACTTTCCAGCAACTCCCCCAGATCCTGATAGTGTCTCCGGAGGCGGGCCTTAAGCCAGCCTGACCCCCGGTGCTGGTCTCAGGACGCCACGGTGTGCCCTGCCTGCCCTGCTATGCACCGTACAGCCCCAGGGGTCACCATTTGCCCAGACGATAAACCGAGGGCGCTCCTGAAGGGCGTGGTGCGGCGGCCTGGCTGAGCACCGGTTCCCTTCTGCAGTGCAGGGCCTTCTCCAAGGAGCCTATCCTGTCCCGTTTCTTCTACTACTTCTCTTCCCTCTGCATGTGGACACCATGCTCTCTGCTTCCCTACTGTTCTCCCTTTTTCCACTTAATCATCACTTCTCTGGACATATGTTCAGTCAATGGCTCCTAAGAAACTTGCTTTTTGGTGGGGGCAACCTCTGCACCCTCCTTCCTCCCAGCAAACATGAGGATGCAGCCATGGAACCCCTCTAGCAGCCAGTGCTTCTCAAAGAGTCAGTGTCTCTGGGACACCCCCAAAACGAAGCAAATGCTTCCTACATACTACTCTAATGTGGGAGAGCCCAGAGCCACTTCTGGGAGGCAGCTGAGGTTGGCAGAAAAGAAGCATTATTCCCTCATGCAGGACAGGATTCTCTCTAGGCCTTGGGGTGAGGAAGAGTACCACCTCTAGGTCTTATTTCCTGAATGTCTGCAACCTTAGTTCAGGGGCATAAAGTATGGCCTGAGGACCGAATCCATCCTGCCACCCATTTTTGTAAACAAAATTTTATTGAAACAAATCCTATCCAAATTTATTGACATGTTTTCTACAGCTGCATCTGTATTGCAAAGTAGAGTTGCGTAGTTGTAACAGGGCCTGCATGGCCCACAGAGCCAAACATATTTGCACTCTGGCCCTTTGGAGAAACAGTCTGCCAACCCCTGCCTTAGGCTATATATTAAAGGTAGTGGTACCCAGAGGTCCATGACACCGCCTCCTCTCTGTCAAGCCTCCCTTCCTCTCACACTGCTTTCCTTCTCCTTGGCATTCACACTTCACTTGGTACACTTTGGCCTCTCTTGATCCATGTGGCTTCTCTCCTCACCCTGACCTGGTCAGGCAGGTCCTGTGGAGAGATCAAGTAGGTGGATAGACAGAACATCCCACCTGACTTATTCCCTTCAAGGCCTCAGCAGGAACAGAGTGCCCGACACCTAGCAACAGAGCAGCCTCTGTCTTCAGAGTTTTTTTTGCAGTAATGCAGGAGTGGACAACTCAACCTCCAAAGCACGGATGCCGCATAAAAGTGGGTCCTGATCACACAGACCCAAACCAGAGGCAACAGCCTGGCTGGAACTCTCTGCAAAGACAATCAAATATTGTGCCTTGTCATCCTGGGCATGTTCCAACAGAGGTCTCAGTCCTGTCTGTTTCCGTCAGAAGAGAAACAAAGACTCACTTATAAGTCAAAAAGTGATAACAAACAGGCTCTGGCTGGTAGGAAACCCAAAAGTTTATTTTCGTGCCCAACTGATTTCTCAGCCAGTAACTGAAATGGAATTTTCTCCTAGCTTCTCCATCTATCTCTTAGTTTCCACCTCTTGTGTCTTGTTTCAAGTCTTATTTTATCTGTGATTTATCCTTTTCTGGAAGTAGACATTGCACACAAGTGTTGTGTTGTCCAATAGAACTTTCTGTGACGAAGGAAATACTCTATATTCTGTACCGTCCTGTGTGGTAGCCCCCAGGTACCTGTGGTGAGGGAGCGCTTAGAAGGTAGCTCATGCAACTGAGGAACTAACTTTTAATTTAATTTAATTTGATTGTCATAAATTTAAATAAGCACTTGGGGCAGGCGGCTACCCCACTGGACAGCACAAGATAGTTGAATCACTGAATAACATTTTTTAAGGAACTTCTGTAGAGTTGTGGAGGGGTCTTTATTAAGACACTGGTTTTGGGTAGGAAACCGAACTGGACTTTGCCCTGTGTGGAAACCTGCTGAGAAAGCCCAGGTGAGAGGGATTGAACCAGCAAGCAGGGCAGACAAGCCTGCGGAAGACGGTCTCCAAGTCGGAGCTGGGCACAGGCGGGGTTCCTGGGCTCAGAATGAAAACAGCAGGGACGACTGAGCACCCCACAAGCAGGCTCACCTCAAAGCTGAGTCTCAAGAAGTCAGGCCCAGGGCTTCTAGCCAGTGTTCCCTCCTCATGACCCAGATGCCCTGTTAGCCTGCTGAGGCCCGGACCTCCCATGGCAGCCAAGCAGATAAAGACAAAGACAAATTGTGAAGGGCTCTTTCCCTTGGAGCAGCCTCCATACTTTCCAGAATTTCCCTGCATTGCCACTCGGGTACACACGGGAGTCACGCTCCCTATGGACTAGGAAGAACCTTCTGGAACTCCAAGTCTGTGTCTTGAAGGGAGCGACAGGCCTGCCCGCCTTGACCGGTTTCCCCGCGGTCTGAGGCTTACCCCCGGAGGCTGGGACTGTAGGACTTCTGCCGCCTCCCCCTCACTCAGACTCAGCTGCAGCCATATGGGGTGGGTGTGGAGAAGCCGGTCCAAAATGCTGAGCCTGTTGGACAGGCTGTCGTAGCCGGAGTCCCGGGGACAGGCCTTCACATCCTTTCCCTTGGAATGTCCATCGTCCTCATGTCTCATCATGCTAGGAGAAACAGAATTGGCACGGGTCAAATGTCTGCAGCATGATTTTCCTAACAAGACCAGGCCTATCAGAGCACTTACCCCATCTTGTCATCACTGCCTCCTTTGTCCCCCTGCAGACTCAAAGCTTTCTCAGGGCAGATGCCATATTTTATTTATCCTGTATCTCTGATATTAAACACAGTACTCAGCAGTTCTCAACCACACTGTGCAGACCCAACCTTCTATTTCTAACCCAGTGCTCAAAAGGTTCTAAACATCCTAACTGCTGTTTAAGTCTGTCTTCCATCACAGAACATTTCTCATTCGGAGCTCAGAATCCTAAATGTCAAATTCCATATGGTAACCGTGAAATTCTAAATCTCAGCAGTGTATATCATGAACATGACCAAGGCATGCTCTGAAAGCAAAGAAAAACATTCACACTCACACACTTTCATTTTGTGCCCAGACGAATTGTATCGCATTTCTTTTCACACACACACGCATTGTTATTACTGTTGTTTATAACAAACTCTCACCATTGAATGGTGTTGCGCTATTCATAAAATCATACTAACATGATTCATAATTGCCATAAAGTGGGAACAGCCCTAATTTCCATCAACTAGTAAGTGTATAAATAAAATGTGATATAATCCACACAGTGGAATTTTACTTAGCCATAAGTCATTCACTCTTTTTATGAAGTACTACTGATCCATGCTCGCCTCTGCAGTGAAGGAGTTCATTCAAGAAACGGATGAAATTTGACATCGTGCTAAGTGAAAGAAGCCAGACAAAATATGGTATGATTCCACTTACATGATATCCAGATGAGACAAAGATACAGACACAGAAAAATAGCAGTTGTCTGATACCGAGGAGGGAGGTGGGGTGGGTCAGGATTGCTAATGGATATGAGTTTCTTTTTCGGTAATAAAAATGTTCTGGAATGAGATGTGCTGGTGGCCGTACAGCTTTGTGAATACCCTGAAAACCACTGAATTGTACACTTTAAAGTTGTAGTTATATGATATGTGAATGAAGTCTCAGTTAAAAAACAATCACATGGACCTCCACTGTTGTCTCTGGCACTAACACTAATCCCGTTAGTGAGCAGCCCCCATTATACGAGTGAGCAGACTGAGGCCGAGAAGAGCCGTTCATATGTACAAATAGCCATGAAATGGCAGAGCTAGAAATTCAGAAGGTCTGCTGTTCATGCAACTTTGCAGGTAACAAGTAAGATCATGAACATGGGTAGCCCATGTCCACATAGTACCTGCCACCTGCCAGGCCCTTTGCAAACGCTCCCTCATTTCCTTCTCACAACAGCCCTGAAGGCAGGCACTAGGAACTCAGTTTAAAAACTGAGGACTGGGAAGCTCAGGTGACTTGAGTAACAAGCTTAAGGACATGTCCCTGGAAAGAATGTAAGGATGAAATTCCAATCCAAGGCTACTTAGCTCTGGGGTCGCTCTCCCTCTGCTGTGCTCAGAGCTCTCACTCTTCCTGGCTCTTGATGAGCTGGTCATCCACTCTGATCTCAGGGTGGCCAGTGGGAACATGGAACCATGCCTGGAGGACTTAGTTCAGGTTGGGGTACATGTGGTCTTCACACATCTAAACCCAAAGAAACCAACATGTGGCCTGCATGAAATCTTTGAGAAAGACAGATGATAATGCTGAATACAAGGTGAGAAAGGGGTAATTAAAAAAAAAGAGAGAGGTGTGCTATTTCCATGTGGACCATGCCACTCCTCAGAGACGGGGCTGAATAGAGAAGAAGGCAACCCAAGGGGATCATTTTTGGGGGTGCAGACACAAGAACGACACCTGCTGATAGCAGAGGCCCTACCCTAGCTTCTCCCATGCACATCCCTGACTTTCTGCCAAGCTAAAGAATTTCATGCTTCCATTCAAGATTCACATTTTGTTTCCCCTCAAAGTTTTCCTTTATCTCTGCTACAAGTTTCCAGATGAGAGAGTCTGTGCCAAAAAGGGGGCAGTTTCTCATTCTGCAAATGCCATTCCAGGGCCACTAGGTAGTTTGAAGTGAATTTTTGTGGCTATAAGAACAAACTCTTGAAAATGAAGCTGGTGTTAAAATTCCTTTCACATAAGGTAAATGGGGTGACCCTAGAGCAGTAATTGTCAACCCTGGCTGCCCATTAAAATTGCCTGGGGAGCTTAAAAAGGCTGATGGCGCTACTCTGCCCCAGATCAAATGAATCAGACACTTGGGGGTGGGACCCAGACATGAGAATTTAAAAACATTTTTCTCGGTAATCCCAATGTGTAGCCACATTTGCAGCCCCTGCACGGGATGAGTGCTCGGGCCTGCATGAGAAATCTAGGGTTTGGAAGCCACAGTGTCCTGAGTTCAGCCCCCGAGGCTCTGGTCCTGCAGGTCTGGGGTGCCCCTGAGGCTCTGCGTTTCCAACAAGCTCCAGGGGACACTGATGCTGCCAATCCGAGGAGCACTTTGAGAGGTGCTTGGTTGACACCCAAGAGCAGAACGTGTCCCTGTACAGATCCAATCAGGTAGGGTTTTTGGGTGGGGGGAATGGTGGGGGTGGGCAGCTGCTGACATGCTGCTCAAAGAATTTCTGGAACCCAAATAAAGAAACAGTTCATCTCCACCCGCTCAGGCTGGTGCTATTTCACCAAGAGTAAATTCTACACTCTCTGACACAGCAGTGGTGACTCGTGTGCTGAGGGTAAACATGCTGACACTTCTTCCTTCCTTAGAAGGGCACATCCTGTGGCTCCTCTGTTGTTTCAAGAAGCTGAAAAGCCTTTGTTCTGACAACTGGCCTCAGCCTAAAATGCCAGGGCCCAGACAGGAAGGCAGTGAATGAGCTTCATGAGGCTTATAAAGGAGTAATCACAAACTAGGCCCTGCCTTTGTAAATGACTATGTTAATGCCTTTATTCTTCCAGCTACCTAAGGTTTATAGTGTATTATCACAGGATGAATCAACTTTTGTCAGGGACAACCTTCAAGAAAGAACTAATGAGAGAAATGTGAACCTGTACCGGATGCTACTGGTGTCCCGCCCGGTTCCTCTGACCCAGACCCGGCACCACAGCCCCGCTGCTCAGAGTGTTGGCTGCCCCTCGGTCTGGACACTCCCAGGAAGTCACCCCCTCCCCTGGGAGCAGACACACTATAATGACAGACGACGCAGGGTGTAGTAGAGTGCCCTTGTCTGAAGGGGGGACATTCATCCTTCAGAGTCCCCTGTGGGATCAGGTCGAGGCTACACTTCAGAAGGCCCGGGTCTTTGCCTGGCTTCCTCCGCATCCCATCCTGTATCCCCTACTCCTTCACAGGCTGCTCCTGGGAGCCCCTCTCAAAAGATCACAGCACTGAAGTCCCTGTCTCAGGGTCTTCTAGGGAATTTGACCTAATACAGAAGCTGCTGATGAGATTAACAGAACCTAGTGATTCCTAAGACAGATGCCTGCGTGCAAATATGAAGGCAAAGATTGAGCAGCTTATAAAAGATAAACGTGTGACATAATCCAGGAGACCCCAATGATAAAATGGCCACAGCTGGACAGCCAGCATATGAAACCCACCTCCCTTTTGGAACTTCATCTTCCTAATCTGAAAGTGGTTAACACCTCCATCACCATGCAGAGCTGAGGGGAGCACGAATCATGAACACATACGAACATCAGTAGGCAAAAGGCTGTTAGGGAACAGAACATTCACAGTCTTAAAATATCACCCCACAGATTAGTCACTATGAAGAGGAAAAGGTACCCTGCCGATGGAGAAACCTGGCCAACAGCATCCTAACCAAGTGATCAGCGACAACACCCCCAGTGGGGACGCCTGACTGTGCCGCAGATGTCATGCGCAGCAAGGGTTATGACATCAGGCTATCTTCCTGCCCCCGCATGTGTTCAAACAGATTGACACAGGAGGAAACAGACAAACCCAAATCTGGGGACTTTCTGCAAAAACACTGGCCTGAACTCTTCAAAATGTCAATGTGACAAACATACAAAGGCTGTGGGATTACTATGGATAAAAGGAAAATAAAGAGACAAATATATGACATGCACAGAATTGAGCACATATGGAATCAAAATGAAGACAAGCTATAAAGGACAATGGGGGATATTTCAATCAGTGTGTATATGAGATAATATTATATTAATGTTTAATTTCCAGAGTGGGATCATTTTACTATGGTTATGTACGGAAATGCTCCTGTTGTTAAGAGAGGCATACTGAAGAAGTTAGGGGCAAAGTGGAAATGTTGGCGACTATGTGTCAAATGGTCAGCCCCCATCTCCTTCCCCCCGCAAAAAAAAGAGAAAAATAGAGAAGTAAGGAAAATGTGGCAAGATTTCAACAACTGGTGAATTTAGGTGAAGAGTACTCTTCTTGCAACTTTGGTGTTTGAAATTTCTCAAAAATAATAGGCTGGAAGAAAGGGGATGGAAAAGTATCTGCCATCTCCCTGGGTTTTTATGAACATAAAACTATTTATTAATTCACCTATTCCCACTGTTTCCCAGTGTGTAGGCCTGCCTTTGTGGGGAGATGAGGCTCAGGTGTGGATTCAGTGAGACCCACGCCCACATGTGAAAATATGGGCCAAACCATAGAATACTCCCCAACTGTAAGGTGCCCCTAGGGGCAGAGAACGCTGGGGAACTCCTGCACTATTATTATCTGCCCTCATTCCCACTGACCCCAACTCATGGCTCTAAAGCAGATCAGGGGATGTTACAACCACTCTGAGGGGCAGGGCCTCCATCTTCAGCTGCCTTCTGACCACACCCAATTTAAGTCTCTTCAGAGTCAGGGAGGAGAGAGGCCTTTCCACTTGGCTGCGTCCCCTTCACCCCCAGGGCCAGGCCTTAGCAGCCAAGGAAGTTGCCAGAAAAAAGCGATTATAGAAAGTGCATCTAGTGTAGGGTAGACAGAAGACACTGGGCTAGTTTATTAAAGTTCACAGAACCAAATTCATCTCAAGGAAACCTGTCCCTTGCAGCAGAGTGTCCAAATGATGCTCTATCTTGTCCTACCCAGAGTCCCAGGGAACAGCACACTCTCTCAAGGCAGCTTCTGATGAGCGGGTCCAGACGAAGCGTACTCTCAAAGGCTCCCTGAGCTTGCCGACACGACTGCCGATCCCAGGCTCCACCAAACGACGCAGCGGAGGTGCACACTTTGACAGCAGTCCAGCCTCTTCTGAACAAATGACCCAAGACAACGGGCAGAGCAACACATAAGACACATAAAACTCTGATGTGAGGTTGTTTCTGTGGAGAAAATACTGGTGCAATAAATACAGGCAACCACCTTCTATATGTAAGAATCCTAGATCAGCTGTTGATTAGCAAAATAAAGTTTAAGAGGACTTGATACGCAGCAAAGTCCAAATTATTACTATCAGCAAGGGTGGTACATGTCCATTTGGCTAATGGATCTCAGCTGGGTGCGGTGCTCTGGACAGCTCTGACCCCACAGGTAGCACATGGGGGCAAAACAAGTACCCCCAAGCCTGTGAGTTAAAAACACACCTTCCTTAAGCTGAGCAGTTATATATTTTATTTTATTTTTTAATTTTTTTTAAATATAATTTATTTTATTATCATTAATTTACAATTACATGTGCAATATTACGATTATTAAACTACCCCTTCATCAGGTCCCCCCCACCAACCCCATTACAGTCACTGTCCATCAGTGTAGTGAGATGCTATAGAATCACTACTTGTCTTCTCTAAGTTGTACTGCCCTCCCCGTGCCCCCCCAACATTACATCTGCTAATCGTAATGCCCCTTTTTCCCTCTTATCCCTCCCTTCCCGCCCATTTTCCCCAGTTATATATTTTAAACGGACAGTTTATATCATAAGCTATAAGATGTGCTTGATTATTTTCTAAGGACAAAAGCTGTTTCAGTGAAATATGTAAAATGTGCTAAGAATTTTCCTTTCTACAACAGACTGTTAGATAACAGTTCAACTGAAAAAGAGATTGGTTAGTTAATAACTTCTGAAAACCTCCTGTAGAAAATGAATGTCAAGTCCCAGTGGATTCACTAAGGTGGGCAGTGACTCCCACCACGCAGTGCTTCTCCTGAACCATGTGCCATGGCTCTCTAGCTCCCTGCTGGGTTTGCCTGTGTGAGTTCACAAGCCTATCCCCTCTGTCTCGGAATCTGGTACATTTGTGATCAGTCTTCATGGAAAGGCCACCCTTATATTCTACCTAGTATTCTTTCTTGCTTCCACTTACAGAACGGATGGGCCGTGTGAAGTGAGTCATCTGGGGGTATCTGGGTGACCGAGCCAGCAGGATCAGCTGAAAGAAGGCTCGGCCTTTGGCCTGGATCTCCCGCTTCCCCACTTTCCGATCTGGGCTACAGGTGCCACCCTGGGTCTCCTACTGCAGGCTTGGAAGTCGGTGTGCAAAGTAATTCTCTTCTTGGAAAGATAATTGTGCTTGCTTTGCTCTTCCTAGGCCACACCTGGCATTGGAGGTGGGGCTTTGCAATCCTGAAGGGGCACCTCAGGTTTGGAATTTGAAGGGGGTTAGTGGCAGCCTCCCCAGGTCTGACCTCCCCGGGCCCTTCCTGGATTTCCAGCAAAGTGCTCCCTGATAAGTCAATGGTCAGAAAAGACTCAGCGCTCTTCCCGCAGCCTGAGCGCCGCTCCCGGGAGGCACCCAGTGGACCTTCTAGACTTTTAAGAAAACTACTAGCTCTTCCTTGATTACATGGTAAATGCCCAATAAACACTCATGAATGAATCAAGACAAACGGATGGGGCTCATTACTATCAATACGATGCTAACTTCACCAGTGAAACAATACAAACAACGAAGCAGAGCCCTGGTTCCAAGTTGTTTTGCCTAGTACTTAATTATGGATTAAGATTCAGCACACTGCCTGTCTCCCTAACATAAAGAGCTACAGTCTGGCTACAAAGTGAAGAACTCAAAAACAAAACAAAACTCTTTTTGGTGGGATAGTGTGGATTAATTTTGATATTGGTAACTTCTCAATGGTTTAGTAAAATTGACAATATTTCTTAAAGAGTCTGGATATACCAAGGTATTATGTAGAGGCATGTTTTTTCTTTGAATGTCCAGTACTTATTTTAATGATTATATGTATTTAGCATAGTTCCCAATTATGGTGGAGATATTAAATTTACTTTTTCCCCCATTTTTAAAAATTGTGGTAAAATAAACATAAGATAAAATTTACCATCTTAACCCAGTTCAATGGTACAACCATCACTACCATCCATCTCCAGAATTCTTTTCCTCTTGCAAAACTGAAACTCCCTATCTATTAAGCAATAGCTCTTCTGGGCAGCCACCATTCTAATTTTCTGTCTCTGTGATTTTGACAACTAAGCATTTCATATAAGTGAATCATACATTATTTGTTATTTTTTATGACTGCTTACTGACTTTACTTCTTAAAATAAATGTAAAAGAAAAATGGGTTAATTAATAGTAAAGATAGTGCATGAATATAGAAAAACTGTGGCGGAACAGATGAAATTTGTGCTAAGACACTTGGATTAGAACATAAGAATATTTTTCCTGCATTAATGTTTATAAGCCTGTCTCTTGGGCACCAGCGGGAAAATCATCTGAAAAAGCATCTATTGGCCATAGCTTGGCCCCTCCTTGCCTGTGTCCAAGATACTCTTGAGTGTACACTGCCATAACTGGCTCCCACCCACATGGCAAAAACCAAGCTCAAAACCTGTCTCCTCAGCTACCTCCTACAGCTGAAATGATCTCTGGGCACACTGAATTCCTCTGGGCACTTACCCCATTCCACTCTGCCTTACACTCATCTCTCTCAACCAGCTTGGCTTTACTTCCAGGCCATACTCAGGCCTAGTCCAGGGTAGGCATGATGGGGGCCTGGGTAGGGATGATCTGAGGACAGTGGGTTTGCTCCTTGTGAGTGAGGAACAGGAGAAGCTCAGTGGGCAAGGAGAGACATGGTGGGTGCTGGGTCTTCCATTAGCTCCTTTCTGAGTCCCTGTGCATAACCTGGTTCACACCTTTCCTCAGCCAGGTCCCAGTAGAATGCAGCTGCTCAGTTCCAGTCTCAGGAGACAAAGGGTGTGTGTTTATCAGGAAATGGATGGCAAAAATCCCACAGCTACCAAGAGTGCCCTGGACTTTGGCCATCTGAAGGCCTGGGGCAAGAAAAGGAAGCAGCCCAAATCCTTCCAGAACAACAAATCCAAACTTTAGCAGCAACTTCTGTACTGCTCATGAATTCCCTCTGTGGACAGCACCTCCAGCCTCCCAGGGGCTCGCAAGGGGTGGGCTTTGGGTATGAAAGTCAACACTGAGTTTCAGCCTCTGTCCACCAACACAGGACAAGGGTGATACATGCTCCATTCAAGGTCCCCAAATACAGAACACCTTATTCTAACATGGAATGAGACTGAGGTTCCAACAAAAGGGGCTTGATACACACCAGCTGGTAGGGCACAGAAGAGGTGTGAGTAGTGTCAGTGGGAAAGCTGCCTTCACTTAAGGCAGGGGCACTGAGAGCATGGTGGAAGACCCTGGGTGGGAAGCCCACGCACACACCTCCAGGGGCTGTAGCATTCAGTTACCGATGAGTTCTCATTTACCTGGCGTCAAAACCACCCATTTCCTGCACGTGTGACTGCGCCATCAATACGCTCATTTTGTAAGGCATGTCATGTCATGTCAACCCTGATTCTTTCCCCCCTCAGCCCCATTATCTTCAGTGGTTCGGTGGGAAAAGCATGTGCAGTCAGACTTGAACCAACGCCTCAGCTGACTCTTCCTAACTGTGAGGTGCTGGCCCATGACTACACATCACTTGGCCTCAGGTTTCCCCTCTCTAAAGGTGGGTTCTTGTTGAAAAAAGGAATCTGTACTAAATCAAACGAAACCTGAGAAGGACTGATGAGAAGAGCCTGGTATGTACTGGAGACTATGATTAAGGATTCTGCTCAGCAGAGTTTTCAGGATGTGTCTTTTATTATTTCCTAATATTTAGATATTCAACAAAAAGAAAGCAAGACAAGGTTTCCATTCTAGGATACGCAAAGATGATTCTATAAACTAAACTCTGAAGCTTGTTTTGTTAGCATTTAATGTTAATTTAATCTTGAGGCTGGCTCCTGCCAGGTCCCTGTGGCTGGTACAGTGTCCACCTCTCATTAGGGTTTGGTCCCAGCCCAGATTCAACTTTTACATGGAGAAAGAAAGGATGAAAAGCTACTTCTCTTGGTATTTTTTTTTTTTTGAAATTTCTGCACATATCCTGCCTCTCTGGGGACCTCCCTTCCTCACTCTGCCCCTGCGGAGCCTTCAGCTCCACCCAAGCCTAACAAAGCCTTTCCACTTGATGTCGCCCCACCACATAGTAAAGGCAAGGATGGCAGTGCTGGGGTACAGAGGGCTGCCAGAAGGCTCAGGCTTCCAGCTAGAGGAGGCCAACACAGGGGTTATTCAAGAATTAAGGGCCAGACAAAAATCAGAGTCCTGTGTCCACCATGGTCTTGCTCTTGGAGCAGGAGACGCTTGTCTACATATCAAAAGGAAAGCAAACACCCCAGATGCCAGCCAGTGGCCGACACACCAGGCTTGGTGGAAGATGGATCAAGGGCTTCCTAGAACTGGAGGAAGAATAGTGATAGGTATGCAACCAATGGCCCCTGCGAAGCTGCCGTAGAAGAGGGCTCTCACGCTGACACACAAACAGCTCGCACCGAAGAGACTCACCAGGAAAAACTTCCGGCCCAAGGACAAATTCTAATTTTTGTTAAACACATTTATACCAGACAAAAAATTCCCAGAAACCCTTCCATTTCAGAAATACCTAGCAGTTGATGTCTAATGATTTCTTAACACATCCAGTCATGAAAACACTCCTTTATAATTTGTGAAGCTCGATTAAACCCCTACTCTGTAATGCTTAAGTTGGGAGGCCTGACTTAAATATTATGGAGTAAATTCATATTTACTAATATGAATAAACTTCTGGCATTTTGACCTCAAATGAGGAGATAACCTCGATGGCCTCTGTAAATTAATATTTAGAGAGGAAGGGAGGCCCAAATTCAGTCTGGCTACACGTGAGGCCCTGGCTAATTTCTCAGTTTACAGTAGAGAAATTGCCAGGTGAGCGGAGGAAACTTGTCCCCACAACTCAAGGTGGCAGGAGGGATGGGGCAGAGGCCTGGGGGAAAGGCGGCTCCTGTCAGGGTCCCAGCATGCTGAGGACGGGTGGTAGAGGCCACCCCGGAGGCCATCCAGGTCGCCTCCTCGTCTGAGGCCCGAACAATACGAGTCAATAGAATCGGCCCGCTTCTGGCTTGTGTGCTTCCCTACGCTACGCAAGCTGGTATTTCAGTCCCTGGAGGCCTGTTCTGTCCCCTGAAACTCTGACAGGGACTAACATGGCCGGGGGTGGGGGTTCTATTCCTGCAGGGCTGAGCGCTGCTGCCTTCTGAGGGAGGGGCTTCAACTTCCTCAAAACCATTTCTGAAAGCATGTCACAGGAGGGCTTTTTTGAGAAACTTTGAGGGCCTGCTGAAGGCCTGTCTCCTGAGGACTGGGAAGAGAAAACAGGACGGCAAATGGGAACAGAAGCACACGTCTGCATCCGGGGAGGTGGCACTGCCACTTTCACGGGAGGGGAAAACCTGGGTGACTCTTGCTGATGAACTTCCTGTGGTTCCTCATCCAGCTAGAGATGAAAACAACAGATACGCAGCCTGTACTGGCAGGGGCCTTCATTCATTCCTGTAAACTAACAAGTAGAAACAAAGAACTTGTTGTCCTGGGCACCCATGGCACTGAAAACAGGAGCAGATGGAGCCAGACAGGCTCTAAGCTTGGCCCGCTGACCTTTGAGGCTGAGTGGCACACTCGAAGCCCCAAAGAGACGGCAAGCATTTAGTGGATCTGCAGTGGCTCTGTGAGCACCGTGATTCCACGGGTGTTATTTCACAGAGGCACTAAATCACTATTGTATCCTAACCAAGCAGATAATGTTGTGGCACAATCAACTACCAACAGCAGTGAGGCAAAGTCTGTACAAGGGGAAATACATCTAATTCTGGAGCACGCCATGTTTAAATGGTGAGTGGCCCAATGTCCTGTGGACAGCAAAGCCAGCCACTAAAGCAGAAGGTGCTATATCTCAACAAAAATGGAATCAATTTCTAGGACACACTATGCACTTCCAGGGTGATCAAAAAAAACCACCCTTTAAATCAGTGAAAATCATGCATGATCTACCATTTAAATGAAGAAAAAAGAAATATTGTTTAACCAGAAAAACATGGGAAGGATGCACACTGAGGCAAAGAAATAAACTGACCAACAATCAATCAAAAGTGATTTTATCTCAGGAGGTGGGTTCATGGTAATTTTTATATTTTTTGCATTGTGTTTTTTCCACAATATCCATGTTCTATCTTGGTAACAAAAAAATAAATCTTACATGTTCTTTTAAAAACTTTGTAATATATGTCACCCAACAAGCCAAACTGAGCAGCTGTTCCAGGCATTTTTGATCTGGAGGTTTACCTCATTCTTTAAGGTGCATGTTGAGTCTCATCTTTCCTAAATCCACTTCCTACCTGAATTACCTGCTTCCTCCCTGAGGCCCCCAGGACATCTGGTATACTCCTCTATTATGTCCTCATTCCATTATAAATACTTGTTTGTAATTCTTTCTCCCTTAGGTTGTATAAATCTTCAGGCTTCACTATCTAGGTATTTTAGCAAATAGCACCTGGTTAATAAATATTTTCCTTAAGTTGAATGTAAGGGCTGCTACACTGGTAACACTATAAACAAAGAGTTGGTCAACCTTCATAGAATTCCTTGAAACCATATTTCAAATACTTGTGGTGGCTTGAAATCAAGAAACACTTTAAGAGATTATGGGGGAAATTGTTCAAGCTAGTCATTGCAGTATATCCTCAATGGGCATAATAGGAAAATGTCTTACTACAGAACTATTACCACTACATGACCTTCTCTAATGATGAACAGAGTTGTGCACCACCCACCCCCACCCAAAACATCCCAGCTTGCCTGCCTCCACTGAAGGAAAGAGCAGCTGGGGTCTACAGTATCACTTGTGTGTTTCAGATGGAAGTATTTTCAACTGCCTTTGAGAAAGCAATCTCAACTGAGTTGAAAAGCTTCTCTATCCTGTTTCTCACCGGATATTCTTTGAGAAAAAATACTGACCAACATCCAAGAATTAATGGAAATGTGTATTTATAATTCTTAGAAATAACATGTAAGGAAGAAACCATAAACTTTGATAATACCATATACTTTTTTCAAGGGGCCTAAGATACTGCAAGATAAACCTAACATATAGTAAAATTTTTATTATAAGCTTCTAATGTTATACAGAACCAGACTGGAGCTTACAGGAAAGGAAGAAAACCAACCTTTCTGACAGGTGTGACTAGTTTTAGGAGAGTGGTCTGGTCTAAAATGCTATGGTACCTTAGGATGGGCTCCAAGCCCTGAACCAATTGCCTGAGATGTATGCATGTTGCCAGATATAGCAAAAGAAGAAAATATTGGTTTTGCACATGACATTGCACAGGACACAGATGCTGTGTAAGAAGACAAAATATAAAATGGTTTTTGCAACTGATGACCCTAACTTGCTTCTAAATAGCTGCATAAATAAACTCTCCACAATCTTCAGAAGATCAAGTGGGTATAAATCAACAAAGAAAAATCACTTTGTATCTGACATCTACAGGAGAAAATGGAAAGGAAAAATATGAAGTGACTTTAAACACTGCATTTGAAGCCACTGATGTTGAGGACATGTACTTTTTTAAACATAACACATTATATTGGATACAGATGTATTTTGAGTTTCAAAGAACAATCGAAGCTCCAAATAATAGCTGTATCAGATTTAGGCACATATATTTCTTAGTGTGATGCAGCTAATGGCATTAGCCAAATCAATCCATGAAGTGCTGAATATTTCTGCTTATACGTACTGAATAACATAAAGCAAAAGAATCTAAGAGATGAGGAGAATTTCATTAGCAGTTTGTTTCTGCTGTGAGTTTGTGATCTAAGATTTGTAAGCAGATACGTAAATAATACAAGGGACCCATGTAGTTATACTCTTCTTATAATTCATGGGTTATTTTCTCTTTCCATCTCCTCCCCACTATGAAAATAATCTTTTGTAACTTCAGTTTCAATAAACTGGCTGTGAGCTCAGAATTCCCCATGACTTTGGCCTTAAACTTAGATGTGTGAAAACTGTAAAATGATGTTCTATTAAAACAGAACAGCCCACATACCCAAGATACAGATACTCGTAACTGTCTTCATTCATCATGGTTTCAGAAACCCTAAATCCACATTCTCATCAAAACTGCTAAAATGAAAAAGTAGTCAATACCAAGTGTAGATGAGAATGGAGCTTTCAGACCTCTCATACACTGCTGGTAGAAGTGCAAACGGATACAGGGACTTTGGAAAACTCTCAGGCATTGTTTATGAATGTTGACTACATAGCCATCACATGACCTCACTATTCCACTGCTAGGTTTAAACATGAAGTATGTCATGCATGTTCACCAAAAGACATGCATAAAACTGTTCAGAGTAGCATTATTCAAAATAGCCCCAAACAGGAAACAACTGAAATATCCATCAATGGTAAAAAGGACAAATTGTGTTGTATTCACACACCAGAGAACTCTCCAAAACACTGAATGAAGGAAGTCAGAGCTAAGAGCACATGCTCTATGATTCCAGTTTCATGAAGTTCAAAGACAGGCAAACTAATCTGGCAACAGGAATTAGGAAAGTGTTTACTCTTAGGATGCACAGTGATTAGAAGGGAGCCCTCAGCGGGGGATGACACTGTTCTGTTTTTTGCTCCGGGTGCTGTGTTTGTGGTATGTTTATTATGTGAGAATTCATCTATCTGTCTACCTATTTATTTGTGTGCTTTTTCATGTTTCAGGTCATTGGAAAAAGCAGCACCAGTGAGAATGGGTTTCATTCAGAAGGCCGCAGGGCAGCTAATATGGTCCCTGCTGTCCTACTGGAGACCCATGGAAGCAGAATGCCAGGCCTCTCTCCCCAGACTGTAAGCCAACCTTTTCTTCTAATTTGCGTTCTAACCTCCAGTAAACCCAGGGTTGAACCAAGGACCAGCACTCTGAGCTTCTTGGGGTTTTGATGTCAATGCTTTTGCATAGCTGCTGAGAGCTCAGAGCTGACACAGGGGACACAGACCCTCCCAGAAGGGCCAGTAGGGATGACCAACTACTACACCGGAGCACTGGGCAGAGCTGGCCAAGGAATTTTTGAATTCCATGTGTCTGATAAAGGACTTGGGGGGAGTTTCTGGACCCAATGATCCCCTTGGGCTGCAGGGTACCAGCAAGGCAACAACAGGAGCGAGGGAAGTAAAGGAGAGTAAGAGGGAAACAAAGGCAGCAAGAGCCTTCGATGACCTGGTCTAGCCAGCATCCTCAGGCATCCTGCACACCCACCTGAACCTCAGCTCATTAAGCTGTTTCGTGGGATGTCTCTAGTCTACCTGAGGAAAAAGGAATATTTCAACTCGTCTCAGCCTAGAGGTGATGGGTCCAGGTGGTGATGAGCATTGACCACTGGCCTGGTGTGCCTGCCCAGAGACACCCTTCCTCCAACAGAAAATGGACTGTGAAATCATAAGGGAGGAAGGGGAAAGTAAAAAGCTTTTATTTCCTTATACTCTAGTCTTCCTGGGGGGATGGAATGGGGAGAAGGAGGAAATAAGAAACAGCATTTAGAGCAGCCATGAGAAACCCATCATCCTTCCCCTGGCTTCTCAGCTTCTTTTTGGTAAAACATGAGCAGAGAGCACGGGGTAGATTTAATCAGCTGCTATGCTATCAGCAAATGTTGACAATAGCCCATAACTCAGGCCTGGCAGAGGAAGCATGGCTGGAACATAGAGGGAAAGGTTTCTGGTCCCTTTTTAGCCAGGCGGGGTCCCTTAATTTCTTGACACAGGTGACATCTTGCTTCTGCAAGAGACTTCTGATGCTTGAATATTTTTATAACCTGCAAAGGGCTGTTTTCTTTCATTTGTCCATTCAACAAATATTTTATTAAGTGTATGCTATGTGCCAGAGACTGTTCTAGGTGCTAAAAAGCCAGCACTGAACATAGACCAAAGCCCTGCTCTCAGAGCTTTACCCTCTAGTGCTGGGACGCAGCAAGTGACTATATATGTCAGATCGGTACAAGTTCTGTGAAGACCACTAAAGGTAGTTAAGTTGACAGAAGGAAGGAAGGGTCCATGGGTGAGTGCTTCCTGGAGGAAGGGCATTCCTGGCCCAGGAGACAGTAAGTACAGAGGCAGAAGGTCGCAGCCTGCTCAGCAAGGAGCGGGTGGGGCTGAAGGAGAGTGACAGCGCAGGAGAGACTGAAAGAGAAGCGATGGTTGATGGGATGTGAGGGGGCAGATCCTGCAGGGTCTCAAAGGCCATGGTGAGGATTTTAGTTTTAAATGGAAAACTACTGGAGGGCTCTGAACAGGAGTGACAGGATTTGCATTTAGGTTAACTCAAGTCATGTCATTCTCTATGCTGCTTCAGTAACAGCCCCGACAAGGTGGAAGGGGAGAAGCAGAAGTAGCAGGCAGAGGTCTGCGGCCGCGGTGAGAAGTGCCAGCCGGGATCTATTGTTAAGGTAGAGCTGCCAGGCTTTAGAGGTGATGGGAGGGCAATTATGAGAGAAGGAGAGGCACGGTTACTGGGAAAACCAGGGAAGAGGCAGGCTTGGGAAGGGGGACCAAGGGCCCGTCTTGCTCTTTAGAAGGAGGGAGGGTAGACTGACCGGTCAGACGAGGCTACCAGGACAACAGATGGGAGCTCACCATTGGCAGAGGAAGCAACATTTGAGCTTTCACTGACTTGCTTTAAATTAACTTCCTCCTATGTGCACAGAAGCAACAAATCCCAGTAGTTCCCTCAGCAGCTGAGACTCTGTCACTGACAGAAGCCCCAGATGTTTTCATTGTTTATGCTCATCTTTGCTTCCAGATGACAGTAGTTCCTAGACCCACTGCTAGGCCTTGCTAATTAATTCGAATAAAGATGCTATAAAAACATGTATTTGAAACATTCTGATCATCATATTTCAGTATAATTGTTTTCCCTATATCATTTTATGTATTTTATTTTATGCATTTAAAATACTCTGAGAAGAGGTCCATGACACAGGAAAGGTTAAACATCTCAAGTTCATCTCAGTATGAACCACGAGGAGCAACCAAGAGCTAATAGAGCTAGGGGAGAGCATTCCTAATCCAGAGCACCGCTTGGCACCTAACCCAACATTCAAGAATTCAGCAACCACAGACCCTTGGCAGTGCCTGTGGCTGGGCTTGGTGAGGCCCCATCGCTGCTCACAGTCATAAGGAAGGCCACAGGGAGGCACCTGTGCGGCCACCAGCCAGGCCCCACCAAGGTCCCGGGTGGGGTGGGGTACCGGCTGCTCTCTGCAGGGGCTCCACCTGAGGCAGCTCGGCCGCTCCACCGCCTGCCTCCGTTGCTCTCATCGGTCTGCTGGGCTGCTCTGTGCCAGGCTGACCCGCTTCCCTGGGGCCACAACTCTGCCCCACCTTCATTTGGGAACAACACAGAGCTCCTTCCCCTACTGCACCACTACCCAGCTCTCCTGACATCTCCGGGCAAAATGGAAGAGCTAAAAGCGAAGTCACCACCCCACACCTGTAAAACATCAGCATGAGACCCCAGCACCGAAGTCATGGCCTCAGAGATGTGGCTTTTCCCCATGTCATACAGATCCCACATCAGTGGGGTGAGGGTCGTGCCCCAGCTTTACCTCATAGGGTGCTTAGGAGATCCAATGAGCTGGCAACTGACACTGCCAGTGGCACTAAGAACAGTGGCTGGCACACGGTAAGCAACACATACACTGTTAAACAAAGCCAATCTCACCTCTATTCTTTCTTTCCCATTAAAAAAAAAAGCACCAAGTAAAATGCCTCTCAAGTTTCATAAAGCAGTGTAACCAACATCACACTCAAGAATAAGTGGCATTGATCTGAAAAAAATTAAGTTATTGTGGAACGCTTAGTCATTCTTAAGCTTGAAAAGAAAAATATTAAGAGATGTTAAAGGTTAAATGACAGTCCGGCTCTCGCACCCCAATACCTACTGCAGCCAGAGACCAAGATCTTAATAGCCCCCAGTGTGTTATGGCTCCTTCCTGCAAATCGAACAGGCCCTGGGGCTGTGTGGTGGGAGGGCGCTTACTGCTCCCCGTGCCTGTCATCTGCAGGGCTTGGGGTTCATCTCACAGTGCTGCATTTCCTGGATGTGGGAGAAATCAGCTCCGGAAGCTCTCTTTACTCTTTTGCCACCAACCTGGACTCTCAATTTAATTTTAGTTCAATAATGGAAAGGGTAAAGAGAAATTGCCTGGCTAGAGTTAAATGGAGTTTGGAACTACTCTGAAAGTAAGGTGGGAAGTTTCTAATCAAAACTTACTGTGCATTTGTCTAGTTTAGGAGGAAAAAAATTAACCAATCACAGCAATTTACACTGAAATCAAGAGAATCATGGAATGCTTGGGTGCTGCGGCAAGTGGCTTGGGGACCAGCTGGTCTACCCGTCACTTCGTAGAGAAGAAAGGAAATGGAAGGCACACAGCTAGAGTTTCTCCAGAGACACAGGAGTTAAAGCACCAGCTTCCAGCTGCAAAATGCCTCCTGGGGATTGGTGCTCTCCCTCAGTCTGTGGGAGGGAACAAGTCCGGCTGGTTTGAAACTTGCCTGGACACCCAGAACAACCTAGGTTCACCTGCCTTCACAGGACTCCTGCCTGTCTCATGATTTGCAAGGAAAACGTATCCCATGAATCTCACCCTCCCTGAATCTCACACTGCAGCAGGCAGCCGCAGCCCCTTTTCCTGGCTAGAGGAGAAAGCTGATCATGCACCTGGCCTCCAAGGCGCCAAGTGGCCATGTTGTTTTGAACTGATTACATGGTTGTCTTTGCTGTGATGAATCACAGCATTCAAGAGCTGGATGAGGTTTTAGCCATCAGCTCCGACCTGCCACTCCACCCTGACCTCTGCACCCCATTCTCTAGATAAAGACCACATCATGTGCAAAATACCATGCTTAACCACCACAGCATACTGCCTCCCTTTCCCTGATCATTTACAAACACACCCAATTTCCAAAACACTGAGGGGCATTTCAGGCTAATGGCTTTGGTAAGCACAGGGGTTTTCTCTGACCTGAGAATGCAAAATGAGTCCATCCTCTTTAGGGCTCCCCTTTAAACCTCTTGGAGACTGACAACGGGCTACACTGAATTCTACTTTGCACACGTAGGATCCCTCGGCATTACTTTTCCATCATTGTGAGTAGGCGGATACAGCAGATAGAACTTTAGATTTCCGGGTTCTGCTGCCAGGAGGAATTGAGAGGGCGTACCGTTCAAGTCCCTTCAAAGTGATTAAAATAAACAAGCCGACAAATGGTTCCAGGCCACTCCCACCTCCTACAGAGCTTCATCTGGAGCGGCCACCACACTCCCGGGTCCCAAACTTCTGAGGAGCAACTGGAATGGCAGTCCTCTAGTTAATAGGGTCCACACAGTCCCCATTGCACACCCGGCGCCTAGACGCCTCTGTCACCTGTGGGCTTCCGGGGGTTCCAGGCCATTTTCCAGGCTGACATCGGTCTGCACCATCTCCTGCTTCAGCTCTCCAATCTCCGAGGCAATTGTGTCAATGAGCTATTCAAAGACAAAAAGAGTGTGACGTCAGCAGTGGAAAAGGCGTGCCGGAGCCAGGGGCTTCAGCCCTTCCAGGAGCACAGAGATGACCACTTCTTTTTTTTTTTTTTTTTAATTCTGGCTCTGTGAATTTCCTCTACTCAGAGGAAAGAAACAGAGAGGGAGGGAGCAGCTTCTTAGAAAGAGGAAGAACTTAGGTTTCAGTATTGTCCTAAGAAACAAATATGACACCCAGTTGGTTTCTCAACATGAACACAAAGAGGAATAAACAAATTATGGTAAAACCAGGCCTCAACACTTGTTCCTGAGTTCCTGAGCCTCAATATCTTGTCAAAGTAAACACTCAAAAGGAATTCCCTGTTTTAAAATTTATGTAATCATTATTCTGGTTACAGACATAGCACATGTAAAAGAAATATACAGCTTACAAATTAATTTCCAAATATATTAAACGTACTTATCCTATTCTTTGATTAAAAAATTTTTTTTTGACTTGAGAAGACTTAGTGGAAAGAGATGAGTGGGTTGTGTGGTGCTGGGAGTGGGCGAGCAGACGGGCGGGTCAATCATCCGGATATGGAGGGGGAGACGTGCCCTGACCTTGCAGAAGGCTTGATGGTCTTGTATCCCTTCCTACGTACCTGGGAAGATGCTACATCTGATCCCGAGGGCTCATTTCTAAATTCTTGAGCCCACTATTCAATCATTCAACATAATTTTTCATGGTGCTAATTTAGGCACATTATATATACGGCAGCTGTTCTCCAAATGTGCCACTGCTCATGAATTTTTTTAAATGTAGTTATTTTTCATGCCAATGTTATTTATGTCAATAGGTATTACTGTTTTGACATGAATACTTTACAAATTTCTTCATTTTAATTTCTAACGCAGCAAGTATCTCTAGATATAATCCACATAACACAAATTCTTTGGGGTCTTTAATAATTTTTAGTAAGTGTAAAGGGGTCTTAGGACTAAAGTTTGAGAATTGCTGTCCAAAGACAAGTGTTGTCTTGCTTTAAGAAGCTTTCATCCCACCCAGACTCTGAAAGAAACTTCATTTGCGCTTATAGGCTGTTCTACAATGTTGATCACGTCATTCACTAATTCAACAAACCTTTGTGGGCACCAACTTCATGCCAGACACAGCAAGTACAGTGTGACTGACACCTTCTCATGGAGATGGCATTCTGGTGGATCACAGATCTCAGGACCACGTATTGAGAAGGGCCAGAATGAAAACAGAATGAGTGCTGCTATAGGGAACAGCCAAGGGGCCACCCTACCTAGGGTGTGACTGTCAGGACAGGTCTTTGGGGAAGTGACAGAGCCCTGAATGACAAGGGGGGGCATGAAAGGATCAAGGGAAGAGCCCTCCATATAGAAGAAGTCCCAGAGACTGGGGAGATATGTGGCAGGAGGGGCAGGCAGGGACCAGACCTTGTCAGCATTCTAGATCACAGTATCCATATATTTGAGTCAAATACACTAAGAAGCAGCCAAGGGCTTTAGTAGGAGAAACATATTTTATTTGTTTTCTGTTCTAAAAAGATCACATTGGCTGCTGGCTAGAGATGGTTGGTGAGGGCAAGAGGAGCAGTAAGACCAGTTAGGAGGAAATTGCAGTGGTCTAGAAAAGAGATGATGGTAGCTTGGACCATGGTGGGAGCAGTGGAATTAGAAGGGGGAATCCAGGAACAATTTCATACAGAAACTGACAGAAGTTGATGGACTTAATAGGGGGCAGACAAGAACCAAGGACAACTCCTAGGTTAGGACTAAGCAATTAGATAGCAGTGCCCTTCACTGATAAGGGGAAGGATTAGGCTTGAGGAAGACATCGAGTGGGGACATTGGGCAGGTTAAATCCTAACTGCCTTTCTGATTGACCATCAAATACATTTAGTAAGTGGGTCTTGACATTCAATGTGGAGCTATCTATACACCATCACTGGCCTATGTGTTAGTATTCCAAAGCCCTGTGATTGGAGAGATTATCTTAGGGGAGTGCACACGGAGAATGGGTCTCCTCAAATAGCTCTGCACACTCCTGATACTTAGAATTCAGAGGAAGGGAAGATAGCCAAGTTTTCCATGCTTGATTCATCCCCTTTTGTGTGATGGGGGCTGTAGGTGGGCATTCTGGAAGTATAGGGGCCTTAGGTGAGAAAATGATCAGGAGATCTCGTTTTACACACAACCGGAAGACAAAAATTTAAAAGTCTGATGGTGAAATAGTGAAGGATATGGGAAAACAGTTAAGCCTCATATGTTGCTGAGGGAGTATTATTCATAGAGCCATTGTACTGGAGGTCCTACCCACAGCAATCAGACAAAACAAAGAGATAAAGTCATCCAAATTTGTAAGGAAGAAGTTAAACTGTCACTCTTTGCAGATGATATGATATTATACATGGAAAACCCTAAAGACTCCACCAAAAAACTATTAGAACTAATAATTAGATTTAGCAAAGTTGCAGGATACAAAATTAATACATAGAAATCTGTTGCGTTACTATATACTAACAACAAACTGGCAGAAAGAGAAATCAGGAAAATAACTCCATTTACAACTGCATCAGAAAGAATAAAATATCTAGGAATAAACCTAACCAAGGAGGTGAAAGACCTGTACTCTGAAAACTGTAAGACACTCATGAGAGAAATTAAAGAGGACACCAATAAGTGGAAATCTATCCCATGCTCATGAATAGGAAGAATTAATATTGTCAAAATGGCCATCGTGCGTAAAGCAATCTACAGATTCAACGCAATCCCTATCAAAATACCAACAGCATTCTTCAACAAACTAGACCAAATAGTTCTAAAATTCATATGGAGTCACAAAAGACCCTGAATAGCCAAAGCCATCCTGAGAAGGAAGAATAAAGCTGGGGGAATTACACTCCCTGACTTGAAGCTCTACTACAAAGCCACAGTAATCAAGACAATTTGGTACTGGCACAAGAACAGACCCATAGATCAATAGAAGAGAATAGAGAGCCCAGATATAAACAATGTTAAAGCCAAAAGCTGTTTCAGTGTAAGTGCCTTATCAGTGTTGGTGCTGCTAGTAGAAGAAGTGTCTCCAAATCCACTTACACAAACCAAGACCCTAGCACATGCCTGTACCTGGCTGGAATTCCCACAAGGGCTGCTTAAGCACTAGCCAAGCTGGCAAGCAAGCCCTGCTTTCCACAGTGAGTCTGCCCAGGACGTGTGTGGACACTTGGGAAGTTGGCCACAGAGCCCAGCAGCTGTTACTCAGTAGAATCAGAGTGGGACAGGACCCAGGTTCCAGGACAGTGAACTGCTGAGGAGTGGCCCTTGTACCAAAACCACAGCACGTGCATCAGCTCCAGAAAACTGCACAGTGCCTGAGGCCCTAACCCCAGAGACAGCCCCTCACAGCCAGGGCACAGCAGAGCCCACCCTGATCAAGCCGGGGCACTGTGGGGCCTTGTTATCTCCTGCAGGAAAGGGGGTGCTGTGCCTGCCTTCCCAGGCAGGGAGATAGTGGGCTGCTGGCAGGAATGGAGCTCCTGCAGCCACCAAGAGGGGGAAGAAGCCAGAGGATGGGCCTGGTGTCCCCTACAACAGGGGCAAGGAAGGCAGGCCAGGGCTGGGGCCTCTGGGTCCCCCTGCTCATTCTACTCAGAAACCCAGCCACCTTAGGGCTCCCTAACATGTGAGCATTTGTGCATAACAAGGCACAGGAAGCCTGGGTGTGTTCACCTGGGCGATTTTCATGCTAGCTGGCATCAAACCAAGGGCAGCAGAATTCAGAACGGCCCAGGTGTTTTCCTGGCCCCATGACTTCACACCCAGGGCTCCTCCTGGGCATGGCTGCGCCCACCAAGCTGCAGTCTGGAGCAGGAGTCTACACTAGTTTGAACCACTTTGTAATCATTCTGGGTAACTTCCCTGGAGGTGGGAACCTCATCTGAGGGGCCACACTTCCAGCAGCAGCCTTGGATGGTTCCACAGCTGTCTGCCTTGCAGCAACTACCTGCTGGTCTGGCAGCAAGGAGCAGGGTGAGCACACCCACCTTGGGCCCAGAAAGACCTGCCTTCAGATGCCACCTCGCACCCATAGGCGTGGGTCCCAAGCCCACCCAGGCACGTGCATCCTCGGACCCCCAGTGCCACGGCTTGTGCCATTTGGGGGGAGGGTTAAAAAGGACAATGAGATTAAAACCCTTCACACCAAGCACCTGAATGCTCCCAAATTCTCTTCCTATTTGAATTCTCTTCATAGTGCTGGGGAGCACTGCCATGAGGCAGAAAGGGATGCTGAAGGGCACTGAAAACAGACTCAGACCTCCCAGCCTGGAAAGAGGCCATTTCCTTACCAGAAGCAGACCTGGCTCTACAAGTGGCCAGTGCTGGCAGAGTCCGATCTTCTGCCTGCCTGCCAGTGCACAAGTCTCTAATCTCAAGACCTGCCTGCTGGACGCCTCTTTTCCTGAACAGGGAGAGAACTCATTGTCTGCCAGCCCTGCTTGCACAGGAGGCTGGGGGGGGAAAAGGGAGACTCCAAATCTGTGTTCTTTCTTTTTAGGGTTAGATAAATGGAGAAAATTTCTCTTGAAGGTCAGGTTAAATTAAAATGAGCAACTGTTCATAAAGTAAGTTCTGATACAGCACTCTTCAAACCCCAGGTCTGACGCAGGAACGCCATCCTGGTTGGGAAGGGGATGTGCTGCTGGCGCGATGGAGGCCAAAATCCAGGGCGTGGGAAGAGTAAGTGCGGCTCTCCGCTTGGGGGCCTTCTGCTTGGCAAGTGCATCGGCTTGGCCTTGGGGTGTGGTAAGACCTAAACTCCCATCAGCCCTGTGGGCTGAGAACTACCTCTAGGTCATGAAAACCCACAGGACCCCCACATCCCCTCTCCTGCCTGCTTCTGCAGAGCTGAGGGAGCCCCCTGATCTGGGGGGTTCATCCCATGTAGGGTCTTCCTAAAGTAGTCTGGAAGATAACGAGCTTCTTACGAACTGTCAGGTGAGTTTTGCCCCCAGGGACTATCACTGAGGAAATAAAGTGATGAGACTTCTTCCCTTCGCCTGTGCAGACGGGCATCTGGGGGATGATGCTGGAGCCTTGCGGAGCCTTCTGTGTTGTTTTCTAAACTTTCTGTGTTATATCTCTCAAGGGTGTTCAAATTTACATTTTTGAAATTTAATTATGATTACAAACATGACACAGGCATTCCCACTGAAGAACATAAATTACTGTAGTTAAAGGTAATCTCCCTTGGCCATCACTCAATCTTTTTCATCTACTCAGATGTAACTACTATTATTAAGTTTTGTGTGTATCTTTCTTAAATGATATTAGTCTGTGCTTCTTCTACGCAAAGCATTTTGCTGATGTCCTGTCCTATAGCTTATTTCACTCAATGAAATGTGGGATTTTCTTTTTCACGTGGACACATGAAGCCCAACTTCTTTCATTTTAAGTGTGACTGGTTTTCCACCACGGGGATATACAGGGACTATGCCATGTATCCATTCCGCTTTGACAGACACTGAGGCACTGTGACGAACATCCTTGTATACTGTGTGAAACCTCTGAGAAAATGCCAGATTCTACACGGGGAAGGGGTTACGAGGTGGAGCCACACTGCTCTCCAGGCAGCTGTACCCACCTACACTGCCTCCGTCACCTTTGAAAGTGTCCTACCTCTCTTGACAGTTTGATTTTACCAAACTTTTACATTTTGGCCCATCTAATGAGTAGAAGTTTTACTGTTTTAATGTGCTTTGCCCCCATTATATTTTCACTGGCTATTTGCATTTTCTTCTGAGGAATTGCTTGTTCATTTATCTGTTGTCCATTTTGGAGTTTCTTGATTTTTCTTACTAAGTGGGGTAAGTTATGGATATTGACCCATTGTCTCAGATATTTAAAAGACTATCCCTCATACTGGTTTTGTCTTTTAAATTTCCTTGTGCTTTTAATGTTGATAGAATTAAAAGTTTTAATTTTGGCTCTTGCTTATTACCTTTGTCTTGGAAGATATTCCTTAACTCAAAGTAATAATCAGTCTCCTCTATTTCCTGCAAAGACTTACCTATAATTTTGCTATTTACATATAATGTATTTATTAGTAGGCCTTTCACTCATCTGGAATTTAATCTTATGTGTGAAGTCAGGGCCAAACGGTGAGGGTGACTATAGTATGGCAGGAGCCAGGCTCCCCGAGCCCCTCAACCCCACACTCTGGGTTGGCTCTACAGGCCGAAGAATGTGCCCGGGGGGCGGGGGGTGGCTTGTGAGGCAGGAGGTGGAAGTCCACCAGTGATTTTTCACTCCAAATGGAGAGCAAATGAGCTGAAAAGCATTTAGACAACAGTCCATCTTAGCCTTACTGATTCAAAACATGCCCTTAATCACAACCAGAACTTCCTTATTGACCAAGAACCAACATTCACTATCTTTTTATTCTACTTTCTACCTTAATGTAAAAAAAAACTCACACACACTTAAGTAGAGAAAAAGGTAGTAACTCACATCCATGCCATCTTTTGAGTTAAGGGAAATGAATGGTTTGACTGTTTTTAGCTCAAAGTAGAAAACCAATTTTAAAAAAGAAATAACCAACCCAAAATGGAGTCACTAGTGCTAAGCGCCAGTCCCCAAACCAGGACTTGAAACCTAACCTTTCAGCCTCTACCAGGAGGGGAATCTGAAACCATTCTGGAATCTCCTGATCAACGCTGGGAGATCATTGGCAGGAGAGGACCCCCCCCCCACTCCGACCCTGCCTTCCCCCAGTGAAAGGTGACCTCCCCTGAAATAGTCCTTTGTTTTGTCTATGGCTTCCTTGCCCCTTTGTTTTTGACTTCCTTGTCCCTGCCCCCTTTGTGAAAAAAAGCTTTGTACAGCTCCTGGAACTCCCCTCTACTCACTGCCTGGGATGCTGCCTGATTCCTGTGTGTTCAATTAGATCTTCAAACTTACTCAGGTGAATTTTGTTGTTTTAGCAGTATTTAGAGGAAACAAACACAAGTGAATAAATTAGTATTTAGAGGGAGAATTTCAGCAAAATGCCTGGCTGAATTCCTTTGCCTCTACAGCTTCAAGCAGTGTGTCCTTGAGTAAATAACTGGACCCCTTAAATTTCCTTATCTGCAAACTGAGGCTACGCTAAGGCCTGCTTCTCAGGGCTGTTTAAGACCCCAGGACGTGAGCAGGCAAAGCCCACAGGGACGTGCACCGTGAGTACTGGCCATGTGGAGAGGGCTTAGCAATGCACATCGCCCTCCCATGACAGAAAGGTCAGGGGTCTCATTCACAGGGTACTGGAGTGAGCGGTGGGATTAAGGCAGCAGAATGTGTTGGCTAGTTGTTGGGAGACACAGATCCTTGTGCAATGCCCATGAGGGAAACCTTCACAAGCTGTATCCCCATGGGCATTTTGATTCCACAGGGCTTATTACGGCCCAATAAGCATGAATGTACTTACAATGGCTACTAATTTTGAAATTAGGGGTGCCCCAGAAAATTCAGGATCTGGTGCCCCTTGTGTGCACTGCTAACCCGTGGGTTCACCTCAGGCTGTTTGCTGATGGACCAGGTTTCCATAGCTTTTAGCCTCTTGGAACTTCCTCATATTTAAAAACCCTGCAAACATCAGGTTGCACAGTGGCCTTCCTTGAGACCAGTGCTTGCACCAGAGGGGGCCCTAATGCTTTCCGAGAGTGGTCAGGGGAGGAACCTGGCTCTACACAGCTGTCCTTTGGCGAAGGATGGTTGTCAGGCAGCCAGATCTGCTTTGTCTGATGCACAGTGTGGATAAAGTGAAGGTTCCTGTGGCCAGGATTCTCACCTGGCCCTGGTTGGGCTCACTGCACACCTGTGGACAACACATTATTGACTCTATATAAAGAGCTCTGCCCAGTGCTCTGGGCAACACGGTGGCATAGCTGCAAGGCTGCAGGAGAGTAGAGACAAGACTGGAGTGGTAGCAGTGCCGAGGACAGAGACTGAGACCGCTGCAGGGGCAGCAAGGCCCAGAGGCAGAGACCGGCTTGCTGCATGCAGACTTCCTCTAAGTGGATGGGATTCTAGTGACTGACCTGCCACCATGGGAATAAAGTTGGGTATAACCCTTTCACCCCAAGAACGTTCCATTGTTATTCCTTGGTCTCACTGAATCCATAGTGAACTTGCCTGGGCTGAAACCCATTGGCAAGACACACAGAGACCCAGAATGACCCTTAGAGTCAGACCTCGACCAATGACTACCAGGTGCTGAGGTATGAACACTCAGAGGTGGGACCCATACTTTCCCCAAGGCCCTTTAAGATGGAGCTGGTTACCTTCAGGACACTGCTTGGCATTGGACTCTTTTCTGACCTTCTTCCTGCCAGACTCCACTGTAAGTTTCTCCTGGGAGCACTTCCATGACGATCTTTAGCTGTGGACCTGTTTCTGGGGAATGTGACTTAAGACACCCCCCAACTTCCTGCTTGGCCCCCCTCTTTCACCATCTGAAGTTAGTGGTCCTTCCAGTGAGTTATTCTAGGAGCCAGGGGCTGTCCCCAGTGCCCCCAGCTGGATACTCCTTAAAATACCAATACCTCCACAGAGCAGGAGGCAGATTTTGCTCCCTGCTGTACCCTCTGAGCTCAGGCTGGGCCCTGGCACCCTGAGTTGCTGAATGAACGAGTATGCTTTCCGCCCCTCCCTCCGGGTAAATTCCCTGTTCATTTTCCTTCCATGCCAGCAGGTAAATCCAGACACTGAAGGGGTGGTATCCCCAGCAGTCCACTGGAACCTTGGTGGACATGATGGGGAAGAAGCTGCCATTGTGGTGACCTCTGAAAGAGTACTACTCAAGATATTTCAGTGGATCAGAAAACAATGTGGCTGCTGGATGGATCTAGAGGGTGTTATGCTCAGTGAAATAAGCCAGGTGGAGAAAGACAAATAACATATTATTTCACTTACTTTGTGGAATATAAAAACAAAGCAAAACAGAAGGAACAAAACAGCAGTAGACTCATAGACACTGAGAAGTGACTAGTGGCTACCATGGGGGAGGGACTGGGTTTGGGGGAGGGGGAGGGAGATAAAGTGGCACAATAATTCACAATCACAATATAAGCTGGTCACAGGGATGGTACTAGAGCATGGAGAATATAGACAATGACTCTGCAACATCTTTCTATGTTGATAGATAGTAACCGTACTAGAGGGGGTGAGGATTTAGTAATATGGGTAACTGTTGAACCACTGTGCTGTACATTTGAAACCAGTATAAGACTGTATATCAATGATTCTTCAATAAAAACAAACAAAACAAAACAATGTGGCTGCAATCTGGAATGCAGCTGCTCTCTCCTGAGGCAGAAGCTGTTGGCTTTGAAACAGGGTCCGTCTAATGTCTAAGTTGTAAACTACTTCTACCTTCATGTAAGAGACCCAAGTTGGCTCCACCTTGCCAGACACTCCACACCGAAGGCAGGCAGACTGTGAAGGGCTGGGAGGCCACACTGACACGGGCACGGCCAATGCCCTCCAAATTCCAGAGGCCTAGCCCAGAACTGGTTTCGTTTTATTTTTAAATTATCTGTGAAATGATCCTGCAGCACAAACACTGATAGAACTTTAAACTTAGTGTATTCTTGGGGAAAAAAATTAATTCATAAAGATACATATGGTGCCTGCAGTTCAAAATATGAAATCTGGAAGCAGCCTGTGTGACTACATCTTGAAAAAGTCATTCTGCCGAGGTTCTGATTTACTTTTGTCAGTTGTCTGGGGCCAGTTTTGTGTTAGATTCTTCAGTGACCTCAGAAGTTGCAGATTATCAACATACTACTTCCTGTGGCTTTGAGTTTTAAGGTTAAGTAATAAGTTACATGATATAAACACCATGAAGATCAAAGCACTTTCTAAGAGTTGCACTGATGTCTTCTACCGCTCTGGTTAGTTTCAGCATTTATATTTTAAGTTTGATTTTGCATTTTTTTCTTTATATTTTTAAGCTAAGTTTGTAGAGTACATACTAGGCATCAAGTTCTGGGTCAGCAATTGGGAAGGAAAACAAAAACAATGTGCTCCATTAACCTTCAGTCATTATAAGACACTTATTCCATATACCACCAAGAAAAAGAAAAGAGTTGCCAAATATAACTGTAACACACCACTGATTATAGGCTACAAATGATTTTAGAGAGGATAAATTTTGAAAATCAGTACATCTAAGAACTGAAATGCACTGACCTATGTCTTCATGGAGCTCCATTTGAAGACTTGAGGTTGTGTTGGTCAGTTGCTAGTGGCTTATTTTGCTGTCTTGTTAGGGACAAACAAGCTGTGTGGGGACTACCACCTGGAGTTTACAAAATAGGGACTGGTAAGACGACCAGCAGGCATCCCGACCTCGCAGCTCCACCTGGCACCTTCTCCGAGTGTGGCAGGGTTCCTGTGGGAGGCATGCTACCATGACCATGGCTGGAGGCCTGACAACGGCAGATTTCCGCACAGCAAGCAGGTACCTCTGCCCCAGGTTCCTGGGAAACAAGAAGCCTGAGGCCCTTTTGCATGGAAAATATGGGTACAACCTGAATGTGGTGCCCTTTTCATTGTCCAGCATTCGGAAGAACTCCAAGGGCAACAGAAGTTGGGTAGGTTCACCATTAAGATCAATCTTGTCCATCCCCAGATCAGTTCAGCCACAAAAGTTCCTACAGTTAACAAAACTATGCAAAACTTGAAGCAAAAAAATGGTTCCCTTTCAAAACCATAGTTAGGCAGTGTCTAACAAGCCTGCCCAAGGGGTGACCTGAGATGTCATTTTGCTTGACTGTTTTCTTTTGATTAAGGCCCAGATTCTGTAAAGTCAGATGCAGAACACATAGAAGATTGAAAAACTGCAAATGATATTTGTTAGGTAAAAATAATAATGCCAAAGGTTTTGTTTTTCTTGCCCTGAACATCTCTCAGCTGTTTTGCATTAGTCTGAACCATATGAAATTGCAATGTCTGAAGGTCAAAAAATTGTGGAATATTGGCAATATCCAGCTCACGTCTAACTCTGCAAAGTTAGACACACAACACTAGCTAAGAGTGGTTGTTGAAGTGGGTTTGAGATGGGATTTTTTCATCCACTATTTACCAGTCTCTGCCAGAACAGGCTTTAACATCTGTTGATTTTCTCCTTAAGAGCTAAACCAGTCTTTGACACCCACTATGAATGTGTATGAGAATTGTTTTTCACTTTTGAATATTACCTCTGAACTTCAGGGCTATCCATTCCAGGAGACCTGCCACCTGTGCATCCTTGACCCTGAGTGTGTATGGGGTCGGTGTGCGTGGGGTGGAGGTGTTGCATAACTTCTCTGGACTTCAGTTTCCTCAAGCATTAAACAGATGAGTGGATACCTGACTCCTCTTCCTGCTCAAACCCTTGATGACTGCCAGCTGTCCCTCTTGGCCTTTCCAGAATGCTGTGGCAGAAATCCTGTAGTCACATTCACTTCCCTTTTACCACTCCCAGCTTCCTATCGAACATCTGTATTTACTGGGCTAACTACAGTGCTGGAGGAGAAATAATGAATCACCATTTCTGCACATCCGTCTGAATGTATATATCAACACTTTATGTATGAAAACTACTGAATTCAGCATTTCTAATTCTAGGAATTGACCCAAAGAAATAGTCAGATATGTGTAGAGTGCGCTTGGCAGCATAAATGATAATAGTGAACAATGGATAAAGGATTAAATATCTAACAAGAGTGGACTGGTTAAAGTACTGCAATACTATATAGCCATTAAAGGTTATATATTTATTATATATACAATATTTGTCAATATATTGATATAGTGATATTAAGTGGGAAAAAGTAGCCAAAGAGTATGTATTTTCTGATCTCATTTACATAATACATTGATCTATGGTTATCTATGTAAGATAACAGATTACAAAGCAAATTTCTGGATGTATGAATGTCAAGATACTCACAGGCTCATTTCCAGGTGGAGCAATTAGAGGTGATAAATAAAATATAGGTATTATTCTCTTTCTTCTTTACACTTTTTGATTTTTCTGCAATAGGCATTTTTTTCCTTAGAAAAAAGCCACTATTTTCATTTTGGGAAAAACAGAAGTAAAAAAGTAATTCAATGGGTAGAATTCATATAGAGCCTGGATTTAATAGCATAGCAACTAGACACGTTTTCTGCAGGGTTCCTGGGCTCTGTGATATAATACTCCACCAATAGGTGCTTTAATTCGCCAAATATAAGTGCCACCAATATGTCACTTGTTTGGTTCATGTCTTGATAGAACAAAGGAAACTAGATGTTCCACCAACTCCCATGGCTGAGCTATTGAACTC
Organism: Smutsia gigantea; assembly: GCA_032199065.1. NCBI lineage: Eukaryota > Metazoa > Chordata > Mammalia > Pholidota > Manidae > Smutsia > Smutsia gigantea. The sequence continues at coordinate 1,208,127 of JAVSCE010015779.1, forward strand.
TGTTCCTCACTCCCTGAGGCCAACCTGTACCATCCACCATTTTTTGACAAATCTGCTCAATTACATGCCAGAGGTTGACCTCCATATGGAATTGAAGTCATTCCCCATTCCAAAACATCAGTTATCTATGAGAAAGTGTCCTCTTTGTTTCTAGTTACAAAAACTAGAATAAACTGAGCTGTAATTTTCTGGAGCCCCACTGCTTTGACTCAACCCACTCCAAATGCTGACTAACTTCCAATGCACGGCGAGCTGGGGTTTGTGTTTAAATTAGCATGTCCTCAAATGTTTTTCACCTGACACTAGCAGCATAGGATATGAAAGGCATGATTTCAAAACAGGGTCACTGCTCCAATAACATTGGAGCCATTCCACCGAACAAGGTCTGAATTGGCTCCTCAGAAGCTCACTACGCTGGTGTGCAGTATGGGTCTCTAGGAAGAGAATGGTGCACGGAGGGCACAGGATTCCACAGGCCTACTGACCTCAGGACTCTTTGTGGTGACCATTACAGGGGAGCAGGGCTCGGCAGACACTCTTAAAGAAACGCTGACTTAAATCCTGGCGACAATAACTCCTATATTTGGAATTTCAGTTTTAATTTTTAAAAAGACAAAACAGAAATGAATAGAGTAAGGATGAAGGGAAAGGAATAGAAGAGGAAGCATGAATCGACAACTTGCAACATTAAAATGAGCATTTTGAAATAAGCCATTAAAAGAGTATTTTCTGTAAGTTGAGTATGACAATGTTCTCTGAGCATATATATTTGGGGAAGGAACAAAGCAGAGGGATTATGAAAAGGGAATTTGCATTTTAAGAAAATGTGAAGTTTGGTCATTTACAGTCTTGTGAAGCTGAGGGGATGAATCACTGGGGCTTTGAAACTTACTACAGTGCAAAGGTTTCTTCCCCATCATGAGCTGGAGCATTGATGCAGAAGTTTGGTGAGGCGCCTCGGCCCATAATTTCAGCCAGGATATAGGAAGTAGTACTAAGTGGCCTGCCCGTTCCCCTCGGAGATCACTGTCTTTCTGCTGCAAGCACCTGAAGTCTGCCCAAGCCTGCCGATGCTTGGGTGGATGAGCTCAGAGCAGGAGGGGACATGGTGTATGAATACCCAGCTTCCCCCACCTTGAAGGGACAACTCTGGTCTCCCAGCATCCCCAGCAGGACTAAGCCCCAGTGGCTGCCTTCCCTTCCCCGCCTCACTCCACTACCTGAACTTACCTATGATCATCTCCCAAACAGATGCCCAAATAGACATTCATACTCTGTTGCTACTACTACTGGGGAATTCAACCATGTTTTTCTTCTCATTACAAATACAGAGCAAGACTTCTCAAGCTATCTCCTCCACTGGAGGCATCCAGGTGTCTTTGCCACCCCTGAGGGTCTTTACTTGTCCATAGAGTCCCCAAGTAATGGGTACCTAAGGGTCCCCTGGTTTAGGTACTGTGGCCAGAAATGGGCATAATGTTCCAGTGCTAGCTTGGCCTTGGCTCGACACAAATAAAACAACTTAATTAAGAATAAAATTGCAGAATGCTACGCACCAGACTTGTGTTTCTCAGACAGAAACGTGCATAAGCATCACTGGGGAGCTCGTTAAGATGTAGGTCCTGAGCCTTAGGTCTGGGCTAGGGCCTGAGATTATGCTGTGCTAGCCAGCTCTTGGGCTGATTGACAGCCCACACATGAAGCAAGGTTCTAGTAAGCAAGGAACAAGTTCTAGGAGCAAAGACAAGTCCAGAGCTTTGAACGTCGGTATATCCAGCATCTTATCCAACTGGCCACACAGTAGGTGTCTATAGATGATGGTTAAATCAACTCTTGCAATTGTTTTATTCATACTTCAGTTCACTAATTTAATTAAGCTGAGCGGCCGCAAACACGAGGACAGCAATTGTTTAGTGCAAATTTGCAAAGAAAGTTCTTCTGATGTGGAACAGTATATATATACGCAGACACCAAAGATGTCAGCACACAGCATGGGTCAATAAGCAAGTGCAAATATGGAATGTGAGTCACTGTCAACTCACATTTCTTGGAGGCCTGTCCCTTTTAGGATACTGAGCTAAATGGACCCCAGAAGACGGGTAGGACATTGTCCCTGCCCCAAAAAAGGCTTTCAGTGTAACTGGGAAGCCAAGACAGAGGTAAACAACAAAAGACACGTGCCAGGTGAGTGGGCCCAGACCGTGGTAATGCTGACAGCTTTAATTTTTTGACCTAATTCACGTGAGATGTCAGTAATGCCCTCCTGATCCCTCAATAAGTTGCACTGTTATCAGAGCCATTTGCCTCTCCCTGGCAGCAAACCCAGGGAGCTGCATTTTGCAAGAGACATGGGTTTCCCATCAGCCCCAGCACGCACCCAGTATAACACACATGCACATGGGCCTCATGGGTGAGGTGCCTCTGACCAGAGAAGTTTTAATATTCTGATTCTGTTCTTTAAAAACAGTAGCTAACCCATGTTCGTGGTAGCATTACTCTTAATAGCTTTAAAAAAAAGGCTCCAATGCCCAATGGATGAATGGATAAAAAATGTAGTCTACACATGCAATGGAATATTATTCAGCCACAAAAAGGAAGGAAATTCTGACACTTGCTACGACATGGATGGACCTTAAAATAAATGAAATGGTCTAGGCACTAAAAGACAAATACTGTATGCTTCCACTTATATGAGGTACCTAGAATAGTCAAATTCAGAAACAGAAAGTAGAATGGTGGTTACCAGAGGCTAATGGGTAATGAACTTGGCGCTTAATGAATAGAGTTTCAGTTTAGGAAGATGAAAAAGTTCTCGGGCTGGATGATGGTGAGGGCTGCACAACACAGCGTGAATACGCTTAATGCCATGAAGTGTTCACTTAAAAATGGTTAAGATGGTATTTTGTGTAATATATGGTTTACCACAATTAAAAAAACCCAGGATCCATAAAAGTCAGAAAACAGGGTATCTTGGTTTTTTAGTTTATTAATTTTTACAAATATATGCTGCAGAGGCCATCTCTGGAGGAAATAATCTGTAATAACTGAGCTCCAGCTTTAAACTCTAGGCCCCCCTAGGAAGGCAACAGTCACCTGAAGCACAGCCCAAAGGAGGCTGAAATGCGAGGAGGAGGGGCGCTCTCAGCACCGCCTCCCCTGGTCCCATGCACAGGCACACCTCAGGGAACCGTCGGTGTGCCTCCAGACCTTCCAGACACCCTGATAAAGCTCACGTCGCAGCAAAAGGAGTCAAGTGAAGTTTCTGGTTTCCCAGTGCATATAAAAGTTCTGATGACACTATACTGTAGTCTACTGAGTGTTCAATAGCATTATGTCTAAAAAAAAGCATTATATCTAGATATCTTTATTTAAAAGTACTTTATTGTAAAAATGTGGTCATCTGAGCTTTCAGAGTCAATCACTGATCACAGATCACCATAACAAATACAACAATGAAAAAGTTTGAAATATTGCCAGAGTTGCCAAAATGTGACACAGAGACACAAAGTAAGCAAATGCTGTGGGAAACACAACACTGACAGACTTGCTCAAGGCAGGTTGCCACAAACCTTCGATTTGTATAAAATGCAAGTACTTCCAAAGCGCAACAGAGCGCAATAAAATGAGGTGTGCTTGTGTGGGACTGAGGGCCACCCTGTACTTGTGCTCAGATGGCGCCCCTTGGTGGTGTGGACAAAATACAGCCCTGTCGGCCGTGCCTCTCCCCCACCTCAATATCTTGTTTCCTGATGTGCGTCCAACACTCCGGATGGAGAAGAAGGGCTGGCTGTTCACGCACGCAGATTAGGAATTACCATCCCAGCAAAGGATGAGGGGAATCTTTCTACTGCTGGATGAGCCTTCTGGTATCGGCTGGGCTGAGATGCCCCAGGAAGGGTGACTGGCCTCACAACTGAAGCATCGACCTGGCCCGGGAGGCCTGAGGTCGGGTCCTGGAGCTGGACGCTGGGTGGACCCCCACACGCCTTTCTTTTATGTCTATAAACAATGTCTGACAGGCTCTGCCCTGCTCTGGGTCAGAGCATTTTGATTCAGATGAGAAGCTTGTCTGTGGCCAGAGGACATGTGTCTGGGTCCCACTGACGGGCGTGAGAGGAAGAATTCTGGAGGTAATGCTGGGGTTCCAGAATCTGCTTTTAATATTTAGCTAAATTCAATCATCAAAACACATCAAGCGGAAAAAGGTACGAGGGGCCACAGGAATCTACAGGGCGAGGAAACAGAAGCTGAACAGAGAGCCCTGCAGGACCTTCAGTCATTGCCACTGTCACCCTATGGCAGCCTGGTCCCAAGGCTGGGTGCACAGCTGTGTGATGGGCGTGTCATGAGAACCGCCGGTTCTCATAACCAAGGACTGATGCTGTTGACATCATGTATAGGCACCATTTGGGACCAGTACCAGGTACGTTGACTTTGTGAAGATTCATCAAGCTGGATACTGATGTGAGCATCTTCTGCATGTATGTTAACACGTTTAACAGAAGTTGAACATGTAATAAATGAATAAAACAGTGCCATTTGGAGATGAAAGAGTCATGACACCCCAATGCATAAGTAAGCCTGAGGTGGATGCAGGATGAGAGGGAAAGAAATAGTGTAAGGGCACAGCTGGGCGGTTGCAAAACACCGAAGACAGTCTGGGCTAGAGCGTGGCATTGTATCTAAGTGTGATTTCTCGACTTTGACCATTTACTGTGATTATATAAAACAATGTTTCACCTAGGAAATAGCCATGGAAGGATTTAAATGAGTGTGATATCTCCACTGTATTCTCAGGTGTTCAGAAAATATATTACATGTAAATACATATAAAGAGACAAAATGTATAGTTTGTGGAATACTTATATATTTTTATAGTGGTGTGTATGTAGGTGGAAAGAGAGAGTGAGCAAATGAGGCAAAAATGGTAAATCTGGAACTGAGGTCATGGGAATATGGGAGTCCCTTGTATTATTCTTGCAACTTTTATGGAAATTTAAAATCAAGTACATACATACACAAAAGTAAGGAATCCCTTGTGTTCTTTTTGTAACTCTTCTATAAATTTGAAATTATATAAATAAAACCCCGGGGCGGGGGGAAGTGAAGGGGGGAAGTTAAAGCGATACACAGAAGAATGAAACCCAGGCGGCTGGGAACCTCCTGATTGCTCCTAGCGCATCGCCAAGGCTCACTCCGCACATTCCCACTGCTGGGGAATCTCCGCTCTGGAAAGTCTGCTCAGCTCTATTCTTTGCCTTCAGAATCTCCATCCATGTGCCTTTGGACCACAAGCCAGAGGACGTGTGGCTGAGGGGGCCAGACCTCTTCCTGCCAGAGGCTGCTGGGCTCTGAGGGTGGCCGGCCGTGACCCTGGTGCATGCGGACCACACCCAGCTGCACCCCTTCTCCAGGGCTCCTGCTTAGTTAAGCCCACAGGGGAGCCAATGCTCAGGGCCACCAGGCGGGCCAGCTAGCACACCCCTGAGCCCTGGCCCCACACACAGCTGGCTGGAAGGCCAGCTCAGACTGCTACTACCTGTGGGACCTATGGGCCCAGACTCTGACCTCCCTGAACCTCGATTTCCTCATCTGTAAATGGGGGGCAGGGGGAGGATGGCAGGGAACTGGCATAAGGAAGGTACCTGGCACATCATGGGAATAAAAGCCCTTATTAAACTCATCCCCTGCCAGGATGGAGGGGTTGCTTAGCCTGCGCTGGGTGGCAGCACATGGGGACACACGTGTGCAAAAATCTCGTCTTTGATGGACTCACCAGCGCTTGGCTGTCAAGTTTCCAGAAAGGAAACAATTTTAATTTCATCATATAGTTAGTTAACTTTTGTGTCACTCCGGGAAAACCAAAATTTATTTTTAATTACCTATGCATGGTGGTGGTGGGTCACAATTTTTCAGTATTTGGGAAACTCTCCTGTGGTCTTGGGTAGGGCAGGAAAGGACTGTGGGATGAGTGGCAGCGGTGAGGAGACAGGGAGGGGGTCTAGGGGAGATTATAAAGCGGGCCACTCTGGTAACAGGTATATTTATTCTATGTCCCTTGGTAGATTCCTAGCAACAACCTGAGAGCAGGCACAATGCTCCCTGGGAATATATGTTCCCATCACCCACTCGCTGAATCCAGCTCCTCTTGCTGGTAGGTATTCAACAAACGACCACACAAACCTCTGAATGCAGGGAAGGTAGAGCACTAAGTCCTGTCCGGGAGTAATTTCTGCTTCTCCAGGTTGATTCTGAAAAGCTGTAAGCTTGTGACGTGGAGGCCTTAGTAACAGACGATGCCTTTGGGTTACTTGAATTGCCCTCAGTTCTCATTGACTGAGAGCTAGGGACTAGAGAATCACTGAATGGTGTTATTCTAGTTACCAGGTGGGGATTCCACCCCCCCCCTTCCCCTTGATGTCCAAAATCTTTCTAAAGTTCCTAGGTACAGAACAGAACGTTTTTCTTGGACAACTCTTGTCAGGTCTTGAAGTGACTGCACTATGGACGACTGACGCTGTCCTAACCTGGGGGAGGTCTCAGGAAGTCCCTGCCGCATGTCACAGGAAGATAAAGAAACACCCTTTGTTAGCCAGCTTCGTCAGTGGTAGATGCCACTTAACAAGTGGCCTTCTCTGCAGCATCTCGTCATTGAATCCTCACGTTGTCCCAGTCCAAGGGGACAAGGACTTTTAGTAATGCCATCTTGCAGGTAAGGAAACTGAGGCTCTGAGAGGTTTTCCGAGGTCAATAGCTGGGAACAACTGCTCCAGGGGTTGGGAGCCAGGGTTCTCAGACTTGCAAACCCATGACCTTTCCACCAGTATTTCCCCAGGTATGGTGCCACATCTTTCACATACTAAAAGTAGTACTGGACTTTATTACATTTGAAAAGGTTGACATGTGCACCCCGGAAAGCCCTGTTGGCTGTCTACAGCATGAACTCACCAGCTTCATCTCAGACTAGGGGCTCTCCCAGAACCCACCCCTCTCTCTGAGCTCAGCCTCCCTGCCTGTCTGTGTACTCTCTGGCTGTGGGTGCTTCCTTCCCTCAGCACGTAAGTGGAGGATAAGGCTGCTCTCCTCTAGGAGTCCAGCTGAAGGCTTGGCCAGAAGTCAGGGCTAACGGCTGGTATGGAAGTTTTCCTGGGGAGGGCCTCGGACAACCCCCACCCGCTGCTTATCTAGAGTTGCCTCTCTCCTCATTATGGACTCACCCTTCCCAGAAAAGGCTCTGACAGTCACTCCAGTGTGTATGTCATATATTAGAGGTCCAGAGTAGCCTCTGGACACACTCAGCTGTTTTGCCCGGCTTGTCTCTGAAATATAATAAGTTATAAGAAATACATACTTGGTCATTCAGATACCAAATGTATACTTCTCAGATATATCTGGTTTTCATCCACAGTTCCTGAAAACACTTCAGAGCCTTAAGGGTGAAATGGGTGTCTTGGCATGTTAATGAGAGACTTTGGACCCCACCGAAGGGCGGGGGCTAGAGGCTGAATCAGCCAGTGGCCAATGATACAGTCAATCATAATTGCAGGGAAACCCTCACAAAGCCCCAGAGAAGAGCTTATCGCTCCCTTGTGTCCTGCTTCTCTGCCAGGGAGAGCCCGGGGAACCAGAACACCTCCACATGCCACCGAGCCAGGCCCCAAGCCCCACGAGGATAAGGTGCCTTCATTTGGGACCTTGCCTTACGGATCTCTTCATCTGGCTCTTAACTTGTGTCCTATATGGTATGTTTTATGCAACTGGTGACCGTGTTTCCCTGAGTTCTATGAGCCACGAAAGCACATGAATCGAATCTAAGGGGAGGTCACTGGAACCTCCAATCTGTAGCCAGCAGGTCAGAAGCACAGGAAACTGCCCGGGGCACATGACTGGTGTCTGGCGACGTGGGGTGGAGGACAGTCTTGTAGGACAGAGCCCTTAACCTGGGGAATCTGGTGCTGTGTCTGGGCAGATAGTGTCAGAACCGAGTGGAGATCTCAGACCCTCTCTGGGGTTTGAGAACTACATGGTGTTGTGCATGGGAAGACTCCTCACACATGCACACATGCACTGCAGTCGGGTCCAAGAACCTGAAAGGAGTTGTACTATTGCTGTGTACCAATAAAAAACAGCCTCACATGGGTTTTTTCCTGTCTTTTCTGGTTAAAATAGTGTCAACATTTAAACACAGAGGATATTTCATGCAAAAATAAGATTTACATAAAAACCCAAATTCAAGTGTAAAAGTGCAAATTTTTCTAGCTTCCTGAAAATTAGAAGCACTGGGCTGTCATGGTGCAGTTGCCCTCTTTAGCTGGCACCTCCACTCTTTGCTTTGTTATAGTCCCCACCATTCCCTATTGTCTCCAATACTGAGGCCACACGTCATTGGCAATTATCAAATTTTCCTTGGGTTGACTTAACTGTTTACATTATCCGCCTGTAGGCCTCTGAGGTTGAGACCTCTGGTGTATTCATTCTAGTTATTTGTGACAACTTCCATGAGACAGGTAGTGTGGGTCAGGGAAGAGTATGGGCCCCTCACTCAAATACCAGGCTCTCACTGGCCATGGTGTGTGTTTATTCACTCATAATCTGGAGATGCTGCTACCCCCACTCAAGGTTGCCTTTGGGAACAGTGACAAAATGCCATTATCTCCCAAGTCAGCAGTCAGCACATTTTTCTACGCAAGGCCAGAAAGCAAAAGGTTTGGGCTTTGCAGGTAACACTGTCACCATAGCAACGCAGCTCCACAGTCGTGGTCTGGAAGCAGCTGTAGACGATGCACAGCTGGATGTGTCCCGGTCAAAACCCGCATCCAGCTGGATCTGACCTGACGGTCACACTTCCCTGACATTGTCCCAGATGACTGTCTCCTGCCCTCTGCTGCCCCTCTCCAGTCCACGCTGCATTATTTCAGGAGCTAATCAAAAAGCTTGGAGCAGGCCTGAACAGCCAATAAATAAAAAAACAAGAGTGTGTAATCTTCCACCCTCTCCTGCCTTCCCAGTGGGGAGTCAGTTCTGGCCCAGTGTTTGCAGTGCAGATTCTGACCAAGGAGAGCAGAGAAGGAAAATATAACGCTCAAGGCTCCAGACAAGCCAAGAGCATGTACACAATAAAGATGGGAAGGTGGGGGCCCAGGCAGGTGAGCACGAGACACAGGGAGGAGTTTTGAGGGAGCAGAGGGGACGTTCTTGGAAGGGGCTGGCAGGCACATAGACAAGAAGCCGAGAAAGACCAGTGAGCCGACTGCAGCTAGTGCGGGGCGGGAGCATCTCAGGGGACTCTGGCTCTGGCATCTTTGGGGGACACCAGGGATGATCTGAATTGCACTTCAGTTTTCTTGGTTGATGGGTTTGAGACAGGATGCTAAGACCAAGTGTGCTTGCTGAGGGCTACACATGTGCTGGATCATGTCATTCCCCTCCTCCAAACCCTTTGTGGCTTCCAACTGCACTGAGAATGGAATCCTGACTCTCTGCCCAGCCAGCACCCCTGGCCCCTGCTTCCCTCCCACCTCACTTCATGCAGTCCCACCCCCGCCCTCCTCACACTCACCACCTGCTCTTGTTCAGAATCTCAGGCCCTGCTTCGGCCCTTGTCTGAAGACGCTCTTCTCCCCGGAATTCTGTCCCACGGAGATGAGCCGAAATGCCACCTCCTCAGGAAGGCCTCCCTGGTCATCCCTGCAGGTAGCCCTGCCCCTCCTCCTGGTCCTCCCAGCTTGGGTTCCTTTCATGTCATCTGCTTCCCCCAGCATGGCACATTCGTACCCAGAACTCACCCTGCTACTGTTGGTATTGGATCAATATGGGTTGACTGAATAAATAATATATGGATAATACACACATATATGCATTGGACATTCTTTTCATTCATTCAGCATATTTACTCAACACCTACTATTAGAGGCCAGGTACCGAGTTAGTCCCAGGGGATGCGAATTCAAGAAGGTGGATACTCAATACACGCACATACTTTTCTTGCTTTCATTTCCCTTACTGCGGAAGGCCTGCCACAGGGATAGTGAGACCTCAGAAATGGGTCATTTCCCGATTTATAGCGCAGACCAGGATTTCTCAACCTCTCACAACTGAAATTTGGGTCCAGGTAATTCTTGTTGGCAGGGGCCTGCTTGCACATTGTAGGAAGCCAGCCAGTCACACATCTATCCAAATTCAAACAACCAAAAACACTTCCAGGGAACCAGTGGCCTGGACTGGACCCTGAGAAACCTGAATCTTCAAGACACCAGCATCTTGGAAGACTCCGAAATGAGCCCAGAATCTGGTGACTGAATGAGAAAGCGAGCCATGCTCCAGCACGCCCCCACCTGGACAGAACAGTGCACACAGAATGACAGCACACCAATTCCACGAGGCCACCAGAGGCCAGTGCTGAGACAAGACAGAACACAGGGCAGCCAACCACAGAGACAACCAACTGGCCCCCTCTTCTGACAGGGGTGCTCCTTTCCCGCTGCCGGCTCCGTCTATTCCTCCCACCTTCTAGATAAAAGTTACTAACCTACCCGACCACTGAACTGCCCTCTCTGCCTGAGACACTCAGATCTGCCTTCAGGGTTACTACAATAAATACAGAATGCTTAGTTGAATTTGAATTTTAAGTAAACAATGAATAATGTTTTAGTATAAGTAGGTCCCAAAGGTTGCACAGTATGCACTTATGCTGTATCTGAAATGCAGATTCAGGGTGCCATGTCTTTCTGTTTGCTAAGTCTGTAACACCTTTGGATTAGCCAGCACAAACCCAAACCCTGTAATGACCTCCCCCTCTCCCTCTTACAGAGAGCCCCCTCCCCGTCCCCAGTTCTGGTGTGTTCTCCCAAGCTGGTTAACCTAACTCTGATGAAGTGTGTTCCCGGTAGTCTTTGAGAAGAACAATATTACTTTTTGAGGCAGAAAACTCTTGAGAGGTGGCCACCGTAAAGGGACAGCTGGGGGTGGCCAGAGGAGGACAGGCTGGGGTTGGGGAGCAGGGAAAGCAGAGTCAGGCTTGCATCTCGATTTACAATCATCCAACACAGGGACCAGGCCAGAAAAGCATGGGGTGGGGAGGGGGCATATCTCATTTCAGCACTGGCTGAGGCCCCCAGGGGCTTGGTCCCATCTCCGTGAAACTCCTTCCAAGTTGAGGTACAGTCACCATGGAACGACTAGGGAATTCACAAAGCATGTGACCCCAGGCAAATTTCATAGTTTCTCCATGTCTTGGTTTCCCCAACTGTAACATGGGTGTGATGGATTAAATAAGTTCATGGGTTTTAAAGTGCTAGAATAATGTCTGGCACAGTGTTTGTGAAATTACGTATGAATTTTGAAGGCAGCTGAGTAAGGAGGAAGACGGGGGCTCTGCATGTGGAGGGCACCAAAATAGCAGCTGTCACCAAAATGCCAGCCATGCAGCAAAGGACGTATTGCTTCTATTTGTTCTGTTGCTTTGGCAGATGGCGGTGTAGACCAATAGTGGAGTTTGAGTTCATTTCCCCCATGCTTTCGCTGGAGCAGGGAGGCGCCCGTGCCCCTGGACCTGAGCGCGGTGACCGTTCCGCACCTGCGTGTAAGTGGCAGTGTGGGGTGTCGGAGGCTCGGTGGCACGACTGCTTGTCTCTGTACTGGTTCTGGGGCAGCTGCCCCATCCTGCCTCTGGGCGTCCCCATCTGTGTGTTCGTGGGCAGCTGCTTTCGAGAGAGCAAATAAAATGTCAGGATGGAGTAGGAAAAACTGACCATCTTATCAGATGGTGGTGATAACAGCAAGGCTCACAGAGCGTGAGTGACGGAAACCATCAGACTGAGCTGACTGATGGTCACAGTGCGGCTGAGAAGGCAACACATCACCCCGCTTTCCAGATGGGGATGTGAAGCCAGGCCATTTACTCCTTCAAAGATAGAGCAAAGACCAGCAGCTCTTAAAACTGAACCCCTGGCGGGCTTCTTAAAAACACAGATGGCTGGACCCCAACCCGAGAGTGTCTGATTCCTGGGTCTGGGGTGGAATCCAAGAACTGGCATTTCTAAGAAGTTCCCAGGCAAAGCTGTGGATAAAATGAGAGTTCCTGTGGCCAGGATTCTCACCTTGCCCTGGTTGACTAGCTCGCTGCATACCTGTGGGCAATACATGGCTGTTGACTCTATATAAAGAGCTCCACCCAGTGCTCTGGGCCCGACACGGTGGTATGGCTGCAAGGCTGCAGGAGAGCAGAGCAGAGGCTGGAGTGGTGGCAACACCGAGGACAGAGGCCCAGAGGATGGCTGTGCAGGACAGCTGTGCAGAGGGGCCCAGAAGCAGAGACCGGCTTGCATATGTAGTCGCCCTGAATGAATGGGATTTTAGTGACTGACCTGCCACCTGGAAATAAAGTTGGGTATACCCCTTTCATCCCAAGAACGTTTTGCTGAATTTCTTTGGTCACATTGAATTCATAGCGAACTTGCCCGGGGCTGAAACCCATTGGTAAGACACAAAGCCAACACTGGAAGCTGCCACTACACTTTGAGAACCACCAGTGGAGGCTGCCTCGCTAAAACCCTGGGTGATGCCACAGCTGCCCGCCCTGGGACCTGGGACCACACTGCAAGCATCAATTACTTCCTAACATGCACACTGTTAAAAAGAGAACCACAGGACCAAAATGGAGCCACTTATGTTCTGGGCCCCAGGTCAGCAAAGTGAGACTTAATACCCAACTTACCTGCAGTTTTAGTCTCCAGCCTGTGCCCAGACATGTAGCCTTTACCAGTCAACATGCAATTTCCTGGTCAGCACTAAGAAATTTACTGATAGATTTCTTCCATCCCCCTTAGGAGGGCAGTCGTGCCTAAAACAAAGAATTCTTCGTAAACTTCTTTTTTTTCTGCTCCCTCTCTACCTTTATAGACCTTTCTTTTTCTGCAGTTCCATGGAGCTCCTATTTGCTAGATGGGATACTGCCTGACTCAGGATTCATTCAATAAAGACAACTTCATCTTTTAAATGGCTCAGTTGAATTCTTGCTGTTTAACAATGCAAACACAGACACACAGGTTCGAGCATTTCTCTTGAAGGGGCCTATCTGGTTAGTCAGTGTTCCCTAGTGCCTCTAGAATAGGAATCACCTGGGCCTTTGTAAATGCTGAAGGCTTCCATTCCCTCCTCTGGAGGTTCTGATTCAGCGGGAATGAGACAGGCCTGGGAATTTCCGCCTTAACAAGTACCCACAAGGATTCTTTCCCGTGGAGTTTGGGGAGGGAAACTTCCGTAACAGATAAGGAAATGGAATGGGAGGGGGGTGGGCAGACACAGCACAAGCCCCAGTCCTGGGGACAGTGCTGTCCTCAGACCTGGCTTCAGTCGCCTGGCTGAAGGTGAGCCCGGCCCCTGCAGAGAAACCCAAGCCCCATCTGAACGAGTGCAAGTTCCTAGCAGGCACTATGCCCCTCAAGGCGAGCCCTGTGCAGAGCCGGCCTCAAGGACCTGCCATCTCTGAGCCACTACCATGTGCCAGGCTAAGTGCTTTTTTTGGATGACATCCTTGACTTCTTATGTTACAAATGTTAGGCAGAAAGGCATGAGCAGCTGGGGAAGGGAAAGATGAGGTTCGAAGAAACAAACCACACGATAAGGTTGAAAGAAAAAACCACCCAGACTCTGCGCAGGTACGGGTCCTGAGTGAGGAGAACAAAGGCTTTGCAGGGACGTGATTTCCTCCCTGTCGGGACCGGGCCATCCTGGCCCAACCAGATCCCAATATGGGCCCAAGCAACAGAACTAAGAACTGCCCAAACCACACCTCCTATGGGAAAGGCCAGGCACACCAAGAGGGAGGCCATATCAATGGACCTGTCAATCAAGTAAGCCCCCCTTGTCAGTCAAAGAGGCGCCTCTTGGCCAGAATGCCATATAAAGGCCTCCCACCTAAAAGCTCCATGCCTCTGTCTACCTGGACTCTGGCCTGCTCCTCCCTTGGAGTGTATTCAAATAAAACTTTGAGTCTGCTTTGCTATTGTGTCACTGCCTTTCAGTTCTTTGCTGCAGCGGGGACAGGAACAGCAGAGAACAAACTCAGCCCAGTGACTCTTAAAAATAGCAGCCTTACAAGGGAGGGAGGTCCTTTTATCCTCAACATCCAGAGAGAACTTGCTCAAAGTCACAGGAGTGGTAGGTAATTGAAATGGGATTGTCTCCAGGTGAGACAGGTGTGGCTCTTCACCATACCTGTCCTGCCTGCACAGTTGTGACCTAAGCATATATGCAACCTTTGTCCCTGGTTCCTGACCCAGAGGACCTAAAGCCCTAGGAATTTCCTGGGTGATAGAAGCATCTTTTATTACACATTGCAAGCCCCTTTTGATCACACCTGAGCTCATGTTAATGAGTTAACTGGCAGCAGGAAGCCTCTAGCTGGCTGAAGGATGGGGCCTGTTGGAACGTTCAGCCCACCCCCTCCCCGCAAGGGAGAAGGGCTGCGGCTTGAGTTCATCCTCACCGGCCAGTGGTTTAATCCATCATGCCTAAAGAATGAAACCTCCACTGAAGCTCTAGAGGAAGGGTGTGAGAGCTTCTAGTTGGTGAAGCCTAGAAGATGACACGCCCCACGCTCCCGGGACAGAAGCTCCCGTGCTCAGGACCCTTCCAGGCGTTGCTCATGTGGGGCTTCATCCACCTGTTCATCTTATCCTTTATAATACACAGGTCGCAGTAAATGAGGTGTTCCCCTGTGTTCCATGAGCCATGAGAGCAAATTCCTGGACCTGAGGAGGGCGCCAGGGTGCCCCAGATTTGCAGCCAAGCTGGATGTGAGCTGTGGGCAAGCTGGGGACGGCACTGGCAGTCGGCACTGATGGGGGGAGTGGAGGGAGCGGCGTTGTGGGACTGAGCCCTGAACCTGTGGGCCTGGGTTAGCTCTGGGCAGTGTCAGAACAGAACAACCAGAACTGGCACCGGCTGGTGTCCACAGAGAAGTGGAGAACTGGTTGGTGGGGAGAAAGCCCACCCAGTGTTGGGAGTAGAGCAGCAGTTCGCTTTTCCTGGTAAGGAAGAGGTATCCTCAATAAAGGGCCCACGTGGAAGCCCACGGCCTCCGGGTGCAGGCCGTGGGGTAGGAGAGCAGCCAGATGAGCGTGTCTGTATCTTCGCCTTCTACTTCCCGACATCCTCTCTTTCTGCTGACTGTGTCCCTATTGCCCGGCCCCCCCACATGGGTCCCTGTGCCCCATCCTTCCCCTCAGAGATCCCAGTTTACCTTTTCCCATCCCCTTCTCCTCAACACACATGAACTCAAACTTCCTCTCAGCTAATGGTTCAGAAAGCCCTAGTGTATACTAGGTTGTGAATGACCAACCCAGTGGTATCATATGACATTCTGCCAGTAAATGCTACTTACTAATTCAAAATGAATCTCCAGTTGGAATTACAGGAAGGTGAGGGAGATATTTTAGGGCAGGCTATTCTCCTTTCTAGACACTAAGACAAAGGAGAAAGAAGGCTGTATCCCACACTAGTTCTTCCCTTGACACCTGTCCATCTGGGACAGTGGGCGCTCAGTACCCCATTAGCTAACGGTGAGAAGCTACTCTTAAAAATGAGAGGCGGGGTCTCTGAAACGTAAGGACTCTGCATACTCTGGTGACCACGGGCTGACCCAAGGCCAGGAGGACCTGCTGCCATTTCCCTCCCTTCCTCTTGGTCCGTCACAGATGCCCCTCTGCCTCCCAGGGCTCTGCTGGAGCTCACAGGCTCTGTCACTGCTGAACATGAGGAGGCCCCACGCGAACTAGAGGCTGGGACATCTGCCTCCCTTGCACACCCCCAAAGCCTCCCAGAGGATCGGCGGAGGTGGGAGGCTCAGCTTTCCACATGGATGATCCCCTTGCCCAGCCAACTAGTTAGGGGGTCAAACGGACGGCCAGAGCTAGCCCTCTGAAGCATCTCTTTTATCCTCACCATACTTTTAAAACTGGGGTTCTCTCACATAAGACTCTGGATTTCTGGCATCTCCTAAAAAATAGAAGAGCACCCATATTCATTCTTGTGTGACGGCAACTGGCTGGAACTGATTTAGCAGCCTCACCTCCTGGCAGCTTCCTTCCAACTGGTTATGGTCCTGCTGAAACCACCTGCCCATCACCAGACCTACTCATTCATTTCACTCATCATTCTGTCTGGCCCTGCAGGTTTTAAAATTGTGATGGAACTGTTTTCCTATATTTTGGTCTGTGATTCCTGCATCCTGATTTCGTACCCTTAAGCAGTATCGCCCTGGGTGAGAACTGGACCACTCAACTGGCTTCTAATGAATGGAACACGGCAGAAATGATGTGCATCGTTTTCAAGATAAGCTCATAAAGACAGGCGCTCAGGATGGCGGCGTGAGTAGGGTGGCGGAAATCTCCCAAAACCATACATATTTTGAAAACACAGTAAATACAACTATTCCTAAAAGAGAGAACAGAAGATACAGTACAACAGCCAGGCTACATCTACATCTCCAAGAACTCAGCATCTCACAAAAAGGGTAAGACACAAAGCAGTGACCCGGTGGGACCCGAGTGCTCCCCCCACCCCAGCTCACCGGCGGGACGAAAATAATCAGAGTGGGGAGGGAGTGGAAGCACAGGACTGCTAAATAGCCAGCCCTAGTAATCGGCACTGGGAGCACAGACACACATTGCATGGTGTACTGGGTATTAGAGGAACAGAAAAGTAAAATACGAGACGGAGACTGTGAGCAGGTCCCCATAGCTGGCTCCCCTGGGACAAAAGAAAAGCGGGCACTTTAAAAGTCTTAAAGGGACAAGGGTTGAACAGGTGGACAAAATCATCCCGGCACACTCAGCCCAGCAGACTGGGAATCTTAAGGAATTTCAGGTGCCCTAACCCCCTGGGTGGCAATGCAGCTGTGAAGCCCCTCATGGCAATAAGCAGCCTGCCATTCATTCCCCCCACACCCCGCCACTGCAAGAGAACCGGCTGACCACCACTGCGGCCAAGCACCTGGGGAGCAGCCCCACCCACAGCAACCGGACACTCTTCTCTGAGTGCACGGCTAACCCAGAGGCTGCTGCCAGCATGCGACTGCCTGGAACAGACAGAGGAAGCCGGCACAAAGTCCAGAAGGCAAGGAGGAGCGCTGTTCTCACAGGAGAACACACACTGTGCGTCTGTGACCCCTGGCAGTACCCTAGGCCATCCCGAGGGCTGCCCCGCCCATGGCAGCTCAGGGAATTAGTGAGAGACTGCTCCCTGTGGGCGGGTAACTGGCACAGGCAGCGGAGAAGGGCAAGGCGACCAGCAAGCAGGAACGGACTTTGTTGTCCCAGCTGACGCACACACCACTTGCTGGCAATCACTTCTATCGACATGAAAAGGTAGAAGAACCTGGTCCAGTCCAAAATCACTCAATGCCAGAGAGAGGGCCTGGCAAGACAGCTATAACCAATCTTCCCGAAAAAGAATTCCAAATAAAAGGCATAACCATGCTGATGGAGCTGCAGAGAAATATGCAAGAGCTAAGGGATGAAGTCCAGAGGGAGATAACAGAAATGAAACAATCAATGGAAGGACTTAAGAGCAAAATGGATGAGGTGCAAGAGACTGTTAATGGAATAGAAATCAGAGAACAGGAATACAGAGAAGCTGAGGCAGAGAGAGATAAAAGGATCTCTAGGAATGAAAGACTATTAAGAGAACTGTGTGACCAATCCAAACAGAACAATATTCACATAATAGGGGTACCAGAAGAAGTAGAGAGAGAAAAAGGGATAGAAAGTGTCTTTGAAGAAATAATTGCTTTAAAACTTTCCCAAGCTGGGGAAGGAAATAGTCTTCTCAGACCATGGAAGGCCACAGATCTCCCAACACAAGGAGGCCAACACCAAGACATATAATAATTAAAATGGCAAAGATCAAAGACAAGGACAGGGTATTAAAGGCAGCCAGTGAGAGAAAAAAGATCACCTACAAAGGAAAACTCATCATGCTATCATCAGACTTCGCAACAGAAACCTTACAGGCCAGAAGAGAATGGCATGATATATTTAACGTAATGAAACAGAAGGGCCTTGAACCAAGAATACTGTATCCAGCAAGATTATCATTTAAATTTGAAGGAAGGATTAAACAATTTCCAAATAAGCAAAAGTTGAGGGAATTTGCCTCCCACAAACCACCTCTACAGGGTATGTTAAAGGGACAGCTCTAGATGGAAGCACTCCTAAGGCTAAATAGATGTCAGCAGAGAAAATATAACCACAGCAAAGAAAGCACACCAACCAAATACTAACTAAAGTCAAAAAATAAAATCAGCTATCCACAATAGCAGTCAAGGGAAACACAAAAGAGTACAGAATAAAACACCTAACATGTAAAGAGAGGAGGAGGAAGAAAAATAAGGGAGAGAAATAAAGAATCCTCAGACTGTGTTTATTATAGCGTAATAAGAGAGTTAAAGTTAGACAGATAGTAAAGAAGCTACCCTTGAACCTTTGGTAACCAAAAATCCAAAGACTGCAATGGCAATAAGGACGTATCTATCAATAATCACTCTAAATGTAAACAGAATGAATGCACCAATCAAAAGACACAGAGTAATAGAATGGATAAAAAAACAAGACTCATCTATATGCTGCTTACAAGAGACTTCACTTCAAACCCAAAGACATACACAGACTAAAAGTGAAGGGATGGAAAAAAGATATTTCACGCAAAAAATAGGGAGAAAAAAGCAGGTGTTGCAGTACTTGTATCAGACAAAATAGACTTCAAAACAAAGAAAGTAACAAGAGATAAAGAAGGACATTACATAACGATAAAGGCGTCAGTCCAACAAGAGGATATAACCGTTATAATTACCTATGCACCCAACACAGGAGCACTGACATATGTGAAACCAAAACTAACAGAATTAAAGGAGGAAATAGAATGCAATGCATTCATTTTAGGAGACTTCAACACACCACTCACTCCAAAGGGCAGAAAATAAGGACACAGAGGCACTGAAAAAGACACTAGAACAGCTAGACCTTACAGACATCTACAGAACTCTACACCCAAAAGCAGCAGGATACACATTCTTCTCAAGTGCACATGGAACATTTTCCAGAATAGACGAACTACTAGGCCACAAAAAAAGCCTCAGTAAATTAAAAAATTCTTACCATTCATTCAGCAATTCAAAAGATTGAAATTCTACCAACCAACGTCTCAGATCACAAAGGTATAAAACTAGAAATAAATTGTACAAAGAAAACAAAAAGGCTCACAAACTCATAGAGGCTTAACAACATGCTCCTAAAAAATCAATGGATCAATGACCAAATTAAAACAGAGATCAAGCAATATATGGAGACAAATCAAAACAACAGCTCAATGCCCCCACCTTCTGTGTGACGCAATGAAGGCCTTTCTAAGAGGAAAGTATATTGCAATCCAGGACTATTTAAAGAAGGAAGAACAATCCCAAATGAATAATCTAAAGTAACAATTATTGAAATTGGAAAAAGAAGAACAAATGAGGCCTAAAGTCAGCAGAATGAGGGAAATAAAAAGATCAGAGAAGAAATAAATAAAATTGAGAAGAATAAAACAATAGAAAAAAATCAATGAAACCAAGAGCTGGTTCTTTGAGAAAATAAACAAAATAGATAAAACCCTAGCCAGACTTATTAAGAGAAAAAGAGAATCTACACACATAAACAGAATCAGAAATGAGAAAGGAAAAATCATGATGGACACCACAGAAATACAAAGAATCATTAGAGAACACTATGAAAACCTATACACTAACAAAGTGGATAACCTAGAAGAAATGGACAACTTTCTAGAAAAATACAATCTTCCAAGACTGACCAAGGAAGAAACAGAAAATCTAAACAGACCAATTACCAGCCACAAAATTGAATCGGTAATCAAAAAACTACCCAAGAACAAAACCCCCGGACCAGATGGATTCACTGCTAAATTCTATCAGACATTTATAGAAGACATAATACCCATTCTCTTAAAGTTTGCCAAAAAATAGAAGAGGAGGGAATACTTCCAAACTCATTCTATGAAGCCAGCATCACTCTAATACCAAAACCAGGCAAAGACCTCACCAAAAAAGAATATTAAAGACCAATATCCCTGATGAACGTAGATGCAAAAATACTCAACAAAATATTAGCAAACCAAATTCAAAATTACATCAAGAGGACCATACACAATGATCAAGTGGGATTCATATCAGGGATGCAAGGATGATACAACACTCGAAAATCCATCAACATCATCCACCACATCAATGAAAAGAAGGACAAAAACCACATGATCATCTCCATAGATGCTGAAAAAGCATTTGACAAAATTCAGCATCCATTCATGATTAAAACTCTCAACAAAATGGGTATAGACGGCACGTACCTCAACATCATAAAGGCCATATATGACAAACTCACAGCTAACATCATACTTAACAGCAAGAAGCTGAAAGCTTTTCACCTAAGATCGGGAACAAGACAGGGATGCCCACTCTCCCCACTTTTATTCAACATGGTACTGGAGGTCCTAGCCACGACAATCAGACAAAACAAAGAAATAAAAGGCATCCAGATCGGTAAGGAAGAAGTCACTGCCACTGTTTGCAGATGACATGATATTGTACATAAAAAACCCTAAAGACTCCACTCCAAAGGAGGCATGGATAAAAATGGGGAAATGACAGCCTCTTCAACAGCTGATATTGGCAAAACTGGACAGCTCCATGTAAGAAAATGAAACTGGATCATTTTCTAACCCCATACACAAAAGTAAATTCGGAATGGATCAATGAATGTAAGTCATGAAACCATAAAACTCTTAGAAAAAAACATACGCAAAAATCTCTTGGACATAAATATGAGCAACTTCTTCATGAACATATCTCCCCGGGCAAGGGAAACAAAAGCAAAAATGAACAAGTGGGACTATATCAAGCCGAAAAGCTTCTGTACAGCAAAGGACACCATCAACAGAACAAAAAGGAATCCTACGGTATGGGAGAATATATTCTAAATGACATATATGATAAAGGGTTGACATCCAAAATATATAAAGAGCACATGCACCGCAACAAACAAAAAGCAAATAATCCAATTTAAAATGGGCAGAGGATCTGAACAGACACTACTCCAAAGAAGAAATTCAGATGGCCAACAGGCACATGAAAACATGCTCCACATTGCTAATCATCAGAGAAATGCAAATTAAAACCACAATGAGATATCACCTCACACCAGTTAGGATGACCACTGTCCAAAAGGCAAACAACAACTAATGTTGGCAAGGATGTGGAGAAAGGGGAACCCTCCTACACTGCTGGTGGGAATGTAAACTAGTTCATCCATTGTGGAAAGCAGTATGGAGGTTCCTCAAAAAACTCAAAATAGAAATACCATTTGACCCAGGACTTCCACTCCTAGGAATTTACCCTAAGAATGCTGGTGCCCAGTTTGTAAAAGCTATATGCACCCCTATGTTTATCGCAGCACTATTTACAATAGCCAAGAAATGGAAGCAACCTAAGTGTCCATCAGTAGATGAATGGATAAAGAAGAGGTGGTACATATACACAATGAATACTACTCAGCCATAAGAAGAAAACAAATCCTACCATTTGCAACAACATGGATGGAGCCAGAGGGTATTATGCTCAGTGAAATAAGCCAGGCGGAGAAAGACAAAAACCAAATGATTTCACTCATCCGTGGAGTATAAGAACAGAGACTGAGCTTGGGGGCAGTGTGGCGAAGCCATGGAATTCAGGACAAGGGGGAGTCAAAGATGACTCTGGGCTTCTCTGCCTGCCCACCCAGACCTTGTCACCTAGATGACGTTTTCCTTACATGACCCTTTCACAATACCCCTTGAACTGTGGTCTCAGTAGGTGTCCACTGCCATTACCTGCATGTGGCGACTTCGGCTGCCTTGCCCGGGCGTCACCCACTCCCCCACATGTCTTCAGAGACCTTGTAGAGCAGGAAGATGCTGTTTCTCACAGGTGGTTTAAGGAAAGTAACAATAGTGCTGGGAAGGACTATGGAAAATGTGTTTGTCCAGCACAGGACTTCTGTGGCCACACTTCCAGGATGTGATTCCACATGAACCGTAACCATGGAGCATTCTCAGTGACCCGTGAATACTCAGACCATCTGCACATTATCCAGGACCCCCATGTCCTGTAACTTATCTGAGTCATTTCCATGAGCCAAGACAGTTGGGGAACCACAAATCAAGGCTTTCTACTAGTGGTTAGCAACTCTGGTTTAAAAACACAAACTGGATAGGGGAAGATCATGGTGAAAAAGAGGTCTGGTGATTGTCTTTCAATAACCTACACTTTACACAAAATCACGTGATCCCTAATAACCAAGAAAGGGATAATATGCATGTGGAACACAGCTGAGGGTCAAGAACATAACCAAGAATTCTCGTAGTTCACGAAGTTGTCCTGTCTGGTCCTAAGGTGTTGCTAGTGTATGTGGAGAGCAGGATTGTAGAAGCACAGGAGAGTCACTCCCAAAGTCAGCCCTACCCTGCCTCCCTGGAGCGTAGAGTCCACCTCAGCTCTCAAATCAAAGGCCACTTCCTCAGGAAAGATTTCTCTGGAATGCCTCGTTAAGTTACATTTTCCCAGAGTCCCTTTTACTTCCCACACAAAGCATTGTTTTCTCTTACAGCTTATTATTATGTGTTTAGTGCTGTGGTCATTTGATTCACACCTTGCTTTGCCACCAGACTGAAAACTCTGTGGAGTCAGGGGTGGCTTCTGGTTTTTCTCCCCCTGGGGTCTGGCTGATCATAGGTGCTCAAAACAGGTGAGTCAAAACACTAAGACGTGATGAGTAAAAGAAGAGCCAGTAGGTCCCAGAATGTGCTGAGTGGCAAACCATCTCAGCAACGGAATTCTACGCTTGCATTTTTAACATGAACGCCCAAAGAGTCAATATTAAGTGTCCAAAGGGCAGAGGACTTCCTCGTTAGAGATAATTACATGCCTAAATTATGGAATAATTAATAATGACTAATAATAACATTTATTTATTTAATAATAAATAGTATTATAATAACTGATAACACTATTATTCCCTAGTAACTAATTATGGAAAAGCCATAGTATAGAATAACAATGTCTAAAGGGGAAGGATAAAGAGAGAAGAAAAGCATAAGGTAGCCGTACATTTACTTGGAGAATGTTAACTTAAATAAAGTAAACAATGTAAGCTCTGCAAAAGAATACAGAGAGACAGAAAGATAGATACACATGCACACAGATAATACCAAGTTAAATAGTGCAGCCCCTTTGCCAGTATTTTTCTCAAGGGCTCGTGACTCAGGAGAGGTAAGAGAGCCCTCGTCTTCAGGGGGTTGGGGCAGGCCTCACACCTCTTTCCTGATTGATTCTTTCATAGAATATAGCCCAGAAATACAAGTTACATACTTTATTTGTTCAACTGAATGAAATTAAAAAAAAACTTTCCTAGAGCTGCAGGTCAAACTGGCCACTATAGACTTAATAGGCAGGACTGGGTCCAACATGGTCCTTAGCCTCAGCAATTTTCAAAGGCAATTTTGACTATACACAAATTTCCCCTTTTGCCTTGGCTTTAAAATCTAATCTCTGAGTAAGATTCCACTCCACTGTACTTCCTGAGCTTAAGGTGGTGATTATGGACTAGCCAATGTTCAGGCTGATACAGGTGGAGCCTGGGGTTGAGGAAGGGTTGGTTCATCCCTTCTACCATGGTGAAATAAACCTCTCGGCGTAAGACAGAGTTCTGGAACCGGAGGTGAGTCAGGAGCCTGGTGGGTTCTCGTCTGGTCTGCAGGAGACTTGAAGAGCCCTCGTCTGCTACTTGTGGATGGATGTCATTCAGGTTTGCTTCAAACTGAGGAACTTACTGAGAGCCGAGACTATGTCCGCTCACTTAACTGTTAGCACTGACTGAGAATCAAGACCACCTGCAACAACAGCGCCATTGCTTCCAGGATATTCTTGCCCTGGAAGCTAGGTAAACCAGTAAGTAAGTTCTCTATTTGCTACAGGAAATCCCCACAAAACAATCTGTCTTAATGAACAGTTTGCTCACCTGGGAAACCAGCTTGCTTATCAAACAACCCTTTCCTTCAAGACCTTTGCCTTGCCGCACCCACCAATCCTGAAGTGCTAGGTCACAAACTTTCCTGAGACCCATCAATTCTCTGCCTTGAAAACCACGGCTTGCAGGACATGGGCCTAGACTTCTAAACCTTTTAAATATGCCTCCCAACCTCCCCTGGCTTAGACACCAATGAGACTGTGTCCTAGTGATGGCCTCCCTTCCTGCACTTTAATTAACACAGCTTTGCTTTATCAACATACTCCTGATGGATGTATTTTTGAAGTCCATAAATGACGCAACAAATCAGATTTGGTCTCTTGGAAACTGGAAGCCTATGAATGCCAGTTAACACACACTGATGGCCCACCAAGACAGCATAATTAGGAAACATTGTCAGTTTCCTCTGTAATAAAGAGGCCTCTCTATCATTCCTCCTCTGAGGAAAAGATCTGGTGTTTGAACACCTGCCTACGATTTCAAATGCACATTTTACCTCCATTTTTCTACTCTCACAGATTTTGTGTTTTCCAAATTTTCTACAGTGGCTATGCATCATTTTGAGGGTAAGCAAAAGGATGCAAAGCAAAAATCGTAAGAAGGAAATTAATTTCCAAGCACAAATTAGAAATGACCACCAAGTCTTAATTTGAAATGCATACATATAGAGTATATAAAAAACCCATTTACAATCTTATCACATTAGCTAGCAAGGTAATATTATCCCACTAACATCAATATGCATATAGAAAAGTTATACAGTTTTAATCATGCTCTTTTTTTTTTCTCTTGCCTGATCCTAAGAAGCTTCTGGGGTGTTTGGTACATAGCCCAACAAATGACCTTCAGTCAGTCTAGGGTGAGGCCCAGGAATCTATTTGTTATTCTTTTTTTTTTAAGTGATCACTTAAGTCACAATCAAGCAAAGTAAAAAATATGTGGGCCTCCAGCATGGGATTCACCAGAATGCAAATTCTAGCTTACATCCAAAAATCATCCAGCTGAAATGGAACAACTGAGAGGTTGACAAATAAAGAGTGCTTCCATTGTCTTACCCCGGGTGGCATCTCTGTGCCTGGGTCCTGAGCCTGTCTGGAAGCACCAGCTCACAAAAACCCCAGCCTACTGTGATTCCTGGTAACACTGGCAGCTGGGCTCAGGCAAGCTCTCTCAGCCAGAGCTGGCTCAGAGAGCAGGCTTCCCTCTGCAGCTCGCCGTGCAGCCCCGCAAAGGGAGCAGACTGCCTATTAACAATCGCCCTCAGGCTTTCCTTTTACCTTAAAGAAACTTCCTTGTCTGTCCACACCGCGGGCGCCCATGGTCCACGCTGACATTCCCTCCAGCGAGGCCTACTGCACGCCTGGGACTCCTGAAGGTAGAGACATTTTTAATGGTTAGTCCAGCCTGTAGGAAATTCCTTTCTGAGCCACAGAACACTCACAACAACAGTCCTGCCAAGATCTTTTTCCGTCAACAACACAGTGCCACTTATTTCCCACCAAAGCGCTTCCATCTCCTTTCAGGCTGATTTCCTGCCCCAGACGCTCAGTCCCTAGGCTGTGCCCCACCTCCCTGCCCCACCTCCTGCTCCCCCGGCTGACGCAGACAGTCCCTGGGACTACTGAAAGGATGATGATTGCTTTGTGTGTGTTTGCTTGACCTCACGCTCAAGGCTGAAAGGGACCAATATTATATGTCACCGCTGTCTGCTCTGAAGCTTAGGGACTTAATGTGGCTGACCACAGAGGGATGGCAGCAGAATGAGGCCCTGCATACATCAGGAAGTCCTGCTGGAATGGGATGAGGTCATCGTTAGCTCTGCTAGCCCTCTCCCCGTTGGCAAGGTCAACACAAGGGCACTGGGAATAAATCGCTCGATTTTCTCCTTAGAAATCAAAGATAGAATTTCTGTGTCCATGTCTACAGAGATCAGTTTGGGTAAGAAACAGCATGTGAACAGCTCCATGAAAACCCAGGGGGGTGGGGATGTCCTTTAGAATGTAGAGAAAAATTTAAAGGCATGACATGATTCCGAATCATTACTGTGGCAGTTTGAACTTGGAATTTCCCTCACTCCAGCACCAAAACCCAGTATCTTCCTTCTTAGTTAGCTACAAAGCCTTCATGTAAAACACACACGGCGAGGTTGCTGGCCTCACCCCAGCCAGCGTGTACTGGGGAGGCGTGAGGGGGGCTACCCCCAAACTTTCCTTCCCCAGGGAGGTTGGCCCAGGAGCATCAGAAAACCGCTCTCCCACTCCCAATCCCTTCTGCTCACCATAATAGGCACAAGATGTAGCTGGTCCTAACCACAACTAACACAGTGGGAGGGCAATAAAGGAAACAGTAAGTGAAAACATGTTGCATCACATTAAGGACTATTAAAAGGGGGTTCAGCTGTGGGGTTGCGGAGGCACCGAAGCCCCAGGAGCTGCCAGTTTGCTGAGGCTGTTTCATTGTTAGCTGGGGGACAGAGAGCCAGCAGCACCCAAGGGATATGTCAACAAGTGGAAGAGCATTACTTTGCAGAAAACTGCACACACGTTAAGAGAGCAATGCTCTTTGAGAGAGGCTCATTCGGGCCCGTCGCTTGCCTCTCTGTTGACACTCATAATGGGCTGCGACGATCATGGAATCCCATCTAGGAAAATAGTACTGCAGCGCACACCCACCCTGCTTCCAAAACCTTCACCTATTTCTCCATAGCTCATCACTTTAAAGGTTCAGAGGGGGCCTTCCCTGAGTCACTTTCCTCTTGCAATCTTGCTGGGATGCAGGTCAGTGTTCCAAAAACCTCCGGAGAAGACTGGTGAGTTGGTGAGCGTTCCACTGCTATTCTGCTGACTGCAGAGGTTCAGGTTCTCAGGCTCAGCAGCTGCTTGGAGCCCCACTCCAGAGCCTTTGAAGTTCATCATTTGTCAGCAAGTCCACAGACTGGAGAGACTCCAGAAAGAAAACAGTGCTGTGTTCAGAACTAAGAGGGGACTAGGAGCCACACTATAAGCTCAGGGAGAAAATGATGAACTGTTTTGACCCAGAAGCACACAAATAAGAAAACGCACTTCTTGAAACCAAGCCTAATGCCTGTAATTCTTTCCTTTCGGACGTTTTCTCAGCAAGGGATTTAACATCGCACAGCAGTTAAGGAACTGCTCAGTGAGAGCCAAGGCTTCATTCCTCGCCCAGACCTAAGTCTCTTTGTTCCGTTCAGAAGGTTTCCATATACAAACCCTTTCTGATGAGCCACGACAGGCAGGGAATTTTGCCTATAGCAACAGAGCAGTTTGGACTCAAGAAGTTTACTAATTTCATTGGCTGCCTGAAAAATGCATATGCACACATCAACCTCAAGTGGTCTTCAGTGAAACACCCAGCTTGGATTCCGTGCGGGGCAGGCAGGCAGGCATGTCCCATTTCTTTGAGACGATGTAAGGTGCATCTCTCCTTCTTCCAAAGGCAGCTCCAGGATGGAGAGCAGAGCAGGTCGTAAGAACAGGCTGCCACGTGCTATAGCAGGGCCTTCCCACAGGATGAAATCCAAGTGGACAGTCCATCACAGATGATTCTGATTTTAAAAAATAAAGTTCTGAAGAGCCCCAAAGAAGTTTTAATTTAAGGTCCTTCCTGTTGTAGCAATAGTTTCCTTACCAAACCTATAACCTCTAACACCTTAACTCAATATGGACAGAAACATATACAATTTAAAAGGAAAACTTTTCATTCATGGTTCCTTCAATCTCCCCCCGAGGAGTTACAGCAGCAGCTTCATCCTCAAACCACCCCAGTACTGCTGGACTAAGAAACCAAAAGGGTACAACAGTAGGAGAGGCTGTGAAATCCCTCCAGACTCATGCTGTGGAAGCTTGCTTCTTTCCTGGTTTCCTCGAGGGGGAAAGTGGATTCTTGAGAAATGAGTCCAGGGTATCCAGTGTATCTTTCCAGGTGCTAGCTAAAAGCTAGAAAAAAGAAAGAAAGGAAAGAAAGGAAAAATAATCCCTAACAGGACACTGTGAACATTTTGGAGCTGCCAAGCCTTTTCAGTAACACCACTCAAGGAATGTAAACGATGCTGGTCACTCCAGCCAGGCAAGAGGACAGAGGCAGGGAGTAAACAGTCCTCACTTTCCTGGAAACAGCAGGCTCTGCCACTTTACAGGAAGTCTAGCGGTGGCTTTCCATGTGGTTCCAAGAACGACCACCCAGGTGAAAGTCTGTCCTGAAATTCCAGCGCAAAGGACTTGCCAAGTCATCCTGTGGGCTCCAGGCTGTGCTGACCGCTGAGCAGATGGCCCCGGCTGGTTGTCCAGCCCATACCACTGAGAACAAGTGAGGACAGGCTGAGGCACCACCTCCTGGACCTGGCTACAGGCTGGTTGCCAGCGGCAGGAACACCGAACACCCAGTTTCCAGCTCACTGATCAATGGGGCTGGGTTGAGTCACTGGCATGTGTCCGGGTTTTCCTGTACCTGGACATATCTTGGCAAGATAGAGGGTCTGAAATATATCCTCCTCCTTCCCTTCCCCTGGACCCTCAATTTATTTAGTCAAACTATACCCTTCCTATTTTATTTCTCTCAGGTCACAAGTACAAACCAACAAGAAGCAACAGTAACATATTAGCACCTGCTCTTCACAAGTCCAATTTAAAAGAAACTTAGCTTATTCAGGTTACGAGTTCTCATTGCCAAGCTATGGCGGTCGGCCAGAAAAGCCTTCTAATAATCACTACCTTTTTACTTTTACTTTCTAGCCATCAAATGAGGAGAGGTAAAGTGAACTTGAGCTCTTAGTAAACAAGATCTTGTTACTGTAATTCCTTTCCAGTCAAAGAGGCTGGAGTTGGAGGTGACTCACCCCTGGGGGTCTGTCCGGTCAAGGCCAATCCTGAGAAATTCACATCACCTTTTCTCCTGGTTCTCTGAATGGCTCCGATGATGATGATAGGTCTACGATCTTCTGAATGCTTTTCGTCTTTTCTCAGAGGTAAAAGCCAGTAGGCGGCTCTGTGTCTGGATCCAGGGACTGTCTCAGAGTATTTCCGTATTTATCTTTGTATTACTATGGATTTTACAAGCTGGACAGAAAAACTCTGTTCCAGGCTCTGACTTGACAATTTAAATTATGTGATTTTAATTTTTTTGTTAAACATCTCGTATCACTGCCCAGAACTGATTTTCCTACAGTTGATATTTGTACTTTTTTTTAAAACAGTTTTAAGGTCATGAAAATTTTTCATTGAAAAGAGAAACTAATTTGTGGGAAGTAATAAATCAGAAGGAAAGAACTAAATTCCCAGCCCCTTTCTTGATAACAATGTTTTTAAATAGAAATAGGAACAATGCTCAATGCCTTGATTTCCCTAAGAGTAACCAAGGATAATAAAATAATTTTTTTCTTTGTTATAGCAAGGTGCTCAGGGGTTAACTTTAATTGGAGGTTTTTAACCTGGCACCTCCTGGATTTCGTCTATACGGCAGACACATTTCTGCCACTCACAGGACTGGCCTGTACGTGGGGCTATTTCCAATGCAGACCCATCACTTCTGTCCTTGGAGAACTGTTGCCATCAGAGACTCCTGCCTCCCCCACCCCTTGGAAGCTCAGCCAGTGTCCACATAGCCAAGTTGTGCACTCTCCCTCCAAGGGTATGTGTGCCGCCCTAGGTCCCAGGTGGGCAGCTCTGCTGGTTTGAAAGCCCTCCTTCTCTGAGAGGGAAGCTGCCTTTCTCACCTCCCACTCAGGCCATCGCTTTAGCCCTCGGCCCACACAAGCACTGGCCTCCTGCTTCTCCCTCTCCCACAGCCCCATTCCTCCTTGAGGTGACAGCTTCTCCTCAGGGCTCAGGCCTCAGGGCTGGCACTCTGCACCCCCTGGAACCGGGCTGAGGACGGAGGGCGTCATTCACTGTTGGCATTTCAGAAGCGTGTGCCTTTTCGATCTCCTCACTTGCGAGGCTTGATTTGGTCAGGGGTCACACACCCTGCTCAAGTGAGGTCATGCATGTGAGGAGGCCTCAAAACCCAGGGCTCTCAACCCAAAGGATGCAAAAGACAGGAAGCCACACACCCCAGGTCTTCCTTAGGGTTTACGCGCCAGCCTGTAAGGGCTTGAATTCAGAGCTTTCTTTTCCAAGGCTCTCTGGCCATGATGGTAAAAGGGTCTATGTAAAGGGTTAATTTTAATTGGACGTTTATAACCTGGCAGCTCTTCGATTGACTCTACACTGCAGATGCAATAGATTAAGTTATACATTTTAAAAAATTTGAATTAACCAACTCCTGAGACCTTGAGTCGAGCATTCATGTACGTGTAGTTTATGAGAGATGCCTCCAGGAAACACTGGCCAGGACGAAGGGATGTGAGAAGGGGAAGGAAAGGCAGCCAACACGAGGTGCATTACCCAGCAAGGAGCCGCCATGGACGACTGGACTTCAACCCTTCTGGCAAACTCTGGAAGCCAGTGTAGACCATGCCTCAGAGGAGTCTCCACTGAGAGACCAGGGAGCCGGGGTATTTGTCCAACTCCCCTCAGCCACTGGGTGAGCACTGCCCAGGGGACCTTAGTTCAGCAGCACTCCCGATGTTCCCTGGTGTGGGGAGAGTGGGCACTATTGGCCTAAGACAGTCCTTAGGCGAAGTTCGCAGTTGGAAATCAGGCCCACATGCATGGAAATGCTAAGTGTCCAAGGGACATGGGAAGGGCTTGAAAATGTCTACTACTACTGGAAACAGAAAAGTCAGGACATTCTGCATAAAGCATAGGTGTCTAGCTCTCTCTGGTCACTCAGCTGTGATTCCAGCATGACCACGGCTGCCTGCGTCTGGGTGTTCTCTTTAGACGGGATATAAACTCTTCCAGTTCACCAGTGCCCATAGATCTACTCTCCTCACTCGCATCCCCTGCCTGACCTACTACACCTCTTGGAGAGCAGAAGCCTCGCCCAAGCTGTGCCTGATTGCAACACGAATGACTCTGCTGGCCTCAGCACACTGGACCGGCGAGGGTACATTGACCCAGGCTAGTAATTCACTGGCTGATGAGAAAGAATCTTCTGCTCGAGACTTTAAGTGAGAGTCACAGGGGAAGTGTTTATGCATGAAAGATGGATTTGGAGGCATAAGCCAGCTCAGTGTACGGGGAGCAGATATCCTGAATGAGCAGATATGAGAGGCCACTGGACCACAGTGGGTGGGGAGGGGAGAATGCACCTGTGCAGCTCAGAGCCTTCAGTCTTGGCCTCAGGCCTTACAGCTCCTTATAGTTCCCACCAGACCTGGCAGCGCCAAGGCTTAGTTCATCTTGCATCTTGACAATAAACGTCCCCTTTCCTTGAGCAGTTTGAATAGATATCTATTCCTTTCCAACAAATATCCTTTAACCAGAACAGCTTCAGAAAGATGACCCTGAGCTCTCAGAAGCAGGGAGAACTTCAAAGTGTTTATCATCATCTTATCAACTGTTTAATTCAAAGGTCTTAGCATAAAGGAAAGCACACAAGGATAAAGAAAAAGCCCCACCAAGCAGAACAGAACTTCAGGGTTCCCTTTGGTGGGGACTTCTTAGATGAGCAGAAGAGAGGGAGGTGTCGGGACCATCTCAGGAAAGATGCTTCAGTGTGGGAGTTTGGGGGTGAAGGGGACAAACAAAAAGGGACACTTCCACCTCTTTTACCACCATCACAGGGGTGCAAGGAGGCTTTGCGGGGCATGTTTACCTCTGTTTTTTAAAATTTAAGCCTCTGACTTGAATAAAATGGAATTGACTCAGCTTTTCTAATCACGAGACAGACTTGTGGACTGTTGTACACGTTTCACCCTATAATTTTAATCTGGTCTTTGTGGCCTCAAGGAAGTTTTAACTCAATCCTTAATAAACACAAATATTTTCATTAAATTATACAAATATTGATCATTTTCACAGAGAAAATATTTCCTGGAGCAAACTCCACTAAGCCCTTTTAATTCCTTGATCAGTTTCTTATACAGTGCAGTTAAATAGTTAAAACTCTTCAGTTCTATTTTAATTTTGTAGCTTTCTACTTTCTAATATAGGAATTTAAGCTATTAAATATTTTTTTATTCCAAAAGCTTTAGGTTTTTAGCTCTTATGTACAGATCTATGTCCCATCTCAAATTAATTTTTGTGTGTGGCGCAAGGTAGGGATTCAGGAATCTTTATTTTTTCATATGGATACCCATTTCATTTTAATTTTATAGAAAATAGTTTTTAGGGATGAATTCTGTTTCTTGTAAACCTTATATCAGAACTGTGACTGACCAAACAGAATTTTGTATTCATGAAACTCTACTGCTTAAAGTTCTTGCTCTGTAAGGTGGTTGTTTTTATTATTTCTACGAAGTTCTAATTTTCCGGGGTTAAATTTTAAATATATATATTTGAAGATTAGTTAATGCTTCTGTAAATCATTAGTAACAAATATGGCTGTGCACAGGTTAAGCTGTAGTCAGGCTTTCTTCTGCCAGTGTAATTTTTCTCAGACCAAGGTCTTTTCACTTTCAAAAATTATCAACAAGTTCTACTCATCAGTCAAGTTTATCTGTCACAGATTATGTCTGATACGGCTTTACTTACTCCATTATGAATTGGCTACAATACGGGATATTTTGCCCTTCTTAGATGATAAGTGAGAAAAGTGGAAGCAGTTCAGGGGCTGTAGGCATACTCTATTGCCCAGCAATGGACTATTGTAACTCCAAGCTCAACAGTCTATATTCTTCCAATATTTTTTGTTTTGTTTACTAACAGCCTATGTCAGTTATGGACCAAAGAGTAAAGAACATACAAACTCCAAATGGCAACATATAAGTGACCTCTTTAAGAGAATAGATCTCCTTTTAAGCGTTCTTACCCCAATAAAATAAAATACTTCTGAGTTAAAATGACATGATAACCACCTCCATAAAGGAAAAAAGGGAGACATCATTTTGTATAATCCAACTAGCCTCTAGGACATATATTGCCTGGAATTCCATGTACTAATATGCTTCTTTTTCCTTCATTTTGATCCTATACGTATTGATGTCTCTCCAAACTTTCCACTTCATCATCAGGCTTTTTTTTAACCTCCCCTTTAATCCGTGGTATGCTGGAAAATGTTTAACAACTGGGTTTCTGGGGAATAAAAGCGCCAAGTTTTAGTGTTTGTCTATTTTGTGTAGTGAATACTCCCATCATGGCCAATATCAAACTACCAACGTGACATCAACAGGCTTGAAAAATTCATGAAAATTCAACAGTCAGCTCTAGTTCGTGGCAACAGACTCCAGTTCCCCACCACACTTACTTCACCCATTCTAAGCCACAAAGTCTCTGACGAGGTTGCTTTTATTTGGGTCTTCATACACTGAAGTAACACAAGAGCAGGAAACTAGATCTCTAGACTGAAGCCAGTGCTTCACCCATGAAACCACATTATTTGTCCCTAGTAAGACATGAAATAGTTCTGGCTATCATCTTAACCAAGCTACGTGGTGCCATCAGGAAAACTTGAAGGAAGCCCTATGTTCAGTCTGTTATTTTAGACTTACTGGCTTCATTTCTTCAGAGGCTGAAGAGGAGAGTTAAAGATCTTCCTTTAGCCGGTGAGACGTTGAGGATCCTCTGTGCCTTACTCAGAGTAGAATTTCCGATCTTTCACAGTGCGTGGCATGTATGAGTTTAATAAATATCTCATTTACGGGCAAGTAAGTGCATGAGATTTCACAGAGAAGTCATAGAGGCTGAAAGGAAGGTTTTTTAAAAATGGTTTCATCAAAAGCATAAAATGATACAAAGAGCCACAGCTTCTGACAAGATAGGCTCAAATGCCAGGAACATACATACCATGCTGTTGACCCACATTAACATGCTGGAAAAAACATTCTTTGCACTACTCTGAAACACAAAGACATCGGTGTAGGGAGTCTACATGTTCTCTCCATGGCTGGATTTCTCCTACAGAGTCTGTGATCTGGAGACTTTCCCTCTCTCTGTAACATATAGACCCGCTTTGTTCTCTACAAGTCCCTAGCCAATCACGTTTCTCAAATCTTTCATTTTTGCACACATCAGAATTCGAAAGAGGTCTCCAGGTGTGTATCCAAGCCATCACAATCTCCAGAGATCAAAAAACCAAACCAAACAAAATCCACTAGACCAGATGTAAAAGTCCCAGTGAATATAGCTGGCTGAGCAAATGGACTTCTACGCGTTTGTGCAGGTATTCACACCCATATGCTGCAGGGATTAGAGCCTTAAGGTTCCCATCCTTGCTCTTAAGAAGTGGGTTGGAGAATAGCTGTGCCTCCTCTGAAGAAAACCCTCCTAAGCCCAAAGATTCCCTGTGGGGTGACCATCAGCATAC
Source organism: Smutsia gigantea (assembly GCA_032199065.1). NCBI lineage: Eukaryota > Metazoa > Chordata > Mammalia > Pholidota > Manidae > Smutsia > Smutsia gigantea. The sequence continues at coordinate 1,242,605 of JAVSCE010015779.1, forward strand.
CACCTAATGTCAAAATAACAAAGTCCACCATACCCTCATAGTTGGCAAATGCCCACTGAACATTAATACCATCTTGCAGCCAGAATCTAGAAATTCTCAAGGGAGATGCATAAAGAAACAGTTGCTCTCCAAAATAATTTAATGCTCTGTGTCTCTAAGTGTCATGGAAAACCATACAGGTCAGTAAGACTAAGTGGTGTCTGCTGCCATCAACAAAACGGCGGTTTTGTGCCCCAGCTTGTGCCTCGGTTCAGGCACGTTTAAAAGGCTCTCTTGGCTGACCAGTGGCACTCATGCACTTCGCTGGGAGAGATGAGTGAGTACCTAAGGTTAGGGCACCACATGAACCCAGTGTCACATTCCTCAATTTTGTACATGCTGCAACTACCAATAGTTTCTGCTGGGCTCTGCAGCATCTCTTGAAACACAGCGTTTCCTTCTCAGTGGTCTACCCCCTCCTATTCTCTTGTGCAGGTGTCTGAACCAGGCTCTGCCCAGGGGGCCAGACAGGGCAGCACCCTTAGCGTGGAGGCCCAGGGGAAGGCAGGCAGCAGGGTCAGCCCCTTTCCACGGGGGTATGTGAGGGTGAATACTGTCCTTATCCTAACCCAGCCGCCTTTCCCCACCCAGCATCCTCGTCTTGGAGGACAACACACATCCGTCAGCACTGAAAAATCCCTCAGCCCTGCATCTGAGATCAAGCCCCCATGTGCCCTTGTTCTGGGGCTGGGGGTATCTTATGACCCTCTACAGTCGGCTTGTTGACCTCGAGTAACTGCAGATAATAAAAACTAGAACATGCCCGAGAGTCACACCACAGCTGATTATCTGGGTAAAACAAGGCCTCCTTCTCTTTGAGTGGCTATAATAGGTCTTCAGCAATGGGGAAGATTAGAGGTTCATGCCTTTATTGTCTTCTTGCTCTTCTCCAGAAGGCTGAATGTGTTTTTGTTAAACCCAAGAAAGGTAGTTTACATCTGCTTCAAGGCTGGCCCCAACCATCCTTCTCCATTCCCACTGGCAGACTCAAATTGGGGGATCTAGATATAACAGAGCTCATGTCCCATACTGTGGGGGTAGTGACCCAGCCAGTGTACCATATATTTTGATTTACAAAGAGCTTTTTCTCCATTTTACCTGCCTGTTATGGCATCATACGTTTTATGGCACCTCTGTCTACAAACATAGGGGTCCCTGGCAGCCAGGAAGCTTCTATTTTAACCAAGGCTTTGCCTAACTCTCCTCAGTTGGGGCTTGAGTGTTTCCTTTTCCTTCCTGCTCTCTGTTTTGATTATTTTCTTTCCCTTTATTGTTCCATCAAGGTGTAGAAAAGTAGCAGAGTCAAATCATTCAGTTGGCTGACGTGTGCATTATTTGTGGATGGCAGCTATTTATTTTGTCTGGTTCCTGTTGAGAAAAAGAAAAAAGCAAAACAAAACCTGTGTTTGCAGAATCCTTTTCCTCCTTTCCTACCTCCTTCTCTGAAATCAGATATCTGTCTACAAAACAAGCCCTCATTTTTGGTTTCTTTCTCTAAAATACAGCTTTGAATGCTGACTTTCCACTTAACATTCCGTTCCTCTGAAGTCCCCTCTCCCGTTAATGACAACACCAGGCTTGAAACCTCACTCCACTTAGCGCATCAATCACTCTGTAGTTCTGCACAGTCTTCTTGTTGAGACAGCTGTCATCTTCCTTTACCTTCCACGTCCACTCTGGCCTCGGGCTGCGGAAACCTTAATGGCTTCTGCAGCTCCCTGGTGTCTGTGCATCCCTTCAGTCTGTGTCTGCAGGCCCACACCACAGGGGACCATCTTTTCCCAGCATTCTGCTTCCTGTTCACAACCTATTGGGTAGAATGTAATATCCACATTCCCTATTTGGGCATTCAGGGCCCCTTTTTGATCTATTTCCAACCTCAGCAGTGATGTGTGTATAGATTGGCTCTGTCCCCCTAGAATAGACCTTAGAGAGCCCACAAAGGTAGAGATGGAGACCATTCCTGGCTGCACCCACTTTTCCCACCTTTGTGCTCAGTACCTGCACAAGTGACATTTTCATGTTGTCACTCCCAGCCACACTGCCAAACGGAGCCCAGAGAGTTGAAAGTGGCCCAACTTGGCAGCCCCAGGCAGGTAAGACCTTGATGCCACACACTGCATAGCAGACTGCAACTTGTGAGCAATAGTGACTTGGCTCTCTTGACCCAGCTTTCTATCTCCTAGGCGGGAAAGCTCTGAGACACACACTCTGCACAGTCTCCCAGGGCAATCCATGAGGTCAGGCTCCAGTCTCCCCAGTGACGGCTGGCTTGATGTGGGTAAAACTGCAATATTTCCACAATCTCTCTCCTGGTCTTAGTGTATCTCCACATCAATAGGTAGGGATGGAGAGAAGTAGGCCATCTCCATATCAACAGGTAACTACAGGGGCAAGCCAGGGCATATCTGGACTGCAAAGGTTGGGTGGGGTCCCTTTTTCAGCAGCCTGGTCGTGAGAGACACGGGAGAGCAGAAGTGGATGACTGCTTGTAGCAATTAATGAGTTTCTTCTACTTTATTTCTCCCTTTGACTGATTTCAGTTTCAAAGGTATTTTGCCCAGGGATTTTCCCCTGGACTTACATCTGACAGTAGTGGGCAGGACCTCTGAACCCAAAATCTGACCACTTGGGTGCAACTCCTGGGCAGGCTGCCTCTAGAGATGGTGGGGAGATGCCCAGAACCCGTCCTGTGGTGGTGGGGAGGCCCCAGTGGCTGCAGCAGTAAAGGTTGCAGCTCCACTTGGGAGCCCCCTATCTGTGGGGCTTCCAATTGGGGAGCCCCTAGAGTGGGGAAATGGTCTAGGGTAAAGCACCTCCTAGAGAAGTAGGGTCTTCCCTAGAACTGGGGAAGGGTGGAGACACCAGAAGCTGTGAAATTAGCCTAGCTCTCTGTGAGATAGAAGATTGCTTAGAGGACCTGAGTGGCCGGGAGGCAGACGAGATTGTGGGATGTCTTCTCCTTGAGATAGTGGAAACGGTTACCGAGGAGAGAGAGAGACTTTGGCAGGGGAGAGACACATTTCAGTATCACTTGGAGGAGCTGGGCTTTGACCTATGCAATGCCCTAGAGAAAGAGAGGACATGCTAAGCACCCACCGGTAGCTCTGCCTGTACCTCGGTGAGTGACAAATACTAAGCAGTATAAATAGCCTGGGGGGCACAAGGAAATGGGAGAAACTCTACAGGAGTTGGAGAAGGTGGGCATCATAAAGTCCGTTCATAGTCCTTTTAATTCCCCAGTGTGGCCAGTGAAAAGGCCAGATGACTACTCCTGGTGTACGACCGTGGATTACAGGGAATTGAATAAAGTCACACCCCCTTTGTATGCTGTTGTCTCCTCTATAGCAGACATTCTAGACACCCTCAGTCATGAACTGGGGACATATCATTATGTTGTGGACCTTGCTAATGCTTTCTTCTCTACTGATAAAGCATAGGAAACTCAGGAACAGTTTGCCTTCCTGTGGGAAAGCCAGCAGTGGACATTCACTGTCCTTCCACAGGGATACCTCCACAGTCCCACCATTTGTCACAGACTTGTAGCCTAGGACTTGGCCACATGGAAGAAACTGCTAACAGGTGCGGCTGTATCACTACATTGATTATATCATGCTCACGTCTGATTTTCTTGCAGATTTAGAAGGGGCACTTCCTAGACTGCTGCAACATCTACAGGAGAAAGGATGGGCTGTGAACAGCACCAAGGTTCAGGTAACTAGTTTGTCTCTAGAGTTCTTGGGGGTTGTCTGGTCAGGTAAAACAAAGGTTATCCCAGAATTAGTCATAGACAAGGTCCAGGTGTTCCCTACCCCTACCACTGTGGCAGTATTACAAGAGTTTTTGGGTCTTTTGGGCTCCTGGAGAGAGTTTATCCCACATTTGGCACAAATTCTGAAGCCCTTAAACCAGTTGGTATGAATGGGATGAGACATGTGCAGCTGCTTTTACTGCTGCTAAGCGAGCAGTCAAGGCCATACAGGTCTGGAGTGTAATGGACTCATCAAGGTCCTGTGAGCTAGATGTTCATGTAACTGAAGATGGTTACAGATGGGGTCTTTGGCAGTGGCTTGAACGGACACACCAGCCTATTGGATTCTGGTCACAACTATGGAAAGGAGCAGAGATCCCCTTGATAGAGAAGCAATTGGCTGCTGTGTACCACACCTTGCTGGCTACGGAGCTGATCACTGGAACAGCTCTAACCAAGGTAATAACTGCCTATCCCATTGCGGGGTGGGTGCACGACTGGACCCAAAAGCCATGGAGTGGTGTAACACAGACTGACCAGATGGGGCACATATTTACAGCAGTGTAGCACCCTCTACTAGCCTCTTAAGTGGAGAATTCTAGTGCTTATTTGGGCCAGTGACGTATACCAGTGGAAAGCAGGAAGAACTTGCTTTTGAGTCATTGGTAGCCGAGAGTCCTTATCAGGAGAGAAAAGCCCCTATATCTGAAGATGCTTGGTATACAGAGGGCTCCAGTTGTGAGTAGCCCCCAAAGTGGAGGGCTGTGGCTTTCGATCCTAAGACTGGGACAATATGGATGGAGGATGGAGAGGGGAAGAGCAGCCAATGGGCTGAGTTGCAGGCAATATGGCTCATGATTACCTAGGAGCCTTTCCCCCTAACTGTCTGCACTGACAGCTGGGCCGTCTATTGGGACTTGACCCTGTGGCTACTGACACTGTACCATGCCAACTGGATGGTTGGTTTCCGGCCCCTTTGAGGGCAAGAGTTGTGGCAAGACATATGGGCCTCTGGTCATACTAAGACAGTTACCATACATCATGTGACTGGCCATTTGCCTTTGGCATCCCCAGGGGATGATGAAGCAGACACTTTAGCCCAGGTGTGCTGGCTAGAAGGAAAGCCTGCCCCTGATGTAACCCAATGGTTACATCAGTGTTTGTTGCCCACAGGGCAAAAGACAATGTGGCCTGTAGCCTGTAGGTGGGGCTTGCTGTTGACCTTTGAAGAAGTCAGCAGAGCCTGGAAGGAGCACACAAGGCATGTGTGCTCTAAGAGGGACTTACACTGAGTCCCGCAGCAACATGGGACAATAGTAAAGGGGCCGATACCCCTTGTCAGGTGGCAGATGGACTATATTGGCCTCCGACCATATCAGAAGAATATCGGTATGCCATGAGTTGTGTGGACACAGCTACTGGACTCTTGGTTGCTTTTCCTGCATATCATGCACATCAGCAAACAACCAAAAGGGGCCTAGAGCGACTCTGCAGCCTATGGCTGGCTGCAGATGATTGACAGCAATCAAGGCACCCAGTTTACTGGACATGTGTTACAAGAATGGGCGCAGCAATTAGGAATAAAGTGGAAGTTTACTGTACCATATAGCCTTACCAGGGCAGGCATGATAGAGAGGTACAGTGGTTTGCTGAAATCTGGGCTGAAGTCAGACACCAGTAGTCTACCGGGCTAGTCAGTTCATTTACAGACAATGCTATGCTGTTTGAATGATAAGCCCCGAAAAGCAGTCTTGAACCCTGTGGACATGCTAACACACGTTGCTACCTCTTCTATACACTTGTATGTCCAAACCAAAGAGGAGTTACTGAAGCCAGGATATGGCCAGCAGAGCAACATCCTGCTGCCAGCCCCCACTGCGTTAAACCCTGGAGACTCTGTTGAGTGGACGTGGCCCTGGACATTTCGACACATGAACCAGTGATGGCTGGCCCTTCTGGCACCTTGGGGGAAAGGCCTGGAAGCTGTCCTCCTGTGTATTCCTAGAGTAACGCCAGAGATCATGGTAGTGTACCCCAAACATCTGGGAGGCAAGAGCATCTTATGAGGAAGTTTTGTTTTATCTTTATGGCCAGTGCATGTACCTCCCGTAGCCCTATAACTGACCCATCTGTAACTCCCACAGGGAGGGGGCTGAAAGTCTGGTGTACTAGACCAGGACGAGATCCCATTCCTGCCACTGGCCTATCGCAGGACCACTCTCTTGCATGTATCCTACCTGATGGAGAAGATTTGCCTCTGCTGGTGTCATTAAAACATGTATCTTATTGCCTTAAGGTTATTTTCTCCTACAGTCCCTGTGGCCTGCATGTGCCCCCCCCGGCTGCCGCTGCCGCATGATGATTGCTCTGAACTCCCTACCTGTTCGGCTACTGCCTGCTTGCGGAATGGGCGAGCTGTGGACTTAATCTGCATGGGACTTTGAACGGAGCTGAATCCTCAGGTTTGAGGATTATCAGGATTTTATTGCTGTTGCTATTGTGTGTTATTAGTCTGGTTACAATGCTCCAGTCTTCTCGCCTAGGGGCTATTGCGGAAGATGGGGAATGAATACATTATAAGGCAAGACTTCTGGAGGGGTGGCCTGTGGGTAAAATTGCACTATTTCCAGAATCTCTCACCTGGCATTAATTAGTTCATGTTCATATCAATAGGCGTGTCCAAGAGGTGGAGAGTAGTAGCCATCTCCATATCAAAAGGTAATTAAAAGGGCAAGGGAGGGCACATCTGGACAGGGAGATTGGGTGGGGGCTCTTCTTCTGTAGCCTGGTCCACAGAAATGCGGGATGACTGCTTGTAAGAAATAAACAGGTTTCTCCCACTTTATTTCTCTCTTTGACTGATATCTGTTTCAAAGGTATTTTGCCCCAGGATTTTCCACCCCCAGGAGTTACATCGAATTTTTCTCCCAGTGTCTTGCTTCCTACTTCTCTTGGGAATCATGCTCAGCTGGTACTAAATTAACCATTAATGAAAACATTTTTGCCAATAAAAAATCGAGAAGAAATACACAAACATATTTTGAATGTAACTTATATGTCCCTTTAAATAATCACTATTCTTTGTGAGTATACCTAACAATTATCCCACTAAGAGTGATGAAGAAATTGGAATGGAAGATTTATTTGCAAATTGTTGCAAAGTTGCAAGCAAGTTAAAATATTATGTTACATTCAGTGCAATTAGTAAGTGTACTTTGAACAGGGAATATAATTTCTACTTATAGAGAATCTTTTTTTTTTGTCCTCCAGCCCTTGCAACATAAATTCAGACACTAAGAAGTATCACCAAAGGATTCATCCTTTCACCATACCCATGGATTTTAGTCTAGCTCTGTTCCCATCTGACCACAATTAAGCTTTTAAGACAATCTTGGCATTTTTCTGACTATAATCCCTAGCTTATTTCTCTATGGTAATCAGCAATTAATTCCACACTATAAATGAGTTCTTGAATCAGTAAAGAGCTTTTATATTGTAAATATAGAAAACCCAATTCAAATTGGCTTAAAAATAAACAGTAATGTCTCCTTACAGATTGCTCATTAGTCGCAGGAGGAGTGGTCGTAGCCACATGGTAAAGAAATGAGACACTTTGACCAGGTGATCAAAATTAATATCCCCAGTGAGTGTAGACAGATGCTGTATTCTTCCTGACATCAAGCCCTGAGAAGAATACATCAGGTACAGGATAGTCCCAGCCTGGAACCTGAATCTAATCACAGGGAACCACCACTTACACCTCAATTGAGGTCATCTAACAAAAGAAATGGCCTGGATTCTGAAAAATACCAATGTCATGAAAGACAAAGAAAAACTGAAGACTCATTCTAGCTTACAGAGATTAAAAAGACCAGAATCCCCAGAAAACATATGATCCTCAGCTGCCGAAAGAAACATGGTACAAAGGCCATTATTGGGAAAATTTAAGAAATAGTATCTGATGTTCAGATAAAAATACCGTATGGGTGATTAGGCTCGTCTTGGATGACGGGGCGGTGGGAATGTGGAGGACGTCCTGTTCTTAAGAACTGCATACAGAAACAGTAAGTGGTAAAGGGTGTGATGTCCACAACCTGCTCTCAGCTGGTTCAGAGAAGGAGACAGCAAATGCAGCAAAAGGTATCAATCTGCAGAAATGGCCAGCAGGAGTGGTCTGAACTCTCTCACTTTCCTGGAAGTTTGAAATTATTTCAAAATAAAAACTTAAAAATAACTAAGCAGCAAAAATGACGGGACGTACTGAAGTCCAGCAGTGGGCTCCATGAGGCATGAATGTGGCTCCGTGACTTCAGTGAGGCCCGAGTCCCAGGCTGTCTCCTGTCTCCTGGCTCTGCCTTCCTGGGGTCAGGGCCACCCACCTGCAGCGTGGCCAGTGGTACGATGGCTGTCGTGGCTTCAGGCTTTACCCCCTCAAATTTATATCTTTAGATGCGAGTCTGCTCCCCCAGAAGGGTGAGTAAGAGCTTTCTTTCCCAGAACCTTTCCCTCAAGTCTGAGAAACCTTGCTTGCTCTAAAACAAAAAATGTAATCAAGACGCCCCTGACACTTAACCATCAAGTCCAAACTCTTTGATGTTAAGTATGCTACATGACCTTCCCCAGTGTGACTCAAGCCCGTATTCCCATTTCTGAGCCCCGCCATGAGCCCACGTTCACCTGCCACGCCGCTGTATCTCTGCCAGTCTCTGTTTAAAATGCCACCTGGTGAACACATTTCTACCTCTCAAGACTCAGGCCAAGAGCCACCTCCTCTGTTGCAACCTTCCCTGCCCCCCACCATTAGGCCTTCCCTCCCCTGGGTGCGTGGCCCCACCCAAGACAGTCTAATCCTCTATCTGTATCACCCCCAGGCCAGTGCTGCCGCAGGGGAGGGCCCCACAGGTAGCCTAACATTTAGCGGGCCCAGCATGTCTGTAAAATATGGACAAGGGAGTGACATCTGTCCTGCCATACCAGGCTTCCTGGTCCACTGAAAACCTGCAGAACGAACTCCTGAGTGAATCTGGGATTGCACTTACAACAGTGCCAGACACTAAATAATTCACTAAAATAAAATGTTACTCAATAAAATACATCTTAATTAGTTTGGGTATTTTACTCCATGAAGGAAAATTATCCTATTCAAGCCACATGGAACCACTGAGAAACTTATAATTCAGCCAATACGTGAAAAGTGCATATATTCTAATTTCCTGTTTTCCTGTGAGAGGCCGCTGTCCCAGCCTAGGCCAGGCAATGCCCGATGTGTGGCCTGGCACGTCAGCTGCCCTGGCAGAGAGGAAACACTGTCTACATTTTATACAGGAAAGTGGGGAACCCTCAGAAAAGCCACACTGAACAAATATTACATCACTGAACAGGGGAACAACCACCCGCCAACAGGCACCACCTGGGGCCAGCTCCTATCAGAGAACTTACTCAGCTCTTCATGCACCAGATGTGCGGACACGGATGGCCTCTGCAGCCCCCACCACACAACAGGCCGCTGAGGCTGCTCTTCCCTGGACCACAGAAACACCCCACAGCTTGGAGAGCAGCTAGCACATGAAGCTGCATGACATTTTCAGATCAACTGAAGCCATCATCCAGAAAGGTATAAATAACTAACTCTCCTTTGACTCATCCCTCATTTTTAGTCAAATCACGGCTCTCAAAAATCTTCCATTGCAGAGAAACCTGAGCACACCACCTTAACTAGCCACCAGAGTAAGGCGCCACATATGCCTCCTGATACGGGGTACTAAGGAGGGTGTAGCATCATTTCTGTGGCATCCCGGCCAAGAGCACGTGACCTGAACCCACTGGTGAGAAGCATCAGACACACCAAACTGGCAGTCACTCTACAGACACAACTGGCTTGAGCTCTTCAAAAATGTCAAGACAAAGACATTTTCAAAGACAGAGAAAGGCCAAGGATTCATTTCAGATTGAAGGGGTCTAAAGAGAAAGGACAACTCAACACAGTGTGTGATCCTGGACTGGGTCCTGAATCTGAAAAATAAAAAATAAATTGCTATAAATGACATTGTTGGGATATTTGATGATACTGGAATAGGACCTGTAACTTAAAGTATTGCAGCAATATTAAATTTCCCGAATTTGACAAATGTATTGTGGTGACGTTAAGAAGCAGCAAACATGGGAGTATTAAGTAAGCCAGAGACATGATGCATGCAACTTACTCTCAAGGCATTTAGAAAAGGTGTGTGTGTATAGCAGAGAAGGAATGCTCAAACAAATGTGGTAATATGTCAAAAACCTATTAGTCTGGGTAAATAAATAACATACTAGTATTCTTTCTACTATACTCACCACATTTATTAATTTTGAAATTGTCTTAAAATTGAAAAGTACATTCCACTGCCTCATTATATAAAATAAAGTAAAATAAGATTCTCAGTGACAGTTTAATGTTTGTGAAGAGCTCACCATGCTGCACTGGGAAATGTTGAAACAGAGAGGGCAGGACAGGAGAAAGCTTTACTCCACTTGTGCAAAATAAGCTAGGCTGGCAGCACCACATCCTGTTTGTGTTTCTGAAAGGTGTGTAATTTGATATAAAAGGCATTTGTGGGTGTGTGTCTTGCTAAGTCATGCAGTGTGTAGGGTACCAAAGAGTCTAAGGGCAGCATTACGCACCTCTGTGCTCACCGCCCCTGTGAGCTCCTCCTCATCAGTCCCTCTTTGCCTTCTCACAAGTCACCGGAATGCTACATTTGGCATTCATCAGTTCCGTATATTTCTTTATGTTTGCTACATATATGTGCATGTGTGTACCGTCACTATATTTTTTTAATATAACTTTAAAAAAGAAATTTGAATTAAAGTTTGTGTAACTCATGAGGGACCCTCAAGGAATTTTATGAGTCCAGGGATTATAGTTGTAGAATCATGGATAAGCTGATCTTCCAGCTTCTTCAGAGATTTTTACCTAGTGGCCCTGATTCTATATCCTTGGAAAGTAACTTGAATGCCATGACAGTAACATAAACATGTATGTCAGAGCACACTCCCACTGATCTGCTGGAACCGGAAAATACTGGCTCACAATAGTGATTGTGTGTATCTCTTCCCAACTCTGCTTTTAATGACATCACATTGGTAGACTGAAATTCACCATGGCCAGAGTACTCACACCATGGAAATAGGCCAATGCTACAGATGAGGGCATCATAAACATTTATAGAGAACCGCTGAATGCACCTGGCTTCCAGGTGTCTTTGATGTGAAAAAGAGACAAGTTAGTTAAACTTTTCTAGACAGTCTTTCAGATACTCAAAAGGGAAAATGAAGAACTAAAGCTTCTTACGATTTCATAGCCCAGACTGACTGGTATAGAAAATGTTACGGTGAATCTCAATGATAACTTAAGAAAAATTGTCCAGAATATCCAGATATAATCATGCCAATATAATTCGCAAAGTACATTTGTCCAGAGAACAAGTCCAAAGATGATGGTTTGTCCTGCACAGTGGCAACTAGTTTTGTGTCTCAGTTACGAGCATTTTTCAGCAGCTCTGCTTTGACCGGCTTGCATGTACGTATCAGTCTCCTGGGTCCTACTTTGAACTGCTTGGCCTTCCTGCTGATGGCTTCCTAATGAGTGAAATGAACCTGTAAGCTTCACTCACCACACGTCTGCAGGAGAGCTCTGTTCTTAAAAGCCTTTAACAATCACACTTTGACAAAAGAAATAGGGGTTGAAACAAACGAATTGGGTCCTTGTTCCTTCTTGTCAAGTTCAGTGCTGTCAGCCAGGAGGAAGAGACACTTTGGAGAAATCAGAAGGAAAGATTCAAAGCACACTGTGCTGGACAGACTGGCCGTCTTGTCCATTAGAGCCAAGCCTCGTGGTTCTCAAAACATAACCAAGTCTGGTTGTAAGAGGAGCCAGGAAAATCTGAACCACAAACAGATGCATGTTTTGCCTAAAAGCCTGGTGCTTTTAGAAAATTCAACTGCTAACCCCCACTTGAGAGGAGAGGGCATGAACCCTGCAAGCCAAAGGGTACCCCTCATTAAGTCCAAAGCCAGGGCGATGTCAACAATAACACTCCTCGCTTAGTATGAACCAGTGGGGTTTCATCATCGCTGCTACCGCTCCTCTCTCAGGAGCCTTTTTTGACATTTCTTCTAATGGCCATTCCCCTGCCCCCGCCTGAATTTCAATACCACATACATATACCGTATATTTGATATGTCATATGTATCTCTGTGATGTATGCATAAAAAGACTAAGATTTTTTTGTCCCCAACTGCCACCAGAAAAAAACACTTTTTCCCTCCTTGGGGAACCAGTATTCTAAACTGACCATTATTAACTGGGCTCTCACGGCCTTGTGATGCCTGCACAGGGCTTCCCACTGCAGCGTGGAGATACACACAGCCGGCAGGACTTCTCTCCCACCCACAGGCACCACAGGCTTTCCACTGATGAACGACTTAATAATGGCAGAAATAACCATAGTTCTGGGCACTCGCTAGATGCTAGGGACTGAGACAAGCTTTGACATACTCTGTCTTGGTCCTCTGGAGCTGCTATAACACAATACCAATTATTATAACCAACAGAAATGTACTGCTCACAGCTCTGGAGGCTGGAAGTGCTAGATCAGGGTGTCAGCATGATTGGGTGAGGAGCCTCTTCCTGGCTGCAGGACCTCTTGTTGGGTCCTCACAGAGAGGAAGGGGCTGGAGAGCTCTGTGGGGTCTCTTTCATAAGGCACTAATCCTATTTATGAGGGCTCCACCGTTATGACCTAAACACCTCCCCAAAGCTGTACCTCCTAATACCATCAACTTGGGCATTAGGATTTCAACATATGATTTTTGGGGAGACACAGACACTCAAACTATAGCATCCTGTCTTAGTTTGGGTCCCCCCAGGAGCAGACCCTGAGACAAGGATTCCATTCCAAGTAATCTCTGGGGGAGAGGATTCCAGAAAATACTAATAGATGAATGGACAATGAGACAAGGAAGGGAAAGATGTTTTCAAGCCAGTTACCACTGTCAACACCTGGAGTTTAATCTCACAAGGAATCTCTGGCAAATGATGTCAAACACAAGCGTCAGAGTGATCCCAACTGATAGGGTGAGGGAGCTGGGGTATGAACACACTGATTTCCATCAACTGTTGGTTGAGGGCCACTGCTGCTCTCTTTTGGCAGGGAGATGCAAATGGTAGGTGCCAGAAGTCAGCCAGTGTGAACTGGAATGGTAAGGCCCAAGGGTACACAGCCGGGCCACACACACAGTCTCATATCATTCTCACAACATCCATGAGAGGGTGGCATCCTAATCAACCTGAAAAGAGGTGTAAAGATGCAAAACAATGTTTCCAAAGTCAACAGGGAGTAGGTGGCAAAAACAAGTGAGGACTCCAAGGCCACATGTTTCAGACCAGGCTCCATATTTATGCTGCCCCCTCCTTGGGCATATGTACTGCTCTTCGCTATTTTGCCTATTCACATTGATTCAACAAATGGGTAAGACTCATATGAGATAGTGCTCATCTTACATAAATCTACAGGTTAGAAAGGAAGGGATGGATTTAGGGAAAGGATAATGCGTTGAATTCTGGAATTACTGAATTTGTGTCAGTAGGCCATCTAGTCAAGAGGCATCTAGTCAAGAGGCATCTAGTCGATGAGGGCTCCACCATTATGACCTAAACACCTCCCCAAAGCTGTTCCTCCTAATACCATCAACTTGGGCATTAGGATTTCAACATATGATTTTGGGGGAGACACAGACACTCAAACTATAGCATCCTGTCTTAGTTTGGGTCCCCCCCGGAGAAGACCCTGAGTGATATACGTTCAAGATTCAAGTGTGAGCATTATCAGCATGTACAACTATTATGAACTGAATTTTGTCCCCCAAATTCATGTTATAGCCCTAACCCCTGTACCTCAGAATGTGACTGTATTTGAGATAAGGCCTTTAAAGAGGTAATTGATTTAAAATGAGGCTGTTAGGTTAAGCTCTAATCCAATCTGACCAGTGTCCTTATAAGAAGGGGACATTAGGATAAACAGGGAGTGACCAGGGAGATGCACACACAGGGAAAGACTGAAGAGGAAGCAAGAGGTGGCCATCTGTAAACCAAGGACAGAGGCCTCAGAAGAACACAATCCTGCTGGCACCTTGATCTTGAACTTCCAGCATCCACAGCTTGGAGAAAAATGAATGTATGTCATTTAAACCACCGAGTCTGCGATATTTTTTGCAGCAGCCCTAGCACATGGTAGCTGTTGTCATGGAACAGAGGGATCTACACAGGAGCCAAGGGAAGGTTTCCTTTCAAAATACCGCGATTCCTCAATTAAGCCAGTGCTGCAGTGTGGGCACGAAAGACAAGGCCTAAGAGCTATCTGTTGGGTAAGACCAACAGGAAAGAGGAACCAAAGAAACAGGAGGAAAACAGGAAACTTAGCATTTTATATACACTCTTCTGTTAGAGCCTCTTATTAATCTTAGGATGGAGATGTCAGCTTCCCTGGTGTTGTACAATCACTAAGTGGTAGAGCCAGGATTCGAAGAAGGTACATCTGACACCCGAGAGTCCTCTCGTTCTACTGCACCATGCTCATCCGTGCTGATGGTGGAGGCCCTCACCCAGCCTCATCCAGATGGCCTTCGTGGATGCTGAGTGGCTACTCTCTACCTTGTTCTTGCCAATGACTATCTGCTAGGAGACTCAGCTCCATTCTTATTGTCCCAATATTCTGAGGCTAAGCTCTTGGAATGGCATGGCATGGAGGTATGTTCTGACTCTACAGCTGTTTTGCCTCCCCAGGAAGGCCCCACAGCCGCGTGACCTCCAGAGCCCATCTCCTCAGCTGCGGGGTCTCAACCCAACTCCACCCAACTCAGATCTGATCTCAGTCCACTTTGGGACATACACTTCTGTCCTCCAGAGCTTCAACTGCACTGCCTTTTCCCTGCATGCCCTGTGCTTCTTGCCAGCTCCCACTTGGCTCTGGTCCCCGCCACCTGGGCAGTTCCATTTGGTACCTGCCAAAGTCTCATTATGAAAAGCAAATCCAAACATTTATCCTGGACTGTAGGAAAACACATTGAGACCATGGAATTATTGACTTTGATCTTTTTTAGGAAAACTTATGCAGAATGGGGGAGGAGTCAGAGGGCTAGGAAGGGGTAAATGTTACTCCAAGTAGAGTTTTTATTTTATGAATATGGTCAATAAAGGATTATTAAGATGATGTGTTTTGAATACTTAGAAGAAAAATGATGGCTACTAGGCATTAACATCATATCCCTAAAACATAAACTTTGTTGACTTTTTAATGTTTCCAGGAAATAAACCTGAAGTTGTGAACTTTGTGAAGCCTGATTTTATGAAGGAGTCTGACAAGACTCAAAACACTGAGATACAACGTGGGCTAGACAGCAATACAGTTAATTATCTGGTTGCCTAACCACAAGTCCTCTAGAATACATTTTTCCTTTCAGGTCCTTGGATCAAAAATTTGTGTTGGGCCCCTTTCTGCTTCAGTCTGTTCTGCAAATCTGCTGACTTCATCATCCTCACTTAATCTCTGGCATACTTTCTGCTTCACCCAGATTTAGCCTGACCTGATTTCCTTTCTCCCTGCTCAAGAAAATACATTGACTTTGGCATGCATATGAATTGGCAAGAGACACCAGTTATTAGGCCAGGGAAATAAGGGGCAGGCAAAGGTTTCTTAAGCTGGACATAAAAAGCAAGAACAAAAGAAACAAAAGAAACACTTATAAATTAAGAAAGGATAAAATTGACTTCCATTAAAATGAAAAACTTTGTTTAACAAAACACATCACTAAAAGTGAATGAATGAGTTATAGAATGAGAGGAGATATTCTAAATACATACATATAACAAAGAACTTATGACCAGACTACACATATATTTTTATATCTGAAAAACAATAAGACAAAAGAAATTTTTAAAAGGAAAAAAAGACTTGAGTGGACCCTTCACTAAAGAGAATATACAAATCTAAAGCCTAAGTAAAAAGGTGTTCGATATTACTACTCATCAGGAAAATCTGAATTAAAACCATAATAAGATATACCCTTGTAACCAGCTGAATGGATAAAATTTAAGAGACTGACCACATCAAGCATAGGCAAGGATGTGGAGCAACTGGAACTCTCATACACTGTTAATGGAAGTAAAATTTGGTCCAATCACTTTGGAAAATTGGAATATCTACTAATACCTATGCCTACCCTGCAACAAGGAATTCTACTTCAAGGTATACATACAGGATAAATGAGTGTAAGTGTCCAAAAAAGACATAGGTACAAGAATGTGCATGGCAACTTAATTTATAATAGGTCAAACTAGAAACAAATATCTATTAACAGGAAAATGGATAAACAAATTGTAGTATATTCATGCAATGGAATTAAAGGGAATTAAAGGGAAGAAATTATTGATATGTATCACAACAGGGATGAATCTCAAAAATATTATATTGAGCAAAAGGAGCCAGTCCCCAAAGTGTACATATTTTATGCCATACATTAGGCAAAGCGAATCTATGGTGACAAGTATCAGAAAAGCAGCTATTCCTGTTTGGGAGTGGTACCAACAAAGAGTGATGCCATAACCTGGGGGGTGATGGGGATGTTCTGTGTCTTGATCTGAACAGTGGTTACAGGGTTGTATGCATGAAGTTCATCTAGGATTTTACTTTTACCATATGAAAATTATACCTCAGTAAATATAATTTTTAAAAAGATGAAGGCAGATAGAAGCTAAGATAATCCAGTGCACATATAGGCTTTAAAAAGCCACACAAAGAGTAGTTCTCTTTCCCTGTTTCCTCATTACTTGCCACCCACAGGGTCTGGAGTTACTTCACTCATGGTTCTGGTTCCACTTCTGATATCCACTTGCTGGAATGCTCCAGGGTAGAAATACTAAATTTGATAGCATCTGAGACACCACTGATAATAAGACCACCATTATTTTAATACCATCTAGTAGGACAAACTTTGCCAATTAAACTATGACACAATGCTTTCTAAACCTTTAAAATTTATTTTGTGGCATCTAGTCAGGTCCCTGAGAGCAACAAGCAAGTTTGTACACACACAGCAAATGACAACCACCTCATGACCATGTGGCCAACAGGAATTGTGAGATGTTGTCAGTTGTACCCATTGCAATTTCAGAGACATTAATGAATATAAAGCAACGTGTCCTATGCAATAGCAACTGGGTAAATGGGGAGTCTTGCAAATGCCTTACTTCTCAATATGATGATCAGCTTATAGTCACAGAAGAATACTTTCATTATCTCTAAAGCTATAGTTGAGTCAGTTACCTGGTACCTAAAGAAAGAATGTAAGTCAAGAATGATCAGAGAAGCTATGAAAGCATAGTTCATAAAATAAGCTGGCACTGTCCCCACCTAAAGGGGGATAGCCTGCCCAAGAACTCCTTTGGCAGGTATTTTCTTATGGTAGAGATGGAGCCTGTGGCAATGAGACCTGGATAATTGAAGCCTTTAAGATCACTAACCAATGCCCTTGCTCTGTCTTCATGTTCATAAGCAAAATTTGAATTATGACTTGATGCTCCAAGGTAGCTTTGCTATAAGAAAAGAATACACGGAGTAGATGACAGGAGTTATCTAATCCACAACATATTTAGGCTTCTCATTGCAAGTCAATACATTGGCATTCTGGCTTAAATATTCGCTGTGTGAGTTTAGTTAGTGGGAGTCCATCCTAAGCAGTGACCACCACCTGGATATGCTGGAAGATACCAACTTGATCATGTTATCTACCTCCAATTCTCTACCCTTCTCTCTATCCACACCCTTTGTCACGTGACTTTGCAGGTCCCCTCAATAGGGGTAGCACATATTTCCCTGCCCCCTTAATGCCAGGCTTAGTTGCAGGACTTAGTTTAGCCAGCAAAATAAATGATATTACCATTGGCTTTAAAAGTGCTTATGCAGCTGGACTTGTGCTCTAGTGCCTCTGCCATGGCCATAAGAGCACGCCCCAGAGAGCCCAGGAAGGATGAGAGGCATGTGTAGCAGACCTGAACCAGTGATGTCCCAGAGCCACACCCAGCTGTGTGCAGCCCAGATCAACTAACTCCAGCCAACTGCAGACAAGACAGCAAGAAAGAAACGCTTGTGGTATATGTCCCTGAGTTTGGGAGAGCTGCCAGCCCCAGTGCAGTCACCCCAGCCGGAGCTCAGCCCAGGCTTCCTTGTCCCTCTGGATCTCTGGCACCTGGGAAGGTCTCCCCAGTACTGGAAGCATTTCCCAAACCCCTTCTTCTATACCTGGTTCCACGCTTCAACTGTATCTAGAACTCCTGAAGCTGCAAATCTTTCCTTCCTCTTGGACAGGCTCCCCTCTGGCCTGGCTCCGCATGCATACCATCCAGACTCATTTCCTGCCTGAACCTCACTTGCCTCAAGGCTTCCTCGTCGTCCCCCTGCTCCATGGTCCTGGTTCCCAGAAGGCCTGGAGATGAGGATGAGGCTGGAGTGCAAGCAGACCCCCTTTCAGCAGCCATTTCTAACCCCAGCACCCATCGCCCCAGGACCTGTTCTTGTAACTGGATACACTGTGCCAAGGGCATGTGTCAGGGGATGGAAGTACAGATGACATGTCCGCCAAACTCAGGGGTCCCCGAACCTCCTTTAGAAGAAGCCTGTGCTGTTCTTTACAATCCCGTCTATCAAAGTGACTGCAACAAACAGAAAGTAAGATGACAAAACTGGCGACTGGTTTGTGCGAACCCTAGGTGGCATCTCCCGTGATGTCTCATGCTGGCGAGCATCCGCTGTCCAGCACTCAATCAGAAGCCACCCTGAGGGGATACACAGCAATTCTCCATACAAATGATCACCCTCAGGACAAACAACAGCCTCCACTGGGAGGAGCTGACCTTGCTGGGACGGTGAATGACACCCGCCACACACCTCATCCTCAAAGGTCCTCTCACTCGATCACCATTTGGGCAAAAGAAGAGATGTGCAGGTCACAAAATAACTGAGGAGACTGGATTAGCCAAATGTTAATGGCCTTTGTCCTCCAGGCACGTCTCTGCAGAGTGCCCAGGGTAAAAACGCCTGAGGCGCGAGGCCCTTGGGAACACAGCATACGGCCCTTTTCAGGGTCCTTTGAAATTTACTTTAATGGAAACAGTCATTTGAATAAAACCAAAAATAG
The DNA here is from genome assembly GCA_032199065.1 of Smutsia gigantea. Classification (NCBI taxonomy): domain Eukaryota; kingdom Metazoa; phylum Chordata; class Mammalia; order Pholidota; family Manidae; genus Smutsia; species Smutsia gigantea. Next base: position 1,261,626 of record JAVSCE010015779.1, read on the forward strand.
AGGTAGGAGGAGGCTCAGGAGAAGGGAACTTGTTCCTTTGCAATAAATCACACGGAACAAAGAGGGATAATTCTGATCTTTAAAACTGCCTTTTCTAGCCTCATATATTAAACTTCACATTACTGGAGGCTGCTGTTTTGAGGCATTAAGAGACTTGTATTTTAATATAAAACCCACAAAACCCTTGCTCTTTCTGTGCTGTGCCATTATCTGACTCTTGGCAGGCTTAAAATTCTTCCTTTTAAAACTATTTCCTTTTAGAGGTCAGCTGAAAGTCCAGTTCAAGCACCACATTGATAAAACGGAACACAGGACCACTCTTAAAGGCCAGCCATTACGGGTCACAGTAGGAAAACACTCCGGGGTGCCAGGCTTCCGAGACATCAGGCCTCAAACGTGGCTTTGTGTCAATGCAGCTGTATCCACAGGCGAAAAGTTAAGATTGATTTAAAAATGTTTCCACTTCTGGAAGCTCCCTCTCTGCAAGTCAATGCAGAGTAGGAGCAAAGAACGGCTGGGGTGGAAGGATGCTTTCTCAGCTACAGGGACTGGTTGTGTATGAGTTCCTGCACCCAGACCTCAGCCCATTTTCCAGGCTCTCTCCTCACATCTGAACAGGCATGCAGAAATTGCCTTGATGGCCAGCATCAAGGTCCAGAAGGAAAAGTCATACTTTGCTGACTGTCTGTATTTAAATGACAAAATATTAAAACCATTTATTCATTCTGCAGACAGGATGAGCTCAAAGGAAACCAGAGTTGTTGTTTTTTTTAATTGGCAAAATCTGGTGATTTAGGCATGTACAACTTTTATACAGTTTAAGCTTTTGACACCCACTGAATTCTGTTCCCTTGCATCTTCCCAAGTGGGCAGGAGCTTGACTTTTGTCCCTGTGCAATTCCTCCAAAGGTGGTGACCGTTATACAGAATGGATGTATATTAAGACAGGAGTTACTGATACTTGGGAGAAAACCAGATCATTTGGGACAAATAAACAGTAACCTACTGGTGGAGAACTGTGGACGTTTACAGAAGAAGGTCCAGGGCAGCACTACCCAGTGGAATATGATGAGAGTCACAGATGTAATTTTAAATTTTCTAGTAGCTGGATTAAAACGTAAAAATAAAAAGGTAAAATTAACTTCAATATTTTATTTATTCAGTATATCCACATTACTATTATTTCAACATATTCTCAATAAAAAGAATGAGATATTTTCCCTTTTTCCCACCCAGTTTCCAAATCCACTGTGTATTTTCAACTTAGAGCACATCCCAACTCACCCGAGCCACACTCCCAGGGCTCAGCAGTCCTGTGCAGCTGGGGACCGGTGTGTCGGGCAGCACAGTGCTGAAAAACCCTCTGGCTCTCTGAAGCCGGAGCTCTAGCACCTCCAGCCCCTTGCTGATCCTTCTGCCAGCCGGGCCTTCCTGCCTTCTAATGTAGGTGCATCTCTGCAGTATCTTTTCTGATTTTTAAAAACGTGTATTGAAAAATCACGTTCAGAAATGCTGCAACTCTTCGTTGAAACATATCCCGAGGACAAAGGGAGAGGTAGGCCTGCGCAAACTCACAGCTTCTCGAGAAAGTGCAGGAGGAGCTGGTGAGGAGCATCAGAGCCCTTTGGACTTCTGTGAGGGGGAAAATAATGCTAACAAACAGGGAAAACCAAACCGCAAACACATGTTAAATGCTCTAGATGAAGGAAAGAAAAAGAGAAACTGATGAAGTTCCCTTAAGACTATTTCCAGCAATGCAGCGGTGCCCTTATTCTGTTTAGCAGTAACAGAATAGCAATTTAGCAATGGCTAAAGGGCAAAACACTAATTGTGGTCTGCCCAATGTTACAGGAACAAAGGAAGAAAACCTGAACAGTCATTAACATTTAAAGATTAAGATACATCACTTACAAATCTGAATTTATGGCATCTTCCGGAAAAATCACAAGGGCTAGGAACACAGGCCCTGCATTCCCCTGGCAGGTGGCCCCCCATCCCCGCCCAGGAGCCGATGCTCTCTAGTTGGCCACCATCATCACCATTCCCAGTGGCCACCCTCTAGTCATGCACCTGTTTACATGACTACCACGTTTCTGAATTTGTGTCCCTGCAATAGACATTTGAGACACCAAGAAAACTTTGGTATTATGAAAGGCTATGTTGAAAGTAATACAGTTACATGCTATTGGCAATAGGAAAAATTTTAGCAGAAGTAAAAACTATTATTTTTCAGATTTATATTCTAGTGGTTTCAGTTAAACCTTGAGGGACTTTGATCCTTTAGCTTACATCTTGGTAAAAAGAGCTGGCCCCAGATTCAGAGACAAGTGATGTTTTTTACACTTTAAATATCTGTGACAATGAAGGGTTTAATGGGCAGCTTCCAAGAGCACAGGATTTCAACTACAAACTGTTTCCAATCTTACCAGCCAAGCTGGAAAAATACTCCACCAACCCAATTTCAAGAGTTTTTCTCTCTTAAGTTATTATGGCATTGGAGTTTGACATAGTTCAGGATTTAACTGTGATTGAAAGTTCGGGAAGTAACAGTTTATTCTTTTGACATCCCATTTAAGCTATTTGTAGACTGAATCTTGTTAATTCATTTAAATCCTGTTGTATTCAAAATTAGAAATAGTTCATGAGCCATGGCATTGAATGCTTGATAGAATTATAAAATGAATCCTTTATAAAACCAACATCTCTTATTTGAAAACATTTTGAGGACTGCCAGTTATTTTGTCAGAATAATTTTGTACCTCTAACAAGGTCAGTTCAACAAAGAAACGCAAAGTGATTCTATTCATTATTGTCATTTTACTTTTGAACATGCCAATGGGGTGCGGCAGTCTAAAGAACACTGGGTTGGGCATGAGCGGGGCTTTTAGACAAGCTGTATGATGTACAAGCTCTGTCAATCTGGATTCTGCCTTTCACTTGCTGTGTAATCTAGAAAGAAGTCACCTCACTCCTCTGGGCCTGTTTCTCTCTATTGAACATGGGGTGGGCAGATGGACTGGTGAATTCCAACATTTTTATCTGCACTGGGCGCCTGTCTTCAAGGGCAATTCCAGATGGAAGTTCACCAGGTAAGGGCAGGGCTGCTGGCTGCAGGTGTTGGGTGGGGTCCTCAGTGGGGACACCCCCTCACACTACTGACAGGTAGCCCTGACTGGTCTGAATACAACTGGCTGAGTGATAGGTTCATTTCTTTTCCAGGTTGCAGAGTTCCTGAACCCATTATCCCAATCACCGAGGGCAGCACCACAGACCTTCCAGAACTACAGACGGTTCTCAGTTCCTCACATAATCTCCCACCCCTCCATCAGGTGCCTCAACAGCCCTGGGCCATGATCCACTCTCCCCACTCCTTCCTGCTCTTCTGAACCTTACCCAGGGGACAGCTTTCTCAAACGCTCTGTGCTTCCCCCAAGTCCCCCTCCATTGCAGAGCACTTACATTACAAGGACCTTGTTATAGAATCTCTGCAAACATCCCTGACAGGTCCCCACACGGAGGAGGGAGAGAGGAAGTCCTGACTAAACACCTGCTGGGTGCCACACACGCCTGTCATTTGGAGCCCCTGCTTTCCACACTGGATCCATGGCCTCTCCCCAATTTTCGACTGTGGGAGCTTCACAAAGGATTTGATCTTTGAAAAGGTCACCTCCACCACACAAGCCCCTTCACAACAAAAACCAAGATCATCTTCCAAAATAAACATGAACACTTACAAGCAGAGAAAGAGGAGGCTCTGCCTTTATGGTTCAACTCATTATGCAACAGAGGCCTTTTGACTCCGTAAGGCAGCAGAGCCTCCAGGCTGCACCTGCTCCTCCCAGCTCCAGGCGGACTCACAGTCTGCTCCTGTCAATGGAACTGAAACAACAAAAGCGAACTTGTGCTCAAGGCATCAAAGCCTAAACAATCATAAGGTCCTTCTCAAAAGTCCTTGTGTGGTATATATTCAATCAAGGATCAAGGATTGAATAGGGCCCCTGCGATCAAATGCTCCCCAAATAACGTATCTTTGAGGGAATGAGAGGAGTCAAAGAAAAAGAAAGTGGTGCAAAAGCCCTGTGTTGGAGAATGGGATGAGGGTGGGCACTCTCTTGAACTTGACTTATGTTGCAACTCTCAGCAAAACAATACCTTAGCCAAATCTAAAGATTTTAAATCTGTGAGTTTCTGGAAAGAAAAAGACTCCTGTTGATCGACTGATCTGGACAAGTCCAAGCACACTGATGGGCCCGTGACAGGACCTCGTGAAGCCTGAAGGGTTCTGCCGGGCCCCAGGGAGCGCAACAGTATGGACTCAAGGCTTGGTCACTCACTACCCGTCCCAGATGAAGACGCTTCCTCAGTAATCCAAGTGTCACTGAACAAGTAACGCATCCCCTTAATTTTCCTAAGTTTTTTTGGGTTGGACTAAGGGGCATGGCAACTTAGCCTTGAAAGGCTAGGAGTCAAAAATTATAAAACATTTTTGTAAACTGTGGGTAGGGTCTTGCCACGGGAAGGGTAATTAGGGTTTTTTTCCATTAAAAACAAAACAGAAGTGTCTCTTTATTTCATTAATATATCCTAGATCTTGCCTGCTCACCGTCGTGTAGGGGAAACTCAGTCATCTTATGAGGCGTAAACAGTGATCCCCAAACTCCTGCCCAGGGAAGCACTAGAAAGCTTGACCACTCGCACCGTGGCATGGCGCCAGAGGCAAAGCCATTTCCTCTGAAACTCACCGCCTTGGACATGTTCTCTCCAAGGTTCAGTGCTTTGTTTATGAACTTGAAGGTTGAAACGGATAGTATTGAAATACCAGTTTTTGGCACTTCTCCCCCCTTGGTTATAGAAATAATACATGCTCATGGTAATAAAGTACAACTTACT